>CP106734.1:50811792-53290520 GCA_025506655.1 Gossypium rotundifolium
AATCCTTGATCTTTGTATTCGGTAGTTGTGGAAACTTGAGATCCCTTGTATATTCGGCCATGATCAAAAAGAATGGGGATTAGGCCTTTTACTTTCGGCAACTAGAAAAGAAAGAAAGAAAATTGAATGGCTAATCCTTACCTTGATGTCTTTAATCACTTGTTTCCTTGTCTTGAGTTCTTGAGATCCGGCTATAGAGATTTAACCGAGATTGGAAAGAAAGGTTTTGACTAGGCAATGGCAAAGGAAGGAAAAGAAAAGATGGAGTCCTTGCTTAGGGAAAATTCGGCAAAGAGAGGGAAGAGAGAGCAAAATTTCAACAAGAGAGTGAATGAGAGAAAAGTCTCACTTTTCCTCTTTTAACTGAAATTGCTAGACCAAGAGTCCAAAACTTATTACTACTCTCCCAAGTGATAATTTAATCTCCATTAATTATCACTTAATTAAATTAAAAAGTCTTTAATCCATCCTTTAATTCCTCATTTATCTTAGCGAATAAATCCTTTATTTATCACTTTAATTTGACAATTTTTAATAAAATAAAACTCTCTCCTTTTAGCAACCAAGTGCCGTCCACCCCTAGCCTTGGGAAGCAAAATTAAACCTTCAATAATTGCTTTCCAAGTGACTCGAACTCAGGCCATTCCCATAAACCCTAAGTGACATTTCAGGCCACTTTTCCAAGCTCGATTGTATGTCAAAATTCACCAACTTTTTCTTTTAAGGCCCTCTTGCCCTTATTTCCTATTTTGGGCTTTAAAATTTGTCATTCCGGCCTTATTTCTAAGTTTCCTAAAATTTTCGCGCGGCTCTGTAACTTGCCATTTTCCTTACATCTTCAGGTTTCCAAAATGTTCAGGTTTCCAAAATGTTTAGGTTTCCAAAATGTTTAGGTTTCCAAAAATGTCTTAGTTTCCAAAAATGTCTAAGTTTCCAAAAATGTCTAAGTTTCCAAAAATGTCTAAGTTTCCAAAAATGTCCATTTCCATTTCCATTTCCATTTTCATTTCCATTTTCATGCATTTCTAGGTTTCCAAAAGTATCAAAAATTTATTCATAGAACTTGAAACTTGTCATTTCATACAATTGAACTCGAAATGCATAGGCCCTATTCAGGATGTTACACAAGGTGAGGTGAGGTAAGTACGGTAGATAATGGTTTTTTTTTTAGGGAGGAGATCATCGGCTCTTTCTAAAGAGTTAGAAGTTTTAAATAGATAATGGGTTTGGAGGTGAGCCAACTGTGGGTCCAAACCAATAACAACTTTGCTTCATAGGTTAAGTGGTAAGGTTGAGAGGGCTCCTGCCATAAGGCAATTAGATCGAAAAGGCTACTAGCTATATAGTTGGTGATAGAGTGCAACAACACACATTAGAATGTAACGAATGCAATGAAAGTCTTTAACATATCAATGGTAATATACGGACTAGCGAGAATCATCTGAAGAAATATAAGTGTAGTAAATTTAAAATTACATGATAGATATTTATTGTAAAACATTATTTATAATATATTCTCTATATTTTAATAAAACCTTAACTAAATTTATTCAAATAATTTAACTTATTCCAATTTGATTAAATTTTATCTTAAAATTGAAAATTTAATTTAAATAGCTCTATTGTAAAATTTAAATGATACAACCCAAAATAATTTAAATTTGACAAATCCAAAGTTTTGCCCTGAATACCATGTTCAAGAAATAATCTAAATCTACGTATAGATACCCAGAGGCGTAGCCAAAGGGGATAGCAGGGGCCCCAATCCCCTTAAAATGATAAATTTTCCATTTAGGCCCTTTAAATTTTTTAAAGTTTTAAATTAGTAAATGTAAAATTGTACTTTGGCTCTCCTAAAATGATAAAAATTTGATTTAATCCTTCAAAAGTTATAATGATATAGGCTATTTAAATGGTGAAATTGCATTTTTAGTATAGTAAAAATTAAGATTTAATTTCGCACTCCTAAAACATTTTTCTACTTTCACCCCTATAGGTAATACTTCCAAATAAAATCTGTAACATCCCGGTTTAGACCCTAGTCAGAACAGTGGTTTTGAGACCACAAATCTAAGGTCAAAAAAATATTTTAATATTATTTTCTGAGTTTACAGTATTTCATTTAGCTTGTGTGAAATTTTTGTGTGAAGATTTTATCAATTGTGTGTTCAATTTGCAAAAAGGACTTAATCGCATAAAGTGTAAAATGCTGTGTCCTGATTGTAAAGTGCTTAATTGTTATTGTCTTTATATTGTGGAGTCCTTATGAGGCAATAAAACCACTTTACAAGTTAGTGGATGGATAAAAGATATTAATGCCCTAAATGTATATTTGTATATATGTTTAGTAAAGGTGTAATATAGTAAATAGATTAATAATATGATTATTAATTAAAAAAAGGGCTAAACTAAGATGAATATGCTCATCTTTGCCAATCGAAAACACAAAAGAAAAGAAGGAAGAAAAGCTTTGTTACATTCGACTATTATAAGCCTTAATTTATGGTATGTTTTGACTTTGGTTTTTTGATGATTTTTATGTTTTTAAGATTGTTGCCCATGTTGTAATTTGAGAAATTGATGATGTTTATGAGATGTGCCTTTGATGAAATTGTGAGTTTTGTGATGAGTATTGGTGTTAAATGAAATATATGTGTTTAATGAACATGTTTTGTTCTTGAATCCTTGTTGAATTTAACTAAATAGGGCTAAATTGAGATAATAATATTTTGAAGGAGTAAATTATGGAATAAATAAAATGTGTGGGCTTGTATTAGCATGGGAAGAATCCGACTAAGCATATGTGATTCGAAATTGTGTGTATTGTCGAAAGATGAAAATTGAGGGCTATTTTGTAAAATGCCCAAAATATGTGGGTTTGGATTAAATTGAATGAATTGGTGATTGAATGAGTTAAATTTGAATGTGTATAGACCAAGAAAGGAGAGGTTCGGATTGAGATCGAGGAAAAGACAAAGTGCTCGATTAATCAACCGTTTCAATATTTCGACGTCCGAGGTAAGTTCGGATATAATACTAGTTGTAAACTATATCTATGTGACGTGAATTGAATGATTATATATATAACTATGAGATTAGAAATGCTATGTGCGGATTTGAATTAGAGGGCACTAAGTGTGCGAAATTAGAATCGAGACAGAGATGATTAGAACTGTGTGTGCAAAAAGATAAAAGCTTCGACTTATCAAATTGGCACTGTGTGTGTGACACCGATATAAGTTCTGTTTAACATATTGGCACTAAGTGTGCGGTGATGATTATGTTTTGGTTATGAAATTGGCACTAAGTGTGCGAATAAATCAAAGGAATAGCAAAGGCTGAACGAGATGTAATATCAAGCAATTGAGTAGCATGAATGCTGGGTAACTATGTGTTGATCGAGGTAGCTTTGAACCTATGTGGTTGATGATAGATTAAAGAGTTGAATGAATGGATAAATGAGTATGTGGTTGAGATTGATAATGTGCCTAGTTGTTCTTTTATCTATGTAATGGTATAAATATATATTGATGTGGTATTATTGAGTAGTATGTATTGTATTTCGAACTTACTAAGCTTTTGAAAGCTTCCTGTGTGATTTGTTTCTATATTTTATAGTGTCAGTAAAGCTAGCTCGGATTTGGGATCGTCAGCATCTTTATCCCACTATCGGCAATCTATTTTGGGTACTTTTGAAAGATGTGAATATTTGAATGTGGCATGTATAGGCTAGTCAATGTAGTATGTTTTGAGTTGTATAAAACTTGCCATGTGATATGGCTTAGTAGTTGAGTGTTGTTGGTATATATATGTGATGTTATGAAAATGATGAATGTGGTATGGAATCATGAGTATGAAAATGGTATGTTTTATATTGATTTGGTTGATGAGAATGATGGATTAAATGCGAATTGTGGTAAGAATTACATGATGCTCAACTTGTATACATTATGTTGTGAAATTGGTATTTGGGTGGACTTATTTGTGTTAATTTTGAGTAGGGAAATAGATGATGTTGTTGATGGTTATTTGGTGTATATGATGATATGTTTTGGTTGCCAATTGATGTTTAAAATATTTCTGCTTGTATAGATGATGTAATAGTCCGAATATGACCCTAATCGGAATGATGGTTTTGGGACCACGAATCCTAGTCTGAAATATATTTAGGTAATATATTCTGTGCTTATTATATGTGAATTGATGTGTGTGAAAGTTTCGTAGAAAAAATTAATCATTTGTATGCTTAATTTGACAAAAAGGACTTAATCGCGTAAAGTGTAAAAGTTGCATACTATAGTGGAAAGTGCTTAAATGATGATGGCTTTATAATATGGGAAATTAAAAAGGTAATTAGCCCATTTTTAAGTTAGTGGGTGGTATATGAAAAGATTAACCTTAAGTTATATGTTATAAAATTTTATGTTATAAGGTTAAATAAGTAATTAATTAAAAGTCATAAAATATGTTAATAAACAAAAGAAAAGAAAACATAACATCTTTTCTATGCATGAAAGCCGGATGTATTAAAGAGAAAAATAGGTTTTTCAAGCTTCAAAATTTGGCACTTGTGATCTAAAATTCAAGGTCAGTTTGATTTCGGATTTCAATAATTTTTACATTTTTGTGATCGTTGCTTCGAATACTTTAAGACCCATGCTTAAATTTTTGATTTTGGTAAATATTTTGAAATGTGCCATTGATGAGTTTATGAGTTTTATTATGATAGTTGATGAATTATGAAAGATATATGTTAGATTAATATGTTTTGTCTTTGGATTTTTGGTAAATTTGAGTATTTGGACTAAATTACAAAATCAATTTTTAGGGGCTAAAATGAAAAAAATGAAATAAATAGACTAGAATAGTCCCTATGAACATTCGGCCCTTAAGTGTTATAGTGAAATTTTGTGTATTTTGTGTTTTGTGCAAATAGGACCAAATTGCAAAAATGTGAAACAGTAGGGCAAAATGGTAATTTGCTCATTTATGTGTTTTGGGACTAAATTGAGATGAGATGTACTTGAATGAGCTGAATTTTAATGTGTTTAGATCAAGAACAAAGAAAAACAGATTTGGATCGGGGAAAGACGAATGTTATTGAATAGCCGATTTACGCGGTCCGTCGACGGTCGAGGTAAGTCCTTAAGCAAATAAATGTTTAGGAATTAAGTAAATGATGAATTTTGGAAATTTAAAGCATAAATATAGGATATGGCCGAATATGAGTGTATGTTATTGAAGTGAATTTATTTTGTTTAATGCAATGTGAATAAGTAGGTCGGTTTGATAAGTGAAAGTAGTATGAAGTGTATGAGATGTTTGTGATTTCAGTGTAAAGTAATGTGTATTGAAATGTTAAATGTGTTGATATTTAGGCTTCGAGTCTAGCATGCCTTGTGCCGATGATTATTTCGGGCTTTGGGCCTAGCAGGCCTTGTACCGGTGATCTATTTTGGGCTTAATGCCTAGCAGGCCATGTACCGGTGATTTGTATCGGGATTTATGCCTAGCAGGCTTCGTGCCAGTGTGTAATTCAGGCTTAAATGCCTAGCAAGCTTAATGCCGGTGATATGCTATAAACGGAGAATTTGAGAATTAAACGAGGTGAGGCATATAATTAATGCAATGTGCCATTAGCTCGGGTAAGTGCTATTCTACTAGTGTAGTAACGAATGAAGTGAGAAAGTATGATATCAATTGAGTTAAGTATTATTAAATCAAGTTAATAATTTGATTAGAATTTTCATTATGTGTAATTGAGCTTATTGTATACATTATTTTGATGAATTGGTTATAAGTGGAATTGTTAAGGGAAAGTGAATTTGTATGTGTTTGCATATATGTACAAAAATATGAAATGTGATTGATATGCAAGATATTTTTCATTCAACTTGGAATTTATAGATACTTATGATAAATATTTGATTTAATGGTGTATACATTCATGGTAGAGAAATGTCAAAACTTAGATTAAGGGTATCAATGAGAATCGGCTATGACTAAGTTACTTAATATAATGTTTATAATCTTGCCATGAATTTAATGATTAAAAGTTTAAACGAATGAATATTATTTTGTATTTTCTTGGGACTTACTAAGCTAGTAAGCTTACTCCGTTTATGTTTAATATTCTGTTTATAGATTTTGGTCAAGCTACGGGCTCGGGAAATTGTCAGCAGAGTCAACCATACTATCATCTTTTTGGTACACCTTTAGCTTGGTTTATTTTGGATAAAGGCATGTATAGGATGAGTAATGTCCTTATTTGAGATGGAAACTTGGATAATATATGTATTATAGCCATACGAATATGGCTTTTATTTTGTGTTTTGATGAGGTTATACATGGTTTTCTTTTTAATGACTATGGTTATGTCTTTGTGATGCAAAAGTGGTAAGGATTTATTTACATTATATTCGGCCATGGTCTTGGTATTTATAATAGGTAAAAATTTGGTTTTGTGAATAATGATACCATAGGCTAAAATAATAATATCTTGTTAATATGAAATTTTTCATGGAATATAAGGATGATATGTTTGTTATGTTTATGTTTTGTATTCAAGTTTGTTAAATTGGGTTAGATATAATGAATGTAACCAAATAGGTAGTTATGTATTGGTTAATTGTATGAATTTTGATTAATTTATTTGGTCATTCAATTTAGTATGTTTATATTTGTTACTTATGCTAAAATACTTAAAATGATTATAGACTATTTGATAATCGGTAATAAAATAAAGTGGTATATATGTATTTGGTAAGTTGGTATATGTATGATGTTTTGATTACATAGTAAGCGAATTTGGCATCTTGATCTATTCTTTATATTCATAATTATATTATAAGACCATATAGATATGCAATGTATATCTAGTATAGGCATCTTAAATTCTATTAAATGTATGCAAATGAATTCATGTGAGATCCAAGAGTTGATTGATTATTTAGGTTCGATCTGAATTTAGGTATTAACTATTAGTTGGATATTGGAAATTAAATGCGTGTTTTTGGATTTGATAAAGGTATGAATTACAATAAATGCCTGTGATGATCTAAGTCTAGTTCGGTAATGCCTCATAACCCTAATCTGGCGACGGATACGGGTTAGGGGTGTTATATTTGATTGGTATCAGAGCTTATGGTTTAGTCGATTGTAGGACTACCGTAGCGCGTGAGAGTCTAGCTATACATGCCTTTATTATATATACGATAGTGTGGTGACTTCTGACATTTCAAACTCTATTTTATATAGTAAATGGATCTTGATCCCGACAGAGTTGTAGCGGATGATGTAGAGAGTGTAGCGCCTGACCGTGCACGCGGATCAGCGCTAGTAGAATCCCGACCAGTTTTGGGTAGCCACGAGGGGGAAGATAAACAAGCCTTCTACCAGATGATGAACGAGTGGTTTACCCAATTTATTCAGACTAACCCGGCTGTACAACAACCTCCACTCCCGAATAATCCAACTTTGGTACCTATAGCACCTCCGATGATAGATCTGATGAGATCTAGTAGGCCTCTTGTTGATAAAATCAAAAATATAGGGCCGAAGAATTCAAAGCAAATGATGATGATGATACAGAACGGGCTGAGATGTGGCTTGATAACACTATTCGGGTACTTGATGAGCTATCATGTACCCCAGATGAATGTCTGAAATGCGCTATATCTTTACTTTGGGACACTGCATATCACTAGTGAAATACACTAGTATCGGTGGTCCCAAAAGAAAAAGTGACTTGGGATTTCTTCCAGATCGAGCTCCGTAAGAAATATATTAGTCAGAGGTTCCTCAATCAAAAACAGAAAGAATTTTTGGAACTGAAGTAGGATCGCATGACTATGACTGAATATGAGCGAAATTTTGTTCGATTGAGCCAATATGCCCGAGAGTGTGTATCCACTGAAGCCATAATGTGTAAGAGATTTGAAGACGGTCTGAATGAAGACATAAATTTCCTTGTTGGCATTCTTGAAATCAAAGAGTTCATAGTACTTGTCGAGCAAGCTGAAGAGCTTGGGAAAGATAGAAGAATGACTGAAATGGAAGCTAGAGACACTCGTAAAAGATCATTGAGTAAGACTTTCCAATATGTAACTAAAAAGTTCAGAGATGACTTTGCCGACACAAAGCTATTTCAGACATGTCTAGAAGAGATCGACCTCTAGTAGGTTCTCGAGCTACTTTGATAGCCAGTGTTGGCAATGCTCAGCAGAATCGAATTGAATGCAAGCATTGTGGTAAATGGCATTCTGGGAGTTGTCGATTTCGTGATCGGTCCTGTTTTAAATGTGGATCGTCAGATCATTTTATTAGAGAGTGCCCGATGTTAGCCGAGCAAAATACGGCCCATAATATCAGACCGAGCAATGTGTCAGTCCGAGGCAGACTACCTAGGCATTCAGGAAATGTTAGTGGTAGTCAAAAAGGAACTAAAGACACTGCAGTTAGATCGGAGGCTCGTGCACCAGCTAGAGCATATGCTATTCATACCAGAAAGGATGCTTCTTCCCCAGATGTTATCACTGGTACTTTCACTCTTTATACTGTGATTGCATTGATTGATCTTGGTTCCACTCATTCATATGTGTGTGAAACTCTAGTATCCAATAAGACTCTACCTGTTGAGTCTACTGAGTCTGTGATCTGTGTGTCCAACCCCCTTGGGTCACTGTGTACTTGTTGATAAAGTGTGTAAAGGTTGCCTGTTGATGATTTGGGATTCCTGCTTTCCAGTTGATTTAATGTTGTTGCCTTTTGATGAGTTCGACATAATTTTGGGAATGGACTGGTTAACTTTGCATGATGCAGTGGTGAATTGCAAAAGAAAGTTATTGATTTGAGATGTCAAAGTGGTGATGAAACACCCCAAACCCGGCCCACGAGCCTTGACCGGATCTGGTATGTTCCCCGATGTAAACCGTTTCAAACTCTTTTGTTACTTAGGTGTTTTGGAAGAAAGATTGTTTGGGTTGGGCTTGATTTGAAAACAAGTTTATTTCATTATTAAAATCCTTTACTTTAGGTGACGAAATGTTTAGGCTTTGTTTTAAAATAGCTTTACTTAATCTTTTAATAAATAAAAAGTTTGTAAGCTTAATAAATAAAAGCAAAGTAAAGTAGTTCTACTATGGCCTTATTACATCAAATCCGAAATCCGATCTACTACCTTAGATCTTTAACTCCCTACATTCGGCCCATATTAAAGATTTAATGAAAACCCATTCGGCCACAAAACCAAATCCTAGTAGGATTAGTACACTAAAACTTACCTTGGTGCCGATTGACTTAAGAATCAAGTCCCGAAATCTTTGCTACACTCCTCTTGTATTCGGCCAAACACTAGATCTCTACATAGTTTAGTTTCGACTTTTAAATATTAATAGCACACATCTATTTACTCAACATGGCCTTGGTCGAATGCTATAGATACTTACCTTGTGGATTTTAAATCTCGAAACTCAATAACTAGGGAACATCGGCCTATGGTGTACCTTTGGGAAAAGAATTTCTCCTTCCTTGTAGTCGACTGATCCTTAGATCTATTAACTTGTTAGTTTCAGCTATTTTGAATAATTATGAACTAGATCTAAAACACCAAAAACAGGCATTGGCCGAATATTCCTTACCTTAGATTTTGGAAGATTCCTTCCTTATGGTCGACTTATGGATAGATCCCGAAGCCTTCTTTCCAAGTTTCAACTAACACAATAATGGGGTTAGATTTCTTGGTTTCAGTTTTAATCTTAGAAGAAAAAGAATAGAAATCGATAATCACTAACCTTACCTTTAATGCACAAGTCGACAACCCCTTGCTTGAAGTCTCAAACTATTCGGCTATGGTCTTGATAATAGCAAGATTTTGGCTTTTGGAACTTAACAAGAAATCGGCTAATGGTTACCTTGAGGGTTTGGCTTTGATTGAATTTTGCAAAAGAAGGAGAGTAGGTTGATGTTTGAAGGTTCAGCTTTTGGTGAATCAAAAAGGAAAAGAGGATGATGATTTGCAGAGAAAGAGAGAATTCGGCAGAGTCTTAGAAAAGAATGAAGAATGAATAATGGCCTAAGTTCCCTCCTTTGGCCGAAATTATCACCTAAAGGAGCCCCCCAATCGGCCAACTCTATCAATTCCCTAGCTTTTCTCTTTATCTTTTCATAAGAATAATCCAAAAATAGAACATCCATTATCTACCACCTTAGCCGATTTTATTAAAAGAATTTAATCCAACCTTAAACTCCTCCCTTTTAGTTCCTTAATGCTGTCCACCTCATTTGCTTCTTGTAGCAAAATAAAATCCTTTATTTGCTTCCCACGTTGCTCGAACCTAGGACCATTTACATAGCTTGTGGCCTCACCTACCTCGGCCTTAAGTGGTGCCTCCAAGCCACTTAAACAAGCCTATGTTTGTGTTAAATTTCTTCTATTAATTTTCTTAAAGCCACCTTGTTTTAGTTTCCTCTTTTAAACTTAACATTTCTAAAACATTTCCTTACATTTCCAAGTTTCCAAAAATGTTCACCATACATTCATAATACACAAGACATGCCATTTCGTATAATTAAATCAAAAATACATAGGCCCATTTTCAGGATGTTACAGTTCTACCCCCTTAAAATAATTTCATCCTCAAAATGCTCGGCTAAAATAAATAAGGGCATTACTGTCGCATTGCCTCTTCTGGCTCCCACTAAGCTTCCTCCGATCCATGATTGCGCCACAACACTTTGACTAGGGGAACTGACTTCCTCCGTAATATTTTCACGTTTCATTCCAAGATCTGAATCGGCTCTTCCTCGTAGGATAAGTCCGCCTTAGCTCCACTTTTTCAACTGGTACCACATGAGATAGATCGATCGGTGAGCGATATAGCATGGATACATGGAATCGTCGTGCATCTCTTTGCAACTCGGTGGCAACTCTGGTTTGGTATGCCTTGGTCCAACTCGCTTCAACACTCGATAGGGTCCTATAAACCTTGGGCTTAGCTTCCTTTTCGACCAAATCTCATCACCTTCTTCCAAGGTGAAACCTTAAGAAATACTTGGTCTCCCACATCAAATTCGATTTCCTTCGTTTAAGATCTGCGTACGACTTCTGCCTATCAGATGCTTCTTTCAACCGTGCACGAATTATCTCAACCTTCTCTTCAGACGCTACTACTAATTTTGGTCCCAAGACTCGACGTTCTCCCAATTCGTCCAACATGTAGGAGTCCGACACTTCGACCATACAACGCTTCATAAGGTGCCATTCGAATACTTGCCTGATAGCTGTTGTTGTAGGTAAACTCTGCTAAAAGCAAATATTCCTCCCAACTTCCTCTGAAATCCATCACACAGCCCTTTAACATATCCTCCAATACTTGGATTACCCGTTCAGATTGCCCGTCCGACTGTGGATGAAAGGCCGTAGTGAAATCCAACTTAGTGCCTAAAGCTTGATGAAGTGCCCTCCAAAACTGAGATGTAAATCTTGGGTCTCTATCTGAAATGATAGACACCGGTACTCCATGTAGCCTTACAATTTTTGCCACATATAATTTAGCCAATTTCTGAAGAGAATAATCAACTCTTACCGGATAAAATGCGCGAACTTGGTCAAACGGTCCACTATTACCCATACCGAGTCCTTTTTAGTAGGCGTGAGGAAGCCCACTAATGAAGTCCATGGTAATTCTTTCCCACTTCCACTACGGAATTTCGATTGGCTGAAGCAATCTCGATGGACCTTGGTGTTCAGCCTTAACTTGCTGACATGTCAAACACTTGCCAACAAATTCAGTAACTTCCTTCTTCAGACCAGGCCACCAAAACTGTTCCCATAAATCTCTATACAACTTAATGCCTCCAGGATGCATAGCATAAGGGCTACTATGTGATTCCTGAAGAATCCGTTGTCTAAGTTCCTTATTCTCAGGCATACAGACCTTCCTCTTGAAACACAACACTCCTTCGCCGTTAATGTCATAGTCTCTCAACTCTCAATCAGACTTGTTTGTAGCTTAGCACTTAGGTCCTCATCACCATGCTGTCCTCTTTCACCTCATTCAACCACGTCGGCCTGACTTGCAATTCTGCCAACAAGCTTCCATCATCATACAAACTCAAGTGTGCGAACATCGCCCTCAGATCCGACACCACCTTCCGATTTAGGGCATCCGCCACTATATTCGCCTTGCCCGGGTGATATTTTATCGAACAGTCATAGTCCTTCAGTAATTCCACCCACCTTCGCTGCCTCAGATTCAACTCCTTCTGAGTCAACAGATACTTGAGACTCTTGTGGTCTGTGTAGATTGTCGACTTTTTGCCATAAAGGTAGTGCCTCCATACCTTAAGAGTGAAGACCACTGCTGCTAATTCCAAGTCATGCATCGGGTAATTCACCTCATGTGGCCTCAACTGTCGGGATGCATATGTGACTACCTTTCCG
Organism: Gossypium rotundifolium; assembly: GCA_025506655.1. Classification (NCBI taxonomy): domain Eukaryota; kingdom Viridiplantae; phylum Streptophyta; class Magnoliopsida; order Malvales; family Malvaceae; genus Gossypium; species Gossypium rotundifolium. The sequence goes on from CP106734.1 coordinate 50,824,235, forward strand.
TCTTGCATCAATACGTAACCTAAACCTGTATGGGAAGTGTCACAATACACCGTAAAATCCTTTCCTACCTCCTCGGTAAATCAACACTGGAGCTTCCATTAATACCTTCTTAAGCTTTTCAAAGCTCTCCTGCTGCTTATCCGACCTTACAAAGGATACTTCCTTCCTCAACAACTTTGTTAAAGGTACGGCTATTGATGAAAATCCCTCCACGAACCTTCTGTAATAGCCTGCCAATCCCAAGAAACTACGAATCTCCGCCACCGACTTAGGTGGTTTCCAATCCAACACTATTTCGATCTTTCTAGGATTCACCCTTATTCCTTCAGTAGACACCACATGCCTTAAGAATGCAACCTCCTTAAGCCAAAATTCACACTTACTGAATTTGGCATAAAGCTTCTTTTCCCTTAATACTTGCAGCACAATCCGGAGATGCTCATCATGCTCCTCTTTAGTCTTAGAGTACACTAGGATGTCGTCGATGAACACCACGATGAACCTATCCAAGTAAGGTTGAAAAACCCGGTTCATCATATCCATGAACGTGTCTGGGGCATTTGTTATCCCGAACGGCATTACCACAAACTCATAGTGGCAGTATCTTATCCTAAAGGATGTCTTATGGATATCGCCTCCTTCACCTTCAAGCGATGATATCCACGACCTTAAGTCGATCTTTGAGAACACTATCACGCTTAAGTCGATCGAACAAGTCATCAATCCTTGGCAAAGGATACTTGTTCTTGATGGTCAGCTTATTCAATTGACGATAGTCTATGCACATACGTATAGTTTCGTCCTTCTTCTTCACAAACAGGACCGGTCCTCCCCATGGAGACACCTGGGTTGGATAAACCCGTGATCCAACAATTCTTAAATTTGAGCCTTGAGCTCAACCAATTCCTTAGGTGCCATTCTGTATGGGGCAATGGAAACAGGAGTCTGTACCTACAAAGAAGTCAATTCAAACTCTACCTCCCTATCCAGGGGTATTCACAGTAATTCTCCGGGAACACATCCTCAAAGTCCCTTACAGTTCTAACTCCACTGACACCTCCTTCCTTTCCATCTAACACACTTACAAAGGCTAAGAATGCCCTGCACCCTTTTCAAACCATCTTCTCGCCTTCAATGCCGAAACTACGTTAGACAAGTAGTTTCTTCTTTCTCCTATCATTACTGCCACTTCTTCTTTCGGGGTCCTTAGTTCCATTCGTTTAGCCGCACAATCCAACACGGCCCGGTGCTCTACTAACCAATCCATACCAAGTATGAGGTCAAATTCTCTGAAGGGTAACTCCATTAAGTCAGCCCGAAAGCTCACTCCTTGAATTTCTAGGGATACACTCCGAAAGATCTTATTCACCACTACCCAGGGGTATTTTCGTAATTTTCCCTATAGGGGTATTTTCGTAATTTGACAAAATAAGGTTCCTTGGTGATTTTGTCAATAAGGGTATTTTGGTAATTTTTGAAATCCCGGGGGTATTTTGGAAATTTTGAAATTACATGGGTATTTCAGTAATAAACTAGGGTAAATTTATAAATCTTAATAAATCAAGGATATTTTGGGATTTACAAAACTTGAGGGTTGTTTGAGAATTTGTTTTCCAAATTAGTGTTGTTGAAAAAAGTTTTTTGAAGATCGGGGGTCATTCTGGTAATTTTGTAACTCGGAGGTATTTTGGTAATTTGTAGGGTAGGGGTAATTTCGTAATTTTTTTCTAAAATCAGGGTATTCTGATATTTTGCAAATTAAAGTCTTTGAACATTTTATAAAGTAATGAAATTTTGGTAAGAATTGTGGGTATTTGGAAATTTCATAAACTAAGGACATTTTTGTAATTTTACCACTAGGGGTATTTTAGTAAATTTGTTAATCAGAAATATTTCAGGAAAATTTATAAAAATAATCTTTTCAAATCAGGAGGGTATTTTAGAAATTTTAAAACTAGGGTTTCCATAAAAATGCGGCTAGTCCCTTTTGGGTTTTAGTTAGGGGTTTAGCCCGTGTATAAGTCTTCTTGGTTAGGGTGAACCGAGGTTACGCACTAGGTAGGATTCGAGTGGAGAGGAGGTGAGTCATGCGGACTGCTTAAATACCAAGCTTCCACTGAAACCAATCCTAGACATGCGTACCATGGTTGCCACACCCTAACTCGGCGACTTAATCATGGGTTTGTTTAGTTAGGCATTTAAGTCTTATGTTTTTGTTGGGGTACACTAGTCCTAGGGTTCAAGTACTTAATCTCTATTCTACGTTCCATTCCATTTCTACCCTTCTACAAATCATAATATAAATCACCCAAAAGTTTGGAGTACTTACCTGGTGGACTTTGGGTAGGAGACTTAGTGGGCCATGCAAGAAAAACCTTCTTAATTCACAAAATTTCTTTTGGGCTTTAACTTTGAAAATGTTTTGGGCCTTAAACCCAAGGCCAAGAGTTTAAAATTGGGCTCTAATACCAAATTGAAACACCCCAAACCCGGCCCATGAGCCTTGACTGGATCTGGTATGTTCCCCGGTGTAAACCGTTTCAAATTCTTTTGTTACTTAGGAAAAACTTGTGTGTTTTGGAAGAAAGATTGTTTGGGTTGGGCTTGAGTTGAAAACAAGTTTATTTCATTATTAAAATCCTTTACTTTAGGTGACGAAACGTTTAGGCTTTGTTTTAAAATAGATTTACTTAATCTTTTAATAAATAAAAGTTTGTAAGCTTAATAAATAAAAGCAAAGTAAAGCAGTTCTACTATGGCCTTATTACATCAAATAATTCCCAAAATTTAAATTCATAATACTTAACATAAGATAGTCCAAATAAAAAAAAAAGTCTGAACTTCACATGGCCTCCACTAAGCTCCTGCCGACCCGGCCCATCACTGATCGTCACCTGAAAAGTAATCCCACAAGGGGTGAGTCAAACAGACTCAATGTGTAACCAACACTAAAATTTAACAATTTAGGCATATGTCCACATATTACATGCATTATCACATTAACAGATAGGAAATAATGATGCAACCCAAACCCAAACCTAGATAGCCATCCGCTACACGTCCCCTGCACCAACCTTTGCACTGTGGGGACTACTAAGTCAACCCTCCATCCGCTACACACCATTGAAGGCAGTCACTACAGTCGACGTGCTCATCGCCCTTATAAAATTTGTGGTCTTAGGTCACCACATTCAGATATCGTGGTCTTAGGTCACCACATTCAGTTATCATGGTCTTAGGTCACCACATTCACTTCCCCTTTTCATATAACCCATATGCCCCATATCATACTTATCATGCATTAACATGCCAAATTCTTATTTCACATTCTTATAATGTCATGTGTGTTGTAACAGATATTTAACATAATCCTAGTAGGAGTAGGAAACGTACCTGAGTACTTTGTACCATAACATGGTACCTTAGCCACATTCACATTCTTATACACATACTTATATTAAATTTTAGCCATCGATCTTATTAAAAGATAGTGTGGGGTACACACCTAATTCACTTAACAATTTCACTGAAATCCCAAAATCTGATCTAAACCTTAGATCTTTAACTCCCTACATTCAGCCCATATTAAAGATTTAATGAAAACCCATTCGGCCACAAAACCAAATCCTAGTAGGATTAGTACACTAAAACTTACCTTGGTGCTGATTGACTTAAGAATCAAGTCCCGAAATCTTTGCTACACTCCTCTTATATTCTGCCAAACACTAGATCTCTACATAGGTTAGTTTGACTTTTAAATATAAATAAAACACATCTATTTACTCAACATGGCCTTGGTAGAATGCTATAGATACTTACCTTGTGGATTTTAAATCCGAAACTCACCGAATAACTAGGAACATCGGCCTATGGTGTACCTTCGGAAAAGAATTTCTCCTTCCTTGTAGTCGATCGATCCTTAAATCTATTAACTTGTTAGTTTTGCTATTTTGAATAATTATGAACTAGATCTAAAACACCAAAAATAGGCCTTGGCAGAATATTCCTTACCATAGATCTTGAAAGATTCCTTCCTTATGGTTGACTTATGGACAGATCCCGAAGCCTTCTTTCCAAGTTTCAACTAACATAATAATGGGGTTAGATTTCCTGGTTTCGGTTTTAATCTTAGAAGAAAAAGAATAGAAATCGATAATCACTAACCTTACCCTTAATGCACAAGTCGACAACCCCTTGCTTGAAGTCTCAAACTATTCGGCTATGGTCTTGATAATAGCAAGTTTTCGGCTTTTGGAACTTAACAAGAAATCGGCTAATGGTTACCTTGAGGGTTCGGCTTTGATTGAATTTTGCAAAAGAAGGAGAGTAGGTTGATGTTTGAAGGTTCGGCTTTTGGTGAATCAAAAAGGAAAAGAGGATGATGATTTGCAGAGAAAGAGAGAATTCGGCAGAGTCTTAGAAAAGAATGAATAATGAATAATGGCCTAAGTTCCCTCATTTGGCCGAAATTATCACCTAAAGGAGCCCCCCAATCGGCCAACTCTATCAATTCCCTAGCTTTTCTCTTTATCTTTACATAAGAATAATCCAAAAATAAAACATCCATTATCTACCACCTTAGCCGATTTTATTAAAAGAATATAATCCAACCTTAAACTCCTCCCTTTTAGTTCCTTAATGCCGTCCACCTCCTTTGCTTCTTGTAGCAAAATAAAATCCTTTATTTGCTTCCCACGTTGCTCGAACCTAAGCCCATTTGCATAGCTTGTGGTGTCACCTACCTGGGCCTTAAGTGGTGCCTCCAAGCCACTTAAACAAGCCTATGTTTGTGTCAAATTTCTTCTATTAATTTTCTTAAAGCCACCTTGTTTTAGTTTACTCTTTTAAACTTACCATTTCTAAAACATTTCCTTACATTTCCAAGTTTCCAAAAATGTTCACCATACATTCACAATACACAAGACATGCCATTTCATATAATTAAATCAAAAATACATAGGCCCATTTTCAGGATGTTACCGGTGAGATCATTCGAGTCTAATCTAATGATCTGAATTGGTTGCCTACAGTAATATCCTCGATGCTAGCCGAAAGTATGTGAGAATGGGATGTGAAGCTTACCTGGCTTATGTGTTGGATAATAAAGTGTCCGAAAAGTAGATTGAATCCGTACTAGTTGTGTGTGAATACTGAGATGTGTTTCTCAAAGAATTACCGGGTTTACCACCAGTACGAGAGATTGAGTTTGGCATTGAATTAGTACTGGGAACGACTCTAATTTTAATAGCTCCATATCGGATGGCACCTACTGAGTTGAAAGAGTTGAAAGCATAGTTGCAAGAGTTGACAGATAGGGGCTTTGCATGACCGAGCTTCTCTTCTTGGGGTGCACCAGTTCTATTTGTGAAAAAGAAAGACGGGACTATGCGAATGTGTATTGATTATTGGTAATTAAATAAAGTGACAATAAAGAATAAATACCCATTGCCTCGAATTGATGACTTGTTTAACCAGTTGAAAGGGGCTTCAGTGTTCTCAAAGATAGATCTGAGATCGGGTTATTATCAGTTGCAAGTCAGAGATTCAGATGTCCTAAAGACTGCATTCCAAACGAGATACCGACATTTTGAGTTTCTGGTCATGCCTTTTGGACTTACTAATGCACCTGCTATTTTCATGGATTTGATGAATTGGGTTTTCAGACAGTATTTGGATCGATTTGTAGTGGTGTTTATTGATGATATATTGATCTACTCCAAAGACGAAACCGAACATGCCGAGCATTTGAGATTAGTGCTGCAAACTTTGCGAGATCATTAATTGTATGCAAAGTTTAGTAAGTGTGAATTCTAGATGAATGAGGTCAGCTTTTTGGGACAATTGTTTCAACGTCAGTTATTCGGGTTGATCCAAACAAAATATCAGCTATACTTGATTGGAAGCCACCAAAGAATGTTTTTGAGATTCAAAGCTTTTTGGGACTTGCGGGATATTACAGACGATTTGTGAAAGGTTTTTCTATGATAGCTACACCTTTGACAAAGCTGCTTCAGAAATATGTTAAGTTCGAGTGGACAGAAAAGTGTCAGAAAGTTTTGATCAATTGAAAGCCCTTTTGACCGAAGCTCCAGTGTTAATTCAGCCTGAATCAGGTAAAGAATTTGTTGAGTATAGTGATGCTTCTTTGAATGGTTTGGGTTGTGTTTTAATGCAAGAAGGCAAGGTAGTAGCCTATGCTTCGAGACAGTTGAAGCCTCATGAAAGAAATTATCCGACTCACTTTCTGGAATTAACAGCCATCATTTTCACATTAAAAATTTGGTGTCATTACTTAATCGGTGTGAAATGTCATGTTTATTCGGGACCACAAAAGTCTGAAGTATTTGATGACCCAAAAAGACCTGAACTTGAGACAATGCAGATGGTTAGAATTGTTGAAAGATTATGACTTGGTAATTGACTACCATCCGGGAAAAGCTAACGTTGTTGCAGATGTCTTAAGTCGAAAATCATTGTTTGCTCTTCGTGCATTGAACGAACATATGGTTATGACTGGTGATGGTTCAATTATAGCCGAGTTGAAGGCTAGACCGTTGTTTATTCAGCAAATTTATGAGGCATAGGAAATGGACAAAGATATGGTTGCAAAACGAGTTTAGTGTGAAAGTAATGCAGAGTCAGAGTTTCAAATTGATGAAAATGATTGTTTAAACTTCAAAGGCCGAATATGTGTTCCAAGGAATGTGGATTTGATTCAGATGATTTTGAACGAGGCTCATAATAGTCAAATGTCGATACATCTGGGTACCATGAAGATGTATAATGATTTGAAATAGTTCTACTGGTGGCCTGGCATGAAACGGGATATATCTGAATATGTTTTAAAGTGTTTAATTTGTCAGCAAGTAAAAGCCGAGCATCAAGTGCCTTCTGGGTTACTTCAGCCGATCATGATACCTGAATAGAGATGGGATAGAATTACTATGTATTTTGTATTCGGTTTGCCTATGACACCGAGCAAGAAAGAAGCAGTCTGGGTTATAGTACATAGACTGACTAAATTAGCTCATTTTGTGCTAGTTCGTACAGACTATTCACTCGATAAACTTGCTGAATTGTATGTATCAAAGATTGTGAGATTACATGGTGTGGCGAGTTATATAGTTTCAGACAGAGACCGAGATTTACATCGCAGTTTTGGAAGAAGTTGCAAGATGCTTTAGGTACTAAACTCCACTTTAGTACAGCCTTTCATCCACAGATAGATGGTCAGTCTGAACGAACTATACAGATACTTGAGGACATGTTGAGATGTTGCATTCTTGAGTTTGAAGGTACGTGGGAAAGATACTTACCTTTGATTGAATTTGCTTATTATAACGGTTATCAATCTAGTATCAAAGTGGCACCATACGAGGCTCTTTATGGTCGCAAGTGTTGTACACCGTTGTATTGGACTGAACTCAGTGAAAACAAGATACACGGAGTTGATTTGATTAAAGAGACTGAATAGAAAGTGGCTGTGATCAGAAATACTTTGAAAGTTGCCTCAGTTCGTCAAAAGTCCTATGCTGATTTAAAACGTAAAGATGTTGAGTTTCAAGTCGGAGATCAAGTATTTTTGAAAGTTTCCATGTGGAAAAAAGTACTCCGATTTGGTCGAAAAGGCAAATTGAGTCCGAGATTCATCGGACCGTATGAGATCATCAAACGTATTGGGCCTGTTGCTTATAGATTGAAGTTGCCCCCTAAATTTGAAAAGATACACAACGTATTTCACATTTCGATGCTTCATAAATATAGATCAGATCCATCACATGTGATCACTCCATCTAAAATTGAAATCGACCCGATGTGACATACGAGGAGGAACGAATCCATATTTTAGCTCGGGAAATGAAAGAGTTGAGAAGCAAGAAAATTCCATTAGTGAAAGTAATATGGAACCGTCACAGAGTTGAAGAGGCTACGTGGGAGCCTGAGGATTCAATAAGGCAACAATATCTGACTTTGCTTAACGGTAAGATTTTTGGGGACGAAAATCCCTAAGGGGGGAGAGTTTTAGCAATTCGAATATGACCCTAATCGGAACGGTGGTTTTGGGACCACAAATTCAAGTCAAAAATATATTTAGATAATATATTCTGTGCTTATTATATGTGAATTGATGTGTGTGAAAGTTTCATAGAAAAATTTAATCGTTTGAATGCTTAATTTGACAAAAAGGACTTAATCGCGTAAAGTGTAAAAGTTGCATACTATAGTGGAAAGTGCTTAAATGCTTGATGGCTTTATAATATGGGGCATTAAAAAGGTAATTATCCCATTTTTAAGTTAGTGGGTGGTATATGACAAGATTAACCTTAAGTTGTATGTTATAAAATTTTATGTTATAAGGTTAAATAAGTAATTAATTAAAAGTCATAATATATGTTAATAAACAAAAGAAAAGAAAACATATCATCTTTTCTATGCATGAAAGCCGAATGTATTAAAGAGAAAGATAGGCTTTTCAAGCTTCAAAATTTGGCACTTGTGAGCTAATATTCAAGGTTAGTTTGATTTCGATTTTCAATAATTTTTACGTTTTTGTGATCGTTGCTTCGAATACTTTAAGACCCATACTTGAATTTTTGATTTTGGTAAATATTTTGAAATGTTCCATTGATGAGTTTATGAGTTTTATGATGATAGTTGATGAATTATGAAAGATATATGTTAGATTAATATGTTTTGTCTTTGGATTTTTGGTAAATTTGAGTATTTGGGCTAAATTGCAAAAATGAATTTTTGAGGGGGGTAAAATGCAAAATAAATGAATAAATGGACTAGAATAGTCCCTATGAACATTCGGCCCTTAAGTGTTATAGTGAAATTTTGTGTATTTTGTGTTTTGTACAAATAGGACCAAATTGCAAAAATGTGAAACAGTAGGGGTAAAATGGTAATTTGCCCATTTATGTGTTTTGGGACTAAATTGAGATGAGATGTACTTGAATGAACTAAATTTTAATGTTTTTAGATCAAGAATAAATAAAAACGGATTTGGATCGGGGAAAGACGAAGGTTATTGAATAAATAGATCTACGCGGTCCATCGACGGTCGAGGTAAGTCCTTAAGCAAATAAATGTCAAGGAATTAATTATGAACTTAGTAAATGATGAATTTTGGAAATTTAAAGCATAAATACAAGATATGGTCGAATATGAGTGTATGTTATTGAAGTGAATTTATTTTGTTTAATGCAATATGAATAAGTAGGTTCGGTTTGATAAGTGAAAGTAGTATAAAGTATATGAGATGTTTGTGATTTCAGTATTAAGTAATGTGTACTGAAATGTTAAATGTGTTGATATTTGGGCTTCGAGCCTAGCAGGCCTTGTGCCGATGATTATTTTAGGCTTCGAGCCTCGCAGGCCTTGTGCCGGTGATTTGTATCGGGCTTTATGACTAGCAGGCTTCGTGCCGGTGTGTAATTCAGGCTTAAATGCCTAGCAGGCTTAATGCTAGTGATATGCTATAAATGGAGAATTCGAGAATTAAACGAGGTGAGGCATATAATTAATGCAATGTGCCATTAGCTCGGGTAAGTGCTATTCTACTAGTGTAGTAAGGAATGAAGTGAGAAAGTATGATATCAATTGAGTTAAATATTATGAAATCAAGTTGATAATTCGATAAGAATTTTCATTATGTGTAATTGAGCTTATTGTATACATTTTTTTGATGAATTGGTTATAAGTGGAATTGTTAATGGAAAGTGAATTTGTATGTGTTTGCATATATGTACAAAAATATGAAATGTGATTGATATGCAGGATATTTTTCATTCGACTTGGAATTTATAGATATTTATGACAAATATGTGATTTACTGGTGTATACATTCATGGTAGAGAAATTTCAAAACTTAGATTAAGGGTATTAATGATAATCGGCTATGACTAAGTTACTTAATATAATGTTTATAATCTTGACATGAATTTAATGATTAAAAGTTTAAATGAATGAATATTATTTTGTATTTGCTTAGGACTTACTAAGCTAGTAAGCTTACTCCGTTTATGTTTAATATTCTATTTATAGGTTTTGATCAAGCTACAGGCTCAGGAAATCGTCAGCAAAGTCAACCACACTATCATCTTTTTGGTACACCTTTAGCTTGGTTTATTTTGGATAAAGGCATGTATAGGATGAGTAATGTCCTTGATTGAGATGGAAACTTGGATAATATATGTATTATAGCCATACGAATATGGCTTTTATTTTGTGTTTTGATGAGGTTATACATGGTTTTCTTTTGAATGACTAAATGATGCATATGGTTATGTCTTTGTGATGCAAAAGTGGTAAGGATTTATTTACATTATATTCGCCATGGTCTTGGTATTTATAAAAGGTAAAAATTTGGTTTTGTGAATAATGATACCATAGGCTAAAATAATAGTATCTTGTTAATATGAAATTTGCCATGGAATATAAGGATGATATGTTTGTTATGTTTATGTTTTGTATTCAAGTTTGTTAAATTGGGTTAGATATAATGAATGTAACGAATAAGTAGTTATGTATTGGTTAATTGTATGAATTTTGATTAATTTATTTGGTCATTTGAATTTAGTGTGTTTATATTTGTTACTTATGCTAAAATGCTTAAAATGATTATAGACTATTTGATAATCTGGTAATAAAATAAAGTGGTATATATATATGGTAAGTTGGTATATGTATGATGTTTTGATTACATAGTAAGCTAATTTGGCATCTTCGATATATTCTTTATATTCATAATTATATTATAAGACCATATAGATATGCGATGTATATACCAGTATAGGCATCTTAAATTCTATTAAATGTATGTAAATGAATTCATGTGAGATCCGAGTTGATTGAATATTTTGGTTCGATCTGAATTTAGGTATTGACTATTAGTTGGATAACTAATATTGGAAATTAAATGTGTGTTTTTGGATTTGATAAAGGTATGAATTACAATAAATGCCTGCGATGATCTAAGTCTAGTTCGATAATGCCTCATAACCCTAATCCAGCGACAGATACGGGTTAGGGGTGTTACAGATGACCCTTATGTGGGTGGCAAATTGGCCTTGCAAATGGCCTATTTTGCATACATGGCCAAGGGACACAGGCGTGTGTCTCTGCTGTGTGGCTCAAGGTGTAACACCCCAAACCAGTCAACTCAACATGACCGAATCTGGCATGTTACAGAGGAAAACGGTTTGAAAACTCATTTGCCATTCAGTTTGATAGAAAACATCCATGTTTGTTAGAACCCGAATGTATTATTTTTAATTATTTAAAAACCTTGTGCATTTGAATTTGAGAAGAACCCTGAGTTTGGAAATCATCTAAAGTATCTTTGTTATCATTTCATGAATGCTATTACCCGATGGTAACGATTGGAAAACTCGAAACGAGGTAAATTTTGGAAAACTTTGGTTATCAGGTTGTTAAAACAAAACAAGTAATTTACTTTGTCATATTTGAAGATATGTCTAAAGCATGCAAAATAATCCAAAAACATAATTTAAAGGCCTTATTACAAACCCAAATAAAATCCGAAATTTAAAATAATACCCAAAACAAAGTCCATGTAAAACTGAATGTGTTTAATGCATGGATACCTCGAGTCCATCCGGCTCCTCATCCGCGATCTACGAATCACCTGAAAAGATAAGGGAGAAGGTGAGTCACCAAGACTCAGTGCATAATCCCCCCGGTTAATGTAACATTCTTACACACAAGTCATAACCAAGCAATATATCATGCACCCAAACCTAGCAATCCACAACTCCGTTTCTACCCCGTGTGGTACCAAACCACTGGTGGTGCCAAACCACTGGTGACCCAAAGTCACGATATCCCATAATAATGTGGTGCCAACCCACTGGTGACCCAAAGTCACGATTAATCCATCTATGGGGCCAACCCACGTTGTGATACCAAATCACTGGCGACAATCCCGTAATATCAAATGTGGGGCCAACCCACTGTGGTGCTAAGCCACTGGGACGACTCGCTATGAGGTGCCAAACCTCTGGTGACCCCAAGTCACGAAATCAACTGTGGTACCAAACCATTGGTGTCCCAAAGACACGGATATCAAATCTTCCCCCTCCTCTCATTATACCCATAACAATGCAATACATGTACAAATCACGCCAACATGCTTTAATAGTAACATATATCGATTGGAACATAGGCCATAGTTCCAAGCATCACATATAACAAAATCATATCGAAGCGGACTTACCGAATCCTTGCTCATACCCATCAAGGTATCATGTCAAGATCTATACGTTTTACTTTTATCACATTTAGGTTATTAACATATTTACTAGGTTATAAAGTGTGTAAGTTACACACATTACTAACGCAACCACCGAATCCCAAGACCCAATCTCTCGCACTAGATCCCTTGATCCTACATTCGCCAACACTTAGGTTATTACCAAAGACCATTCGGCTATATCCATAAATCCCGAAGGATGTGATAACGCATAACTAACACAATCCTTACCTTTCTGCCTTACAAATGCTAATCCCAACACAAGATATGCGAGACTGCTCCTCCCCCTACAATCGGCCAATCATCACAACTTAGTCTCAATAGCCTTCGGCTTTTCAAACATCTAATGGAAAGATTAAATTGGCATAACCCTTACCACTGACTTACCGAATTTGATTGACATAGAATAGAGGGCTTAGATCTATAGCTTCAAAATCCCGGAGATCCTACAAGAAATCAATTGCATGGTTGATTAAAAGCCAAGATAAATGCCAAAATTTGACTTTTGTCTACGCATGTCGATAGAGAAAAAGAGGAAGTAAGAATAGAGTTTCGGCCAAGACCACTTACCCTTTTCAAAACCGATTGAAGAAGAGACCAAAGAAGATCAAGGCTTGGTTGATATTCCGCCAACAGTGAGGAAGGAAGAACTTGAGAACTTTCGACAATGGTGGAGGGCAACAAAGGAGATTCGGCACAAGAGAGAATGAAGAGAAAAGAAAGTGATGGAAGGGAATAGGATTGCTTTCGACTTTGAGAGAAATCAAAAGAGAGAGAGAGATGGGAGAGAAGGAGATTTGGCCAAGCTCCTAAATTGCCGAAAAAGAGAAGAGCAAAGAAAATGTCAAATGAGGTTTCGGTTTCAAAGGAGAAAAAGAGAGTTTCAAATGGTCCTTGTGTAGGTTAATTAGATGTTTTAGAGGGAAAACATTAAGAGCCTATGGTGGTTTCACTTTGACACAAAACAAAGAATGGGAGCCTTGCAAGCTTAGAAAATATCACCTAGCTAACTAAGGAATTTCGGTACCCCCTTACTCAGCTTCCCAACCGTTTACTCCTCTTCCATTAAGAGTTCAGATTTTGGCAAAACTCCCTAAATCACTCTTGGCCAACCATTCAAATGAGTTTGAATTAATCAAACCCCTAAATCCCCTCTTCTCCATCTTATCTGACAGAGTTTGTGCTGAGCACAACTCCTCCCCCCTTGGCGTCAAAATGGTAAGTAGAAAATGGAATTTCTGCTACTCGAACCTGAGTTCTCCCACTCGTTTCAACACCTTATACGACCCAATAAATCTTGGACTTAACTTGCCTTTCCTTCCAAATCTCAACACTTTCTTCCAAGGTGAGACCTTTAAAAAGACCTAATCATCCACGACGAACTCTATATCTCTCCGCTTGAGATCAGCATATGACTTTTGCCTGTCCGAAGCTTCCTTCAGACGAGCCTGAATCAACTTAACCTTAGCTTAGTCTCTGCCACCAACTCTGGTCCCAACATCTGATGCTCACCCAACTCCGTCCAGCATGTAGGTGTGCGACACTTCCTACCATACAACGCCTCATATGGTGCCATCTTAATGCTTGCACGATAACTATTATTGTATGCGAACTTCACTAATGGTAGAAATTCTTCCGGTACCTCTCAAGTCCGAACACAACCCCTCAGCATATCCTCTAAAATTTGTATAACCCTTTCTAACTGCCTGTCAGACTGCGGGTGAAAAGCTGTGCTGAAATCCAACCTCATTCCCAAAGCCTGATGTAGAGCTCTCCAGAACCTCGACGTGAACCTTGGATCCCTATTCGAGATAATTGATACTGGCACACCATGCAACCTTACTATCTCGGCCACATACAGCTTAACTAACTTTTGAAGTGGATAGTCAACCCTCACTGGTATGAAATGAGCTGACTTAGTCAAACAATCCACAATCACCCAGACTGAGTCTTTCTTGATAGGCATGAGGGGTAGCCCACTGACAAAGTCTATGGTAATCCTTTGCCACTTCCATTGAGGAATCTTTACCGGCTAAAGTAACCATAACGGCAACTGATGCTCAACTTTGACCTGCTGACACGTCAGACACTTACCCACAAACTCAGTCACTTCTCGCTTCAGCCCTGGCCACCAGAACTGCTTCCGTAAATCCTGGTACATCTTGCTACCTCCAGGATGCATAGCGTATGGGCTGCTATGTGCGTCCTGAAGAATCCTCTGCCTTAACTCAACATCCTTTGGCATACACACTCTCCCTTGGAAACACAATACTCCATTACTGGACAAGCTGTAATCCTCTAAACCACCATTCTGAACTTGCATCCTCCGAGTATTCAAGCCCTCATCCCCTAACTGTTTCTCCTTGATCTACTCAACCCAAGTCGGTTTAACCTACAATTTTGCCAAAAGACTTCCATCGTCATACAAGCTAAGACGAGCAAACATCGCTCTTAAGTTTGCTACCACTTTACGGCTCAACGCGTCTGCCACCACGTTAGCCTTGCCCGGATGATACTCAATCGAGCAGTCATAGTCTTTCAACAACTCAATCCACCTTCGTTGTCTCAAATTTAAATCCTTCTGTGTTAAAAGATACTTCAGACTCTTGTGGTCCGTGTAGACTATCGACTTTTCTCCGTACAGATAATGCCTCTAAATTTTCAAGGTAAAAACCACTGCAGTCAACTCCAAGTCATGCGTCAGGTAGTTATCCTTCATACGATCTCGCTGTCGAGATGCGTACGCCACTACTTTCACTTTCTGCATCAGCACACATCCCAAGCCAGTATGTGATGCATCACAATAGACCGTGAATACCTTTCCTGCCTCAAGCTGTACCAGAACCGGAGCTTCCGTCAAAATCTTCCTCAACTTATCGAAACTTTCCTGCTATTTCTCCGACCACACAAATGGAACTCCCTTCCTCAATAGTTTGGTCAAAGGTCCCGCGATCAGAGAAAATCCTTCCACAAATCTCCGGTAATACCCTGCCAGACCTAGGAAACTCTGAATTTCTACAACCGACCTAGGCGGTTTCCAATCCAACACCGCCTCAATCTTGCAAGGGTTTACTCTAATCCCTTCAACGGACACTACGTGACCTAAGAAAGTCACTTCCCTAAGCGAACTCGTGACTTCATCGAACTTGGCGAATAGCTGCTTCTCCCTCAGAATTTGCAAAACCACCCGCAGGTGCGTATCATGGTCCTCCTCAGTCCTTGAGTATACTAATATGTTGTCTATAAATACTGTGGCAAATTGGTCCAAGTACTGCTGAAACACCCGATTCATCAAGTCCATGAATGCTGGCGGTGCATTGATTAACCCGAACGGCATCACTAGAAACTCGTAATGCCCATAACGAGTATGAAACGCCGTCTTGTGGATATCAGCCTCTTTCACCTTTAGCTATTGATACCCAAACCTTAAATCAATCTTTGATAAAATTGATGCCCCCTTAAGCTGATCGAACAAGTCATCTATCCTCGGTAACGGATACTTGTTTTTGATCGTCGACTTGTTTAACTGGCGGTAGTCTATACACATCCGCATTGTACCATCTTTATTTTTGATAAAGAGTACCGGCACTCCCCAAGGCGAAACACTTGGCTGGATAAAACCTCTGTCCAACAACTCCTGAATTTGAGCCTTCATCTCTACCAATTCCTTCGGTGCCATTCTATACGGGGCAATAGACACTAGCGCAATTTTGGGTAACAAATCTATACCAAATTCAACTTCCCGATCCAGAGGTAGACCCGGAAGTTCCTCTAGAAATACGTCAGCAAAATCCTTTACTATTCAAACATTCCCAACAGCAGACTCCTTAGCCTCCAGAGCACATACACGAACCAAAATCGCCTCACAACCCTTCCTAACCATCTTCTCAGCTTTCAACGCAGATACCACGTTGGATAGATAATCTCTTCTATTACCTATCATCACCACTTCTTCACCCTAAGCTGTTCTCAAAACCATGCGCTTAGCCGTGCAATCCAAACTAGCCTGGTACTTCACCAGCCAATCCATTCCAAGAATCAGATCGAACTCTCCAAACGGTAGTTCCATCAGATCAGCTACAAATACTACCCCTTGGAGTTCTAGGGGTACATCCCTATACTGCTTATTTACTTCTACAGAGTGCCCTAGAGGGCTAATTACGACCATCTCCCTAGAAGTAGTTTCAAAGTCTAGGTTCATGGTCTCTACTACGCTACTAGCAACATACGAATGTGTCGAACCCACATCAATCAAGCCAATATACGGTAATCCAAAGATTAAAAACGTACCGGTTATGATGTTCGATAGGTCGCCCTCCTCTCGATGTCTCGCTGCATATACCAACCCAAGCTGTCTTGCTTCAGTGTTGCTTGCACCTCTGCCTGGTGCTCTATGGCCTCTACCAGAGCCATTACCTCCTCTACCGAACTACGACCCATTTGCGGTGGGGTCCCTCATTTCGGCGAGCATAACCACGACCCTCGGTGAATCTGGCTAACTTACGTGGGCGGTCCCTCACACAATGATCCGATGAACCACACTCAAAACATCCCTTTCCACCACCCAACATCCTCCCAATGAGATTTCCACATCGATTACACTGCGTCGGTCCATGATTAGTAGCAGTAGGCCTTCCAAATTAATTTGACCCACTCTATCTAGCCTTTTTACTCAGAGATTATCTACGACCACGATGATCCAAAACCTCTCTTGTGTCTATTCCTATCCAGTTACATCTTACGAGACTCCTTTACCCTTTAGCTACCTTAGCCCTTTCCACCAGCACAACAAACTCTCGCTCCTCCTATGGAGCGATCAGCAATCTCAGCTCATCTCTCAACCCATCCTCAAACCGACACATCGTTCATGTTACAGAGCCACGATGCCCCTAGCATCTGGCTCAACCTAAAATTCGCCTCAGATTCCGATCTGGACTTACTCCCTCGAACTAGCCTCGAAATGCCTTCTCTACGCATCAATATAAGCGGTCCCTACATACATCTTCTGATATGCTGCCTTGAAATAATCCCAAGTGAGATCATCCGCTATTGCACTATCCCAAACCGTGAGCCACCACTGGTATGACTCATCCCGAAGAAGCGACACTATCCCTTTCAGTTTTTCCTCAGCAGTCAGATCCAAGTCATCCATAATCCGCTCCGTCGCCTCTAACCAATACTTAGCCGTATTGGGAGCCACACTAGAAACACCTCGAAATACCTCGGCTCCATTGGCTCGGAGTCGTTCAGATACAAATTTTTGAGCTCCCGTACCCCCACCTGCTCCAGCCACTCTTTCTAGCACTCGCGAAGATCGCTGCGACAACGCATCCTCCCCGTTTGATCTTGATACTCAACACCAACTTGGTGGTGGTGGTGGTATCTCATTTCGGACCCTTGACCCGGACCTAACAGGTTCCGATCTGATCATTCCTCCTCTCTGGCGTCCTCGTACATTCCGACCACGTCCCCTAGTACTCATGTCTATAGTCGCGATTTATCAATTTAAGAGATTTTTATGAATTAGCTTCTGTTTCACTGATTACCCACGAATAAGTTTTATGCAAAATAATTTGGCAGTGGTTCTTTCGGTCATCACAAAGTTTTCATTTCAATTTCCTACCCTCATTCCACGTGTAGGGGTATTCTCATCATTTCACTACCCGGGGGTATTTTCGTAATTTAACCTATTGAGGTATTGTAGTAATAAAATAGAGTTAATTTGAAAACCTTTACAAATCGTAGATATTCCAAAAAATTCCAAAAATCGGGGGTATTTTGGTAATTTCATGAACCAGGGGTATTTTCGTAAAAATAATTTTTCTTTTTTTTAAAAAAATATGGTTTCAGGTGATTTTACAAAATAAGGGTGTTTTGAAAATTTTCGCTTCAAGGGTACTTCGATAATTTTCCATACTGGGGGCATTTTGGTAATTTTACAAGTCAGGGTTAATTTGGTCATTTCTCAAATCAGGGATATTTTGGTCTTTTTCCAAATTAGGGGTATTGTGGTAATTTCAAAACTAAGGTTTAAAGTGTTTCGAAACAAAATGGTTGGTCCTTTTCGGGTTTTAGTTATTAAATTTAGCATGTGAATAAGTCGTCTCAACTATGATGAACTGTCACTACGCACCAGGTAGGATTCGGGTGAAGAGGAGGTGAGTCACTAGGACTGCTTAAGTATCAAGCTCCCCCCTGAATCCACTCCTAGATATGCGCACAACAGTTGCCACACCGTTAGCTCAGTGACGTACTCACAGGTTTGTTTAGTGGATCATTAAGTCTTATGCAATTTGTGTTGGAGTAAGCTATTCCTAGGGTTCAATAATTCCTATTCTACTAATCTACGACCCCGAAATACCCATTTCCCCACATATAATTCACAGCAATCAAAGAAGTACTTACAGGCGGATTGGTGCCGGAGACTCGGTGCCATGCTTTTCAAACCGTATATTTCCAAACAAGAATAATTTAGAACCACACCTTAAAACATTTTGGGCCCCGAGCCCACAGTCGAGCCTTTGAACTTGGTTCTGATACCAAAATTGTAACACCCCAAACCCAGTCAACTCACCATGACCGAATCTGGCATGTTACAGAGGAAAACGGTTTGAAAACTCATTTGTCGTTCAGTTTGATAGAAAATGTTCATGTTTGTTAGAACCCGAATGTATTATTTTTAATTATTTAAAAATCGTGTGCATTTGAAATTGAGAAGAACCACGAGTTTGGAAATTATCTAAAGTATCTTTGTTATCATTTTATGAATGTTGTTGCAGATGGTAACGATTGGAAAACTTCAAACGAGGTAAATTTTGGAAAACTTTGGTTATCAAGTTGTTAAAACAAAATAAGTAATTTACTTTGTCATATTTGAAGATATATCTAAAGCATGCAAAATAATCCAAAAACATAATTTAAAGGCCTTATTACAAACCCAAATAAAATCCAAAATTTAAAATAATACCCAAAACAAAGTCCATGTAAAACCGAATGTGTTTAATGCATGGCCACCTCAAGTCCATCCGGCTCCTCATCCGCGATCTACGAATTACCTGAAAAGATAAGGGAGAAGGTGAGTCACCAAGACTCAGTGCATAATCCCCCTCTTGGTTAATGCAACATGCTTACACACAAGTCATAACCAACCAATATTCATGCACCCAAACCTAGCCATCCATAACTCCGTTTCTACCCCGTGTGGTACCAAAACATTGGTGGTGCCAAACCACTGGTAACCCAAATTCACGATATCCAATAATAATGTGTTGCCAAACCACTAGTGACCCAAAGTCACGATTAATCCATCTATGGGGCCAACCCATATTGTGATACCAAATCACTTGGCGACAATCCGTAATATCAAATGTAGGGCCAACCCTTTGTGGTGCCAAGCCCTTTGGGACGACTCGCTATGAGGTGCCAAACCTCCGTGACCCAAAGTCACGAAATCAAGCTGTGGTACCAAACCCTTTGGTGTCCCAAAGACACGGATATCAAATCTTCCCCTCCTCTCATTATACCCATAACAATGCAATACATGTACAAATCACGCCAACATGCTTTAATAGTAACATATATCGATTGGAACATAGGCCATAGTTTCAAGCATCACATATAACAAACTCATATCGAAACAGACTTAACCAAATCCTTGTTCATACCCATCAAGGTATCATGTCAAGGTCTATGCAGTTTTTGGCTTTTATCACATTTAGGTTATTAACATATTTACTAGGTTATAAAGTGTGTAAGTTACACACCTGTTACTAACGCAACCACTGAATCCCGAAGACCCGATCTACTACACTAGATCCCCTTGATCCTACATTCGGCCAACACTTAGGTTATTACCAAAGACCATTCGGCTATACCCATAAATCTCGAAGGATGTGATAACGATAACTAACACAATCCTTACCTTTTCGCCTTACGAATGCTAATCCCAACACAAGATATGTAGAGCTGCTCCTCCCTACAATTGGCCAATCATCACAACTTAGTCTCAATAGCCTTGACTTTTCAAACATCTAATGGAAAGATTAAATCGACATAACCCTTACCACTGACTTACCGAATTTGTTTGACAGAGAATAGAGGGCTTAGATCCATAGCTTCAAAATCCCAGAGATCCTACAAGAAACCAATCGCATGGTTGATTAAAAGCCAAGACAAATGCCGAAATTCGGCTTTTGTCTACACATGTCGATAGAGAAAAAGAGGAAGTGAGAATAGAGTTTCGACCAATACCACTTACCCTTTTCAAAACCGATTGAAGAAGAGACCAAAGAAGATCAAGGCTTGATTGATATTCGGCCAACAGTGAGGAAAGAAGAACTTGAGAACTTCCGACAATAGTGGAGGGCAACAAAGGAGATTCGGCACAAGAGAGAATGAAGAGTAAAGAAAGAGATGGAAGGGAATAGGATTACTTTTGGCTTTGAGAGAAAGAAAAAGAGAGAGAGAGAGAGAGAGATGGGAGAGAAGGAGATTCGTCCAAGCTCCTAAATTTCTGAAAAAGTGAAGAGCAAAGAAAATGTCAAATAAGGTTTCGGTTTCAAAGGAGAAAAAGAGAGTTTCCAAATGGTCCTTGTGTAGGTTCAGCTAGATGTTTTAGAGGGGAAAAATGTCAAGAGCCTATGGTGGTTTCGGCATTGACACAAAAACAAAGAGTGAGAGCCTTCCAAGCTTGTCAAAAATATCACCTAACTAAGGAATTTGGCACCCCTTACTCGACTTCCCAACGGTTTACTCCTCTTCCATCAAGAGTTCGATTTGAGAAAACTCCTGAATCACTCTGGCCAACCATTCAAATGAGTTTGAATTAATCAAACTTCTAAATCCCTCTTCTCCATCTTATCGTGAGTTTGTTTTTGAGCACAACTCCTCCCCTTAGCGTCAAAATGGTAGCGAAAATGGAATTTCTGTTTGCTCGAACTGAGTTCTCCCACACCTTGTGGCGTCTTTCTCTAGACACCTTAGTGGCGCCTCCTTTTCCACTTCACCAAGGTAGTTCTTATGCTTAACTTCCCTCTTAAATATACTTAACCCCTACCTACTTGACTCCATTAACTAACACTTAAAACAAAATTTTTCCTGCATTTCGGGCCTACCTTTGGCTTATAACTAGCCTCTAGAGCACCTCAAATAACAACCACATACATGCAAAGAAGTTCAAACACAATAACCCATATTTAATGATGTTACACAAGGGCCACTTCTAAGTGTGCCTGGGCAGGTTACACGGCCGTGGCACACGGGCATGCCTGGTGGTCGTGTGACCAAGTCAGTAGCTAGCTTAATTTCACACTGCCATGGCAAATGGGCATGCCTTGTGGCCGTGGAAACAAGTCAATATATATGCTCTGTTTTGGCATGGCCTGACACATGGGCGTGTCTAGTAGCCGTGTGAGGCATACGGCCTAACCGCATGGGCGTGTGACCTCTGCACTGTTGAAATATGTTTAAATTTTTGAAAACTTTCATAAGTGTTCGGTTTAGTCCCAACCTCTTTCTAACATGTGTTTAAGGTCTCGTAGACCTCGATCAGGGACTATATGCTCTTATTTGAATATGTTTGATTGATGATTGACTTTGTGTTATGAAATGGATGCGAAATGTTTCGATTGTTCGGTAATGGCTCTTAACCCTATTCCAGTGATGGTTTCGGGTTAGGGGTGTTACAAAATCAACAACATTAAATGTTTTTCCTATGCAATAATAAATGCTACCTACTACTTTTGGATTTTTTTACTCTTTAAAGACAACTCATATTTCCAAATTTTAAACTAATAATTAGCTAAAATTTTCAGTTACCTAAAACGGATGAAAATCAATAAATTTATATATATATATATATAAATACGTTTAGATTTGATGATAAATTATTTTAGCGTTCATTTTGAATAGTCTAAAAAGTAATTAGGATTTGTGAATTCAAAGAATTAGACATGGAGTCAAAGGTCTCTGCATCCTTGCAAAATTACAATCCTCTAGGTGATTCTTCATCTCAATCTTCATTTTCTTCTTTAATTTTTGTTTAACGTGTATAATCTTCTATTTAGATTAACCAAACATTGGCTTGCTTGAATTTATTTGGATATGGTTTTATTGTGTTCATTTTTGTTCTTGAATTCAATTTTACTAGGATAAAAATGTTGGATTAATCTCTTTGTTAATTCTTTTATTTTTCCTTCTTTATAATTTTATTGTGCTTATTTTTTTTAAATTACCTTATCATCATTATAATTTTTCTTATTGTTGATGTTGTAGTTACAAATATTATAAAATCATTACATAAATATTCTTTTAGAATAGTTGATAATAAAGACAATTTTTCTTTTTTTCTTTTCATTTTTATTTATAGGTTATACTAAGATTGAGTTAATTTGGAATATGACTCAATGTTGTCCTAAACATCTTGATAAAATGTCTAGATTTCTTTTTCTTATATAAGAATATGAAACTAAGATAAAATTATTTTATAATGAAAATGCAAACATATAAGTTAGCACAATTGTTGCTAGATAGAAGAGTAGAATATTATTTTTAAAATCAGTAAACAAAAAAATGTCACCAAACCCATCACATTGTTTATACATTTTCTTTTTAACCAATTATTGGAGAGATAGCTAAATAGGTTAGTGACAAAGACATACCTATTGAGGAAAAGGCCAAAAATGTTAGAAATATTACCATAATTGCAAGAAAATTTCCGTGTGTGGATAATTTTAATAGCCAAGAAGAATTATTTACTATTGAATACCTTTCACAATAAAATTCGCAATGATCTTGTCCTATAATAAAAAATATAAAATACTTAGTCAACTAGTGATTGAGAAAGATCAAAATTTGTAATAGAAATATTCCTTGTAAAAGAAATTGAATAATGTTTGCACTGTTATCACATAGAACTCTCTTGAATGGAAAATAAACTATTGTCAAGATGTTTGTGTTGTGTGACATGAAAACTTAGGTTCAATCTTTAATCCTTACTTGTACTTCCAATTACCAAAAAAAAATCTTAAAACTTGTTAGGATAGATTATATTCGAAGAAGATTTATTCATGTTGAATTTAATAAAAAATGGGATAAGAAAGATTATGGAGACATAAAATGTACATATTTTGGATAAGACATTTCATTAAATACATATACTTCGTTTTTCAAATTGATCTATTATCCTATTGTTTTCCTTTGACAAACTACCAAAACTAAAATCCAACACATACTTTGGAAAAAGGTATTGTAACACCCCAAACTCGGCCTAGAAGTTAGGCTCGAATCTGGCGTGTCACATGGAAGTGCTTTTTTTTCAAAACCATCTTTGTGATTGTTAAAAACTTGTTTGAGAATTACAGCCTCTTTGTTAAAACCCAATACACTTAAGCAATTGTTATCTACTTGAAAACGTAATTATCTTTAAAAACCTTTTCGATTGCGAAAATATATTTGAAATAACAATTTACGAAAATATGACGTTTAGAAATACAGTTGCAGAAGCATTTTGAAAACATTGCGGAAACGTAGATAAAATACAAGTATTTTTTAGAGGTTGGTTGATGAGTCGAAAATCGAAGTAATGGACTTTAGAATTAGGACTTTTAAAAATGACGTTGAAATTTTGAAAGAGAATCCGAGTTAAATAATTTGTAAAAGTTTACTATAAAATTCATTTATTAATCAATTTTGAAAACCATTATTTATATTTTTAGAAAATTCCTTTTTAAACAATTTAAGAAGAATAATAAAAACATCCCAAACATAAAGCAAAATAAAAATAGTCCAGAGGACTTATTTGTGAAACACCCCAAACCCGTCCCACAAGCCCTGACCGGATCTGGCATGCTTCTAGGGAAAAACTATTCGAAACTTATTTGAATTTTGGAAAAATATTTGTGTGTTTTTGAAAAACAATTGATTTGTGTTGGGTTCAAATTTTAAACGGTGCTGATTAGGTGTCAAAACATTTAACATTTATTTTTAATAAAAGTTATTTAAACTTTAAAGTGATAAAAATCGTATTCTACTAGAATAATTTAAATGCATGCGTAGATAGTTTCATACTAGTGGCCTTATTACATCAAAGAAAACCCGAAATAAATTCAAAACTTGAATATTAAAAACTAATAAAAATAAAACATTCTCTGAGTTGACCATGGCCACCACTGAGCTCCTGCCAACCCAGTCCATCACTGAGTGTCACCTGAAAAATATCCCACAACAGGGTGAGTCAAATAGACTCAGTGTGTAACGACCAACACAAGTCTCAATCAATTTAGGCATGTCAAATCATACATAATAAACATATATAATCAATGATGCAAACCCGATCCCAAACCAAGATAACCATCCGCTACACATCACCCGTACCAACCATCACATCGTGGGGACTACTAAGTCAAACCTCCATCTGCTACACATCATCGAAGGCAGTCGCTGCAGACGACATGCTCATCCCCCTTATATATATATTGTGGCATAGCCACCAGATAATTATTTGTGACATAAGTCACCACATTCGGATTTTGTGACATGAGTCACCACATTCAAATATTGTGGTATAAACCACCAGATCACTCTCCCTTTAAAATAATTTTCCGTATGCCCCATGTCATACAAATCATGCAAAGATTATGCCACATTCTTTATTTCACATTTTAACCAATATTCACATATGTGTCATAATAGGTATTCATAACATTGTAAACATAGTTTTAGAGAATAACGTACCTGAATCTGCCGTACCATTGAATGGTACCTTAAGCCATATCTTTCACATTCTTATTAACACATTTATCAAAACATAACCATAAATCTATTAAGGCTTAGTGTAGGGTATACACCTGGTATTAACGCTTTACTGAAATCCTAAAAACCCGATCTAATGCTTTAGACCCTTAATTCCTACATTTGGCCAACACTACACATTTTAGCTAAAGGCCATTCGGCCAAATAATCAAATCCCAAAGGATTTATCACAAATTAAATCTTACCTTGTTGCCGATTTGATTACTAATCAAATCCCGAAACTTTGTTGTGTTTCCTTCTTTCACTCGGCTAGCACTAAATCACTTCACAGATTAGTTTTCGGCTTTTGAATAAATAAGAAATAGATCTAAGTCACTAAATAGGCCTTGGCCGAATGTACATAGTCACTTACCTTGTGGATCTGAATCCCGAAATTGCTGCTAGATTGGATATCTGTCGAAATCACTATAGCATGTGTTAAATCCAATTCTAACATTTAATCAATACCATAAATGGCCTTTGGCCTAAAATTACACTTTACCTACCTTAGATCCCAAAATCTTGAAAGATCTCCTCCTTTAGTCGACAACAACCGAATCCCGAAATCTCTTTCTTCGATTCGGCCAAAGAACAGTAAAAGGGGTTAGATTCCAACTTTCAGCTATGAGAAATAAAAAGAAGGAAATCGAATAACGTTAGAGCTTACCCTTACTATAGAAATTGACTACACCCTTGCTTGCACCCACAGAGAGATTCGGCTATAGGCTATGTGTTTGATCAATCAGGTTTCGGCTTTTGGTGTTTGGTAAACAATCGGCTATGGCTAGGAAAAGTCTTACTTTCGACTTTTGGTGAGTTGTGGAAGGAAGAAGAGAAGAAAAGAGATATTCGGCCTTAACAAATAGAAGAAAAGATGAGAAAGAAAGATGGTAGATTCACCTTTAAGGATCACAAGAAA
Source organism: Gossypium rotundifolium (assembly GCA_025506655.1). Classification (NCBI taxonomy): domain Eukaryota; kingdom Viridiplantae; phylum Streptophyta; class Magnoliopsida; order Malvales; family Malvaceae; genus Gossypium; species Gossypium rotundifolium. The sequence continues at coordinate 50,850,217 of CP106734.1, forward strand.
AGAAAGGAGAAGTATGAGGCTTAGGGAGAATCGGCAATGATGGAACTTAGAGAGGGATATTCGGTTTTAACAATGGAAGAAAAGATGAGATAAAAGAGTGAAGAGAGGGGGCTAAATTTCGGCAAAGGTGAGAAAAAGAAACCATAAAACCCTTTTAACAAATTCGGCTACCCCTCCCCTACTACTTGGCCGAAAGTCACCTCATGAGAGTCCCTAGGCCGGCCACCTCTTTTCCCTCTCTACCTTATCCCTTGATCCCCTCCTCCTTAGTCGAATCCTCAACACTCCAACCCAATCTATACTTCCTTCCTCCAGAGTCCATATGCAGTCCACTACTGCTCATCCTTGCTGCAAAATAAAACTTTTATTTGCTTCCTTTGTGACTCGAACCTAAGCCCTTTCCCCTTTGCTTGTGGCGTCACACTCTAAGGCCCTAAGTGGCGCCTCCAAGCCACTTAAACAAGCCCATATTTGTGTCATAATTCCCCTACTAAATTTCTTAAGGCCTCTTAGGCTTAGCTCCCTCTTTTAAACTTAAAATCGAATAATTTCTAAGGCATTTACTACACTTTAAAGTTTCCAAAATTCATGCCACACAATTCAGAACACATAGACATGCTTTCACACATACTTAAGCAAAAATGCATAAGCCATAAATCCCGGATATTACAGTTCTACCCCCTTAAAATAATTTCGACCTCGAAATTTCCTGGCTAGAATAGGTGGGGGTATTGTCGTCGCATTGCTTCTTCTAGCTCTCAAGAAGCTTCCTCTGATCCATGGTTACGCCATAACACTTTGACCAGAGGGACTGACTTCCTTCAAAGCACCTTCACATCTCGTTCCAGAATCTGAATCGGCTCTTCCTCATCAGACAGATCTGGTCTCAGCTCCACCTCTTCAACCGAAACTACATGAGATGGATCCGATCGGTATCGACGTAGCATCAAAACATGGAATACGTCGTGCATCTGCTATAACTCTAAAGGTAACTCCAACTGGTATGCCACCGGTCCAACTCACTTCAACACCCGATAAGGTCTTATAAACCTTGGGCTTAGCTTCCCTTTTCGACCAAATCTCATCACCTTCTTCCAAGGTGAAACTTTGAGAAACAGTTGATCCCCCACATCAAATTCTATTTCCTTCCGTTTGAGATCGGCATACAACTTCTGCCTGTCAGATGCCTCCTTTAACCATGTCTGAATTACCTTAACCTTTTCCTCTGATTCTGCCATAATTTTGGACCCAAAATCTGACGTTCCCCTAATTTTGTCCAACATGTGGGTGTGCGACACTTCCGTCCATACAACGCCTTGTACGGTGCCATTCTAATACTGGCCTGATAACTGTTATTGTACGCAAATTCAGCTAGAGGCAAATGCTCTTCCTAACTCCCTCTGAAGTCTATCATACAGCCCCTCAGCATATCCTCCAACACTTGTATTACCCGCTCAGATTGACAGTCCAACTGCGGATGAAAGGCCGTACTGAAGTCCAATCTGGTGCCCAAAGCTTGATGTAGTGCCTTCCAAAATCGAGACGTAAACCTCGGATCCCTATCCGAGATAATCGACACCGACACTCCGTGCAACCTTACGATCTCAGCTACATACAACTTTGCTAATTTTTGTAGGGAATAGTCAACTCGCACTGGAATAAAATGCGCGGACTTTGTCAGTAGATCTACTATCACCCATACCGAGTCCTTCTTAGTAGGTGTAAGGGGAAGCCCACTAACGAAGTCCATGGTGATTCTCTCCCACTTCCATTCGCGGAATCAGATTGGTTTGAAGCAACCACGATGGAACTTGGTGTTGACCTAAACTTGTCGACACATTAAACACTTCCTACAAATTGGTAACTTCTGCTTAAGACCGGGCCACCAAAACTATTCCCTTAGATCTCTATACATCTTACTGCCTCCAGGATGCATAGCATAAGGACTACTATGCGATTCCTAAAGAATTCTCTACCTTAACTCCTCGTTCTTCGGCATACAAACCTTTCCCTTGAAACACAATACTCCATCGCCATTAATACCATAATCCTCCAACTCCCTACTCTGCACTTGTCGTAGCTTAACACCTAGATCATCATCTGCCAACTGACTCTCTTTCACCTCATTCAGCCATGTTGGCTTAACTTGCAACTCTTCTAACAGACTTCCATCGTCATAGAGGCTCAAATGTGCGAACATGGCCCTCGGATTCAACACTACCTTCGACTTAGGGCATCTGCCACCACATTTGCCTTGCCCGGGTGATACTCTATAGAGCAATCGTAGTCCTTCAATAATTCCACCCACCTTCGCTGTCTCAGGTTCAGCTCTTTCTAAGTCAGCAAATACTTCAGACTCTTGTGGTCCGTGTAGATCACTGACTTTTCTCCATATAAGTAGTGCCTCCATACCTTAAGAGCAAAGACCACTGCCGCCAATTCCAAGTCATGCGTTGGGTAGTTAACCTCGTGTACCCTTAATTATCGAGATGTATAAGCAACTACCTTCCCGTCTTGCATAAGGACACCTCCTAATCCTGTATGGGAAGCATCACAGTATACTACAAAATCCTTCCCTGCCTCAGGCTAAATCAAAACTAGAGCTTCAGTCAAGACTCTCTTAAGCTTTTCAAAGCTCTCCTGTTGCTTATCGGTCCATATGAAAGGTACCTCCTTCCTCAGCAGCTTGGTCAAGGGTGTTGCGATCGACGAGAACCCCTCTACAAACCTTCTATACTAGCCTGCCAATCCCAAGAAACTACGAACCTCAGCCACCGACCTAGGTGGTTTCCAATCTAGCACTGCCTCAATCTTTCGAGGATCCACCCTTATTCCTTCAATAGACACCACATGTCCTAAAAACGTAACTTCCTTCAGCCAAAATTTGCACTTGCTGAACTTGGCATATAGCTGTTTCTCCCTAAATACTTGTAACACAACTCGGAGGTGCTCATCATGTTCTTCTTCTGACTTTGAATACACCAAAATATTGTTTATGAATACAACAATGAATCGGCCCAGATAGGGTTGGAAAACCCGATTCATCATGTCCATGAACACGGCTGAGGCGTTTGTCAAACCAAACGACATTACAACAAACTCAACCCAAACCTTGTCTGGAAAGCTGTCTTATGGATATCAGCCTCCTTCACCTTAAGCTGATGATATCCAGACCTTAGATCTATCTTTAAGAATATCGCGCCACCTTAAGCTGATCGAACAAGTCATCTATTCTTGGCAAAGGGTACTTGTTCTTGATGGTCAACTTATTCAACTGACGATAATCTATGCACATGCATATAGTTCTGTCCTTCTTCTTCACGAACAAGACCGGTGCTCCCCATGGAGACACACTGGGTCGGATAAACCTATGGTCAAGTAATTCTTGGATCTGAGCCTTGAGCTCAACCAACTCCTTTGGTGCCATTCTGTACGAGGCAATTGACACAGGAGTTGTTCCTGGCAACAAGTCAATTCTGAACTCCACCTCCCTGTCTGGGGGTATTCCTGGCAATTCTTCCGGAAAGACATCCACAAACTCCCTTACGGTTCTAACTCCACTAACTCCCCCTTCTTTCACATCCAAAGCACTAACGAAAGCCAAAAATGCCTTACACCCCTTCCAAACCATCTTATCAGCCTTTAAGGCTGAAACTACGTTAGAGAAGTTGTTTCTTCTTTCCCTTATCATAATTGTCGCCTCATCCTCTAGGGTCTTTAACTCCATTCGCTTAGCTGCACAATCCAATACAGCCCGATGCTCCACTAGCTAGTCCATGCCAAGAATAAGATCGAATTCTCTGAAGGGTAGTTCCATTAAGTTGGCAGAAAATACCACCCCCTGAATCTCTAGAGGTACATTCCGAAACATCTTATTCACCACTATAGTTTGACCTAATGGGCTTACTACAGTCATCTCCCTATTAGAAAGTTCAGAGGCTATTCCTAGAGTTTCAACTACTCTACATGCAACAAAAGAGTGGGTAGAGCCAACATCAATCAAAGCATAGTAAGGCTTGCCAAATATAAGGAACGTACCGGTTATGACGTCCAGTGTGTCTCCGTCCTCCCTTCGACGAACTGCATACACTAAACCCGGTTGTCTTACCTCCGTGTTACCAACACCTCGGCCCGGTGTTCCTCGTCCCCTTCTAGCACCGTTACCTCTGCCAGCTAAATCACGGCCTCACGGTGGCTGTTGTCCTCCTCTTCTAACCTGGTTAGGACCTTGGCTCACGGGTCGACCCCCTTCTGTTCTTATAGCACAATCCTTAATCATGTGGTCCTTGGATCCACACTTAATGCATCCTCCCGTCTTTTTCCAACACTCCCCCAAGTACATCTTTCCACACAAGGCACAAGTACGATACTGCCCTCTAGTAGCTGCTTGCTGACCTCGAGGCCCATCAACTCTAGTCCTCTTTTGCTCATTCCTTGAAGGCCCTGGTGATCTAAAGCCTCTCTTCCGCCTATTTCAGTCCGTATTTTTGTCTTACCGAGTCCTTAATCCCTTCACCACTATAGCCTTCTTCACCAACACGGCAAACTCTTGCTCCTGCTGTGGAGCTATTAGCAACCTCAGGTCATCTCTTAGTCCGTCCTCAAATCGGACACACCGCTCATGCTCCGTCGACACAATACCTCTAGCATAACGGCTCAACATTAGGAATTCTACCTCATATTCCGCTACAGACTTATTTCCTTGAACCAGCCTCAGAAACGCCTTCCTCTGCGCATCAACATAGCTAGTTCCAATGTACTTCTTCTGATATGCCGCCTTGAAATATTCCCAAGTAAGATCATCTGCAGCAGCACCTTCCCGAACTGTGAGCCACCATTGGTATGACTCATCACGGAGTAGCGACACTACCCTTTTTAATTTCTCCTCAGCGGTCAAGTCCAAGTCGTCTATAATCCGTTCCGTTGCCTCTAACCAATACTCAGCCATATTGGGTGCCACACCAAATACTCCTCGAAAAAACTCAGCTCCATTAGCTCGAAGTCGCTCAGGTACCGACTTCCGAGCTCCCATGCCTCTGCCTGCTCCAGCCACCCTTTCCAAAACTTCAAAGATCGCTTCAGTGATATCTGCATCATCCCCATCGATCTCGATATTCCACATCGGTGGTGGTGGTGGCATCTCATTTCAGACCTTGTGCGGACCTAATGGGCTCAAACACGGTCATTCGCCTCTACCACGACCTCGCATTGCATTACAACCACGCCCCTAGAGTTCATGCTTAGAATCATATTTATCGATTAAAGAATTTTATGAATTAGTTTTGTTCCACTGATTTATCATGAACAGTCTTATGTTCAATAGTTCTAGGGAGTAGTTCTTTCGATTTCATACACATACAGTCTCAATTCATTCATTCAATCACATTCATGAACTTGCATTCATTACAGAAAAATGTTGTAGTTGTTATTGTTTGTTGTTTTCCACTACCCAGGGGTATTTCCGTAATTTTATCCTATAGGGGTATGTTGGTAATTTTTTTCCAAATTAGGGTATTTGAAAATTTCACAAAAATTTTTTTTTTGTATATAGTTTTTTTCAAAATTGAAATACTTGGTAAGTAAATTTCAAGGGTAAAATGGTAATTTACACACCAAGGGTATTTTTGTAATTTTTCAAACCAGGGTCATTTCGGTAATTTTTCGCAAAATATGATTCCTGGTGACTTTTCAAAACAAGGGTATTTTTAGAAATTTTAAATTGAGGGAACTTCGGTAACTTTCCACACTGAGGGTATTTTGGTCATTTGTACAGGTTAGGGGTAATTTGGTCAAGTTGCAAATCAGGGGTAATTTCGTAAATCGAGAGTATTTTGGAAAATTTCAAAATAGTTTTCCTACACATCAAAGGAGTGATTTGGTGATTTTTAAAACTAGGGTTTTTATAAAAATATGGCTAGTCCCTTTCGGGTTTTAATTATTGGGTTTAGCCTGTGTTTGAGTCCTCTTGGCCAAGGTGAACCATCACTACGCACCAGGTAGGATTCGAGCGGTGAGGAGGTGAGTCACTAGGACTGCTTAAATACCAAGCTCCCACTAAATCCAATCCTAGACATGCGCACAATGGTTGCCACACCTTTAACTCGGTGACTCAGACACAGGTTTGTTTGGTTGACTTTAAGTTTTATGTAACTTGGTGTTGAAGTAGACTAATCCTAGGGTTTAATATTTCCTAATCTACAAATCTACATCCCTATATATTCTCACATACAAATCACAGAAAAGTTAGGAGTACTTACCTGGTGGACTTCGGGCCGGAGACTCAGGTGCCATGCCAGAAAACCTGCTTATTTCTTAGAAAAATCCCATTTCAAAAGAAAGAAAACGTTTTGGGCCCTAAAGCCCTCAAGGCCGAGTTTTGAACCAAGCTCTGATACCAAACTAAAACACCCCAAACTCGACCTACAAGCCCTAACTGGATCTGGCATGCTTCTAGGGAAAAACTATTCGAAACTTATTTGAATTTTGGAAAAATATTTGTGTGTTTTTGAAAAACAATTTATTTGTGTTGGGTTCAAATTTTAAACGGTGCTGATTAGGTGTCAAAACATTTAATATTTATTTTTAATAAAAGTTACTTAAACTTTAAAGTGATAAAATCATATTCTACTAGAATAATTTAAATGCACGCAGAGATAGTTTCATACTAGTGGCCTTATTACATCAAAGAAAACCCAAATAAATTTAAAACTTGAATATTAAAACTAATAAAATAAAACAATCTCTTGAGTTGAGCATGGCCACCATCGAGATCCCGCCAAGGCCTTGGTCCATCACCGAGTGTCACTTGAAAAATATCCCACAACGGGTGAGTCAAATAGACTCAGTGTGTAACGACCAATACAAGTCTCAATCAATTTAGGCATGTCAAATCATACATAATAAACATATATAATCAATGATGCAAACCCGAACCCAAACCTAGATAACCATCCGCTACACATCACCCGTACCAACCATCACACCGTGGGGACTACTAAGTCAACCCTCTATCCGCTACACATCATCGAAGGCAGTCACTGCAGACGACATGCTCATCGCCCTTATATATATATATATATATATTTTGTGGCATAGCCACCAGATAATTATTTGTGGCATAAGTCACCACATTCAGATATTGTGGTATAAACCACCAGATCACTTCCCCTTTAAAATTATTTCTCGTATGCCCCATGCCATACAAATCATGCAAAGATTATGCCACATTCTTTATTTCACATTCTTACCAATATTCACATATGTGTCATAACAGGTATTCGTAACATTGTAAACATAGTTTTAGAGAATAACGTACCTGAATCTGCCGTACCATTGAATGGTACCTTAAGCCATATCTTTCACATTCTTATTAACACATTTATCAAAACATAACCATAAATCTATTAAGGCTTAGTGTGGGGTACACACCGGGTATTAAAGCTTTACTGAAATCCCGAAAACTCGATCTAATGCTTTAGACCCTTAATTCCTACATTCGGCCAACACTACACATTTTAGCTAAAGGCCATTCGGCCAAATAATCAAATCCCGAAGGATTTATCACAACTTAAATCTTACCTTGTTGCCGATTTGATTACTAATCAAATCCCGAAACTTTGTTGTGTTTCCTTCTTTCAATTGGCTAGCACTAAATCACTTTACAGATTAGTTTTCGGCTTTCGGATAAATAAGAAATAGATCTAAGTCACTAAATAGGACTTGGCTGAATGTACATAGTCACTTACCTTGTGGATCTGAACCCCGAAATTGCTACTAGATTGGGTATTTGTCGAAATCACTATGGCATTTGTTAGATCCAATTCTAACATTTAATCAATACCATTAATGGCCTTTGGCCTGAAATTACACTTTACCTACCTTAGATCCCAAAATCCCTAAAGATCTCCTCCTTTAGTCGACAACAACCGAATCTCGAAATCTCCTTCTTAAATTAGGCCAAAGAACAGTAAAAGGGGTTAGATTCCAACTTTCGGTGTGATAAATAAAAAGAAGGAAATCGAATAACGTTAGAGCTTACCCTTACTATAGAAATCGACTACACCCTTGCTTGCACCCACAGAGAGATTGACTATAGGCTATGTGTTTGATCAATCGGGTTTGCTTTTGGTGTTTGGTGAACAATCTATTATGGTGGGAAAAGTCTTACTTTCGACTTTTGGTGAGTTGTGGAAAGAAGAAGAGAAGAAAAGAGATATTCGGCCTTAACAAATGGAAGAAAAGATGAGAAAGAAATATGGTAGATTCGACTTTAAGGATCACAAGAAAAGAAAGGAGAAGTATTAGGCTTAAGGAGAATCGACAATGATGGAACTTAGAGAGGGATATTCGGTTTTAACAATGGAAGAAAAGATGAGAGAAAAGAGTGAAGAGAGGGGCCTAAATTTTGGCAAAGGTGAGAAAAAGAAACCATAAAACCCTTTTACCAAATTCGGCTACCCCTCCCCTACTACTTGGCCGAAAGTCACCTCATGAGAGTCCCTAGGCCGGCCACCTCTTTTCCCTCTCTACCTTATCCCTTGATCCCCTCCTCCTTAGCTGAATCCTCAACACTCCAACCTAATCTATACTCCCTTCCTCTAGAGTCCATATGCCGTCCACTGCTGCTCATCCTTGCTGCAAAATAAAACTTTTATTTGCTTCCCTTGTGACTCGAACCTAAGCCCTTTCCCTTTGCTTGTGGTGTCACACTCTAAGGCCCTAAGTGGCGCCTCCAAGCCACTTAAACAAGCCCATATTTGTGTCATATTTCCCCTACTAATTTTATTAAGGCCACTTAGGCTTAGCTCCCTCTTTTAAACTTAAAATCGAATAATTTCTAAGGCATTTACTACACTTTAAAGTTTCCAAAATTCATGCCACACAATTTAGAACACATAGACATGCTTTTACACATACTTAAGCAAAAATGAATAAGCCATAAATCCTAGATATTACAATTTGTAACACCCCAAACCCGGCCTAGAAGTTAGGCCCGAATCTGGCGTGTCACAAAAAAAAAAAACTTGTTTGAAAATTTCGGCCTCTTTGTTAAAACCCAATACAACTAAAGCAATTCTGTCTACGTGAAAACATAATTATCTTTAATAAACCTTTTCGGTTGCGAAAACTAGAGTTGTAACAACATTTTTGAAACATTTCAAAAACATAGATAAAATACAAGTAATTTGATAAATCACAAATCAAGGAATTGAACTTTAAATCCATGACTTTTGAAAACGTCGTTAATAAATTGAAAGAAAGTTCGAGTTAAATCATATTTGTAAAAGTTTATCTTGAAATCCATTTGTTAATCAATTTCGGAAAAACTTTTATTTACGTTTTTAGAAAAAATCTCGTTTAAAACAATTTAAGCAAAATAATAAGTAAACCAACCATAAAGCAAATAATAAAATAGTTCAAAGGCCTTATTACAACTTAAACCAAAATAATAAAATAACGGGAATAGAAATTTAAAATTTAATAACACTATTTCTAAAGAATGGGCTCTACCGAGTCTTCCATGGCCCAAGTCCACCTCACGGAGCATTACCTATAAGGTTAAGAAAGAAGGGGGGTGAGTTACTTAGAACTCAGTGTGTAACCCACTCATCGTTGTTCACTGGGCCAAAATCCATAAAGCAAATATTTGGGCCTAAGCCCATTTACAAATGTAACAATATAACAAATATAAAATGCATGTGATATGCAATTCCCAACCAAGCTTAAATTTCCATCCGCTACACACCACCCGTACCAACCAACACACCTGTGGGGATCAAGTCAACCTACCCCGCCAACACACCAATAGCAGGCATTAAGCCAATTATAATATTTGTGGCAGAGCCACCGAACTAGATTTTCGACAACAGACCATTGTGACAGAGTCACCAAACTAGATTTGTGGCAACAGGCCATTCTTCTCTTCGTCGATTATCCCAACCCATGCAGTCATGTATATACATATTTAATGCATAATAATATATTCATAAGGTAAATTTCAACAAAAAGCCCATATTATAAGTTATCAATTTGGCCCATTAGTCAAAATAGAAATCTTGGCCCATTTAACGATCTAGCAGACCTTGGCCCAATTAACACATGAGGCCCTTTTCACAATATTCACACTTGGCCAATTTATCAAAATAATCATATGGCCCATTTAATGATCTAGCAATTTTTGGCCCATTAAACATATTTTTGGCCCTCATAACAAAATATATCAGATTGGCCCTTAAAGTAATATGTCAATTTAGTTTATTAAGCAATTTCGTATTTCGGCCCATTAGGGGCAATTTCATAATTCGGCCCATAAGGGCATTTTTGTAATTTGGCCCATAAGGGCATTTTTGTAATTTTACTCATCGAGGGTAATTCGTAATCTCGCAACCTGTGGGTATTTTGATAATTTACCCTCTAAGGGTATTATGGTAATTTCACAACCTAGGCTTAACTACTAATTTGGAGCATAAAATGAAAACTGTCCATCTGCGTCATACTGACTAAATTGACCATAACTCGAGTTAGAAAACTCGAAATCTAAATCTATAAATTTTCCTTGAAAGTAGACACATATATCTTTCTCCTATAATTTTTCCAGAATTTTAGCTTAACTTTTTAGTACAGTTTATTCCTTGAAATTTTCCTTGTTTCACTGTCCAATGATTCTAACCTCTCTTTCCTTAATCACAAATATCTTACTGTACACTTTTCATCTACTGCTCCCACTTGTTTCCTTCGAAAATAGGTTCAATAAGAAATCCATACATATAAATTATGTTCCATAATTCACTTTGTACAATTTTATATGATTTTTCCAAAATGTAATGTATGTAACACCCTAAACCTTGGCCAATACACCACAATCAACGGTATGTTACAGGAAAAAGTTTTTGAGAGGTTTAGGTTTGAGTTTAAAAGTTGGAGAAAACACTTTGCTAGGTTGTGCATTTGAAGAAAAACTTGAGTAGGTTTGATTGAAATTTGATGATGTATTTGAAAACCCGGAAATTTTAAAACTTACTTGATGGGTAGACAAACAAAGCTTACCTCGTTAAGAAGTTTAAGTTGTTTATCATTGTTACAAAAACATTTTTGTCTTAGTAGAAATTAGTGTTTAAGTTAGAAAACATTAGAGTTCTTCTTTATTCCAAATCTTAGTGCGATACAGATGGTATAGTTTAAAATGTAAACTTTTGTAGTTTTGAAATCGTTATCTTTCCAAATTTTAGCACATTTTAGCCCAATTAATTTGTTAAGACATATTAAAATCCACTTTAATCATAAACAAACAAAACTTAAAAAGGCCATTTACAACCCAAATAAAACCAAATAGTAATAAAACTTAAGTACCAAAATTTCATAAAAGTCCGAGCAAATCCTTTATTAGCATGGCATGAACACCTCGAGTCCATCCCGGCTCGTGTCCGCGTCTATGTGTCACTGAAAAAGTCAAAGGAGAGAGTGAGTCGCAAGACTCAAGTGCATAAATCCTCTCCGATATAACATACCAACACACATATCACAACAGAATAATGCAAGCAATGCACCGATCCTAGCCAACCATATCGCTTTTCTACCCGTGTGGTACCAAACCCTTTGGTGGTGCTAAACCACCGGTGACCCAAAGTCACGATATCCATCTTGTGGTACCAAACCACCGTGACCAAGTCATGAATAATCCAATGATGGGGCCAACCCATCGTGATACCAAATCACTAGCGACGATCCCATATCTCATAAGTGGGGCCAACCCACGGTGGTGCCAAACCATGTGGACGAGTCGCAATGAGGTGCCAAACCTCGGTGTCCCAAAGACACAATGTGATACCAAATCACGGTGACCGTAGTCACAAATCGATGATGGGGCCAACCCATCATGTGATACCAAATCACCTGGCGTCAATCCAGATAATCAATCGTGGGGCCAACCCATCGTGGTACTAAGCCACCGGATGAGACGCCGAGGTGCTAAACCTCCGTGACCCAAAGTCACAAAATATCATTGTGGTACCAAACCACCGGAGGTGCCAATCCTCCGGTGTCCCAAAGACACAAGGTCCCAAAGACACGGATATCATACTCCCTCCTCTCATATCACCCAATCACATATCATACTAGATGCAAATCGTGCAATCATGCTATCATGCTCACATGCTTAATATGGCATCTCAAAGTATCAAAATCATGATATCATCATCATCACATAACTCATAATGAAACGGACTTACCGAATCCATATCCATACCTCAATGGGTATCGAAATAATCAATCACCTTTGTTTCATTTACACAAACTAGTTATCACATTATTTAGTTAAGATAGTGTGTTAGTTTACACACCGATATATCGAAGATTAAATCCTAAGAACCGATCGAAATCTTTTGATCACCTCAACGACTGATCGTACATTCGCCAACAAAGGGTTAACACTAACTCATTATACCATTCTACCAACAAAGTAGATAACCTCGGGGTTGCGTTAAACCCTACACTTTGCGAATGGTTAGGTTTCTAACCAACTTTGAACCAATAATGCTTCTTACCAACCGATCACACCCTAGAAAAGAATAATGGTTAATCTCTCCTCATGACTTAACTTAAAGAAAACTAAACGAAATCGGATCCAAAACACCTTCTTACCACCACTTACCGATTGCTTAATGAGTAAGCCTCTCCTTGCTTGATTAGAACCCAAGGACCCTATACTGAAAAACAATTACCATAACAAAAGTTAACACCTTTTCAATCAATATCGAAATCACCCTTAACATACCGAAAATCGGTAAAATACCGGAGAAAGGAAAATGGCCATTCGCCTAGCACTTACCCTTTACAAGACCGATTGAACACCAGCACTTAACAACAACCAATAATCGGCCTACCAACTACTAAGAGAGGAAAAGGATTCGGCCAATATTTGGAGAAAGAGAAAGAATAACAAGAGGTAGGTGCTCTCGGTTTTGAATGAAAAAGAAATGGAGAAAAGTGTTTGGGAAGTGAGTTTCAGCTAGCACCCTTGATCAAGAAAAGAAGAGCTTTAAGGAAAAACAAAGAAGGAAAATGGCAAGGGTTGTAGTAAGGTGCGGCTAATAGGTTTTGGAACACAAAGAGAATAAAGAAGGATGAGTGGAGGGGGGTTACTTTCGGTTTTGTGTGAAAGAAAAGAGAGAAAGTGTTTTGGAGATGAAGTTTCGGCCAAGAATCGAAATGGGAAGAACAATAGTAAGAAAACACCTTCGGTTCTTTCTTGGAAAAGAAAAGGAAATGGAGAGGGGAGACTTTCGGCTAACAAAAATTTGAAAGAGAAAAGAGTTGAAAAGGATACTAGGGTTGGCTTTGTTCAAATGAAAAATAAAAGAGAAAAGTAAGGTAGAATTTCGGCAGTGATGGTGCTTGGGGTTTCGGTTTACACAAATGACAAAAGAAGAGGAATGCAAAAGAATACTCGGCTCACCAAGTTTAGAGATGCAAAACAATTTAGTCGAAAAGCTCCTTGAGCATTCGTCTTTAGCTGAAAAAAAGAAGAAGAAGAAGTGACTTGCAAATTTTGGCTCGTTTTTGACTAGGAGAAAACTTGCTTACCCAAAAGAGTTTTGACCGAAGGAGAAGAAAAAAACACCAAAGCCAAAAGCAATTTGACTCACTCCAATCACCAACCTAGCCACACATCCCTCCCCCAAACTCTCACCAAATCCGCCAAATCTCCCCCATGTACTCTCAAACCACCATTTCAAATACCAAGACCAAGTCTTCCTCCTATTTTCACTCTCCACCCACCGTTTGAATGTGTTGACAAGGTCCAAGGTAGAGTTTAAACTTGCCACAACTCTTCCCTTCATGCCGTCAAAATGGGAGCCAAAAATGGGCATTTTGCAACTCGAACACAGGACCTCTCCCCCCTTGCATTTGACGCCAACCACATGCTCCTAGTGGCGCCTTGCTTGCCACTTTGCTAGCTCTTCATTTGTGTTAAAAATTCACTTAAATTAATTATAAACCTCAGCACCTTCAGCTCCTATCCCTTAAAGCCCAAAACAAAAATTTTACCACCTACTCAGGCACCCTCCTAGCCTACATCTAAGCCCCGAAACCACACAAACAACAACATTGCACACCACAGACATGCAAACAATGCCAAAAATAAAATAGCCCTTAACCCGGGATATTACAGTTCTACCCCCTTAAAATAATTTCGACCCCGAAATTACCTGATCGGAAGAGTTGCGGGTACTGCTGTCTCATCGTATCCTCGGGTTCCCACGTCGCTTCTTCCATGCCATGATTCCGCCATAGAACTTTAACCAAAGGCACAGACTTCTTACGCAGAACCTTCACATCCCGATCCAAAATCTGTACAGGCTCTTCCTCCATGGTCTTCACTATGCTACTTGCAACATACGAGTGTGTTGAACCCACATTAATCAAAGCAGTAAATAGAGAACCAAAGATTAGAAATGTACCGGTAATGATGTCTGGTGCGTCGCCCTCCTCTCGGTGCCTCGCAAAGATACACCAACCCCGGTGTTCGGCCTCGGAACTACTGCACCTCACCGCCAAGGCCCCACGGCCCCGACTGAACTATTACCCCTACGCCATTACCTCGGCCCCTCTGCGGTGGTGGTCCGTTATTTCATCTTGATTACGGCCCGATTCTCTGATGAATCCTAGCTAACTTGCGCAGACAGATCCCTCACACGGTGGTCCAAGTGAGCCACACTCAAAGCAACCTCTACCATCACCCAACATCCTCCCCAATGAGCCTTCCCTAGCGGTTACATTGCGGCGGTCCACGCCTTAGCAAAGAACGAACCTACCCGACCGATTCGCCCGCTTTCGGTCTAGCCCTTTTCGCTGATTTCGATGACCGGAAGATCCAAAACTCCTCTTGTGCCGGTTCCTATCCATACCACCGCCTCACGATTCCTTAATGCCCTCGGCTACCTTCGCTTTTCAACTAGGACAAGAATTCACGCTCTCTTTGGGCGCAATTATCAACCTTAATTCGTCTCGCAGCCATCCTCAAACGAACGCACCTCTCATGCTCAATAGCCACCATACCCTCGCATACCGACTCACCGAGAAATTCACTCGTACTCAAACGATTTGCTCCTCGAACTAACCTCGAAATGCTTTTACCGCTCATTGATGTAATTAGCCCCACGCATTTTTTCCGATAAGCGGCCGTAAATAGTCCCATGTCGGATCCTCACCGCGGTACCGTTCCGACAAAGTGAGCCACCACTGGTATGACTCATCTCGAGAAGTGATACGATCCCTTTAATTTCTCTTCAGCGATTAGGTCCGGATCGTCCATGATCCGTTCGTCGCTTTCACCAAGATACTCGGCGAATGCTAGAGCAACACCGAGACACCCGAAGAATTGACCCCATTTTCCTGAAGTCGCCAACACGATTTCCTAGCTCCTACGCCTCCACCTACTCCACTACCGTTCTAAAACCAAGAGATCGCTGTGACGCTGCGTCATCACCGATCGCTCTTGGAACTCACCACCTCCGGTGGTATGAATCAGATATCTCATTCTCGAACCTCGACCTGAACTCACGGCTCGAAGCTGTCATCCTCCTGCGACCACGCCCACGACCACGTCCACCTGGTACTCATGACTAAATCTAAATCGATTAAAGAATTTTATGTATCGGTCATTATTCCACCGTGTTTAAAGCAAAGTCTTATGAATATTGCTTATTAAAGAAGTTTCGTTTCATGAGTCCACAATGTCCTATCAGTTTCAGTCTCTAAAGTAGTCTTACTAGTCATCTAATCATATCAATTAATGTCACAACCAATAGTACGGGTACTTACAGGCGGATCGGTGCAGGAGACTCGGTGCCATGCCTTTCAAACCATACTTTTAAAACATAATACTTGAAAACTATAGTTTTAAAACATTTTGGGCCTCGGGCCCACGGTGAGCTTTTGAACTGGCTCGATACCACAAATGTAACACCCCAAACCCGGTCAATACACCACGGCCGAATCGGTATATTTGAGGGAAAAAGTTTTGAGAGGTTTAGGTTTGAGTTTAAAAGTTGAGAAAAACACTTTGCTAGGTTGTGCATTTGAAGAAAAACTTGAGTAGGTTTGATTGAAATTTGATGATGTATTTGAAAACCCAGAAATTTTAAAAACTTACTTTGATGGGTAGACAAAACAGGTTTACCTCGTTAAGAAGTTTAAGTTGTTTATTATTGTTACAAAAACATTTTTGTCTTAGTAGAAATTCGTGTTTAAGTTAGAAAACATTAGAGTTCTTCTTTATTCCAAATCTTAGTGCGATACCCGATGGTATAGTTTAAAATGTCGCTTTTGTAGTTTTGAAATCGTTATCTTTCCAAATTTTAGCACATTTTAGCCCAATTAATTTGTTAAGACATATTAAAAATCCACTTTAATCATAAACAAACAAAACTTAAAAAGGCCATTTACAGCCCAAATAAAACCAAATAGTAATAAAACTTAAGTACCAAAATTTCATAAAAGTCCGAGCAAATCCTTTATTAGCATGGCATGAACACCTCGAGTCCATCCCGGCTCCGTGTCTGCGTCTATGTGTCACCTGAAAAAGTCAAAGGAGAGAGTGAGTCGCAAGACTCAGTGCATAAATCCCTCTCCCGATATAACATACCAACACACATATCACAACAGTAATAATGCAAGCAATGCACCGATCCTAGCCAACCATATCGCTTTTCTACCCGTGTGGTACCAAACAACCGGTGGTGCCAAACCACCGGTGACCCAAAGTCACGATATCCATATCAGAAGCACCAAACCACTTTGGTGACCCAAGTCACGAATAATCCAATGATGGGGCCAACCCATCGTGTGATACCAAATCACTAGCGACGATCCCATATCTCATAAGTAGGGCCAACCCACGGTGGTGCCAAACCACGTGGACGAGTCGCAATGAGGTGCCAAACCTCCGTGTCCCAAAGACACAATGTGATACCAAATCACGGTGACCGTAGTCACAAATCGATGATGGGGCCAACCCATCGTGATACCAAATCATGGCGTCAATCCCAGATAATCAATCGTAGGGCCAACCAAGCTGTGGTACTAAGCCACTGGACGAGACGCCGAGGTGCCAAACCTCCGTGACCCAAAGTCACAAAATATCATTGTGGTACCAAACCCTTGGAGGTGCCAAACCTCCGTGTCCCAAAGACACAAGTGTCCCAAAGACACGGATATCATACTCCCCTCCTCTCATATCACCCAATCACATATCATACTAGATGCAAATCGTGCAATCATGCTATCATGCTCACATGCTTAATATGGCATCTCAAAGTATCAAAAATCATGATATCATCATCATCACATAACTCATAATGAAATGGACTTACCCGAATCCATATCCATACCTCAATGGGTATCGAAATAATCAATCACACTATTTCATTTACACAAACCGGTTATCACATTATTTAGTTAAGATAGTGTGTTGGTTTACACACCTGATATATCGAAGATTAAATCCTAAGAACCGATCGAAATCTTTTGATCACCTCAACAGCCTGATCGTACATTCGGCCAACAAAGGGTTAACACTAACTCATTATACCATTCGACCAACAAAGTAGATAACCTCAGGGGTTGCGTTAAACCCTACCTTTGCGAATGGTTCAGTTTCCAACCAACCCGAACCAATAATGCTTCTTACCAACCGATCACACCCTAGAAAAGAATAATGGTTAATCTCTCCTCATGACTTAACTTAAAGAAAACTAAACGAAATCGGATCCAAACACCCTTCTTACCACCACTTCACCGATTGCTTAATGAGTAAGAAGCCTCTCCTTGCTTGATTTGAACCCAAGGACCCTATCGAAAAACAATTACCATAACAAAAGTTAACACCTTTTCAATCAATATCGAAATCAGCCCTTAACATACCAAAATCGGTAAAATACTAGAGAAAAGGAAATGGCCATTCGCCTAGCACTTACCCTTTACAAGACCGATTGAACACCAACACCTAACAACAACCAATAATCGGCCTACCAACTACTAAGAGAGGAAAAGGATTCGCCAATGTTTGGAGAAAGAGAAAGAATAACAAGAGGTAGGTGCTCTCGGTTTTGAATGAAAAGAAATGGAGAAAAGTGTTTGGGAAGTGAGTTTTGCTAGCACCCTTGATCAAGAAAAGAAGTGCTTTAAGGAAAAACAAAGAAGGAAAACGGCAAGGGTTGTAGTAAGGTAAAGGCTAATAGGTTTTGGAACACAAAGAGAATAAAGAAGGATGAGTGGTGGGGGTTACTTTGGTTTTGTGTGAAAGAAAGAGAGAAAGTGTTTTGGAGATGAAGTTTGGCCAAGAATCAAAATGGGAAGAACAATAGTAAGAAAACACCTTGGTTCTTTCTTGGAAAAGAAAAGGAAATGGAGAGGGAGACTTTCTACTAACAAAATTTGAAAGAGAAAAGAGTTGAAAAGGATACTAGGGTCGGCTTTGTTCAAATGAAAAATAAAAGACAAAAGCAAGGTAGAATTTCGGCAGTGATGGTGCTTGGGGTTTCAGTTTACACAAATGACAAAAGAAGAGGAATGTAAAAGAATACTCGGCTCACCAAGTTTAGAGATGCAAAACAATTTAGTCGAAAAGCTCCTTGAGCATTCGGCTTTAGCTGAAAAAAAAAAAAAGAAGAAGAAGTGACTTGCAAATTTTGGCTCGCTTTTGACTAGGAGAAAACTTGCTTACCCAAAAAGTTTTGACCAAGGAGAAGAAAAAAACACCAAAGCCAAAAACAATTTGACTCACTCCAATCACCAACCGGCCACACATCCCCTTCCCCCAAACTCTCACCAAATCCGGCCAAATCTCCCCATTTACTCTCAAACCACCATTTCAAATACCAAGACCAAGTCTTCCTCCTATTTTCACTCTCCACCCACCGCTTGAATGTGTTGACAAGGTCCAAGGTAGAGTTTAAACTTGCGAACTCTTCCCTTCATGCCGTCAAAATGGGAGCCAAAATGGGCATTTTGCAACTCGAACACAGGACCTCTCCCTTGCATTTGACGCCAACCACATGCTCCTAGTGGCGCTTTGCTTGCCACTTTGCTAGCTCTTCATTTGTGTTAAAAATTCACTTAAATTAATTATAAACCCCAGACCTTCACTCCTATCCCTTAAAGCCCAAAACAATAATTTTACCACCTACTCGGGCACCTCCTAGCCTACATCTAAGCCCCAAACCACACAAACAACAACATTGCACACCACAGACATGCAAATAATGCCAAAAATAAAATAGCCCTTAACCCGGGATATTACAACAGAATACCCCGAAGTCGTTTAGAACCAGTCTCACTAAAATTAACATATCTCAGAATATAGTATTCCCTTTCCTTCTCTGTTTCTTCCATATTAAAGTAGACACAATAAGATTTAATCTGATATCTTACTAAATTTGTAATTTCTTTTATCCAATTTTTTGTGATTTTTCAAATACACGTCACTGTTTCTGATCGAAACTGTTCTATTACAAAATACGATTACCACTACGAATATAGGCACTCCCGAGTGATCACAGATGCCGGTTATCGATTTTATTTGGTATTTCTACCGAATCACAGAATATTTCATGTAAACTTTCAAAGAGATGTGAGACTTACTCACCATTTCAAACATATATTTGGAAGGGTACGGGATTACACACCTTGATTACGAGTTGTGCTTTCTACCGATTTCAACACCTATATTGACAGTTGATAGAAGGTTAGTCTCAACTTCGATAATCGTAACTAGAAACACTTTATTATGCTAACTCCACTTACCACGATTGTGATCTCCCTCGATGCACCAAGAATCGATCCTACCAACAATATCAATTAGCCAACCTTCAATCCGATTAACTCAATAACCAAATGGAGATATCGAATGGAGTATGAAAGATCTTCCATACGTTAATCGATTATAATCCTGTTTCTCACGATCGTCCTTTGACTATAGATGATTAGGTGATGTTGTGGTATTTGGCCTCCCTTTATATCACGATTGCTTAAAGAATGAGAAAGAAAGAATGATGGAAAGGTTTCGATTATGGAGGAGAATGAACAGTGATATTCGGCTATCAAGGAAATTAGACAAAAGATGAATATGTGACCAATTAAAGAGAAGAGAAAATTGCACTATTGTGCCAGAAAATTTCAGCAAAGAAAGTAGCAAAAAGAGAGAAGATGACATAAAGGTTGCAATAGGGTTTTTGGCCAAAACAAAACCAAAGCCTTACCAAATGCCAAGGTAAAATTTTCAGCCACCTATCTACCTCAAAAACATCCACATGCATCCCCCCTTAGGATAAGAGTTTGGCCACCCAAGCTTTCCAAAACACCATCCACAAATTAAGCCTCATGTCCCCCTTTCATTCCTATTTCTCTTGATTCATTTCCCAAACTTCAACCTTGCCTTATTCTTATAGCCACCTTACCAAAAATAATGAAGTCCACCCTTGCCATAAATAGTCCTTGGCCGACACTTAAGGAAAGAGTGCAAAAATTGTAACATCCTGATTTAGGGGTTGTTTGCAATTTAATTATTTTTCCCATGAGTGTGCTTGAAGAAATGTGTATGTTTGATTGCTTGACATATTCTAGGGTCTAGTCATAACCCCAGGCTAGGTCTGACTTAGGGTTGGAAATTTCTTTTAGTGCCTAAGAGGTGGGAGCTAGGTGAGATAGGGGTTAAGAGAAATTTCGGGAGAAGCATGACACAAGGAGCTAGTTGGTAGAAGTGGCGTTGGGCACCACTTAAGGGCCTGGAAGTGACGCCTGGCGCAGGTCTTGGGTTCGAGCTGCTGGAGGGGCACTTGGGAGTTTTGCTTTTTGCGTTATGTATAGGGTGATGGACTAGGAAGGCCTTAAAAATAAAATGGTAGGGATTATGGACATGAAATTCGGATAGGTTAAGTGGCTTGGGGCCGCCACTTAGGGCCTTGGTGAATGCCGCCCAAGCAAGGGGGAGGAGGACTCAAGTTCGAGTTGCGATGATAGCATAAGGGTTTTTCTTTTATTTTTGCAAGTTGGCGCCATGAAGAGAGAAAAGTTGGACGGCAATTGGGACTTTGGAAAGGATGGGATAAGCCTTTCTTTTTGATGATTTCGGCTAAGAAGGGAATATAAGGGTAATATTTATTTTTAGAATTTTGAAAAGAGATATGATGGCCGAATGAAGGACTCTAGGGGCTTGAGTTTCGGAATTGAAGGGAACCTAGGGAGTGGTTTCGGCTAAAACACCCCTTTTCTTCTATTTTTCTTTATTGCTCAAACCGAAACCCCTTTCTCCTCCTTTGATACTTTTTGTTTTTACTTTTGAACATACAATAAACCTTGTGCCAAAAACCCTCCATCCATCCTTGCTGAAACACTCTATGTCTCTCCTTTTATCTCCTTTCTTTCTTTCAAGCCCGACTCCATACCCTTTTTCTTTGTGACCGAATACTCCTTACCATATAGAGCATAAGCCGAATCCCCTAAGAAAGGTGTTGTTGATTTCAAAGGTTGGTAAGTGTCTCTCTTTAGCATTCGGTTTCTTTTCTCTTCAGTTGGTGTGCCAAAAGCATGTGTAAAAGCCTTGGTAAGGTTGGCCGAATATGTTCTTAAGACAATAGGTGATGTGTTCTTTGGTGTGTAGGTAACACTAAGGGGCTTTGAAGGTGTCTTTCGGGTTTCGCTTCTTCAAGCTAAGGTGACATATAGTTTTGGCCAAGGGCTTTGAGTATGGATTTATGTATTAAAATCGAATCTGACATTTGGTGTGTAGGATCTCGACTACTCAAGGCACAAGTGGCAATTTTGGGATTTCAATTTGCTTTGGTAAGTGATAATAAAGTTTCAGCTCAAGGCCATATTTCAGGTGCAATTAATCCTTCGGGATTGATAGTTTAGCCGAATAAGGCTTCTTGGATACTAACCTATAGTGGCCGAATGTAGGGCAATATGGGAATACGTTCGGGATTTTGTGATATCGCATAGATTCGGGATTTCTCCTTAGATCTACAGTTAAACAGGTGTGTAAAACTCTTACACACTTTATTAGTTAGCATTGCTATTATGTTACGATTTAATCATTGTGGTAGTGATTTGCTTGTGGACATGAGCATGGATTTCGGGTAAGTCACTTGTGATTTAAAATCTGTTTTGGATGACATGATGGGTAATATGCTATGCCATGACTTACATGCATGATTTACGATAGTATGTTAAGCATGATATGAGCATGTTGGTAATGGGATTGATGAGAGGAGGAGGATTATTCTCTATGGACTGTCACCAGTGGTTTTGACCACATGATGGGTTGGCCTCATCGGTTTAATTGTGACTTTGGTCACGGTGGTTTTGACCACACTGTTGATATAAAGCGTGACTAAGTCCCGGTGGTTTGGTACCACCAGTGGTTTTGACCACATATTGATAATTGTGACTTATGGTCATCAGTGGTTTTGACCACACAATGGGTTGGCCCCATCACTTGATTTGTGACTCCGATCACCAGTGGTTTTGACCACTAGTGGTTTTGACCACACGGGGTAGTTAAAGGAGTATGGATGGCTAGTTTTGTAACACCCCAAACCCGGCCCATTAGTCCTGACCAGATCTGGTATGTCACGGAGTAAAATGATTTAAAATATTTTGAGTGTCTGGTGAAAACTTGTTAAAATATGGCTAAGGTATTAAAACAGGGTTTGATAAAACTCAGTTGGGATTATTTTTATAAACATGGTTGTGTTGATAAACCCTTTGAAAGCGTTTGATCATGTAAATTTTAAAATTTGTCAAGGTTATAGTTGGCTTGGTGTATTTTGTTACTCGATGGTAACATCTTTGAAAACCCGTAGAAGTTATTAAGTTTGAAAAAGTTACTTTTAACCGGTTCACTTAACATTTATAAATTTCATTTGTAATATAGTATAAGTAAATTAAAACAACTAATTAAAATGTCCAAATAATAATTAGCATCCTTATTACAACCCAAAATAAGAATTTAATAAATAAACAAACTTTAAACTGTATGAAATAAATCTGAATCCAAGGAACAAGCATGGCCGCCTCGAGTCCTCTCCGGCTCCATCTCCGCGATCTACTCATCTGCAAAATAATTTGGGAAGGGGTGAGTCACCAAGACTCAGTGTGTAAATCCCCCATCCGAAAATGTAACTCATACAAAGATTATTAATAAACATGCAAATATGCAACCCCACTAACCATCCGTACTCCTTTAACTACCCCGTGGGGTCAAAACCACTGGTGGTCAAAACCACTGGTGACTAGTGTCACAAATCAAATGATGGGGCCAACCCATCGTGTGGTCAAAACCACTGATGACCATAGGTCACAGATATCATAATGTGGTCAAAACCACTGGTGGTACCAAACCACTGGGACTTAGTCACAATTTAGCATCGGTGTGGTCAAAACCACCGGTGACCGAAGTCACAATTAAACTGATGGGGCCAACCCATCTTGTGGTCAAAACCACCGTGACAGATCCATAGAAATCATCCCCCCTCTCATCAATCCCACCATCATCATGCTTACATAACAATTATCATATATCATGCATTTATGTATAGCATAGCATTTAACAGCATGTGATGGCATACTCAAACATACATTATAGATCACAAAATAGGAGACTTACCCGGAATCCAATCTTATGCCCACAAGCAAATTGCTAGCCAAATAGATTAAAAGGCAACAATATGGCAATGTTAATTAATAAAGTGTGTAAAGAGTTTTACACACCTGTTACTAACGCGAAATTCCTAGATCCCGAAGATCCGATCTACGATGCTAGATTCTTGACCCTTGGTTGCCGATTTGGTTTCCAACCAAATCCCGAAGCCTAGGCCAATTTAGCCCCGAAATCCCAAAATTGTCACTTGACGCCCTATATTAGGAAAACAAATCCCGAAAGCTTTCTTCAATCGGCTATGGCTTCCCTACAATTGATTTAACCACATTAATACAAGTCATAGGCCATTCGGCCATAACCACAAACCTAAAAGAAGTTGTCGCCCCTTACCTTGATGACTATCCCGGTCTCTAACCACCACAAGTCGGCACCACTTGGTGACGCTAGGGGTTTCGGCTACCTTTGAGGAAGAGAAAAGAACCAAATGCTAGAGTGAAACGGCACCTTCCTTAGGGGATTTGGCTCAAAAGAGAAAGGGTATGGAGTCTGCCTTAAAACAAAGAAAGGAGATGAAAGGAGGGACTTAGAGTATTTCGGCTTTATGATATCAAGAAAGAAAAGAACAAAAATCAAAGAGAAAGAGATGAGAGAGATAGGGAATTCGGCTAGGTACTTGAGAGAAAAGAAGATGATATTGAATGAATTTTGGGAGGAAGGCATTCGGCTATACCTATGCCTCAAAACCGATTGTGAATAGCCTTGATGAGCCCTTCATTCGACCAACTCTCACCCTTTGTGATAAATTTTATCACTTCATCAAATAAAATAGATAAAAAAAAATGTTTATCCCTATCCCTCCAAAGTCCCATTCGTCGTCCACCACCTCCCTCTCTATGGCGCCATTTTGCAAAAAATAAATAAAACCCTATGCTATTGCCGTGACTCGAACTTGAGTCCATTTGCCAACACCATTAAGTGGCGCCCCAGGCCACTCCACCAAACAACTTTCATGTCCAAACTCCACCGCAAAAATCTTTTAAAGCCTTCTTACTTGGCCCCCTTTCCTTTAACGCCGAAAAGCCCAAAAATAAAATGCATCCCCCCTTGTAACTCCCAAGACTCGAACCTCCTCTATTGAAGCTCCCTTTGACGCCACCTTCATAGCACTTAAGTGGCGCATGAAAGCCACTTTGCCAAGCTATTCCTTGTGTCATGTTTCTCCCGAAATTTTACTTAACCCCTATCTCCTAGCTCCTCTTTTAAACACTTAAAAGAAATTTTAGTTCTAAATCGACCTAGTTAGGTTATGACTAGACCCTAAAACATGTCTAGCAAACATAGAATTCATTTCTTCAAGCACATACATGGGAAAATAATTAAATTACAACAACCCTTAATTCAGGATGTTACGTTCTACCCCTTAAAAAGAATTTGGCCTCGAAATTACCTAGATCGAGAAGAGTTGGGGTATTCTTTGCGCATCACATCCTCGGGTTCCCATGTGGCCTCCTCCGTACCATGGTTTCACCATAGCACTTTTACCAAAGGCACTGACTTCCTTCGTAAAACTTTGACATCTCGATCCAAAATCTGTATCGGCTCCTCCTCGAAAGACAAGTCCGAGTTCACTTCAATTTCCCCAACCGGCACAACGTGCGAGGGATCTGATCGATAGCGCCTCAGCATCAAAACATGGAAGACATCATGGATCTGGCTCAATTCTACTGGCAACCCAAGCTGGTAAGCTACTGGTCCCACACGTTTCAACACCGTGTACGGTCTGATGAATCTATGGCTTAGCTTGCCCGTCCGGCCAAACCTCAGCACCTTGTTCCAAGGTGATACCTTCAAGAAGACCTTATCACCTACTGCATATTCAACCTCTCTGCGCTTAAGATCGGCATAGGATTTCTGCCTGTCCGATGCCTCCTTAAGACGAGCCCGAATTACTCTAACCTTATCCTCCGTCTCTACCACTAACTCTGGACCCAACATTTGTCGCTCTCCTAGTTCCGTCCAGCACGTAGGAGTACGACATTTCGACCATACAGCGCCTCATACGGTGCCATCTGAATACTCGCTTGATAACTATTGTTATAAGTGAACTCAGCCAAAGGTGGGTACTCCTCCCATCTACCACGGACGTCCAAAACACAACCCCTTAACATATCTTCCAATACTTGTATTACCCTCTCAGATTGTCCATCAGACTGTGGGTGAAAAGCGTCTTTGAAATTCAACCGTGCCTAACTCGATGTAGAGCCTTCCAAAATCTTGGCGTGAGCGGGGATCTCGATGCGAGATAATGGACACCGGTACTCCATGCAACCGCACTATCTCACTATATCTGACTTGGCTAACCTTTGAAGTAGTAGTCAACCCTTCACCGGTATGAAATGGGCCGACTTAGTCACCGGTCTACTATCACCCAAACGGTATCTTTCTTTAGTGGCGTGAGGGAAGCCCACTTACAAAATCCATTGTAATCTCCTCCCATTTCTTTGTGGGATCTTTACAGTTTGTAATAGCCACGATGGCAATTGATCTTGAGCCTTAACTTGCGGCATGCCGACACTTGCCCACTAACTTCGGTCACTTCCGCTTAAGACCCGCCACCAAAACTCGCTCCCTTAAATCCCGGTACATCTTGTCGCTTCTCGGGTGCATAGCGTACACACTGCTATGAGCTTCTTTAAGGATTCACTGCCTCAACTCATCATCCTTAGGCATGCATACTCTCCCCTGAAAGTACAACACTCCATCACTGCCCAAGCTAAAACCTTCGGCCTCACCATTCTATACTTGTAACCTCCGAGTATTCAAAGTTTCATCAGTCATCTGCCTTTCCTTGACCTCACTAATCCAAGACGGCTTCACTTGCAATTCCGCCAAAAGGCTCCCATCCTCATAGAGACTTAGATGAGCAAACATTGCTCGTAAATCTGCTACCACCTTTCGGCTCAAGGCATTAGCTACCACATTAGCCTTCCCCGGATGGTATTCGATTGAGCAGTCGTAGTCCTTCAACAACTCAATTCACCTCCGCTGCCTCAGATTTAAATCCTTCTGAGTCAGGAGGTACTTCAGACTTTTGTGATCTGTGTACGCTACCGACTTCTCCCCATACAGAGAGTGCCTCCAAATCTTCAAGGCAAAAACCACAGCTGTCAATTCCAAGTCATGTGCCAGGTAGTTAGCTTCGTGAGGCCTCAACTACCGTGGACGATAAGTGACCACCTTCCTTCTTGCATCAAGACACACCCTAAACCAAGATCGATGCATCACAACTGTGATGAACTCCTTTCCGCCTCAGTGAATCAAGGCTGGTGCTTCATCAAAATCCTCTTGACTTATCGAAACTCTCTTGCGCTTCTCGGACCACACAAATAGAACCCTTTTCTCAACGGCTTAGTCAGCGGTCTTTGCGATTAAGGAGAAATTTTCCACGAATCTCCTATAATATCCGCCAACCCCGTAAAACTCGAATTTTCAGAATCGACTTGGGTGGTTTCCACTCTAATCTGCCTCAATCTTACGGGGATCCACCCTAATTCCTCATGAACAACATGCCCTAGAAAGGTTACCTCCTTAAGCGATTCACACTTCTTGAATTTGGCGTACAACTGCTTCTCCCTTAGAACTTGTAAAACCACATGAAGATGTGCGTCATGCTCCTCCTTCGACTTCGAGTACACCAAAATGTCATCTATGAAGACTACGACGAACCGATCCAGATAGGGTTGGAAAACCCGGTTCATCATGTCCATAAACGCGGCCGGTGTATTCGTCAACCTAAAAGGCATCACCAAAAACTCGTAGTGGCCATACCGAGTATGAAATGCCGTCTTATAGACATCAGCCTCCTTCACCTTAAGCTGATGGTACCCTGACCTAAGGTCAACCTTAGAGAACACCGATGCCCCTTTGAGTTGATTGAACAGATCGTCAATCCTGGGCAAAGGATACTGGTTTTTTATTGTCAACTTGTTCAGCTTCCGATAGTCTATACACATCCTCATTGTCCCATCCTTCTTCTTGACAAAAAGCACTGGAGCTCCCCAAGGCGATACACTTGGTCGGATGAACCCTCTATCCAACAATTCCTGAATCTGCGCCTTCAACTCTACCAATTCTTTTGGCGCCATCCGATACGAAACTATAGATACTGGCACGATTTTGGGTAGCAAGTCGATACCAAATTCAACCTCACGGACCGGAGCTAGACCCAGAAGTTCCTTTGGAAACACATCAACATAGTCCCTTACAGTCCGGACATCTCTCACAGCAACATCCTTAGCTTCCAAAGCACAGACATGCACCACATAAGCTTCACAACCTTTCCTAATCATCTTTTTTGCCTTCAATGCAGAAAGCAGATTAGACAGGTAATCTCTCATTTTACCTATCATCACCACCTCATCACCTTCCACGGTCTTTATTACCATGTGCTTAGCTACGCAATCCAGGCTAGCCTGATACTTTACTAGCCAATCTATCCCGAGGATTAGGTCAAACTCCCGAAATGGTAGTTCCATAAAGTCTGCCAAGAACACGACCCCTTGGAGTTCTAGGGGTACGTTCCTATAGAGTTTACTTACTTCTACAGAGTGACCTAGGGTGCTTAATGCAGTCATCTTCCTAGAAGTAAGCTCAGAGTCTAAATGCAGAGTTTCCACTATGCTATTAGCAATGTATGAGTGGGTTGAACCAATGTCAATCAAGGTACTATAGGGTACACCAAAGATCAAGAACATACTGGTTATGACGTCCGGTGTGTTGCCCTCCTCTTGACGCCTCGCAGCATAGACCAACCCAAGTTGCCTAGCCTCAGTACCACCGGTACCTCCCCTCGGTGCCCCTCCATCTCTTCCAACACCATTACCTCCTCTTCCTACACCACGACCTCTCGGAGGCTATTGGTTATCCCTTTTATTCGGTGCACGATCTTGACCCTCTGATCTCAGTCTAGCTGCTTTTTTCGGACAGTCTCTAACACGATGCTCCATAGACCCACATTCGAAGCATCCCCAGTTACCATTCCAACATTCCCGTGTGAGACTTCCCACACCGGGCACACCGTGGCGGTCATTGAGGATTAGCAGCAGCAGCAGGCCTAGCAGCTTGATCCGACCCACCAAACCTCGTTCTCTTCTGCTGATTACCAGAGAACCTTGAAGATCCAGAGCTCCTCTTATTCCGGTTCCTATCCCGATTCCGCCTAATCGACCGCCTTACCCTTCAAAGAACCTTAGACTTCTCCACTAGGACAAATGAACTCCGTTCTGCTGTGGAGCTATCATCATCCTCGGCTCATCTTTCGAGCCATCCTCAAATCTAACACGGTTGTTCATGCTCGGTACCCACAATACCACGAGCATACCTACTCAACTAGAGGAATTTGGCCTTATACTCGCCACTTCCTTATTACCTTGAACGAGTTCAAGAAAGCCTTCCATTGTGCATCCACGTAACTATCTCCTATGTACTTCTTTTGGTAAGCGGCCTTAAAGAATTCCCACGTGAGATCCTCCGCCATCGCTCCATCTCTTCGGTGAGCCACCACCGATATGACTCATCCCAAGCGGAGAGATGATACCTTCAACTTCTCCTCGGTTGTAAAATCTAGGTCACCCATAATCCTTTCAAGAGATTCTAACCAATATTCGCGCCTTTGGGTGCCACTCCGAAACTCCTCTAAATACTTCGCTCATAGGCGAGTCGTTCAACCCGGATTTACGGGCTCCACTGCGCTACCGCCTTAGCAACTCACTCCAATACTGTAATCTGACTTGAGATACAACATCATTACCTCTAGTCTGATCTTGAAACTCAGTTTCCGCCACCGACGGATCCGGCATCTCATTTTCAGACCCATGACCAGACCCTGCTGGCTTCAACAAGGTCGTCCTACCCTACCACCACACGGGAAGGCGTCCACGACCTCTTGTACTCATTACTCTCGTTTGCGCTTATCTCATTTAAGAATTTTATGCATTAGTACCTTTGTTTCACTTGATTATCCATGAAGAAATTTTATGATAGGAGTTTTAGGAGTGGTTCTTTCGTATTCATACACGCACACAGTCTTTCTATTCATTCATTCAAAGAGACATTGTAGTTTTCATTGTGATCGTTTTCCCACTACCCAGGGGTATTTTCATAATTTATCCTACAGGGGTATTTTTGAAATTTTTCAAAAATAAAGCTTCTCAGATGATTTTGTCAAAAAGTATTTTGGAACTCTTAAATTCCCGAGGTATTTTGAAAAATTTTAAAATCTGGGGGTATATCGGTAATTTTGGACCTCAGGGGTATTTTGGTAATTTTTCACAAATCAGGGTGAATTTGCAAAATTTAATAAATTAGGGATATTTCAACAGTTGTAAAACTTTGATAGTTCTTTTTGAGAATTGCATTTTCCAAGTTGATAGTGTTGCAAAATTTTGAAAACCAGGGTTATTCTGGTAATTTTGTTGGTTAGGGGCAGTTTTGTAATTTTACCACTAGGGGTATTTTAGTAAATTTTTTTATAACAAGATTTCTAAAATTTGGTTCTATTTGATTTCACAAAAGAAGGTTATTTTGAATTTTTCTTATTTGAAAATTTTTCATACGGAGGGTATTTTGGTAATTCACAAACCAGGGGTATTTTGGTCATTTTTTTAAAAAAACAAAGGTTTTAATTGCTTCAAAAACAAAATGGCTAGTCCCTTTCGGGTTTTAGTTATCAAGTTTAGCCTGTGAGTGTGTCGTCTCAGCTAGGATGAACCGTTACTACGCACCATGTAGGATTCAAGTGAGTAGGAGGTGAGTCACTAGGACTGCTTAAATACCACGCTCCCACCGAATCCTACCCTAGACATGCGTATAACAATTGCCACATCCCTTGCTCAGTGACAACTCACAGGGTTGTTTAGGGAATTATTAAATCTTATGCATTGTTCGTTGGGGTTCGCTAACCCTAGGGTTCAACAATTCCTATTCTAATATTTTACGTTCCCCATTTACCCTTCTACCCCTATCAAGTATTCACAAAAATGGATAGAATTACTTACCTAGGCGGATAGGTGTCGGAGACTCGGTGCCATGCTGTTCAAACCATAAACAGGTTCCCAAAACATTCCAATAAGGCCTACTAACATAAACAAAACATTTTGGGCCTTGGGCCCCCACAGCCGAGTTTTGAACCGGGCTCTAATACCAAAAATGTAACACCCCAAACCCGGCCCATTAGTCCTAACCAAATCTAGTATGTTACGGAGTAAAATGATTTAAAATATTTTGAGTGTCTCGTGAAAACTTGTTAAAATATGGCTAAGGTATTAAAACAGGGTTTGATAAAACTCAGTTGGGATTATTTTTATAAACATGGTTGTGTTGATAAACCCTTTGAAAATATTTGATCATGTAAATTTTAAAATTTGTCAAGGTTATAGTTGGCTTGGTGTATTTTGTTACCCGATGGTAACATCTTTGAAAACCCGTAGAAGTCATTAAGTTTGAAAAAGTTACTTTTAATCGGTTCACTTAACATTTATAAATTTCATTTGTAATATAGTATAAGTAAATTAAAACAACTAATTAAAACATCCAAATAATAATTAGCGGCCTTATTACAACCCAAAATAAGAATTTAATAAATAAACAAACTTTAAACTGTATGAAACAAATCCAAATCCAAGGAACAAGCATGGCCACCTCGAGTCCTCTCCGGCTTCATCTCCGCGATCTACTATCTGCAAAATAGTTTGGGAAGGGGTGAGTCACCAAGACTCAGTGTGTAAATCCCCCACCCGAAACACAAATTATTAATAAACATGCAAATATGCAACCCCACTAACCATCCGTACTCCTTTAACTACCCCGTGTGGTCAAAACCACTAGTGGTCAAAACCACTGGTGACTAGTGTCACAAATCAAATGATGGGGCCAACCCATCGTGTGGTCAAAACCACTGATGACCATAGGTCACAGATATCATAATGTGGTCAAAACCACTAGTGGTACCAAACCACTGGGACTTAGTCACAATTTAGCATCAGTGTGGTCAAAACCACTGGTGGCCGAAGTCACAATTAAACTGATGAGGCCAACCCATCTTGTGGTCAAAACCACTGGTGACAGTCCATAGAAATCATCCCCCTCCTCTCATCAATCCCACCATCATCATGCTTACATAACAATTATCATATATCATGCATTTATGTATAGCATAGCATTTAACAGCATGTGATGGCATACTCAAACATACATTATAGATCACAAAATAGGGGACTTACCCGGAATCCAATCTTATGCCCACAAGCAAATCACTAGCCAAATAGATTAAAAGGCAACAATATGGCAATGTTAATTAATAAAGTGTGTAAAGAGTTTTACACACCTGTTACTAACGCGAAATTCCTAGATCCTGAAGATCCGATCTACGATGCTAGATTCTTGACCCTTGGTTGCCGATTTGGTTTCCAACCAAATCCCGAAGCCTTGGCCGATTTAGCCCCAAAATCCCAAAATTGTCACTTGACGCCCTATCTTAGGAAAACAAATCCTGAAAGCTTTCTTCAATCAGCTATGGCTTCCCTACAATCAATTTAACCGCATTAATACAAGTCCTAGGCCATTTGACCATAACCACAAACCTAAAAGAAGTTGTCGCCCCTTACCTTGATGACTATCCCGGTCTCTAACCACCACAAGTCGGCACCACTTGGTGATGCTAGGGGTTTCGACTACCTTTAAGGAAGAGAAAAGAACCGAATGCTAGAGTGAAACGGCACTTTCTTTAGGGGATTCGGCTCAAAAGAGAAAGGGTATGGAGTCGGCCTTAAAACAAAGAAAGGAGATGAAAGGAGGGACTTAATGTATTTCGGCTTTATGATATGAAGAAAGAAAAGAACAAAAATCAAAGAGAAAGAGATGAGGGAGATAGGAATTCGGCTAGGTACTTGAGAGAAAAGAAGATGATATTGAATGAATTTTGGGAGGAAGGCATTCGGCTATACCTATGCCTCAAAACCGATTGTGAATAGCCTTGATGAGCCCTTCATTCGGCCAACTCTCACCCTTTGTGATAAATTTTATCACTTCATCAAATAAAATAGATAAAAAAAAATGTTTATCCCTATCCCTCCAAAGTCCCATTTTCTGTCCACCACCTCCCTCTCTATGGTGCCATTTTGCAAAAAAATAAAGAAAACCCCTAAGCTATTGCCGTGACTCAAACTTGAGTCCATTTTCCAACACCCTTAAGTGGCACCCCAAGCCACTCCACCAAACGACTTTCCTGTCCAAACTCCACCGCAAAAATTTTTTAAAGCCTTCTTACTTGGCCCCCTTTCCTTTAATGCCAAAAAGCCCAAAAATAAAACGCATCCCCCTTGTAACTCCCAAGACTCGAACCTCCTCTCTTGAAGCTCCCTTTGACACCACCTTCATAGCACTTAAGTGGCGCATGAAAGCCACTTTGCCAAGCTATTCCTTGTGTCATGTTTCTCCCAAAATTTTACTTAACCCCTATCTCCTAGCTCCCTCTTTTTAAACACTTAAAAAGAAATTTTTAGTTCTAAATCTGACCTAGTTTGGGGTTATGACTAGACCCTAAAACATGTCTAGCAAACATAGAATTCATTTCTTCAAGCACACACATGGGAAAATAATTAAATTACAAGAACCCCTAATTCAGGATGTTACAAGTTTTGGGTTGCATGATTGCATGTTAAACTAATATTTTGTGTATGTGTTTGCACTTCTGGGTTGGGGATTTATACACTGAGTCTTGGTGACTCACCCCTTCCCTTATCATTTTGCAGATGAGTAGATCGCGAAAATGGAGCCGGAGAGGACTCGAGGCGGCCATGCTTGATTCCTTGGATTTAGAATTTTATTTAGTGCAGTTTAAGTTTATTTATTTCTAAATTTTTGGTTTGGATTGTAATAAGGCCGCTAATAATTATTTTGGGTGTTTAAGTAGTTGTTAAATTTCATTCCTACTATATTTCTAATAAAACTATAAATTGTTTAAATAAACCGGTTAAAAGTGATGTTTTCAAAATGGGAAATTTCTACGAGTTTTTCAAAGATGTTACCATCGGGTAGCAAAGTTTACTAAGTAACAATGACTCTGATGATTTTAAAAATTGAAATGATCAAATGTTTTTAAAGGGTTCCAACTCAACCATGTTTGTAAAATCAATCCCACCTGAAGTTTTCTTTTCAGATACCGTTTTATAACTTTAACAATATTTTTCAGATTTTCACCTGATAATCAAAATATTTCAAAACATTTTTACTCCGTAACATACCAGATCCGGTCAGGGCTCATGGGAAGGGTTTGGGGTGTTACAAAAATATTAACCAAACATTGCACACAAAGGGATTTGAACCTCTTCCCTCAAGGTACTTCACTTGATGCCGTAATCTCTTTACTAATTGCTCACTTTTGCTAACCATTTATTCATTTATTTCAATAAGCATTGAAGCTACTTACCATCTCTCCTTAAAGTGCTAAAATACCAAATTTTTCCTAGGGCCCAATTAAACCCGAGACTTCATAGAAACCTCATAAACTCAAAATTCACTTAACTAACAAGTCCAATTTGTAATAATGCCATTCTCTTGTTCTCAAAATTTTAAACATTCCTACGCCAAGGCCCATTGGCCCAATCCTACTAAGCCCAATTTTGGGATGTTACATTATTACAACTTTAAAACACGAAACATTAAAGTAATCAAATAAAAAGAAAAGGTAGTTTACAAATATTCGAAAATGTTATTTTCGAAGCATGGCCTCGACCGAGTCATCCATGGCTCCAAGTCCTCCTCACTGAGCATTACCTACAAGGGTTAAGAGAACGGGGGTGAGTTACAAGAACTCAGTGTATAATCCACTTACCATTGTTCACTGGGCCAAAATTCCATTAAGTAATTAATTGGGCCAAAGCCCACTTACAATAATATAAATGTATCATATATAATATGCATATGATATGCAATTCCCAAACCAAATCCTAGTTTTCCATCCGCTACACACCACCCGTACCAACCAACACCCCGCCAACACACCAAACGTAGGCATTAAGCCATTTGTATCAAATTTGTGGACAAGCCACCAGATTAACAAAATTTACATGGCATTGCCTTTTTCGATTTGTGGTAGAGCCACCAGATTTATGTAGCATAGCTACCAGAACTTCTCTTCATCATTATCCCATCCCATGCAAATCATGTATATAATGCATAACAAATCACAATAATTTATTTGGATATTTATTACAAAAGTACGGCTCATTATAACAAATTATCAATTAGGCCCATATAGCAAAATATCAGATTAGCCCATTTAGCAAAATATCAGATTGGCCCATTTAGCAAAATATCAGATTGGCCCACTTATCAAAATATCAGATTGGCCCATTTATCAAAATAACAAATTGGCCCATTTATCAAAATAACAGATTGGCCCATATAGCAAAATATCATATTGACCCATTAATCAATATGTCCAATCGGCCCATAAGGCAATATGTCAATTCAGTCCATTAAGCAATATCGTATTTCGGCCCTTTAGAGGCATTTTCGTAATTCAGCAATTTACCCACTAAGGGTAATTCAGTAATTTCGCAATCTAGACTTAACTACTAATTTGGGCATAACAATTTAAATTGTCCATCTTCGTCGTACTAACTAAATTGACTATAACTTGGGTTAGGAATCTCGAAATCTAAATCCGTAAATTTTTCTTGAAACTAAACTCATATATCTTCTTCCTAAAATTTTTTCAGAATTTTTGTCTTAACCATTTAGTACAATTTATTCCTTCCCTTGTTTTACTGTCCAACGATTCTGACCTTTATTACCCAAAATTCAAATATCTCACTGTAAAATTTTCATATGTTGTTCCCACTTGTTCTATTGAAAAATAGACTCACTAAGGAATCTTTACATATAAACTATACCTCTTAATTCACTTTGTACAATTTCATACAATTTTTCCAAGACAGATCAGGGAACCACGAAATCATTCAAAACGAGTCTCACAAAAATTAACATATCTCAGAATATAAAATTCCATTTTCTTCTCCGTTTGTTCTTAATCAAAATAGATACAGTAAGATTTTATTCGGTATCTCATTTACTATCTAATTCCCTTTCTTCTATTTTTTGTTATTTTTTCAAAAACACGTCACTGCTTCTAACCGAAACTTTTTTTATTACAAAATACGTTTACCACTACGATCATACGTAAGCCCGAGTGATCACGGATGCCGGTTTCAAGTTTTCTTCGGTATTTTGACCGATTTACAGAATATTTCATACAAACTTCTTGAGAAGTCTGAGATTACACACCATTTGAGATATGTATACGAAAGGTACGTGATTACACACCTGATTTCGATTTCCTAATGAACCACTCGTCGTTGACCTAGAACAATACCAACCAAAAGTTAGCCTCGAATTTCCAAAAGATTTCGTATCACTTACACTTGAATCACTTACCACTATGTTTGAAGGTAGAATATATCGAGTGATTTGTCCCTAAAACATGTAGTCGATTATTACACATTATTACTCCGTTAGCAACCAATCGAATATTGAATAATATCAATAATCCATAAGAACTCCTTACCTTATTAATATTGGATCCGATTTCTAGCGATTATATGATGACTTCAGAAAAATCCATGTGTCGGCCTTCCACTATATCTATACGAGGAAGAAAAATGTTTTCAAATGAGGGAAAGTAAGGTGATGGTCTAGGTCAAAATGACCATCCAAAACCAAAGAAAATAAAATATTGAGAAGAATACTTACCGCTTGATCAAGAAACGGATGTTAATATGGATGAGAAGAAGAAATAGAGAAAAGATGAAAGTTTGATTATGGAGGAAATTGTATGTTGATATTCATCTATCAAGGAAGATGGACAAAAGGTGAATATGAAACCAATCCAAAGAGAAGAAAAATGCACTATTGTGCTAGAAGATTTCGGCAAAGAGAATAGCAAATTGGGAGAAGATAACACTAAAGTTGCAAATGAGATTTTTGGCCAAAACAATACCAAGACCCTACCAAATGCCAAAGTAAAATTTTAGCTACCTTTCTACCCCAAAACCGTCCACATGCATAGTTATATGGGTCAAAATTTTGCCAACCATACTTACCATACCATTCTCCATGAAATAAGCCACTTGTTCCCCTTACTTGCCTTTTCCTTTTGATTCCTTTCCCCAACCTCAACCTTTCCTTAATTCTTTAGCCACCATACCAAAAATAAAGAAGTCAAACTTGCCATAAATACCTCTTGGCCGACACTTAAGGAAAGAATGCAAAAATATTAGTCAAAAATTGCACACAAAGGGATTTGAACCTCTTCCCTCAAGGTACTTCACTTGATGACATAACCTCTTTACCAATAGCTCATTTATGCAAGCACATTACTTATTTATTTCTATAAGCTTTGAAGCTACTTACCATCTCTCCTTAAAGTGCTAAAATACCCAATTTTTCCTAAGGCCCAATTAAACCCGAGACTTCATAGAAACCTTGTAACCTTTCAAATTCACTTAACTAATAAGTCCAATTTACAATAATGCCAGTCTCTTGTTCTCAAAATTTTAAACATTCCTATGCCCAAGCCCCATTGGGCCCAATCTACTAGGCCCAATTTTGGGATGTTAAATTCTACCCTCCTTAAAGAAATTTTGTCCTCAAAATTTCCAACCATCTACTAAACGCATCGCTCAAATCACACCACTAAGCTTTTGCTGCGCACTCTGATCTTAAAAAATACAATGTACTTTTAACAAAATCTTGAATCCTCTTTCACATAACCAAACATCTAACCACAAAAGTAAACAGTTGTCTACCATTTATACTTAGAATTTTCTACATCCAATCATCACGTCCAACCAAAACATACCTGACTTGATGGTGATGTAACAATCCCGAGCCTTATGCTCCTTAGACCCGCATCTTAAGCATGCTCCCGACCTCCTCCAGCATTCCCCCGGATGACGCCTTTTGCAATGATCGCAAGCCAAAAAGTTTGGACGTGCCTTCACACGCTTTACGGAACGAGACTGCGATCCAAAAGAACCATGATCTCCTTTCTTCTTACAGTCCACAAACCCAACTCGAAGTGCTTCACTGATTTCCTTAACCTCCTTCAATACCTTATTAACTATCCGAGTCAGCTCATCAACCCCAACTCGATCATGAGATCTTGTCTCAGCCACTAACGATGTTTGCGCCTCCCTTTCGAGTACATGCCTTGGTTCCGAAGATCTAGCCCTAGCACCTCGGCCTCTACCATGTCCACGTCTACCGCGTCGGCATCTTCTAGCGCTCATGTTCACTA
This sequence comes from Gossypium rotundifolium, assembly GCA_025506655.1. Lineage (NCBI taxonomy): Eukaryota > Viridiplantae > Streptophyta > Magnoliopsida > Malvales > Malvaceae > Gossypium > Gossypium rotundifolium. The sequence goes on from CP106734.1 coordinate 50,888,232, forward strand.
AGTCGATATAATCTGATTAAGAGTTTTATGAATCATTATACTATTTGATGTATATTAAATGGTGTTTTATGGAGTATGAGTAGAAAAGTTATTTTCAAGAGTCAAATCCGGATCCTAAAGTCTCAGTCTCTATAGTTTCAACTCCTAAAGCTAACAGTTCTAGAGTATTCTACTTTGTAGAATTTTAGTAACACAATAATCATAAAATGAAAACAAATACTTACTTGACTTGGTGTCGGATACTCATGGTGCCATACTTCCTTTAGAACATATATTTATAAATCAAAATTCTAAACAGCTTTGGAAAATGCTTTTGACCCCAAACCACGACTGAGTCTTGCAACTGAGCTCTGATACCATGAAATGTAACACCCTAAACCCGGCCTAGAAGTTAGTCCCGAATCAAGCGTGTCACATGGAAGTGTTTTTTTTTCAAAACCATCTTTGCGATTGTTAAAACTTGTTTGAGAATTCTGACCTCTTTATTAAAACCCAAAACACTTAAGCAATTGTTATCTACTTGAAAACATAATTATCTTTAAAACCTTTTGGATGCGAAAACATATTTGAAATAACAATTTACGAAAATATGACATTTGGAAATCTGATTCTGTGAAGCATTTTGAAAACATTGTGAAACGTAGATAAAATACAAGTATTTTTGAGAGGTTGGTTAATGAGTCGAAAATCGAAGTAGTGGACTTTAAAATCAGGACTTTTGAAAATGATGTTGAAATTTTGAAAGAGAATTCGAGTTAAATTATTTGTAAAAGTTTGCTATAAAATTCTTTTCTTAATCAATTTTGAAAACCATTATTTATATTTTTAGAAAATTCCTTTTTAAACAATTTAAGAAGAATAATAAAAACATCGCAAACATAAAGCAAAATAAAAATAGTCCAGAGGCCTTATTGCAACTTTAAAACCCGAAACAATAAAAGTAATCAAATAAAACAAAAAGGTAGTTTACTAATATTCAAAAATGTTATTTCCGAAGCATGGCCTCCACCGAGTCATCCATGGCTCGAAGTCCTCATCACTGAGCATTACCTACAAGGGTTAAGAGAACGGGTGTGAGTTACAAGAACTCAGTGTATAATCCACTTACCATTGTTCACTGGGCCAAAATCCCATTAAGTAATTAATTGGGCCAAAGCTCGCTTCCAATAATATAAATGTATCATATATAATATGCATATGATATGCAATTCCCAAACCAAATCCTAGTTTTCCATCCGCTACACACCACCCGTACCAACCAACACCCCGCCAACACACCAAACGTAGGCATTAAGCCATTTGTATCAAATTTGTGGACAAGCCACCAGATTAACAGAATTTACATGGCATTGCCATTTTTCAGATTTGTGGCAGAGCCACCAGATTTATGTAGCATAGCTATTAGAACTTCTCTTCATCATTATCCCATCCCATGCAAATCATGTATATAATGCATAACAAATCACAATAATTTATTTGGATATTTATTGCAAAAGTATGGCTCATTATAACAAATTATCAACTAGGCCCATATAGCAAAATATCAAATTAGCCCATTTAGCAAAATATCAGATTGGCCCATTTACCAAAATATCAGATTGGCCCACTTATCAAAATATCAGATTGGCCCATTTATCAAAATAACAAAATGACCCATTTATCAAAATATCAGATTAGCCCATATAGCAAAATATCATATTGACCCATTAATCAATATGTCCAATCGGCCCATAAGGCAATATGTCAATTCAGTCCATTAAGCAATATCGTATTTCGGCCCTTTAGAGGCATTTTCGTAATTCGACAATTTACCCACTAAGGGTAATTCGATAATTTTGCAATTCAGACTTCACAACTAATTTGGGCATAACAATTTAAACTGTCCATCTGCGACGTACTAACAAAATTGACTATAACTCGGGTTAGGAATCTCGAAATCTAACGTAAATTTTCCTTGAAACTAAACTCATACATCTTCTTACTAAAATTTTTCCATAATTTTTGTCTTAACCATTTAGTGCAGATTATTCCTTAAAGTTTCCCTTGTTTCACTGTCCAACGATTCTGACCACTCTTACCCAAAATTCAAATATCTCACTGTATAGTTTTATATGTTCTTCCCACTTGGTTCTATTGAAAAATAGGCTCACTAAGGAATCTTTACATATAAACTATAACTCTTAATTCACTTTGCACAATTTTATACGATTTTTCAAAGACAGATCAGGGAACCACGAAATCATTCTGAACCAGTCTCACTAAAATTAACATATCTCAGAATATAAAATTTTTTCCTTCTCTGTTTCTTCTTAATCAAAATAGACACATCAAGCTTTTATTCGATATCTCATTCACTTTCTAATTCCCTTTCTTCTATTTTTTGTGATTTTTTTCAAAAACACGTCACTACTTCTAACCGAAACTGTTTTATTACAAAATACGTTTACCACTACTATCATACAAACGTCCAAGTGATCACGGATGCCGATTTTTGGTTTTCTTGATTATTTGGTGATTCACGAATATTTCATACAAACTTTTGAAAAGTGTGAGATTACACACCATTTCGAGATATGTATCTGAAAGGTATGGGATTACACACCTGATTTTGATTTCCTAACGAACCACTCGTCGTTGACCTAGAACAATACCAACCAAAAGTTAGCCTCGGATTTCCAAAAGATTTCGTATCACTTACACTTGAATTACTTACCACTATGTCCGAAGTTAGAATATATCAAGTGATTTGTCCCTAAAACATGTAGTCAATTATTTCACATTATTACTCTGTTAGCAACCAATCGAATATTAAATAATATCAATTATATGATGACTTCGGAAAAATCCAAGTTTCGGCCTTCCACTATATCTTTACGAGGAAGAAAAATGATTTCGAATGTGGGAAAGTAAGGTGATGTTCTATGTAACACCCCAAATCCGGCCCAAACACCCCGACCGGATCTAGCATGTCACAAAGAAGTTTTTGTAAAACATGTCGCATATTTTTTTTTTAAAAAAACATAATTTAAACATTTATACGGGAAAAACTTAATAATTTGATAATTTGTAAAAGAAATAAATTTTAATTAATGCCTTAATGAATAAAAACCAAAATTTTGCCTCTTAGTTTTATTATTTAAACACATGCCTTAGTTTCAATTAATCATAAAATCTAAGCTTATGAAAACCCGAAAACGAAAACATAAAACCAATAAACCATAGCCAGTGGCCTTATTACAATAAAATATAAAACCAAAAAAATTGAAAATATTAAGGAAAATAATTAAAACAGCATCCTTTATTGAGTCGAAATAAATCCATGCATGGCCACCTTGCGCTCCTTTCCAGCCCGGTCCGATGCCCTAAGAGCTACCTAAAAAATGTTAAACAATGGGGTGAGTCAACAGACTCAGTGTGCAATCCCTCTTCGACCATCAGACTGGACCTTAGCCCTACAGAACAAAATAATAGAATATCACATATCAGAATTAAGCAAAGCCCATCCCAATCCTAGATCCATCCGCTACACACAACCCTTACCTGCCAATCACACCAATGGGGATTTCTACAATCACCCTCACCGCTACACACTACCGATGGCAGTCATGATGCAGTTAGTTGCTCATCGTCAGATTTGTGTCTTAATCACCAGAATAGATCGTGGCAGAGCCACTAAAATAGATCATGGTAGAGCCACTACAACAGAACACTTCCCCTTTCATATACATCAATCCCCAACCCCGAGCAAACATAGAAAACGGCATGCATGTATATCATATCAACCCAACAGAATCATTTTACTTACAGAAAATCATAGAAATCACTAACCTGATGTGTCGCCCTTACCCTCCACGGGTTTTCAACAGCCATGATGGGATTTTGGCATTTAACAGAATATAAATAGATTTATATATATACTAATAGACAACAGAGATGGTGTGAGAAATTACACACCTGATTAGGCTCAATGCTATACTATCGAAATTGATGCTCTTCCTAGCCAGAATCGCGACTATCAGACCACTATTCTGCCGTACAAAACTCACTAAATCGATTAAATCCCAAAGTTGGCAGACTTGGATTGAAACGTTGATTGCACACCTCTACCAAAACCAAATGAGATTCAATCTAAAAGAGATTTAGATTAGAGGAGATGACCTTTCGGCCAACAGGGGATATGGGTTCCTCCTTCACCAATCGGCCAACCACACCAACCACTTACCTTCGACTATCTTTAGGGTTCGGCACAAGCAGCCATAACAGTGAAGATTCGGCTTTTAAGAGAAGAAGAAGAGAATCACTTAACAAGGTTTAAGAGACTATTCTGCCAAAAAGGAGAAAAGAAAAGAAAAAAGGAAATAACAGAGAACTTACTGAAATATAGAATAGGGGTTCGGCTATGATGAACACTTGGGAAAAGGAACCGAATGGAATGATCTTTGAGACTTAGAGATTTAGTGAATGGGAGAACAAACAATGAGGCGTAGCTAAAGAAAAAGTAAGGGTGAGGAGGTGGTGATTTTCGATTTTAGTGAATGGAGAAGAATAACCGAATGCCCCTCTCCTTTCCAACTCTTTCAAAATTTTGGCTAACACTAACCTTCTAAAGATAGCTCCTATCTTTCTTCCTTATCTTAATCTACTAATTCCTCCAAAAGAGGCCTAATTAGCACCAACTCCTCCCTCCTTTATCAGCATAATATCCATATATTTTAAAACATTAAAATCCCCTAAATTCTAGCCTTGATGCCATCCCCCTTGCTCCCTTTTAAGTGCCGAAATTGGCCCAAAAGCTTGGGCTCCAAGCGGCCAACCTTGGGCCCTCTCCATCCACTAGTGATGCCATCCTCTGCTCCTTTATAGTGCCACCTAACTTTGGGCCACAAGCCCACTTTGCTTCTTTTAACACAGATACCTACCTTTAAGCCATATAATGCCCCAACAGAAAATTAACCAAGGCCTCAGCCCAAACCTGAGCCCAATTCGTACCTCTAATTCTCAAACTAACACATTAAACCTACAACACACAAAATGCACAACCCAAGCTCTCCTCTCTGCCATTCACGCCACTTGCCACTAAGCCACAAGCTCCTCTTGTGCTAGCAAGTTGCCTAATTATTCCCTTATGCTAGACACCACTTGCCTTCTCCCCTTTAAATGCTTCAACACTAAAATTTTCCTATGGCCTAACTTGAACCCAGAACTTCCTAGATACTCCGTAACTTTCCAAAATCACCTTCCCAATAAGTCCAACTTGAAATAATACCGTTCTCTTGTTCTCAAAAATTTTAAACACTCCTACGCCCAATGCCCAATGGGCTAAATTTTGGGTAGGCCCAATTTTGGGATGTTACAATCTTAATGCCAAGGCCCCTAATCACGCAGCAAGTCGCGCTTAGCCATCACCGCTTCACATCCTTGATCTGCAAACATGGAAGGAACAAACAACAAAAGGAAAGAAAGAAAATAGCAAAAATAAAAAGAAATCTTTGTATTTATTTCCAGGGTTATAAATAACCCTAGGAAACCTGTAACGGACACGGAGAATAGAGGCAAAGAAATACACAGAATAAATAGAATAAAATTCTTTTACGACACAGAGGAGGTTTTTTTTCTTTATCTCGCATTTTTTTATTTATGCATGCATATTTTATAAAATTACTAAAATAGATAAAAAAAAAGCCTTACCTTTTTTATTTTTCTGATATCCGACCGCCTTATGCGATGGCGCGTGCGGAGGCGTGTCTGGTGGCCTTCCATCGGAGCCTTGGTCGAAGGCCGAAGGTCGAAGGGTAGAGAGAATTTGGGGAGGGAGTTTCTGATTTTTTTTTTATTTCAATGTTTAAAATGAAATTTTTAAGTTTTTTTTTTACTTATATAACCACACAGAAACATCGTCGTTTTTTTGCTTAGGCTAATAAGCGCAAAACGACGCCGTACAAGGTAGGATCCACGCGTTGACCCAAAAACCCAAGGGGGATCCACGCATTTTTGTTTAAAGGGCTAATTTCCATTCTTGTAACGACCGAATTTGGGCCTAGTAGAATTGGGCCCATTGGGCCTTGGGCTTGGGAGCGTTTAAAATTTTTGAGAATAAGAGAACGGCATTATATCAAGTTGGACTTATTGGAAAGGTGATTTTGGAAAGTTACTGTGTTTCTAAGAAGCTCCGGGTTCAAGTTAGCCATAGGAAAATTTTAGTGTTGAAGCATTTAAAGGGGAGAAGGCAAGTGGCGTCTAGCATAAGGGAATAATTGGGCAACTTGCTAGCACAAGAGGAGCTTGTGGCTTAGTGTCAAGTGACATGAATGGCAGAGGGGAGAGCTTGGGTTCGAATCCCACCTAGTGCACTTATTTTGGATTATATTTTTTAATGGTGCTTTAAGGTAAGTGTTGGCCATGGCATCAAAATTGAAAGGGAGACTTTTTATTGATGGAAAGATGGCTAAGGATTATGGTATGGAGGAAAATAAGGGAAAATGAAGGAAAGAATCAAAAGAAAAAGGTAAGAGAAGGGAACATGTTGGCCTATTATGTGGAGGATGTTTTGCAAAGAATATTTTGGGGTCAACACTCATATTTTTGGTAAAAATGATACAAGGTTTTGGTAGGGAGAAAGAGGGGAGCCGAATTTCTCTTTAGCCTTCTTAGGCAATTTTAGCTTTTAGACATTCTTCTTTTCTAAATACTTTTGTTCTTTTGATGGCATTTCCTCTTTGCCGAAACTTCAATTTGCCTATTGAATTCTACTCTTTTCTTTTCAAACATTCTCTATTCTACACCATAACTAAAACATCAACTTCATCTCATAGCCGAAACTTGGTTCTTGTGGTTGCCAAAGCTTCTTTGCCTTCTCGAGTTTTCGGTGGTTGTAAGGTAGTGTTCTTCCTCTTTTATTTTCTTCTTGTTTCTCTTTTACTCCCTCTTCTAAAACCAATTATTCACCCTGTTCTTTTGACCAAGGCCGAATCTATTCCTTGCTACTTCCATCTTCTTGGTTCTCTTGTTGTGGGCCGAATCGGTAGAGTGTTAGCTTACACTCTTGTTATCCTTCTAGCCTTTAGCTTTTGAAAGAGGGTTGGTAAGTAAGTAAAGCCGAATATAGGTGAATGGGGTGTATTGTTTGGGTGATTCTTACTCAAGCCGAATAAGGTGTAGCTAACATCTGTTCTTTTGTTAATCACTTCTAGGGACTCGAAGTACTTTAACAGAGGGCTAATCGAACACCTATCCCTCGTAATAAGAGACTCGGATTGATAGTGTTGTGGAGAGTATCGTGTTACGGATTCGAACAAGGTGTATAATCTCACACCTCTCTGAATATTTGCATGAAATGTTTTGTGATTCAGTGGAAAGATCAAAAAACTAGAAACGGCATCTGTGACTACACGGGCATGCGTATGTTCGTAGTGGAAACCATATTTTGCAATGAAACGGTTTTTGGTTAGCAGCAGTGACATGATTTTGAAAAATCACGAAAAATAGGAAAATGGAATTAGAAGGTGAATAAGGTATAGAATTAAAGCTTATTGTGTCTATTTTTATATGAAAGAAACATAGTAGGAAGAGGAATTTTATATTCTATGATATTTTAATTTTAGTTAGACTGGTTCTGAATGACTTCGTGGTTCCCTGTTCTATCTTGGAAAAATCATTCAAAATTTTACAAACTGAATAATGAGTTATAATTTATATGTATAGATTCCTTAGTGAGTCTATTTTCAATAGAAACATGTGGAAGCAACATATGAAAACTGTACAAGGAGATATTTGAATTTAGGTTAAGAGAGGTCAGAACCATTGGTTAGTGAAACAGTGGAAACTTTAATGAATAAACTGTACTAAATGGCCAAGCCAAAAATTCTGGACAAATTGTAGTAAGAGCATATATGAGTCTAATTTTAAGGAAAATTTACGGATATAAATTTCGAGTTTCCCAACTCGAGTTATAGTCGATTTAGCAAAATATGACGCGGATGGACAGTTTCAATTTTTATGACCCAAATTAGTAGTTAAGTCTGGGGTTGCGAAATTACCAAAATACCCTCGATGGGTAAAATTACAGAAATACCTTTGGATTGTGAAAATTATCGAAATGCCCCTATGGGCCGATTTACCGAAATGCCCCTATGGGCCGATTCATTAAAACTATTCAATAGATTAATGGTTGTTATTTATATGTGGATATTTTATGTTATTATATATGTTGCATCTCTACATATTGCATGGGATGGGAAAATTTGAATGAAGAGAAGTGTAGCCTGGTGGCATTGCCACAAATTCTAATAATGGCTATGTGCCAACCTAAATATGGCTTTGTGCCATCGTGATTATGGCTTTGTGCCAAACGTATTTACCCAAGACTGTGTGCCGATTATATTACCGTATATGATATTATAATAGCCCAAATACGACCCTGGTCAGAACGGTGGTTTTGGGACCACGAATCCGAGATAGAAAATAAAATTTATTATTATTATTATTTAATATTTATGTTATGTGTTTGATTATGTCTTAAAGTATGGTAGGTTAATTCGGTTGTTGGGATGTTTAATTTTAGGTAAGGGACTTAATTATGAAGGTGGTAAAAGAAGCCTTTATCTAAAGTGAGGGATTAAATTAATTTGTTTCCTTTAATTTATGGCCTTAGATTGCAAAATGCTCATTTTGGTTGATAGTGGAAGACAACATGCATCCATTAAACATTTTATAATAGTTAAATAAGTAAAATAATATTATTAATGATTATGATGTGTTAAATTGGTATAATTTAATAAAACAAAAGACAACAAGAAATGCATGCTCATCTTTTGGTGTTGTTGGCGAAACTAAGAGAGAAAAGGGGAGAAAATTTTAAGGGTTTTGACAAGGAACAAGCTTGATTAGTTAAGTTCAAGCTTTAAAATTTTATTAATTTGCGCATTTATGTGGTTATTATTCATTCTATTTTCAAACCCACTTGTTAATTTTGTACAATAGTCATGTATGTGGAAAATGCCATGGAAGATGAGTTGAATATTATGATGAATTCCTTTGTATTAAATTAAATTTAGAGCTAGATGAACATCTCTCATTGTGAGTCTTGAAGAGGGTAACAAATATTTGGTATTATTTGCAAAATTTTTTAGTGAAGGGTTAAATTGAAAATTTTATTGAAATTATGGACTTATAAAGTCCTTGTGAGTATTCGGCTTTGAGGGTAGCAAATCAAATTTTGAGTATTTGTTGAGTTTGGCATTAGGGACTAAATTGTGCATATTGTAAAAGTTAGGGATAAATTCGTAAATTGATAAATTGTGTGTGTTTATGGGTCAAATTGAATGAAAATGTTTTTAAGAGATTTTAATTGAAATTGATTAGATCAAGATTCAAAGGAAAAAAAAGGGAGGATAATGGAAAAGCTAAGTTGAACAATTAATCGAGAAGTGTTAGCCGTTGTTATCCGAGGTAAGGTTTAAATAATTTAATTAAACTTATGCTTCTTACAATTATATGTGTTAATATGAATTTAGGTATGCATAAAATGTCATATTGCTGAATGTGAAGGGAAATATTAGATGTTAATTCCTATTTTGTTAAATGATTATTACTTGGTACTTTGGTTCGAAAATTTGGATGAATACTTTTCGTTGAAATGCCAATGTTGATTATAGTTGAGGAGTGTCAAATTATGGCTTCGTGGTCTGTAATTATGATACTATTGCATGATTTATAATTTGGCCGAATATAAGGTGCCAAATTGAGGTATGGATTCATTTCATTATATTTACATGTTTGGTGGTTAATTTACATGTTGGGAATTCATGTTTGTGAAGTTAAACAATTTATATGCTTATTAAATGACATTGAGTATATGAGTACATATCCGGGCACTAAGTGTGCGAAACCGGTCATAAGGCACTATGTGTGCAAAAGTAAAGGTTCTATGTGAGCGATACTTTCCAAGAAGTGTTAAGTAACGGCTCTATGTGAGCGATATGTTACGAGAAGTGTTAAGTAATGACTCTATGTGAGTGATACGTTACGAGAAGTGTTGTAACATCCTAGATTGGGGGCTCTACATTTGTGATGTGTTGTGTGTGTATGCCATGCTATGTGTGTGTATGTCTAGTGTGTTTAGAGCTTTCAGGAAGGCTTGAGGTTAAGCCTGAGCCTTGGTAGAAACTTTTGTTTTTGACTCTGCAAGGGAGAACTAGTGTAACACCCCAAACCTGCCCAAACACTACAACCGGATCTGGTATGTCACTAAAAAAATTTTCGTAAAACCAATCGTGTTGACAGAAAGCCCAAATGTAATTTATATAAAATATGCCCAATATTCAAAAACCCAAAACTGAATTACATGTCTTAGTTTAAAAAATAATAATAATAACACCAATAATAAAACCAAAATGTAAACTAGTGGCCCATGGCCTTATTACAACGAAGTTTGAATCCATAACATAAAATACTTTGAAAAAAAAACCATTAAGTAGGGACTTTTCGCCGGATCCACATATTCTTTTGCATGGCCACCTTGCGCTCCACTCCGGCCCGGTCCGATGCGCTAATTTTCACCTAAAAGGTTAGTTTAATTGGGTGAGTCGCGAGACTCAGTGTGCAACCCTCATGCACCACTAGATTTGGGCCTTATAAAACATAATAATAGTTTCATTTACATGGATAACAAGTAATATGCAAAGCCCATCCTATTTGCCTAGGTTTCCATCCGCTACACGCCTCTGTACCAACCAAACACACCACTGGGGATTTCTACAATCAACCCACACCGCTATCGCCAAGATGGCGTCATCTTGCTCATCAACATATTATGGCGAAGCCCTTATAACGAGATCACGGCATTAGCCGCTCTGACAAATCACAGTATAAACTGCTACGCATATACATATACATATAACTTCCTCCTTTCATCACCCAACCCATGCAAACATGTACAACAATTTACTTGTAACATATAATCAGACTATTTACTAACCTGGTGGTTCGCTGTTTAAATCCAAGATTTCGGCTTTTAACGTAACATATAAAACTTATAAACATATATATTGATAATTAGATCTAGATGGTGGGGAAGTATTACACACCTGATTCTCGTACTAATGCTTTCTCTACGTCTATGCTACTATCACTCGAGACTACCATTATCGGCCCTCGTTCTGACTTCGATATTAGCCGACACCCCGATGGCCAATCTTGCACTACCAAGACAGATCGCTTCTTGTATTTGGGTGATGGTTGTATAGATCCAACCTTTTCTTCCTGACTATTATTCGAGTCCATCCTTAATCACTAAATCATTTAAACGATGAGATCTAATTACTTAAACAATTAAATCACTTAAATCGAATCCTTACCTAATTATTCGAGTCCCGAATGTTGTTGAAAACTCGTCACCTCCCTTCCTACATTCGGCCATCACCAAAAATAGTTAACCAAATCGATGATCGAAATCCATCTAACACCTTGTGTCATTCAGCCAAAACAAAAGAACAGGAAAGTGGCCATTCGGCTGAACCTACCATTGACCACCTACCTTCGGCTTTTCGCAAATCGTCACTACAAATCTCGGCATGAAAGGATTCAGCTTCTAAGATCAGAGAGTGAAATCGACAAGGCCTTAGAAAACCGATTCGGATTAGAAACTTGATAAAAAGAATGAAGAATTTGAAAAGAAGCAAAATCCCGAAACTTACCAAATTAGAGGGGTGTATTCAGCTATGGTGCACCTTCGGGAAAACGAAACTACCCTTGTAGATTCGACTATGGGAGATGAGGGTATAAACAAAGAGATTCAGCTAAAGTGTTTTGAAAAGAATGAGAAAAGTGTTGTCTGAGTATTCAGCCAACTAGAAAAAAAAAGAAAGAATACTTAGAGGGAGAATGGAGTGGAGATTTATGCAGAGAAAAGAAAAGATGGAGAGCATTTTTGTTAGTAGAATTTCGGCTAGCCTATGCTAAACCGATTTCCCCCCTCCTGTAGTTGAGTTTTGGCCAACTATCTCCTCTTTTGATAGTCTTTAAATATCATGATAACTCAATCCTTATCTTACCTTTAGGAGAGCCCACATTAAAGCCAACTCCTCCCTCTTTAATTATCAACTTTTATCACATAAATTAAAAGAAAAAGACTCCTAAAAAGAAGCCTAATTGCCGTCCAACCCCCTTCCCTTCTTAGTGCCAAAATTTTTCCCCAACACTTGGGCCTCAAGTGGCCACACATGGCCCAATAACCTTCCTCCTTGTGGCGCCACCATTAATGCCCACTTAGAGCACCTTTTGTCTTCGGGCCACAAGCCCAGCTTGCTACTAATCTAATTATCTAACTTAAATTATGAACTATCACCATCTATCAACCACCTAACCCAAATTTTTAAAGCCCAACCTATCACTTAAACTACCTAGAACATTAATTTAAACACCAATCCATATATTTAATCAAGGCCTCTACCCGAGCATATTAAACCAGCATCTCATATAAATGCACAAGCCCATATTTAGGATGTTCTGATTCGCTTCTTAAAAAAAATTTCTACCGAAATTTACTTGGTCGAAAAAGATGGAATGCTATTGTCAGTATAACATCAGCCTCCCACGTCGCCTCTTCTGCACCATGATTTTCCCACAAAACTTTGACCAATGGAATAAACTTCCTTCTCAACACTTTCACATCTCGATCAAAATTTGCACTGGTTCATCCTCAAAAGACAAATCTGGCATTACTTCTATCTCTTCTAGCGGCACTACGTGCGATGGATCAGATCGATAACGTCTTAGCATCGATACATGGAACACATCATGTATCTGCTCCAACTCTGAAGGCAACTCCAAATGATAAGCCACTGGGCCCACACGATCTAATACCCGGTATGGCCCAATAAACCATGGACTTAACTTCCCCTTTCGTCCAAACCTCATTATCTTCTTCCACGGGGATACCTTCAAGAAGACTTGATCACCTACCGCAAATTCCACCTCTTTCCGCTTTAGATCCGCGTAAGACTTCTGTCAATCAGACGCTTCCTTTAACCTAGACCGTATTAAATTAACTTTCTCCTCCGTTTCCGACACTAATTCTGGACCTAACACCTTGCATTCACCCAATTCCGTCCAACAAGTTGGAGTACGGCATCTCCTTCCATATAACACTTCATAAGGCGCCATCTGAATGCTAGCTTGATAACTATTATTGTATGCAAATTCTGCCAAGGGCAAATACTCTTCCCAACTGCCCCTAAAATCGATGATGCAACCCCTTAGCATATCTTCCAAGATTTGAATTACCCTCTCAGACTGACCATCAGTCTGTGGGTGAAAGGTAGTACTAAAGTCTAACCTTGTTCCCATTGCTTGATGAAGAGCCTTCTAAAATCATGACGTAAACCTAGGGTCCCTATCTTATATGATCGACACCGGTACACCATGCAATCTTACAACCTCAGCCACATAAAATTTAGCCAGCTTTTGTAAAGAAAAGTCCACTCGAACTGGCATGAAGTGAGCAGACTTCGTCAGCGGATCTATAATCACCCAAATCGAATCCTTCTTAGTGGGTGTAAGGGGTAACCCACTAAAAAAATCCATTGTGATTCTCTCCCATTTCCATTGGAGAATCTTCACCGGCTGCAACAATCCCGATGGCACTTGGTGTTCAGCTTTGACCTACTGACACGTCAGACATTTTTCTACGATTTTCGTTACCTCTTTCTTCAGACCTAGCCACTAAAATTGTTCTCGCAAATCACGGTACATCTTGACTCCTCCAGGATGCATAGCATAAAGGCTACTATGCGATTCCCGAAGAATCCTCTATCATAACTCATCATATTTAAGCATGCAAATCTTCCCACGATAACACAGAACTCCATCATTGTTCAGACTATAGTCCTCCATTCCACCATCCCTCACCCGCCACAGTCGAGCACTCAGGTCTTTATCTTCTAACTGTTTGTTCTTAACTTGACTTACCCATGTTGGCTTTACTTGCACCTCAGCTAGCAAACTCCCGTCGTCGAATAAACTCAGATGAGCGAACATGGCTCTTAGTTTCGATACTACCTTACGGCTTAACACATCTGCCACCATATTCACCTTACCAGGGTGGTATTCGATCGAACAATCATAATCCTTCAAGAGCTCGATCCACGTGCATTGTCTTAAATTTAGCTCTTTCTGGGTAAGGAGGTACTTCAGACTTTTATGGTCAGTATAAATTACCGACTTCTCCCCATACAAGTAGTACCTCCAAATCTTCAAGGCAAACACCACCGCTGCCAACTCCAAGTCATGCGTAGGGTAGTTCAACTCATACGGTCTCAACTGTCAAGATACATACGCCACCACCTTTCCATCTTGCATCAACACACACCCTAAGCCCATATGTGACGCATCACAATAGATGGTAAACTCCTTTCCAGCCTCTGGCTGAATTAATACCGACGCTTCCGTCAAGATTCTCTTCAACTTCTCAAAGGTCTCTTACTGTTTGTCAGTCCATACATATGATACTTCCTTCCTCAAAAACTTAGTTAGAGGAGTCACTATTAGAGAAAACCCTTCAACGAACCTTTGGTAATACCCTGCCAAACCCAAGAAACTCTGAACCTCCACCACAGACTTTGGCGGTTTCCAATCTAATGCAGCCTCTATCTTTCGAGGGTCCATCCTGATTCTCTCAGCGGAAACCACATGTCCTAAGAAAGTCACTTCCTTCAGCCAGAACTCACACTTACTGAACTTTGCAAACAACTGCTTCTCTTTTAGAGTTTGCAACACCACACGAAGATGTTCATCATGCTCCTCCTCTGACTTAGAGTAAACCAGGATATCGTCGATGAACACCACGATGAACCAATCAAGATATGGCTAAAACACCCAGTTCTTCATATCAATAAAGGCTGCTGGTGCATTCGTCAAATTGAACGGCATTACCAAGAACTCGTAATGCCCGTATCGAGTCCGAAATGTCGTCTTATGAATGTCCCCTTCTTTAACCTTTAATTGATGATATCCAGACCTCAAGTCAATCTTAGAAAAGACCGAAGCTCCTTTGAGCTGATCAAACAAATCGTCGATTCTTGGTAATGGATACTTGTTTTTAATCTTTAACTTGTTCAATTAACGATAGTCCATGCACATATGCATTGATCCATCCTTCTTCTTCACGAATAGGACCGACGCTCCCCATGGAGACACACTTGGTCGAATGAACCCACGATCCAATAGTTCCTAAATCTGAGCCTTGAGCTACACCAACTCTTTCGGTGCCATCCTATAAGGAGCAATAGATACTGGAGATGTACCCAAAAGTAGGTATATTCCAAATTCCACCTCGCGATCCGGGGTAATCTTGGCAATTCCTTGAAAAGACATCTGCGAAATTCTTGACTGTTCGGACCTCATTAAGAGTTACCTCCTTAGCATCCAACGCACTAATAAAAGCTAAATATGCACTATATCCCTTCCGAATCATCCTAATAGCTTTTAAGGATGATACCACATTGGACAATTAATTCCTCATTTCTCCTAACACAACCACCTCCCCGCATTCTGGGGTTCCCAACACCATACGTTTATTTCCATAGTCCAACCTGGCATGATGCTTAGTTAACCAATCCATTCCCAGAATAAGGTCAAACTCTCCAAATGGTAATTCCATTAAATCAGCTGGGAATAGTACCCCTTGAGTCTCTAAAGGTACATCCCTAAATAGTTTGTCCACTACTTTAGATTGTCCTAGGGGACTAACCACGGTCATCTTTCTAGTGGTTATCTCATAATCTATACTTAGAGTCTCAGATACTGAACATGCAACATAGGAGTGGGTTGACCCAATGTCAATTAAGGCAAATAAAGGATTATCAGCAACAAAAAATGTACCGGTTATAACATCCAGTGCATCACTATCCTCCCTTCGATGAGTCGCATAAACTAAACCCGGCTGCCTTGCATCCGTATTACCTGTACCTCTGTCAGATGCTCCATGACCCCGACCGGATCCATTTCTTCCTCTAGCTGCGCCTCTACCCCTTGGTCCAGGCTGATCACCTGTCCTAGCCTGATTAGAACCTTGGCCCGTTGGTTGCCCACGATCCATCTGAGGATAGTCCCTCATCAGATGTTTTGTGGATCCACACCTAAATCATCCACCGATTTTCACTTTGCACTCCCCATAATGGGTTCTCCCATATGTGACTCTGGCCCGATGGGGTATGAGCTGGCCCATCAATTCTAGGCCTCTTCTAAAAATTTCCAGTTGCTCTGGAGGGTCCAAAACATCTCTTACTCCTTCCTCGATCCTTATCCTTCTCCTATCTCTCCACTCGCTTCACTTCCTCAACTATTTTGACCTTATCCACCAAAATCGCAAAAATTCTCTCTCGTTGTGGAGCAATCAGAACCCTTAGCTCATTTCGTAGCCCATCCTCGAACCGAATGCATTGTTCATACTCTGTTGCCACCATTCCCCGAGCGTAACGACTCAGGTATAGAAACTTAGCCTCATACTCAGCCACCGACTTACTCCCCTGCACCAAATTCAGGAATGCTTTCCTTTGAGCATCCATATAACTAGCCCCAACATACTTTCCCTGGAATGACTCCTTAAAGAAATCCCAGTCAATTAGGTCCGCGGCCATACCCTCTTTCACGTGAGCCATCATTGGTAGGCCTTGTCTCGAAGAAGAGACACGACCCCCTTTAGCTTCTCTTTCACCGTGAATTCTAGGTCATCTATTATACGTTCCACTGCCTCCAACCAATATTCAGTGGAACTCGGGGATACGCTAGAGACTTCCCTAAATACTTCGGCCCCATTGTTCCTCAGCCTCTTTGGCACAAATTTCTAGGCTCCTATGCCCATACCAGCCTCAGCCACTCTTTCTAAAACCCTCAGTACAGCCTGAGACACCACGTCCTCCCCACATGCGGTCTTGAAATTCCACTTCAAGAATTGGTGGAGCCGGTATCTCACTTCCAGACCCATGACCCGATCCTACGGGTTCTGACACGGTCATCCTACCTCTACCGCAACCACGTGGCGGATGTCCTCGACCTCTTGTACTCATTCTTCTAGTTCACGTTTATCTGATTTAAAAATTTTATGAGTCATTAGTTGTTTCCACTAATTATCCCGAACAATCTTATGAAACATAGTTTTAAAAGTGATTCTTCAATTGAACCTATCTACGATTTCAGTCTTCCTATTTTAGGAATTATGCACACAAAACATTCGTACGAGTAACATCCATCACCTAAGGGTATTTTCATCATTTCACTACCTAGGGGTATTTTCGTAATTTTATCCTACAGGGGTATTTTCAAAAAAATTTCAAAATATGGTTCCAAGTGATTTTACAAAATATAGGTACTTTGGTAATTTTCAACTCGGGGGTATTTCGATAATTTTGAAATCTAAGGGTATTTCGGTTGTTTTACAAATCCGGGGTATTTCAGTAATTTTATAAATCAAGGATATTTTGATGTTGTTGTTGCTATTTCTATTATCTATGGAAAGACTCTATTGACTTTGTAAATCGAGGTATATTTGCAAATCATGGGTACTTTTTTCAAAATAAGGATATTTTAACAATTTTGTGAAAAAATAGGTGGCTGGTCCCTTTCGGGTTTTAATTATAAGTTTTGGCCTATCAACACGTACTCGTAACTAGGGTGACTAGTCACTATGCACCAGGTAGGATTCTAGTGGAAAGGAGGTGAGTCACTAGGACTGCTTAAATACCAAGCTTTCCCTAAATCCACTCCTAGACATGCATATGCCTATTGCCACACCTTGTCATGGCTAAAGTGAACAATCACTATGCACCAGGTAAGATTCTGGTGAAGAAGAGGTGAGTCACTCGGACTGCTTAAATACCAAGCTCTTTCGGATCTATTCCTAGACATGCATATGCTTGTTACCACACTTTAGTCTTGTGACTTGTTTATAGGTTTTGTTTAATGAGGTTAAGTCTTATGGATTTTAAGAGTTGTTTGTCTAAGCCTAGAGTCCATCAAGTTCTAACCTAAATAGTCTATGTCCCATAAGCCCATTAAGCCCACATTTATATCATACAATGGTTTAAAGTACTTACCTGGCGAACTTGGCCGGAGACGCAGGTGCCATGCTGAACAAATAAGCCTTTGCTAAGAGAAATCCATGTTTTAAAAACCCATTTTTAGAAAATCTTTTAGGCCCAAAACCCCAAAGTCGAGTTTTGAATCCGGGCTCTGATACCAATTTGTAACACCACAAACCCAGCCCAAACACTACAACGGATCTGGTATGTCACTATGAAAATTTTCGTAAAATCAATCGTGTTGACAGAAAGCCCAAATGTAATTTATATAAAATATACCCTAATATTCAAAAACCAAAACTAAATTACATGTCTTAGTTTAAAAATAATAATAATAACACCCATAATAAAACCAAAATGTAAACTAGTGGCCCATGGCCTTATTACAACGAAGTTTGAATCCATAACATAAAATACTTTGAAAAAAAAAAACCATTAAGTAGGGACTTTTTGCCGGATCCACATATTCTTTTGCATGGCCACCTTACGCTCCACTCCGGCCTGGTTCGATGTGCTAATTGTCACCTGAAAGGTTAGTTTAATTGGGTGAGTCGCGAGACTCAGTGTGTAACCCTCATGCACCACTAGATTTGGGCCTCATAAAGCATAATAATAGTTTCATTTACATGGATAACAAATAATATGAAAAGCCCATCCCATTTTCCTAGGTTTCCATCTGCTACACGCACCCGTACCAACCAAACACACCATTGGGGATTTCTACAATCAACCCACATCGCTACACGCCAAGATGGCAGTCATGCTGCTCATCAACATATTATGGCCGAATCTCTTATAACAGATCACAGCATTACCCGCTATAGCAAATCACGGTATAGATTGATACGCATATACATATACATATAACTTCCTCTTTTCATCACCCAACCCAAGCAAACATGTACAACAATTTACTTGTAACATATAATCAGATTATTTACTAACCTGGTGGTCCACTGTTTAAATCTGAGATTTGACTTTTAACGTAACATTTAAAACTTATGAACATATATATTGATAATCAGATCTAGATGGTGGGGAAGTATTACACACCTGATTCTCATACTAATGCTTTCTCTACGTTTATGCTACTATCACTCGAGACTACCACTATCGGCCCTCGATCTGACTTCGATATCGGCCTATACCCTGATGGCCAATCTCGCACTACTGAGACAGATCGCTTCTTGTATTTGGGTGTTGGTTGTATAGATCCAACCTTTTTGTCTGCTATTATTTGAGTCCATCCTTAATCACTAAATCATTTAAACGATGAGATCTAATTACTTAAACAACTAAATCACTTAAATCGAATCCTTACCTAGTTATTCGAGTCCTGAATGTCGTTGAGAACTTGTCACCTCCCTTCCTGCATTCGACCATCACCAAAAATAGTAAACCAAATCGATGATCAAAATCTATCTAACACCTTATGTCATTTGGCTGAAAACAAAAGAATAGGAAAGTGGCCATTCGGCCGAACCTACCCTTGACCACCTACCTTTAACTTTTCGCAAATCGTCACTACAGATCTCGACAAGAAAGGATTTGGCTTCTAAGATCAAAGAGTGAAATTGACAAGGCCTTAGAAAACTGATTTGAGTTAGAAACTTGATAAAAAGAATGAAGATTTTGAAAATAAGCAAAATCCCAAAACTTACCAAATTAGAGGGGTGTATTCGGCTATGGTGCACCTTCGGGAAAATGAAACTACCCTTGTAGGTTCGGCTATGGGAGATGAGGGTATGAACAAAGAGATTCAGCTAAAGTGTTTGAAAAGAATGAGAAAAGTGTTGTCAGAGTATTCAGCCAACTAGAAAAAGAAAAGAAAGAAAACTTAGAGGGAGAATGGAGTGGAGATTTTGACAGAGAAAAGAAAAGATGGAGAGAATTTTTGTTAGCAGAATTTCGGCTAGCCTATAATAAGCTGATTTCCCCCCTCCTGTAGTTGAGTTTCGGCCAACTCTCTCCTCTTTTGATAGTCTTTAAATCTCATGATAACTCAATCCTTATCTTACATTTAGGAGAGCCCACATTAAAGCCAACTCCTCCCTCTTTAATTATCAACTTTTATCACATAAATTAAAAGAAAAAGACTCCTAAAAAGAAGCCTAATTGCCATCCAACCCCCTTCCCTTCTTAGTACTGAAATTTTGCCCCAACACTTGGGCCTCAAGTGGCCACAGATGGCCCAATAACCTTCCTCCTCGTGACGCCACCATTAATGCCCACTTAGAGCACCTTTTGTCTTCGGGCCACAAGCCCAGCTTACTACTAATCTAATTATCTAACTTAAATTATGAACTATCACCATCTATCAACCACCTAACCCAAATTTTTAAAGCCCAACGTATCACTTAAACTACCCAGAACATTAATTTAAACCCTAATCCATATATTTAATCAAGGCCTCTGCCTGAGCATATTAAACCAACATCTTATATAAATGCACAAGCCCATATTTAGGATGTTACAACTAGGTGAAGTGGGCCTTAAGGGTACTTGAATGGGAAAGTTAACACAAAAATCTAGCTGGTAAAGTGGCAAGGAGGCGCCACTAAGGGCATAGGTAAGTGACGCCACAAGGAGGGTTTGAAAGGAGCAGGTTCGAATCCCATGTTAAGCAAAAGAAGTGTTTTTTTTTAATATATGCGCCTGAGGAGTGAGAGGTGGTTTCGGCTGAGACTCTGCAAGAGTGAGTGTGGATTTAGTCAGAAGATAGGAAGATAAGGATAAGAGGAAAATGTGGGATAGGATAGAGGTGGAAGAGGTGGCTGAGTGTGGGACACTGAATGCAAGGAGGGAAACGGCTAGAAGTGGCTAAGGGTATGCCAAAATTCATTATTTTCCTAAGAGCATAGCTTTTATTTTCTCTCCTCCTATTTTTGGCAATTAAGGGTTCATCTTCTTCTCTTTTTCTGCCAAAACCGAAAAACTCCTAACTCTATTCTTCTAAAGTCGAAAACACCAAGCCTCTTATCTGTTCATCTCTTCTTCAAATCTTTCTTAAAAGCCGAAAACTCTTAGATCTTATTTACCTGGTTTCAATCTTTTTCTTTGGCATTTTCGAATCTTCTCGCAAGTGGTAGCCGAAATCTTCTATAGAGGTAAGTGTCGACTTGTACTATTATTTTTTTATAATTTTTTTGGGCTTTTGGAGACCAAAGCCGAATGGCTAGTTGGTTGTTAGGGCCATCATTAGATTGATGTTTTTCACTAATCTCGTGTTCTTTTTGGGTGGCATTCGGGATTTGAAGGAGATCTAATCGCTTAGGTTTCTAAGCCAGAAATCGTTAACGTTCGAACCATATTATTTCTTTCGGGATTTCAAGGTAAGGATTTCAATTCTCCCTAAGTTGATCAATTGGTTTCCTTTCATTATTCGTGTCTTAAACTAATGTTTCGTTAAGCGATCATCGTTTCAATATAGTACTTTCTGACCAAGATCATTCATGGACTCGCATGTCAGCAAATCGAAGGAAGGGGGTCGATCTATAGTCCCAGCCCCAAAGTTTAAGAAAGCGATGTCTCTCGATTTGAGATTGGCCTTTGGGTTGTGGGTGACTTACGAACAGAATAGTAGGTAGATAGCAGTTGTGATGGCTAGGGATAGTGTGGACATAGAGAGTGTCATTCTGCGTGTTACCAGGTGTGTAAACCTTCACACGCTATACTTTATTTGTACTAACGTTTGTATAGGTGAAAAGCCAAAAAAAAGCATGTAGAGCGATCGTGATGCCCTTAGGGGTAAGGCTAGGATTGCAGTGCACGTGGCCGTATCGTTTCTTTGCATAGCCGAATGTATGTATGGCAAATTGATGTGTTATGAATAGCATGTTGCATTGTTAGGATTTGTATGTAGATCATGGGTATGGGTTTGATATGAAGGGGAAGTGTTTAATTGGTCACGTAGTGATCGGTGGCTTTGCCACGATATATATACATATGTTCATACATTATTTTTGGTCACATTGTGATCGATGGCTCTGCCACGATGTATATATATATTTCATTTGGTCACACAGTGATTGATGGCTGTGCCATGAAATATTATTTGGTCACCTAGTGATCGTGTGCAATTGGCAGCATGACTGTCGTGATGGAGTGTAGCGGATGGAGGATTGATTGTAGAAATCCCCATGGTGTGATTGGTTGGTATGGGTTGGTGTGTAGTGGATGGAAAAACTAGGTTTGGGTTGGGCTATTTGCATTTCATATGTTGTATGTTGATATGTGGGCTAAGGCCAATGTGTGACTATAGGATTCATGCCTTATGTATAATGTGGGAAATTTACACACTGAGTCTTGGTGACTCACCCCTTTTCCTTAACTTTTCGGGTGAGCAGTAGCTCGTGGATGCAGGAGCCGAGGCGGACTCGTGGAGGCCATAATTTCGATTTCTTTTCTTTACAGTTTCAGCATTGCTATAAGTTTATTTTTTTTAAATTTGGGCTTTTCGTTATGTAATAAGGCCTTTCAAGGTTGTACTTGGGTTTTTTTTTTGTTTACTATTTATAGCAAACTCGACACCTTGGCAGTTTAAATATTAAAGTAAAAGTGGAGTTTCTTTAATCTAAGCATCAATGTTTTCAAAAGACTACGTAATACTCCGAAAAAGTTTTCTTCCAAATCGTCGATTTTTCTAAGATTTATTTAAGACTTGATTACACTTCACCCTATGACATACCAGATTCAATCGTAATGTACGGGCCAGGTTTGGGGTGTTACAAGTGTTAAGTAACGGCTCTATGTGAGCGATATTATGAGAAGTGTTGAGTAACGGCACTTAGTGTGCGATATGTTACTAAATTTTATTCCACCATTGAATGTACAGGTAAGAGGTTCGTTAATTGAACTTAGTTGCTAATGTTGTTATGTATATAGGAAGAATCGGATATAATATCATATGTAATGCATGGAAGGTAAGTAATTAAAGGTATGTATTATGTACTTGCAAAATCGTAAAATTTATGAAAGTTAGAAATGGAAGCATAAGATTCGGCTAGTGAAAGGGATGTATGCGAATTAGTTAACATGGAATGTTGATGTATGCGCATGGATATAAGAACATTTATACATAGGTGTTTAATATGAATTTATTTTAGTACACTTGGTTATTCGGCTAGAGCATGACAAGGAAGTTAGTTGTGGAATCTTGAAATATTTTAATTGCTTATGAATTACTTAAATCTTACTAAGCTTTGGTAGCTTACCTTGAATGCCTTTGTTTGTGTATTGTAGATTTCTTTGGGAAGTTTATCTCATACTCGGGGATCATCATCAAAGTCAATCGCACTATCAACTACTTTGGTACCCTTTTATAAGTTGAACTTTTGGAACTATGGCATGTATAGGCTAGAAATATTTTGTTGGTTTTGAAATTGTATACATTTGTATAAGCCATGCGAAAATGGCTTGTCTATCTTGTTAATCTTGGAATTTATATTTTGGCTTGATGAATTTGTTTGGTTGTGGTTTTGGCCGATTTGGTTTTAGTATACATATAATTATGGTTAATGTATAGAGTTTAAATGAAATGGAGTAAAGATGTTATAAAATAGTTAACTATATTTTGCAATGAACAGTTTTGATTAGCAGCAGTGACGTGATTTTGAAAAATCACCAAAAATAGGAGAAATGGAATTAGAAAGTGAATAAGATATATAATTAAATCTTATTGTGCCTATTTATATATGAAAGAAACATAATAGGTAAAGGAAATTCATATTATGAGATATTTAAATTTTAGTGAGTCTGATTCTGAATGTCTTCGTGATTCACTGTTTTGTCTTGGAAAAATTATTAAAACTTTTACAACAATAATTATGGAGCATAGTTTATATGCTTAGAATCCTTAATGAGTCTATTTTTGATTGAAATAAACGAGAACATTATTTGAATTCTGTACAATGAGATAATTGAGTTTTTGTAAGAATAGCCAGAACCATCAAACCGTGAAATAGAGGAAAATGTAATGATTAAACTGTATTATTTTGCCATATGAAAAATTCTGGAAAATTATAGTATGAAGATATATGAGTCTAGTTTCAAGAAAAATTTACGGATCTAAATTTTGAGTTTTGTAACTCAAGTTATAGTCAATTTAGTCAACATGATGCAGATGGACAGTTTCAATTTTTATGCCCCGAATTAGTAGTTAAGTCTAGTAATGCCTCATGCTCGACTCCGGCAACGGCCTCAGGTAAGGGGTGTTACAGATATACTGGTGGCTCTGCCACAATCGTATAGTGGCTATGCCACATATAATTATGACTCTGGTGGCTCAGCCACAAATATTACAAAAAGCAGCTTGACTGTAGCGTTTCTGGTGGCTCGGCCACAAATATTATAAATGGCAACTTGCTGACGGGTGGGTTGACTTGATCCCCATAGGTGTGATTGGCTGGTACGGGGGTGTGATTGGATGGATGGGTTGGGTTGCATACATTGCACATAAATATATACTATTATGTCAATGGGCTTCGGCCCAATATTATGCTATATGATACTTTGGAAATAATGTTTTCAAACATTAGTAAACTTCTTTACCATTTAAATTCCTTACTTTTACTATTTTGGGTTTTAAAGTTGTAATAAGACCTCTGGGATATGTTTTATTTGATTTACGTTTAGACATACTTAATATCTTGCTTGAAATGTTTTAAATGGGGATTTTCTAAAATCATTAATAACGGTTTTCCAAAATTGATTAACAAATCGATTTCATAATAAATATGGACAAATAATTTAACATGGATTTTCTTTCGAAATTATCAATGTTATTTTCAAAAGTCATGATTTTAAGGTTCATTAGTTCAATTTTTGATTTATCAATCAACCTCTTGAAATTAGTAGTATTTTATCAAATATTTATAACCAAGCTTGTTTTCTTAACCATAACCAAACAACACCTACTTTAGTACAAATCATAATGACTTTATACGCTTTCCTCATGTGACATGTAACATCCCAAAATTGGGCCTAGTAGGATTGGGCCTTGAGCGTAGAAGCGTTTTAAAATTTTGAGAACAAGAGAACGGCATTATTTCATGTTGGACTTATTAGGAAGGTGATTTTAGAAAGTTATGGGGTTCTAGGAAGTTCCGGGTTCAAGTTAGGCTAAAGGAAAATTTTTGTGTTTATGCACTTTAAGGAGAGAAGGTAAGTGGCATCAAGAGTTATGTAAATAAGTGTGCATTTTGCTAGCACAAGGAGTCTATTGGTAAAGCTGGAAAGTGGCGTGTGGAGTGTACTAATGGTTTGAGGTTTGAATCCCACCTAGTGCAAATATTTTGGATTAAATTTTTGTACTAATAAGGTAAGTGTCGATCATGGCTTTAATATGGTAAGGTGGACTTTTTAATTTTGGCAAGGTGGCTAAGGAAATAAGGCTAGGTTAAGGGTAAGGAAAGAAATCTAATGAAAAGGGAAAGATAAGGGAACATGTTGGCCTTTAAGGGGGAAGATGTTTTGGAAAGTTTTTAATGGGTCAATGTTCATCTTTTGGTAAAGATGATACATGGTTTGGGAGAGGGTAGCCGGTTATGCTAGGATCATTTTTGCTAAGTTTTAGTGCATGAGAGGCTTATTCTTTTGAGCAATTTTTTTAGTTCGCCCTTTTCCCAATTCCTTCTCTCCCTTGCCGAAACTCTAAAGCCAATATTGTACACCATTTTCCTTATTTTGGCCAAACCTTTGACACTCTCTTGTCCATCTCTTCTTTTCCTTCCTCACTATTTCTCCAACCTTTCTCCCTTCCTCTTAAATCGATATCACTTGTAGTCGAACCTTCTTTGTTGTCTTGCTACTAGTGCCAAACCATGTTATTCTTTTCAGTTCACCCCTATTATTAAGGTAAAGGTTTTTGCTTCTTATTTCATGTTGTTTGTTCTTTTTTTTTTCTCTTGATTTGGTTAAGCCGAAACACTCTTTTGCCGATTCTTTTGATAATCAAAGGGTGAGGATCGTTAACATCAGTTGCAGTAAAGGAGCATATGGTGGTAGTCAGAAGGCAGGGTTGAATATCAGGACTTCGTAGCGGGAGATCACATGTGTTAAGTGATTCAAGTGTAAGTAATACGCAATCTTTTGGAAATCCGAGGCTAACTTTTTGTTTGTCTTGTTCTAGGGTCAACGAAGAGTGGTTATTTAGGAAATCTAAATCAGGTGTGTAATCCCATACCCATCCGAATACATGTTTGAAATGGTGTGTAATCCCTACCCTTCTGAATACATGTTTGAAATGGTGTGTAATCTCACATCTCTCTGAATATTTACATGAAATGTTTTGTGATTCGGTGGAAAGATCGAAAAATCAGAAACCGCCGTATGTTCGTAGTGGAGACCATATTTTGCAATGAAAAAGTTTCTAGTTAGCAGCAGTAAGGTGATTTCAAAAAATCACAAAAAATAGGAGAAAGATAATTAGAAAGTGAATAAGATATAGAATTAAATCTTAATGTGTCTAGTTTTATATGAAAGAAACAGAGGAGGAAGAGGAATTTTATATTCTGTGATATTTTAATTTTAGTAAGACTGGTTTTGATTGACTTTGGGGTTCCCTGTTCTATCTTGGAAAAATTTTTTAAATTGTAAAAAGTGAGTTATGAGTTATAATTTATATGTATAGATTCCTTAGTGAGTCTGATTTCAATAGAAACAAGTGGGAGCAATATCCAAAAGCTGTACAGTGAGATATTTGAATTTTGGGTAAGAGAGGTCAGAACTGTTGGACAGTGAAATAAGGGAAACTTTAATGAATAAACTATATTAAACGGCTAAGCCAAAAATTCTAGAAAAATTCTAGTGATAAGATATATGAAACTAGTTTTAAGGAAAATTTACGGATCTAAATTTCGAGTTTCCTAACTCGAGTTATAGTCAATTTAGTCAATATGACCCAAATCTACAGTTTCAATTTTTAATGCCCAAATTAGTAGTTAAGTCCGAGGTTGTAAAATTACGAAAATACCCTCGATGGGTAAAATTATAGAAATACTTTTGGGTTGTGAAATTTATGAAAATTCCCCTAATGGGTCGAATTACGAAAATGCCCCTAATGGGTCAAATTACAAAAATGCCCCTATGGGCTGACTTGCTAGATTGCCTTAGTGGGCCGTATTATAAAGTGCTATAATAGGCCGATTCACCGAAATAAAATTTTAGATTAATGATTTTATGTGAATATTATGTTTTATATTGTATGTTGCATTTACATATTGCATGGGATTGGGATATTGATGATCGGAGGAAGTTATTCTGGTGGCTCTGCCACATGTATTCTGGTGGCTCTGCCACATTCTGTCTGGTGGCTATGCCACATATTTTGGTGGCTCTGCCACAAATTCTAATAATGGCTATGTGCCAACCTAAATTTGGTTTTGTGCCATCGTGATTATGGCTTTGTGCTAAACGTATTTACCCGGGGCTATGTGCCTAACATATGAATTAACGACTCCGTGTCGATCATATTTACCCAAGGTTGTGTGCCGATTATATTACCGTATATGATATTCTAGTGGCTCTACCTTGTATTCTGGTGGCTCTGCCACAATTTGTATAGTGGCTATGCCACACATAATTATGACTCTGGTGGCTCAACCACAAATATTATAAATGGCAACTTGCCTGCGAATTGGTGTGTTTGGCGGGGTGGGTTGACTTGATCCCCACAGGTGTGATGGGATGGTATGGGTGGTGTGTAGTGGATGGGTTGGGTTGAGTTGCATTACATTTTATATATATATATATATATTCTGTTATGTAAATGGGCTTAGGCCCAAGATTATGTAAATGGGCTTCGGCCCAAGTTATTGATAAATGGGTTTAGGCCCAGTGGATGGCTGTAATATCCCGGGTTAAGGGCTATTTTATTTTGGCTTTGCTGCATGTGCTTGATGTGTTATGTTGCTATTTCGATGTTGTTGGGGCTTAGTTATTAGCTAGGTGTAAGCTCGGGTGATAGGAAAATTTTTGTTTTTGAGCTTTATGTGATAGAAATTTGAAGGAGTTGGGTCTTATGTATTTTATTTGGTGAATTGTTGCACAAGTGAAGAGTTAGCAAAGTGGCAAAGCATGCGCCACTTGGAGCTTGTGTGTATGGCGTCAAGTGCAAGGAGGAGGTCTTGTGCTCAAGCCTGAAAATCCACCTTTTGTTTCATTTTGACGGCATGGAGGGAGGAGTTGTGGCGTTCAAACTCTGCCTTGGACTAAGTCTTCCTATTCAAACGGTGGGTGGAGAGCAAATTGTGGAGGAAGACTTGGTCAAGGTAATTTGAATTAGTGGCTTGGGAGTGTTTGGGGGGAGTTTGGCCGGATTTGGAGAGATCCTGGGAGAGGGAATGAGTGGCCGGTTGATTTTGTAGGGGTGTGCCGAATTTGCCTTTAGCATGTGTGCATTTTTTTTCGGTCAAAATTCTTTTTGGTAGGCCGATTTCTCTTTTAGTCAAAAGCTAGCACAAACCTCAAAATATTTCTTCTCTTTTTCTCCTTTAACCGAATGTTCAAGTAGCTTATTGCCAAAACCGAAACCAGACATTTTGTTTCTCTTCAACTTGAGTAAAACTAGCTTCTTTGACTCTCCTTTTCTACTCGTATTTTCTTTTCTTGGGCAAAACCCAAAACACTTGTGTTGCCGATTTTGCCTTGTTTCTTCTTCTCTTTCTTCACTTAAGCAAAGCCAACCTAGCATCCACTTTCATCTTTTTTTTCTCTTTTGGAAACCTTGGTAGCAGAATGTTCATCTCTCACTCCCTTTCTTTACCAAGTGTTGAAGCCAGAACCTAGTTTCTTTTTCTCTCCTTCTTGACCGTAACACATCTTTCCAAAACCTACATCCTTCATCTTCTTTTTCTTTTAACCAAAGCACCCTCCATATCTTCAATCTATTTTCTTCTTTTCCAAAACCATTTCTATGGAGACCTTCCTTGGTGTGAAGCCAGAAAGTAGGAGTGTTAATATCTTGGCGAATCTTTCTTCTCTCTTAGTGGTGTTTTGTTGGCGAATATTGGGTGTTGTTGGGTGCATGTTTTCAATCGGCTGGTAGTGGGTAAGAGCTTGGCCGAATGGCCATTTTTCCTCTCTCTCGTTCTTATATTTTGTGGTTTAGATGAAGGTCGATTTTGTTATTGGTTGAAGGATATTGATCTAATGTGTAAACCAATTTCTTTATAGGACATCCGGATTTCGGGAACAAGTGGGAGGAGCCTTATTGATCGGTTAAGCAAACGGTAAGTGGTGGTAAGAATAGTTTCTTTTGGACTATTCATTTAGTCTTTGTTAAGGCAAGCTATTAAGGGATTAACCATTTTCTTTCTAGGGTGAGGCCGACTATCGGAAGAACCATTGTTGGTTCCGAATTTGGTAGAAAACCAAAGCAAGTCTAAGGTAAGGGTTAATCGAAATACCCCTTTGGTTATCTATTTTTGGCCGAACGGTTTAAGTGTTAATCCCTTGTTGGCCGATTGTAGGCTCAGGGTTGTCGAGGTGATCAAGGGACGTAGACCGATTCTTAGGATTAACATCTTCGCTATTTCAGGTGTGTAAACTAACACACTGATTACCTAGTAATATGTTGATAATAATATGTTCGTGTATTAAGTGGAACAGTATGATGGTTGCTATGGTACCCTATGGGGTATGTGTTCGGATCCGAGTAAGTTCGTTCCATTGCGAGTTCTCTTAAGGGTATATGCTAGCATGATTATTGATGTATGTAATATGTGAGGTGATACTATATTAGCATGTTTGCACTATGGCATGATTTGCATCGATATGACATGTATGGGTGATATGAGTGGAGGGAAAATATGATATCCGTGTCTTTGGGACCTTGTGTCTTTGGGACACGGAGGTTTGGCACCTCATTGCGACTCGTCCACGTGGTTTGACACCCGTGGGTTGGCGCACTTATGAGATCTGGGATTGTCGCTAGTGATTTGGTATCACACGATGGGTAAGCCCATCATTGGATTATTCGTGACTTGGTCACCGGTGGTTTGGCACCACGTTATGGATATCGTGACTTTGGGTCACCGGTGGTTTAGCACCACCGGTGGTTTGGTACCACACGGGTAGAGAAGGTGTAACGGATGGTTAGGAGCAGGTGCATTAATTATATTGCTTTGTCATGATGTGTGTTAGCATGTTGTATTATCGGAGGGATTTACACTTGAGTCTTGCGACTCACTCTCTCTCCTTTGACATTTCAGGTGACACTTAGACGCGGACATGGAGCCGGGATGGACTCGAGGTGCTCATGCCAGGTTTTAATAAGGATTTGCTCAGATTTTATAAAATTTGGTACACTAGCCTATTTATTACTATTCGGTTTTATTTTGGGTTTGTAAATGGCCTTTTAAAATTATGTTTTGCTATGTTCATGCTTAAAGTAGATTTTTAATATGCCTTAACAAATTAATTGGGTTAAAATGTGCTAAAACTTGAAAAGACAACGCTTTCAAAACTACGAAAACGATATTTTAAACTATACCATTGGGTATCACACTAAGATTTGGAATAAAAAGAACTCAAATGTTTTTCTAACTTAAACTCGATTTTCTACTAAGTCAAAATGTTTTAGTAATAATAATAAACAACTTAGACTTCTAAATGAGATAAACTTGTTGTACCTACACATCTGATTAAGTTTTTAAAAATTTTCGGGTTTTTCAATTACATCATCAGATTTTAAGCAAGCCTGCTCAAGTTTTTCTTCAAATACACAATTTAGCGAAGTATTTTCATCAAACTTTTAAACTTCAACCTAAACCTCTCAAAATCCTTTTTCCCTGTAACATACCAGATTCGGTCGTGGTGTGTTGACCGGGTTTGGGGTGTTACAATTTTGGTATCAGAGCCAAGTTCAAAGGCTCGACTGTGGGCCTGAGGCCCAAAATGTTTTCAAAAGTCTGTTTTAAGTGTTTTTATGGCTTGAGAGGCATGGCACCGAGTCTCCGGCACCAATCTGCCCAGGTAAGTACCCCTTACTATTATTTGTGATATTGATGAGATGTGACTGGATGGCTAGTGATAGTAAGACTACTTTAGAAACTAAAACTGATAGGACTGAGGGGACTCGTGAAAACAAAGCTTCTTTAATATTCATAAGACTTTGCTTTAAAATAGTGGAATAATTACTGATGCATAAAATTCTTTAAATTAGGCGAGATTTAGTCATGAGTACCGAGGTGGACGTGGTCGTGGGCGAGGTCGCAGTGGGATGACAGTTTTGAACTCGTAGAATGCAGTGGAGGTTAGAGAATGAGATCTGGGTTCGCCACCAGTGGAGGTGGTGAGTTTCAAGATCAAGCGGGGACGACGCAGTGTCACTGAGCGATCTTGTGGGTTTTAGAAAGGGTGTTTGGAGTAGGTGGGGCGCGAGGAATTAGGAAATCGTGCTGAGCGACTTCGAACAGCGAAATTTGAATTCTTCGGGGTGTCTCGGTGTTGCTCCTAACCTGCTGAATATTGGTGGAAGTGATGAGGCGGATAATGGACGATCTAGACTGACTTTGAAGAAAAATTAAAGGGATAGTATCACTTCTCGAGATGAGTCATACCGTGGTGGCTCACGATTCGAGACAATATTGCAATGAAAGATCGACTTGGGACTATTTGAGTGCTTATCGGAAAAAATACGTTGGAGCTAACTACATTAATGAGCAACGGAAGCATTTCGAGGTTAGTTCGAGAACAAATCGTGTCGAGTACGAGGCGAGTTTCTAAGGTGAGTCGGTATGCGGTATGGTGGCTCTTGAACACGAGAGGTGCATTCGTTTTGAGGATGGCTGCGGGACGAATTAAAATTGTTGATTCGCCTCGGCGAGCGGAAATTCTTGTTTTGGTTGAAAAGCGAAGGTGGCGAGGGTATTAAAGAGTCGTGAGGCAAGGTATGGATAGGAACAAACACAAGAGGAGTTTTGGATCTTACGGGTCATCGGGTAATCCATGAAAAGGGCTAGGCCGAGTGGACCGAATCGGTCGGTAGGTTTATTCTTGCTAAGCGAGGGACCGCCCATGATGTAACCGTTGTGGGAAAGCTCATTGGGAGGATGTTGGACCGGTGGAAAAGGTTGTTTTGAGTGTGGCTCATTTGGACCACCGTGTGAGGGACTTGTCGCGCAAGTTGGCTAGGATTGGTCAGAGAGTCGGTAGTGCTCAATCTGAAATAATGGACCACCACCGCAGAGGGCCGAGGTAATGGCGAGAGGTAATGGTTACGGTGGGGGTAGAGAGCACCGCAAGCGGAGGTGCGTGTAGTTCGAGGCCGACGGTAGGGGCTAGTGTATCTGGCGAGGCACCGAGAAGAGGCGACGCACGGCACGTCATCACGGTACATTTTAATCTTTGGTTCTCCATTCTTTGCTTTGATTGATGTGGGTTCAACACATTCATATGTTGCAAGTAGTATAGTGAAGACCATGGATTTAGACTCGAGATATCTTCAGGCGGATGACCGTAATAAGCCCTCTAGGTCACTCTGTAGTTGTAGATAAAATTTGTATAGAGGCGTACCTCTAGAACTCCAAGGGTAGTATTCGTGGTGATCGATGGAGCGCCATTTGGGGAGTTCGATCGATTCTCGGGATGGGTGGTGGTTAAGTACCAGGCGAAGTTGGATTCTTGTGACTAAGCGCATGATTCAAAACTAAGGGTAATGAGGTAGTCCCGATCGGTAATAGGAGGAATTATCTATCAATGTGGTATCGCTCAAAGCCAGAAGATGGTCGAAAGAACGTGAAGCATATGTGGTTCATGTGTATGCCTTGGAGGCTAAAGAGTCTCCTGTGGAGACAGTTGGACGATTAGGAATTTGTTGATGTATTTCTGAGGAGCTTTGGGTTTACCACGGATCGTGAGGTAGAGTTGGGATAGATCATTGCGGACTGCTTGCGTATCTATAGCTCCGTCTGGATGGCGCTGAAGAGTTAGTGGAGCTTAAGGCTCGAGATCCGAGAATTGTTGGACCGAGGCTTTATCGGGCCAAGTGTTTACGCCTTGGGGCGTCGGTACTCTTTGTCAAGAAGAAAGACGGTACCATGCGGATGTGTATAGACTACCGCCAAGCTGAATAAGTGACGATCAAAAACAAGTATCTGCTTGCCTCGGATAGATGACTTGTTTGATCGGTTTGAAGAGTCGTCGGTTTTCTCGAAGATTGATCTAAAGTGCAGGTATCACCGATTAAAGGTGAAGGAGGGATATCGCAAGACGGCATTTTGTACTCGGTATGGGCACTTTGAGTTCTTAGTTATGCCGTTTGGGTTGACTAACGCGCGGTGGCCTTCATGGATATGATGAATAGGGTGTTCCAGATATTTAGATCGGTTCGTAGTGGTTTTATCGGCGACATCTTGGTATATTCAAGGGCGAGGAGGAACATGATGCGCATTTGCGGGTGGTATTGCAGATTTTGAAGGAGAAACAGCTTTATGTGAAGTTTAGTAAATGCGAATTCTGGCTTAGGGAGGTGACGTTCTTGGGTCATGTAGTATCGGCTGAGGGTATTAGAGTGGATCCTCGAAAGATTGAAGCGGTTTTCGATTGGAAGCCGCCTAGGTCAGTAGTTGAGATTCAGAGTTTTCTGGGTTTGGCAGGATACTACCGAAGATTTGTAGAGGGGTTTTCGTTGATCGCAGCGCCGATGACTAAATTATTAAGAAAAAGAGTTCCGTTTATTTGGACTGAGAAGCAGCAGGAGAGCTTCGACAAGTTGAAGAAGATTTTGGTGAAGCTCGGTTCGATTCAACTTTGAGGCTAGTAAGGAATTCACGATGTCTTGCGATGCATCACATCTGGTTTGGGTTGTGTCTTGATGCAAGAAGGGAAGGTTGTGGCTTACAGCGTCCGTATTTGAGGCCACATGAGGTAAATTATCAATGCACGATCTGGAGTTAGTGACTGTAGTTTTTGCCTTGAAGATATGGAGGCATTACTTGTACGGAGAGAGATCGATAGTCTACGGATCATAAGAGTCTGAAGTACCTTTTGACTCGGAAAGACTTGAATCGAGGCAGTAGCAGATGGATTGAGCTGCTAAAAGACTACGATTGCTCAATTGAGTATCATCCGGGCAAGGCCAACGTTGTGGCAGACGCGTTGAGCCGTAAGGTTGTTTCGGATCTAAGAGCGATGTTCGCCCACTTGAGTTTGTATGACGACGGGAGTATTCTGGCAGAGCTGCAGGTTAAGCCTACTTGGGTTGAGCGGATCGAGGGAAAAGCAGTTGATGGATGAGGTTTTGAGTCGCGAGAGGTCACAAGTGCGAGAATGATGGTTTGGAGGGTTCTGATTTGTCTAGTGATGGGGTCTTGTGTTTTCGGGGAAGGCTTGTATCCGAGAGACACCGAATTAAGGCAAAAGATTCTTGGGATGCACATAGCGTTCTTACGCTATGCATCACGGAGGTAGTAAGATGTATAGGGATCTCGAGAATAGTTCGGTGGTAAGATGCGAAAAAGAAAGTAGCGAGTTTGTGGGGAAGTGTCGACATGTCGCCAGTCAAGGTGAGCATCGATTCTTGTCGAGGTTGCTTGACCAAATGAAGATTCCACAGTGGAAGTGGGAAAGGATAACTATGGATTTCGTCGGTGGATTACCTCTTACACCGAGCAAGAAGGATTGATTTGGGTAATCGTGGATCGATCGACTAAATCAGCCACTTTATTAGGTGAGGTGGATTACTCACTTGAGGTTGGCGAAGCTATATGTGTCGAGATAGTGAGGCGCATGGTGTCTTGTATCGATCATCTCGGATAGGGATCCAGATTCACGTCAAGGTTCGAGAGCGTTGCATCGAGCTCTGAGTGCGGTTGGATTTAACCACGACATTTCATCCAGACTAACGAGGCGATCGGAAAGGGTTATCTGAGATCTTGGAGGACATGTTACGAGGTTGTGTATTGGACTTGAGGGTAGTTGGGAGGAGTATCTACCGTTAGCTGAATTCGCCTATAACAATAGTTACCAAGCAAGCATCAAGATGGCACCATATGAGGCGTTATGCGGTAGGAAGTGTCGCTCACCTACTTGTTGGGCGAGTTAAGTGAGCGTCGGTTGTTGGGGCGAGTTGGTTCTTGAGACCGAAGACAAGGTTAAGTTGATTGAGCTCGATTGAAGGAAGCTTGGACGGCGAAGTCTATGCCGATCTTAAGCGGAGAGATATTGAATTTCTTGTGGGGATCAAGTTTTTCTAAAGGTCTCACCATGGAAGAAAGTGTTAAGGTTAGGGAGGAAAGGCAAGCTAAGTCCGAGGTTTATTAGGTAGTATAAGGTCTTGAGGCGAGTGGGACCGATAGCATATCATTTCGAGTTGCCGATGAGTTAAGTCGATTCACGATGTGTTCCACGTTTGATGCTCGAGCGATATCATTCCGATCCATCGACGTGGTGGCGATGGAAGAGATCGAGGTAAACCCAAATTTGACCATGGAGGAAGAGCACATCTGATTTTAGATCGGGATGTGAAGGTTCTGCGTAGGAAATCCGTGCCTTTGGTTAAGGTTCTTTAGGCGGAATCATGGCGTGGAAGAAGCTACATGGGAACCGAGGATGTGATGAGGCGACAACCCATAACTCTTCCGATCGAGGTAATTTTGAGTAGAAATTATTTTTAAGGGGTAGAAACTGTAATATCCGGGTTAAGGGCTATTTTATTTTGGCTTTGCTGCATGTGCTTGATGTGTTATGTTGCTATTTCGATGTTGTTGGGGCTTAGTTATAAGCTAGGTGTAAGCTTGGGTGATAGGAAAATTTTTGTTTTTGAGCTTTATGTGATAGGGGCTGAAGGAGTTGGGTCTTATGTATTTTATTTGGTGAATTGTTGCATAAGTGAAGAGCTAGCAAAGTGGCAAAGCATGCGCCACTTGGAGCTTGTGTGTGTGGCGTCAAGTGCAAGGGAGAAGGTCTTGTGTTCAAGCTGCGAAAATCCCACCTTTTTGTTTCATTTTGACGGCATGGAGGGGAGGAGTTGTAGGCAGTTCAAACTCTGCCTTGGACTAAGTCTTCCTATTCAAACGGTGGGTGGAGAGCAAATTGTGGAGGAAGACTTGGTCAAGGTAATTTGAATTAGTGGCTTGGGAGTGTTTGGGGGGAGTTTGGCCGGATTTGGAGAGACCTTGGGAGAGGGAATGAGTGGTCGGTTGATTTTGTAGGGGTGTGCCGAATTTGCCTTTAGCATGTGTGCATTTTTTTTCGGTCAAAATTCTTTTTGGTAGGCCGATTTCTCTTTTAGTCAAAAGCTAGCACAAACCTCAAAATACTTCTTCTCTTTTTCTCCTTTAACCGAATGTTCAAGTAGCTTATTGCCAAAACCGAAACCAGCATTTTGTTTCTCTTCAACTTGGTAGAAACTAGCTTCTTTGACTCTCCTTTTCTGCTCGTATTTTTCTTTTCTTGGAACCGAAAACCCAAAACACTTGTGTTGCCGATTTTGCCTTGTTTCTTCTTCTTTTTCTTCACTTAAGCAAAGCCGAACCTAGCATCCCACTTTAATCTTTTTTTCTCTTTTGGAAACCTTGGTAGCAGAATGTTCATCTCTCACTCCTTTCTTTACCAATTGTTGAAGCAGAACCTAGTTTCTTTTCTCTCCTTCTTGGACCGTAACACATCTTTCCAAAACCTACATCCTCCATCTTCTTTTTCTTTTAACCGAAAGCACCCCTCCATATCTTCAATCTATTTTCTTCTTTTCCAAAACCATTTCTAGCCGAACATTCCTAGGTGTGAAGCCGAAAGTAGGAGTGTTAATATCTTGGCCGAATCTTTCTTCTCTCTTAGTGGTGTTTTGTTGGCCGAATATTGGGTGTTGTTGGGTGCATGTTTTCAATCAGCTGGTAGTGGGTAAGAGCTTGGCCGAATGGCCATTTTTCTTCTCTCTCGTTCTTATATTTTGTGGTTTAGATGAAGGCCAATTTTGTTATTGGTTGAAGGATATTGATCTAATGTGTAAACCAATTTCTTTATAGGACATCTGGATTTCGGGAACAAGTGGGAGGAGCCTTATTGATCGGTTAAGCAAACGGTAAGTGGTGGTAAGAGTAGTTTCTTTTCGACTATTCATTTAGTCTTTGTTAAGGCAAGCTGTTAAGGGATTAACCATTTTCTTTCTAGGGTGAGGCCGATTATCGGAAGAACCATTGTTGGTTCAATTTGGTAGAAAACCAAAGCAAGTCTAAGGTAAGGGTTAATCGAAATACCCTTTGGTTATCTATTTTTGGCGAATGGTTTAAGTGTTAATCCCTTGTTGGTGATTGTAGGCTCGGGGTTGTCGAGGTGATCAAGGGGCGAGACCGATTCTTAGGATTAACATCTTCGCTATTTCGGTGTGTAAACTAACACACTGATTACCTAGTAATATGTTGATAATAATATGTTCGTGTATTAAGTGGAACAGTATGATGGTTGCTATGGTACCCTATGGGGTATGTGTTCGGATCCGGGTAAGTTCGTTCCATTGCGAGTCCTCTTAAGGGTATATGCTAGCATGATTATTGATGTATGTAATATGTGAGGTGATACTATATTAGCATGTTTGCACTATGGCATGATTTGCATCGATTATGACATGTATGGGTGATATGAGTGGTGGAGGAAAATATGATATCCATGTCTTTGGGACACTTGTGTCTTTGGGACACGGAGGTTGGCACCTCATTGCGACTCGTCCCTCGTGGTTTGACACCACCGTGGGTTGGCCCCACTTATGAGATCTGGGATTGTCGCTAGTGATTTGGTATCACACGATAGGTTGGCCCCATCATTGGATTATTCGTGACTTGGTCACCAGTGGTTTGGCACCACATTATGGATATCGTGACTTTGGGTCACGGTGGTTTAGCACCACCGGTGGTTTGGTACCACACGGGTAGAGAAGGTGTAACGGATGGTTAGGAGCAGGTGCATTAATTATATTGCTTTGTCATGATGTGTGTTAGCATGTTGTATTATCGGAGGGATTTACACACCGAGTCTTGTGACTCACTCTCTCTCCTTTGACATTTCAGGTGACACTTAGACACGGACATGGAGCTGGGATGGACTCGAGGTGCTCATGCCAGGCTTTAATAAGGATTTGCTCAGATTTTATAAAATTTGGTACACTAGCCTATTTATTACTATTCGGTTTTATTTTGGGTTTGTAAATGGCCTTTTAAAATTATGTTTTGATATGTTCATGCTTAAAGTAGATTTTTAATATGCCTTAACAAATTAATTGGGTTAAAATGTGCTAAAACTTGAAAAGACAACGCTTTCAAAACTACGAAAACGATATTTTAAACTATACCATCGGGTATCACACTAAGATTTGGATAAAGAGAACTCAAATGTTTTTCTAACTTAAACTCGATTTTCTACTAAGTCAAAATGTTTTAGTAATAATAATAAACAACTTAGACTTCTAAATGAGATAAACTTGTTGTACCTACACATCTGATTAAGTTTTTAAAAATTTCCGGGTTTTTCAATTACATCATCAGATTTTAAGCAAGCCTGCTCAAGTTTTTCTTCGAATACACAATTTAGCGAAGTGTTTTCATCAAACTTTTAAACTTCAACCTAAACCTCTCAAAATCCTTTTTCCCTGTAACATACCAGATTCGGTCGTGGTGTGTTGACCGGGTTTGGGGTGTTACAATGGCAACAAGGGGATTTCACACTGAGTTCTTGTAACTCACCCCCTTTCTTTTCTTAACCCTTGTAGGTAATACTCAATGACAAGGACTTGGGGCCATGGATGACTCGGTGGAGGCCATACTTCAGAAATGGTGCTTTGAACTTTAGATTTCCATTTACGTTTATTTTATTACTTTTACTATTTTCAGTTTTTATGTTGTAATAAGGCCTCTGGGATTTTTTTATTTTGCTTATGTTTTTGTCGTACTTAGTATTTTGCTCGAATTGTTTTAAATGGAGATTTTTCAAAAATCATTAATAACGGTTTTCAAAAATTAATTAACAAATGGATTTCATAATAAATATGGACAAATAAATTAACTTGGACTTTCTTTCGAAATTATCAACGTCATTTTCAGAAGTCACGGTTTTAAAGTTCACTACCTCGATTTTCGATTTATCAATCAATCTCTTGAAATTAGTAGTATTTTATCAACTACTTCAAATCAAACTTGTTTTCTCAATTATAGCAAAACAACACCTATTTTAGTATGAATGAAAAGAATTTAACACGTTTTTCTCATGTGACATGTCAGATCCGGTCATAACGCATGGGCCGGGTTTGGGGTGTTACATGACATGTCAAATCCAGTCGTAACGCATGGGCCGGGTTTGGGGTGTTACAATTCTGGTCCTTCCGCTATTTTAATTTTTTAAATTAAGTCCAATTTGAATTTTTTATTTCTAATAATTGAGCCTTGAAGTTTCCTTTTGTTTCAATTAAGTCCTCGGGCTCCTTAAGGATAAAGATTAAAACGACGTCATTTTGGAAATAAGGCATAATTCCCTACTTAGTCCTTACAGTATGACACGCATTTTCAATTTAGTCCTTTTATATTTATTCTATTACTATTTAATCCTTATTTGTTTTAAAACCTTTTCATTTTATTATTCTAATACTATATTTTATTATTTTATTATATTAAAATATTATATTATTTTTATTATTTATGTATTAATCTTTGTTAGTAGTATAAAATTCATATATGTATTTTTACATAACCTTATATATTTAATTATTATTTATTTTATTTGGTTTAATTTTGTTTATATTATATATTTATTTTATAATTTGTATATTATTTACTACATTATACATTTTTAAATTTTTATATTACCTTTCATCTAACATCATTAAACATCATAACCTCAAGAATTCATCCATGGCGATTCATATATACACACTAATCTTTGAAATTCTAGCATGGGTGGGTAATATACTAAGCAACGATCTCAAAAACGTAAAATTAACAAAAACCGAGCTAGATTTCTTACCTAATTTTGCTTGAATAATGCCGAATGTTCTAAGGCTTTTCTCCTTTTCTTTTGTGTTTCTTTCGCCAAAGATGAACAAATGAATGGCTTTTTATTTTATTGTTTTTTTAACATATATTTATTAGTTATTTTAACATATAATGTAATGATATATATTATAATAATCCAAACACTATTACATGCAACTAAGGTGGCTTACCATTAACCTTAAAATGGGCTATTTGCCCTTTTAATACCTCACATTAAAAGCCATGCTCAATTTAACACATTTCACTTTAGTTGGCCACTTTTACTTTTATGCGATTAAGTCCTTTTTATCAAATTCGACACTTAAACGATAAAATTTTTCTCTGAAACTTTCACACATATAAATACATACATAATAAACACTAAATATAATATGTAAACATTTCTCGGCTCGAATTGTGGTCCCAAAACCACCTTTCGATTAGGGTCGATTCGGTGCATTACAACTCTCCCCAAGGATTTTCGTCCCGAAAATCTTACCGTTAAACAACGTCGGATATTGTTGCCTCATTGAATATTCAGCTGCCACGTTGCCTCTTCAACTCCATGTCGATTCCATAACACTTTCACTAATAAAATCTTTTTGTTTCTTAGCTCTTTCATTTCCCGAGCTAGAATATGGATCGGCTTTTCCTCATACGTCATATCAGATTGTATCTCAATCTCAGATGGAGCAATCACATGTGACGGATCGATCTGTATCTACGAGCATAGAAACATGAAATACATCGTGTATCTTTTCTAATTCAGAGGTAGCTTCAATCTTTAAGCAACAGCCCAACGCGTTCAATGATTTCATACGGTCCAATGAACCTCGGGCTCAACTTGCCTTTTCGGCCAAAAGCGAGCACTTTCTTCCACGGTGAAACCTTTAAAAGACTCGATCTCCGATCCGAATTCAATATCTTTACGTTTCAAATCAGCATAGGACTTTTGTCGATCGATGCGACTTTCAAATTATCTTTGATTATGGCCACTTTACATTCGGTCTCTTTAATCAAATCAACCCCGTGTATCTTATTTTCACTGAGCTCAGTCCAGTATAATGGTGTTCGACATTTTTTCCCGTATAAGGCTTCATAAGGTGCCATTTTGATACTTGATTGAAAGCTATTATTATAAGCAAATTCAATCAAAGGTAAGTATCGTCCCACATACCTTCAAACTCGAGAACGCAACATCTCAACATGTCCTCAAGTATTTGAATAGTTCGCTCGATTGACCGTGCATACTGCGGATGAAAAGTGTACTAAAATGTAGTTTAGTACCTAAAGCATCTTGCAACTTCTTCCAAAACCGCGATGTAAATCTCGGGTCTCTGTCTGACACAATGGAGCTCGGTACACCATGCAATCTTACAATCTGCGATACATACAATTCAGCAAGTTTATCGAGTGAAAAGTCTGTACGAACCGGCACAAAATGAGCTGATTTAGTCAGTCTATCAACTATCACCCATACGGCATCTTTCTTACTCGGTGTCATAGGAAGACCGGATACAAAATCCATTGTAATTTTATCCCATTTCCACTCAGGTATCATGATCGGTGAAGCAACCTGAAGGCACCGATGCTCGGCTTTTACTTGCGACAAATTAGGCACTTTGAAACAAATTCAGATATATCTCGTTTCATACCGTGCCACCAATAGAAGCTGCATTTCAAGTCGTTATACATTTTGTGCTACCGGATGTATCGATAGTCGGCCACTATGAGCCTCACTCAAAATCATCAGATCAAATCTAAGTTCTTTGGAACACACATTCGGCTTTTAAAATTCAAACAGTCATTTGCATCAATCTAAAAATCTGACTTTGCACCTTTTTCACACTGAATTCGTTTAGCAATCATATTCTTGTCAACTTTCTATGCATCACAAATTTGTTGGATAAACATCGGTCTTGCTCGTAACTCGGCTATGATCGAACCATCACTAGACATAGCCATCCGTGCATTCAATGCACGAAGAGCAACTAATAATTTCTGACTTAACGCATCCGCAATGACATTAGCTTTTCCCGGGTGATAGTCAATCACCAATTCATAGTCTTTCAATAGTTCTAGCCACCTGCGTTGTCTCAAATTCAGGTCTTTCTGAGTCATTAGATACTTTAGACTTTTATGATCTGAATAAATGTGACATTTCTAGCCAAATAAATAGTGACGCCAAATTTTCAATGCGAAAACAATGGCTGCAAGCTCTAAGTCATGCGTCGGGTAATTTCTCTCGTGCGGCTTCAATTGTCTTGAAGCGTAGGCTACAACTTTGCCTTCCTGCATCAAAATGCAGCCCAAACCATTTAAAGAAGCATCAGAATAAACAACGAATTCTTTACCCGATTCAATTTGAACTAATCTGGAGCTTCGTCAAAAGGCTTTCAACCGATCAAAACTTTTACGACATTTTTCGACCACTTTCAACCAGGACATCTTTCTGCAGATAACCTTGTCAACGGGGTAGCTATCATAGAAAATCTTTCACAAATCGTCGATAGTAACCCATAAGTCCCGAAAACTTTGAATCTCGAAAACATTTTTCGGTGGCTTCCAATCAAGTATAGCCGAGATTTTGTTGGATCAACTCGAATGCCCGATCTTTGAAACCACATGTCCCAAAAAGTGACCTCTTTCATCCGAACTCACACTTACTAAACTTCGCATACTGGTGATGATCCCCAAAGTTTGTAGCACTAACCTCAAATGTTCGGCGTGTTCAATTTCATCTTTGGAGTAGATCAATATGTCATCAATAAACACCACCACAAATCGATCCAAAAAGCGTCTAAAACCCGATTCATCAAATCCATAAAAATAGCAGTGCATTAGTAAACCCAAAAGGCATTACCAAAAACTCAAAATGTCCGTACCTCGTCCAAATGCGGTCTTTGGCACATCGTATCTCGACTCAAGAATCGATAATAACCCGATCTCAAGTCTATCTTGAAAATCGACGCCCTTTCAATTGATCAAACAAATCATCAATCCGAGGTAGTGGTACTTATTCTTTATAGTTACCTTATTCAGTTGCCGATAATCAATACACATTCACATCGCTCCATCTTTCTTTCCCACAAAAATCGGTGCACCCCAAGGAGAGAAACTTGGTCGTGCAAAGCCCCTATCTGTTAACTCTTGCAACTGTGCTTTTAGTTCTTTTAGCTTAGTAGGTGCCATCCGATATGGAGCTATTGAGATCGAGTCGTTCTCGAGCTAATTCAATGCCAAACTCAATCTCTCGTATAGGGGGTAAACCCGGTAGTTCTTCAAGAAACACATCTGAGTATTCACATACAATCGGTACAGATTCAATCTGTTTCTCAGACATTTTATTATCTAGCACATAAGCCAAATAAGCTTCACACCCTTTTCTCACATACTTTTGAGCTAACATCGATGATATAACTATAGGAAACCCACCTGAATCACTGGATTCAATTCTAATGATCTCACCGTTCGGTGTCTCAAATCGATAAGCTTTCTTTGCAATTCACTCTTGCATCATGTGAAGTTCACGGTCCATTCCCAAAATTATATCAAACTCATCGAAAGGCAACAAGATTAAATCAAGCTGGGAAGCAAAATCCCGAATCATCAATGGGCAACTTTTACACACTTTATTGACAAACACACATCTACCCAAAGGGTTGGATACGCTGAATCACAAACTCATGAGACTCAATGGCGAGTCTTTATGAATACCGAGTTTCACATACATATGAATGGGTCGAACCAGGATCAATCAATGCAATCACAGAGTATAATAAAGGGTGAAAGTACCAGAATGACATTTGGAGAAGCGGCATCCTCTCTAGCTCGAGTAACATAAGCTCTTCTTTGGAGCTCTAGCCTCTCGATCGATCTGTTGTGTTCTTTGTCCCTCTCGACTACCACCTACATTGCCGTAATGTGCGGGTGGTCCGCCCCATCTTGATGCACTACTTGGTCTAGAGTTACACGTGTATTCGACTCACCTAACATCGGCACTCTCGAATAAAATGGTCGAGGATCCACATTTAAAGCAAGACCGGTCACGAACTCTACAACTCCTGGATGCCATTTTCCACAATGTTTACATTCAACTCGATTACGTGGGACGTTACCAACACGGTCATCGAGGTAGCTCGGGAACCCATTTGGAGGTCGATCACGTCTAGATGAATCAAAAGTAGCTTTGTGTCGATGAAGTCATCTCTAAACTTCTTAGATGTGGAATGGAAATTCTTACCCGACGTCTCTTACGAGTATCTC
Source organism: Gossypium rotundifolium (assembly GCA_025506655.1). Lineage (NCBI taxonomy): Eukaryota > Viridiplantae > Streptophyta > Magnoliopsida > Malvales > Malvaceae > Gossypium > Gossypium rotundifolium. The sequence goes on from CP106734.1 coordinate 50,932,528, forward strand.
TAGCTTGGTCTCGGCCTTTCTTTTCTCCTTCCCGAGCTCTTGACCTTGCAAGCTCGCTCAACGAGTGTCACAAACTCTTTGATTTCAAGAATGCCAACAAGTAACTTTAAGTCTTCATTCCACCATCTTCAAACCTTTCGCACATAATGGCTTCATTGATACACACTCTCGAGCATATCGGCTCAATCGACAAACTTTCGCTCATATTCGATCACGGTCATTTGCCCTGTTTTAATTCAAGGAATTCTTTACGTTTCGGTCGATGAACCTCTGGTCGATATATTTCTTATGAACTCATTCGAAAGAAATCCCATGTCACTTTTTCTTTTGGAACCACGATACTAGTGTATTCCACCGGTGATAGGCGGTCCCGGAGCAAGGATATAGCACATTTCAAACATTAAATGCAGGTGAAGGATAGCTCATCAAGTACCGAATAGTGTTATCAAGCCACAATTCATTTCGCTCGCATCATCATTATCATTGGCCTTGAATTCTTACCCCAAATTTCCTAATTTTATCAGCGGAGGCCTACTAGATCTCATTGGATCTATCATTGGGGTCTTGAAGGTACCGGAGTTGGATTATTCGGGGTGGAGGTTGTTGTACCGTTGGATTATTCTCAATAAACTGGGTAAACCATTCATTCATCATTTGATAGAAGGCTTGTTTAGCCTCTCCTCGTGGTTACCCGTGAATCGGTTGAGAGTCTAGTGGCATCGATCCATGTGCGAGACCAGCGCGACACTCTCCACATCATCGGCTATGGCTCTATCAGGATCAGAATCCATTTACTATATAAAATACAATCGAAATTGTCAGAAGTCACCACACTATCATATATACAATTTAAAGGCATGTATAGCTAGACTCTTTCATACTACGGTAGTCCTAGAATCGACTAAACTCGGCTCGATACCAATAAATGTAACACCCTAACCCATATCCGTCATTGGAATAGGGTTACGAGGCATTACTAGACAAATACAGTTTCACACAATCATTTATCATTTTTCATACACAAGGTTATATCAATTTCTTTACGATATAACTTCTAAATCCAATAGCAATCATCCACTAAATCATATTAGTTAAATTTATAATACATATGCAAACTATGCTTTAAAATTTCAACCATTAATATCATCTATATATATATCCACAAACTCGAATTAACTAATATGCCACAAAACCATGTTCATGTACTTAATACCTACGACTCAAATATCAATGGCGCTTGTATACTTAAAACATTTTGCAGCATATATATATATATCATTTCACTTCATAAATCACATGTATGTCAATATATCTATTTATATATTGAATATCGAACCTATCAATTCATTGCTACTACACAAACACAAAAATCAAACCATTCAAACCATATTACATTAATTATTATGCAATCACATATGCGATTTTAGTAACATTACAATATGGTAGAACATACTATTGATGTTTATATATATATAGTGCGCATTATACCTTAAAAATAAAAGCCACATCTAACATTTGAACACAAATAACATTTCACTATACTCCTAATTCGCAAGTATATTAGTATACCTAAACTTCATTTTTCATCTTATTACTAATCATTGATTCAGCCACACCATAATCAAGGTCATATGCATATCAAAATGAACCAAATATTACAACCACACATGTGCGCATGCCCATATTAATATTAACATCAACTTGGCACTTTTAACTATCCAATAAAACTAACCAAACATACTTAAATCATAATCATCATTTACCATTTCTCATTGCCGAATCATAATCCAAACATTATCAATGTATATACCAAATATTAAGCTCATTAACATGAACCAATTAATAAGTCTTTCTTATCATAATCTATCATGCATAAATAATAATGCTACTCTCACACATGATTAAACCATAATCAAGCATAAATAATAGTTCATGGCATGAGCAAACAATATCATCAAAACACGAAACAAGTTATTCAAAATAGATAGCCATTTTTGCATAGCTAGCATATTTACACTATTACAAAACATTAGTTATACGATTTAATCTAGCCTATACATGCCCTTTTTAAATAACAAACTAAGTTTTCAATACCCAAAAAGAAAGTCGATAGTGTGGTTGACTTCACGGACGATCCTTCGAGCCCGTAGTTCGAATCAAAATCTATAAAACAAAGATAAACAAAGATACACACACAGTAAGCTTACTAGCTTAGTAAGTCCCAAGCATACATAAATATAATGAGCATATAGTATAAAACATAATTATTTCATTATGTAAAATATAGATCGTTGAATAATAGTAATACTTTTTACTTAAATATCATTACTATAACATCGAACCAATCTAGGCATCGATCTTCTATTTCTATTTATACACAAGAACAAGCACTTTTATCACACTCATCATCGATCTTTAACTTTACATTAAGAATTCTTTTGTTCACTTCATTCCTTACTAAAATGGTGGGTTAGTTCTTACGAACTTTTACCACATAACCCTATATAAACATTTCACCTTGTTTGATGTTGAACCTCCTCTTATAGCATATCATCGGCATAAAGCACGCTAGGCACTAAGCTCGAATATATCACCGAAGAAGCAGCCCTAGGCACTAAGCCCGAATATATCACGAAACACGAAGCACGCTAGGCGAAGGCGAATATATCAAAGACGAAGCTCGCTGAGCACTAAGCTCGAATATATCACCCAAGACGAAGTTCGCTGAGCACTAAGCCGAATATATCAAAGACGAGCTCGCTAGGCACTAAGCCCAACACATCAATATAATCAATTATTCCACACACACTTCATATCTATATTACATATCCAAATCAACTAACTTATTCACCTTAAACAAATAAATCATTACTTCATTGTACAATTCCACAATTCACATTAATACACTTATTCATTTCACATTATCAATTTATGAAATCAATCTCATATGCATATATACATTCGGCTATAACATGATTATATATCAAAATTTATCAAACATTATCATTTAATGAATTCATGAATAATTCTTTAACAAATTTCAAATTAAGGACTTACCTCGGTTATCGATAGGTCAGTGCGAATCATTATTCGAGAACCTTCATCTTTCCCGATCTAACTCCGCTTTTTTCTTTACTCTTGATCTAAAACACATTAAATTTAGCTTATTCAAGAACAATTCATCTCAATTTAGTCCCTAAGCACATAAATGGGCAAAATACCATTTTACCCCTAGTATTTCACAACTTTGCAATTTAGTCCTATTTGCATAAAACTCAAAATACATCAAATTACCCCATACTCTTTAAAGGTCGAATGTGTATAGGGACTATACAAGTCCATTTCTTTCATTTATTTTGAAATCAAGCCCCTCTAAAATTTTATTTTTACAAATTGGCCCTAAAAACACAATTTCACCAAAACTTCCAACACATAATATACTAATTTTTAACCTACCTTTCATCTAACATCATTAAACATCATAACCTCAAGAATTCATCCATGGCCGATTCATATATACACACTAATCTTAGAAATTCTAGCATGGGTCGGGTAATATACTAAGCAACGATCTCAAAAACGTAAAAATTAACAAAAACCGAGCTAGATTTCTTACCTAATTTTGCTTGAATAATGCCGAATGTTCTAAGGCTTTTCTCCCCTTTTCTTTTGTGTTTCTTTCGGCCAAAGATGAACAAATGAATGGCTTTTTATTTTATTGTTTTTTTAACATATATTTATTAGTTATTTTAACATATAATGTAATAATATATATTATAATAATCCAAACACTATTACATGCAACTAAGGTGGCCAGCCATTAACCTTAAAATGGGCTATTTGCCCTTTTAATACCTCACATTAAAAAGCCATGCTCAATTTAACACATTTCACTTTAGTTGGCCATCTTTTTCTTTTTATGCGATTAAGTCCTTTTTATCAAATTCGACACTTAAACGATAAAATTTTTCTACGAAACTTTCACACATATAAATACATACATAATAAACACTAAATATAATATGTAAACATTTCTCAGGCTCAGATTCGTGGTCCCAAAACCACCTTTCTGATTAGGGTCAGATTCGGTCTGTTACAAATACCTACTTTAGTATGAATAAAAAGGAGTTAACACGTTTTTCTCATGTGACATGTCAGATCCAGTCATAACGCATGGGCCAAGTTTGGGGTGTTACATTTTATGGTATCAGAGCTAGGTTACAAAACTCGGCTGTGGTTTGGGTTCAAAAATGTTTTCCAAAGCTGTTGAATTTTAAATTATAAATGCATGTTTTAAAGGAAGGATGACATCACGGGTATCCGGCACTAAGTCAAGTAAGTATATGTTTTCATTTTATGATTATTGTGGTATGACTATAGAAACACTCTAGAACTTTTTGTTTTAAGAGCTGAAACTATAGAGATTGAGACTAAAGGATGCATTTTGCGAAAATAATTTTACTTCCTATACTTCATAAAATATTGTTTAATAAACACTAAAATGGCATACTAATTCATAAGACTCTTAATCAGATTAAATTGAAATAGCAAATATGAGTGCTAGAGGACGTGGATACGGTAGACGTGGCCGTGGTAGAGGCCGAGGTGCTAGAGTTGTGTCTGAGACGTCGGGACATATGCCTGAAATAGACACACCTGCATCACCTGTGACTAAAGCTGGGTCACATGATCGTATGAGAGAGGATAACGCTATGTCCCAAGCAATGCTGTGAATCCTAGAAAGGGTTGCTGGGGCAAGAACTGGGTCGATAGCTCGAGGGTCGATATCGGAGAGACTCAGATCGAATGGGGCTAAGGTTTTTAGAGGTATTTTGAGTGTAGCCCCTAATGTAGCGGAGCACTGACTGGAGGTGGTGGAGTGGATCATGGACAATTTGGATTGCACCGTCGAACATAAACTGAAAGGAGTGGTGTCTTTGCTAAGAAACGAGGCGTATCAGTGGTGGCTCACAGTTCGAGAAGGCACTCAGGCCGATCATGTTACCTAGGAATTCTTTAAAATAGCATTTCAAGGAAAATATGTTGGGGCTAGCTATGTGGATGCCCGAAGGAAGGAATTCCTAAATCTATTCCAAGGAGGTAAATCTGTGGCAGCATACGAGGTGAAATTTTTGCGTCTGAGTCGGTATGTCTGAGGAATAGTGCCGACTAATTACGAACGCTGTGTGCATTTTAAGGACGGGTTGCGTGATGAGTTGCGGGTATTGATAGCCCCACAGAAGGAGAGGAATTTTGCCACACTGGTGGAGAAAGCCAAGATAGCTGAAGAGGCTAAACACTTGGAGAGGCAAAATCGAGACAAGGATAGGGGCAGGAACAAGAAAGATTCTAGGTACTCAGGTTCTGCTAGAAGGTTTCAGAAGAGGCCCAGGAATGAGAAGCCAGCTCGAACGAGAGTACCAAGCTGCTACTAATCAGTTACAAACATGTGTTGATTGTGAAAAACTTCACCTGGGTGAATGCTGGAAGAGAACCGGTGGTTGTTATAAGTGTGGTTCCAAAGATCATCGATTTAAGGATTGTCCTCTATAGCCTGCTCAAACTCAGGGTGTTTGTAACGATGTTGCCCAGCAAGCTAGAGGCGCTCAGCAGCCACCGAGAGGCTGTGGGCCAGGTCGAGGTGGCTTTGGCATAGGACAAGGTCAAGGTGCACCAGTTAGAGGTACTGGTAATAGGGGTAACGCGGTGGCGAGACAGCCAGGGTTGGTCTATACGGTCAGACGTCGAGAGGATGGCGATGCACTTGATGTAATAACCGATACATTTTTTATATTTGATGTACCTATTACTGCTTTGATAAATATTGGATCCACCCATTCGTATGTTTCTTGTGCTATATCTAGAAATCTGAACATTAGATCTGAGATTGCTGCTAGAGAAACAACTGTAATTAGCCCTTTAGGATAGTCGATCTAGTAAATAAGTTGTTTAGGGATGTGTCCTTATAAATTCAGGGGGAAATATTTCTGACGGATTTGATGGAACTACCATTCGGTGAGTTCGACCTTATTTTGGGCATGGACTGGTTGGTAAAACACCGTGTGAACTTAAATTGTGCTGCAAAGTAGATGGTGCTAAGAACTTCGGAGGATTAGGAAGTGAGGATGATAGGTGAAAGAAGAAACTATCTGTCTAATGTGGTATCTACTTTAAACGCAGAAAAGTTGGTGCAAAAGGGGTGTGGAGCGTCCTTAGTCTTTATCAGTGCTTTGGATACCAAAGAGTTGATGGTAGAAAGTGTCAGAATAGTGAAAGAGTTTTTGGACGTCTTTCTCGATGAGCTTCCAGGATTACCTCTAGATCAAAAGGTGGAGTTTGGTATTGAGCTATTTCCAGGAACGGCTCCGGTGTCTATTGCTCCTTATAGAATGGCGCCGAAGGAGCTAGCAAAGCTTAAAGCTCAAATTCAGGAGTTGTTGGATCACGAATTTATTCAATCGAGTGTGTCACCGTGGGGAGCGTCGGTCTTGTTCATTAAGAAAAAGGATGGGTCGATGCATATGTGCATCGATTATAGGCAATTGAATAAGTTGACAATCAAGAATAAGTATCCATTACCGAGAAGTGATGATCTGTTCAATCAACTGAGAAGAGCTTCAATTTTCTCGAAGATAAACTTGAGATCGGGGTATCACCAGCTTAAGGTCAAGGAAGCAAATATTCATAAGACTGCGTTTCGAACTCGTTATGGGCATTACGAGTTCTTAGTGATGCCGCAGGTTGACTAGTGCACCAGCTGCATTTATGGATATGATGAACCGGGTCTTCCAACCTTATCTAGAAGGTTTGTGGGGGTGTTCATAGATGACATCTTGGTGTACTCAAAGACTGAAGAAGAGCATGATTCGCATCTGCGAATAGTATTACAGATTTTAAGGGAGAAGCAACTGTATGCCAAATTCAGTAAGTGTGAATTTTGGCTGAGGGAAGTGACCTTTTTGGGACATGTTGTGTCTGCCGAAGGAATAAGAGTTAATCCCCAGAAGGTAGAGGCTGTATTAGACTGGAAACCACCGAAGTCAGTGGCAGAAATCTAAAGTTTTCTAGGTTTGGCTGGGCATTACAGGCGATTCGTTGAGGGGTTTTTGTTGATTGCTGAACCCCTAATTAAGTTGTTGCATAAGGGAGTATCGTTTGTGTGGTCAGATAAGAAGTAAGAGAGCTTTGAGAAATTGAAGAAGATTTTGACAGAAGCGCCAGTATTGATACAACCTGAGGCTGGTAAGGATTTTATTATTTATTGTGATGCATCACACACGGGCTTGGGTTGTGTGCTGATGCAACGAGGAAAAGTAGTGGCTTATGCATGTAACACTCCAAACCCGACCCAAACACTACAACCGGATCTGGTATATCACTAAGGAAATTTTGTAAAACATGTTGCATTTTCAGAAAAACATTTTGGTAAAGTTTAACCTTTTATTAGGAAAAATTTATAATTTATAATTTTAAATAAAATATGCCTTTATGAATTAAAAACCAAAATTTAAATACATGCCTTAGTTCAATTAAAAATAAAAATTTAAATAACTAAAAGTAATAAAAGCCCATAATAAAACAAAATATAAACTGGTGGCCCATGGCCTTATTACAACGAGATTTAAAATCCATTAAATAAGAATATAAAATAATAACAAGAGTATTTTTGCTGGATCCAAATGTTCTTTTGCATGGCCACCTTGCGCTCCTCTCCAAATTTTGGTCGATGCACTAAATGCTACCTGAAATGTTAATTAATTGGTTGAGTCGTGAGACTCAGTGTACAACCCTCATGCACCATTAGATTTGGGCTTTAGCCCCATAAAACTAAAGTAATCAGAATTAATATACATAATAAAAATAATATGCAAGCCCAACCCAAATCCTAGGTTTCCATCCACTACACGCCGTGCATCGACCATTCACACCATTGGGGATTTCTACAATCAACCCACACTGCTACACACCTTGATGGCAGTCGTGCTACTCATCATCAGATCATGGCCGTAGCCACTACAACAGATCACGGCAAAAGCCGCTACAACAGATCACACTAAAAACTGCTACAACAGATCACGGTAAAAATCGCTACAACAGATCACGGTAAAAACTGCTACAACAGATCACGGTGAAAACCGCTACAACATATAACTTCCTCCTTTCATCAAACCCAACCCATGCAATCACATAGAATCAATATACTTATATCGTTTAATCAGAACATTCACTAACCTGATGATTTATTTTTACCCTCTTTGGGTTTCCTCTATTATGCCCGAATTTTGGCATTTATCAAAACATATAAGACTTATAATCATTTATTAATCAAATAGATCTAGATGGTGGGAAAGTGTTACACACTTGATATCGCGAAATTCAATATTCTTAGTCGATATCCTTGTTATCCCGATCTATAACTTTGCTCAAAAAGCCAAAAAGATGTGAAAATAGGGCCTCTCCTATATTTGACCATGGTTAGTGTTCTACCCAATTTCATATATTTATAAATAAACCAATCTCCTTACCTTGAAATCCCGAAAATAATACGACTTGAGTATTACTGATCTTTGACTTGGAGATCTAAGCGTTGGACTCCTCTTTAGATCTCGAAATGCCGAAAATAAGAAAAACCCTTGATTAGTCACTACATAGCCATTCGGCTAGGGACTTTGAAAAGCTGGAGAAATATTGGAAACTCAAAATCAACACATACCTATTATTTTCTTTAGATTCAGCACAAGCAGACTTTACTGAAGAAAATTCGGCAACTTCAAAAGGTGAGATCTAAGAATTTTGATTTTTAGAAGATTTAATAATTGAAGAGATGGCTAAGAGAGATTTGGCCAATGAATATTAAGAAGAAGAATAGAATAATAGAGATGTGATTTAGACTTTTAGGGATTAGAAGAAAAATAACAATAGAGGTTAAAAGATTCGGCCAACCAGGAAATTTTAGAGAGGAAGAAAGGGTGAAGAAAATACTGGTTTTCGGCTTTTGAGAGGAAGAAGATGAGAAAAGAAAATAAAAGAATGGCTTCCAAAATTTCGGCACACCCCCTCTTTATATAGAAAACCGATTCCTCCCTTTAGCAGAGATTGATTTTCAGCCAACACTGTCACACATGATAGCTCCTATCCCTTTTCTCTTATCTTAATCTATTATCTCCTCAACAATAGTCTTTATCTGCTTATTATCCTTAAAGACTAAATCTCTAAATAATAGCCTTTATCTACTTATTATCCACATAGAATAAATATAATAAAATTTCCAAAAAAAATAGCCTTGTGCCGTCCACTTCCCTAATCCCTAATGTCAAATTTAACTAACTTAAATTAGAAGATTTGTGCTCCTTAAAACTTAAAATTTGGGCCCCTAACACTTAAATTAACTCATTCCACATATTCACCCATTAAACGTATAGGCCCAAAAATTTAGGATGTTACAATGCATCTCGTCAATTAAGGCCGCATGAGGTGAACTATCCCACTCATGATTTGGAGTTAGCTGTAGTGGTGTTTGCTATGAAGATTTGGAGACACTATTTGTACGGTGAGAAGTCAATTATTTATACGGATCATTAGAGTCTGAAATACCTCCTTACCCAGAATGAGTTGAACTTAAGACAGCGGAGGTGGATAAAACTGTTGAAAGTTTACGACTTCTCAATCGAGTATCATCCAGGAAAGGCGAACGTAGTGGTAGATGCATTAAGTCGTAAGGTTATATCAGATTTGAGAGCGATGTTCGCTCATCTCAGCCTTTATGAAGATGGTAGTATGTTAGCTGAACTTAGGTGAAGCCTGCGTGGGTGAGTCAGATTAAGGAAAAGTAGTTATTAGATGAAAGGTTGGGTTCTTTACTTCAGCAAGTGGAAGGTGGTGTGATAGGGGATTTTGGAGTGAATAGTGGCAGAGTATTGTGTTTCGCGAAAGAATTTGTATGCCCAAGGATTCAAAATTAAGGCAATTGATTCTGCGCGAGGCGCATAGTAGTCCATACGCTATGCATCCTGGGAGAAATAAGATGTACCGAGACCTCCATGAGCAGTATTGGTGGCCAGGGTTGAAACGGGAGATTACTGATTTCGTGAGTAAGTGCTTAACAAGTCAGCAAGTGAAGGTGGAACATCAATTGTCGTCAGGGTTGCTACAACAGTGAAAATTCCATTATGGAAATGGGAAAGGACAATGATGGACTTTGTTAGTGGGTTACCCTTAACGCCTACTAAGAAAGATTCTGTATGGGTGATAGTGGATCAATTAACAAAGACTGCTCATTTCCTACCTGTTCGTATGGATTATTCATTGTAGAAGTTGGCCAAATTATATGTAGCAGAGATCGTGAGGTTGCATGGGGTGTCAGTGTCTATTATATCGGATAGGGACCCAAGGTTTACATTGTGGTTTTGGAAGGCTTTACATAAAGCTTTGGGAACAAGATTAAATTTTAGCACGACGTTTCATCCGCAGACTGATGGTTAGTCGGAAAGAGTAATCCAGATTCTTGAAGATATGTTTAGGGGCTGCGTGATCGATTTTAGGGGAAGTTGGGAAGATTTTCTACCTTTGGCAGAGTTTGCATACAACAACAGCTATCAATCCAGCATCCAGATGGCATCTTACGAGGAATTGTATACTCGTAGGTGTCGTACTTCTACTTGTTGGACTGAGCTAGGGGAGCGACAATTGTTGGGTCTTGAGTTGATATCGAGAGATGGAGGAAAAAGTAAAGGTAATTCGGCCACGGTTAAAGGAAGCTTCGGATGAAATCATACGAGGATCTAAAGCGTAAGGATATAGAATTTGCGGTGGGTGATCAGGTCTTTTTGAAGGTTTCACCTTGGAAGAAGATCTTTAGATTTGGGCAGAAAGGCAAGCTGAGCCCTAGGTTCATTGGACCATACCGTACTCTGAAATGTGTTGGCCAATGGCTTATCAGCTTGAGTTACCTCCGGAGTTAAATCAAATACATAGTGTATTCCATGTATCAATGTTAAGGCGTTATCGTTCGGATCCATCTCATGTAGTGCCAGTGGAGGAAGTTGAGTTAAGACCTGACTTGTCTTTTGAATAGGAGCCAGTACATATTTTAGATTGGGATGTTAAGGTACTGAGAAGGAAGTCGGTACCGTTAGTCAAAGTATTATGGCGTAATCACGGATCGGAAGAAGCTACATGAGAGTCTGAGGATGCGATTCGACAACAATATCCTCATCTCTTTTAATCATGTAAATTTTGAGGCCAAAATTTTCTTTAAGGGGGTAGAATTGTAACATCCTAAAATTTAGAATTTTATGTTGTGCACTATATCATACTATAGGTTAGTCAAGGATTTTAATTGTGTATGTTTAGGGGTCCTAAGAAGGCTCGGGGTTGAGTTGGACCTTAGGAAAAATTTTGGTTTAAGCACTTTAAGGAAAGAAGTTAAATGACATCAAGGCTTAAGGAAATAAGTGTGCATTTTGCTAGCACAAGTGAAGCTAGTAGAAGAGTGGTGTGGCGTTGCATGAATGGGTTTGAGGGGTGGAGTTTGAATCCCACCAAATGTAAAAAACTTTTGATTTAATTTTTTGTACTTTCTTATCAAGTGTCGGCCAAGGTAATAAATAAGGTAAGAAAGACTTTTTTATTTATGGTGAGATGGCTAAGGAATATGGTAAGGAGGAAGATAAGGGATAATGAAGGAAATAATCAAAAGAAAAAGGCAAAATAAGGGAGCATGTTGGCCTTTTTTGTGGGTGATGTTTTGGAAAGTTTTTGGGGTCAATTTTTTGATCCTTTTAGTATGGTATACACGATTTTGGGAAGGAGAATACTTGGTAGCCGATTTTTCCTTTAGGCATTTTACAATTTGTGTGAAATGCTTGTTCCTTTCTAGCATATTTGGTTGCTCTCTTCCAACATCTTCCCTCATGTGTCGAAACTCTAAAGCCAAAAGTGTGCATATTTTCTCTTTGATAGCTGAAACATCTAGCCCATTTGTTCATCTTGCTCCTTTGTTTTGTCGAATCACTCATGACATTTTGGTTCATTTTCTTTGTGTGTTAGCCGAAACTATCTAGCACCCTTCTCCATTTCTTCTTTTCTTTTCACCATCTTCAACCTCAATTTTCTCCTTCTTAGTTGACAAATTTTGATTGAATGAATCTTGCTTGCCTTTTTCCTTTTCATTAGCCGATTCTTTAATATCTTCTCTCTTCTCCATTCTCGTGTGTTGAAAGTTCCTCCTTGGTTGAATCGGGTAAGGGCTTCATTCTACTTTTTTTTTTCTTTTCCTTCCTAGCCGAATGTGTGTTTATTATCATTCGGTTATACTCACTTTGTTCAAAATCGAAATGGAGTTTCTCCATACTCCCTCATATCTTAATCGATATCTTTTTGTAGTGTAATAGTGGGAAGGCCGAATCTATTACCTTTGATTCATCCGTAGCCATAAATCAATCGGTGGGAATCGGGATTATCATCGATTGAGGTAAGGAGTCTTTTCATAGTCCATTCAAAATCGCTACTAGTTATGGTGTTAATCGGATTGAAAGTTTGGCTAATAGATTATGTTGTTAGGGGCTAACTCATTCGATATTCTCTCCTTATTTAGTGGTAAGTCGAACCCTTCTTTCTTAAACAATCGATATATATATTGTAATATCGTTTTGATTAAGATTTTTCCAATGGAGGCAAGCGGTACTGAATCGAAAGGAAAAGTGATTGGAGAACTCAAAAGGAGTGGATTTATGATTTCTACTCCTAAGTTCAAGCGTAGAGCGGTTTTGGCGATTCGAGATTTCACACCGGGTTGTGGACCATCATCCGGTGAGAATAAACAAATCGTGGTCATTCACGATATTGAGAGTAAGTATTTTAGATCGCTCGATTTGGATTTAGATTAATAAAAATCTCGTTTATTGGATTAATCGAGTGAAATGGTGATTTAGGTGCCGACGATCAAGAAGGGTTAATACTTACCGTAATTAGGTGTGTAATCTCACACCATAAATCGTAGATTTGTGATTTGGTAACATGTTTGATAGTAGATTGTATTATTATTCGGCTAAAACTCGTAATATAGCATAAATCGAGAAATTGGCTTAAATTTCAATATTTCGATAGATTTGTCAAAATCGGTATTAGAACTGTGAGAATTACGAAAATGCCCTTATGGGCCGAATTATGAAAGTGCCCCTAAAAGGCCGAAATTCTAGAATGCCCTAATGGGCCGAATTATTTTTTCTTAAATGGGTCGAGTCATTGTAATAAATTATTTGATTAATGGTTGCCATTTATACGTGAACATCTTATTATGTATGTTGCATTTTCATATATTGCATAAGTTGGGAAAAATGATGAAGAGAAGTGTACCCTGGTGGCATTGCCACAATAAAATGTTTATTATAATGTTTATGTATGATATCAGTGGCTTGGCCACAATAAACTATGATAAATGGCAATTTGCCTATGATTTGGTGTGATTGGCGGGGTGGGTTGACTTGATCCCCACAGGTGTGATAGGCTGGTGCGAGGATGTGTTGGATGGATAGGTTGGGTTACATACATTACATATATATATATATATATATATATATATATATATTCTGTTTTATAAATTGGCTTAGACCCAAGATGATGCTAAATGGGTTCAGACCTAGTGGACAACGATAAGGAGGATTATACACTGAGTTCTAGTAACTCACCTTGTTTCCTTAACCCTTGCAGGTAATGTTCAGTGATGTGGACTTGGGCCATGGATGACTCGGTGGAGGCCATACTTTAGAAATGGTGTTTTATTTTGAACTCTAGATTTCTATTTCCATTCACTTTACTATTTTGGGTTTTTATGATGTAATAAGGCCTCTAGAGTATTTTATTTTTGCTTTATGTTTGACGTAATTTCATTTTGTTTAAATTATTTTAAATGGGAATTTTTCTAAAAACTTAAATAAAGATTTTTCAAAATAGATTGACAAATGGATTTTATAACTAACTTTTACAAATATTTTTAACTTGGAAATTTTCTCTTGAATTATCAACGATATTTTCAAAAGTCACGGTTTATAGGATTTCTTGTTCAAATTATCGAATTATCAATCAACCTTCGAGATTACTAGTATTTTTATCTTATGTTTCAAATCAAATTTGTTTTCTTGATTATAACAAAATAATACCTATTTTAGTACGGATAAAAAGGAGTTAACACGTTTTTCTCATGTGACATGTCAGATCCGGTCATAATACATAGGCCAGGTTTGGGGTGTTACATATCCTATACAACTATCGATCATAGATTTTATCACCACATCGAGTCAATGTTTTTCGAAAAACTATCAATTTCATGTGGGGGATTGTTGGAAAAATTGCAAATTATGGGAACTTTGAGGCATATTCTCAAAAGGTAAAGGTGGAGAGTTAAATCATACAATTATGGTTTCATATTCTACTCCAAGAGACCTTTATAACGGTATATCATATGCTCAAAATGGTTGAGTGATGAATGAGAAATTGATGCTCAAAGTAAGCTACATGGAAATATTTGTTGAGGAAAAGTAAAAACTTAGTTCCCACATTGGTTAAATACTAAGTGTGAGATGTGTATATATATGGGAGCTGTCTTGAAGAGTGATTGAATGGCTAAGCTTGGAACCCTGCCTTGTGTACAGGTGGGGGGTACAAATTCAAACCTGACGGGTTGGAGCGCACCCACACGACGTGGGCGACGCAAAGTAGGCCTGTGAATGTTTTAGACCAACACGAAACTATTGATTTGTTAGCTCCTTTAATGGCAAATTTTGTGGATATTTCCAAAATTCTACTATACTAAATTTCTATAAAAGGCTATAAATTCTGAAGAATTTATCCACACTGATATCCTCTCACACCGAATTTATTTTGCTCTCAAATTCGTCTTTTCCTTTCCATATTTTTCAATGTCCCGGTGATAGAAAAAGATAATGTTTGTTTGTTGATCACTGTAGAGGTGCTATTGCTTTGATCATTGTGTTGTTGTATCCTGGGAGACATTCGACCAACGTTTCTATAACACCCCAAACCCGGCCTAGAAGTTAGGCCCGAATTCGGTGTGTCTCACTAAAAGTTTTTCGATAACGTATAAAGAAAACATGTCAAATGAGATAAAAAAATGTTAGATCCTTTTCTATTCGTCCAAAAATAGATGTTGATTTGTTAAAATCAAGAAAATCAAGTTTTACTTGAGATATTTAATAAAATACTACTAATTTCAAAGATTGATCGATTAAATTTGAAGTAATAATTATATAAAACTGTGACTTTTGGAAATATCGTTGATAGTTCGAGGAAATTTCCGTATTAAAATATTTGTAAAAGTTTATTTTGAAATTCATTTGTTAATCGATTTTGAAAAACTCAGATTATGATTTTAGAAAATCCCATTTAAAATAATTTGAGTAAAATATAAACACGCCAAACATAAAGCAAAATAAAATAATCCAGAGGCCTTATTACAACACATAACCCAAAATAGTAAAGTAATAAAGTAAACGAAGCAAGAAACTAAAGTCCAAATAAAACCATTTCGGAAGTATGGCCTACACCGAGTCATCCATGGCCCCAAGTCCTTTTCACTGAGCATTACCTACAAGGGTTAAGAGAAAGGGAGGTGAGTTATAAGAACTCAGTGTGAAATCCCCTTACCATTATCCATTGGGTCAGAACACACATAGCAATATTTTGGGCCTAAGCCCATTTACAATAACAATAATGTATCAACTATAACATGTGTATGAAATGCAATTTCCCAACCAAACATAATTTTTTGTCCATTCGCTACACACCACCCGTACCAACCAGCACACTTGTGGGGATCGAGTCAACCCACCCCGCCAACACACCAATTGTAGGCATAAAGCCATTTAAAATGTTTGTGGCTGAGCCACCCAAACAAGATTGTGGCAGAGCCACCCGAACTAGATTGTGGCAGAGCCACCAGAACTTCTCTTCAATTTTATCCCAAACCATGCAATCATGTATATATATACAAGGCATAACAATATTCATATGATAATTTCAACATCAGGCCCATATTAAAATTTGGCCCATTACACAATTTGGCCTATTAAGCAATATAACAAATCGGCCCATATAGCAATCTATCAAAACGGCCCATTAATCAATCTATCACTACGGCCCATTAAGCAATCTATCAATACATCCCATTAACACATGAGGCCCATATATCACTTATCACATTTGGCCCATATAACATATATCACATTTTCCTATTAACCAATATGTTCATTCGGCCCATAAGGCAATATGCCAATTAAGCCTATTAAGCAATTTCGTATTTCGGCCCATTAACACTTTACAAATCGGCCCAATAGGGGCATTTCCATAATTTGGCCCATAAGGTCATTTTCATAATTTGGCAATCGTACCCACTAAGGGTATTTCGGTAATTTACCCTCTAAGGGTATTTCGATAATTTCATAACCAAGGCTTAACTACTAATCTGGGGCATAAAAGTTTGAAACTGTCCAACTGCATCATACCGACTAAATTGACTATAACTCAAGTTAGAAAACTCAAAATCTAAATCCGTAAATTTTTTTTGAAACTAGACTCGTATATCTTTCTCCTATAATTTTTCTAGAATTTTTAGCTTAACCATTTAGTACACTTTATTCCTTTAACTTTCCCTTGTTTCACTGTCCAATGATTCTGACCTCTCTTAACCAAATTCCAAATATCTCACTGTACAGTTTTCATATACTGATCCCCTTTGTATCTATAATAATAGGCTCACCAAGGAATCCATACATATATATTATGTCCCATAATTCACTTTTTACAATTTTATATGATTTTTCCAAGACAGAACAGAATACCCCAAAGTCATTTAGAACCAGTCTCACTAAAATTAACATATCTCAGAATATAATATTCCTTTTCCTTCTCCGTTTCTTCCATATTAAAGTAGACACAATAATATTTAATCTGATATCTTACTAACTTTGTAATTCCTTTAATCCAATTTTTTGTGATTTTTCAAATACATGTGACTGTTTCTGACGGAAGCTGTTTTATTACAAAACATGATTACCACTACGAGCATGCGCACGTCCGAGTGATCACGGATGCCAGTTATCGATTTTCTTCAGTATTTCTATCGAGTCACAGAATATTTCATGTAAAATTTCAGAGAGATGTGAGACTTACTCACCATTTCAAACATAAATTCGGAAGGGTACAGGATTACACACCTTGATTACGAGTTGTGTTTTCTACCGATTTCAACACCACGACTGTGATCTCCTTCGATGCACCAAAAATCTATCCTACCAACAATATCAATTAGTCAACCTTCAATCCGATTAATTCAAAAACCAAATGGAGATATCGAATGGACTATAAAAGATCTTTCTTACCTTAATCGATTATAATCTCGTTTCTCACGATCGTCCTATGACTAAAGATGATTAGGCGATGTTGTGGTATTCGGCCTCCCTCTATATCAGTACGAAGAAGAAAATGATCTCGTATGAGAGAAATTAGGGTGATGGTCTCGGTCAAAATGACTATCCAAAAACCAAAGTATGGATTCGGTCATAAGAGGAGAAAATAAAACATTGGAAAGAATACTTACCGATTGCTTAAGGAATGAGAAAGAAAGAACGATGGAAAGGTTTCAGTTATGGAGGAGAATGAACAATGATATTCAGCTATCAAGGAGATTAGACAAAAGATGAATATGTGACCAATTCAAGAGAAGAGAAAATGCACTATTGTACTAGAAAATTTCAGCAAAAAAGTAGCAAAAAGAGAGAAGATGACACAAAGGTTGCAATAGGATTTTTGGCCAGAACAAAACTAAGGCCTTACCAAATGCCATGGTAAAATTTTCAGCCACCTATCTACCTCAAAATTGTCCACATGCATCCCCCCTTAGGATAAGAGTTTGGCCACCCAAGCTTTCCAAAACACCATCCACAAATTAAGCCTCATGTCCCCCTTTCATACCTATTTCTCTTGATTCCTTTCCCAAACTTCAACCTTGCCTTATTCTTATAGCCACCTTACCAAAAATAGTGAAGTCCATCCTTGCCATAAATAGTCCTTGGCCGACACTTAAGGAAAGAGTGCAAAAAATATTAGCAAAACATTGCACACAAAGGGATCTGAACCTGTTCCCTTAAGGTACTTCACTTAATGCCATAACCTCTTTACTAATTGCTCACTTGTGCTAACAATTTAGTCATTTATTTCAATAAGCCTTGAAGCTACTTACCATCTCTCCTTAAAGTACTAAAATATCAAATTTTTCCTAAGGCCCATTTAAACCCGAGACTTCATAGAAACCCCGTAGACTCCAAATTCACTTAACTAACAAGTCTAATTTGTAATAATGCCATTCTATTGTTCTCAAAATTTTAAACAATCCTACACCCAAGGCCCATTGGACCCAATCCTATTAGGCCCAATTTCAGGATGTTACAATTCTACCCTCCTTAAAGAAATGTCATCCTCAAAATTTCTGACCATCTACTAAACGCATCGCTCAAATCACATCACTAAGCTTTCGCTGCGCACTCTAATCTTAAAAACCACAATGTACTTTTAACAGAATTTTGAATCCTCTTTCACACAACCAAACATCTAACCACAAAAGCAAATAGTTGTCTACCATTTATACTTAGAATTTTCTACATTCAATCTTCTCGTCCAACCAAACATACCGACTTGATGGTGATGTAACAATCCCGAGCCTTATGCTCCTTAGACTCGCATCTCAAGCATGCTCCTAACCTCCTCCAGCATTCTCCCGGATGATGCCTTCTGTAATAATCGCAAGCCGAAAAGTTTGGATGTGCCTTGAAATGCTTCACGGAATGAGACTGCGATCCAAAAGAACCACGATCTCATTTCTTCTTACAGTCCACAGACCCAACTCACAGTGCTTCACTGATTCCCTTAACCTCCTTCAATACCTTCTTAACTATCTGAGTCAGCTCATCAACCCCAACTCGATCATGAGATCCCGTCTCAGCCACTAACGATGTCTACGCCTCCCTTTCGAGCACATGCCTTAGTGCTAAAGATCTAATCCTAGCACCTCGGCCTCTACCACGTCCATGTCTACCGCGTCAGCGTCTTCTAGCACTCATGTTCACTAAGTCGATATAATCAAATTATGAGTTTTATGAATTATCATACTATTCAATGTTTATTAACCGATGTTTTATGAAGTGTGAGTAGGAAAGTTATTTTCAAATTCGCATCCTAGAGTCTCAGTCTCTATAGTTTCAACTCTTAAAACTAATAGTTCTAGAGTATTCTACTTTGTGAAATTTTCTTACCACAATAATCATAAAATGAAAACAAATACTTACTTGACTTGGTGTCGGATACTCGTGGTGACATACTTCCTTTAGAACATATATTTATAAATCAAAATTCTAAACAGCTTTAGAAAACGCTTTTGAATTCAAACCACGGCCGAGTTTTGCAATGGGCACTGATACCATAAAATGTAACACCCTAAACTCGGCCTAGAAGTTAGGCCCGAATTTAGTGTGTCACACTAAAAAGTTTTTCGATAACGTATAAAGAAAACATATCAAATGAGATGAAAATGTTAGACCCTTTTCTATTCGTAAAAAATAGATGTTGATTTCTTAAAATCAAGAAAATCAAGTTTGACTTGAGATATTTAATAAAATACTACTAATTTCAAGATTGATCAATTGAATTTGAAGTAATAATTTTATAAATCAGGACTTTTGGAAATATCGTTGATATTTTAGGAAATTTTCATATTAAAATATTTGTAAAAGTTTATTTTGAAATTCATTTGTTAATCGATTTTGGAAAACCTTTATTATGATTTTAGAAAATCCCATTTAAAATAATTTGAGTAAAATATAAACACGTCAAACATAAAGCAAAATAAAATAATTCAGAGGCCTTATTACAACACATAACCCAAAATAGTAAAGTAATAAAGTAAACTAAGTAAGAAACTAAAGTCCAAATAAAACCATTTCAAGTATGGCCTACACCGAGTCATCCATGGCCCCAAGTCCTCATCCATCGAGCATTACCTACAATGGTTAAGAGAAAAGGGGGTGAGTTACAATAACTCAGTGTGAAATCCCCTTACCATCATCCACTGGGTCGGAACACACATGTCAATATTTTGGGCCTAAGCCCATTTACAATAACAATAATGTATCAAATATAACATGTGTGTGAAATGCAATTTCCCAACCAAACCTAGTTTATTTTCCATCCGCTACACACCACCCGTACCAACCAGCACACCTGTGGGGATCGAGTCAACCCACCTCGCCAACACACCAATCGCAGGCATAAAGGCATTTAAAATGTTTGTGGCTGAGCCACCCAAACAAGATTGTGGCAGAGCCACCCGAACTAGATTGTGGCAGAGCCACCAGAACTTCTCTTCAATTTTATCCCAACCCATGCAATCATGTATACATATACAAGGCATAACAATATTCATATGATAATTTCAACATCAGGCCCTTATTAAAATTTGGCCCATTACACAATTTGGCCTATTAAGCAATATAACAAATCGGCCCATATAGCAATCTATCAAAACGACCCATTAAACAATCTATCAATACAGCCCATTAACACATGAAGCCCATATATCACTTATCACATTTGGCCCATATAACATATATCACATTTTCCTATTAATCAATATGTCCATTCGGCCCATAAGGCAATATGTCAATTCAGCCTATTAAGCAATTTCGTATTTCGGCCCATTAACACTTTACAAATCGACCCAATAGGGGCATTTCCATAATTCAGTGCATAAGGGCATTTCGTACCCGCTAAGGGTATTTCGGTAATTTCATAACCAAAGCTTAACTACTAATTTGGGGCATAAAAGTTTGAAACTGTCCAACTGCGCCATATCGACTAAATTGACTATAACTCGAGTTAGGAAAGTCAAAATCTAAATTTGTAAATTTTCTTTGAAACTAGACTCGTATATCTTTCTCCTGTAATTTTTCCAGAATTTTTAGCTTAACCATTTAGTACAATTTATTCCTTTAAGTTTCCCTTGTTTCACTGTCCAATGATTCTGACCTCTCTTACCCAAAATCCAAATATCTCACTGTACAGTTTTCATATACTGCTCCCACTTGTCTTTATTAATAATAGGCTCACTAAGGAAACCATAAATATAAATTATGTCTCATAATTCACTTTGTACAATTTTATACAATTTTTCCAAGACAGAACAGAATACCTCGAAGTCATTCAGAACCAGTCTCACTAAGATTAACATATATTAGAATATAATATTCCTTTTCCTTCTTTGTTTCTTCCATATTAAAGTAGACACAGTAAGATTTAATCTGATATCTTACTGACTTTGTAATTCCTTTTATCAATTTTTGTGATTTTTCAAATACACGTCACTGTTTGTGACAGAAACTATTTTATTACAAAATATGATTACCACTACGAGCATACGCACGTCCGAGTGATCACGGATGCCTGTTATCGATTTTCTTCGGTATTTCTACCGAGTCACAGAATATTTCATGTAAACTTTCAGAGAGATGTGAGACTTACTCACCATTTCAAACATATATTCAGAAGGGTACGGGATTACACACCTTGATTACGAGTTATGTTTTCAACCGATTTCAACACCACGACTGTGATCTCCCTCGATGCACCAAAAATTGATCCTACCAATAATGTAACATCCTAAAATTGGGCCTAGTAGGATTGGGCCCAATGGCGTAGGAATGTTTAAAATTTTGAGAACAAGAGAATGACAATATTGCAAATTGGACTTATTAGTTAAGTGAATTTGGAAGGTTACGAGGCTTCTATGAAGTTCCGAGTTCGAGTTGGGCCTTAGTAAAATTTTGTGATTTAGCCTATTAAGGAGAGATAGTAAGTGGCTTCAAGGCTTATGGAATTAGATGAGTAATTTGTTAGCATAAAGGAGCTTGTGGTAAAGAGGTTATGGCATTAAGTGATGTACCTTGAGGGAAGAGGTTCAAATCCCATCATTTGCAAATTTGACTATTATTTTTGCTTTCCTTCCTTATGTGTCGGCCAAGAAGTATTTTTGGTAAGTGTGGACTTTATTATTTTGGAAAGGTGGCTAAAATAATATGGCAAGGTTAAAGTTTGGGAAAGGAATCAAGAGGAATAGGAAAGAAAGGGGACAAGAGGCTAATATCGGGAGGTGTTTTGGAAAGTATGAGTGGCCAAATCTTATCCTAAGGGGGGATGCATGTGGATGGTTTTTTGGAGTAATTAGGTGGCTGAAATTTTATTTGGCATTTGGTAAAGTCTTAGCTTTGTTTTGGCCAAAAAAAAAAAAAAAAAAAAAATCCTTTTGACAACTTTGTGCCATTTCTCTCAATTTTGCAACCCTTCTTGCCAAATCATAGTAGCACAATAGTGCATTGTTTTTCCTCTCAAATTCTTTTCTTTTCCTTTGCTTTGTGCCAAATTACAAGCCTTGGTGCCCATAGTTTCTTCTTTCTTTTTACTTTGGTCAATTCCCTAGCACAATTGTGCATTTTCTTGCTCTTTTGTTTGATCAAGATTTTCATCTATTGTTTATTCCCTTTGATTTCAAATTACAAGGCACTCTTCTTCCATCCAATCTCTTCTTAATCAAATCGGTAAGTAATCGATTTTCCTCTTTTCATTTCATTTTCTTTTCTTCCAAGCCGTATATAGGTGAATGGGGTGTATTGTGGTGATTCCTCCTCGTCGAATAAGGTGTGGCTAACATTGTTTTGTGTTAATCACTTTTAAGGACTCAAGTACTTTATCGAGGGCCAATCGAACACCTATCCCTCGTAATAAGAGACTCGGATTGTTGGTAAGTGATAGATTGTTAATCAATCAAAATAATTGGTTGAAGTGGTAAATTCAGTTTCGGATTAATTGTTGATCGATTGTATCTTTAGGTGTCGCGGAGAATTTCGTGTTACGGATTCGAATAAGGTGTGTAATCCCGCATCTTCCGAATATATGTTTGAAATGGTGAGTAAGTCTCACATCTCTTTGAAAGTTTACATGAAATATTCTGTGATTCGTATAAATACCGAATAAAACCAATAAGCGGCATTCGTGATCACCGAGAATGCGATATTCGTAGTGGTAATCGATTTTGTAATAAAACAGTTTCGGTCAGAAACAGTGTCTTGTATTTGAAAAATCATGAAAAATTGGATAAAAGGAATTACAAAGTGAATAAGATATCAGATTAAATATTACTGTGTCTATTTTAATATGGAAGAAACGGAGAAGGAAAAGGAATATTAGATTCTGAGATATGTTAATTTTAGTGAGACTGGTTTTGAATGACTTTGGGGTATTCTGTTCTGTTTTGGAAAAATCATATAAAATTGTACAAAGTGAATTAAGAGTTTTAATTGATATGTATGGATTCCTTAGTGAATCTATTTTCAAAAGAAATAAGTGGGAACGGTAGATGAAAATCATACAGTAAGATATTTGAGATTAAGGTAAGAGAGGTCAGAATCATTGGATAGTGAAACAAGGGAAATTTTAAGGAATAAACTGTACTAAATGGTTAAGGTAAAAATTCTGGAAAACCTATAGTTGAAAGATATACAAGTCTAGTTTCAAGAAAAATTTACGGATTTAGATTTCGAGTTTTCTAACTCGAGTTATGGCCAATTTAGTCAGTGTGATGCAATTGGACAGCTTCGTTTTTATGCCCCAAATTAGTAATTAAGCTTAGGTTGCGAAATTACCATTATACCCTTAGAGGGTAAATTACTGAATTACCCTTTGTGGGTACGATTACCGAATTATGAAAATGCCCTTACGGGTCAAGTTACAAAAATGCCCCTAATGGGCCGAATTATGAAAATGTCCCTATGGACTAAATTACGAAAATACCCTTTATGGGTCAAATTGAAATATGTTGCTATATGGGCCTCATGTGAATAATGGGCCAAATTTTCTAGATCGATTAATGGGCCAAATTTTGCTAGATCGTTAAATGGGCCAAAATTTTACTAGATTGTTAAATGGGTCAAATCTCGCTAGATCGTTAAATGGGTAGAAAACCCTAAAAATAGCTAAATGGGTCAAATCGCTAGATAAATAAATGGGTCAAATCGCTAGATCGTTAAACGGGCCAAAATATGCTAGATCGTTAATTGTGCCTAAGTTGCTAAAGTGCTAAATGGGCTAAATGTTATTTTGTGTTATGGGCCTTAATTAAAAACTTGAAATATTGATTCTCTTGTAAATTGGGCCTTTTGCTAAAATTATCATATGGATATAAATTGTTATGCATACATGTTTGCATGGGTTGGGAAAATGATGAAGAGAAGAAAGGCCTGCTGCCAAAATCTAGTTCGGTGGCTCGCCACAAATAATCAAATGGCTTATTGCCTCTAGTTCGGTGGCTCGCCACAAATAATCAAATGGCTTATTGCCTCTAGTTAGGTGGCTTCGCCACAAATATGGCTTATTGCTCTAGTTCTGGTGGGCTCGCCACAAATAATCAAATGGCTTATTGCCTCTAGTTCGGTGGCTTTGCCACAAATATAAAATGGCTTAATGCCTACGATCGTGGTGTGTTGGCGGGGTGGGTTGACTTGATCCCATGGTGTGATGGTTGGTACGGGGTGTGTAGCGGATGGAAATTAGGCTTGGTTTGGGAATTGCATGTCACATGCATATTATATACATGTTATAATTGTAATTGGGCTTAGGCCCAAAATATTGCTATGTGTGTTCACCAAAGGATGATGGTAAGGGATTATACACTGAGTTCTTGTAACTCACCCTTTTCTCTTAACCCTATAGGTAATGCTCCGTGAGGTGGACTTGGGCCATGGATGACTCGGTGGAGGCCATTCTTGAAATAGTGTTTTGAATTTTAAATTTCTATTCCGTTATTTTATTATTTTGGTTTAAGTTGTAATAAGGCCTCGAACTATTTTATTATTTGCTTTATGGTTGGTTTACTTATTATTTTGCTTAAATTGTTTTAAACGAGAATTTTCTAATAACAAAAATAAAAGTTTTTTCAAATTGATTAATAAATGGATTTCAAGATAAACTTTTACAAATATGATTTAACTCGAATTTTCTTTCAATTTATTAACGACATTTTCAAAAGTCACGAATTTAAAGTTTAATTCCTTGATTTGTGATTTATCAAATTACTTGTATTTTATCTACGTTTCCAAATGTTTTCAAAAATGTTGTTACAACTCTAGTTTTTGCAAATCTTTTATTTCAAATATGCTTTAGAACCTAAAAGGTTTATTAAAGATAATTATGTTTTCACGAGATGTAATTGCTTTAGTTGTATTGGGTTTTAACAAAGAGGGCTGTGATTCTCAAACAAGTTGTTAACAATTGCAAAGATGGTTTTGAAAAACACTTCCATGTGGCACGCTTGATTCGGGCCTAACTTCTAGGCCGGGTTTGGGGTGTTACATTTTATGGTATCGAGCCCAGCTTGAAAACTCTACTGTGGTTTGGGTTCATAAACGCTTCCAAATTGTTTTGAATTTTAAATTATAAGACACGCTTGAAAGGAAGTATGGCACCACGGTATCCGCACCAAGTCAAGTAAGTATTTGTTTTCGTTTTATGATTATTGTGATATGACTATAGGAACACTCTAGAACTTTTAGTTTTAGATATTGAAACTATAGAGATTGAGACTTTAGGATGCGTTTTTATAAAACAACTTCTACTCTTATACTCCATAAAATATTGTTTAATAAATATTGAAATAGCATAATGATTCATAAAACTCTTAATCGATTATATCAACTTAGTGAACATGAGCGCTAGAAGACGCGGACACGATAGACGTGGACGTGGTAGAGGCTGAGGTGCTAGGGCTAGATCTTTGGCACCAAGGCATGTGCCCAAAAGGGAGACGTTGGCATCGCCAATGGCTGAGACGGGATCTCGTGTCCGATTTAAGGTTGATGAGTCGATTTTCAGATAGTTAAGAAAGTATTGGAGGAGGTTAAAGGAATCGGTGAGGCACTTTGAGTTGAGTGCGTGGATTATAAGAAGAAAAGAGATCGTGGTTCTTTAGGGTCACAGCCTCGCTCGTGAAGCGTGTCAAGGCACGCCCAAACTTTTCGACTTGCGATTATTGCGAAGGCGCCATCCGGAGAATGTTGGAGGAGGTTAGGAGCATTTGGAGATGCGAGTCTAAGGAGCATAAGGCTCAGATTGTTACATCACCATCAAGTCGCTTATGGTTGGAAGTGATGATAGAATGTAAGAAAATTTTTGGTATAAGTGGTATATAACGGTTTTCACCGTGGTTAGATGTTTGGTTGTGTAAAAGGATTTAAGATTAAGTTAAAAGTACATTGTGGTTTTTAAGGTAGAGTCTTGCAAAGAAAAGCTTAGTGATGTGATCCGAGTGATACGTTTAGTAGTTGATTGGAAATTTCGAGGACGAAATTTCTTTAAGGAGGGTAGAATTGTAACATCCTAAAATTGGGCCTAGTAGGATTGGGCCCAATGGCGAGGAATGTTTAAAATTTTGAGAACAAGAGAATGACAATATTGCAAATTGGACTTATTAGTTAAGTGAATTTGAAGGTTACGAGGCTTCTATGAAGTTAGGGTTCGAGTTGGGCCTTAGTAAAATTTTGTGATTTAGCCTATTAAGGAGAGATAGTAAGTGGCTTCAAGGCTTATGGAATTAGATGAGTAATTTGTTAGCATAAAGGAGCTTGTGGTAAAGAGGTTATGGCATTAAGTGATGTACCTTGAGGAAGAGGTTCAAATCCCATTGTTTGCAAATTTGACTATTATTTTGCTTTCCTTTCTTATGTGTCGGCCAAGAAGTATTTTTGGTAAGTGTGGACTTTATTATTTTGGAAAGGTGGCTAAAAGAATATGGCAAGGTTAAAGTTTGGGAAAGGAATCAAGAGGAATAGGAAAGAAAGGGGACAAGAGGCTAATATCTGGGAGGTGTTTTGGAAAGTATGAGTGGCCAAATCTTATCCTAAGGGGGATGCATGTGGATGGTTTTTGGAGTAATTAGGTGGCTGAAATTTTATTTGGCATTTGGTAAAGTCTTAGCTTTGTTTTGGCCAAAAAAAAAAAAAAAATCCTTTTGACAACTTTGTGCCATTTCTCTCAATTTTGCAACCCTCCTTGCCAAATCATAGTAGCACAATAGTGCATTGTTTTTCCTCTCAAATTCTTTTCTTTTCCTTTACTTTGTGCCGAAATTACAAGCCTTGGTGACCATAGTTTCTTCTTTCTTTTACTTTGGTCGAATTCCCTAGCACAATTGTGCATTTTCTTGCTCTTTTTTTGATCAAGATTTTCATCTATTGTTTATTCCCTTTGATTTCGAAATTACAAGGCACTCTTCTTCCATCCAATCTCTTCTTAATCAAATCGGTAAGTAATCGTATTTTCCTCTTTTCATTTCATTTTCTTTTTCTTCCAAGCCGTATATAGGTGAAGGGGTGTATTGTGGTGATTCCTCCTCGTCGAATAAGGTGTGGCTAACATTGTTTTTGTGTTAATCACTTTTAAGGACTCAAGTACTTTATCTGAGGGCCAATCGAACACCTATCCTCGTAATAAGAGACTCGGATTGTTGGTAAGTGATAGATTGTTAATCAATCAAAATAATTGGTTGAAGTGGTAAATTCAGGTTTTGGGATTAATTGTTGATCGATTGTATCTTTAGGTGTCATGGAGAATTTCGTGTTACGGATTCGAATAAGGTGTGTAATCCCGCCCTTCCGAATATATGTTTGAAATGGTGAGTAAGTCTCACATCTCTTTGAAAGTTTACATGAAATATTCGTGATTCGTAGAAATACCAATAAAACCGATAACCGCATTCGTGATCACCGAGAGTGCGATATTCGTAGTGGTAATCGATTTTGTAATAAAACAGCTTGGTCGTAAAATGTTGTCTTGTATTTGAAAAATCATGAAAAATTAGATAAAAGGAATTACAAAGTGAATAAGATATCGATTAAATATTACGTGTCTATATGGAAGAAACGGAGAAGGAAAAGGAATATTAGATTCGAGATATGTTAATTTTAGTGAGACCGGTTTTGAATGACTTTGGGGTATTCTGCTCGTTTTGGAAAAATCATATAAAATTGTACAAAGTGAATTAAGAGTTATAATTGATATATATGGATTCCTTAGTGAATCTATTTTCAAAAGAAATAAGTGGGAGCAGAGATGAAAATCGACAAGAAGATATTTGAGATTAAGGTAAGAGAGGTCAGAATCATTTGACAAGTGAAACAAGGGAAATTTTAAGGAATAAACTGTACTAAATGGTTAAGGTAAAATTCTGGAAAACTTATAGTTGAAAGATATACGAGTCTAGTTTCAAGAAAATTTACGGATTTAGATTTCAAGTTTTCTAACTCGAGTTATGGCCAATTTAGTCGGTGTGATGCGCTTGGACAGTTTGCTTTTTATGCCCCAAATTAGTAATTAAGCTTTAGGTTGCGAATTACCATTATACCCTTAGAGGGTAAATTATGAATTACCCTTTGTGGGTACGACATCGAATTATGAAAATGCCCTTACGGGTCAAGTTATTTAAAATGCCCCTAATGGGCCGAATTATGAAAATGTCCCTATGGACTAAATTACAAAAATACCCTTTATGGGTCAAATTGAAATATGTTGCTATATGGGCCTCATGTGAATAATGGGCCAAATTTTCTAGATCGATTAATGGGCCAAATTTTACTAGATCGTTAAATGGGCCAAAATTTTGCTAGATTGTTAAATGGGCCGAAATCTCTACTAGATCGTTAAATGGGCCGAAAACCCTGAAAAATAGCTAAATGGGTCAAATCATCGCTATACCAATAAATGGGTCAAATCGCTAGATCGTTAAACGGGCCAAAAATATGCTAGATCATTAATTGGGCCTAAGTTGCTAAAGTGCTAAATGGGCTAAATGTTATTTTGTGTTATGGGCCTTAATTAAAAACTTGAAATATTGATTCTCTTGTAAATTGGGCCTTTTGCTAAAATTATCATATGGATATAAATTGTTATGCATACATGTTTGCATGGGTTGGGAAAATGATGAAGAGAAGAAAGGCTGCTGCCAAAATCTAGTTCGGTGGCTCGCCACAAATAATCAAATGGCTTATTGCTCTAGTTCTGTGGCTCGCCACAAATAATCAAATGGCTTATTGCCTCTAGTTCGGTGGTTCGCCACAAATATGGCTTATTGCCTCTAGTTCGGTGGCTTTGCCACAAATATAAAGTGGCTTAATGCCCACGATGGTGTGTTGGCGGGGTGGGTTGACTTGATCCCCAGTGTGTGATGGTTGGTACGGGGTGTGTAGCGGATGGAAATTAGGCTTGGTTTGGGAATTGCATATCACATGCATATTATATACATGTTATAATTGTAATTGGGCTTAGGCCCAAAATATTGCTATGTGTGTTCAGGCCAGGTGGATGATGGTAAGGGGATTATACACCGAGTTCTTATAACTCACCCCTTTCTCTTAACCCCAGAGGTAATGCTCCGTGAGGTGGACTTGGGCCATGGATGACCGGTGGAGGCCATTCTTCTAAATAGTGTTTTGAATTTTAAATTTCTATTCCGTTATTTTATTATTTTGGTTTAAGTTGTAATAAGGCCTCCGAACTATTTTATTATTTGCTTTATGGTTGGTTTACTTATTATTTTGCTTAAATTGTTTTAAACGAGAATTTTTCTAAGAAGGAAAATAAAAGTTTTTTCCAAATTGATTAATAAATGGATTTCAAGATAAACTTTACAAATATGATTTAACCTTAATTTTCATCAATTTATTAATGACATTTTCAAAAGTCACTTAATTTAAAGTTTAATTCCTTGATTTGTGATTTATCAAATTACTTGTATTTTATCTACGCTTCCAAATGTTTTCAAAAATGTTGTTACAACTCTAGTTTTTGCAAATCGCTTATTTCAAATATGCTTTCGCAACCTAAAAGGTTTATTAAAGATAATTATGTTTTCACGAGATGTAATTGCTTTAGTTGTATTGGGTTTTAACAAAGAGGTGTGATTCTCAAACAAGTTGTTAACAATTGTAAAGATTGTAACACCCCAAACCCGACAAGACACCACGCCCAAATCTGGTATGTTACGGGAAACATGTTTGTGAGAGGTTAAATTTTCGTTAAAAGCCGAAAGTGAAAACAATTGTATTTTGAAGACAATTCGAGTAGACTTGTTTGAAATCGATGGTGTGTTTGAAACCCTGAGATTTTGAAGTCTTAACTGTAATGTGTGGTTAAACGAGTTTAAACCATTTAAACCTTAATAGTTTCTTAGTGTTACTTAAAACCTTCTTAGACTTAGGAGTAATACAAGTTTGATTTGAAAATCATTTGAGTTTGCTTACCATAAAGACATAGTGTGATACCCGATGGTATGGTTTAAAACACATTATGCTATAATTTTGAAATCCTTATCTTTCCTAGTTTTAGAAAAATTCATACCAACTTGTTTTGTTAAGGCATATTAAAAATCTAATTAAAACATAAACATCACAAAACATAAATTAAAGGCCTTTTACAAATCCAATATAAAACCCAAGTAAAGTAAATAAGCTAAAGTACCCAAATTCAATAGTCCGAGCAACACTTTTATTAAAGCATGGCATGTGCACCCCGAGTCCATCCCGGCCCGTGTCCGCTTCACGAGTCACCGAAATGTCAAAGGAGAGGGTGAGTCGAGTGACTCAATGTGTAAATCCCGCCCCGAAAAACAACATGCTAACACACATCATACAAAGCAACATAATTAATGCAACCCGATCCTAACCATCCATATCGCTTTTCTACCCCGTGTGGTACCAAACCACCGGTGGTGCTAAACCACCGGTGACATATAGTCACAATGTGTTACTAAAACACCGTGTCCCAAAGACACAATATCCGTCAATGTGGTGCCAAACCACCGGTGTCCCAAAGACACAATTGTGCTACTAAAGCACCGTGACCGCAATACAAATCCAATGATGGGGCCAACCCATCGTGTGATACCAAATCACCAAGCGCCAATCCCATATCTCACATGTGGGGCCAACCTACGGTGGTGTTAACCACATGGACGACGCCGAGGTACCAAACCTCCGGAGGTGCTAAACCTCCGTGACCCAAAGTCACAAAGTGTGTTACTAAAACACCGGTGCTCACAAGACAAAATATCACCGCTCCCTCCACTCAGATCACCCATCAACATACCACACTCATGTAATCATGCATATCATATAATCATGCATATCATGCTAATATGTCTAATTTCATACCCCATGTCACATATATCCACAACCATGGTATCATATAGATCATCAAGAAACTCATAATAATAATATCGACTTACCCGAGTCCGTAATCATACCCA
The DNA here is from genome assembly GCA_025506655.1 of Gossypium rotundifolium. Lineage (NCBI taxonomy): Eukaryota > Viridiplantae > Streptophyta > Magnoliopsida > Malvales > Malvaceae > Gossypium > Gossypium rotundifolium. Next base: position 50,963,939 of record CP106734.1, read on the forward strand.
TTAGGTATCACACCAATCATCACCGCCTCATTAATCATCACACAAAGTTATCAATTATATTACTAAATGTATGTGTTAGTTTACACACCGAATTAGCGAAGGTATTAATCCCTAAAATCGATTTACGCCCCTTGATCACTTTTACAATTCAATCCTACAATCGGCCAACAAATGGATTAACCATCATACCATTCGCCACAAGCATTAAACCAAAAGGGTTTATCAAATAGTCCTCACCTTGCAACGTTTGGCTTCCTACCAAACTCGAACCACAAAGGTTTCTCTTTACAAACGGCCTCCACCTAAAAGAACGTCCATTAATCCATTGAGACTTGTTTTAACGAGGCTAAAAGAATGGATTAACAAAATACTCCTCTTACCACCACTTAACAATCGGCTAAAAAAAAGTTGGAAGACTCCCTTTGATTATTTCCAAAGTCCAAAGATCCTATACGAAAAGATTAAACAAGAAGTTAACACCTTTTTAACCAATATCGATATTAGCCCTTAACATACCAAGAATCGGCAAAGTACCAATGAAAGGAGAAAGGCCATTCTACCAACACTTACCCACTACCAATCGGTTGGAACCAAGCACCCAATAACACCTACTATTCGCCAACACAAGGAAGATTCTACTAAAGCCCCGAGAAGGAGAAAGAAATAAAAGATTGATTAGAGAGGAGGGTATGTTGGTTTTGAACCGAAAAAGACTTGGAGAGAGTGTTTTGGAGGTGAAGTTTCGCCAAGAATCGAAATGGGAAGAAGAAATGGTAAGAAAATACCCTCAGTTCTTTCTTGGAAAAGGAGAGGAAATGGAGAGGGAGACTTTCTGCTAACAAAGTTTCAAGAAAGAAAAATGATGATGGGATGCTAGGTTCGCCAAATGTTGAAGAGAAAGCAACAAATTGGTTGTGTTTTAATGTAAATGAGAAAGAAAAGTGAGTGGGAGAGGCATTCGACTAACAATAAAATTGAAAGAGGCCAAGTAATTTTTGCAAGGGTAAGGGTGTTGAAGCTTTGGTTTAAGGAGAACAAAAGGAAAAAATGAACAAGAGATGAAGCACTTGAGGTTTCGGTTTAAGAATGAGAATAGAGTGGGAGAGTTTTCTTTGACATTCGGCTTACCAACAAAATGACCAAAAAGAGACTTAAGCAATCGGTTGGAAGAGAGAAAATGAGAAGGAGCTTTTGACCAAAAAGGAAAATCGGCTTAACCAAGGAGAGCTTGTGACCGAAACACACATGCCCAAGGCACATACGGCACACTCCAATCACCAACCGGCCACACACTCCCTCTCCCCCCAAACTCTCACCAAATCCGGCCAACTCTCCCCCATTTGCTCCCACACCACCAATTCAAATCCCATGACCAAGTCTCCCTCCTACTTTCACTCTCCACCCCTCTTTTGAATGTGAAGACCAAGTCCAAGCTAGAGTTCAAGTTGCCTTCTACCTCTTCCTCCATGCCGTCCAAAATGAGAGCCAAAAGGAGTGGGATTCTCGCGACTTGAACACAAGACCTCCCCCTTGTAGATGACGCCACACACACACTCTCCATGTGGCGCATGCTTGCCACTTTGCTAGCTCCTCATTTGTGCTATAAATTCACTTAATTTAATTAAAAACCCCATCTCCTTTAGCTCCCATCCCCCAAGGCCCAAAACAAAAATTTTCCACCTACTCGTGCACACACCTAGCCTTCATCTAAGTCCCAAACCATACAAACAACATAATAGCTAACCAATAATTATGCAACAATGCCAAAATAAATTAACCCTTAACCCGGATATTACGCTTCTACCCCTTAAAAATAATTTTGACCCGAAATTACCCGGTCAAGAGTTGCGGGTATTGTTGTCTCATCATATCCTCGAGTTCCCACGCCGCTTCTTCCACGCCATGATTCCGCCAAAGAACCTTAACCAGAGGCACAGACTTCTGCGCAGTAACCTTCACATCCCGATCTAAAATCAGCATGTGCTCTTCCTCCATGGACATATCCGATTCACCTCGATCTCTTCTCATCGTTACCACATGTGATGGATCGGAACGGTATCGCCAAGCATCAAACGTGGAATACGTCGTGAATCGACTTAGCTCACCGGCAACTCGAGCTGATATGCAATCGTCCCACTCGCCTTAATACCTTATACTACCCAATAAACCCTGACTAAGCTTGCCTTTCTTCCCTAACCTTAATACTTTCTTCCACGGTGAGACCTTCAGAAAACCCGATCTCCCACAAGAAACTCAATATCTCTCCGCTTAAGATCGGATAGGACTTCGCTTCTGAAGCTTCCTTCAATCGAGCTCTAATCAACTTAACCTTGTCTTGGTCTCAAAGAACCAACTCGTCCCAATAATCGACGCTCACTTAGCTCGCCCAACAAGTAGGTGAGCGACACTTCCTACCATACAACGCCTCATATGGTGCCATCTTGATGCTTGCTTGGTAGTCGTTGTTGTAGGCGAACTCACCAACGGCAGATACTCCTCCCAACTACCCTCAAGTCCAATACACAACCTCAAGCATATCCTCCAATATCAGATAACTCTTTTCCGATCGCCCGTCACCATGGATGAAATGTCAGTCTTGAAATCTAACCGTGTACCCAGAGCCCGATGTAACGCCTTCCGTAACCTTGACGTGAATCTTGATCCCTATCCGAGATGATCGACATCGCACCCCGTGCGCCTCACTATCTCTCGATACATACACCTTGCCAACCTCTCGCAGTGAGTAATCCACCTCACCGAATAAAGTGAGCCGATTTAGTCACCGATCCACAATTACCAGATTGAATCCTTCTTGCTCGGTGTAAGCGGTAATCCACCGATTTAAATCCATAGTTATTCTTTCCCACTTCCACTGTGGAATCTTCACCGGTCAAGTAACCCAGACGGCAATCGATGCTCACTTGACTACCGACAAGTCGACACTTACCCACAAACTCGGCCACCTCCTTTTTCGCATCTTACCACCGTAATCGTTCTCCGAGGTCCCTATACATTTTGCTACCTCCAGATGCATAGAAAATGCTATGGGCATCTCAAGAATCTTTTGCCTCAATTCAGCATCTCTAAGATACAAGCCTTCCCTCGAAACACGAACCCCATCACTAGACAAGCTATACCCTTCAACCCATCATTCCGCACTTGTGTCCTCCAGGCGCCAAAACCTCATCCAACAACCGCTTTTCGATCCGCTTCAACCCAAGTAGGCTTAACTCAGTAGCTCGCTGTAATACTCCGTCGTCATACAAACTCAAGTGGGCAAACAACGCCTCAACCGAAACAACCTTACGGCTCAATGCGCTCGCCACAACATTAGCCTTGCCCGGATGATACTCAATTGAGCAATCGTAGTCTTTCAAAGCTCAATCCATCTACCATTGCCTCGATTCAAGTCTTTCCGAGTCGGAAGGTACTTTGACTCTTATGGTCCGATAGACTATCGATCTTTCTCCGCATAAGTAATGCCTCCATATCTTTAGGGCAAATACTACATTTGCTAATTCCAGATCGTGCGTTGGATAATTTACCTCATGTGGCCTCATTGTCGGGATGCGAAGCCACAACCTTCCTTCTTGCATCAAGACACAACCCAAACCAGTATGTGATGCATCGCAAGACATCAGAATTCCTTACCGACCTCAAAGTTGAATCGTAACCGAGCTTGGTCAAAATCTTCTTCAACTTGTCGAAGCTCTCTGTTGCTTTCGGTCAAATAAACGGAACTCCTTTCTCAATAATTTGGTCATCGGTCGCGATCAACGAGAAACCCTCACAAATCTTGGTAGTATCCCGCCAAGCCCGTAAAACTCCGAATCTCCGCTACTGACTTAGGCGGCTTCCAATCCAAAACCGCTTCTATCTTACGGGGGTCCACTCTAATCCCCTCCGCCGACACTACATGACCCAAGAATGTCACCTCCCGAGCCGTAACTCACATTTATCGAACTTCGTGACAGCCGCTTCTCCTTAAAATCGCAATACCACCGTAAACGAGGCGCCATGCTCTTCCTCATCCTTGAGTATACCAAGATGTCGTCGATAAAAACCACCACGAACCGATCTAGGTAATCGTTGGAACACCCTATTCATCGATCCATGAAAGTCACGGCGTTAGTCAACCCGAATGGCATAACTAAGAATTCAAAATGCCCATACCGAGTAAGTTAAATGTTGTCTTACGATATCCGCCTCTTTTACCTTCAACTGGTGATACCTGCACCTTAGGTCGATCTTCGAGAAAACCGACGCTTTTCAAATTGATCAAACAAGTCATCTATCCGAGGCGGTGGATACTTGTTTTGATCGTCACTTATTCGGTTAGCGGTAGTCTATGCACATTCGCATAGTACCGCTTTTCTTCTTTACAAAGAGTAAAGGCGCTCCCCATGGCGTAAATACTTGGCCCGATAAAGCCTCGTCCAACAATTCTCAGATCTCGAGCCTTAAGCTCCACTAACTCCTTAGGTGCCATCCTCAGACGGAGCAATGGATACGTGCAGCTAAGGTAATGTGTCTATCCCAACTCTACCTCCCGATCCGTGGCAAACCCTAAGCTCCTCAGGAAACACATCCACAAATTCCCTAACTGTCCGAACTGTCTCCACAGCAGACTCCTTAGTCTCCAAGGCATACACATGAACCACATACGCTTCACAGCCCTTCCTGACCATTTTCTCAGCTTTCAGAGCAGATACCACATTGGACAGATAGTTTCTCCTATTACCGATCAGAACTACTTCATCACCCTCAGCTGTGCTCAGAACCATGCGCTTAGTCACAAGAATTCAACTTCGCCTGGTGCTTACTCAGCCAGTCCATCCCCAAAATCAGATCGAACTCCCCAAACGGCAGTTCCATCGATCACCTCGAAAGATACCCTTGAGTTCTAGAGGTACGCCTCTATACGCTTTATCTACCACTACAGAGTGACCTAAAGGGCTTATTACGGTCATCCGCCTAGAAGATATCTCGAGTCTAAATCCATTTTCTCTACTATACTTCGGCAACATAAGAGTGCGAGAACCCACATCAATTAAAGCAAGATAAAAGAACCGTAAATCAAAACGCACTCGTGATGACGCCCGGTCAAGGCCGCCTCCTCTCGGCGCCTCGCAGAATATACCAATCCAGCCGTTCTGCCTCGAACTACCTCGCACCTCTCGCCGGTGCTCCACTACCGACGTAACTATTACCTCCTCGCCATTACCTCGCCCTCTGCGGTGGTCCATTATTTCAGTCTGATTACTACGATTCTCCGACCGATTCTAGCTAACTTGGCGCGACAATCCTCACTCGGTGATCCAAATGAGCCACACTCAAAACAACCTCTACCATCACCCAACATCCTCCCCGGTGAGCCTTTCCACAACGGTTACATCATGGCGGTCCCGCCTAGCAAGAACAAACCTACCGACCGATTCGCCCTCGGCCTAGTTCTTTTCATTGGTTTCGATGACCCGAAGACCCAAAACTCCTCTTGTGACGGTTTCTCTCCATACCCCGCCTCACGACTCTTTAATGCCCTCGGCAACCTTTGCCTTTTCAACTAGAACAAGAATTCACGCCTCCTGCCTGGGCGCAATTATCACCTTAGTTCTGCCTCGCAGCCATCCTCAAACGAACGCACCTCTCATGCTCAAGAGCCACCATACCCCCGCATACCGACTCACCTCGTAAACTCGCCTCAGACTCAACACAGATTTGCTCCCTCGACTAACCTCGAAATGCTTTCTCTGCTCATTTATGTAGTTAGTCTGACGATTTTTTTCGATAAAGCTCGAAAATAATCCCATGTCGATCTTCACCATAGCAGTATTATCACGGACCATGAGCCACCATCGGTATGACTCATCTCGAGAAGTGATACGATCCCTTTAATTTCTCCTCACCGTTAGGTCCAGATCGTCCATGATCCGCCTGTCGCTTCTAGCCAATTCTGCAAAGATTAGGAGCAACACCAGAGACACCCCGAAAGAATTCAAACCCCATTTGTTCAAGTCGCCAGTACGATTTCCTAGCTCCCACGCCTCCACCGCTCCAGCCTACCCTTTCTAAAACCCGCAAGATCGCTCGTGACATCTGCGCCATCACGGCCTCGCCTCGAACTCACCACCTCCATTTGGTGGCGAATCCCAGATCTCATTCTCGAACCCCGCCTGTAACCCACGGCTCGTAAATAGTCATCCTACTGCGACCACGCCTACGACCACGCCCACCTCGGGTACTCATGACTAAATCTCGTCCGATTAAAGAATTTTATGTATCGCTTATTATTCCACTATTTTAAAGCAAAGTTTTATGAATATTAAAGAGACTTTGTTTTCATGAGTCCACGTAATCCTATCGGGCCAGGTCTAAAGTAATCTTACTATCACTAGCCATTCAATCATATCAATTAATATCACAACCAATAGTACGGGTACTTACTCGGGCGAATCGGTGGGAGACTCGGTGCCATGCCTTTCAAATCATACTTTTAAAATGTAATACTTGAAAACTATAGTTTTAAAACATTTTGGGCCTCGCCCACGTAGAAGCTTTTGAACCTGGCTTTGATACCACAAATGTAACACCCCAAACCCGGACAAGACACCACGTCCAAATCTGGTATGTTACGGGGAAACATGTTTGTGAGAGGTTAAATTTTTCGTTAAAAGCCGAGTGAAAACACAGTGTATTTTGAAGACAATTCGAGTAGACTTGTTTGAAATCAGATGGTGTGTTTGAAACCCCGGAGATTTTGAAGTCTTAACCAGAATGTGTGGTTAAACGAGTTTAAACCATTTAAACCTTAATAGTTTCTTAGTGTTACTTAAAACCTTCTTAGACTTAGGAGTAATACAAGTTTGATTTGAAAATCATTTGAGTTTGCTTACCATAAAGACATAGTGTGATACCCGATGGTATGGTTTAAAAACACATTATGTTATAATTTTGAAATCCTTATCTTTCCTAGTTTTAGAAAATTCATACCAACTTGTTTTGTTAAGGCATATTAAAATCTAATTAAAACATAAACATCACAAAACATAAATTAAAGGCCTTTACAAATCCAATATAAAACCCAAGTAAAGTAAATAAGCTAAAGTACCCAAATTCAATAGTCCGAGCAACACTTTTATTAAAGCATGGCATGTGCACCCGAGTCCATCCCGGCTCGTGTCCGCGGCTCACGAAGTCACCTGAAATGTCAAAGGAGAGGGTGAGTCGAGTGACTCAATGTGTAAATCCCGCCCCGAAAAACAACATGCTAACACACATCATACAAAGCAACATAATTAATGCAACCCGATCCTAACCATCCATATCGCTTTTCTACCCCGTGTGGTACCAAACCACTGGTGGTGCCAAACCACTGTGACATATAGTCACAATGTGTTACCAAAACACTGGTGTCCCAAAGACACAATATCCGTCAATGTGGTGCTAAACCACCTGGTGTCCCAAAGACACAATTGTGCTACTAAAGCACCGGTGACCGCAATACAAATCCAATGATGGGGCCAACCCATCGTGTGATACCAAATCACCAAGGCCAATCCCATATCTCACATGTGGGCCAACCCACGGTGGTGTTAACCCATGTGGACGAGACGCCGAGGTACCAAACCTCCGAGGTGCTAAACCTCCGTGACCCAAAGTCACAAAGTGTGTTACTAAAACACTGGTGCTCACAAGACAAAATATCTTTGCTCCCTCCACTGTATCACCCATCAACATACCACACTCATGTAATCATGCATATCATGCTAATATGTCTAATTTCATACCCCATGTCACATATATCCACAACCATGGTATCATATAGATCATCAAGAAACTCATAATAATAATAATCGACTTACCCGAGTCCGTAATCATACCCATTAGGTATCACACCAATCATCACCGCCTCATTAATCATCACACGTGTTATCAATTATATTACTAAATGCGAAGTGTGTTAGTTTACACACGAATTAGCGAAGGTATTAATCCCTAAAATTGATTTACGTCCCTTGATCACTTTTACAATTCGAATCCTACAATCGGCCAACAAATGGATTAACCATCATACCATTCGCCACAAGCATTAAACCAAAAGGGTTTATCAAATAGTCCTCACCTTGCAACGTTTGGCTTCCTACCAAACTCGAACCACAAAGGTTTCTTTTACAAACGGCCTCCACCTAAAAGAACGCCCATTAATCCATTGAGACTTGTTTTAACGAGGCTAAAAGAATGGATTAACAAAATACTCCTCTTACCACCACTTAACAATCGGCTAAAAAAGTTGGAAGACTCCTTTGATTATTTCCAAAGTCCAAAGATCCTATACTGAAAAGATTAAACAAGAAGTTAACACCTTTTAACCAATATCGATATTAGCCCTTAACATACCAAGAATTGGCAAAGTACCAATGAAAGGAGAAAGGCCATTCGGCCAACACTTACCCACTACCAATCGATTGGAACCAAGCACCCAATAACACCTACTATTCGGCCAACACAAGGAAGATTCGACTAAAGCCCTGAGAAGGAGAAAGAAATAAAAGATTGATTAGAGAGGAGGGTATGTTCTGGTTTTGAACCGAAAAAGACTTGGAGAGAGTGTTTTGGAGGTGAAGTTTCGGCCAAGAATCGAAATGGGAAGAAGAAATGGTAAGAAAATACCTTCAGTTCTTTCTTGGAAAAGGAGAGGAAATGGAGAGGGAGACTTTCGGCTAACAAAGTTTCAAGAAAGAAAAATGATGATGGGATGCTAGGTTCGCCAAATGTTGAAGAGAAAGCAACAAATTGGTTGTGTTTTAATGAAATGAGAAAGAAAAGTGAGTGGGAGAGGCATTGACTAACAATAAAATTGAAAGAGGCCAAGTAATTTCGGCAAGGGTAAGGTGTTGAAGCTTTGGTTTAAGGAGAACAAAAGGAAAAAATGAACAAGAGATGAAGCACTTGAGGTTTTGGTTTAAGAATGAGAATAGAGGGAGAGTTTTCTTTGACATTCGCTTACCAACAAAATGACCAAAAGAGACTTGAGCAATCGGTTGGAAGAGAGAAAATGAGAAGGAGCTTTTGACCAAAAGGAAAATCGGCTTAACCAAGGAGAGCTTGTGGACCAAACACACATGCCCAAGGCACATACTGGCACACTCCAATCACCAACCGCCACACACTCCTCTCCCCCAAACTCTCACCAACCGCCAACTCTCCCCATTTGCTCCCACACCACCAATTCAAATCCCATGACCAAGTCTCCTCCTACTTTCACTCTCCACCCTCTTTTGAATGTGAAGACCAAGTCCAAGCTAGAGTTCAAGTTGCCTTCTACCTCTTCCTCCATGCCGTCAAAATGAGAGCCAAAAGGTGGGATTCTCATGACTTGAACACAAGACCTCCCCTTGTAGATGACGCCACACACACACTCTCCATGTGGCGCATGCTTGCCACTTTGCTAGCTCCTCATTTGTGCTATAAATTCACTTAATTTAATTAAAACCCCATCTCCTTTAGCTCCCATCCCCTAAGGCCCAAAAACAAAATTTTCCACCTACTGGGCACACACCTAGCCTTCATCTAAGTCCCAAACCATACAAACAACATAATAGCTCACCAATAATTATGCAACAATGCCAAAATAAATTAACCCCTTAACCGGGATATTACAAAGATGGTTTTGAAAAACACTTCCATGTGGCACGCCAGATTCTAGCCTAACTTCTAGGCCGGGTTTGGGGTGTTACAAATAATATCAATTAGCCAACCTTCAATCTGATTAACTCAAAAACCAAATGGAGATATCGAATGGACTATGAAAGATCTTTCTTACCTTAATCGATTATAATCTCGTTTCTCACTATCATCCTATGACTAAAGATGATTAGGCGATGTTGTGGTATTCGGCCTCCCTCTATATAACTACGAAGAAGAAAACGATCTAGTATGAGAGAAAGTAGGGTTATGGTCTCGGTCAAAATGACCATCCAAAAACCAAAGTATGGATTCGATCATAAGAGGAGAAAATAAAACATTGGAATGAATACTTACCGATTGCTTAAGGAATGAGAAAGAAAGAAAGATGGAAAGGTTTCGATTATGGAGGAGAATGAAAAATGATATTCAGCTATCAAGGAGATTAGACAAAAGATGAATATGTGACCAATTCAAGAGAAGAGAAAATGCACTATTGTGCTAGAAAATTTCGGCAAAGAAAGTAGCAAAAAGAGAGAAGATGACACAAAGGTTACAATAGGATTTTTGGTCAAAACAAAACCAAGGCCTTACCAAATGCCAAGGTAAAATTTTCAGCCACCTATCTACCTCAAAACCGTCCACATGCATCCCCCCTTAGGATAAGAGTTTGGCCACCCAAGCTTTCCAAAACACCATCCACAAATTAAGCCTCATGTCCCTCTTTCATTCCTATTTCTCTTGATTCCTTTCCCAAACTTCAACCTTGCCTTATTCTTACTGCCACCTTACCAAAAATAATGAAGTCCACCCTTGCCATAAATAGTCCTTGGCTGACACTTAAGGAAAGAGTGCAAAAAAAATATTAGCCAAACATTGCACACAAAGGGATTTGAAGCTCTTCCCTCAAGGTACTTCACTTAATGTCATAACCTCTTTACTAATTGCTCACTTGTGCTAACCATTTATTCATTTATTTCAATAAGCCTTGAAGCTACTTACCATCTCTCCTTAAAGTACAAAAATACCAATTTTTCCCTAAGGCCCAATTAAACCCGAGACTTCATAGAAACCCCGTAAACTCCAAATTCACTTAACTAACAAGTCCATTTTGTAATAATGTCATTCTCTTGTTCTCAAAATTTTAAATATTCCTACGCTCAAGGCCCATTGGACCCAATCCTACTAGGCCCAATTTCAGGATGTTACAGTTTCCCCAAGTACCGTAGGAGCGGTGGAACCTATCTTAAGAACGAAGTGTCAAACTGGCCTCAATGTTTAGTATATTCTCTATTCTTATTTTCGATTTCAACTTTTGTTACGATTTTTATTGATTTACGTATTTGACAACTTAATTATAAATTATTATATATATTTTACATTACATATAAATATGTGTTTATTTATATTTAAATATTTTACTCACTAATGTTTTTGTCCAACACATTGTGCATAGTCCACGTTGCTTGTAGTAGTCGAGAAAACAACGCGTTTGCATTGACTCGACCACGTTCTGATTTTACGTGGCTACATTTGAGGGCTTCGTTAGGCTCTTATAACAGCACCTATAAAGAAGAGAAAATGCAAGAGCAGCTCCCAAATTTTGTAATGAATAAGAAAGAAATAGAATAAAAGCTTTTGTTACATGCTCCTTCAGCTGTCTAGTTCTGCCAACTATGTTGGGTTGACAAGTAAGCATAGGAGAGATAATATGCTCCTCTTACGATACCGGTTATATAACTTTGCTATTTGATCTAGTATGATATTACGTTTTATGGGTTTATGGAAATATCATTTAGTTTGATATAGGTCTATGTGTGTAGAAATGTAGTAAGCTTAATTTATGATGGATGGCCTATAAGTATTAAGTTCATGGCATTAAGTTTTTCTTTTTCTAAGTAGAAACTAAAGAGAAACAGCCTATTTAAACTTACAACATTCTAATTGCTTCAACTTCTTCTTAAATAAATCAAACTAAATTTTTATCAAAGTTTCGACTACTTTCTCAAATATAATAAAATGTTAAATTGAACTTTTTTTTAAATTAAGATAACATATATTTAATAAGATATCAAATTTTAGAAGTTACGATAATACTAAAACTTTTATCACCCATAATTGATTCTTGAATTTTTTTAAACTTTAACGTAAACCCAAAATTAAAGATTTAAAGAAAACTTAAATTTTAAATTTAAAATATGATTTTATAGGTGTCTAGAAAAGGGCAATGATGACTTCCTCTTTTATTAAAACCCCATGTTCTGTGAAAATTAAAATTATCATATATAAATTCAAACTTGTATGCTATAAATTATTTTTACCTACTCAGATTTAAATTTTGTTTTCAAGTTCCTCAAAAATTGTTCTTTTTATGTGTGGCATGTTTCTATGGAATTTCTCAAACGATTTTCATGAATTATTAAAATACAAATAAAATTGAGGTAGTAGGAAGAATAGAACCTTAATTTTGTGCGTCCATATAGAAATTTGTTAAAAGCGAAGAAGCATAGCGGCTATTAAGTGTAGGCTCTTTTCTCCTTTTGCCTGAAATTTGGTGTCTTAAAGCTTCTTTTCAACCTCAGTGTTAGAGACCAAGTCTACCTAGCATGTATAAGGACAATATGTTCGTGTTAGGGTGTGCTTAAACCAGTGTTAAAGACTTGTGTGAGAAAGTACAATGCTGATGAATGGATTGGATGGTGAATATCAGAAATTAAATATTTAAAAAATTGGGATTGCAACTTCAACCTTATTATCATTGTCTTTAAGGATATTTTGTAAATTTGTATATTGTCTAAAATTCACAAGCACTTTTGTTAATAAGTAGGAAATCAGAGAACAAAAAAGAACGAAACAAGTAAAATACTCGACTAAGATTATTATTATTATTTTTTGGGTGAGAATAGATGATGTTTTGAAGAGAACGGAAAATGAACTGATTTGATTCTAACATTAAAAAATCTAGAAAATCAAGTAATCTAATTTTACTAAAACAATAAAAAAAAATGAAATAATAAAAATAAAAATAAAACCAGACTAGAACTAATATCACGTGAGGGAGAAGATTTGACTCATTCAAACAAAACTAAGTTTTTGAGCTCAAGTTTCGTGTTCACATACTGATTCTCTTATTTTAACTTTTATGTCTAAAATAAAACAACACTATACAAACATTTTTGATAGGATATTTAAAGAAATTTAATCCTTTAAATTACATTAAACTTCAAACAGTGAGTTGGTACAATCGGTGGTGGAATGAAGAGGTAGGAGGGCGAGCTTAGGCACAGTAGAAGTTTTGCCCTTGCATTGCCCCATGTCCTCCATACCAGTAAAAGAAGCAAAGAAGATTCCCCTTCTCAATAAACCATAATCTTATAAAATACTGATATAAATAGAGTAAGTAAAATTCGATTCAACTCGAAAAAATTTATAAAAAGTTAAAATTTTAAATTATTCGAATCGAATTAATCAAATCTACTTAAATTTCTTTTTCGAACTTCAAATTCCAATCAAGTTGAATTTTTATATTTGAATAAACTAAATATGAAACTCTGTTACTTTCCTCCCCCTCAAAAGTCAAACCTTTTTATTTTTTCTCCAAAAATTTTACTTCCCCAGATCTCCAAAACTTGTTTTTCTTTTACCTCCCACAAAACTTACTTTCCCTAACAAATTTTATTTCCCCCAAACCCTCAAAATTTTTTCCTTTTACTTCTCCCAAAACTTTTACTTCTCCCCCCCCCAAAACTATTTTTCCTTTTGCTTTCCACCAAAACATTTACTTTCTACTAAACCTCAACTTTTTTTCAAACTTATGTCTACCATTTGTATTATTGAATTAGATTTCATGTTTTGTACTATTTATATTATTGAATTGTTTAATCATGCTAAATCATTATCAATTTGTGTTAAAATTGATTTATTGATGATGACATAAAATACTCATGTTAAAATTCTCTGTTGGTATCAATTTCACATTTTATCTTTAAAATAAATTTTGTTAAAAATCACATTTTTACATCTAATATATTTTTCAATTTCAAAATACTTGGTGACAAGAATCAGAAGATAATTAAAACAACTAAGCAAGTAAAGAAACTAACCTGTATATAAAATATTAATAAATAAATTATGAGGGGATGAAAGTTAATAACAATTTTGATTACGGTGGGTAACAGTGGCTATGAGGATCCAAAGTTTTTTTTTTTAATTTAACTTGAACAAATATACTCGATCGATTTTCATCTCACTCAACTCGATTCGAGAAAATTTGGAATCGAATTAGAATGATAAAATAAGATTCGTCAACTCGATTAACTCAAAATTTTTTCATTCGATTCAATTAGATCGAACGCTCACCAAAGACAACCATTAAAAATTCAATCTCCCAAGCCTAAAGAAAGAGATAGAGTGGCAAAGTTTATATACATGTATACTAGAAAACACTCAAAATACTTTATAAATATACACCCTAGAATTATATCATTGCGAAACAAAATAAAATTACCTAACTAAAGTGGAATTTTTTTCTAAAATTAAAATTATTTTATTTTTTATAACATTAATCTCATTATAGGTGTTTATTCTACCTACTCTTTCTGATATAATACCTAAAATTACTCATATCCCCTCCCCTACTCTTAAATAGGAGAATAGTATACTTTAGCGCACTCAAATCCACATTCTCTTAACAACAATGCTAATGCCAATCGAACTAAAACTCAATCAGCTAATTTTTTTTTTCAAAAATCATATTTTCATTTAAAATACATTTACTTAAATTAATTTTTATATCAAATTTCTAACTACTCATAAAATGCCTAAAGTTACTCAATCATTTTCAACCCTTAAATAAAATTATATTCAAACTCGTGTCTTCTTACATTAACAATTAATTTTAATAACAAAATATATCTATTAAATAAAGTATTTCTTAAAACAAGGAGAGGATACCACTCCTTTTACTTGAGTTAAAAATCCAACAAAACATCCCAATAAAAACTTTCACCCATTAATCCAATGAAGGTAATATCTTAAAGTTAATTATTACAAACCCAAACTCCTGATAGTTTATGCACAATTTAAATGTGTATTGTTTCATGAAAGCAACAGAGTATATAATGAGAAAGATCATCTTTAGCGGCCAAGATCACTGAAATTCTCAAAATACGTGATTGGAACATTTATCAGGGCAGCTTCATCAATGATTGGAACATCTATCGGGGCAGCTTCATCATTTATTGGAACATCTATCGGTGCAGCATCATCATTCTTTCGACTCCAATGATGGCTTCTACTTTTGTACTCACCACTGTTTTCATCTTTCTCTTTCTTCCATGCCTACCTGCTGAATGAAGAAAGAACCATGGTTGAATAACTCTCAAAAAGTACTGTTGAAATCTTTTAAAAGAAGCATTTTGAAAAACAAGGATCGACTTTAAAAACAAAATTGGAGTCGCCACCAATCCCTTTTTACTTAGGTGTGATTGGATCACCTTTGTAAAACATTTTATTTTAAAACATTTGATGAAAAACAAGAGAATGGGTACGGGAGTCGGTTACGTATGAGGAAGGGTTAACACCCTCACAACGCCCAAAAATTGGTACCCAATCGATAAAATCATGTCCTATGTCAAAAATTTGAAAATTTTTAAAAATATGATCCTTTTATTAGAAAGAAAACCAAGACTTACATATTTCAAAGAAACGAGATGTCATACCCAGTAAGTTAGGACATAATATCTCATGACTTCGAAGTTAGATTCGCCTTTATTTGTAGAAACTTTTATCTCAAAACATAAAACATCATATCCAGTAAGTTAGGATACAACGTTTTGAACTTTTAAGAATAAGTTTTGATTTGGAAATTTATAAATTTCAATTTTAAAAGAAAAGGGATACTTAATATTTTAAGTTCAACGATAAAAATCGAAACCCAATAAGTTATGGCACAATCTTTCTCGAAGTCCCCAAATATTAGACATCACCTTATTATTTTTTTAAAAAAACTATTTGAAATAAATGTGTCAATTTAAAATGTATTTTATAGAAAAATGGTTTGAGTGAAACATTGCACTAATATATTACAACATAAATATTTAATAGCAATTATATATGACTACAAATTATACTAAAATAAATAATAATAAAAATAACACAAATGAATATATAAAGAACTATGTTAGCGAGAATTACAATTAAAAGGACATAAATAAATAAACATGTGATGTAAAATAAATTATGACTTTAGAAATAACAAAATCAAATGAAGAAAGGAATAATGCATTTAAACAGTGAAAGGATAAAAATATGATAATTTTTAAAATGATTTAATATATACATATATAAACAAAAAAATTAAAGTAATAAAAGAGTATTTATGATAAATAAATATAAGTTAATAATTTAATACATATATTAATGATTATATTTAATAAAATAATTAGCAAAATATAATATTTTTATATATAAAACATATATATATATAATATACTAATCATGAAATTAAATAACAATATAAATAAAATATATTATATAATATGAATAAATTTTATATATAAAAAATTAGAATTAATATATAATATAACATAATACTATACAATATAAAAAATTTAAAAATGTATAATGTAGTAAATAATATACAAATTATAAAATAATATATAATATAAAAAATTAAACCAAATAAAATAAATAATAATTAAATATATAAGGTTATATAAAAATACATATATTAATTTTTATACTACTAACAGAATTAATACATAAATATAAAAAACAATATAATATTATAATATAATTAAATAATTAAATATAGTATTAGAATAATAAAATAAAAAGGTTTTAAAACAAATAAGGATTAAATAGTAATAAAATAAATATAAAAGGACTAAATTGAAAATGCGCATCGTATTGTAAGGACTCATTAGGCAATTATGCCTTCTTTCCAAAACGACGTCATTTTAATCTTTATCCTTAAGGAGCCCGAGGATTTAATTGAAACATAAAGGAAACTTCAGAGCTTAATTATCAGAAATAAAAAATTCAAATTGGACTTAATTTAAAAAATTAAAATAGCGAAAGGACCAGAATGGCAATTAGCCCTTTAAACAAAAACGCGCGGATCCTCCCTGAGTTTTCGGGTCAACGCGCGGATCCTATCTTGTACAGGCGTCGTTTTGTACTTATTAGCCTAAGCAATAAACGGCGTCGTTTCTGTGTGGTTATATAAGTAAAAAAAAAAAAACTTAAAAATTTCATTTTAAACATTGAAAAAAAAAATCAGAAACTCCCTCCGCAAATTCTCTCTAGCCTTCGGCCTTCGACTAGTGCTCCGATGGAAGGCCACCAAATGCGCCTCCGCACGCGCCATCGCATAAGGCGATCGGAGATCAGAAAAATAAAAAAGGTAAGGTTTTTTTATCTTTTTTAGTATTTTATAAAATATGCATGCATAAATCGAAAAAAAATGCGAGATAAAGAAAAAAAACCACCTCTGTGTCGTAAAAGAAATTTGTTCTTTTTATTTCTGTGTATTTCTTTGCCTCTATTCTCCGTGTCCGTTACAGGTTTCTTAGGGTTATTTATAACCCTGGAAATAAATACAAAGAATTCTTTCTGTTTTTGCTATTTTCTTTCTTTCCTTTTGTTGTTCGTTCTTTCCCTGTTTGCAGATCAAGGACGCGAAACACGGTGATGACTAAGCGCGACTTGCTGCACGATTAGGGGCCTCGGCGTGAAGGAAGCCTGTTGGGTATCAGGCTGGTGTGGGCGCGAGGAGTGGCTTGCATGACTTGCGGCACAACTGATGGTGGGCGCAAGGCTCTTGCGGCGCTTAGAGTTTCTGAAAGCCCTAGGCTTACTGAAACTGGTTTAGTTATTGGGCCATTTCGGGCCGTTTGTACCTAGGTCTAGAACATTCACTAACCTGATGATTTGTTTTTACCCTCTTTGGGTTTCCTCTATTATGCGGATTTGGCATTTATCAAAACATATAAGACTTATAATCATATATTAATCAAACAGATCTAGATGGTGGGAAAGTGTTACATACGATATCGTGAAATCCAATATTCTTAGTCGATATCCTTGTTATCCCGATCTACAACTTTGCTCAAAAAGCCGAAAAGATGTGAAAAAAGGGTCTCTCCTATATTCGTCCATGGTTAGTGTTCTACCCGATTTCATATATTTATAAATAAACCAATCTCCTTACCTTGAAATCCCGAAAATAACACGACTTGAGTGTTACTGATATTTGACTTAGAGATCTAAGCATTGGACTCCACTTCAGATCCCGAAATGCTAAAAATAAGAAAAACCCTTGATTAGTCACTAAATAGCCATTCGGCTAGGGACTTTGAAATGCTGAAGAAATATTGGAAACTCAAAATCGACATATACCTATTGTTTTCTTCAGATTCGACACAAGCAGACTTTACTGAAGAAAATTCAACAACTTCAGGAGGTAAGATCTAAGAATTTCGATTTTTAGATGATTTAAGAATTGAAGAGATGGCTAAGAGAGATTTGGCCAATGAATACTAAGGAGAAGAATAGAATAATAGAGATGTGATTTCGGCTTTTAGGGATTAGAAGAAAAATAACAATAGAGGTTAAAAGATTCAGCCAACCAGGAAATTTTAGAGAGGAAGAAAGGGTGAAGAAAATGGTGGTTTTCGGCTTTTGAGAGGAAGAAGATAAGAAAAGAAAATAAAAGAAAGGCTTCCAAAATTTTGGCACACCCCCTCTTTATATAGAAAACCGATTCCTCCCTTTAGCAAAGATTGATTTTCAGCCAACACTGCCACACATGATAGCTCCTATCCCTTTTCCCTTATCTTAATCCATTATCTCCTCAAAAATAATCTTTATCTTATTATCCTTAAAGACTAAATCCCTAAATAATAGCATTTATCTGCTTATTATCCATATAGAATAAATATAATAAAAATCCCCAAAAAAATAGCCTTGTGCCGTCCACTTCCCTAATCCCTAATGCCAAATTTAACTAACTTAAATTAGAGGATTTGGGCTCCTTAAAACTTAAAATTTGGGCCCCTAGCACTTAAATTAACTCATTCCACATTTTTACCCATTAAACGCATAGGCCCAAAAATTTAGGATGTTACAGTTCTACTCTCCTTAAAGAAATTTCATCCTCGAAATTTCCAACTAACTAGAAATCATACTACCTAAGTCTCACCACTATGCTTTCGCTACACACTCTAATTCTAAATCCAAAATAAACACTTAGTATACTATGGTAGGGTACGCACCATTATTCGCGTTTGAAGCGTCTCCGTCCCCTTGGCGATGTGCTGGATAGACCAAAGCTGGCTGCCTCGCCTCAGCATAACCTGCACCTCTACCTTGTGCTTCACGACCACGACCATAACCATCACCTCCCCTGGCTGGGCCACGACCTCTGTGAGGCTGCTGACCAACTCTCCTATCCTGATTAGAACCTCGTCCAGCTGGCTGTGCCTGATCCACCTGTGGACAGTCCTTGATCATATGCTCTGTGAATCCACACCTAAAGCATCCACTGGTTCTCCATCTGCACTTTCCATAGTGCATCTTCCCACACGAGGGACATGAACGATTCTGACCCGTCGGAGCACGAGCTGGCCCATCAAACCTAGGCCTTTTTGAAAATGCTCCGTTGACTCTGATGATCCAACATTCCTCTTATTCATATCTCTATCTCGATTCCTATCTCTCTCTTGTCTTTTAGTTCGCTTCACCTCCTCAGCTATCTTAACTTTCTCAACCAACACAGCAAAGTCCCTCTCTCGCTGCGGTGCTATCAATACCCTTAACTCATTCCTCAGTCCATCCTCGAACCGCACACAATGTTCATATTCAGTCGCTACCATTCCTCTAGCGTAGCAGCTCAAGCGTAGAAACTCTGCTTCATATTCGGCCACAGACTTACTTCCCTACACCAAATTCAGAAATGCCTTCCTTTGTGCATCCATATAGCTGGTCCCAACATACTTTCCCTGAAATGACTCCTTAAAGAAGTCCCAAACAATGTAGTCTGCGGAGTACCCTCCTTCATCGTGAGCTACCACTGATAGGCATCGTCTCGAAGAAGAGACACGACCCCCTTCAACTTCTCCTCCACCGTGAAGTCAAGGTCATCCATTATGCGCTCAGTTGCCTCTAACCAATACTCAGCTATGTTAGGGGCTATGCCTGAAACTCCCCTAAACATCTTTGCCCGTTGGCTCGGAGTCGTTCAGACACAAACTTCGAGCTTCTAAACCCGTGCCTACTCCAGCCACTCTTTCAAGGACCCGCAGCATCGCCTGAGACACTACCTCATCTCCACCCATTTGGTCCTGAAATTCTCCCTCCATAGCTGGCAGACCTGGCATCTCATTTCCTGACCCATGGCCAGACCCTGCTGGTTCGGACATGGTCATCCTACCCCTACCACGACCACGCGACGGACGTCCACGACCTCTTGTACTCATTCTTCTGATTTGCATTTATCTGATTAAAAATTTTATGAGTTATTACTTCTTTCCACTGATTATCCACGAACAATCTTATGAAGATAGTTTTAAGAGTGATTCTTTCGAATTCGAGCCTATCTACAGTTTCAGTTTTAGACATACCTCCTAGAAACCACATACATTCAACATTCATCAAACAAACAACGTTCATGAACCTACATTCAACATATAGGGGTATTTTTGTCATTTCACTACCCAGGGGTATTTTCATAATTTTCTAAAATAAGGTTCTAGGTGATTTGGCAAAATAAGGGTATTTTGGTAATTTTTTAACTTGGGGGTATTTCGATAATTTTGAAATATGGGGGTATTTTAGTAATTTTACAAATCTAGGGTATTTCAATAATTTATAAATTTGGGGTATTTTGGTAATTTTGAAATCTGGGAGTATTTCGGTAATTTTGAATTTGAGGGTATTTTGGTAATTTTAAAATCTGGGGATATTTCAGTAATTTTGCCAATCAGGGGTATTTTGGTCATTTACAAATCAAGGGTAATTTGGTAATTTTACAAATCAGGGATATTTTGATGTTGTTGTTATTGTTTTTGTTTTCTATGAAAAATTCTGTTGACTTTGTAAATCGGGGTATATTTGCAAATCATGGGTTTTTTTTTCAAAATAAGGATATTTTAGCAATTTTGTGAGAAAAGCAGTAATGGTCCCTTTCGGGTTTTAATTATAAGTTTTAGCTTCATCAACACATCCTCATGGTTTGGGTGAGCAGTACCACGCACTGTAGGATTCCAAAGTGAAGAGGAGGTGAGTCACTAGGACTGCTTAAATACCAAGCTCTCCCTGTATCCACTTCTAGACATGCGTATGCCTGTTGCCACACCCTAACTCGGTGACTAGTTCACAGGATTTGTTTCAGTAAATTGTCTTATGGAATTTAAGAAGTTGTTTAAGTTAAGCCTATAGTCCATCAAAGTCTAATTAAACTAGCCTACGTCCCATAAAGCCCATCAAGCCCACATATATATATCACACAATGGTTTAGAGTACTTACCTGGCGGACTTGGGCCGGAGACATAGGTGCCATGCCGATCTAACAAACCTGTTATCATTTCAAAAAATCAACATGCAAGTTTCAAAAGCCCATCTTTAGAAAACGTTTTGAGCCCAAAAACCCTAAAGCTGAGTTTTGAACCGGGCTCTGTTACCAATTTGTAACACCCCAAACCCGGCCCAAACACTACATCCGGATCTGGTATGTCACTAAGGAAATTTTGTAAAACATGTCGCATTTTCAGAAAAATATTTTGGTAAAGTTTAACCTTTTATTAGGAAAAAATTTATAATTTATAGTTTTTAATAAAATATGCCTTTATGAATTAAAACCCAAATTTAAATACATGCCTTAGTTCAATTAAAATAAAATTTAAATAACTAAAAGTAATAAAAGCTCGTAATAAAACAAAATATAAACTGGTGGCCCATGGTCTTATTACAATGAGATTTAAAATCTATTAAATAAGTATATAAAATAATAACTAGAGTCTTTTTTTGGATCCAAATGTTCTTTTGCATGGCCACCTTGCGCTCCTCTTCACCAAATCAGATGCACTAAATGCTACTTGAAATGTTAATTAATTGGTTGAGTCGAGACTCAATTGTAAACCCTCATGCACCATTAGATTTGGGCCTTAGCCTCATACAACTAAAATAATCGAATTAAAATACATAATAAAAATAATATGCAAGCCCAACCCAAATCCTACGTTTCCATCTGCTACACACCCTCGTACCAGCCATTCACACCATTTGGGATTTCTACAATCAACCCACACCGCTATACGCCTTGATGGCAATCGTGCTGCTCATCATTAGATCATGGTCTAGCCACTACAACAGATCACGGTAAAAGTCGCTACAACAGATCACGATAAAAATCGCTACAACAGATCATGGTAAAATCCGCAACAACAAATCACGGTGAAAACTGCTACAACTTATAACTTCCTCCTTTCATCAAGCCCAACCCATGCAATCACATAAAATCAATATACTTATATCGTTTAATCGAACATTCACTAACACGATGATTTGTTTTACCCTCTTTGGGTTTCTCTATTATGCGGATTTGACATTTATCAAAACATATAAGACCTATAATCATATATTAATCAAATAGATCTAGATGGTGGGAAAGTGTTACACACTTGATATCGCGAAATCCAATATTCTTAATCAATATCCTTGTTATTCCGATCTACAACTTTGCTCAAAAAGCTGGAAAGATGTGAAAATAGGGCCTCTCCTATATTCGGCCATGGTTAATGTTCTACCCGATTTCATATATTTACAAATAAACCAATCTCTTTACCTTGAAATCTCGAAAATAACACAACTTGAGTGTTACTGATCTTTGACTTAAAGATCTAAGCGTTGGACTCCTCTTCAGATCCTAAAATGCGAAAATAAGAAAAACCTTTGATTAGTCACTAAATAGCCATTCGGTTAGGGACTTTGAAATGCTAGAGAAATATTGGAAACTCAAAATCGATAAATACCTATTGTTTTCTTCAAATTCAGCACAAGTAGACTTTACTGAAGAAAATTCGACAACTTTAGGAGGTGAGATCTAAGAATTTCGGTTTTTAGAAGATTTAAGAATTGAAGAGATGGCTAAGAGAGATTTGGGCAATGAATATTAAGGAGAAGAATAGAATAATAGAGATGTGATTTTGACTTTTAGGGATTAGAAGAAAAATAACAATAGAGGTTAAAATATTCGGCCAACCAGGAAATTTTAGAGAGGAAGAAAGGGTGAAGAAAATGGTGGTTTTCGGCTTTTGAGGGGAAGAAGATGAGAAAAGAAAATAAATGAAAGGCTTCCAAAATTTTGGCACACCACCTTTTTATATAGAAAACCGATTCCTCCCTTTAGCAGAGATTGATTTTCAGCCAACACTGCCACACATGATAGCTCCTATCCCTTTTCCCTTATCTTAATCCATTATCTCCTCAAAGATAATCTTTATCTTATTATTCTTAAAGACTAAATCCCTAAATAATAGCCTTTATCTGCTTATTATCGACATAGAATAAATATAATAAAATTCCCCAAAAAAAAATAGCCTTGTGCCGTCCACTTCCCTAATCCCTAATGCCAAATTTAGCTAACTTAAATTAGAAGATTTGGGCTCCTTAGAACTTAAAATTTGGGCCCTTAACACTTAAATTATCTCATTCCACATGTTCACCCATTAAATGCATAGGCCCAAAAAATTAGGATGTTACAACCAAGTTGTATGTAGCAGAGATCGTGAGGTTACATAGGGTACCGATGTCTATTATATCAGACAGGACCCTAGGTTTACATCACGGTTTTGGAAAGCCTTACATGAAGCTTTGGGAACCAAGTTAAATTTCAACACGGAATTTCATCCTCAGACAGAAGGTCAGTCAGAGGGAGTAATCCAAATTCTAGAAGACATGTTAAGGGGCTATGTGATCGACTTCAGGGGTAGTTGGGGGTTTCCTACCATTGGTAGAATTTGCATACAAAAATAGCTACCAATCCAGCATCCAGATGGCACCCTACGAGGCGTTGTATAGTCGTAGGTGTCGTACCCCTACTTGTTGGACTGAGCTGAGGGAGCGATAGTTATTGGGTCTTGAGCTGATATTTGAGACAAAGGAAAAAGTAAAGGTAATTCGGGCATGGTTAAAGGAAGCTTCGGATAGACAAAAATTGTATGCGGATCTGAAGCATAAGGATATTGAGTTTGTGGTGGGAGATCAGGTCTTTCTAAAGGTCTCACCTTGGAAGAAGATCTTTAGATTTGGAAGGAAAGGCAAGTTGAAGCCTAGGTTCATCGGACCATACCGTGTATTGAAGTGTATTGGGCCACTGGTTTATCAGCTTGAGTTACCTTCGGAGTTGAGTCAGATACATAGTGTTTTTCATGTCTCAATGTTAAGGCGTTATCGATCGAATTCATCTCATATAGTACTGGTAGATGAAGTTGAGTTAAGACCTGACTTGTCGTTCGAAGAAGAGCCAGTGCAAATTTTAGATCGGGACGTTAAGGTGCTTAGAAGGAAGTCGGTACCGTTAGTTAAGGTATTATGGCGCAATCACGAATCGGAGGAAGCTACATGAGAGCCTGAGGATTTGATTCGATAGCAATATCCTCACCTCTTTTAACCAGGTAAATTTTGAGGATGAAATTTTCTTTAAGGGGTAGAATTGTAACATCCTAAAATTTGAAATTTTATGTGTTGCATTATTTCTGGTGTTAAGCTAGTTAAATTATTAATTGTGTATGTTTAGGGGGTCCTAAGAAGGCTCGGGGTTTATTTGGTCCTAGTAAAAATTTTGGCATTTATCACTTTAAGGAGATATAGTAAGTGACCTCAAAGCTTATGGAAATAAATGAGTAAATTGCTAGCATAAATGAGCAATTGGTAAGAAGGATATGGCGCCACATGAAGTACTTTGAGGGAGGAGGTTCAAATCCCATAATGTGCAAATTTTAACTATTATTTTTTTATTCTTTCCCTACGTGTCACCAAGCAAGTAAATAAGGCAAGGTGGACTTTTTATTTTTGGCAAGATGGCTAAGGAAAATAAGAAAGGATGAAGGTGGGGAAAGAAATTAAAAGAAAGGGAAAGTATAGGGAACATGTTGGCACAAAAAGAGGAGAGTGTTATGGAAAGTTTGGTTGGCCAATTTTTGACCATTATTTTCAAGGATATGGATGGTTTGGTATAGGGGCATAGCTGAATTTTTGCTTTGCCTTTTGGTAAAAACCTAAGTGTTTGTTTTGGCCAAAAATTTCTTTAGGGTCAAATTGTGTCAGTTTCTCCAAAATTCTTCTTCTTCATGCCGAAACTCCAAGTTTCTAGTGAGCAATTTTTCTTCATTTCTTCTTGTTGCAAAATGTACCTAAGCCGTTGAGATCAAATTGTTCACTCTTTATCCTTTGGAAAAACTAAATCCTCATAAACACACACCTTTTCATCATTCTTTTCTTTTTTACAAAATTTTCCGACCCTTTCTTCCTCTTCTCAAATCCATACCCTCCATAGCTGAATATTATTGCTTGTTTTCCCTCCATAGCCAAATATCATTGTTCATTTTCCTCTATAACCGAAACCTTTCATATCTTCATTATTCTTTCTTTCTCATTGAGTTATCACTCACTCCTTTTGATCAATCGGTAAGTGGTTCTTTTCAAACATTTTATTTTCTTCCTCTTAATGCTGAAATTATGCCTTGGTTTAGGATGGTCATTTTGATCGAGACCATCATTTTATTTTACTCTCTCAAACGAGATCGCTTTTCCCTTTTGTAGTATTCTAGTGGGAGGCCAAACATCACTCTAGTCTTAAGTTGAGTGATGAACATCGGATCCAATATTGATATAGTAAGAATTCATTATGGATTTTTGATAGTACTCAATATTCGATTGATTGATTATGGAGTAATAATTTGAAATAATCAACTTTATGTTTTAGGGACTAAATCGTTCGATCTATTGACTTGTGATCATACGATTCTAGTGGTAAGCCGACCTTTCCCATAATTAATCGTTCATATCAATGTAACATTAGTTTTGACTAAGATTTGCTTTCAATGGAGACAAGCAATATCAAATCGAAAGGGATAGTGATTAGAGATCGTAAAAGGAGCGAATTTGCGATCCCTACTCCTAAGTTCAAACGAAGGGCAGTTTCGACGTTCGAGATTTTCCACCGGGTTGTGGACCGTCATCCGGGGAAAATCGACAAATCATAGTCGTTCACGATTTCGAGGGTAAACACTTTAGATCATTTATTTTAGAGTTTGAATATTAAAATCATGTATGTCGATTAATCGAGTGTTACGATATCTTAGGTGTCGAGGAGCAAGAAGGCTTAGTGCTTACCGTAATCAAGTGTGTAATCTCACATCGTTTTCATAGGTTTTAAGATTTATATCATATTGGAAATAAATCGCTATGACTAAAATCGTAATAGGGCATAAACCGAAAAAATTGGCCTAAGATACACTATTTTGATAAAATTGACAAAATCGGTAATATCATTGTGTGAATTACGAAAATGCTCTTAATGGGCCAAATTGTTATATTGCTTAATGGGCCAAATTGTTATATTGCCTTAATGGGCCGAATTGTTATATTGCTCAATGGGCCAAATTGTTATATTGCCTTAATGGGCCAAATTGTTATATTGCCTTAATGGGCCAATTTGTTATATTGCTTAATGGGCCGATTTGATATATTGCCCTAATGGGCCAATTTGCAAAGTATTAATGGGCCAATTTTTTATGTACGATGCATTTACATGATTTGGCATGGGTTGGGAAAATGTTGAAGAGAAGAAATTCGGTGGCACTGACACAAATATGTTTGATAATATGATACTCTGTGATTCTGGTGGCTTGCCCATAATTAAATTTGTTATAAATGGCATAATGCATGCGATTGGTGGGTTGTCGGGGTGGGTTGACTTGATCTGTAACACCCCAAACCCGGCCCAAACACTACAACCAGATCTGGTATGTCACTAAGAAATTTTTTTTTTAAAAATTACCAATCGTGACGACAAAAAGCCCGAATAAGAATTACATAAAATGTGTCTTAATAATCAAAAGCCTAAAACTGAATTACATGTCTTTGAAAGAAATTAAAACGAGAATTATTAATAAAGGCCCATAATAAAACTAAAATGTAAACTAATGGCCCATGGCCTTATTTCAACGTAGTTCGAATTCATAACATAAAATACTTTGAAAAAAAAACTATTAAGTGGAACTTTATAGCGGATCCACATATGCTTTTGCATGGCCACCTTGCGCTCCACTCCGTCCGGTCCAATGCACTAATTGTCACCGAAGGTTAGTTTTATTGGGTGAGTCGTGAGACTCAGCAGCAACCCTCATGCACCACTAGATTTGGGCCTCATAAAATGTAATAATAATTTCATTTACATGGATAACAAATAATATGCAAAGCCCAACCCATTTGCCTAGGTTTCCATCCGCTACACGCCCCCGTACCAACCAACACACCATTGGGGATTTCTACAATCAACCCACACCGCTACACTCCAAGATGGCAGTCATGCTGCTCATCAACATATATTGGTCGAAGCCCTTATAATAGATCACGGCATTAGCCACTACAATAAATCACGATAAAAACCGCTACACATATACGTATAGATATAACTTCCTCCTTTCATCACCCAACCCATGCAAACATGTACAATAATTTAAAAACATGTACAACAATTTACTTGTAACATATAATCAGATTATTTACTAATCTGACAGTCCGCTGTTTAAATCCGAGATTTTGGCTTTTAACATATAAAACTTATGAACATATATATAAAATTAATCAGATCTAGACGGTGGGGAAGTATTACACACCTGATATCGCGAAATCCAATATTCTTAGTCGATGTCCATGCTATTTGAATTTATTATCCTCAATCTATAACTTTGCTTAAAAGCCGAGAAAACTGTGAAAATATGCCCTCTCCTATATTCGGCCATGGTTAGTATTCTACCAGAGTTTATATAAATAAATAAACAAATCCTCTTACCTTGAAATCCCAAGAGTAGCACGATTCTATAACTTAGAGATCTATGTGATTGGCCTCCCTCTTCAAATCCCGGAATGCCGAAAAGAAGTGTGAAATAAGAGATTAGTTTCTAATAGCCATTTGGCTAAGGACTTTGAAAAGCCGAAAGAACATTGAAATCCCAAAATCAACACTTACCTATTGTTTCTTTTAGATTCCGGTACAAGTAGACTCCATTAAAGAGGATTCGGCTTATATGGACAAAGAGGGAAATCGATAGGCATTAGTACACATGATTCGAGTTAGATCTTAGGAAAAGAAAGAGTGAAATCGAATAGAACAAAATCCCAAAACTCACCGAATTACAGAGGAGTATTCGGCTTACGGTGCACCTTCGAAAATAAAGATCTCACCTAATGGTTCGGCTATGGAGGAAGAAGATGTACACCAAGAGTATTCGGCCTTCAGAAGGGTTTTTGAGTAGAGGAGAAACACTAAGGACTGTCGGCTAGAAGAGAAAAATTAAGGCAAGTGGGTGAGATGAGTTTCGGCTAGAGAGGAAAAAGTGTGAAAGAAAGAGAAGCAAGTGGAAGAAAAAGATGATTTCCTCCTACTAAATTTGGCACACACACATAGAGTTGGAGTTTCTGCCGACTCTCTCCCTCCTGATAGCCTTCATCTCACCTAATAACCCGATCGTTATCTTACCTTTAGAAGAGCCCATTTGAGAACCACCTCTTTCCTCCTAATTATCATCTTTTTATCACCTAAAATAAAAGAAATAAACACTCCTAAATGCTAACAAGTGTGTCGTCCACTCCCCCTCCTTGATATGCCAAAATTTTGCCCCCAATTCTTGAACCTCAAGTGGCCACACATGGCCCAATAACCCCTCCTAAGTGGCGCTACCTTAATGCCCACTCAAAGCACTCCAAATTTTTGGGCCACAAGCCCAGCTTGGTACCAAAAATAACTATTTAAATTTAATTACTACTAACACTATTTTTAATCATTCTAACCCAAGTTTTAAAGCCCAAAATATCACTTAAACTACTCAAAACATTAATTTAAACTCTAATCCATATATTTAATCAAGGCTTCAGCCCAAGCCTTAAATTTTGAACTAACATGTTAAACCAACATATAAATGCACAGGCCCACATTCAGGATGTTACAGTTCTACCCTCCTTAAAAAAATTTCATCCTTGAAATTTTCAACTAACTAGAAATCATACTACCTAAGTCTCACCACTATGCTTTTGCTGCGCACTCTAATTCTAAAGCCAAAATAAACACTTATCATACTACGGTAGGGTACGCACCATTATTTGCATCTGGAGTGTCTCCATCCCCTTGGCGATATGCTGCATAGACCAAAGCTGATTGCCTTACCTCCACATAACCGGCACCTCCACCTGGTGCTTCACGACCACCTCTTGCTTCATTGCCACATCCGGCTTGACCACGACCCTTAGTCCGGTGACCACCTCTCCTAGCTTCGATCGAACTTTGGCCCGTTGGTCTCCACGATCCATCGAGGGCAGGTCCCTCATCGATGTTCTGTGGATCCACACCTGAAACATCCACCGGTTTTCACTCTGCACTTCCCATAATGGGTTCTCCCACATGTAGAACATGCTTCACTCTGGCCCGATGGAGCACGAGTTGGCCCATCAGTCCTAGGCCTCTTTATAAAATTCTCCAGATGCTCCCGATGGCCCAAAACTTCTCTTATTGTCACCCCGATCCTTATCCCTTGCTTGTCTCTAAGCCCATTTCACTTCCTTAGCTATTTTGACCTTATCCACCAAAACCGCAAAAATTCTCTCTCACTGTGGTGCAATCAGAATCCTTAACTCATTCCGTAGGCCATCCTCGAACCGAACGCATCGTTCGTACTCCGTTGCTACCATTCCCCGAGCGTAATGACTCAAGCGTAGGAACTCAGCCTCATACTCAGCCACAGACTTACCTCCTATACCAAATTCAGGAATTCTTTCCTTTGAGCATCCATATAACTAGCCCCAATGTATTTTCCCTGGAATGAGTCCTTAAAGAAATCCCAGTCAATTAGGTCCGTGACCGTACCCTCTTTCACCATGAGCCACCATTGGTAGGCCTCGTCTTGAAGAAGAGACACGAACCCCTTCAGCTTCTCCTCCACCATGAAGTCTAGGTCATCCATTGTACATTCCACTACCTCCAACCAATATTCAGCGAACTCGGGGATACGCTAGAGACTCCCCTAAATACTTCAGCCCCATTGCTCCTCAGCCTCTCTGGCACGAATTTTTGGGCTCCTTTGCCGATACCAGCCTCAGCCACTCTTTCCAAAACCCTCAGTACAGCCTGAGACACCACATCCTCTCCACCTGTCTGGTCCTAAAATTTCACCTCAGCAGCTGGTGAAATCGGTATCTCACTTTCGGACCCATGTCCCGATCTTACGGGTACTGACACGATTATCCTACCTTTATCGCGACCACATGGTAGACGTCCTCGTCCTCTTGTACTCATTCTTCTAGTTTGCGTTTATCTGATTTAAAAGTTTTATGAATCATTAGTTATTTCCACTAATTATCCCCGAACAATTTTATGAAACATAGTTTTAAAAGTGATTCTTTCGAATTCGAACCTATCTTACAGTTTTCAGTCTTCCTATTCTAGGAATTATGCACACACAATGTTCATACAAGTAACATTGATCACCTAAGGGTATTTTCGTCATTTCACTACCCAGGGGTGTTTTCATAATTTTATCCTATAGGGGTATTTTCGTAATTTTCCAAAATAAGGTTCCAGGTGATTTTATGAAATAAGGGTATTTTGGTAATTTTCTAACTCAGGGGTATTTCGGTAATTTCATAAATTTGAGGGTATTTCAATAATTTTGCAAATCTGGGGTTATTTCGGTAATTTATAAAATTTGGGGTTATTTTAGTAATTCTGCCAATTAGGGGTAATTTGATCATTGTGCAAATCAGGGGTGTTTTGGTCGTTTACATATCAAGGGTAGTTTGGTAATTTTACAAATCAAGGATATTTTGATGTTGTTGTTGTTTTTATTTTCTATGGAAAGATTCTGTTGACTTTGTAAATCGGGGTATATTTGCAAATCATGGGCACCTTTTTCAAAATAAGGATATTTTAACAATTTTGTGAGAAAAATAGTGGTGGTCCTTTCGGGTTTTAATTATAAGTTTTGGCTCATCAACATGTACTCGTAACTAGGGTGAATAGTCACTATGCACCGGTAGGATTCTAGTGAAAAGGAGGTGAGTCACTAGACTGCTTAAGTACCAAGCTTTCCACGAATCCACTCCTAGACATGCATATGCCTATTACCACACCTGTCATGGCTAAAGTGAATAATCACTATGCACTGTAAGATTCCGTGAAGAGGAGGTGAGTCACTCTTGATCGCTTAAATATCAAGCTCTTCCGATCTATTCCTAGACATGCATATGCTTGTTATCACACTTTAGTCTTATGAGTTGTTTACAGGTGTTGTTTAATGAAGTTAAGTCTTATGAATTTGAAGAGTTGTTTGTCTAAGCCTAAAGTCCATCAAGTTCTAACCTAAATAGTCTATGTCCCATAAGCCCGTTAAGCTCACATTTATATTCACAATCAGGAGTTTAGTATACTTACCTGGCGAACTTGGCCGGAGACGTAGGTGCCATGCTGAGCTAACAAACCTTTACCAAGAGAAATCCATGTTTTAAAAACCCATTTTTAGAAAATCTTTTGGGCCCAAAATCCCAAAGTCGAGTTTTGAACCGAGCTCTGATACCAATTTGTAACACCCCAAACACGGCCTAAACACTACAACCGGATCTGGTATGTCACTAAGAATTTTTTTAAAAAATTACCAATCGTGACGACATAAAGCCAGAATAAGAATTACATAAACTGTGCCTTAATAATCAAAAGCCCAAAATTGAATTATATGTCTTTGAAAGAAATTAAAATGAGAATAATTAATAAAGGCCCATAATAAAACTAAAATGTAAACTAATGGCCCATGGCCTTATTACAACATAGTTCGAATTCATAACATAAAATACTTTGAAAAAGAAAACTATTAAGTGGAACTTTATAGCCGGATCCACATATGCTTTTGCATGGCCACCTTACGCTCCACTACGGCCCGGTCCGATGCACTAATTGTCACCTGAAAGGTTAGTTTTATTGGGTGAGTTGTGAGACTCAGTGTGCAACCCTCATGCACCACTAGATTTGGGCCTCATAAAACGTAATATTAATTTCATTTACATGGATAACAAATAATATGAAAAGCCCAACCCATTTGCCTAGGTTTCCATCTGCTACACGCCCCCGTACCAACCAACACACCATTGGGGATTTCTACAATCAACCCACACCGCTACATGCCAAGATGGTAGTCATACTGCTCATCAACATATATTGGCCGAAGCCCTTATAATAGATCACGGCATTAGCCGCTACAGTAAATCACGATAAAAACCACTACACATATACATATACATATAACTTCCTCCTTCCATCATCCAACCCATGCAAACATGTACAATAATTTGAAAACATGTACAACAATTTACTTGTAACATATAATTAGATTATTTACTAACCTGAGGGTTCGCTGTTTAAATCTGAGATTTTGGCTTTTAACATATAAAACTTATGAACATATATATATAATTAATCAGATCTAGACAGTGGGGAAGTATTACACACCTGATATCGCGAAATCCAATATTCTTAGTCGATGTCCTTGCTATCCGGATCTATTATCCTCAATCTATAACTTTGCTTAAAAGCCAAAAAAACTGTGAAAATATGCCCTCTCCTATATTCGGCCATGGTTAGTATTTTACCCGAGTTTATATCTATAAATAAACAAATCCTCTTACCTTGAAATCCCGAGAGTAACACGATTCTATAACTTAGAGATCTATGCGATTGGCCTCCTTCTTCAAATCCCGGAATGCCAAAAAGAAGTGTGAAATAAGAGATTAGTTTCTAATAGCCATTCAGCTAAGGACTTTGAAAAGTTGAAAGAACATTGAAATCCCAAAATCAACACTTACCTATTGTTTCTTTTAGATTAAGCAAAGTTGACTCCATTAAAGAGGATTCGCTTATATGGACAAAGAGGAAATCGATAGGCATTAGTACACATGATTGGGTTAGATCTTAGGAAAAGAAAGATTGAAATCAATATAGCAAAATCTCGAAACTCACCGGATTACAGAGGAGTATTCGGCTAACGATGTACCTTCGGGAAATAGAGATCTGACCTAATGGTTCGGCTATGGAGGAAGAAGATGTACACCAAGAGTATTCAGCCTTCAGAAGGGTTTTTGAGGAGAGAAGAAACACTAAGGATTTTCGGCTAGAAGAGAAAATTGAAGGCAAGTGGGTGAGAAGAGTTTCGACTAGAGAGGAAAAAGTGTGAAAGAAAGAGAAGCAAATGGAAGAAAAAGATGATTTCCTCCTACTAAATTCGACACACACACATAGAGTTGGAGTTTCTGCCAACTCTCTCCCTCCTGATAGCCTTCATCTCACCTAATAACCCGATCCTTATCTTACCTTTAGAAGAGCCCATTTGAGAACCACCTCTTTCATCCTAATTATCATCTTTTTATCACCTAAAATAAAAGAAATAAACACTCCTAAATGCTAACAAGTGTGCCGTCCACTCCCCCTGCTTGACATGCTGAAATTTTGCCGCCAATTCTTGGGCCTCAAGTGGCCACACATGGCCCAATAACCCTCCTAAGTGGCGCTACCTTAATGCCCACTCAAAGCACTCCAAATTGTTGGGCCACAAGCCCAGCTTGCTACCAAACATAACTATTTAAATTTAATTACTACTAACACTATTTTTAATCATTCTAACCCAAGTTTTAAAGCCCAAAATATCACTTAAACTACTCAGAACATTAATTTAAACTTTAATCCATATATTTAATCAAGGCCTCAGCCCGAGCCTTAAATTCTTGAACTAACATGTTAACCCAACATATAAATGCACAGGCCCACATTTAGGATGTTACATGATCCCCACAAGTGTGTTGGTTGGTACGGGTGGTGTGTGGCGGATGGATTATGAGGATTGGTTTGGGAATTAAATTACATGTGGCGGATGGATTATGAGGATTGGTTTGGGAATTAAATTACATTCACATGATATAATTGATACATTATATTTTAAATGGGCTTAGGCCCAAAATATTGCTAAATGGGATTTAGGCCTAGTGGACAACGGTAAGGGGGGTATACATTGAGTTCTAGTAACTCACCCCATTTTTCCTTATCCCTTTCAGGTAATGTTTAGTGACGGAGACTCGGGCCATGGATTACTTGGTGGAGGCCATACTACAAAAACGGTTTTATTTGGAGTTTAGATTTTTTTAGTACATTTAATTACTCTACTATTTTGAGTTAAGGTTGTAATAAGGCCTCTGGATTATTTTTATTTTGTTTTTTGTTTGACATATTTATATTTTGCTCTAAGTACTTTAAATGATATTTTCTAAAACTTAAATAAACATTTTCTAAAATGGATATACAAATGGATTTCATAATAAACTTTCATAAATATTTTAAATCGAAATCTTCTCTTAAATTTTCATCAACATTTTTTTTATTAGACATGTTTGTAAAATCATTAGTTTAAATTTATCGATTTATCAATCAATCTTCTATTCAGTAATACTTTGTCAAAATTTTAAATGGGAATTTTTTTACTTAATTTTAAATCAATATCTATTTACGTACAATTGGAAAGGACTTAAAAGCATTTTTATCATGTGACATGTCAAATCTGGCCTTAACGCATGGGCCGGGTTTGGGGTGTTACAGAAGGATTCACTTATCATTATCCCTTCAACAAGAATTCCTTGAATGATCAGTTGAAGTTCCTGCACTTGATTCACAACTTATTTAGAATCAATAATTACAAAAGTCAAGAATTTAGCAACTAAAAAATTTTTAGTTCCAGCATCTTCGACTTTGTATTTATGGTCCAATAATGTCCATAATTCCTTAGTTGTTTTCTTAACACTATACACTTTGTACAATGCATCCAACAATCCATTAAGGATGTAGTTTCGGTATATGAAATCAAAATGTTTCCAAGCTTCAATAGTAGTCAAAGTGGTAACTTTATCTACCTCGCCCTCTTTAACAGTAGGAGGGTCATCTTTCAAAACTTTGGCCAAGTTCAACATGGTCAAATAAAATAACATTTTCTATTGCCAAGTCTTGAAATTCTATCTCGATAATTTTGTAGGTTTCTCGTTGTGGCTTACAGCAGCTACCACCAGCAACACTAAGTTTTGGATCAAAGATTGCATTTGAACCAAAGCTTCAGATTGTGAATTGATTAAATAAATGATAGTCTCCATTTTTCTATTAAGAAACAAAACCAAAATTAGAAAACTTATCAACTTTTGTTAGATGGCAGGAATCTAACAAAACCCGAAATAAAAGTTTATACAATCTAATAAAAAATACAATAAAATAATGCACCAGTTAGGTAAATGTAACGCCTCAAGGTTTTAGTGGTAATGGTGGTTAGGTTTTGTAACACCCTAAACCCGGCCCATGTAGTATGACTGGATCTGGCATGTCACATGAAGAAAATGTTTAAAGGACTTGTGTTTGAGCTAAAGTTGACGTTATTTGGTTATAGTTGAGAAAACAAGTTTAGTTTATAAAAAA
Source organism: Gossypium rotundifolium (assembly GCA_025506655.1). Classification (NCBI taxonomy): domain Eukaryota; kingdom Viridiplantae; phylum Streptophyta; class Magnoliopsida; order Malvales; family Malvaceae; genus Gossypium; species Gossypium rotundifolium. The sequence goes on from CP106734.1 coordinate 50,999,394, forward strand.
TTGATAAAAATATTACTAATCTTGAGAGGATTGATTGATGAAACGGAAATCGAACTAATGAACTTTAAAACTGTGATTTTTGAGAATGATGTTAATAATTCAAAAGAAAATCCAAGTTAAATTATTTGTATATATTTGTTATGAAATTCGTTTGTTAATCAATTTTGGAAAACCGTTATTTATAATTTCAGAAAAATCCTCGTTTAAAACAATTCATGAAAGATAATAAGTTCTTCAAAACATAAAGCAAATTAAAACATATCCCATAGGCCTTATTACAACTTTAAACCCAAAATTGTAAAAGAAATGAAATAAAGCGGAAAAGAAATTTACTAAAGTTCAAAAATATTGTTCCCAAAGTATGGCCTCCACCGAGACATTCATGGCCCCAAGTCCTCATTATCGAGATTTACATGTAAAGATTACGAAAAAGGGGTGAGTTACAAAAACTCAGTGTATAATCCCCTTACTGTCATTCACTGGGCCTGAACCCTCATAGCATAATCTTGGGCCTAAGCCCATTTACAGAGTAATAAATAAGTGAAATGAATGTAACCCAACCCATCCAACCATCACATCCCCGACCAGCCAAACACACCTGTGGGGATCAAGTCAACCCACCCCGCTCGCTCACAGCAATTTGCAGTCGAGCTGCTATTTGTATAATATTTTTGTGGTCAAGCCATTGAAATCATAATTAAGCACAATAACAATGAATTATGGCAATGCCACCAGGCTACACTGCTCTCCATACAAGTTTTTTTTCCCATCCCATGCAATATGTATAGATGCAACATTATAAAAATATATCCACATTTATAACAACCATTAATCTAGTGAAATATTTCAGTGTATCGACCTATTTAATCACTTTGGAAATTCGGCCCATAAGGGCATTCTAGCAAATCGACCCATTAGGGCATTTTGGTAAATCGCCCATGGGGAGTTTCGTATAACGACCCATTAAAGCTCTTTAGTAATTCGGCCCATAAGGGCATTTTTGTAATTTAGCAAATTAATACCGATTTTGACAGATCTTAAAATTAACGTTGTTTAAGCAAGTTACTCAATTCATGCCATATTACAATTATTAGATTTGTAAGCAACAACGATCTATTTTTCAACATGATAGTGAATCCCGAATCTACAGGATTTTAGTGTGGGAATACACACCATTACGGTAATGACTAAACCTTCTTGATCGTCGGCACTTATGACACCATAACACTCGATTAACTAACAAAAGATAGTGTCTTAATCCAAATCTAAATCTAACGATTTAAAGAAATGCTTACCCTTAGAATCGTAAATGACCATGATTTGCCTACTCTCACCCGAAGATGGTCCACAACCTAGTGGAAAATCCCGAACTGTCGATACCACCCTACGTTTGAACTTAGGAGTAGAGATTGCAATTTCACTCCTTTTTCGCCCTCCTATCAATTTTCCCTTAATATCGCTACCACTTGCCTCCATTGAAAGAGTCCCAATTAGAAAAATACTATGATGAGAGAATGTAGTTGTTTAAGGAGAGGATTTGGCTTACCACTACTTCTAAAGGTCAACGAGTAAAGAAGAACGAGTGATTTAATCCCTAAAATAATTGATTAGTCATAACATTCGATCCGATTTGCAAAATAACTCTTTACCTTGAAGAAACTCTTTACCTTAACGATGATAGATCCGACTCCCACCGATTCATCTTAAGGCTAAAGATGAGTCAGCAAGGTTGTGATATTCGGCCAATCTATTAGAGCACTACAAAAATTGAGATGATCATGATATAAGGAAGTAGAAAGGAATGGTGTTTTGGTTTAGAGAACCAACCAATGATAAGGGGTACATATTCAGCTAAGGAGAAAAGAAAATGAAAGGAATAGAATGAACCCACCTACCTGATTCAACCAAGGAAGAAATGCCCAACACTTAAGATGGAGAAGAGAGGAGATGTTAAAGATTCAACTATTGAAGAGAAAAGAACAAAGAAGATACGGGCACAAAGTAATGTCGATTTAAGAGAAAGGGAGAAAGTTCGAAGAAATGGTGAAAAAGAAAAGAAGTGATGGACAAAGGAGTATTTGAGAGTTTCGGCTAACACCAAAAGAAAAATGAACAAAATGGATTGAATGTTACGACAAAACAAAAGAAAAAGGTGAACAATTTGGCTTGAGGGTTTTGGCGTTGGAAAAAAATACCCAAATGTTAAAAAGAAACTAAACCTTTCATGCAAAAACTTGCAAAAAGGCTATAGAAATTCGGTTCCCCCATTCTCCCTACAAAAACCGTATATCTCTAACACCATAAAGGTAATGGTTGACCAAAAATTGTTTCCCAAGCTCCTTCTAAAAATTCGGCTAACAAATCCCCCTTTTACTACAATTCCTTTACTTCTTTCTTTCTTTTTCCCTTGATCTACTCCTTACGCTTCTCCTTAGTGTTCTTTCCATCATTAGAAAGTCTTCCTTACCTTCTTTATAGTCTTGGCCGACACTTTGGAAAAGAAGCACAAAAATTAATCCAAAAATTTGCAATAGGTGGGATCCGAACTCCACCTCTCAAGCCCCTTCATGTGACGCCACACCACTCTGCTACTAGCTCCACTTGTGCTAGAAAAATTGTAACATCCTAAACCCGGCCCATGCGTTACGACCAGATTTGGTATGTCACACAAAGAAAATCTTTAAAGAACTTGAGTTTGTACTAAAGTTGGTGTTATTTAGTTATAGTTTTAGAAAAACAATTTTGAATATAGATATTCGATAAAATACTACTAATTTCAAGAGGGTGATTTGTAAATTGAAAATCGAACTAGCGAACCTTAAAATCGTGACTTTTGAAAATATCGTTGATATTTCGAAAGAAAATTTTTGACTTAAAAATATTCGTAGAAGTTTGTTATGAAATCCATTTGTTAGTTTATTTTAGAAAACCTTTATTTAAGTTTTTAGAAAAAAATTCCATTTAAAGCAATTTAAACAAAATAATAAGTACGTCAAACATAAAGCAAAAGTTAAAATATTTTAGAGGCCTTATTACAACATAAAAACTCAAATAGTAAAAATAACGAAATAGAGTAGAAAACTAATTTACTAAAGATCGAAACATTTACCGAGTCATCCATGGGCCCAAGTCCTCGTCACTGAGATTTACCTACAAGTATTAAGAAAGAAAGGAGGGTGAGTTACTAGAACTCAGAGCATAATCCCTTACCGTCATCCACTAGGTCTGAACCCATTTAGCAATATCTTGGGCCGGAGCCCATGTAGCATAATCTTGTGCCGAAGCCCATTTACAAAATAGAACATATATATGTGCAATGTATGCAACCCAACCCATCCTAGTAATCCATCTGCTACACACCACCCATACAATCCCATCACACCTGTGGGGATCAAGTCAACCCACCCCGCCAAACACACCGATAAGGCAGACAAGCTGCTAATCACGTAATTTGTATGAAGCCACCGAATAATAGAATATACGTAGCATAGCCACTGCATGAATGTGTGAGCCACCGTAATATACTTCTTTCGATCATCAAAATCCCAATCCCATGCAGAATATCATGTATGCAAAGCATATATCAAAAATGATGTCTGAATTAAATGACCATCATAATCAGTTAAACAGAATACACACAATCATACTAATCAATCCATAAGGGTAAAATAGAAATCTTACCCTCTAGAGGAATTTCGGTAACTAGGCCCATAGGGGCATTTTCATAATTCAGCCCATAAGGGCATTTTTGCAATTTAGCCCATAAGGGCATTTTTGTAATTCGGTCCATAAGGGCATTTCGGTAAATTTCACAACCCAAAAGTATTTCTGTAATTTTACTCATCAAGGGTATTTTCATAATTTTGCAACCCCAGACTTAACTACTAAATTGGGGCATAAAAATTGAAACTGTTTATCAGCGTTATATTGACTAAACTGTCTATAACTCGAGTTAGAAAACTCAAAATTTAGATCCATAAATTTTCCTCGAAACTAGACTCATAAATATTCTTACTAAAAGTTTTCTAGAATTTTTAGCTTAACCATTTAGTACAATTTATTCATTAAAAATTCCCTTGTTTCATTGACCAACGGTTCTGACCTCTCTTACACTAAATTCAAATATCTCCTTGTACCGCTTTCATATGTTGCTCCCACTTGTTTCTATTGAAACTAGACTCACTAAGGTATATATAAATATAAATTATAACTCATAATTCACTTTGTACAATTTTGAATTATTTTTCCAAGACAGAATAGGCTATCACGAAGTCCTTCAGAACCAGTCTCACTAAAATTAAGATATCACAGAATATAAAATTCCTCTTCCTCCTCTGTATCTTTCATATAAAACTATATACAGTAAGATTTGATTCGATATCTTATTCACTTTCTAATTCCCTTATTCTTATTTTTGTGATTTTTCACATTCATGTCACTGCTGAGAATAAAAAACTGTTTCATTGCAAATTAAGGTTACCACTACGAACATACGCACGCCTGAGTGATCACCGATGCTGATTTTCGATTTCCTTCGGTATTTTGACCGAATCACAGAAAATTTCATGCAATTATTCAGAGAGATGTGAGATTACATACCATTTCAAACATGTATTCTAATGGGGTTTGAGATTACACACCTTAATCGGAATCCGTAACACGATACTCTCCACGGGACCTAAAGGTACAATCAGTCAACAATTAATCCAATGCTCAATTTTCAACTTCAACCAAGTATTGAGATATTGAACCTTGAAGAAATCCCTTACCTTGACAATAATAGATCAACTTCTTTCGTTTGGGCGCAAGACTAGAAATGATTCGGCTAAAATGTGGTATTCGTCCAATCCACTAGAATACTACAAATAAAGAATTATCAAAATATGCGGGAGTGTAGAAAAACACCATTTCAGTATAGATACAATATGAAACAACCAAATAATGAGGGACACTCATTTGGCTAAGGAGAAATAGAATGAAAAGATTTGAATAAAAAAAAACACTTACCCGGTTTAATCAAGAAAGAAAAGTCCAACTTGTAAGATGAAGAAGAGGATGATAACAAATTCGGTAATGAAAATGTGGATTAAAGAAGAAAGAAGAAAGGTTGAAGAATTTTGTGAAAAGAAATGAAAAGATAGAGAAAGGGAGCTTAATAGTTTCAGCTAAACAAGAGAAAAAGATGGACAATTGTGCAAGAGTGATTCGGCCATCAAAAGAAAATGAGCAAAAGTGGTTTGAAGGTCATGGCAAAACAAAAGAGAAAAATTACCAAATAGATTAGGAGGTTTTGGCCAAAGCAAAGAGGGAGATGGATTTGAAAAGAAGACACAATGTTCAAAGAGAAAAGTGTACTAAACTAACAAAATGGTCTAAAGAGAAAAGAGAAATTCAGCTCTCCCTTCCCCCCTAACAAAATCGTGTGAACTCTAGCCAAAAGGGTGGATGTTGACCAACAAAAATCTTTCCAAAACATCACCCATGAAAAAGGCCAACATGTTCCCTCATCTTGCCTTTTCCTTTTGATTTCTTTTCTTACCCTCATACTTGCCTTATTTCCTTAGCCACCTTTCCAAAATTAAAAGTCTTCCTTGCCTTATATACATCCATGGCCGACACTTAGGGATGAATATCATAAAAAAAGTAAATCAATAATTTCACTAGATGGGATTCGAACTCCAGCCCTTAAGCCCCTTCATGTGATGCCTCACCACCTTCCTACTAGCTCCTCTTGTGCTAGCAAGTTGCCCAATTATTATCTTATGTTAGATGCCACTTGTCTTCTCCCCTTTAAATATTTCAACACTAAAATTTTCCTATGGCCTAACTTGAACCCGGAACTTCCTAGAAACCTCGTAACTTCCCAAAATAACTTATCTAATAAGTCCAACATGAAATAATGTTGTTCTTTTGTTTTCAAAATTTTAAACACTCCCAAGCCCAAGGCCCAATTGGCCCAATCCTACTAGGCCCAATTTTGGGATGTTACAATTTTACCCTCCTTAAAAAAATTTCGTACTCAAAATTTCCAATCAACTACTAAACGTACTCAAGTCACACCGCTATGCTTTCGCTACGCACTTTGATTTTAATAACACTAATGTACTTTCTATCTTAATCTTGGAAGCTTCTCACACCATCAAATATCTAATCCTCAGAAGTAAACAGGTATTTATCATTCATTCATAAAGTTTTCTACATTCAACCAAAACATACTCGTCTTAATGGTGATGGAACCATCTCGAGCCCTATGCTCCTTAGACCCGCATCTCAAACATGCTCTTGACCTCCTCTAGCACTCACTCGGTGATGCCTTCCGCAATAATCGCAAGCTAGAAAGTTTGGACGTGCCTTGACATGCTTCACAGAACGATATTGCGACCCAATTCCATCATGAGATCCCGTCTTAGCCACTGGTGATGTCGACGCCTCCCTTTCGGGCAGATGCCTCGGTGCTAAAGATCCAACTCTAGCACCTCAACCTCTACCACAGCTACGTCCACCACGTCCACGTCCTCTAGCACTCATATTAATAAGTTGATTTAATTTGATTAAGAGTCTTATAAATTAGTATACTATTCAATGTTTTATTAAACAATGTTTTTTGGAGTATAGGAAGTAAAATTGCTTTCGTAGAACGTATCCTAAAGTCTCAATCTCTATAGTTTCAACTTCGAAAGCTAACAGTTCTAGAGTATTTCTACAGTCATACCACAATAACCATAAAATAAAAACATAAACTTACTTGACTTGTTGCCAGATACCCGTGGTGCCACACTTCTGCTAAAACATGTATTTATAAATCCAATTTCAACAACTTTGAAAAACGCTTTTGAACCCAAACCACAACCAAGTTTTGTAATCGGGCTCTAATACCATAAAATATAACACCCCAAACCCAGCCCATGCGTTACGACTAGATTTGGTATGTCACACGAAAAAAATGTTTAAAGAACTTGAGTTTGTACTAAAGTTGGTGTTATTTAGTTATAGTTTAAGAAAAATAATTTTGAATATAAATATTCGATAAAATACAACTAATTTTAAGAGGTTGATTGGTAAATTGAAAATCGAACTAGCGAACCTTAAAACCGTAATTTTTGAAAATATCATTGATACTTTGAAAGAAAATTTCCTACTTAAAAATATTCGTAGAAGTTTGTTATGAAATCCATTTGTTAGTCTATTTTAGAAAACCTTTATTTAAGTTTTTAGAAAAAATTCCATTTAAAGCAATTTAAACAAAATAATAAGCACGTCAAACATAAAGCAAAAGTTAAAATATTTTAGAGGCCTTATTACAACATAAAAACCCAAATAGTAAAAATAACGAAATAAAGCAGAAAAGTAATTTACTAAAGATCAAAATATTTAATTCCGAAATATGGCCTCCACCGAGTCATCCATGGGCCTAAGTCCTCGTCACTGAGATTTACCTACAAGGATTAAGAAAGAAAGATGGTGAGTTACAAGAACTCAGTGCATAATCCCTTACCGTCATCCACTGGGTCTGAACCCGTTTAGCAATATTCTGGGCCGGAGCCTATGTAGCATAATCTTGGTTTGAAGCCCGTTTACAAAATAGAACATATATATGTGCAAGGTATGCAACCCAACCCATCCTAGTAATCCATCCGCTACACACCACCCGTACTATCCCATTACACCTGTGGGGATCAAGTCAAACCACCCCGCCAAACACATCAATAAGCAGACAAGCTGCTAATCATAGAATTTGTGGCGAAGCCACCAGAATAACAGAATATACGCGGCATAGCCACTAGACAGAATGTGGTAGAGCCACCAGAATATACTTCATCCGATCATCAAAATCCCAATTCCATGCAGAATATCATGTATGCAAAGCATATATAAAAAATGATGTATGAATTAAATTATCATCATAACCAGTTAAACAAAATACACACGATCATACTAATCAACCCTTAAGGGTAAAACAAAAATCTTACCCCCAGGGGTTTTCAATAATTTGGCCCATAGGGGCATTTTCGTAATTTGGCCCATAAGGGCATTTTCATAATTCGGCCTATAAGGGCATTTCGTAATTTGATCCATAAGGGCATTTCGATAAATTTCACAACCCAAAAGTATTTTTGTAATTTTACTCATCGAGTGTATTTTCGTAATTTCGCAACCCCGGACTTAACTACTAATTTAGGACATAAAAATTAAAACTGTTTATCTGCATCATACTGACTAAACTATCTATAACTAGAGTTAGAAAACTCAAAATTTAGATTTGTAAATTTTCCTCGAAACTAGACTCATAAATATTCTTACTACAATTTTTCCAGAATTTTTGGCTTAACCATTTAGTATAGTTTATTCATTAAAGATTCCCTTGTTTAACTGACCAACAGTTCTGACCTCTCTTACCATAAATTCAAATATCTCCTTGTACCGTTTTCATATGTTGCTCCCACTTGTTTCTATTGAAACTAGGCTCACTAAGAAATCAATAAATATAAATTATAACTCATAATTCACTTTGTACAATTTTGAATGATTTTTCCAAGATAGAATAGGGAACCACAAAGTTCTTCAAAACCAATCACACTAAAATTACGATATCACAGAATATAAAATTCCTCTTCCTCCTCTATTTCTTTCATATAAAACTAGACACAGTAAGATTTGATTATATATCTTATTCCCTTTCTAATTTCATTTTCCATTTTTTCATGATTTTTCAAAATCATGTCACCGCTTCTAATGAAAAATTGTTTCATTGCAAATTATGGTTACCACTACGAACATACGCACGCCCGAGTGATCACCGATGCCGATTTCCAATTTCCTTAGGTATTTTTACTGAAACATAGAACATTTCATGAAATTATTCAGAGAGATGTGAGATTACACAACATTTCAAACATGTATTTGGATGGGGTATGAGATTACACACCTTATCCGCAATCTGTAACACGATACTCTCTGTGGCACCTAAAGGTACAATCGGTCAACAATTAATCCAAAGCCCACAACTTCAACCATGAAACACCCCAAACCCAGCCCACAGGCCCTAATCGGATCTGGCATGCTCCTCGAGTAAAACATAGTTAAATCTCGTTATGCCATCTTGAAAAACTTGGTGGTTTTGAAGAAAATAGATTTGGGTTATTCTCAAGTTGAAAACTGTGTTGTGATTGAATTTTTGTATTTAACGTTATCTTCATATTTTAGTAATTACAAGTTAAAAGAAATGCCAAATTTTAGAGCTTATCATTAAGTTGAAAATTTTAGGTGCTTAGGTGTCAAAACATTTGAAGTTGTTTTACGAAAAATTGAAAACCATTTGTTTAATGTTGATTGTATCGGAATAAAAATTAAAACGTAAACTTAAAACAGTTAAATAGTAATGGCCTTATTACAACAAAGCAAAACACGAAATAAATATAAAAAAAACTAACTTAATAAGAAAACGCTATAAATTTAATAATAAGAAACTAAAAAAATCGAGCATGGCCACCACTAAGTTAATCGAGCATTTATGAGTATCACCTACAAAACCACTAAGGTGAGTCAACAACTATGTAACAACCAGCAGACTCCCAAATGATTAAGGCATATCAAATCACATATAACAAATATAAGCAATGATGCAACCCAAACCCACCTAGATATCCAACCTCTACACATCACCCGTACATGCTAATCACACGTGGGGAATACTAAATCGACCCTCCATCCGCTGCACACCATCAAAGGCAGTCGCTCCAGTCAACTGCACATCGCCCTTATAATCGTGGCATAGCCACCAGATAATGTGACAGAGTCACCAGATTCATAATATGTGACATAAGTCACTAGATAATGTGGTAAAAACCACCGGAACACTTCCCCTTTATCATTATCACCCATATGCCCATGCAACATACATAACATACAAATATCATGCAATATACCTCACCCCATGGCCATAACGAAATTTCACACACATTCATATCAAAGTTTATAACTATTATTAACGAGTATTAAGGGGTAACATACCTGAATACACTGCACCATTAAATGGTACCCTTAGCCATATTCATTCATTGCCTTATTAACATATACATAACAATATTACTACTAATCAGGAACTGAGGGTAGGTTACACACCTGGTTACTAATGCGATTATCAAATCCCAAAAGTCCCGATCTAACGCACTAGATCCCCTTTCCTACATTCGACCAATACTAAGATCATTAGCAAAACGGCCATTCGACTATACAAACAAATCCCGAAAGGTTGACGCACAACCATAATCCTTACCTTAACGCCTTCCGAATACTAGCTACAACCCGAGATATGCAAGACTAATCTTCCCCCTACAATCGGCAAGCATTAACACTTAATCTTAATAGCCTTGACTTTTCAAATAACTAAGAGACAAATTGAATCGGCATGAATCCTTACCACTAACTTACTGGAAATGATTGATAGAGAGAAGATGACTCCGATCTACTGCTTCAAAGTCCCCGAGATCCTAAAAGAAATCGATTGCATGGTTGATTAAAAGTCAAGACAAATGCCGAAATTCAACTTTTGTCCTACACATGTCGACAGAGAAAAGTAGAGGAGATTTGGTCATGACAGACTTACCTATTCAAACCGATTAGAGAAGAAATCAAGGGAGATCTATGCTTGGTTGATATTCGCCAAACCGAGAAGGGATGAGTTTGAGAGATTTGACAATGGCTTAAGAAAAAGCACTTGAGATTCGGCCAAAGTGGAATGGGAGAAAGATGAATGGTATTCGAATTTGGTTTACAGAAAAGAGATTAAGAGAGTTTCGGCTTTTGATGACAGAAGAAATTATGAGAAGAAGAAGGAAAAAGATGATGGTGAGGCTCAAGTTATGGTTCGGCTAAGGTGAGAAAGAGGAAGAAAAGAATGAGAGAAAAAAAAACTAAAAGATGCCAAATGATTTTTGGCACACACTCTCCCCTACATGATCGAAACTACCACCCCAAGACCCCTCCATTCAGCCAACTCTTCTTCCCTCATCCAAATCCCTTTTCACTCCTACTTAGTCGAATCTTTAAGCTGTCAGACCCAATCTACACTTCATCCATTCAGAGTCCTTGTGCCGTCCACCACTATACCTCCTTACCGAAAAATAAAAGCTCCAAAACGCTTCCCTTGCTGCTCAAACCTGGGTCCCTTCACACTCCCTGTGGCGTCACCTCCCAAGGCCCTAAGTGGCACCTCATTGCCACTTTACCAGGGCTTTACTTGTGTCATAACCCTCACACACCTCTACTTAAGGCCTAGCTCCCTTAGTTCCCTTTTTAGGCTTACAAATCAAATATTTTTCTAAGGTTTCTACCTACATCCCAAGGTTCCCGAAGCCCCCAAAACACATTCAAAACACACACAAGCATGCTACAACATACATTTAATTAAAAATGCATAACCCCTAAATCTTGGATATTACAGTTCTACCCCCTTAAAATAATTTTGACCTCAAAATTAGCTGGCTAAAATTAGTGAGGGTATTGCTATCGCATTGCTTCCTCCGGCTCCCATGAAGCTTCCTCCGATACATGGTTACGCCATAACACTTTGACTAGAGGTGATTTCCTCCGTAGCACCTTCACATCCCGTTCCAAGATCTGAATCGGTTCTTCTTCGTAAGACAAATCTGGTCTTAGCTCCACCTCCTCAATCGGTATTACATGAGATGGATCCGATCGGTAACGACGTAGCATCGAAATGTGGAACACATCGTGCATCTGCTTCAATTCCGAAGGCAACTCTAACTGATATGCCACTAGTCCAACCCGCTTCAAAACCTGATAAGGTCCTATAAACCTGGGACTTAACTTTCCCTTGCGACCAAATCTCATCACCTTCTTCCATGGCAAAACTTTTAAAAACACTTGATCTCCTTCTGCAAACTCTATCTCCTTCCGCTTCTACCACCATCTCCGGACCTAAAACATGACGTTCCCTCAATTTTGTCCAACACGTAGGAGTGTGACACTCCTTCCATACAGCGCTTCATACGGTGCCATCCAAATACTTGTTTGATAGCTATTATTGTACGCAAATTCCACTAAAGGCAAGAACTCCTCCCAACTTCCTCTAAAATCTATCACGCAACCCCTCAACATATCCTCTGGCACTTGAATTACCCATTTCAGATTAGCCGTCCATTGCGGATGGAATGCCGTATTGAAGTCCAACCTGGTGCCCAATGCTTGATGTAGTGCTTTCCAAAATCGAGATGTAAACCTCGGATCCCTATCCGAGATAATCGACACCGGCACTCCGTGCAGCCTCACGATTTCTGCTACATACAATTTTGCCAATCTCTATAAGGAATAGTCCACCTGCACTGGTATGAAATGTGCAGACTTTGTCAACCGATCTATTATCACCTATACCGAGTCCTTCTTAGTAGGTGTAAGGGGAAGCCCACTAACGAAGTCCATGGTAATTCTCTCCCACTTCCATTGTGGAATCTTTATCGGTTGAAGCAATCCTGATGGTACTTGGTGTTCAGCCTTGACTTGCTGACACGTTAAGCACTTCCCTACAAATTCTATAACTTCTCGCTTAAGACCAGGTCAACAAATTTGATCTCGTAGATCCCTGTATAACTTACTTCCTCCAGGATGCATAGCATAAGGGATACTATGTGATTCCTGAAGAACTTTTGCCTTAACTCCTCATCATTCGGCATACAGACCTTGCCCCGAAAAAATAGCACTCCATCACCGTTTACACCATAGTCTTCCAAATCCCCATTTTGTATCGTAGCAGCTTAACACTTAGTTCACCATCTACCAACTATTTCTCCTTTACCTGACTTAGCCATGTTGGCTTCATCTGCAACTCCGCCAGCAAACTTCCATCATCATAAAGACTAAGGTGTTCAAACATCGCCCTCAGATCCGACACTATTTTTCGACTTAGAGCATCTGCCACAACATTCACCTTACCAGGATGATACTCTATTGTGCAATCGTAATCTTTCAACAACTCCACCCACCTTCGCTGTCTCAAATTCAGCTCTTTCTGAGTCAGCAGATACTTTAGACTCTTGTGATCCGTGTAAATCACTGACTTTTCCCCATATAAATGGTGCCTCTACACTTTTAAAGCGAACACTACTGCCACTAACTCCAGATCATGCGTCAGATAGTTAACCTCATGTGGCCTCAACTGCCGAGACGCATAAGCGACCACTTTCCCGTCTTGCATAAGGACACATCCCAATCATGTATGGGAAGCATCACAATACACCACGAAGTCTTTCCCTGCTTCTGGCTGAATCAAAACTGGAGCTTCTGTCAATACTCTTTTAAGCTTCTAAAAACTCTCGCTTCTTATCCGCCCATACGAAAGGTACCTCCTTTATTAACAACTTCGTCAGAGGTGCTGCTATTGATGAGAACCCTTCAACAAATCTCCTGTAGTAGCCTGCTAACCCAAGAAATTACGAACCTCAACCACAGACTTAGGTGGTTTCCAATCTAATACTGCCTCAATCTTTCGAGGGTCCACCCTTATTCCTTCCACAGACACCACATGCCCTAAGAACATAACTTCCTTCAGCCAAAATTTGAACTTTCTAAACTTGGCACACAACTTCTTTTCCCTTAACACTTGTAATACAACCCGGTGATGCTCATCATGTTCTTCTTCAAACTTGGAATACACCAGAATGTCATCTATAAACACAACGACGAACCGATCCAAGTAGGGTTGGAAAACCCAGTTTATCATATCCATGAATGCAGCTGGGGCACTTGTCAATCCGAACGGCATTACTAAGAACTCATAATGCCCATATCTTGTCTAGAAAGCTATCTTATGGATATCTACTTTCTTCATCCTAAGCTAATGATATCCCGACCGTAGATCTATCTTTGACAACACCGCGTCCCCCTTAAGCTGATCGAACAAGTCGTCTATCCTCGGCAATGGGTACTTGTTCTTGATGGTCAGCTTATTCAACTACCGATAATCTATGCACATGCACATAGTCCCGTCCTTCTTTTTCACGAATAGGACGGGTGCTCCCCATGGAGACACACTAGGTCGAATAAACCCACGATTGAGTAACTCTTGGATCTGGGCTTTAAGCTCTACTAACTCCTTTGGTGCCATTCGGTACGGAGCAATTGACAGTGAGCTGCATGCTGAAAGTAAATCAATTTTGAACTCCACCTCCCTGTCCGGGGGTAACCTAGGTAGCTCCTTCGGAAAGACATCCATGAATTACCTTACTATTCTCACTCCACTAACTCCTTCTTCTTTAGCATCCAAAGCACTCACGAATGCCAAAAATGCCTTGCACCCTTTCCGAACCATCTTATTAGCCTTTAATGCGGAGACTATGTTAGCTAAATAATTTCTTCTTTCTCCCATCATAATTATCTCATCATCCTCCGGAGTCCTCAACTCAATTCGCTTAGCTGCACAATCCAAATTAGCCCGATGTTCCACTAGCCAATCCATACCTAGAATGAGATCAAATTCCCCAAAAGGTAGTTCCATCAAGTCGGGAGGAAATACCATCCCCTGAATCTCTAGAGGCACACTCTGGAATATTATATTCACCACTACCGTTTGACCTAATGGGCTCATTACAGTCATCTCCCTAATAGACAGTTCAGATGCTACACCTAATGTTTCAGCTACTCTGCATGCAACATATAAGTGGGTCGAGCCAACATCAATTAAAGCAAAGTAAGGCTTGTCAGCTATAAAGAACGTCTGGGTTATGACGTGCAGTGCATCACCATCCTCCTCCGATTTAATCGCATACACTAGACCCGGCTGTCTTGCCTATGTGTTACCAACACCTCTGCCCAGTGTTCCCCGACCCCTTCCAGAACCATTACCTCTGCCAATCGGACCATGACCCCGCGGTGGCTGCTGCCCTCCTCTTCCAGCCTGATTAAGACCCTGACTTATTGGTCAGCTCCCGTCAGTTTTCATAGGATAGTTCCTAATCATGTTATCCTTGGATCCATACTTAAAACATCCCCCTGTCTTCTTCCAACACTCTCCTAGGTGCATCTTCCACACTGAGCACAAGTACGGTACTGTCCTCCCGTAACAACCTGCTGACTTTGCTGTCCATCAACTCTACGTCTCTTTTGAACATTCCCAGATGACCCTGATGATCCAAAACCTCTCTTTTGTCTATTCCTATCTGAATTCTCTCACAGATTCCTTAACCCCTTCGGCTACCTTAGCCTTCTCTACCAACATGGCAAACTTCTGCGCCTGCTGTGGAGTAATCAGTAATCTCTGGTCATCCCTCAATCCATCCTCGAACCTCACACATCGTTCATGCTCCATGGTCACGATACCTCGAGCATACCGGCTCAACCGTAAGAATTATGCCTCGTACTCTGCTACGGACTTATTCCCTTGAACCAACTTCAGAAACGCCTTTCTCTGCGCATCAATATAGCTAGTCCCAATATACTTCTTCTGATACGCCACCTTAAAATACTTCCAAGTGAGATTATCTCTGTAGCACTATCCCGAATCGTGAGCCACCATTGGTATGACTCATCGCGGAGAAGCGACACCACCCCTTTTAGTTTCTCCTCAGCAGTCAGGTCCAAGTCATCCATAATTTGCTCTATCGCCTCCAACCAATCTCAGCCGTATTGGGCGCCACACCAGATACACCTTGGAATACCTCCGCTCCATTTGCTCGGAGTCGCTCGAGCTCCCATACCTTCACCTGCTCCAGCCACCCTCTCAAGAACTCATAGCATCGCCTGTGATACTGCATCATCCCCCATCTAATCCTGATATTCAACATCCAGTAACTAGTAGTGGTGTTATCTCATTCTCGGACCCTTGACCAGACCTAATGGGTTCCTATACGGTCATTCTGCCTCTACCATGCCCTCGCACATTACGACCACGTCCCCTAGAACTCATGCCTATGATCGCGATTTAATTTGCTTTAAAAAGTTTTATGCATCAGTTTTTGTTCCACTGATTACCCACGAACAAGTTTTACGTAAAAAAGTTTAATGGTAGTTTTTTCGATCATTTCATGGTTTTCATTTCAAATCTTCTACCCTAATTCAGAGAATCACATTCATTTAATAGTATCTACTACACACACTCACAACTCAAACATTTTTGTCTGTTCCAACACAGGGGTATTTTCGTAATTTGTCCTATAAGGGTATTTTGAAAATTTTTCAAATCAGGGTATTTTGAAATTTTGCAAAATAGGGGTTGTTGATATTTTTGCAAAATAGGAATATTTTGATAAAAGTTGAGGGTAGTATGGTAATTTTATAAACTGAGGGTATTTTAGTGATTTTACAGACTAGGGGTATTTCGATAATTTTGTAAACCGGGATATTTCAAAATTTTTTTTTCAAAATCTAAAATAGTTTTTACAAATCAAAGGGGTAATTCGGTGATTTTAAAACTAAGGCTTTTATAAAACAGTGTAGCTAGTCCCTTTCGGGTTTTAATTATTGAATTTAGCCTGTGAATAAGTCCTCTTGGTTAGGGTGAACCGTCACTATACACCAGGTAGGATTCGAGTGAAGAGGAGGTGCGTCACTAGGACTGCTTAAATACCAAGCTCCCCCTGAATCCAATCCTAGACATGCGCACAATGGTTGCCACACCCTTAACTCGGCGACTCACTCATAGGTTTGTTTGATTAGGCTTTAAATTTTATGTAATTCTGTGTTGGAGTAAGCTAATCATAGGGTTCAATAGCTCCTAATCTACTAATCTACGATCCCGTAATACCCACATACAAATCACACAGTGGTTAGGGGTACTTACCTGGTGGACTTCGGACCGGAGACTCAGGTGCCATGCCAGAAAACCTGCTCATCCTTTAGCAAAACTCAATTTAAAAAAACGTTTTGGGCCCAAAAGCCCTCAAGGTCGAGTTTTAAATCAGGCTCTGATACCAAATTGAAACACCCCAAACTCGGCCCACAGGCCCTGACCGGATCTGGCATGTTCCTCGAGTAAAACGTAGTTAAATCTCGTTATGCCATCTTGAAAAACTTGGTGGTTTTGAAGAAAATAGATTTGGGTTATTCTCAAGTTGAAAACCGTGTTGTGATTGAGTTTTTGTATTTAACGTTATCTTCATATTTCAGTAATTACAAGTTAAAAGAAATGCCAAATTTTAGAGCTTATCATTAAGTTGAAAATTTTAGGTGCTTAGGTGTCAAAACATTTGAAGTTGTTTTACGAAAAATTGTTAAACTGTTTGATTAATGTTGATTGTATCGAATAAAAATTAAAATGTAAACTTAAAATAGTTAAATAGTAATGGCCTTATTACAACAAAACAAAACCCTAAATAAATCTCAAAAAAAATAACTTAATAAGAAAATGCGATAAATTTAATCATAAGAAACCAGAAAAATGCTGAGCTGAGCATGGCCACCACTAAGTTCCTGCTGACCCGGTCCATTTACTGAGCATCACCTGCAACATGTTAGCCCACGAAGGGTGAGTCAACAGACTCAGTGTGTAACAACCAACACAGACTCCCAAACGATGAAGGCATATCAAATCATATATAACAAATATAAGCAATGATGCAACCCAAACCCACCTAGAAATCCAACCTCTACACATCACCCGTACCTACAAATCACACCGTGGGGATTACTAAATCGACCCTCCATCTGCTACACACCATCAAAGGCAGTCGTTGTAGTCAACTACACATTGCCCTTATAATCGTGGCATAGCCACCAGATAATGTGACAGAATCACCAGATTCATAATATGTGACATAAGTCACCGGATAATGTGGTAAAAACCACCGGAACACTTCCCCTTTATCATTATCACATATGCCCATGCAACATACATAACATACAAATATCATGCAATATACCTCACCCCATGGCCAAAACGAAATTTGACACACATTCAATCAAAGTTTATAACTATTATTAACGAGTATTAAGGGGTAACATACCTGAATACACTGCACCATTGAATGGTACCCTTAGCCATATTCCTTCATTGCCTTATTAACATATACATAACAATATTACTACTAATCGGGAACTGAGGGTGGGTTACACACCTGGTTACTAACGTGATTACCGAATCCCAAAAGTCCCAATCTAACACACTAGATCCCCTTTCCTACATTCAACCAATAGTAAGATCATTAGCAAAAAGGCCATTTGGCTATACAAACAAATCCCGGAAGGTTGACGCACAACCATAATCCTTACCTTAACACCTTTGAATACTAGCCACAACCCAAGATATGCGAGACTGATCTTTCCCCTACAATCGGTAAGCATTAACACTTAATCTTAATAGCCTTCGGCTTTTCAAATAACTAAGAGACAAATTGAATCGGCATGAATCCTTACCACTAACTTACTGGAAACGATTGACAGGGAGAAGATGACTCCAATATACTGCATCAAAGTCCCAGAGATCCTAAAAGAAACCAATTGCATGGTTGATTAAAAGTCAAGACAAATGCCAAAATTCAGCTTTTGTCCTACACATGTCGACAGAGAAAAGTAGAGGAGATTCGGTCATGACAGACTTACCTATTCCAAACCAATTAGAGAAAAAATCAAGGAGATATCGCTTGGTTGATATTGACCAAAATGAGAAGGGATGAGTTTGAGAGATTTGACAATGGCTTAAGAAAAGCACTTGAGATTGACCAAAGTGGAATGGGAGAAAGATGAATGGTATTCGCTTTGGTTTCTGAGAAAAGAGATTAAGAGAGTTTGGCTTTTGATGATGATGAAATTATGAGAAGAAGAAGGAAAGGATGATGGTGAGGCTCAAGTTATGGTTCGACTAAGGTGAGAAAGAGGAAGAAAAGAATGTGAGAAAAAAACTAAAAGATGCCAAATGATTTTCGGCACCCACTCTCCCCTACATGACCGAAACTACCACCCCAAGACCCCTCCATTTGGCCAACTCTTCATCCCTCATCCAAATCCCTTTTCACTCTTACTTAGTGAATCTTTGTTGTCGGACCAATCTACACTTCATCCATTCGAGTCCTTGTGCCATCCACCACTTGCACCTCCTTGCTGAAAAATAAAAGCTCCAAAATGCTTCCCTTGCTGCTCGAACCTGGGTCCCTTCACACTCCCTGTGGCGTCACCTCCCAAGGCCCTAAGTGGTGCCTCTTTGCCACTTTACTAGGGCTTTACTTGTGTCATAACCCTCACACACCTCTACTTAAGGTCGAGCTCCCTTAGTTCCCTTTTTAGGCTTACAAATCAAATATTTTTCTAAGGTTTCTACCTACATCCCAAGGTTCCCGAAGCCCCCAAAACACATTCAAAACACACACAAGCATGCTACCACATACATTTAAGAGAAAATGCATAACCCTTAAATCCCAGATATTACAAACCAAGTATTGAGATATTGAACCTTGAAGAAATCCCTTACCATGAAAATAATAGTTCCACTTCTTTCGATTGGGTGCAAGACTAGAAATGATTCGGCTAAAATGTGGTATTCGTCCAATCCACTAGAATACTACAAATAGAGAATTATCAAAATATGAGGGAGTGTAGAAAAACATCATTTTCAGTTTAAAAACAATATGAAACAACCAAATAATGAGGGACATTCATTTGGCTAAGGAGAAATAGAATGAAAAGATTTGAATAAAAACACTTACCCGTTTAATAAAGAAAAAAAGTCCAACTTGTAAGATGAAGAAGAGGATGATCAAAAATTTGGTTATGAAAATATGGATTAAAGAAGAAGGAAGAAAGGTTGAAGAATTTTGTGAAAAGAAATGAAAATATGGAGAAAGGGAGCTTAATAGTTTCGGCTAAACAAAAGAAAAAGATGGACAATTATGCAAGAGTGATTCAGCCATCAAAATAAAATGAGCAAAAGTGGTTTGAAGGTCACGACAAAATAAAAGAGAAAAATGACCAAATAGATTAGGAGGTTTCGGCCAAAGCAAAGAGGGAGACGGATTTGAAAAGAAGACACAATGTTCAAAGAGAAAAGTGTACCTCTCATGCACCAAAACTAACAAAATGGTCTAAAAAGAAAATAGAAATTCAACTCTCCCTTCCCCCCTAACAAAATCGTGTTAACTCTAGCCAAAAGGGTGGATGTTGACCAACAAAAATCTTTCCAAAACTTCACCCATGAAAAAAGGCCAACATGTTCCCTTATCTTGCCTTTTCCTATTAATTTCATTCCTTACCCTCATCATTGCCTTATTTCCTTAGCCACATTTCCAAAATTAAAAGTCTCCCTTGCCTTATATACATTCATGGCCGACACTTAGGGATGAATATCATAAAAAAATAAATAAAAAATTGCACTAGATGGGATTCGAACTCTAGCCCTTAAGCCCTTTCATGTGATGCCTCACCACCTTACTACTAGCTCCTCTTGTGCTAGCATGTTGCCCAATTATTCCCTTATGCTAGACACCACTTGTCTTCTCCCCTTTAAATGCTTCAATACTAAAATTTTCCTATGGCCTAACTTGAACCCGAAACTTCCTAGAAACTTCCGTAACATTCCAAAATGACTTACCTAATAAGTCCAACTTGAAATAATGTCGTTCTCTTGTTCTCAAAAATTTTAAATGCTCCCAAGTCCAAGGTCCAAAGGGCCCAATCCTACTAGGCCCAATTTTGGGATGTTACAAAAATACACACTTATTATTTTAAGTCTTGATGCCAATTACCTTCTCCCTTTAAGTGTCTAAACATAAAAATTTTACTAAGGCCTAACTCAACCCCAAGCCTTCTTTGTAACAGCCCGAATTTGGGGCTAGTCAGAATAGTGGTCTCGGGACCACTAATCCGAGGTTGAGGAGAATTATTTTAGTACTATTTTATGTGTTGTGGTGTCAATATATGATTATATAGAAATTTTGGTGCCTTAATTTTACTAATAACATGACTAATTGAGAAAAAAAGATTTAATCACATGAGATGCAAAAGTTCTATTTTTAAGGTAGGGGTACCAAATAGCCATAGATTGTAATTAGAAGGATTTTAAAATGAAATTAGGCCATCTTTCATGAGTTGACCGGCCATACAAGCAAAATAAGGGGACAAGAGCATTAAATGATAGTCAATTTGGTGGAAATTAGGTGATAGCATGAATAAAATAAAATAAATAAAAGATGTTATCATATTTCACTATTCACTCATCTCTTTCCACCGAAAGTTGAAGAGGAAATAGAGCTCTTGGAGCTTCAAACTTTCAGCCACTCAACTCTCATTCAAGTAAGTGATTTAGGTGGTTTTAATTGGTGATTTTTGTGTTTTGGAGTCCCCAAAGCTTAATATAGCTAATGAGAGGACTAATTTGTGATATGGTTGAAAGTCTAAGGACTTTCCATGAGAGTATTTATGTTGTTAATTGAGTTTTTATGGAATAAAATAAATGTTAGGGAGATGTGAAATAATTTTTATGAAAGGTGTTGTTGTGAAAACACCTAAATGGGACTAAGATGTAAATGTTATAGTTTGATAATAAATGCATGAAATAGCTAGATTTGTGGGTTGTTGTAGGAGGAATAAAGGTTCATCTAGACTTAATTGTTGAGGAAATGTGTTGAATAATAATTTACGGGCTTAGGGGCAAAATCATAATTTTGCCAATGTACAAGGGCAAAATGGTCATTTTGCCAAGTGATTTGATGTATTGTAATCATAGGAAATCTAAATGAATGGATTTCATGAGTATAGATCAAGAAAAATGAAGCCTCGATCGAAACCGAGGCAAGAACAAGGTCACGGACTAAATTGCACATCTCCCTACATTTGATATATTGAGGTAAGTTTGTATGATTTCTAAGCTTTATGATTACTATCATTGAATTGCTTAGTATAATATACATTGCTATTTTGTAATGCTTATCATTTTTGTGAACAAAGAGATTAAACATGAACAAGCCCCGATTGAATATGAATTCCCCAGGATACCCGATATACCACACAAGATATCATGTAAGTCCACGGCAAGCTTGGCATTGATCAAGATATCATGTAAGTCCAAGGCAAGCTTGGCATTGATCAAGATATTATGTAAGTCTAAGGCAAGCTTGGCATTGATCAAGACATCATGTAAGTCCAAGGCAACCTTGGCATTGATCAAGACATCATGTAAGTCCAAGGCAAGCTTGGCATTGATCAAGATATCTTGTAAGTCCAAGGGAAGTTTGTCATTGATCAAGATATCATATAAGTCCAAGGCAAGCTTGGCATTGAGTAAGTTATCAAGGGCAAGATTTCATGTAAGTCCATGTCAAGACATGGCCTTGAAACCAAGATGAGAAATTCCATGTAAGACTATGCCTAAGATATGGCTTTGGTGGCATGCTAAGTGGGAAGAGATCTAGTATCCTCGGGTATTCGTAGAAGTTCATCGGGCAAACAACTAAGTTAATAATGAGGTAACAAGAAGGGCTAAGAAAGCAAATCTAGCATTAAAATAAATTAAATATTACTCATGTTGTGAATGAAGAATTAGATATCACAATGATTATTGTTTAAGTACGCTGATCAATGTGATCAAGTGACACTGGTATCATGTTTCCTTTACAAAAAAAGTGAGCATAGTGAGCATCATGAGACATGTAAGAACCAAGCATGAGTAAGTAAGTTTTAGAGCTGAAATTACGATACTATGGTTATGCTAAATGGTTTTTATTAAGCAAGCTTAATGACATGTGTTTTACATGCAAATTTACTAAGCTAAATGCTTACGTATTTGATTGTTTCTTTCTATGTAGTCCCGCCAAGCTAATTTGTGGATCATCGGAGTCGGAGCTCATAGCACACTATCAACTCTTATTTTGGTATAGCCAAGTTACTTTACTAAGTATGGCATGTATAGGAAACATTCATTTTGTGGATATGTTTTTAGAAGGGCCTTTGTAAAGACTATCAAGTTTATTATTCTTTTGTATATGGCTAGTGATTGGCCAAATTTGAATAAGTATGTATGTTTATTGAGATCAATGAAGCATGTAGTATTATTCATAAAATTGGGTTATTATTGCATCGTTGAATTGTGTATGGATATGATCTTCAGTTCAGGGTGGCTAACGGCTTGGTAAATAGCCTATAAGTGCCTACACGGTTGGACACACGGGCGTGTGTCAAGGCCGTGTTAACCCTGTACCTTAGTATTATTAATCAGAATAGGCCACGGGTAAATTCCACGGCCGTGTGTATAGGCCGTGTTATACACACGGGTTGGACATGGGTGTGTGCCCAGACCGTGCTGATTTAGTTAGTATACCAAGGATTAGCACACGTCTACGCCCACGGGCATGTCATGGCTGTGTGAAATTAGTCAATAGCCTTCCACGGTTGGAAGACACGAGTGTGTCTAAGCCGTGCAAAAATTGTCAGTAGCTTCCCATGGTTTGAGGGTATGGGCGTCCTTAAGGGTACACGGGCGTGTTCCAAGTTACATAGGCATGTGAACCCTGTTTCAAAAAAGAATTATTTGATTTAGTTTCAAAAGTTTTCAGACACGAGTTTAAGGCCTCTTAGGCTCTTGAAATGTATGTGTTGACTAAGAAAGTGAAATTTTTTAATTGGAACAAAATTTTATAGCTCGTAAGTACATGTTTAAGTGAGTTCAAGCATAGTAATGTCTCGTATCCAGACCCAGTATCAATTTTTGGTGTAGTGTGTTACATTTAGTGGTATCAAAGCTACGGTTTAGTCGGTTCTAGGACTAACGTAGCATGAGCATGAGTCTAGCTATACATGACATACGTAAGAATGTTTTTATATTGATAGTGTGACGACTCCTGATGATTTTAAATTATGTTTATACATATAGAAATGGATTTGAAGGGAATGTGGCAGATGACGTAGAAAGTAATGCGCCACCCCGCTAAAGGGATAGTCTTGCCGAGCAAAATGAGAATAAACCCACTACGGTGAGTCAAAGGGAGGAGAAGAGGCTAGAAGCCTTCCTCCACATGATGAACACATGGTATCAGAGTTCATTTGGGCGAACCGAATGCACAACCCTCCACCCCCACTGCTCCACAAGCTACTCTAGTGGCCCTCAAGTAGTAGAGGTGGTAAGAGGAGGTAAACCCCAATTGATATGATCAAGAAGCATGGGCGTAAGAATTCGGGCCAAAAAGAGGATGATCCAAAAGAGTGAATTCGGTTTGAAAATACCATCGGGGTAAATGAGTTGTCATGTACCTCTGAAGAATACATGAAGTGTGTAATCTCTCTCTTAAGAGATTACGCTACCAATGGTGGAACACCCTTGTGTCGATTGTCGAGGGAAAGGGTTACATGGAATTCTTCCAAGAAGAGTTTAAAAAAAGTATATCACTAGAGGTTTATAGACCAGAAGAGAAAGGAATTCCTAGAGCTGAAGCAAGGCAAGATGTCGGTGACAGATTATGAGCGTGAGTTTTCACGACTCAGTAAGTACGCTCGTAAATGTATATCCACAGAGGCTATTATGAGTAAAAGGTTTGAAGATGGGTTGAATGAGGACATCAAACTGGTTGTTGCTATCCTAGAATTAAAAGAATTTATCGTGTTAGTGGAAAGAGCTTATAAAATCGAAGAGCTAATAAAAGAGAAGAAGTCTGAAATGGAGTCTCGTGACTCTAGAACGAGACCGTAGAATAAGTCATTCCAATCTTCACCCAAGAAGTCAAAAGATTTCCCTACCCAATCGGCTACTTCCACCGGGTTTTCCAAGAAGGAAAAAAGTAAACAGTATTCAGGGAACAAAGCACAAACAACTTCAGTTGCAAGTGTCAAAAATTTTAGACCCGACAAATTTGAATGCCCACTGTATGGCAGACGCCATCTGGGGGAATGCCAGGCACATGAAAATGCATGTTTTAGATGTGGTTCGCAAGACCACAATATAAAAGATTGTCCTGAGATGACGAAAGAAGGAAGAGCACAAGACCCAAAATCCGGGAGTATGGTCAGGGGGAGACCGCAGAGAAACCCAGGAAGTGGGACAAGTGGAAGAGGTAACCTGAGAGACTAGGCCGTGAGACTTGAGGGTAGAGCACTGCGAGAACTTATGCCATTCGCACTCGCGAAGAGGCATCTTCTCCTGATGTTATTACAGGTACCTTTTCTCTTTACAATACT
Organism: Gossypium rotundifolium; assembly: GCA_025506655.1. Lineage (NCBI taxonomy): Eukaryota > Viridiplantae > Streptophyta > Magnoliopsida > Malvales > Malvaceae > Gossypium > Gossypium rotundifolium. Next base: position 51,024,498 of record CP106734.1, read on the forward strand.
AAAGTTATTGCTTTAATAGATCCCGGATCCATAGACTCTTACATTTGCATGAAATTAGCATCTAGTTTGAGCGTGCCTATAGATACCACTGAATTTGTAATTAAGGTATCTAATCCATTAGGCAAGAGTGTGTTAGTTAATAAAGTTTGTAAAGATTGTCCATTTATGATTAGAGGGCATTGCTTTAAAGCAAATCTTATGTTATTACCATTTGATGAATTCGACCTCATTCTTGGAATGGAATTGTTGACTACTCATAATGTAATTGTTAATTGTGGGAAGAAATGCATTGAGATGAGATGTAAGAATGGGAATACTCTTCATGTTGAATCAGATGAACATGATAAATCGCCAGTGATAATTTCCCATATGATGGCACGGAGATGTTTAAGAAAAGGGTATGAATCATATTTGGCCTTCGTGTTGAATGATAAGGAGATAGAGCTAAAAATTGAGTTAGTACCGGTAGTATGTGAATACGTGGATGTATTTCCCGAAGAATCACCCGGACTACCGCCAGTTAGAGAGATTGAGTTCAGCATTGAACTAGCTCCCGGTACTGTACCAATATCCATTACTCCTTACAGAATGGCTCCAACAGAGTTGAAAGAGTTGAAGTTACAGTTGCAAGAGTTGACAGATAAGGGCTTTGCAAGATCAAGTTGTTCACCATAGGGTGCCCTAGTTTTATTTTTGAAAAAGAAAGATGGTACCATGAGATTGTGCATAGATTATCGTCAGCTTAATAAAGTAACAATAAAGAATAAATACCCATTTCCTAGGATCGATGATCTGTTCGATCAATTGAAAGGAGCGACTATGTTTTCCAAAATAGACTTGAGATTAGGGTACTACTAGTTGAGAGTGAAAGACTCAGATGTATCCAAGACGGCCTTTTGAACGAGGTATGGGCATTATGAATTTTTAGTCATGCCCTTTGGGTTGACCAATGCTCCTGCGGTATTCATGGATTTAATTAATTGCATCTTTAGACCATACCTCAACAAGTTTGTAGTCATTTTTATTGACGACATACTAATTTATTCCCAAGATGAGAAAAAGCATGTTGAACACCTGCGGGCAATTTTACAGATCCTGCGAGAGAATCAGCTTTATGCCAAATTCAATAAAAGTGAATTTTGGCTCAAGGAAGTAGGATTCCTGGGACATATTGTCCCAAGGGATGGAGTTCGAGTTGATCCCAGTAAAATCTCGGCCATAATGGACTGGAAGCCGCCTAAGAACATTATTGAGATTAGAAGTTTTCTGGGCCTAGCCGGCTACTACAGAGGATTTGTCAAGGGGTTTTCCATGATCACAACCCCGATGACTAAACTTTGCAGAAAAATGTGAAGTTTGAGTGGACAGAATGATGCCAACAAAGCTTCGAGAAGTTGAAAGCAGGTTGACAGAAGCTCCAGTCTTAGTACAACCTGAACCAGGGAAAGAATTTGTAGTCTACAGCGATGCATTCTTAAATAGATTGGGCTGTATACTCATGCAAGAAGGCAAGGTGATTGCTTATGCCTCCAGACATTGAAGCCTCATGAGAAGAATTATTCGACGCATGATCTAGAATTAGCCGCCATAGTCTTCGCTTTAAAGATTTGGAGACACCATTTATATGGTAAAAAATGTTAGATTTTTACAGATCACAAAAGTCTGAAGTACTTGATGACGCAGAAAGAGTTGAACTTAAGACAACGAAGATGGTTAGAGTTGATAAAAGACTATGAGTTGGTCATCGACTACCATCTAGGAAACGCAAATATAGTCGTCGATGCATTGAGTAGGAAGTCTCTATTTACTTTAAGAGCATTGAATTCAAGGATATCCTTATCCGACAATGGCTCCCTTTTAGTTGAGTCGAGATCTAGACCAATGTTTCTTCAAGAGATCTTTGAGGCTTAAAAAGAAGATAGTGAGTTGCAAGTCAAGAGAGCTCAATGCGAGTCAGATGCTGAATCGACTATTGGATTAATTCTGATGGATACTTGATGTTTAGAGATAGAGTTTGTGTACCGAGGAATGAGGGGCTTGTTCAGAGAATTTTGTACGAAGCACATAACGGATGTTTGTCTGTACATCCAGGAAGTACAAAGATGTATAGTCGCTTGAAGCAACAGTATTAGTGGCCGAAAATGAAGAAAGATATTTCGGAGTTCATTTCAAGATGTCTTATTTGTCAGCAAGTAAAGGCTGAACAACAAGTGCATTCGGGTTTACTTCAACCTATCTTAGTCCCCGAATAGAAATTGGATAGTATCACCATAGATTTCATAATGGGTTTATCGTTGTATCTGAGCAAGAAAGTTACTATTTGGGTTGTGGTTGATAGACTCACGAAGTCAACCCACTTTATACTTGTATGAGTGGATTACTCCCTAGACAAGTTGGCAAACTTGTGTGTTTCATAAATAGTAAGACTTCATGGATTTCCCTTATTGATCATATCAGATAGAGATTCGATATTCATGTCCAGATTTTGGAAGAAGCTGCAAGAAGCTTTGGGTGCAAAATTGAGTTTTAGCTGACTTTTCACCCTCGATCGACGGTCGATCGAAAGGTTAATTCAAGTACTCGAGGACATGCTCAGATGTTGTGTTTTGGAATTCCAAGGCAGTTGGGAAAAGTTTCTCCCATTGGTAGAATTTGCCTATAATAATAGCTTTCAGTCGAGCTTAAAGATGACGCCTTATGAGGCCCTATATGGGCGTAAGTGCCGAACTCCCTTGTTTTGGACTGAACTCAAGGAGAACCAAATTCACGGGGTTGATTTGGTTAAAGAAGCTGAAGAGAAAGTAAAAGAAATTTGAGAATGTTTAAAAGCTGCCTCAGACAGACAGAAATCCTATTTGGATTTAAAGAGAAAAGAGATTGAGTACCAAGTAGGAGATAAAGCCTTTTTGAAAGTATCACCATGGAGAAAAGTTCTCAGATTTGGCCGTAAAGGCAAATTTAGTCCACGTTTTATCGGACCTTACAAGATTACTAAGAGAGTTGGGCCAGTAGCTTATAGTTTGGCGTTGCCATCAGAATTAGAGAAGATACATAATTTTTTCACATGTCAATTTTGCGACACTACAGATCAGACCCTTCACATATAATTACACCATCAGAAATAGAGATCCGCCCTGACATGACTTATGGTGAACAACTAGTCAAGATCTTATCTCGAGAAGTCAAGCAATTGAGAAATAAAAGTATTGCCTTAGTGAAAGTTCTGTGGCAAAGGCACAGAATCGAAGAAGCTATATGGGAACGAGAAGAGAGTATAAGAAACAAATATCCAAACCTTTTTACTGGTAAGATTTTCGAGGACGAAAAATCCGTAAGGGGGAAGAGTTGTAACAGCCCGAATTTGGGGCTAGTCAGAACAGTGGTCTTGGGACCACTAATTCAAGGTTGAGGAATATTATTTTAGTACTATTTTATGAGTTGTGGTGTCAATATATGATTACATAGAAATTTTGGTGCCTTAATTGTACTAATAGCATGACCAATTGAGAAAAAGGACTAAATCGCATGAGATGCAAAAGTTCTATTTTTAAGGTAGGAGTACTAAATAGCCATAGATTTTAATTAGAAGGATTTTAAAATGAAATTAGGCAATCTTTCATGTGTTGGCTGGCCATACAAGAAAAATAGGGGGACAATAGCATTAAATGATAGTCAATTTGGTGGAAATTAGGTGATAGCATGAATAAAATAAAAGAAATAAAAGATGTTATCATATTTCACTATTCACTCATCCCTTTCCACTGAAAGTTGAAGAGGAAATAGAGCTCTTGGAGCTTAAAACTTTCCGTCACTCAACTCTCATTCAAGTAAGTGATTTAGGTGGTTTTAATTGGTGATTTTTGTGTTTTTGGAGTCCAGAGCTTAATCTAGCTAATGAGGGGACTAATTTGTGATATGGTTGAAAGTCTAAGGACTTCCCATGAGAGTATTTATGTTGTTAACTGAGTTTTTATGGAAGAAAATAAATGTTGGGGAGATGTGAAACAACTTTTATGAAAGGTGTTGTTGTGAAAGCACCTAAATGGGACTAAGATGTAAATGTTATAGTTTGGTAATAAATGCATGAAATAGATAGATTTGTGGGTTGTTGTAGGAGGAATAAAGGTTCAGCTAGACTTAATTGTTGAGGAAATGTGTTGAATAATAATTTACGGGCTTAGGGGCAAAATCATAATTTTGCCCATATACAAGGGCAAAATGGTCATTTTGCCCAAGTAAAGAATTTGATGTATTGTAATCATAGGAAATCTAAATGAATGAATTTCATGATTATAGATCAAGAAAAACGAAGCCCCGATCGAAACCGAGGCAAGAACAAGGTCGAGAACTAAATTGCACATCTCTCTACATTTTATATATTGAGGTAAGTTTGTATGATTTCTGTTCTTTATAATTACTATCATTGAATTGCTTAGAATAATATAAATTGCTATTTTGTAATGCCTATCATTTTTGTGAACAAAAAGATTAAACATGAGCAAGCCCCGATTGAATATGAATTCCCTAAGATTCCCGATATACCACACAAGATATCATGTAAGTCCAAGGCAAGCTTGGCATTGATCAAGATATCATGTAAGTCCAAGGCAAGCTTGGCATTGATCAAGATATCATGTAAGTCCAAGGCAAGCTTGGCATTGATCAAGACATCATGTAAGTCAAAGGCAAGCTTGACATTGATCAAGGGATTATGTAAGTTTAAGGCAAGCTTGGCATTGATCAAGATATCATGTAAGTCCAAGGCAAGCTTGGCATTGATCAAGATATAATATAAGTCCAAGGCAAGCTTGGCATTGAGTAAGTTATCAAGGGCAAGACTTCATGTAAGTCCATGTCAAGGCATGGCCTTGAAACCAAGTTGAGAAATTCCTTGTAAGACTGTGCCAAGATATGGCTTTGGTGGCATGCTATGTAGGAAAAGATCTAGTATCCTCGGGTATTCGTAGAAGTTCATCGGGCAAACAAGTAAGGTTAATAATGAGGTAACAAGAAGGGCTAAGAAAGCAAAGCTAGCATCAAAATGAATTAAATATTACTCATGTTATGAATGAAGAATTAGAGATCATAATGATTATTGTTTAAGTACGTTGATCAGTGTGATCAAGTGACACATGTATCATGTTTACTTTACAAAAAAAAAATGACCATAGTGAGCATCATGAGAAATGTAAGAACCAAGCATGAGTGAATAAGCTTTAGAGCTGAAATTACGATACTATGGTTATGCTAAATGGTTTTTGTTAGCAAGGTTAATGACATGTGTTTTACATGCAAATTTACTAAGCTAAATGCTTACGTATTTGATTATTTCTTTCTATGTAGTCCTGTCAAGCTAATTTGTGGATCATCAGAGTCGGAGCTCGTAGCACACTATCAACTCTTATTTTGGTATAGCCAAGTTACTTTACTAAGTATGGAATGTATATGAAACATTCATTTTGTGGACATGTTTTTAGAAGGGCCTTTGTAAAGGCTATCAAGTTTATTATTCTTTTGTATATGGCTAGTGATTGGCCAAATTTGACTAAGTATGTCTGTTTATTGAAATTAATGAAGCATGTAGTATTATTCAGAAAATTGGGTTGTTATTGCATTGTTGAATTGTGTATGGATATGATCTTCAGTTCAGGGTTGCTAACGGCTTCGTTAATAGCCTATAAGTGCCCGCACGATTGGACACACGGGCGTGTGTCAAGGCCGTGTTAACCCTGCACCTTAGTATTATTAATCAAAATAGGCCACAGGTAAATTCCATGGCCATGTGTATAGGCCGTGTTATACACACGGGTTGGACATGGGCGTGTCCCCAGATCGTGCTAATTTAGTCATTATATCAAGGATTAGCACACGGACTAAGCCCACAGGCATGTCATGACCGTGTGAAATTGGTCAGTAGCCTCTCTCGGTTAGAAGACACGTGTGTGTCTAAGCTGTGCTGAAATAGTCAGTAGCTTCCCACGGTTTGAGGTTATGGGTGTGCTTAAGGGTACATGGGCATGTTCCAAGTCACACGGGCGTGTGAGCCCTGTTTCAAAAATGAATTATTTGATTTAGTTTTGAAAGTTTTCATACACGAGTTTAAGGCCTCACAGGCCCTTGTAATGTATGTGTTGACTAAGAAAGTGAATTTTTTTAGTTGGAACAAAATTTTATAGCTCGTAAGTACATGTTTAAATGAGTTTAAGCATAGTAATGTCTCGTATCCAGACCCAATATCGATCTTGGGTGCGGGGTGTTACATTCTTAGGACCCCTAAACATACACAATTTACACTCTTAACTTACCTATCGCATGGTATAATGCAAAACATAAAATCCCGAATTTCAGGACGTTACAATTCTACCCCCTTAAAGAAATTTTGGCCTTAAAATTTTACCTGATTAAAAGAGATGAGGGTATTGCTGTTGGATCATGTCTTCAGGCTCCCAAGTAGCTTCCTCTGACTCGTGATTACGCCATAATACTTTAACTAACGGAACTGACTTCCTTCTTAGCACCTTAATATCCCGATCTAAAATCTGTACTGGCTCTTCTTCAAAAGACAAGTTAGGTCTTATCTCAACTTCCTCCACTGGCACAACATGAGACGGACCCGAACGATAATGCCTTAACATCGAGACATGAAATACACTATGTATCTGACTTAACTTTGGAGGTAACTCAAGCTGATAAGCCACTGACCCAACACGCTTCAATACACGATAAGGTCCGATAAATCTAGGGCTCAACTTGCCCTTTCATCCAAATCTTAAGATCTTCTTCTAGGGTGAGACCTTCAAAAAGACCTGATCACCCACAAATAACTCTATATCTTTACGCTTCAGATCCACATATGATTTCTGTCTGTTCGAAGCTTCTTTTAACTGAGCCCGAATTACCTTTAGTTTTTCCTCTGTCTCCGTGATCAACTCTGGACCCAATAATTGTTGCTCCCCCAGCTTAGTCCAGCAAGTAGGAGTACGACACCTACGACCATACAATGCCTCATAGGCTACCATCTGGATGCTAGATTGATAGTTGTTGTTGTATGCAAACTCTACCAATGGTGGAAAATTTTCCCAACTACCCCTAAAATCGATCACACAGCCCCTTAGCATGTCTTCTAGAATCTGGATTACTCTCTCTAACTGACCATCAATTTGAGGATGAAACGTCGTGCTGAAATTTAGTCTTGTACCCAAAGCTTCATGTAAAGCCATCCAAAACTGTGATGTAAACCTAGGATCCCTGTCCGATATAATAGACACTGGTACCCCATGCAACCTCACGACTTCTACTATATACAACTTGGCCAACTTTTGCAATGTATAACCCGTACGAATAGGTAGGAAATGAGTAGTCTTCTTTAACAGATCCACTATAACCCATACTGAATCTTTCTTAATAGGCATTAAGGGTAACCCACTAACAAAGTCCATCGCTATTTCCACAGGGGAATTTTCACTGGTTGTAGCAACCCTAAAAGCAGTTGATGTTCCGCCTTCACTTGCTGACATGTCAAGCACTTGCTCACTAAATCAGAACCTCCGTTTCAACCACCGCCACCAATATCGCTTTCACAGAGGTCTCGGACATTTGTTTCCTCGGGGTGCATAGCATATGGGCTACTATGCACCTCACACAGAATAATTTATCTCAATTCTGAATCCTTGGGCATACAAACTCTTCCGCGGAAACACAATACTCCATTACTATTTAATCCAAAATCCCCTATCTCACCACATTTTCACTTGCTAAAGCCGAGAACCCAACCTTTCATCCAACAACTGCTTTTCCTTAATCTAACTTACCCACGCAGGTTCCACTTGAAGTTTAGCTAACAAGCTACCATCTTCATAAAGGCTGAGATGAGAGAACATCGCTCTCAAATCTTATCACCTTAGGACTCAACGCATCTGCCACTATGTTAGCTTTACCTGCGTGATACTCAATTGAGCAGTCATAATCTTTCAACAATTCTATCCACCTCCGTTGTCTTAAGAATAGCAGAGATTTTACTCGGATCAACTCGAATTCTCACAGCTGACATAATATGCCCCAAGAAACCAACCTCACACAACCAAATTTCACATTTACTAAACTTAGCATACAACTATTTCACACACAGAGTTTGTAGCACAATTCTTAAATGCTCAGCATGTTGCATCTCATCACATGAGTAGATCAAAATATCATCAATGAATACCACAACAAACGATCTAAATACGGTCTGAATGTCCGATTCATCAAATCCATAAACACTACAGGAGCATTTGTTATTCCGAAAGGCATCACTAAGAATTCATAATGTCCGTACCTTATTCTGAAAGTAATTTTTGGCACATCAGATTCCTTATATCTTAACTGATAATAGCTCGATCTCAAATATATCTTAGAAAACACTGTAGCTCCTTTCAGCTGATCAAACAAATAATCGATATGAGGTAATGGATATTTGTTCTTTATCATCACTTTGTTCAATTGTCGATAATCAACATACATTTTCATAGTACCATCTTTCTTTTTCACAAATAGCACAAGAGCACTCCATGGCGAGAAACTCACCTTGCGAACCTTTTATCAGTTAACTCTTGCAACTGTGACTTTAACTTTTTCAATTCGTTGGCACCATTCTTTACGGAGCTATCAAAATAGGAGTAGTCCCCAACATTAAGTCAATACCAAATTTAACTTCTCGATTCGAAGGTAATCTCGGTAGTTCTTCAAGAAACACATCTAGAAAATCACAAACCATAGGCACCGATTCAACTTTCTTTTCTAACACTTTTGTATCAATCAAATATGCCAAATAAGCTTTGCAACCCTTTCTTAGATAGTTCAAAGCTTTCATCGCAGATACAATAGCTGGTAACCCTTTCAAATCACTGGATTCAATTCGAACTATCTCACCGTTTTGACTTCTCAATTCAATAGTGTTTCTTTTACAATTCATACCCAGAATTATATTGAACTCATCGAATGGCAAAAACATCAAATTAGCCGGAAAACAAACATCCCGAAACATCAATAGGTAATTCTTGTACACATTATCCACTAAGACGAAATTGCCTAAAGGGTTCGATACTTTAATCATAAATTTAGTAGACTCAACAGGTAGAGTCTTATTCAATACTAGATTAACAAACACATAGGAATGAGTTGAACCCGGATCTATTAATGCAATCACATTAGTATCAAATGAAGTAAAAGTACCAGTAATGACATCTACAGCTAATACTTTCTCTCGTGCACGTATAGCATAAGCTCAGGCAGGTGCTCTCGCCTCTAATCTCTCCGATGTATCAATAGTCCCTCTTTAACTTTCGCTTCTATTTTTGGGTGTTTTTGGGTGGTCTACCCCTAGCCGTCACATTACTTGATCTCACATTCTGAATATTTTCTTCCTCAGCCATCTTTGGGCAGTCTCAAATGAAGTGATCTCATGATCCACATTTATAGCAAACTCTGTTGTTGTACTTGCCCCAGCATTTTCCCACATGTCATCTTCTACACTATCTACACTCAGGTTTGTTACTTTTAGCATTATCAGCACTTGATTCTATTAGAGCTTGAGTTCTTGGACCAACACTTAGTCTTGCACGATCTCTAATCGGATGTCCAAATGAAGTATGTGATCGATTACTTGTATCTCTAAATCTCTTCGTCGAAGGTTGAGAAAACTTACTCATCGATCTTTCTTTTTCATCACGAGCTTTAGAATCAGATTTCTTCTTTTCTTTATTGAGCTTCTCGACTTTACATGCTCTTTCGACTAACACAACAAATTCATTTATTTCAAGTATCCCGACCAACAACTTAATGCCTTCATTCAGTCCTTCTATGAAGTGTTTACACATAGTAGCTTCAGTCGAAACACATTCTCGAGCATACTGGGTCAATCTCACAAATTCTGGCTCGTACTCAGTAACTGACAAATGACCCCATTTCAGCTCTAGAAACTCTTTACATTTTGATCGATGAATCGTTGACTGATATGCTTTTTTTGAACTCAAACTTGAAAGAAATCCCAAGTCATTCTCTCTCTCGGAACCACGGATGTTAATGTCTTCCACCAGTTATAAGTTGTACCTCTCAACAAAGAAACTACACACTTGATACACTCATCAGGAGTGAACGACATCTCATTGAATACCTGAATTGTATTCTCGAGCCAAAACTTAACTTGCTCAGCATCGTCATTAATTGTGACCCTAAACTCTTCGGCCCTTGTAACATCCTAAAATTTGGGTCTGTGATATTTGTGTAAATGCATGTTATAGTTGCTCTACGGGTTGTTTGGGTGTGTTTGGGGGTCTTGGGAGGATCAGGTTTGAGCCCAAGCCCTGGTGGAATTTTGGTTTTTGGGCACTTTAGTAGGGGGAACTAGTGGAAGCAGGACTTAAGTTTAATTAAATGTGTTTACTAACACAAGAGGAGCTTGTGGCTTAAGGGTGTGGCATCACAAAGGAAGGAGAGAGGAAGGGTGTTCGAATCCTTCAAGCAGCATATGTGGGTTTTTATTTTATACTAAGGAAGGAGAAGAGGTGGAGTTGGATTAGAACTCTGCAGGAGAGAGGGATGACTTGGTCAAATGTTTTGAATGGGAGGTGGGGAGTGAGTGGTGGAGCAAATCGAGGAGAGAATTAGGGGATTTGAGGGTGAGAGGTGGTGGTTGGCCAAATGTGGGGTGTGTGGGGAGGAGAATTCGGCTAGGGGTTGATTTTGGCAAGGAAATTCGACATTTGGTGGGTAACAAAGAAGAAAAACCAAAACCTTTTAGTGTGTGCCGAAATTCTCTAGTGGTTCTTAGCATTTTTTCATTTTAGGCATTCTCCTTAGACATTTCGGGTTCTTTGTTTTGCACATTTTCTTCTATTCCCTTCGTATACTATTTTTCTTAATTTCTTTTCCTCATTTGAGTCTTAGCCGAATCTGTAGAAAACTGACCACTCGTGCATCTCATTCTCCATCTTTTCTCTCGATTATTTTAGGTGGATTACCTATATCTCCTCTCTTGACCGAATTTGGTAAGTTCTTGCATTCATTCTTTCTTTCTTTCTCCCTCACTTACTCTTTTCTTCCTGGACTGAATGTAACATTCTTTCATTCTCGTCACATCTTACTTTTTCTTCTATTAAGCTAAGCTAAAACACTCTTCCCATAGGGGGGCTAAGCCGAATTCTCTAGCAAACAAAGAGTGGATATCGTTAACACTGGTTTTGATAAGGGTGATGTTATCTTTATACCCCTTAAATTTCAATGATTAGTGTTTTTCTTGTGACCCTACTTGGTGGAGATGACATCGTTTTCCTTCACTCTTGTGGAGAGGCCGAATGTTATTTTGAGGCTAACCTTTTTGGGTTCATCGATTAATTGTTTTAGGAACTCATTTTAGTAGCCAAGGAGTATAGCCAAAAATTGGTATTCTGTAAGAGGGGATCACATCTTGTCGGGCAAAAAGGGGTAGTTCTTCTGACAAATCCAAATCAGGTGTGTAATCTCACACCCCTTTGAATGATTGCATGTGATGTTATGCGAATCGGCCAAAAGCTGAAAAGCCGAAAAGTTGACATCTGTGACCACACGAGCATGTGAACGCTCGTAGTGGTAAGCTGAGAGATGAATAATGACGGTAAGTCCTTGAGAGCGTAACGAGCACTCTCACGACACTGAGGCTATAACGGGCCTAACCGGGCCAAATGGACCCAATGGGCTATCCAGCCCATTTGGGCAAACTTGTTGGAAAACTATCAATTGATAGGGTCATTTGCATAATCTGGAAATTTGAGAACGAAATCATGCGAAATGGGCCACACAAGCATGTGGGCCCGCTTGGGCCTGAAATTATTTTTGGGCCCAATAGTTCCGTAGAGAACCAAAATGGTTCATGTGTTGCTTGAGGCTATAGTGGGCCTTCGAAAGGGCCGTTAAATGCAAAATTATTGAAATACCCCTATAGGGTAAATTACTGAAATACCATTGGTGGGTAAATTACTGAAATACCCTTGGAAGGGTAAAATTACCAAAATACCCCGGAGGGTAAATGACCGTTATACCCCTAATGGTAGTTTAAGTGATATGTGTGTGATATTTATATGATTGATTATGATTGTGACATACTGCATACATGAATATTTATGTCACGACATCATGCATTGGGTTAGGTTTGATGATCGAAGGAAGTATATTCTAGTGACTCTACCACATATTCTGGTGGCTCTGCCACAATCTGTATAGTGGTTATGCCACATATATTCTGTTATTCTAGTGGCTTTGCCACAAATTCTGTGATTAGTAGCCTGTCTGCCTTATTGCTGTGTAGCGGATGGGTGGGTCAATTTAGAAATCCCCACAGGTGTGTTGGGCTCGCACGGGTGGTGTGTAGTGGATGGATTATTAGGTTGGGCTATATACTCTAGTTGCATTATCATGTTTATAGGGTTAAGGCCCAAATTTTTATCGAATAGGGCTTCGACCCAATCTACTTTTACATGGCCTTCAGCCAAGTTTTCTTCTGTGTGGGCTTTGGCCCAGTCTGCTTCTGTATGGGCTCGAGCCTAGTTAGTGACCGATTAGGGGATTACACACTGAGTTCTTGTAACTCACCCCTCTACTTTAACCTTGCAGGCGATCCCCAGCATTGGGGATTTGGAGCTGCGGAGAACTCTGTGGTGGCCATACATTGGAGTACTACTCCTAAACTTTAGTAAATTTCCATTTTGCTTTATTTTTAAGATTTATTTTTAATTTGGGTAAATATTTTGTAACAAGGCCATTAGGTTTTAATTTTTTATTTTAGTTTATTCAAACTATAAACGATTAAACTCTGGATTTTCTAAAAATGACAAAGACTGTTTTAAAATATCACAATTTTGAAATCGACTGAATTTGATTTCTGTTGTGAAAAAAGTTTCAGAGATAATAATAATAATAACGTTTTTACAAGAAAACCATAAAAACAAAAATCTAAATTTCACAAAAATCTAAGCTTGAAGTTTTAAAAGAATACAAACTTTTTAACGAACGTGCAGTTTTAAACTACCCTTCTATGTGACATGCCAGATTCAGCCGTAACATCTAGGCTGAGTTTAGAGTGTTACATTTTATGGTATTAGAGTCCAGTTGCAAAACTCGGCTATGGAATGGGTTCGAAAATGTTTTTTCAAAATTTGCTTGAAATACGATGTAGAAAAAAATATCGTTATTGGAAGAATGGCACACAGAGTCTCTAGCACCAAATCTGTAAGTCCTCTTATTCTATGTCTGATGATATGATGAAATGTCTGTAAGTGAGAAAACTACTAGAGTTAGTGGTAGTACACTAAGACTGTTAGCTATAGGAACTATGACTATAGAGACTGAGACATTAGGAAGTTCAATCCGCGAGAACAACTTTTATACCTATTTTCATAAAAAACTTGTTAATAAACATTGTAATTATAGACTGATTGATAAAATTATTAATCAGATTAATACGAATCAGCAGTATGAGTACAGGAGGACATGGACGTGGTACACGCGGCCGTGGTAGAGGTCAAAATGCTAGGGCTAGATCCTCATTATCATGGCATATACCGAAAACAGAGGCACTGACATCGCCAGTAATTGAAATAGGGTCTCATGACCGAGCTAGAGGGACGACGCTCTATCTCAAGTGATGCTGCAGGTCTTAGAACGGGTTACTGGAGCAAGTATTGGGTCAACAGCTTGGGGTTTGAGCGACTCCGGTTGAACGAGGTCAAAGTTTTTAGGGGTATCTCTGGTGTAGCCACGAATGTGGTGAAATATCGTCTTGAGGCTGTGGAACGAATTATGAATGATTTGGATTGCACAGCAGAACAGAAACTGAAAGGGGCAGTGTCTCTATTGAGAGATGAGGCATATCAGTGGTGTCTTACTGTGAGGGAAGGCACACAAGCAGATAGTTTAACCTGGGATTTCTTTAAAGCGGCTTTTCAGGGGAAATATGTTGGGGCTAGCTATGTGGATGCCCGAAGAAAAGAATTCTTGAATTTGGTCTATGGGAATAAATCTGTGGTAGAATACGAGGTAATTTTTTACGTCTAAGCCGGTATGCTCGGGGAATAGTCTCAACCGATTATGAGTGTTGTGTGCGGTTTGAAGATGGGTTGTAGGATGAGTTACGGGTACTGATAGCCTCGAAGAGGGAGAGAGATTTTGCTGGGTTGGTGGAAAAGGCCAAGATTGCTGAGGAGGTAAAATGCTCTAAGCGTCATAACCGAGATAAGAAAAGGGCAAGAATAAGAGAGGTTTTTGGTCTTCAGGTCCTTTTGGGGTTTCAAAAGAGGCCTAAGTTGGATGGGTGATAAACCGTAAAAGTAACATATTTTAATCCAACATTTAGTATGCTTTTGGATGATTTATCCCTAATTCATGTAAAAAGGTGCTCTTAATTCTTTCTTTTCATGTCTTACACTCAGGAAAGCACCTAAAGATAAAAAGAACGTAAAACGGGCTTAAAACGGACCAAATTGGGCCAACCCAAGAAATCGACACTGCCTGGACTTCAAGCCACATGGTCATGCCTTACCATTTATTTAGAACATAGCCTCACCTCGATTTACATGGCCGTGCCTCGTCGATAAAAGTCTAACATGGTCTGGCGATGACTTACATGGGCGTGTGCCATGGGTGTTCCCCTGCCACGGGAATAAGCAATTTCACTTGGATTTGGATGCTTGAAGCCAAAGAAACACACTCCTAAGTCTACTTAAACACATTAATAGTAATTTTACTTGAAGGAGGAACTTAGGAGCCAAGTAAAACATATAAAGAGCCTATATAAACAACCCAAGGTAGCCGTTCTAGATAATCAAGTTTTGGGCAGACTTTTCTGCCAGAGCTTTTATTCAGGGAATTACTCGAAGATAGCCAGTTGGTCCATCTCAAGAAGCTGGAGTTCTACTCAAGACAAAGGATCTCTTCTTCAATTCCTTCAGGGGGTTTTAGGGATTTCATATGTTTTGTTTTATCTTTTCCCTTGAGATGTTTTCTTATTTTGTTATGAACTAAACCCTTCAGATACCTGAAGGGGATGAAACCTATGATGGATTTTGTTATTTGATTTCTAAATTATATGATAAGTACTTAGTTTGTTCTTAATTATGTTGCTTAATTTAATCTGATGTGCTTAGGTGGAGGAGGAATAGACCCTACCTAAGAGTAGATCTAGCATAATTAAGCAGAGTTAATCGCACGCCTAGAGTTAGGGTGACGAGATTTTACCGGATTGGGGTGAAACCTAATATGGGAGTCCATTGATCGATTTACTACTTCCTTAGGGGGTTATTATAAGAGACCGAGAGTTTCACTAATTAACCTAAGGTTAGACGTTATTCACCTCAAGAGAGGATTTAATATAGGTTAGGGAGTCTCACGGATCAAGCTAAGTAAAGAAGTCATATGAATTAAAAGTTAGATAATAAGAGAAGTCATAGGTGGATTCTTCTTGAGGGTATCATCTAAAATCAATTGAGTTTTTCCACAATCTTTTCCCAAAGTTTCATTCTTTTATCTTTGCATCTAGTTTAGTTTTTCATTAGTTTTTTAGATTAATAAACCAATCACTCCATATTTTAGGCTAAATAATAGAAAGAAAGTGAGTAGTAGTACTTTTAGGTTCCTTTGGGTTCGATAAAATAATATTGCCTAAACTATACTATTGTTCGACAGGTGCACTTGCCTCAATCATTGTCATAGTTAGTCTACAGGTTCGATCATTCTTTCAAAATATTAAGACTCGACTATTTGACACGATCAATGGGCCCGCTCGAGTTGGGATGCTAGTTGCTGTGGGTCGATTGCAACCTTGTGTGCAGTATGGGAAATACATCCAGGGGAGTGCTAGAGAAGATCTGGTGGGTGTTTCAGATGTGGTTCCAAGGATCATCAGATAAAGGACTATCCTCAGGAGCCTGTTAGGGTACAAATAGTAGGTCAAAGATTTGTGCAACCAGGGAGAGGTGGTCAGCAACCACTGAGAGGTCGTGGTCTGCCCAGAGGGAGAAATGGGTTTGGACGAGGTCGTGGAGTGCCAGGTAGAGGTGCTAGTAATGTAGATGCAAGACAGCCAGGGTTGGTTTATGCGACTCGACGTCGGGAGGATGGCGACGCACCAGACGTCATAACCGGTACATTTTTCATATTTGATGTGCCATTTACAGCTTTAATTGATATTGGATTTACACACTCTTATGTTGCCTGTACTATGTTTGGGACTCTGGGTATGCAATTTGAGTTTGTTGATAGAGAAATGTCGGTAATCAGTCCCTTAGGACAATCTGTGGTAGTGAATAAGCTGTTTAGAAATATGCCTATAGAAGTTCAAAGAGTGGTATTCCCAAAAATTTGATGGAACTATTGTTCGGTAATTTTGATCTTATACTAAGCATGGATGGGCTAGTTAAACATCGTGAAAATTTGGATTGCGTTGCTAAGCGTATGATATTAAGGACCATAGAGAACGAGGAAGTGATCGTGATAGGAGAAAGAAGGGATTATCTGTCCAATGTGATTTTGGCACTAAAGGCCGAGAAGATGGTGCGTAAAGGGTGTGAGGCATTTCTAGCTTTTGTCAGCACATCTGATGTTAAGGAATTGTTTGTTGAGGGTGTGAAACCGTGAAAGAGTTCCCAGACATTTTTCTCGAAGAGCTTCCGGGGTTACCTCCGAATCGCGAGGTCAAATTTGGTATTGAGCTGTTATCGAGAATGGCTCCGATGTCTATTGCAACTTATAGGATGGCACCGAAGGAGCTGGTAGAACTTAAAGCTCAGATCCAAGAGTTGATGGACTGAGGATTTATCAGATCAAGTGTATCTCCGTGGGGAGCGCCAGTATTGTTCGTGAATAAGAAGGATGGGTCAATGCGTATGTGCATTGACTATCATCAATTGAACAAGCTAAATGTTAAGAACAAATATCTGCTACCAATGGTTGATGACCTGTTCGATCAGCTACGAGGAGCTGCGATCTTCTCGAAAATAGATTTAAGATTGGGGTACCATTAGCTAAGGGTCAAGGAGGCAGATATTCACAAGACTGTATTCCGAGCTCGTTATGGGCACTACAAATTTATGGTCATGCCGTTTGGATTAATGAATGCACCAGCCGCTTTTATGGATATGATGGTGGGTCTTCCAACCCTATCTAGACCGGTTCGTGGTTGTATTCATAGATGACATCTTGGTGTATTCAAGAACGGAGGAGGAGCATTATTCACATTTTTGGGTTGTTCTACAAATATTGATAGAGAAGCAAGTTTACGCCAAATTCAGTAAGTGCGAGTTTTGGCTAAAGGAAGTGGCATTTTTGGGTCATGTTGTGTCTGCCGAGGGGATTAAGGTTGATCCTCGAAAAGTCAAAGCTGTACTAAATTAGAAGCCACTAAAGTCAGTATCAGAAATCTAAAGTTTTCTCAATTTGGCTGGGTACTACAGGCAGTTCGTTGAGGGTTTTCTTTGATTGCTGCAACCTAACTAAGTTATTGCGCAAGGAGGTGCTGTTTGTTTGGTATGATAAGCAGCAAAAGAGTTTTGAGAAAGTAAAGAAGATTTTGATGGAAGCACCAGTGTTGATACAGTCTGATGCTGGGAAGGAATTTATTGTCTATTGTGATGCGTCGCACATAGGTTTGGGTTGTGTGCTAATGCAAGAAGGGAAGGTGGTGGGATATGCATCCCGTCAACTAAGGCCACATGAGGTGAACTATCCCACTCACGATTTGGAACTAGCTATTGTGGTGTTCACACTGATGATATAGAGACATTACATGTATAGAGAAAGGTCGATTATCTACACCGACCATAAAAGTCTTAAGTATCTCCTTACTCAAAAGGAGCTGAATTTAAGGCAATAGATATGGATAAAGTTGCTGAACGACTATGACTGCTCGATTGAGTATCACTCGGGTAAAGCCAATATGGTGGCGGATGCACTAAGTTGGAAGGTGGTATCTGATTTGAGAGCAATGTTTGCTCGTATCAGCCTTTATGAGGATGGTAGCTTGTTAGTAGAACTTCAGGTGAAACCAATGTGGGTTGGTCAGATTAAGGAGAAGCAGTCATTGGATGAGTCATTGGGTTCTCATTTTCAACAGGTGAAAAGTGGAAAGACAGTGGATTTTGGGTTGAACAATGAAGGGGTGTTATGTTTCCATAGAAGAGGTTGTATGCCGAGGGACTCTGAGTTAAGATAGATGATTCTGCGGGAGGCGTATAGTAGCCCATACGCTACGCATCCCGGTGGAAAAAGATATACCGAGATCTATGAGAATAGTATTAGTGGCCAAGATTAAAATGTGAGGTTACCGACTTTGTAAGCAAGTGTTTGACATGTCAGCAATTAAGGCTGAGCATCAGCTGCCTTCGTGACTTCTGCAACCGATGAAGATTCCACTTTGGAAGTGGTAGAGGATAAAAATGGATTTTGTTAGTGGGCTACCCTTGACGCCTACTAAGAAAGATTTAGTGTAGGTAATCATTGACTGGTTGACTAAGTCCGCCACACATCATCGGTTCGTTCATCTTGTAGACAATGGGGTACCAAAGGTCCATCATACCGACAGGACCCTAGATTTACATCTCGATTCTGGAAAGTGTTACACGAAGCTTTGGGTACGAGGCTAGATTTCAAACGAAGATTTCATCCACGCATCGATGGTCAATCGGAGAGGGTAATTCAGATTTTGGAAGACATGTTAAGGGGCTGTGTGATTGATTTTAGGGTAGTTGGGAAGATTATTTATCGTTAGCAGAATTTGAGTATAACAATATCAACTAATCCAGCATTCAGATGGCACCTTACGAGGTGTTATATGGTCGTAGGTGTTGTACCCCTACTTGTTGGACAGAATTGGGTGAGTGATGGTTATTGGGTCCAGATTTGATTTCGGAAACTGAGGAGAAGGTGAAGTTAATTCGGGCTCGATTAAAATAAACTTTCGATAGGCAGAAATTGTATGCTAATCTTAAGCATAAAGAAATTGAGTACTCAGTGGGAGATTATGTTTTCTTAAAGGTTTCACCGTGGAAAAAGATCTTGAGATTTGGATGAAAGGGCAAGTTAAGCCTTAGGTTTATCGGGCCTTATCGGGTGTTGAAACGTGTTGGACCAGTCGCGTATCAGTTGGAGCTGCCCCTTGAGTTAAACCAGATACATAACGTATTTCACATTTCTATGTTGAGACGCTATCACTTAGATCCTTCTCATATAGTGCTAGTGGAAGAAATTGAGGTAAGACCTGATCTAACTTTTGATGAGGAACTCGTGTAGATTTTAGAGCGGGATGTGAAAGTGTTGAGGAGGAAATCTATTCTATTTGTCAAAGTTCTGTGGCGTAATCACAGTTTAGAGGAAGCCACGTGGGAGTCGGAGGAGGCAATTCGACAGCAATACCCTCCCTCCTTTGATCAGGTAAATTTCAAGGCCAAAATTTCTTTCAGGGGGTAGAACTATAACATCCTAAAATTCAGGGGTCTCTGATATTTATGTAAATGCATGTCATAGTTGCTTTCGGGTTGTTTGGGTGTGTTTGGTGGTCCTAGGGAGGCTCGGGTTCGAGCCCAAGCCCTGGTGGAATTTTGGTTTTGGCACTTTAGTGGGGGAAGCTAGTGGAAGTAGAACTTAAGGTTAATTAAATGTGTTTGCTAACACAAGAGGAGCTTGTGGCCTAATGGTGTGGCATCACAAGGGAAGTTGAGAGGGAGGGTGTTTGAATCCCTCAAGTAGCATATGTTGGCTTTTATTTTATGCTAAGGAAGGAGAAGAGGTGGAGTTGCATTAGAACTCTGCAGGAGAGAAGGATGACTTGGTCAAATGTTTTGAATGGGAGGTAGGGAGTAAGTGGTGGACCAAATTGAGGAGAGAATCAGGGGATTTGAGGGTGAGAGGTAGTGGTTGGTCGAATGTGGGTGTGTGGGGAGGAGAAATTTGGCTAGGGGTTGATTTTGGCAAAGAAATTCGGAATTTGGTGGGTAGCAAAGAAGAAAAATCGAAACCTTTTGGTGTGTGCCGAAATTCTCTAATGATTCTTAACATTTTTGCATTTTAGTTATTCTCCTTAGACATTTCAGGTTCTTTGTTTTGCACATGTTCTTCTATTCCCTTCGTACATTCTTTTTCTTCATTTGTCTTACTCATTTGAGTCTAGCCGAATCTGTAGAAAACTAACCACTCGTGCATCTCCTTCTCGATATTTTCTCCCGATTGTTTTAGGTGGATTACCTACATCTCCTCTCTTGACCGAATATGGTAAGTCCTTGCATTCACTCTTTCTTTCTCCTTCACTTACTCTTTTCTTCCTGCACCAAACGTAACATTCTTTCATTCTCGTCACATCTTACTTTTTCTTCTATTAAGCTAAGTCGAAACCCCCTTCCCAGAGGGGGGCTAGGCCGAATTCTCTAGCAAGCAAAGAGTGGAGATTGTTAACGTTGGTTTCAGTAAGGGTGAAGATGTCTTAATACCCCTTAAATTTCAATGATTAGTGTTTTTCTTGTGACCCTATTTGGTGGAGATGACATCGATTTCCTTCACTCTTGTGGAGGGGCCGAATGTTGTTTTGAGGCTAACCTTTGTGGGTTCATATATTAATTATTTTAGGAACTCATTTCAGTAGCCAAAGAGTAAAGCCAAAACTGATATTCTGTAAGAGGGGATCACATCTTGTGAGGCAACAAGGGTAGTTCTTCCGACAAATCCAAATCAGGTGTGTAATCTTACACCCCTCAAATGATTGCATGTGATGTTATGCGAATCGGCCAAAAGTCGAAAAGCCGAAAAATCGGCATCTGTGACCACACGAGCGTGCGAACACTCGTAGTGGTAAGTCGAGAGACGAATAATGACGGTAAGTCATTGAAAGCGTCACGAGCACTCTCGCGATACTGAGGCTGTAACAGGCCTAACCAGGACGAAATGGGCCAAATGGGCCTAATGGGCTATCTAGCCCACTTGGGCAAAATTGTTGGAAAACTATCAATTGTTAGGGTCGTTTGTGTAATCTGGAAATTTGAAACCGAAATCATGCGAAATGGGCCATATAAGCGTGTGGGCCCGCTTGGGCCTAAAATGGTTTTTGGGCCCAATAGTTTCGTAGAGACCCAAAATGGGTACTGTGTCACTCGAGGAGACAATGGGCCTTCAGAAGGGCCGTTAAATGTGAAATTACTAAAATATCCCTAGAGGTAAATTACTGATATACCCTTGGAAAGGTAAAATTACCAAAATACCCTTGGAGGGTAAATGATCGTTATACCCCTAGTGATAGTTTAAGTGATATGTATGTGATATTTATATGATTGATTATGATTGTGACATACTGCATACACGAATATTTTTGTCATGACATCATGCATTGGGTTAGGTTTGATGATCGGAGGAAGTATATTCTGGTGATTCTGCCACATATTCTGGTGGCTCTGCCATAATCTGTATAGTGGCTATGCCACGTATATTCTGTTATTCTGGTGGCTTTGCACAAATTCTATGATTAGCAGCTTGCCTACCTTATTGGTGTGTAGCAGATGGGTGGGTCGATTTAGAAATCCTCACAGGTGTGTTGGGCTGGTACGGGTGGTGTATAGCGGATGGATTATTAGGTTGGGCTATATACTCTGGTTGCATTATCTTGTTTATAGGGCTAAGGCCCAAATTGTTACCGAATAGGGCTTCGGCCTAGTCTGCTTACTCAGATAGGCTTCGCCCGGTTTGTTTATATATGCTTTAGCCAGTCTACTGCTTGGGCTTGGACCCGATTAGTGACCGATTAGGGGCTTACACACTAAGTTCTCGTAACTCACCCCTCTACTTTAACCTTGCAGGTGATCCCCAGCATTGAGGATTTGGAGCTGCAGAGAATTCTGTGGTGGCCATACATTGGAGTACTACTCCCAAACTTTAGTAAATTTGCATTTTGCTTTATTTTTAAGATTTATTTTTAATTTGGGTAAATATTTTGTAATAAGGCCATTAGGTTTTAATTTTTCATTTAAGCTTTCATTTTAGTTTATTCAAACTATAAACAATTAAACTCTGGATTTTCTAAAAATGACAAAGACTATTTTCAAAATATCATAATTCTGAAATCCACTGAATTTGATTTCTGTTGTGAACAAAGTTTCGGAGATTATAATAATAATAACATTTTTACAAGAAAATCATAAAAACAAAATCTGAATTTCACAAACATCAAAGCTCAAAGTTTCAAAAAGAACATGAACATTTTAACGAACGTGCAGTTTTAAACTACCCTTCTATGTGACATGCCAGATCCAGCCATAACGTCTAGGCTGGGTTTGGGGTGGTATAGCCCGTACTTTCGAATCTTATCCACAGGAGGTTTATTCAGTCAAATTGGATCTATCACTTGTGGCACTATAGGTACTTGTGGGGGTGGAGGTTGTGGAGCAGCCGGATTCGTTCGAACAAACTCCGAAAACCACTCACACATCATACGGAAGAAGGCTTGCTTAGCCTCTCCTCCCTCACTACTTTTATTTGGCCTTGATGTGGCCGATAATGTCCCTTAAGCGGGAGCAGGCACGTTGCTCTCTACATCGTCAGCAATTGCTCGATCGGGATCCATTTGCTATACGAAAACACATTTTCAACTGTCAGAATTCATCACACTATCGCAATTTCATAAATGGCATGTATAGCTAGACTCACACACGCTACATTAGTCCGAGAATCGATTAAACCATAGCTTTGATACCAATAAAATGTAACACCCCTAACCTGAGACCGTCGCCAAAATAGTGTTAAGAGGCGTTACTGAACAAACATAATAATTTACATCCATTCCACCACACAAAGTCTATTATCAATCATACATACTCAAGTACGAGCATACAGTCCCTTATTAAGGTCAGGAGACCTTAAACTCGTGTTAGAAAAGGGTCGGGACTAAACTGAGCACTTAGAAAATTTTTCAAAATTTCAAATATTCTTCAATACTGTTGAAGTCACACGCTCCGTGCAATTAGGCCGTGTACCTCACACGACCACCAGACACCCCCATGTGTCTAGACCGTGCCAAAGCAGATCATGTATTCTGACTTCTTCACACGGCCACCAATCACGCCCGTGTGCTAAGGCCGTAATCTTAAGCAATATACTAACTTATCCACATGGCTATGAGGCACGTCTGTGTACCGTGGCATGCATACTTAGGCTAGCTACTGACTTTATCCCACAGTCACTAGGCACGCCCGTGTGCTATAACCGTGTAAGCAAAACAGGCTATTTGCAAAGCCAATTTGCCAACCACACAAGGGTTTAACAACAAGCTTCAAAACAATGCCAATTCATGCTTGTAAATGCACTCAAATACACAATTTCATGCAGTCAATACCCATCAACATTACTATTTACTTCCATACCTAATATCATCACCTTAAGTTCATTCAAAGTAACCATGATATATCTCAAAACATACATATATCAAGCATTAGGTAATTCATGACATAATTCATTTTCAAACCACATCTTTTATCAACCACAAAGTCATGAAATATACCACATTCATAACTCATTCATAAATTCTACATCATTAAACTTCCAAGCCAACTCACATGGCAAGGATTAAACATTTCAAGACATGTCTTAACCTTTATCCTATGCATGCCATATTTCAACTATATATATCTTTCCAAAAGTACCAAAATAGATTGTCGATAGTGTGATAGAGATGTTGACAATCCCTAAATCTGAGCTAGGTTTACTGACATTGTAAAACAGAGAAACAATCACACAGTAAGCTTTCATAGCTTAATAAGTTCGTAACAAAATACATTAACCAAAACAAATCATCACATAGATTATTTCACAATCTCATATCTCATATCATCCAAAACTAATATGTTCATTTAGCCTTCCATAACTTATTCATAGATTCATCAACCACATAGGTTCCGAACGTACCTTAGCCAACACTTAGTTGTCGATTACATTTGCTACTCAATACTCACTATTTCATTTCGATCAACTTTCATTCCTTCTTCGATTCAATCGCACACTTAATGCCCAAATAATTAGCTGAAGCTTAAGTAGCATCGCACACATAGTGCTTCTATATCAAGCCGATCTTAAATCAGTATCGCACACACAGTGCCAACCACAGAGTAGGAGCTTATATTTTTTTGCACACACAGTGCTAATCATCTCAGTCACATTTTCGAATACGCATACTTAGTGCCACATAACTTGAACCCTCACATAGCATTCACAATTCAAAAATATCATATCATTCATCTCATAACATTAACATATTTAAATACACGTATTATGTCCGAACTTACCTCGGACGTCGAACTATCAAAACGGTCGATTAATCGAGCACTTTATCTTTGCCTCGATCTCGATTCGAACCTCTCCTTACTTGGTCTATACACATTCAAATTTAATCCATTCAATCACCAATTCATTCAATTTAATCCACACACATTTATTTAGGGCATTTTACAAAATAGCCCTCACATTTTCACATTTCAACACTTTAGTCCCTATTTCACAAAATCATCAAATTCACATAATTTCTTTTCACACAAGCCTAACCGAATTTTCCTTGTGTTCATACAAGCCCACACATTTAATTTATTTTACATTTTAGTCCTTTAATTTACACTTTTCTCAATTTAATCCAAATTACTCAATTTTATTAAAAATCCAAACACACACTATGTTAACCAACACAAGTTTTCATATCTCAATATCAACTAACACATAGCCTAAACATTCATTAATGGATCATCATAAAAACATGATCAATTCACAAAATTACAACGTGGGTTATCTAGAGCACAAAGCAACAATTGCAAAAACATAGAAATTATCAAAAATCGAACAAAATCTAACATTAAATCAAGCCAATTTCTAGCCGAAAATACCAAAGCTTAAAACCACTATCAATTTTCTTTTGTTTTATTATGAACTAATATCATTAATTCATTTACAAATTTAACCTCTTACTAAAACTTTTTAAACTTATTCACTTAAGGGCATAACCGTCCATGATTATCCATCATCTTTATTAATGGGCTAATTGCCTCATAAAACCCTCATATTTAAAAGACAACAACACTTAGGTACTTATAAATCAGCACACAACTTTTGCATCGTATGCGATTAGATCATTTTTCTTAATTCGGCACACAGTCAATAAAATCTTCACACAGAAATTTCACACAGGCTAAATCACATACTATTCACAGAGAAAATAATATTAAATTATTTTTCTAACCTCAAAATTGTGGTCTCAAAACCACTGTTTCGACTAAGGTCTAAACCAGGCTGTTACAAAACATACCAAAATAAACCAAATCTCATGGCTACAAATAACAAACCACATAACATTTACAAGCTAATTCAAATGGCTAAATTCCTTACAATCATATAGACCAAAATTACCATACTCCTATACTTACCACATAACCATATACATAAATTCAAAAGTACCAAAGTGATAGCTTGATAGTGTGATGAGGTCTCCGACGATTCCCAAATCTGAGCTAGCTTTGATTTCACTATAAAACACGAAAAATAAACAATGTAAGCTATAAAGCTTTTAACTTGTATGAAATAATAAGCAAAGCTCACGATTTAATTACCATTCAAGAATATGAACATAACATACTACAAAACATTTAGTCACAGTGTTAACATATATTCAATCACATAATTAACCATGAACTCACAACTTCCATAGATTCAATGCTTATATAGTTTTTGTACATACCCGTACTGATACGTATCTATTTATCTCCATTTCATCTCTTTGATATACCTGTTGAACCATTTGAAATACTATCGAATACTTGAGAATCACGTACCCTAAGTGCCACATATATAGCTGAAGCTATCTCAATCTCATATCACATATAATGCTCACTCTCAAGCTATCAACGGGTTTGCTCACACAAGCTAACGGTCATGACGAAACTAAATGGTGCTGCACACACAAGCTGACAAAAATCCGCAACACACACTGGATAACTCAGCCACTGGTTGGACGTACGGGCCAGCACCCAAATGACATAACCCCTAATGACATGTCATTTGTATCCTAATCTATTCCTAAAGTTCAACCGGATTTCACATTTACCGAATCGTCGTAAAATATATCCCCAAGGTCGTATTCACAATTTATGCAATATCAAAGCATTTAAAACACAATTATATCAATGCTTATTACATACAAACTTACCTCGATCACTAAAACGACGGAATGGATAGACTATTGCAAAACCTTATTTTTCCCTGATCTAAATTCAAATTTTGCTTTTCTTGATCTATGTATAATACTAATTAAATCATTATTCTATTCAATTTAGTCCAAAATACACATTATGGAAACTTTACACTTTTACCCTTAATATTTCAACATTTTTACAATTTAGTCTTTATCTCATAAAAGTACAAATTCATGCAATTAAATCCCTACCCATGCTACCCGAATTTCATATATACAAAAAGCAGCTCCGTATTTTTCATTTATTTTGTAATGTAACCACAAACTTTACACATTTCACAATTTAATCCCTAATTGGCAATTTTACTAAAAATTACTTTACAAATGTTGTTTGTCTAACAACAACCATACATTTTCTATCACCAAACATCAAATACACATGTATTCATCAATGGAAAACCCATAAACCTTTAAAAATTTTGCAAATTAGTCCCTAGGCTAGCTAGATTAAGCTGCAACGATCTCAAAAACATAGAAATCATTAGAAACGGATTAGAAATCACTTACCAATTTAGCTTGCAAGCTTTGCCAAACTTATCTATGGTTTCTATAGGTTAGAATCGATTGAAGAAGAAACTAAAAGATGATAAAATGTTTTGTTTTTATTTATTTAACCTTTATTTACTAAATACCAAAATTAACCCTTAAAAACATTAAAATTTTCAATTATACCAAGCCATGTACATACACTATCAACATAAATGGTCTAATTACCACATAAGGACCTCCACTTTAACGTTCTATTGTTATTAGACACCTTTAGCTAATAGAACTCAAGTTTTACACTTTACGCGATTAGTCCTTTTATCAAATTAAGCACTCAACAATAAAATTTCTTAACGAAATTTTTACACAATCTTACTATCATGCCGTAGACATTAAAATAATAATATAATTATTTTAGCTTCAAATTTGTGGTCCCAAAACTACTATTTTGATTTGACTAAAAATGGGTTGTTACAAATTTGATATGGAGGATATGCAAGCCATCAAGGTTGATGATGGCCATTGGCCAATTGGACAGGTGCTTGGTGGGGATTATGAAAGGGTTTTATAAAGTTGAAATTTTTAAGGAGAATGGAGTCTTTGGCATTAATGTTAATAAAATGCTAAGGAGGTAGTTCCTAATGGAATTTGAAGGAATGATTCGTTGAGATAGATTATTGGTCATGTTTCACCTTTCTCAAGCATAGAACTACATGGATAGCGATTTGTGGTATTCCTTTAGGAGCTTGGAATGACAAAACATTCTAGAACATTGCTCGAGTGTGGGGTGATCAGTTGGTTGGCTAAGTCATGCTTTGCATGCACTGGAGTATTACTATCGTTATATCATATCTGTTACGGGGTTCAGATGGATACTTTTGTATTCAACATATTTTTCACACAAATGGTTACTTGGGCTAATTGGTTCTTTTTGGTGTCAAATGTGTAACAGTTAATTGATATGTTACCTTGTCATATTAAAATGATACTATGATTTTTATGCTTGATCCTTTTCGATTGTGGTTCATTTTATTGAATAGCTTTTAGAATTAAATGTTGCTATTATAATGCTTGAGTGCTTGTAATTTAGTTTACTTATATGATATTTTTCCAGATTTTGGTAGAATACCACTAAACTGTGAAAAGCTTACGCCTGAGTTTTTATTCCATGCGTAGATTATTGATGATTTGTAGGTTCGTGATTGAGCATTATCATCAAGGAGCCTAGGCATGTTCCTAGGATTTGTTACTTGGTCGAATTGGGTGCTTTCATCTTTTTTTTTGGAACTTTTTTTGTTAAATGATTAATTATTTGTGCCATAAAATTTTAAAATTACATGTTAATTGGAAATGAGTGAACAATTGATTGAGCGAATCACTCCGGCGATCACTGTGTTGCTTTGGATTTGATCCAACTTTATTATCGGGATTGGGATGTTACATTAAGTTAGTGAATACACAAAAAGAACCAAAAGAAAAAAGAAAGATCAAAATACAAGAAAACAAAAGGAAAGATTTTTGAAGGTAACAAATATTTTTTTTCTTTTCAAGGAGTGCATGCATATACAATAAATGAGACGAGCTCAGATGAATATGGCTTCATCGGACCAATGGTCCTTAGCCACGAGGATGCTATGAATCCCTAAATGTACTAAAGAATAAAAAAGGGGAAAGGTTTTTTGTTTCTATTTTTTTCTTTCCATTTTCCTTTTTTCTTCAAAAACAAAGAGGTGGAAAGGTTCTAATTAAGTGGTATCATCGAACTTAAGCCTTAACCAAGAGGAAACCCTAAATCCCTAGTCGATCTAAACAAAAAACTAAAAAAAAAAGTTTTTTCTTATTAAAAATGAATAAAAAAGGAAAAGAAAAAGAAAAGGTTTAAAAAAGATATTTTTTTATCGACCACCATATATGGTGCTTTGTTGTCGAAGACTAATGAGCCATTGGGTTCAGTAGGGGCAAATCTAGCCAACAAAAATAGAGAGAGTAAAGAGAAAATCAAAGAAGGATTTATTTCGAAAAAATTAAAAAATATGGAAAGAAAAAAGGGGTTCAGGTTTAAATAGTGGGTTAAATGGGAAATTTGCTACACAGTCCTCTCATGTTTTCATTTTATTTTTAAGGCCTTCCGCTTTTTAAATTACAACAAAGATCCTTTAATGTTTTTATTTTAATTTTTAAGGATTTTTACCTTTAGAAATTGCTTCATTGGTCCCTGCATATTTTGATATATTCAAATTTTGAAATTTTGGCTTGGAAAATTACAAATTAAGTCCTTTTACTTTCACTTTTTTTAAAAAAAATTGAAATTTAAATGTTATTCAAATAAACTTTATTTTATTTCTCTGTTAATTGAATTGAATTTTATTTTATTTTTAGTTTATTATAATGTATTTATTTTTATTATGTGAGTATCTTCAATTATTTTTATTTTGTATTTTTATTTTATTCTATTTTCTTTCCTTTCACGAGATTATTTTTAATGTTTCTTCTATAATTATTTGTGTTTATTATTTATTGAGTAGTTCTTTATGAATTTCCTTTGATTAATTTACTATTTTTTCTATTATTTTTAGAATACTTTGATGGATAGTTAATAATTATATTTTTTAGAATTTATATTTTTATCTATATTCAACTTGTTTTAAAATTTGGATTTTAATATAATTTATATTTCATTGGAGTTTGGTATTAATTTTGGATCTTATTTAGATTTATTATTTTGAGATTTGATTTTAGATTTTTAGGTTCAATTAGATTTCAAATTTAGATTTTCAAGTTTAGATTTTCCTTTATTTTATTTTTAACTTTTGGAATTTGAAATTTCAAGTTTTAATAGATCTAATTAGAATTTAGTCTTGAATTGAATTTATTTTATTATTAGCCGTTTTGAGTTCTTTTGTTGAAGTATATTTGCCAATGCTTAGGTTATATCTTTAATGTGTTTTGTTGATCTAGTCAAAGGTTTTTTTTTTTTTTTTGTTTCTCATTGATTAAGTTATCAGTTTGAATTGTGTATGAGAACATAGGGCTTTGGGACAAAGATGGATTTGCAAAGCTTCCTCATCTCCTTGAGGAAGGCTACCTCATTGTTCCACTGATCAGATCTTTGGGTCCACCATTTCCATGTACCTTTTTAGGTATAGTTGGTTGTTGTAGAGCCTTAATGTTTTTTTTTTCTGGTTTAAGGTATGGTTATTTCGTAGGTTTATAATATGCATACACTTTTTCAAGGTCTATGTTGGATTTTATTTTTTGTAGTTTGTCAAAGGAAAACAATTGGATAATAGATCAATTAGAAAATTGAAGTATATGTATTTAAAGCAATGTCTTATCCAAAATATGTACGTTTTTTGTCCCCATAATATTTTTTATCCCATTTTTTATTAAATTCAACATGAATAAATTTTCATCGGATAGAATCTAATCTAACTAGTTTTAAGAGTTTTTTTGGTAATTAGAAATACAAGTAAGGATACTAAATATTGAACTTAAGTTTCCATGTCACACAACACAAACATCTTTACATTAATTTGTTTTCCATTCTAGAGAGTTCTATGTGATTACAGTGGAATCATTCTTCACTTTCTTTTTCAAGGAACATTTCTATTACAAATTCTGATCTTTCTGAATCACTAGTTGACTAAGTATTTTTTTCTATTTTTTTATTGTAGGACAACACAATTGTGAACATTATTGTGAAAGGTATTCAATAATAAATAATTCTTCTTGGCTATTAAAATTTTCCAAACATGGAAATTTTCTTGCAATTATGGTAATATTTCTAACAATTTTGGCCTCTTCCTCAATAGGTATGTCTTTGTCACTAACCTATTTAGGCATCTCTCCAATAATCCCTAAAATTGACTAAACTGTATTCAATGCCAGAATAGGGTTTCAAAGCATTACCAGACTTATAACACAATTACACATACATTTACAAATTTCATTCAAATATAAATCAACACGTTCATATCGTCCCTAATACGAGCCTACGAGGCCCTAAATATGTATTAGGAGTGGTTCGGGACTAAACTTATAACTTCAAAAACTTTTTGAACACTTAGAAAATTTTCTCAAAAATAGGGGACACAAGCCCTGTGTGGCCTGCCCGTGTGTCTCACACGGCCAACAGAAACGTCCGTGTCACAAGCCATGTGGACATTCAAAATGAGAGCACATGGCCGTGTCCCAGCCCGTGTCTAATCCGTGTAACTCTCTGACTTGGGTCTCACGGCCAACACACACGCTGTGTGGCTAGCCTGTGTGCCCTAAAAATGGCCATACACACTTGTGTGCCAAGTCGTGTGCTAGGCCATGTCAAACCTATAGGGTATACTGACTTATGCCACATGGCCAAGTCACACGCCCAAGTGTGAGGCCGTGTGGAGCATACTGACATGATTTCAATTTCAACACCAGGGGGCACACGGCCGTGTAACATAACCGTGTGTCATACAAGCTGAGACACAAGCTCTTGTGGACAAAAATAGGCTATTTACGAAGCTAATTTTCCACCCAAACTTGTGCACACCTATACTAAAATCAAATGGCACAAACAAAGCATATAATAGACATTTAATCAACCTCACTCAAGTATATTCCATACCATTTCTAACCCTAACCAATACAAAACATAAATATCCTAATAAGCCATCCAAATTCATACCAAACTTTACTTTCACAATATATCAACAATGACCAACCTCAAATATGCATTAATGCCTAGATTCACTAGTATACCAATATTCATAACTCAACCAATTTAAGCCAACTCTCATGGCTATATATACAAACCAAAACATAGACATTTACAAGCCAATTCACATGCCATAGCTCATTACTAAACTACATATCAAAATGACCATAATCCTATACATGCCATATAACCAAATCACAAGCTTAAAAGTACCAAGGTGATAGTTGGATATTGTGATGAAGCCTCCGACAATTCTCAAATCCGAGCTAGCTTGATTTCACTACAAAATACAGAAAAATAAACAAAGTAAGCTTAATAGCTTAGTAAGCTCATATGAAATCAACTCAATCTAATCATAAATTCACAATTCAATAATTTGAATATATCAACATGTAGCTCTTATTAACTAACAAAATTTCACATATTTAATTATAGGATTATATGCAAACTTCATAATTTTTTCGATTTAAAGCTCATACAATTCATGTACATACCTGTATCAATCCGTAACGAACTCATACCTATTCGGAATAATGTTGAATACTAGAAATCTCGTACATTAAGTGCCAATACATAGCCGAGGTTATTCTAGTCTCACACACTAGGTGCCATACATAGCCTAAATTATCTCGATCTCACACACTAAGTTCCATACATAGCCAAAGCTATCTCGATCTCGCACACTAAGTTCCATACATAGTCGAAGCTATCTCGATCCCGCACACTAAGTGCCATACATAGCGAATTTTCATCGAATACTTTCGTACAATTGTATTCATCAACAATTCAAATATAAAACATTTAATCTTAATGATATTAGTGCTTATTAACATAGAACTTACCTCGGATGTAAAAACAACGACACGAGTCGATTAGTCAAGAACTTTGTTTTTCCCTCGATCTAGATTCGAGTTTCGCTTTTCTTCATCTAATTGCATGAATTGAAGTTACCGAACTTGAAGGTATAAAAATGGCTTCTCCAACCCTAAAATTTGGTTTTAGAAGATGATATGAAGGCATAATTTTGTTTTGTTTTATTTATTTTAAGTTTAATTACCAATTTACAAATATAACCTTAATTAATCTCACTAATTTAAACAATACCAATCTCATAAATGTACACTATCATATTAATGGTCTAATTACCACTTAAGGATGTTAACTTCAAAGTGGTAATTAGATCTGTTACCCGGAACCACGCCAGTATCTATAGTTCCGTATCGGATGGCGCCAAAAAAATTGGTAGAGTTGAAGGCACAGATTCAGGAATTGTTGGATAGAGGGTTCATCCGGCCAAGTGTATCGCCTTGGGGAGCTCCAGTGCTTTTTGTCAAGAAGAAGGATGGGACAATGAGGATGTGTATAGACTATCGGCAGCTGAACAAGTTGACAATAAAGAACCGGTATCCTTTGCCCAGGATTGACGATTTGGTCAATCAACTCAAAGGGGCATCGGTGTTCTCTAAGATTGACCTTAGGTCAGGGTACCATCAGCTTAAGGTGAAGGAGGCTGATGTCCAAAAGACACCATTCCGTACTCGGTATGGCCACTACGAGTTTCTAATAATGCCATTTGGTTTGACAAATGCACCGGCCGCGTTTATGGACATGATGAACCGAGTTTTCCAACCCTATCTGGATCGGTTCATCGTAGTCTTCATAAATGACATTTTGGTGTACTCGAAGTTGGAGGAGGAGCATGATGCACATCTTCGTGTGGTTCTGCAAGTTCTAAAGGAGAAACAGTTGTACGCCAAATTCAGCAAGTGTGAGTTCTAGCTCAAGGAGGTAACTTTTCTAGGGCATGTTGTTTCAGCTGAGGGCATCAGGGTGAATCCCCGTAAGATTGAGGCGGTATTGGAGTGGAAGCCACCAAAGTCAGTTACAAAAATTTGAGTTTTCTGGGGTTGGCAGGATATTATAGGAGATTCGTGGAAAATTTCTCCCTAATCACAGCACCGTTGACTAAGCTGCTGAGGAAAGGAGTTTCGTTTGTGTGGTCTGAGAAGCAGCAAAAGAGTTTCGATAAGCTAAAGAGGATCTTGACAGAAGCACCGGTCTTAATTCAGCCTGAGGCAGGAAAGGAGTTCACTGTATATTGCGATGCATCACATACTGGTTTAGGGTGTGTGTTGATGCAAGAAGGGAAGGTGGTCGCTTATGCATCACGGTAGTTGAGGCCTCACGAAGCTAACTACCCGACACATGACTTGGAATTGGCTGCTGTGGTATTTGCCTTGAAGATTTGGAGGTACTATCTGTATGGGGAGAAGTCGGTAGTGTACACAGATCACAAGAGTCTGAAGTACATCCTGACTCAGAAAGATTTAAATCTGAGGCAGCGGAGGTGGATTGAGTTGTTGAAGGACTACGACTGCTCAATTGAATACCATCCGGGGAAGGCTAATGTGGTAGCTGATGCATTGAGCCGAAAGATGGTAGCAGATTTGTGAGCTATGTTTGCTCATCTAAGTCTTTATGAGGATGGGAGCCTTTTGGCAGAATTACAAGTGAAGCCGTCTTGGATTAATGAGGTCAAAGAAAGGCAGATGACCGACGAAGCTTTGAATACTCGGAGGTTGCAAGTACAGAATGGTGAGGCCGAAGTTTCAGCTTGGGCAGTGATGGAGTGTTGTACTTTTAGGGAAGAGTATGCATGCCTAAGGATGATGAGTTGAGGTAGTGAATCCTTAAAGAAGCTCATAGCAGTGCGTACGCTATGCACCCGAGAAGCAGCAAGATGTATCAGGATTTAAGGGAGAAGTTTTGGTGGTGAATGCAAGCGTGAAGTAATCTAAGTTAGTGGGCAAGTGTCGACATGCCGCAAGTTAAGGTGAGCATCAATTGCCATCGTGGTCACATCTGACCAATAAAGATCCCACAGTGGAAGTGGGAGGAGATTACTATGGATTTTGTAAGTGGGCTTCCCCTTACGCCCAGTAAGAAAGATGTAGTTTGGGTGGTAGTAGACCGGTTGACTAAGTCGACTCATTTTATACCGGTAAGGGTTGACTACTCGCTTCAAAGGTTAGCCAAGTTGTACATCGTAGAGATAGTACGGTTGCATGGAGTACCTGTGTCCATTATCTCGGATTGGGATCCTCGGTTTACGTCGAGATTCTAGAAGGCCTTACATCAGGAGTTAGGCACGAAGTTGAATTTTAGCATGACTTTTCACCCACAGTCTGATGGACAATCTGAGAGGGTTATTCAAGTATTGGAAGATATGTTAAGGGGCTGTGTTTTAGACTTTCGTGGTAGTTGGGAAGAGTACCTACCTTTGGTAGAGTTTGCTTATAACAATAGTTATCAAGCGAGTATTCAGATGGCACCGTATGAGGCGCTGTATGGTCAGAAATGCCGTACTCCTACATGTTGGACGGAGCTAAGAGAGCGACAGATGTTGGGTCCAGAGTTAGTGGCGGAGATGGAGGATAAAGTTAGAGTAATTTGGGCTCATCTTAAGGAGGCATCGGACAGGCAAAAATCCTACGCTGATCTTAAGCGCAGAGAGGTTGAATATGCAGTGGGTGATAAGGTCTTCTTGAAGGTATCACCTTGGAAAAAAGTGCTGAGGTTTGGCCAGAAGGGCAAGCTAAGCCCTAGGTTCATCGGACCGTACACGGTGTTGAAACGTGTGGGACCGGTAGCTTACCAGCTTGAGTTGCCAGCAGAATTGAGCCAGATCCATGATGTCTTCCACCTTCGATGCTGAGGCGCTATCGATCGGATCCCTCACACGTAGTGTCGGTAGCAAAAATTGAGGTGAGCCCAGACTTGTCTTTCGAGGAAGAGCCAGTACAAATCTTGGATCGAGATGTCAAGGTTCTGAGGAGGAAGTCAGTGCGTTTGGTAAAGGTGTTATGGCGAAACCATGGTACGGAGGAGGCCACATGGGAACCCGAGGATGTGATGCGGTAGCAATACCCCTAACTCTTCTGATCCAGGTAATTTCGAGGCCAAAATTCTTTTTAAGGGGGGTAGAATTGTAACACCTAAATTAGGGGTTGTTTGTAATTTAATTAATTTCCCATGTGTGTGCTTGAAGAAATAAATATTTTGATTGCTAAGCATGTTTATGGTCTAGAATTAACCCCAAGCTAGGCCTGAATTAGGACTAAAAATTTCTTTTTAAGTGTTTAAAAGGAGGGAGCTAGATGAGATAGGGCTTAAGTAAAATTTGTGGAGAAGCATGACACAAAGAACTAATTGGCTAAGTGGCTTTCATGCGCCACTTAAGAGTTGGAGGAGAAGATGGGCGCAGGTCATAGGTTCGAGCTACTGGAGTGGCATTTTGGCATTTTATTTTTGGAGTGATCGGCCTAGGAAGGTCTTATAAATAAGTGGTGAGGTTTTATGACATGAAAGTCAATTGGGAGGAATGGCATGGGGCATTGTAAGGGGGGCTACGACAGTGAGGTCCTGGGTTCGAACCAAAGAAGCAGCAATTGGTTTTATTTTTTTGCAAGCTGGCATGCATGGAAAGGGAGTTGATGGCTGCATGTTGGACTCTTAAATTGATGAGGATAAAGCTTAATTTTTGCACATATTCGACTGGAAGGGTTAGTTGATAGTAGTTTATTTGCTTTTAAATTGTTGAATAGTGGCTAGGAGATAAAGATGAAAGATAAACCTTGCTTTATTTTTGATAATTAAAAGCCTAAATTATCCCAAAAGGAGGGGTGTTGGCCGAATATAGGACTCCTTGTTGGAGAGGAGTAAACGGCAAGAAGAGTGCAAGGGTGGTGGCCGAAACTCCTTTAGGCACCTAGCTTGATATTTTCGCTAAGGCATACCAAAAACCAAAACCTTTGATTCTCTTTCTCCTTTTAGCTTTGGCCGAATCTCCCTAACACTCTCATCTACCATCTTTTTCTTTTATTCTTTCTCAAAATGAAACTCCTTTCTCCTCCTTTGCTACTTTTCGATTTTTCTTTGAAGCATACCATAGTCCTTGTGCCGAAAACCCTTCCTCCATCCTTGCCGAAATCCCCTACGTCCTTCCTTTCATCTCTTTTCTTTCTCTCAAGGCCATATAGAGCATAGGCCAAAACCTTAAAGAAAGGTGCTATTCTTTTCTCCTCCTTAAAGGTAGCCGAACCCCCTCACAACACCAAGTGGTGCTGACTTGTGGTGTCTAAGGGCCGATATAATTATCAAGGTAAGGGGCGATATCCTCTTTTAGGTTCAAGATTATGACCGAATGGCCTATGACTCTTATGAATGTTTAAACCGATTGTAGGGAGGCCATAGCCGATTGAAGAAAGCTTCCGGGATTTTGAATTATTTTGGTAAGTGATGGTAAGGCTTATACATCATTCGGCCAAGGGCCATTTGTTAAAAAGTTTATGTTTAAATGTCGAAACTAATGTGTGCCATGGATTTAGGGGCTAATTAAGGCTTCGGGATTTGTTTGGAAATCAAATCCGTTTAGGGTAAGTGCCGCAATAGCCTTTGGTATTATTTGGTTTGGCCGAATAGGCCAAAGTCCTTAACCCTATTGTTGGCCAATTATAGGGTCAAGGATCTAGCATCATAGATCGAATCCTCGGGATCTAGGATACGCGTCAGTAACAGGTGTGTAAACTCTTTACACACTTTATTAATAAGCTTTGCTAAATTGTTACCTTGTTAATAATTATAGTAGTGATTTGCTTGTGGGCTTAAAGCATGGATTTCGGGTAAGTCCCCTATTACTTTGTCTATGATATATGATTGAGTATGTCATCATATGCTGTTTAATGCTATGCATGACATATGGGATTATGATATTTTTATGTAAGCATGATGATGGTGGGATTGATGAGAGGAGGGGATGATTTTATGGACTGTCACTAGTGGTTTTGACCACAAGATGGGTTGGCCCCATCAGATTTATTGTGACTTGGTCACAGTGGTTTTGACCACACCGATGATAATTGTGACTAAGTCCGGTGGTTTGGTACCACCGATGGTTTTGACCACATTATGATATTTTGTGACCTATGGTCATCGGTGGTTTTGACCACACGATGGGTTGGCCCCATCATTTGATTTGTGACTCTAGTCACCAATGGTTTTGACCACCAGATGGTTTTGACCACCAGTGGTTTTGACCACACGGGGTAGTTAAGGAGTATGGATGGTTAGTGGGGTTGCATAATTGCATGTTTACTAATATCTTGTGTATGAGTCATATTTTCGGGGTGGGGGATTTACACACTGAGTCTTGGTGACTCACCCCTTCCCTTACCATTTTGCAGATGAGTAGATCGCGGAGATGGAGCCGGAGAGGACTTGAGGCGGCCATGCTTATTCGATGGATTCGAATTTAATTTATTATCGTTAAATTTATTTATTTTCTTTTCTAAGTTTTTAATTTGGGTTGTAATAAGGCCGCTAATTATTATTTGGATGTTTATTTCTTGTTTTATTTTACTTATGCTATTCTACAAATGAATTTACAAATGTTATGTAAACCGTTAAAACAACATTTTCCAACTTAATAACTTCTACGGGTTTTCAAAGACGTTACCATCGGGTAACAACATACACCAAGTCAACTATAACTTTGACAAATTTTAAATTTTACATGATCAAACGTTTTCAAAAGGGTTTATCAACCCAACCATGTTTATAAAAATAATCCCAACTAAGTTTTGTCAAACCCCGTTTTAAAACCTTAGCCATATTTTAACAAGTTTTCACCGGACACTCAAAATGTTTCAAATTATTTTACTCCGTGACATACCAGATCCATCGGGACTCATGGGTCGGGTTTGGGGTGTTACAATCAAAGTGTCATTTGGCTATTTTCTTTTGACAAAATTTGCTCCATTCTCTCTTAAACCTCATTTTCATTTGTACCTTTTCTTTCATAAGTTGAACCACATCAAAATTTACCATTTATTTTTCATTTGTACACTTTGGGCAAACAAATGGGTTTGAAAATGGCAGTAAATAGTGTTTAGAATCACTCATTGACCATAAGAGTCATTTGTTACTTTTCATTTCTTCTTCTACATCTCCTCATCTTTGCACGATTCTATTTTATGTGTTTCATTCCTATTCTTTTCTTTTCTTTTACCTTGCTCCAAGTTTGCTAGTAGAATCTCTAAACCCTCTCATCTCATATTTTCTTTTCTTTTTACACCTCTTCAAAAACCATAGCGAAACCCTCACAACTCCTCCTTGTCGAAACCACAAAGTCCCTTCTCCTCTTCTTCCATTTTCACCATTAAAAATCTTTGCAACACCTTAAACCTTCGAATAGTATATATCTCTTTTCTTTTTTCTTGTTTTGTTGTTCAAAGCTTGTGAAAACACATCACCATCTAGCCGATTTCTTATTTTTTCTTCCATGAGTCCGTGGATTAGGAACCGAAAGGATAAAGGTAAGATTCGGGTTCACAAGGAATCCCTCTCAAATTAATTGGTTTGGCCGAATGGCCCATATCACTAACTCTATTATGGCGAATATAGGAACAAAGAGATATAAGGTGGCCGATTGATTATCTTCTAGATTTAAGACTATCGTGGTAACAGTGTGTACGTTAGATTTTGGGCAAACAAATGGGTCAAACACACAAGCAGAACATAAGACTTAAAGAACTAAACCAACCTATGACTTTGAAAATCCATAAAATATCAAATCAATGATTTTGTCCAAAATTTTAACTATTCTATAATTATTCAACAACTTAGCCTTGGACATCATCAAGAAAATATTTGGTTTTGGAAAAAATTACGAAAACGCCTCAACTTATAAAATTACCAAAATGCCCTGAGTACAAAATTTTTGCAACATCACCGTTTTAAGAAAAAAATTCTCAAAAGGGACCCTCGAGTTTTACAATGGCAAAACTGCTCCCGAGCGGATTCGGTCCAATGAGTGAGGTGTTCCGGTGTGTGAGTGGCACCCAAATGTAGCGAGTATTGGTGGAATCTACAGAGAGGATAATGGATGATCTTGACCTAACCGAGGAGGAAAAGTCGAAAGGCGTGTCGCTTCTAAAGGATGAAGCGTGCAGTGGTGGTGACAGATTCGGGATGGAGCCACGGTGATGATCTTACGTGGGACTACTTTAAAACCGCCTTCGGAAGAAGTATGTGGGCACCACCTACCGACGCCACAGAGGAAGGCTTTTTCGGGTCTAGTGCAAGGAACTAAGTCCGTGGCCGAGTATGAGGCGGAGTTTTAAGATCGAGTAGGTATGCAAGAGGCATCGTGGCTCTTGAACACAGCGCCGTGTCCGCTTTGAGGACGGACTCGAGATGACTTGAGGTTCTTGATTACCGCAGCAGACAAGTTCGTGAGTTTTCATCTCGTGGAAAAGGCTAAAGTTGCCGAGGGATTAAGGAGGCCGTGGAGGCATTATAGTAGAAATAATCGAAGAGAGGATTTGGGTCATTTGGATCGTGGTAATGATCAAGAAGGCTAGGCGAGTGGGCCAAATCAGCAGAAGGCCGTAACTAATAATCGAGGCTCGGTCAAGGTAATCGTTATGGGAAGTCCCATTGGGAGGATGCTCGGCCGTGATAGAGGATGTTTAGTGTGGGTCTTTAGAACATCGGGTCGAGATTGTCCCTAAGCGAAGCTCTCAATCACTGAAAGTAACTGCACTCGGGATGTAAATGTGGGACCGCAGAGGGTCGTGGTAATGGCAGAGGAGGCAATGGTCCTAACCGAGGTCGAGGAACTCAGTAGGGAGGTTCAGAGCAACACAGAGGCTAAGCGACTGGCTTAGTCTATGCGCAAGGCGTCATGAGAGGGTGACGCACCGGATGTCATAACCCAGACGCGTTTGATTTTGGTCTCCTTATTATGCATTAATTGATGTGGGTTCAACGCGATTTCGTACATTGCTAGTAGTG
The DNA here is from genome assembly GCA_025506655.1 of Gossypium rotundifolium. NCBI lineage: Eukaryota > Viridiplantae > Streptophyta > Magnoliopsida > Malvales > Malvaceae > Gossypium > Gossypium rotundifolium. The sequence continues at coordinate 51,064,805 of CP106734.1, forward strand.
TGGTAGGAACTATGGACCTAGACTCGAGATTACTTCTAGGAAGATCTAAGCCCTCTAGGACACTAAGACAAACTTTATAGAGATGTACCCTAGAACTCCAAGGGGTAGTTTTAGCTGTCGATCCGATGGAACTACCATTCGGGAGTTCGATTTGATGGAATGGATTGGTGTTAACCGAATTTGGATTATGCGGCTAAGCATGGTTCTTAAGACGGTGAGAATGATGAAGTGGTTATGATAGGTGATAGAAGGAATTACCTATCCAATTTGAAGGCGGAAAAGATGGTTAAGAAGGGTTGTAAGGCGTGCTTGGTTGAATCGTGCTTTGGAGGCTAAGGAGTGAGAGTTGGAAGGGTCGGTTGGGGAATTTGTTGATGTGTTCCTGAAGAACTTTCGGATCGGAAGTCGAATTGATATAGAGAATCACTGTGTCTAGCACTCACCGAATGGCACCAAAGGAATTGGTGGAGTCAAGGCTCAAAAGAGTCTTGGATAAGGGATTTATTCGACCTAGTATATCTTAGCGCCTTTGTATTGTTTGTCACGGTTCTATCGAATGTGCATCGATTCTAAACAAGTTAACGATCAAAAACAAGTACCCATTGCCTCGAATCGATGACTTGTTTGACCGATTGAAGGGCGTCGGTGTTTTCGAAGATAGACCTTAGGTAGTTACCATCAAGTTAAGGTGAAGGGGCGATGTTGTTTCGGTATGGGCATTACGAGTTTCTAGTGATGCCATTCTTGACCAATTCATGGATCTAATCTTTTCAACAAGACTTAGACCAATTTTTCGTTGTTCATAGACGACATTTTGGTCTACTCAAAGACGGAGGAGGAGCACGACAAGCATTTACGGATAGTCCTACAAGTGTTGAGGGAAAATAATTGTATGCCAAATTCCTAATTTTGGCTAAGGAGGTGGCTTTCTTAGGTCACGTGGTGTCGTGGAAGGGATTAGAGTGGATCCCGCAAGATTGAAGCGGTATTGGAGTGGAAACCGCCTAAGTCCGAAGTTTTTGGGATTAGCAGTGGTATTACAGGAGATTTGTGGAAGGTTCTCTCGATCGCATGGCGCCGCTGACTAAGTTACTAAGGAAAGGTGTTCCATTTGTATGGTCGGAGAAGCAAAGAAGAAAGTTTTGATAGGTCGAGGAAGATCTTGCTTTTAGTTGAAATTATTATCTATTGTGATGCATCTCACTTTGGTTTGGGGTGTGTGTTGATCTGAGATGGAAAGGTAGTAAACAATGAGACATGAGGTTAACTACCAACTCACGACTTAGAGTTAGCCGAAAATATGGAGACATTACCTTTATGGGGAGAAGTCGGTAATTTACACGGACCACAAAAGTTTGAGGTATCTTCGACCGTAAAGATGAACGATCGCTCCATCGAATATGTAAGGCTAAACGCGTTAAGCAGGAAGGTTGTGGCGGACTTAAGAGCAATGTTTGCTCGATTGAGCCTATATGACGATGGAAGCCTTTGGCGAGCTTCAAGTTTAACGTGGATCGAGGAGATTAAGCAGTTAGTGGATGAAGGGTTAAACGAAGAGAATACAATGAGAATGGTGGTGTAGAGGGTATAGTGTATTTGGTGATGGTGTGCTATGGCGACCTTGTATGCCAAAAAATAGTGTTTAGAAGGGAAGTGTTTGACGTGTCAGCAGGTTAAGGCTGAACACCAGTTACCATCGGGGTTACTTCAACCGGTAAAGATCCCTCAATGGAAGTGGGAGCGGATAACTATGGATTTCGTCAGTGGTCTACCCCTTACGCCCAGCAAGAAAGATGCAGTTTGGGTGATCGTAGACCGTCTGACTAAATCAGCTCACTTCATACCGGTGAGAATGGACTACTCACTCCAGAAGCTAGCAAAGTTGTATGTGGCCGAGATAGTCAGATTACACGGTGTACCTGTATCAGTTATCTCAGATAGGGACCCAAGGTTCACTTCGAGGTTTTGGAAAGCGTTACATCAAGCATTGGGTGCAGCGGTTGATTTCAAAGACTGACTTTCCATCCTCGACGGACGGCAATCGAAGGGTCATACAGATCTTAGAGGATATGCTGAGGGGTTGTGTCTTGGAATTCCGAGGTAGTTGGGAGGAATTCTTACCTCTAGCTGAGTTCGCCTACAACAATAGCTACCAAGCAAGTATTCAGATGGCACCATACGAAGCACTGTATGGACGGAAATGCCGAACTCCGACGTGTTGGACGGAGTTGAGTGAACGACAAGTGTTGGGCCCAGAAATGGTAGCAGAGACTGAAGACAAAGTCAAAGTGATTCGGTCTCGTCTCAAGGAAGCATCAGATAGGCAGAAGTCTTATGCCGATCTCAAACGCAAGGAAATGGAGTATGCTGTGGGAGACAAGGTCTTTCTAAAGGTGTCGCCTTGGAAAAAGGTGTTAAGATTTGACGAAAGGGAAGTCGAGCCCAAGGTTCATCGGGCCATATCTGATTGTAAAGCGAGTGGGTCCGTAGCCTATCGCCTAGAGTTGCCGGCAGAATCGAGATACATGACGTCTTTCACGTATCAATGCTGAGACGGTATCGGTCAGATCCATCCCATGTGGTGCCCGTGACAGAAATCGAGGTTAACGCAGACTTATCTTTTGAGGAAGAACCTGTTCAGATCTTGGATAGGGATATAAAGGTTCTACGTAGGAAGTCAGTGCCCTTAGTGAAAGTCTTGTGCGAAACCATAGTGTGGAAGAAGCTACGTGGGAACCTGAGGATGTGATACGGCGGCAATACCCTCATCTGTTTTAGTTATGTAATTTCGGGACGAAATTTATTTTAAGGGGGGTAGAACTGTAACATCCCAAAAGTGGGGTTATTTGGAATTTAATCATTTTTCTTATGTAAGAACTGCTGAGATATTATTTATGGAATAATAATGATCAATTTAAGGCTTTGTGTTGGCTCGATTTTTTAGGAAATTTTAGTTTTAACTTTTAAGGTAGGAGCCTTAGAAAGAGGGTGTTATAAGAATAAATGGGGATAATTGGGACATAAAATAAGCCTAGACCAAGTGGCAAAGTAAGCCCACTTAAGAGCTACATGTGACGCCACCAAGGAGCAGGGGAGAGCTTGTGTTCGAGTCGCGAAAATCCCTCTTTTGGCACTATGTTGGGCGGCATAGGAAGGAGAGTTTCTTCTTTTTAAACTCTTTATTTTATGAGATAATTAAGGATTTTATTTAATATTAATTCCCAAGGATAATTAGGATGATATTAATTCATTTTGATAAACAAAATAAAAGGTGATAAAGGAGATATTAGTTGATTTACTTGGGATTAATTCAAATTATTTTGAATTTAATTAAACAAGGGCTAGGAGTGATTCAAGGAAGATTGATGGATGTTGGACTCTTGGGAGAAGAGGGGACGGCAAGGACACTAGGGGGTGCGAATGCTTATATAAGCACCTAAGTGATCACCTTATTTTCTTTTTTTCCAAGTTTGCTAGTCAATCTCTAAACCCTCTCATCTCATATTTTCTTTTTTTTACACCTCTTCAAAAACCATAGCGAAACCCTCACAACTCCTCCTTGCCGAAACCACATTCTTTAAGTCCCTTCTCCTTTTTCTTCCTACTAGCCGAATCACCACTTCCCTATTTGCCTTTCTTCTTTCTTTTTCTCATTAAAAATCAGCCTTGTTTTAAACCACCCCTAGCCGAATCTAATACCTATCAAGTGCCGAAATTCCTTCTCTTTTCTCTACTTGGCCGAATAGTATAGTGGTTTCGGGATTTCTCCTACATCCGATTGAAGCAGAGGTAAGAAGTATTAGCCGAATACTTTTTCTTCTTCCCTTCTCTTCTGTGTCTCTGTCGACATCCATAAGGGGGGGTAAGTGCCGATTTCAATAGTGTATTAACACCCTTGTGAAACCGATTTCTTTCTAGGAAACTCCGGGATCTCAAAGCAGGAAGGCGGATCTTCCATTCCTTAGTCAATCGATTGGTAAGTAGGGGGTAAGGATTTATGGTAAATAGAGTGCTATTCTAGTAAGTCAGTTAATGATTAAAAGCCGAAGGCTATTGGTATTATTTACTGATCGATGGTGGTTGGCAGAGCAGAATTGGGAATTGAGTCTTTGTGATTAGGAACCGAAAGGATAAAGGTAAGATTCGGGTTCACAAGGAATCCCTCTCAAATTAATTGGTTTGGCGAATGGCCCATATCACTAACTCTATTATGGTAGAATATAGGAACAAAGAGATATAAGGTGGCCGATTGATTATCTTCGGATTTAAGACTATCGTGGTAGCAGTGTGTACATACACACATATAACTTGTTAATATGCTGTTTGTTGTGAATGCTAACTTGATTTCTATGTGGCATTGATAATATACCATATCGGTATAGTTGGCAATCCGGGTAAGTCCCTAAAAATGTGCACTTGTTATTCGATGCTTTTGGTAAGCATGTTGCATTAATACATGAAATTTAAATATGTGATTGATGCGGGATTGATGAGTGGAGGGGGCAGTATTATTGTGCCGACGGGCACCAGTGTTTTGGTAACACACCGTGACTATATGTCACCAGAGGTTTGGTACCTCCAGAGGTTTGGTACCTCAATAGCGACTTGTCCCTGTGGTTAACACCACCGTGGGTTGGCCCCACTTGAGATATGGGGATCGTCGCCAGTGATTTGGTATCACACGATGGGTTGGCCCCATCACCCGATTTGTGTCTACGGACACCAGTGTTTTGGTAACACATTGTGACTATATGTCACCAGTGGTTTGGCACCACCAGTGGTTTGGTACCACAACGGGGTAGACAGTGGCGTATGGTTGGCTAGGTTGGGTACACATTAATTTGCATATTAATTGTTATATGTTGTGTATGAAAAATGTTTTAAAACGGGGGAAGGGTTACATACTGAGTCTTGGTGACTCACCTTCTCCATTATTTCTTTCAGGTGATGCTTAGATTGCGGACATGGGCGGAGGGACTTGAGGAGGCCATGCGATGGACTTAGAATTTAATGGACTTTAATTTTGATATTTTAAATTTGGTTATTGGGTTGTTTTATTTTGGATGTAATAAGGCCTCATTAAACTTTACTTTAGTTATTTTTTTATATGTTGGATATTTTTATTTTTACTATAAATCAATCACGGTTTTTTTTAAAATTTAACACGGAAAATGGTTCGTGCTATACCCTCAAATTTCGAAAGCCCGAAGGTTTTCAACAAGATAACCAAAACGAGTTGTTTTCAACAAAACTTAAATTGGATTTTCAAATGAGTTTCAAAAGTTTTCCGTAACGACCCATATTCGGTATGAGACAAATTTTCCGGGAGTCCGAGACTTTCCATCGGGATGTGGACCCTCTATCGATGAATATCGATTATTTGAAGTCGTACATACCCCCGAGCCATTATTTGTTCGTGGTTCTTCATCGGGTTATGAACCGTCAATTGGAGAGAAATTGCATATAGTTGTTGTTCAAGATTCCGAGGGTAAGGATTTAGATTACTTATCATTTGTATAGTTTTATAAGTGTTAGTGTTCTAATCAAGCGTGATAAATATTTAGGTATCGACGAGTGGGAAAGTATAGTTATCTCTGTTATCAGGTGCGTAGTTATCGCACTATTCTCCTGTTATTTGTATGTTGTTATATACGTATGTTATGATGTCTATGTTAGCCAAAAATAATGGCTAAGATGGTGGATACCCATAGTGGGTAATCGAATAATCAGGTCAGTCTATGACATTATTTTGCCTATGGTATATGTGTGATATTTGTGATGAGCATACTCTAAATGTTAATCTGTCATGATACACATGTATGGATGGGGCTTGGGATGTGACTATCGAAGGAAAGGGTGTACATTATGTACGTGGTCTAATGTTAGCCTTCTGCTACATTGGCGCTTGATGGTAGCTATGTGGTTCATCAAGGAGTGGTGTTGGCTATGTGCCACCTCTTGGCGGATGATAGCTGTGTGCATCACCGTGGATTGAGGATGACCTCGAGTCACCTCATGGATATTGACATGTGGGGTCACTTATGTGATCGGTGGCTTAGCCACGGCCTTGGGCGGCAGGTCTGCCAAGGTAGGATATGTGGGATCACTTATATGGTTGGTGGATTAGCCACGGCCTTGGGCAGCGGGTCTGCCAAGGTAGGTGTAACGGATGGACACTAGGTTGGGTTGGGCTTCATGTTGCATATTTATGTAAGTGGACTATGAGGATATGGGCCAAGCCCATATGTGGAGACATGTGAAATAACTATGCCTTGAGTGCATTTGACTCACCCAATTTTTACCAACATCACGGTGATGCATAAAGCTTGGACCGAGTTGGAGTGGATACGAGGTGGCCCATGCAGAAGATGTTTTTAATTATTTACATATTTTATATTTCAGTATTTTTAAGTAGGTTTATTGTAATAAGGGTCGTTTAAGGGATTTGAGGTTTATTATTATGTTTAAAGTGGATTGACGATTAAAGTATTATTTGAAAATGTTTTTATTCTCGGCAATTTATACCTTAAAAGTATGCATTACAGTTTTCAATTCGGATAGTTTGTAATAATAAAGTTTTACTTAGAATTTTAAACAAACAATGTTTTACAAAGGACAATAAATTTTTATGTTTTTAACTCTAAGTCAAAAGTTTTTTTCAAACGTTTTCCGCAGTGGCATTTCAAATTTGGTCATAGCGAATGGGCCGGGTTTGGGGTGTTACACGTTTCGTTGTATGTCATATCAAGTTGTCTCTCAATCTCTAATGGCGAAATTACGTGCAATGGATCTGATTGATAATGGTGCAACATTGACACATGAAACATGTTGTGGATCTTTTCTACTTCTGACGGTAATGCTAACCGATATGTCACTAGACCTATTCTTTCAATGATCTCATACGGTTCGATGAATCGCAGACTCTGTTTACCTTCACAACCAAATCGAAGGATTTTCTTCCATGAAGAAACTTTCAAAAATACTTTGTTACCAATCTGAAATTCAATGTCTTTCCATTTTAAATCTGCGTACAATTTCTATCGATCTGAAGCTGCTTTCAGACTGTCTCATATTACTTTCACTTTTTCTTCAGTCTCTCAAATTAAATCAACTCCGTGAATCTTTTTCTCACATAGTTCAGTCTAGTACAATGGAGTTTGGCATTTGCGACCATACAAATCTTCGTATAGTGCCATCTTTATACTCGATTGAAAGTTGTTGTTATATGCAAATTCAACCAATGGAAAAACTTTCTCCTAGTTACCTTCGAATTCTAACACACAACAACGAAGCATATCTTCGAGAATTTGTATCACTCTCTTAGACTGGCCGTCAGTTTGCGGATGAAATACTGTACTAAATCTGAACCTCATACCCAAGCTTCTTTTAATTTCTTCCAAAATTACGATGTAAACCTCGGATCTCTATCCGAAATAATAGAAAATAGTACCCCATGTAATCTAACAATCTCTGAAATGTACAATTCAACTAATTTATCAAGTGAATAGTCTATACGTATCGAAATAAAATGTGCAAACTTCATTAGTCGATCTACAACAACCCAAATAGCATTTTTCTTTTTTGAAGACAGGGGCAATCCCGATACGAAATCCATTGTAACTCTATCCCATTTCCATTCTGGTATCATCATAGGCTGTAGTAATCCTGATGGCACTTGATGTTCGGCTTTGACTTGTTGACGAACTAAAAATTTGATACAAACTTTGAAATGTCTCGTTTCATACCTGACCACCAATACACTTGTTTCAAATCATTGTACATTTTAGTACTTCCCAGGCGAACAGATAAACAACCATTGTGTTCTTCATGTAAAATTTTTGAATGAGCTCAGAATTCTTTGGTACACAGATTCTACCTTGGAACATTAAACAATCATTGGATCTAATTTGAAAGTCAGAATTACTAGTTGCCTCACATTGCACTCTTTTGGCTTACAATTCATTATCATATTTTGACCTTCACAAATTTGTTGAAGAAATACCGATTTAGATTTCAAATCTGCTAGAATTGAACCATCATCAGATAAGGTTAACTGAGTATTTATTGCTCTCAAAGAAAATAGATATTTTCTACTCAAAGCATCTGCGACTACATTTTCTTTCCCCAGATGATAATCAATCACTAATTCATAGTTTTTCAATAGTTTGAGCCATCTCCGTTGTTGCAAATTCAAATCTTTCTAAGTCATTATATATTTCAAACTCTTGTGATCTGTAAAGATATGACACTTCTCACCGTATAAATGATGTTGGCAAATCTTCAATGCAAATACAATAGCAGTCAACTCTAAATCATGCGTCAAATAATTCTTTTCATGCTGCATTAACTGTCTAGAGGCATAAGCTATAACTTTTCCTTCTTGCATCAAAATGCAACCCAAACCATTCAATGACGCGTTGCTGTATATCACAAAATCTGTACCCGATTCAGGTTGAACTAAAACTGGTGCCTCAGTTAACAATGGCTTCAACTGATCAAAACTTTGTTGACATTTCTCTGGCCACTGAAACTTCACATCTTTCAGTAGCAATCTGGTCATCAATGTAGCAATCATCGAGAACCCTTCAACAAAACATCGATAATAACTAGCTAATCCCAAAAAGCTTCTGAATTCAGATACATTTCTCAGTGGTTTCCAATCAACAACTGGGAAAATCTTGCTCGGGTCAACTCGTTTGCCTTAAGCTAAAGCAATATGTCCCAAAAATCTAACTTCTCGGAGCCAGAATTCACATTTGTTGAATTTAGAGAATATTTGCTTATCTCTCAAAGTTTGTAGCACAATTCTCAAATGCTTAGCATGCTCAGACTCATCTTGTGATAGAATAGAATATCGTCAATGAATACAATAACAAATCTGTCTAAGTACGATCTAAAAATCCGATTCATCAAATCCATAAAGACTGCAGGAGCATTAGTCAATCTGAAAGGCATAATAAGAAATTCATAATGTCCGTAACTCGTTCTGAGCGCAGTTTTTGGCACATTTGAATCTTCAACTCGCAACTGGTAATAGCCAGATCTAAAATCAATATTCAAAATTTACGGTTGCCCCTTTCAATTGATCAAACAAATCATCTATTCTCAACAATGGATACTTATTCTTTATTGTAACCTTGTTGAGCTATCGATAATCAATACACATTCTCATTAACCCATTTTTCTTCTTTACGAACAATATTGGCGCACCCTAGGGTGAAAAACTAGGTCGTGCAAAACCTCTATCTATTAACTCTTGCAACTAAGCTTTCAACTCTTTCAATTCTGTTGGAGCCATTCTATACGGAGATATAGATATTGGTGAAGTTCTCGGTACTAACTCAATAGCAAATTCAACCTCTCTCATAGGTGGCAACCCTAGTAATTCTTCAGGAAACACATCCGGATATTCACAGACAACTGGCACTGATTCAATCTTTGATTTAAACACTTTTGTATCTAAAACATAAGCAAGATAAGCTTTGCAACCTTTTCTCACACATTTCTGATCTGACATAGACAAAATCACAACGAGTAATTCACTCGATTTATCTGATTCAATTTGAATGATTTCATTTTGACATTTCAATTCAATAGTCTTTCGTCTACAATTCACTACAGCATCATGCAATGTCAACCAATCCATACCCAGAATTATGTCGAACTCATCAAATGACAAAAGCATCAAATTAGCCAAAAAATAGTAACCCCGATTCATTAAAGGATAGTTCTTGCATACTTTATCAACTAGAACACACTTGCCTAAGGGGTTCGATACTTTAATTACAAACTCAGTAGATTCATCAGGCAATTTCTTACTAGACACTAAATTTTCACAAACATACGACTAAGTCGATCTAGGATCAATCAATGTAATAACATTAGTGTCATAAAGAGAGAATATACCGGTGATCACATCTTGTGATGATGTATCTTCGTGAGCACGAATAGCGTAAGCTCTGGCTGGTGCTCTAGCTTCGGATCTCACAGAGAATCCCTTGTCGCACCTCTGTTACTAGGCACATTTATCATATTTCTAGGTGGTCTCTCTCCAACAGCTGTGTTGCTCGATCTCACATTCTGAAATTTATCTTTCTCAGCTAATTCAGGACAATCTTGAATAAAATATTCTTGTGAGCCACAACTATAACAAGATCTATTATTATTTTTCACCCAACAATCTCCAAAATGTTGTCTTCCACACTGTTGGCACTCAAGATTATTATTTCTCACACTACCAACACTCGATATCGAAACTATTTGAGCTTTAGGACTGGTGTATTACTTTTCGCGATCTCTATTGGAATACCCTACTGAAGTTGTCGATCGATTAAAATAATCTCTTGATTTCTTTGACGAGGAACGATAAGTTTTACTCATCGATCTCTTCCTCAAATCTCTTGCCTCTGAATCAGCCTTTCTCTTTTCTTTGCTAAGCTCCTTGGCATTGTAAGCTCTGTCGACCAAAATAATAAATTCCTTCCGTTCTAAAATTCTGATTAGAAGTTTAATGTCTTCGTTCAACCCATCTACAAATCACTTGCCTTTGAATCAGCCTTTCTCTTTTCTTTGCTAAGCTCCTCGGCTTTGCAAGCTCTATCGACCAAAATAATAAATTCCTTCAGTTCTAAAATTTTGACTAGAAGTTTAATGTCTTTGTTCAACCCATCTACAAATCACTTGCACATGATTTCCTCAGTGGAAAATACTCCCGAGCATACTTACTCAACCTCATAAATTCTCTTTCATACTCAGTCACAGTCATACGACCCTATATAATATCCTAGATTAGGGGTTATGCGTTTGGAGCATAACTCAAGTGTTACTAGGCTTTAAGTGTGTTTGGAGGTGTTTTAAGGGTTTTGAGAACCCAAGGATCTAGGAGGAAGTCTTGGAAAAATTTTGGAATTTTAAGTTTAAAGGAGAAGCTAGGTAAATGAGGTCTTAAAGGAAATTGTGGGGAGTTTATGGCACAAAAGAACTAGCAGTAAAGTGGCAAAGGATGCCACCTGGAGTGCTGGGGAGTTTGCTCAAAGGGAGTGCAGGAGGGAAGAGGTTCGAGCAACGTGAGAAGCATTAGAGACTTTTATTTTGCGTCAAAGAGGGGAACTGGGCTAAGAAGGCTTTAAAGGAGTTTTTAGGGGATTATTGCCACAAGAAATCATGTGGTAAAGTGGCTGCAAGGTGCCACTTAAGGGCCTTGGTTCGAGTTACAAAGGAAGCAGGAAGGAGTATTTAGCGTCAAGAAGGCGCTTGGCTAAAGAGGTCTTAAAAGAAATTCTGGGTGAATCATGTCACAAAAAGCGCCTTAGCAAAGTGGCTTGGGGCGTTACCTGAGGAGCAGGCAGCTTGCGTCCAAGGGCTCCAGCAGGTCTCATGTTTGAGCCTTGTTGGTAGCATGGGGAGTGTTTTTATTTTGCTTTTTCATCAAGGTAGAGAGGGGGGAGGTTGGATGGCAATTGGACTTTTAATTGGATGAGGATTGAGCTCATTTCTCCTTTTAATTTTCGGCTAAGGTAGGATAAATGTTATTTTATTTGTTTATTTTATTTATTTTAGATAGGTAGATAAGAGATGAATGGGGTGATAAATTAGTGTTTTATTTTATTTTAATAAGTGATTAAGAGATAAAATAGGAACTTGGCGAAGGATAATTGTTGTGTTTATTTTTATTAATATTAAATGAAGTGATAATAGGAGATTATTATGGGATTTGATAAGGAATGGAGATAGTAGCCGAATTTGGATCTCCTTGGGTTGATAATTTTCGGTCAATTAGGGGGATTAAGTGCTGAATTCTTCTTTTAATAAGCACCCATTTTCTTTTTCTTTCTCTTTTAGCATTTGGCCGAATTCTCCTAAGCTGTTCCTACCCCTCTTTTGCTCTTTTATTTTACTAAGACCGAACCCTCCTTGTCACCATAGCCAAAGTTCTTCCAACTCTTCTTCTCCTCTATTTGATAGTTTGGCTGAACCTACATCTTTTATTCAAGCTCTCTCTTTTATGTTGGTGTTAGCCGAATGCCCATCCTTGTTTGAAGCCATAGCAGAATCTCAAGGTGCCTTATTCTCCTTCCTTTGTCGCAAGTTTTAGAAGTCGAGATACTTCTTGTGGATTAGCTGAAACCTTGATCTAGTTCTCTCCTGTGGCCAAATCTCTCAGTGATCAAAGGCGGGAGGTGTCGTCGATTTCTTTTGGTGCAAGTTATCCAATTGGTTCATTATATAGGGAAGGTGATTTCGAGAAGTTGACCATTGTGGTAAGTAGCGTAGTGGTAAGTATTTCTTCCTTAGCAATTGATTTCCCTTCTTTCTATTAGGGTGCCGAATCATGTTGTTAGGCCTTAAGGGTGGCCGAATGTTCTTTAAGTCATTCTATGTGTCTCTATTGACGGTAGCCAACGCTAGGGGCATTAGCGGAGCCTTTCGAGATTTAAAATCGTCAAGGTAAGTGGTATGTGCTAGTCGGCAAGGGTTATTTTCTATGGATTTGTGCTTAAGTCGATCTTGTTATGGTTTCACTCAGGGATTTTGACAGCTTCATAGTTAAGGGGTGATTCGGGATTTTAGTAAGTAAGGTAAGTAATTCATGGTATTCGGCCATGGGCTATGTTTGGTATTAAGTTAGCCGATTCTAACAATGATGTTTAGGGCCAAATCGACAGAAGTAGCAAAAGCTTTTGGGATTTTTGATCCATTCTTGGTAAGGCTATAAGTTGTGATTTAGTTATTCGTTTAAGGGCTTGTATTAACCGGTTTTGATTAAAGTATTGTTGATGGAGGTGAATACCAGTCAAGGAGAACAAGGGATAGTTCCTATCCCGAAGTTTAAAAGGAGACCCATTTCTGCAATTCGGGATTGGCCATCAGGGTGTGGACCAGCGTGAGAGCAGTAGAGTAGGCAAATAGCCGTAGTGTCGCTTAGTGATAGCATCAGTATCGAAATCGTAGTTCTTCAAGTGATCAGGTGTGTAGTTAGCCTACCGTTTTTCGGGTTTATAATTGTATGTGATATCTGTATGTGTGTTATGAATGTGCTAACTAGTGCAGTGGAAATTGTGATATGGATACCCTCAAGGGGTATGCCAATAATCCGGTAAGTACAAAATCTGATGAAATGTGGCTATTGTTATGAATATGTGATAATATGCTAAATAACATGTACATGCATTATCATCATGGCATTGTTTTATGTTGCATGTGCATGGGTGGGATATGATTATGAAAGAAGGACAGGGTGTACTTCGAGTACGTGGTTTGATGAATGGCTTTGTGGCTCATCGTGATTGATATAGGCTATGTGCCAGATCGTGGTTACTGATGGCTTTGTGCTCTTCGTGGTTTTGATGATAGCTCCGGCTACATCGTGGATTGACGTTGACTGAGGTTGCGTTGTGGATTATTTGCAATTAAGTTCACGTGGACGGCATTTGTTGCCATATTGGAGTGAAAAGGGGAGGGTGATTTATTAATCCCCTGGTGTGTGGTAGGCTGGATATGGGGGTGTGTAGAGGATGGACCCTAGGCTGGGTTGGGCTTCATAATTGCATAATTGTGTATGTGAATATATGTGGAAATGGGCCAAGCCCAACATGTGATATGAATAAATGTGGAAATGGGCCAAGCCTAATACGATATATGGATTAATGTGGTAATGGGCCAAGCCCAGTATGTGGAAACATGCGGTTAATTACCCTATTATAAGAATGTGATATGGTTATAGGCCAAGCCCAATAAGTGAAATTTTGTGAATAATGTTGCCTTAATATCTGACATGTGGGTAAATATGTGGTTTGACATGTGGGTGGAATTCAGTGGACTAATTGCACACTGAGTCTGTATGACTCACCCAATTTTTATCAACATCGCAGGTGATGCTTGGACCGGGTTGGAGTGGATACGAGGTGGCCCATGCAGAAGTCGTTTTATTTAATTTTATGCACTTAGTATTTTAAATATTTTTGAATAATGATTTGATGTAATAAGGGCCACTTAAAGTATTTAATTATTTATTTTTGGTATGGTTAAGTGGATTTATAATTAAGTTAATATTTGTGTAAGTTTTATTTTTAGCAACTTATATGTTAAGAGTGCATATATACCAAAGTTTTGAATCCGGTATTTTTATAACCACTTGATTTTTCCTTAGAATGTTTTAAAATACAAAATGTTTTATGAAAGGCAACAAATTTTTACCATTTTTACTTTTAAGTAAGAATCTTTTCGAACATTTTCTGCAGTGGCATTTCAAATTCGGTCGTAGTGAATGGGCCGGGTTTGGGGTGTTATAGTTTGGTCTCAGAGCCTAGTTCAAAACTCGACTTTGAGGGTTGCGGGGCCCAAAAACATTTTTTTCAAAATGGGCTTTTAAAAAAATATATATGGACTTTTGTGAATAATTTTTCAGGTTATTCTGGCATGGCACCTGTATCTCCGACCCGAAGTCCACCAGGTAAGTACCTCTAATTGTTGAAGTGATTTGCATATGTGAATGTTATGGGCAAATTTTGGGCTCGTAGATTAGTGAACTAGGATCTGTTGAACCCTAGGGCTAGGGCACTCAAACACATGCATAAGACTTAAAGACAATCAAACAAACTTGTGTCTAAGTCACCGAGTTAAGGTGTGGCAACCATTGTGCGCATGTCAAGGAGTGGATTTGGTAAAAACTTGGTAATTAAGCAGTCCTAGTGACTCACCTCCTCTTTACTCGAATCCTACAGTGCGTAGCTACTGGTTCACCCTAACCAAGAGGACTTATTCACAAAGCTAAACCGATAATTAAAACCCGAAAGGGACTAGCCATACTGTTTTATAAACACCTTATTTTTTTAAAAATCCTTAAATTACCCCTTCAATTTGTAACAAAATCTATTTTGAAAATTTCTCGAAAAATTTTTTCGGTTTGCCAAATTACTAAAATGCCCCTGTGTTGTAAATTACTAAAATACCCTTAGTTTCTAAGATTTTCAAAAATACCCTCAACTTATGTTAAAATATTCTTGCTTTACAAAATATCAGAAACCCTATTTTACAAAAATACCACCTAATTTGGGAAAATTTATGAAAATGCCCCTAACTTCAAAAATTACCAAAATAACCCCGATTTTGAAATTTTTACAACACCTCTGATTTGGAAAACAAATTTTCAAGATAACCCCCGAGGTTGGTAAATTCTGAAATATCTTTGATTTGTAAAATATTTTCGAATTGACCCTGATTTATTACCAAAATACCCTTATAAGAAAAATGACAAAATTACCCCTGGGTTGGGAATGGTCAAAAATGCCCATGGAAGTGTGATGGAATGTTATCGATGAATGAATGTGTCTCTATCGAGATGGATGAATGTGAATGTGAATGTGAATCTCTGAATTAGAATAGTGAACTTGAACTGAGACTTAGTTTGATCGAGAGAACCACTATTAAACTCTTTTTCATAAAACTGTTCGCGGATAAATAGTGGAACAAAGTACTAATGCATAAAACTTTTTAATCAGATTAAATCACGATGTTAGATATGAGTTTTAGTAGGCGTGGTCGACGTAGAATGGCGATGTCGAAACCGGTGAGGTGTCGGCCATGGGTCGAGAAGTGATGTCTTGCCACCACCGGTGAGCACGGAGGATCAAAACAGTTGGAAGAGATGATGATATCATTAGCTATCTTTGAAAGTGCTAGAAGCGAGTCGCGAGGAGCTAATGTGAGCAATGGAGCTCAAAATCGATTACCGAAAGACTTAAGTCAAGCGGAGTTGAGATTTTTAGAGGAGTATTTAGAGTAGCTCGAATGTAGCGAATCTTGGCTAGAGGCGATTAAAAGGATTATGGATGATTTGGATTTAGCTGCGAGGAAAAGTCGAAGGTGCTTCTCGTTGCTTGAGATGAAGCTTATCGATGGTGGCTCACTGTCAGGCAAGGTACCCCTGCAGATCGAGTGTATTGGGAGTATTTCAAGGTTAAGTTTGAAGGGAAGTACGTTGGAGCTAGTTATTTAGACTCGCAAAGAAAGGCGTTTTTAAATTTGGTACAAGGAAGTATGTCGGTAGCGGAGTATGAAGCAGAATTTGTGTGGTTAAGTCAGTATGCTAAGGGGATCGTGGCTACTGATTGCTAAAGGTGTGTTCAATTCGAAGATCGATTGCGGGACGAGCTGTGAGTATTGATTGCTCCGCAAAGAGAAAGAGACTTTTCTATTCTAGTGGAGAAGGCTCGGATAGCTGAAGAAGTTAAGAGGATTTGAGAGAGAATCGAGAAAAGAATAGGAACTGGAATAAGAGAAGTCTTGGATCTTTAGAATCGTCGGGAGATTATCAGAAGAGACCAAGGATTGAGAATTCTATACGTGCACCTGTACCATTTGCTGAGAATAGAAGTCGATTATATGCTCAATATGGGAGAGCTCATGTAGGAGAATGTTGGGGAAATAGTAAGGAATGTTTTCGGTGTGGATCTAAGGCTCATTTGTTTAAGAAATGTCCTCAAGTGATGGATAGGGCTCGAGGCCAAGGTCATGGAACCCCAAGTAGAGGTGTTAAAGGTTCAGATGTAAGGCAACCATGGATGGCTTAGGCAATCAGTCGTAGCAAAGAGGAAGTTGGACCAAGTAGGATCGGGTATGTTCCCTATTCCTAGAATCTATTTATTGCCTTGATTGATATAAAGTTAGTTCGTTCTTGTATTGCTAGTAAAGTGCCTGAAAACTTGGGTGTGAACCTAGAGACTGTGCCTAGGAAGTGTGATAGTATTATTAAAATCGAGAAAGCTTGTGCAGAGAAAGTAGTGTGATGAGTTAAGGATACATGGTTGTTCGATAGTAAGTAATTTCGAGGACGAAATTATTTTTAAGGAGGTAGAAGCGTAATATCCTAGATTAGGGGTTATCGTTTGGAGCATAAATCAAGTGTTACTAGGCTTTAAGTGTGTTTGGAGGTGTTTTAAGGGTTTTGAGAACCCAAGGATGTAGGAGGAAGTCTTGGAAAAATTTTGGAATTTTAAGTTTAAAGGAGAAGCTAGGTAAATGAGGTCTTAAAGGAAATTGTGGGAGTTTATGGCACAAAAGAACTAGCAGAAAGTGGCAAGGGATGCCACAGAGTCTTTGGGAGTTTGCGTCAAAGGGAGTGCAGGAGGGAAGAGGTTCGAGCAACGTGGGAAGCATTAGAGACTTTTATTTTGCATCAAAGAGGGGAACTGGGCTAAGGAGGCTTTAAAAGAATTTTTAGGGGATTATTGGCACAAGAAATCATGTGGTAAAGTGGCTACAATGCGCCACTTAAGGGCCTTGGTTCGAGTTGCAAAGGAAGCAGGAAGGAGTATTTATTTTTGCGTCAAGAAGGCGCTTGGCTAAGGAGGTCTTAAAAGAAATTCTGGGTGAATCATGTCACAAAAAGTGCCTTGGCAAAGTGGCTTGGGGCGTTACTTGAGGAGCAGGGCAGCTTGCGTCCAAGGGCTCCAGCAGGTCTCATGTTCGAGCCTTGTTGGCAGCATGGAGAGTGTTTTTATTTTGCTTTTTTGTCAAGGTAGAGAGGGGGGAGGTTGGACGGCAATTGGACTTTTAATTGGATGAGGATTGAGCTCATTTCTCCTTTTAATTTTCGGCTAAGGTAAGATAAATGTTATTTTATTTGTTTTTTTTATTTATTTTAGATAGGTAGATAAGAGATGAATGGGGTGATAAATTAGTGTTTTATTTTATTTTAATAAGTGATTAAGAGATAAAATAGGAACTTGGCGAAGGATAATTATTGTGTTTATTTTTATTAATATTAAATGAAGTGATAATAGGAGATTATTATGGGATTTGATAAGGAATGGAGGTAGTAGCCGAATTTGGATCTCCTTGGGTTGATAATTTTCGGTCAATTAGGGGGATTAAGTGCCGAATTCTTCTTTTAATAAGCACCCATTCTCTTTTTCTTTCTCTTTTAGCTTTTGGCTGAATTCTCCTAAGCTGGTCCTACCTCTCTTTTGCTCTTTTATTTTACTAAGACCGAACCCTCCTTATCACCATAGCCAAAGTTCTTCAAACTTTTCTTCTCCTCTTTTTGCTAGTTTGGTCGAACCTACATCCTTTGTTCAAGCTCTCTCTTTTATGTTGGTGTTAGCCGAATGCCCATCATTGTTTGAAGCCATAGCCGAATCTCAAGGTGCCTTATTCTCCTTCTTTTGTCGCAAGTTTTAGAAGCCGGGATACTTCTTGTGGATTAGCCGAAACCTTGATCTAGTTCTCTCTATGGCGAATCTCTCGGTGATCAAAGGGGAGGTGTCATCGATTTTTTTGGTGCAAGTTATCCAATCGGTTTATTATAGAGGAAAGGTGATTTCGGGAAGTTGATCATTGTGGTAAGTAGCGTAGTGGTAAGTATTTCTTCCTTAGCAATTTATTTCCCTTCTTTCTATTAGGGTGCCGAATCATGTTGTTAGGCCTTAAGGGTGGCCGAATGTTCTTTAAGTCATTCTATGTGTCTCTATTGAAGGTAGCCGATGCTAGGGGCATTAAGAAAGCCAAGGTAAGTGGTATGTGCTAGTCGGCCAAGGGTTATTTTCTAAGGATTTGTGCTTATGCCGATCTTGTTATGGTTTCACTTAGGGATTTCGACAGCTTCATAGTTAATGGGTGATTCGGGATTTCGGTAAGTAAGGTAAGTAATTCATGGTATTCGGCCATGGGCTATGTTTTGTATTAAGTTAGCCAATTCTAACTATGATGTTTAGGGCCAAATCGACAGAAGTAGCAGAAGCTTTCGGGATTTTTGATCCATTCTTAGTAAGGCTATAAGTTGTGATTTAGTTATTCATTTAAGGGCTTGAATTAATCGATTTTGATTAAAGTATTGTTGATGGAGGCGAATACCAGTCAAGGAGGACAAGGGATAGTTCCTATCCCGAAGTTTAAAAGAAGATCCGTTTCTACAGTTCGGGATTGGCCACCAGGGTGTGGACCAGCGTCAGAGCAGCAAAGTAGGCAAATAGCCATAGTGTCGCTTAGTGATAGCATCAGTATCGAAAGCGTAGTTCTTCAAGTGATCAGGTGTGTAGTTAGCCTACCGTTTTTCGGGTTTATAATTGTATGTGATATCTGTATGTGTGTTATGAATGTGCTAACTAGTGCAGTGGAAATTGTGATATGGATACCCTCAAGGGGTATGTCAATAATCCGGTAAGTACCAAATCTGATGAAATGTGGCTATTGTTATGAATATGTGATAATATGCTAAATAACATGTACATGCATTATCATCATGGCATTGTTTTATGTTGCATGTGCATGAGTGGGATATGATTATGAAAGAAGGACAGGGTGTACTTCGAGTACGTGGTTTGATGAATGGCTCTGTGCCTCATCGTGATTGATACATGCTATGTGCCATATCGTGGTTACAGATGGCTTTGTGCTCATCGTGGTTTTGATGATAGCTCCGGCTACATCGTGGATTGACGTTGACTGAGGTCGTGTTGTGGATTATTTGCAATTAAGTTTGCGTGGATGGCATTTGTTGCCATATTGGAGTGAAAAGGGGAGGGTGATTTAATAATCCCCTAGTGTGTGGTAGGCTGGATACGGGGGTGTGTAGAGGATGGACCCTAGGCTGGGTTGGGCTTCATAATTGCATAATTGTGTATGTGAATATATGTAGAAATGGGCCAAGCCCAACATGTGATATGAATAAATGTGGAAATGGGCCAAGCCTAATACGATATATGGATTAATGTGGTAATGGGCCAAGCCCAGTATGTGGAAACATGCGGTTAATTACCATATTATAAGAATGTGATATGGTTATGGGCCAAGCCCAATAAGTGAAATTGTGTGAATAATGTTGCCTTAATATATGACATGTGGGTAAATATGTGGTTTGACATGTGGGTGGAATTCAGTGGACTAATTGCACACTGAGTCTGTATGACTCACCCAATTTTTATCAACATCGCAGGTGATGCTTGGACCGGGTTGGAGTGGATACGAGGTGGCCCATCTGAGAAGACGTTTTATTTAATTTTATGCACTTAGTATTTTAAATATTTTGAATAATGATTTGATGTAATAAGGGCCACTTAAAGTATTTAATTATTTATTTTTGGTATGGTTAAGTGGATTTATAATTAAGTTAATATTTATGTAAGTTTTATTTTTAGCAACTTATATGTTAAGAGTACATATATACCAAAGTTTTGAATCCGGTATTTTTATAACCACTTGATTTTTCCTTAGAATGTTTTAAAATACAAAATCTTTTATAAAGGCAACAAATTTTTACCCTTTTTACTTTTAAGTAAGAATCTTTTCAAACATTTTCCGCAGTGGCATTTCAAATTCGATCGTAGTGAATGGGCCGGGTTTGGGGTGTTACACCCTATTTCAATTCTAGAAACTCTTTATGCTTTTGATCTAGAAACCGCTAACTTATATATTTTTTCCGATACTCACTGAAAGAATTCCCATGTAACTCTTTCCCTTGGTACCACCGATACTAATGTGATTCACCACTGATACGCAACATCTCTCAAAAGTGACACGGCACACTTAACATATTCCACTGGCGTGCAAGATAACTAATCAAATACTCGGATTGTATTCTCTAGCCAAAACTCGGCACTCTCAGGATCATCATCAATAGTAGCTGTCTTCGGCCCCATGTTTATGATTTTATCTATGGGAAGATTATTCAATCTTAGATTTTCCACACCTTAAGGGGCTATGGGAATCAATTGGGGATTAGGTGGGGGTGGAGGTTGTTGAGCAACCGGATTTTCTGAACAAATTGTGTGAACCATTCGTTCATCATTTGGAAATAGGCTTCTTTAACATCTCCACCGTGACTACTTGATATGTTTCTAAATTCAAACGGCGTTGCTCTTTGAGCGGGAGCTGGCGTATTACTCTCAACATCATCAGCTACAGCTCGATTAGGATCCATTTACTATATGGAAACACAATTTAAATTGTCAGGAGTCATCACAATATCATAGGTTATATATGGCATGTATATCTAGACACTCACACATGATACATTAGTCCTAGAATCGACTAAACTATAGTTATGATACCAATAAATGTAACACCCCTCACTCGTATTCAACACGAAAATAGGGTCACATAAATTTACTCATACATTTTTGAATTTCATTCAAATATAAATCAACACGTTCATATTGCTCCTAATACGAGCCTAAGAGGCCCTAAATATGTATTAGGAGTAGTTTAGGACTAAACTGATAACTTCAAAACTTTTGAACATTTAGAAAATTTTCTCAAAAATAGGGGACATACGCCCATGTGTCTCACACGGCCAACAGACACGCCCATGTGGACATTCGAAATGCAAGCATAAGGCAGTGTCCCAACCCATGTCTGACCCCGTATAACTCTTTGACTTGGGTCACAAGGCCAACACACACGCCCATGTGCCCTAAAAATGGCCATACGGCCCGTGTGCCAAGCCGTGTGCTAGGCCATGTAAAACTTATAGGGTATACTGACTTATGCCACATAGCCAAGTCACACGCCCGTGTGTGAGGCCGTGTGAAGCATACTGACTTGATTTCAATTTCAACACCAAGGGACACACGACTGTGTAACACAACTGTGTGTCACACACGACTGAGACACACACTCATGTCACTTCTGTTTGGACAAAACTAAGCTATTTAATAAGCCAATTTGCCACCCAAACTTGTGCACACCTATACCAAAATCAAATGGCACAAACCAAGCATATAATAGACATTCCATCAACCTCACTCAAGCATATTCCATACCATTTATAACCTTAACAAATACAAAACATAAATATCCTAATAAGCCATCCAAATTCATACCAAACTTTACTTTCACAATATATCAACAATGACCAACCTCAAATATGCATTAATGCCTAGATTCACTAGCATATCAATCTTCATAACTCAACCAATTTAAGCCAACTCTCATGGCTATATATACAAACCAAAACATAGACATTTACAAGCCAATTCACATGGCACAACTCATTACCAAACTACATATCAGAATGACCATAATTCTATACATGCCATATAACCAAATCATAAGCTTAAAAGTACCAATGTGATAGTTGGATAGTGTGACAAAGTCCCTGACGATCCCCGAATCTGAGCTAGCTTGATTTCCCTATAAAACACGAAAAAATTAACAAAGTAAGCTTAATAGCTTAGTAAGCTCGTATGAAATCAACTCAATCCAATCATAAATGCATAATTCAATAATTTGAATATATCAGCATGTAGCTCTTATTAACTAACAAACCTTTCACATCTTTAATTATAGGATTATATGTAAACTTCATAATTTCTTCGATTTAAAGCTCATATGATTCATGTACATAGCTGTATCAATCTGTAACGAACTTATACCTATTCGGAATAATGTCGAATACTCGAAAACTCGCACACTAAGTGCCAATACATAGTTGAGGCTATTCTAATCTCACACACTAAGTGCCATACATAATTGAAGCTATCTTCATCTCACACACTAAGTGCCATACATAGCCAAAACTATCTCGATCTCGTACACTAACTGCCATACATAGCCGAATTTTCGTCGAATACTCTTATACAATTGTATTCATCAACAATTCAAATATAAAGCATTAAATCTTAATGATACGAGTGCTTATTAACATACAAACTTACCTTAGATGTAAAAACGATGACACGAGTCAATTAGTCGAGAACTTTGTTTTTCCCTCGATCTAGATCTGAGTTTTGCTTTTCTTGATCTATTTGCATGAATTGAAGTTGTCGAACATGAAGGTATAAAAATGGCTTCTCCAGCCCTAAAATTTGGTTGTAGAAGATGAAATGAAGGCATAATTTTGTTTTGTTTTATTTATTTTAAGTTCAATTACCAATTTACAAATATAACCTTAATTAATCACACTAATTTCAACAATACCAATCTCATAAATGTCCACTATCACATTAATGGTCTAATTAAAATTTAAGGACCTTAACTTTAAAGTTCTATAGCTATTAGACACCTTTAGCTAATAGAAAACAAGTTTTACACGTTACGCCATTTAGTCCTTTTTCCCAAATTAAACATTCAAATGATAATTTCTTAACGAAATTTTCACACAATCATACTATCATGCTGTAGAAATTAAAAGAATAATAAAAAAATTATTTTTACTTTGGATTTATGATCCTGAAACCACTGTTTCGATTTGACTAAAAATGGGTTGTTACATTCGGAGCCAACTTTTCCTTATGAAATGCAATGGCCAACGTTGGGCGACAGATGCGACATCTTTCATAGTTTCCTTGCCAAAATATTCCCCTTTGTCTATTTTCTAGTGTAGCAACGGGGATGATATTGAAACTTTGGTATTATCTTTGCCATCTTGGTCATATTCAACAACTATGACCCTATGGCCTTATTTCAAAATAACATCGTCCCTTTCAACGGCAGCAACCATCGCTAGTGAACTAACTGCAAGAAGACTCAAAACCAAACCATTCGTCACCTTTGTCTTAGATGGAAATGCTCAAGCTGGGTTACATTGTTAATGGAGGTTTTCTTTAGTGAACTGGAAAATATGGTTACAGATTGAGGAGGAAGAAACCATACGCATTGTGTTGGAACATTGCATATTATGGGAAATTTTAGACATGTTATCAATAGGTAGAGGTGGAGAGTTGAATCATAAAATTATGGTTTCATATTCTACTCTATGAGACCTTTACAACGGTATATCATATGCTCAAAAAGCTTGAGTGATGAATGACAAATTGATACTCAAAGTAAGCTACTTGGAAATATTTGTTGAGGAAAAGTAAAAGCTTAGATCCCACATTTGTTAAATACCAAGTGTGAGATGTGTATATATATAGGAACCCTCTTGAAGGGTGATTGAATGACTAAGCTTGGAACCCTACCTTACTCTCAAGCAGGGGGTGTAGGTTCAAACCCAATGGGGTTGGGGCGCACCCGCACGACATGGGCGACGCGAAATGTCTGGACCAGTCGGGCTCAATAATCAAATTAATTTGTTGGCTCCTTTAATGGAAGATTTTGTGGATATTTCAAAAATTCCACCATACTAAATGCCTATAAAAGGCTATGAATTCTGAAGAATTTCTCAACACTGATATTCACTCACACTGAATTTATTTTTCTCTCAAATTCTTCTTTTCCTTTCCATATTTTTCAATGTTTAGGTGAAAAAAAAGACAACGTTTGTTTGTTGATCGCTATAGAGGTGCTACTGCTTTGATCATTGTGTTGTTATGTATTGGGAGACATTCGACCAATGTTTCTCCTAGTACCATTTTGTTCTTTAATCACTGCAGAGGTGCTACTGCTTTGATCATTGTGTTGTTGTATCCTGAGAGACATTCGACCAACGTTTCTCCAAGTACCGTAGGAGTGGCCGAATCTGTCTTAATATGTTAAATAGGCCTCAACATTTAGTAAATTATCTTTTCATATTTTTTATTCCAACTTTTGTTACGATTTTTATTGATTTACGTATTTGACAAATTAATTATAAATTATTCTATTTATATTTTACATCATATATAAATATGTGTTTAATTATATTTAAATATTTTATTTGCTAACGTGTTTTGTCCAACAATCTTAAGATAGATCATTGTTTTACTTTTACAATTCTCTAATCCGAGATGAACGAAACACCAAGGCGAAAAGAGGAAAAATTATTCGAATATAAATTTTAAATTAAATAAAATCTATTTCGTGATTTTTTCCCACCGTTTAATAGATTTTATTCTCTATTTTGATTTGTATTTCCAAATGAATTGTAAAACTTAATAAAATCTGTTTCGGGATTTATTCTTGCTGTTTAACAAATTTTATTTGACTTTGTTTCCAAATTAAAAGTAAATAAAATTCGTTTCGGGATTTATTCCCGCCTTTCAACGGATTTTTTTTCCATTTTTTATTTTATTTCCAAACGGGAAATTAAAGTTAATAATATTCATTTTGGGATTTATTCCCGCAATTCAATGAATTTTTAATCCAATTTTGATTTTATTTCTAAAACGAGTATTAAAATTAAAATAAAATCTGTTTCAGGATTTGTTCCCGCCGTTCAATGGAGTTTATTCCAAATTTGATTTTATTTCCAAAAATGTGTATTAAAGTTAAAATAAATTTTGTTTTCAGATTTATTCTCGCCGTTTAACAAGATTTTATTTTGTTTCCAAATAAGAATTAAATTAAATAAAATCTATTTCGGGATTTATTCTTGTTGTTTAACAAGATTTTATTTGATTTTATTTTGTTTCCAAATTAGAATTAAATTAAATAAAATCTTTTTCGGGATTTATTCCCGCTATTTAACAAGATTTTATTCGATATTGTTTTATTTCCAAACAAAGACGTAATCAAATAATTCTGTTTTGGGATTTATTTCAGCTATTTAACAAATTTTATTTTGATTTAATTCTTCAATTTTGTTTCGGGATTTAATCCTGCTGTTTAACAAAAATTGTTTATGATTTTGTTTCAGTGTGTTGTTTAACAAATCAAAAGGGAAATTTTTCTATTTATGGTGGCCTTAATTGTTGCTTTAAATTGTGAATAAAAAAGAAATTTATCAACAGTGAATTAAAAAGACAATATGAGAATGCTTGTCTAGGATTGGTTCTTTGAAAGACTTGGTATTTAAGCATGACGATTGCACCACCTCTCTTTTAGGGTTACTGTAACACCCCAAACCCAGCCTAGATGTTATGGCCGAATCTGGAAATGTTACATAAAATAGCTATAAATTTGACTTTGGCTTATGGAAAAAATTCATGTATCTTTGCTAATTAAAAACCGTTTTATATGAAAACATTTGTCATCCTTAATAGTTAAAATCGTTAATTGTATACATTTTAAAAAAATGACTAATTTGCAGCGAAAATTCTTAAGGCATTATATTTTGGAAAACCACGTTTGTTTTCTTAAAGACAGTTGATCGCAAAAAACATATTCATTTTTTGAAATAAAATCGTTTAATCATAAGTTATGCCAAAACCCAAAAATAAAAATCTAAAAACAAAACATAACAGACCCAAATGTCTAAAGAGTCCAAAAATTACAAAACTCTCTCAAACTGGAAATTTAAATAATCCAAATTATGTAAATAAAGTTTTACGAAATTGTTGATATATTCGAGCTCCCGCCGCACCGACTCGCCTAAGTTTGAGGATTACCTGAAAGTAACAGATAAACAGAGAGTGAGTTTTATAACTCAGTTTGTAACTTAATAGAAATAGAGTCACAAGTTGAATACATAACAGAACAGATACTAATGAATGTCTCATGCAGAATCAGACTTACATACAAATTACAATCCTACCCTCATCCGCTACACACCATCTCCGTCCATCCCAACACACCATGTGGGGTATAAAACACCCACCCAGCCCTACACAACACTTAGTGTCCTTATGACACTTTTTAAAAAATCAAAGTAGTGCTATCGGTATAATGGTGAGTTAACGCCTCACACAGGACACTTCCTCCACATAATACATAACCTGCCTCTTAGCCAAATACAAACAGAATACCAATAATAGATACCAAAATGTATCGTATAACATATATTGAATATGCTTATACATAAACGATCTAACATATCCCATCATATTACATGCATTCAGGTGTTTATTTACGACAAAATTCATACTAACATATTTACAAATTTCATGCTTTAAGACTTATATAAACACATACCGACCCCACGGAAGGCCCACAATCGATCGGAAAGACTTGTACGACCCTAGAGAAAATTTCTAAAATCTTGGGCCCACATGGCCCAAAATGGCTTGCCCATGTAGGCCCACACTGCCCAAAATGGCCTAGACCGTGTGTCACATACGACCTCACACATGGCCTGTCACACAGTTGTGTGTCGTACACGACCTACCACACGGTCGTGTGGCGTCGACAGGCCCCAATTTTGACTTTTGATGTTCGCTATTTTCGGTTTCTCGTTACACACCTAACTATTTCCTGATGCGGATTCAATGCAAGTAATCCCAGGACCTACATTGATGATTAACATAACCAATTTTAATGACGATTCACGAACAAAATTAATAATGACCCCAATCAAACCAAATAACCCTTCATACCACAACTACACACACTTATCGATGAACAATCATCCACTACACAAATTCTAAATTGTTGGATGGTCGTCCACTACCTCTTGCACTACTCCTAACAAGCAATAGAATTTATACAATGTCACTAATCCGATTTAACATGATACAACAACCAAAACCTCTAGAAAAACAAATGCATAACAAACTGAACTTGAACACTTACCCTTGGATTTATAGTCAAGAATCACACCACTGCTTCAAAAATTAATAGCCCAACGTTTAAAGAATTTTCCCCAAGCAAAGTTAAAAGAAGAGACGAAAAAGATGAAATAAAGAAAATTAAATATTGGAATTGGGGGTTTACGGCGTGGCTTAGGAAAAATAATAGAGGGAACGTGGTTTTGTTTTTTTAAGTTTTGTAGCCAAAATAAAATAGAACTAATTTTTTAAAAAAAAGATGGATAAGTACAAAAAATTTAAATACTTAATTTATTTATTTCAAAACTAACCTAAAAGACATAAACATTCAAAATTAACCACTTGATTTATTATTATTATATTTTCTTAACAAACTCATGTAAAAAAAAAAAACAACAACTTCAAAATTGTTTCGACAACAAAGCATATTTTATTTTAAATCAAATAATCTTAGGAACAAAATGATTGGATTGAGACTTGAACCCATGACCCTAGCACACGACTAGAGCCCCTAACCACTGAAACAAATACGCACTAATGACAAAACCTGTAATATCCTAAAATTTGGGATTTTATGTTTTGCATTATACCATGCGATAGGTAAGTTAAGAGTGTTAACTGTGTATGTTTAGGGCTCCTAAGAAGGCTTGGGGTTGAGTTGGGCCTTAGTAAAATTTTTGTGTTTAGGCACTTAAATGGGAGAAGGTAAGCGGCGTCAAGACTTAAAAGAGTACGTGTGTATTTTGCTAGCACAAGTGGAGCTAGTAGTAGAGTGGTGTGGCGTCACATGAAGGGGCTTGAGGGGTGGAGTTCGAATCCCACCTATTGCAAATTTTTGTATTTATTTTTGTGCTTCTTTTCCAAAGGGTCGGCCAAGACTCTAAAGAAGGTAAGGAAGACTTTCTAATGATGGAAAGAACACTAAGAAGAAGAGTAAGGAGTAGATCAAGGGAAAAAGAAGGAAAGAAGTAAAGGAATTGTGGTAAAAGGGGGATTTGTTGGCCGAATTTTTGGAAGGAGCTTGGGGAAAGAATTTTTGGTCAACCATTACCTTTATGGTGTTAGAGGCATACGGTTTTGGTAGGGAGAATGGGGGACCGAATTTCTATAGCCTTTTTGCAAGTTTGTGCATGAAAGGTTTAGTTTCTTTTCAACATTTTGGTATTTTCTTTTCCAACCTTTTTCTCCCTTGTTTTGCCGAAACCCTCAAGCCAAATTGTTCACTTTTTTATTTTGTTTTGTCGTAACATTCAATCCATTTTGTTCATTTTTCTTTTGGTGTTAGCCGAAACTCTTTAATACTCCTTTGTCCATCATTTCTTTTTTTTCACCATTTCTTCAACCTTTCTCCCTTTTTCTTACATCGACATTACTTTGTGGTTGAATCTTCTTTGTTCTTTTTTCTTCAATAGTCGAATCTTTAACATCTTCTCTCTTCTCCATCTTGCGTGTTGGGCATTTCTTCCTTGGTTGAATTGGGTAGGTGGTTTCATTCTATTCCTTTCATTTTTTTTCTCCTTAGCTGAATATGTACCCCTTATCATTGGTTGGTTCTCTAAACCGAAACGCCATTCCCTTCTACTTCCTTATATCATGATCATCTCAATTTTTGTAGTGCTCTAATAGATTGGTTGAATATCACATCCTTGTCGACTCATCTTTAGCCTTAAGACGATATCATCGTTAAGGTAAAGAGTTTCTTCACGATTTATTTCGATCTCTCATTGTTCGATTATTTTGTAAATCGGATCGAAGGTTATGACTAATCGATTATTTTAGGGATTAAATCACTCATTCTTCTCTACTCATTAACGTTTGAAAGTAGTGGTATGCCGAAATCGTCTCCCTAAACAACTACATTCTCTCATCATAGTATTTTTCTAACTGAGACTGTTTCAATGGAGGCAAGTGGTAGTGATATTAAGGGGAAATTGATAGGAGGGCGAAAAAGGAGTGAAATTGAAATCTCTACTCCCAAGTTCAAACGTAGTGTGGTATCGACAGTTCGATATTTTCCACCAGGTTGTGGACCATCTTCGGGTGAGAGTAGGCAAATCGTGGTCGTTCACGATTCTAAGGGTAATCATTTCTTTAGATCGTTGGATTTGGATTTGGATTAAGACACTATCTTTTGTTAGTTAATCGAGTGTTATGGTGTCATAGGTGCGGACGATCAAGAAGGTTTAGTCCTTACCATAATCAGGTGTGTATTCCCACACTGAAATCCCGTAGATTCGGGATTCACTATTATGTTGAAAAATAGATCGTTGTTGCTTACAAATCTAATAACTGTAATATGGCATGAATTGAGTAACTTGCTTAAACAATGTTAATTTTAACATCTGTCAAAATCGGTATTAATTTGCTAAATTACAAAAATGCCCTTATAGGCCAAATTACTAAAAAGCTTTAATGGGTCGTTATACGAAACTGGCCCTATGGGCCAATTTACCAAAATGCCCTAATGGGCCGATTTGCTAGAATGCCCTTATGGGCCAAATTACCAAAGTGATTAAATAGGTCGATACACCGAAACATTTCACTAGATTAATGGTTGTTATATTTGTGGATATATTTTTATAATGTTGCATCTATATATATTGCATGAGATAGGAAAAAAAATTGTATGTAGAGCAGTGTAGCCTGGTGGCATTGCCACAATTCATTGATATTGTGCTTAATTATGATTTCGGTAGCTTGACCACAAAAATATTATACAAATAGCAGCTCGACTGCAAATTGGTGTGAGCGGTGGGGTAGGTTGACTTGATCCCCACAAGTGTGATTGACTGGTCGGGGGTGTGATGATTGGATGGGTTGGGTTACATTCATTTCATTTATTTACTACTATGTAAATGGGCTTAGGCCCAAGATTATGTTATATGGTTCGGGCCAGTGAATGACATGAAGGGATTATACACTGAGTTTTTATAACTCACCCCTTTGTCTTGATCCTTACAGGTAAAGCTCAGTAACTAGGACTTGGGGCCATGGATAACTTGGTGGAGGCCATACTTTGGGAATAATATTTTCGAACTTTAGTAAATTTCTTTTCCACTTTATTTCATTAATTTTACTATTTTGGGTTTAAAGTTGTAATAAGGCCTCTGGGATATGTTTTATGTTTTGACGTACTTATTATCTTTTATGAATTATTTTAAACGGGGATTTTTCTGAAATTATAAATAACGATTTTCCAAAATTGATTAACAAACGGATTTCATAACAATTATATACAAATAATTTAACTTGGATTTTCTTTCGAATTATTAACATTATTTTCAAAAATCACGATTTTAAAGTTTATTAGTTCAATTTTCGTTTCATCAATCAATCCTCTCGAGATTAGTAATATTTTTATCAAATTTTTATTAACTAACCTTGTTTTCTCAACTATAACCAAATAACGTCAACTTTAGTTCAAACACAAGTCCTTTAAACATTTTCTTCATGTGACATGCCAGATTTGATAATACTGCATGGGCCAGGTTTGGGGTGTTACATTTTATTGTATCAGAGCCCGGTTGCAAAACTCACTGTGATTTGGGTTAAAAATGTTTTCTAAAATTGCTTGAAATTAGATTTATAAATACATGGTTTAGAGGAAGTATGGCACCACCAGTATCCGGCACCAAGTTAGTAAGTTTTTGTTTTCATTTTATGATTATTGTGGTATGACTGTGGTAAGAAAACTCCACAAAATAGAAATACTTTAGAACTTTAAGCTTTAGGAGCTGAAACTATAGATATTGAGACTTTAGGATACGTTTTGCGAAAACAACTTTACTTCCTATACTCCATAAAACATTGTTTAATAAATATTGAATAGTATAATGATTCATAAGACTCGTAATCAGATTAAATCGACTTAGCAAACATGAGTGCTAGAGGATGTGGATGCGGTAGACGTAGATGTGGTAGAGGTCGAGGTGCTAGAGTTGTATTTGAGGCATCGGGACATATGCCTAAAATGGATGCACCTGCATCACCAGTGACTGAAGCTGGGTCACATGATCGAATAAAGAGGATGACACTCTGTCCGAATCAATGTTGCGAGTACAAGAAAGGTTTGTTGGGGCAAGAACTGGGTCGACAGCTCGTGGGTCAATATCGGAGTGACTCAGATTGAATGGGCTAAAGTTTTTAGGGTATTTCGGGTGTAGCCCCTAGTGTAGCGGAGTACTGGCTTGAGGAAGTGGAGTTGATTATGGACGATCTGGATTACACGGCTGAGTAGAAACTAAAAGGGGTTGTGTCATGGTTGAGAGACGAGGCATATCAGGTGTGGCTCACTATTTGAGAAGGCACTTAGACTTACTTGAGATTTCTTTAAGACAACATTTCAGGGAAAATATGTCGGGGCTAGCGATGTGGATGCCCAAAGAAAGGAATTCCTAAATTTGGTCCAAGGAGGAAAATCTGTGGCAGCATACGACGTAGAGTTTTTGTGTTTGAGTCGGTATGCTTGGGGAATAGTGCCAACTGATTATGAACGCTGTGTGCATTTTGAGGATAGGCTGCGTGATGAGTTACGGGTACTGATAGTCGCACAGAAGGAGAGGAATTTTGATACACTAGTGGAAAAAGCTAAGATAGCTGAGGAAGTTAAACACTTGGGTGGCAAACTTGAGACAAGGATAGGGGCAGGAATAAGAGAGACTCTGGGTATTCAGGTCTTGCTAGAGGATTTCTAAAAAGCCCAAGAATGAGGGACCAGTTTGAGCGGGTGCTCTAGCTACTACCAATCAGTTGCAGCCTTGTGTGGATTGTGGAAAACTTCACTCGGGTGAATGTTTGAAGAGAACTGGTGGTTGTTTCAGATGTGGATCCAAAGAACATCAGTTTAGGGAATGCCCTCGAGAGCCTGTTCAGACTCAGGTAGTTCGTAACAGATTTGTGTAGCCAACAGGAGGCGCTCAACAGCCGCCGAGAGGCTGTGGGCTAGGTCGAGGTGGTAATGGCGTAGGACGAGGTCAAGGTGCCCCAGGTAAAGGTTCCGGTAATAGGGGTAACACGGAGGCGTGACAACCAGGGTTGGTCTATACGGTCAGACGTCGAGAGGATGGCGATGCACCAAAAGTCATAACCGGTATGTTCTTCATATCTGATGTACCTTTGACCGCTTTGATAGACATTGGATCCACCCATTCGTATGTTGCATGTGTCCGTGCGGAACTCGAATATTAGATCGAGATTCTTGCTAGAAACAACTATGATTAGCCCTTTAGGACAGTCAGTGGTAGTAAATAAGTTATTTAGGGATGTGCCCTTAGAAGTCCAAGGAGTAGTATTTTTGGCAAATTTGATGGAACTGTCGTTCAGAGAGTTTGACTTTATATTGGTCATGGACTAGCTGGTTAAGCATCGTGCGGACTTGGAATGTGCTACAAAGCGAATGGAAAGGATAAGGAAGTGATGATGATAGGTGAAATAAGAAATTATCTATCTAATGTAGTATCTGCTTTAAAGGAGGAAAGTTTGTACGAAAGGGGTGTGAAGCATTCTTAGCCTTTATTAGTGCTTTGGATGCCAAAGAGTTGTCGGTAGAGAGTGTTAGAACGGTGAAAGAGTTTTTGGACGTCTTTCCTGAGGAGCTTCCAAGATTGCCTCTGGATCGAGAGGTGTAATTTGGTATTGAGCTATTGCCAGGAACAGCTCCAGTGTCCATTGCTCCTTACAGAATGGCCCGAAGGAGCTAGCAGGACTTAAAGCTCAAATTTAGGAGTTGTTGGATCGTGGATTTATGCGACCAAGTGTGTCACCGTGGGGAGCACCGATTTTCTTCGTTAAGAAAAAGGATGGGTCGATGCGTATGTGCATCGATTATAGACAATTGAATAAGTTAACGATCAAGAACAAGTACCCGTTACCGAGAATCGATGATCTGTTCGATCAGCTGCGTGAAGCTTTGGTCTTCTCGAAGATAGACTTGAGATCGGGGTATCACCAGCTTAAGGTCAAGGAGGTAGATATTCACAAGACTGCGTTCCGAACTCGTTATGGGAATAACGAGTTCTTGGTGATGCCATTTGGGTTGACAAATGCACCGGCTGCATTTATGGACATGATGAACCGAGTCTTCCAACCCTATCTAGATTAGTTTGTAGTGGTGTTCATAGATGACATCTTGGTGTATTGAAAGACTAAAGAAGAGCATGATTCACATTTACGGGTCGTATTGCAGATATTAAGGGAGAAGCAACTGTGTGCCAAATTCAATAAGTGTGAATTTTGGCTGAAGGAGGTGACCTTTTTGGGGTATGTTATGTCTACTGAGGGAATTAGAGTTGATCCCCGAAAGGTCAAGGCTGTATTGGATTGGAAGCCACCAAAGTCAGTGGCAAAAATTTAGAGCTTTCTAGGTTTGGCTGGGTATGACAGGCAGTTCGTTGAGGGGTTTTCGTTAATTGCTGCACCCCTAACTAAGCTATTGCATAAGGGAGTACCATTTGTATGGTCAGATATGCAGCAAGAGAGCTTTGAAAAATTGAAAAAGATTTTGACAGAAGTGTCAGTATTGATTCAACCTGAGGTAGGTAAAGAGTTTATTGCTTATTGTGATGCGTCACGCACGGGCTTGGGATGTGTGTTGATGCAAGGGGGAAAGTGGTGGCTTATGTATCTCGTTAATTAAAGCCACATGAGGTGAATTATCCCACACATGATTTGGAGTTAGCTGCAGTGGTTTTTGCTCTGAAGATGTGGAGACACTATCTATACGAGGAGAATTCGATTATCTACACGGACCATAAGAGTCTGAAGTACCTCCTTACCCAGAAGGAGTTGAACTTAGAATGGAAGCCTCTGAGAAATGTATCTGAAGTCTATAGTTTTCTGGGACTAGTTGGATATTATAGACGGTTTGTGAAAGGCTTCTCGATGATTGCGACTCCGTTGACGTAGCTGCTATTGAAAGATGTTAAATTTGAGTGGTCAGAAAAGTGCCAGTAGAGTTTCGATCAGTTGAAAGTATTGTTGACAGAGGCACCAGTGTTAGTTCAGCCTGAATCGTGCAAAGAATTCATAGTTTACAGTGATGCATCATTGAATGGTTTGGGCTGTGTGTTGATGCAAGAAGGCAAAGTTATTGCTTATGATTCAAGGTAGATAAAGCCATATGAAAAGAACTATCCAACGCACGACCTTGAATTAGCTGCAATTGTGTTTGCATTAAAGTTTTGGCGTCACTACTTATTTGGTGAGAAATGTCATGTTTATACCAATCATAAGAGTTTGAAGTACTTGATGACTCAGAAAGAATTGAATTTGTGACAGAGAAGATGGTTAAAATTGTTGAAAAACTATGAACTGGTAATCGATTATCATTCGAGTAAAGCTAATGTTGTGACTGCTGCTTTAAGTCGAAAGTCTATATGTGCTTTGAGAACAATGAATGCTCAAAAAGATCTGTGTGATGATAGTGCAATTTTGGCCGAGTTGAAAGTAAAGTCGATGTTTGTACGTAAAATTTGTGATGCTTAAAAAAGTGATGTAGAAATGATAGCTAAACGAGCTCAGTGTGAATTGAATGTTGATTCAAAATTTTGAGTTGATAGTGATCATTGTCTAAGATTTAGAGATCGGATTTGTGTTCTGAGAAATTCAGAGTTAATTCAGATGATTTTGAATAAAGCTCACAATAGTCAATTTAGTGTTCACCCGGGGAGTACAAAACTGTATAATGATTTGGAACAATTTTATTTGTGGCATGGTATGAAACGAGACATCTCTGACTTTGTGTCAAAATGTTTAATTTTTCAGCAAGTTAAGGCTGAACATCAGGTTCCGTCCGATTTGTTATAGCTGATCATGATTCCTAAATGGAAATGGGAGAGAATTACGATGGACTTTATGTCGGGATTACCTTTATCTCCGGAAAGAAAGACGCAATATGGGTGATAGTTGATAGATTGACGAAATCTACTAATTTTGTTCTGATGAGAACAAATTATTCACTCGATAGATTAGTTGAATTGTATATTGTTGAAATTGTGAGATTGCGCTAGGTGCCACTATCTATTGTGTCTAACAGAGACCCGAGATTTACCTCATGATTTTGGAAGAAATTTCAAGAGGCTTTAGGCACAAAATTACATTTCAGCACTGCATTTCATCCTCAAATGGATGGACAATCTAAGTTGATCATTCAGATTCTCGAAG
The DNA here is from genome assembly GCA_025506655.1 of Gossypium rotundifolium. Classification (NCBI taxonomy): domain Eukaryota; kingdom Viridiplantae; phylum Streptophyta; class Magnoliopsida; order Malvales; family Malvaceae; genus Gossypium; species Gossypium rotundifolium. Next base: position 51,100,243 of record CP106734.1, read on the forward strand.
ATATGTTGAGGTGTTGTGTACTTGAGTTTAAGAGTACGTGGGAAAAACATTTGTCATTGACTGAATTTGCGTATAACAACAGTTTTCAATCTAGTATTAAAATGGCACCATATGAGGCTCTTTACTGTCGAAAATGTCAAACTCCATTGTATTGGACTGAGCTAAGTGTGAATAAGATTCACGGGGTTGACCTAATAAAAGAGACTGAGCAAAAGTGAAAGTGATTCGTGATAGTTTGAAAGTGGCCTCAGATCGACAAAAGTCTTATGCAGATTTGAAACGGAAAGATATCGAATTTGAGATTGGTGATAAAGTATTTTTGAAAGTGTCTCCATGGAAGAAAATACTTCGATTTGGCAGGAAAGGCAAGCTGAGTTGGACCGTATGAGATCATTGAACGAGTTGGGCTGATTGCTTATAGATTGATGTTGCCACCTGAGTTAGAAAAGATTCATAACTTGTTTCATGTGTCAATGCTTCGACGGTATAGGTCTGATCCGTCTCATACGATTGGTCCTATAGAGGTTGAGATTCAGTCAGATTTGTCTTATAGTGAAGACCGATTCGAATTTTGGCAGGAGAGACCAAAGAGTTGAGAAATAAAAGAATTTCCTTAGTGAAAGTGTTGTGGCACAAACACGGAGTTGAAGAGGCTACGTGGGAGCCTAAGAATGTTATGAGAGAGCAACATCCACATCTATTCATTAGTAAGATTTTGGGGACAAAAATCCCTAAGAGGAGAGTTGTAACAGCTCGGCTTAGACCCTAGTCGAAATAGTGGTTTCGAGACCACAATTTCAAGGTCAGAAAAATAATTTAATATTATTTTTGTGTGAATAGTATGTGATTTAGCATGTGTGAAATTTTTGTGTGAAGATTTTATTGACTGTATGCCGAATTAAGAAAAAAGGATCTAATCGCATAAGATGCAAAAGCTGTGTGCTGATTTATAAGTACCTAAGTGTTTTTGTCTTTTAAATATGAGGGTTTTGTGAGGCAATCAGCCCATTAATAAAGATTATGGATAACCATGGACGGTTATGCCTTCAAGTGAATAAGTTTAAAATGTTTTAGTAAAAGGTTAAATTTGTAAATGAATTAATGATGTTAATTCATAATAAAACAAAAGAAAATTGATAGTGGAAGTATTCATCTTCTTCCACGGATTTGAGAAAGAAAAAGAGCGGTTTTAAGCTTTGGTATTTTCGGCTAGAAATTGGCTTGATTTAAGGTTAGATTTTATTCAGTTTTTGATAATTTCTATGTTTTCGCAATCATTGCTTCGTGCTCTAGCTAACCCATGTTGTAATTTTTTGAATTGATGATGTTTTTGTAATGAGCCATTAATGAATGTTTGAGCTATGTGTTAGTTGATAGTGAGATATGAAAACTTGGTGTTGGGTTAACATAGTTTGTGTTTGGATATTTAATGAAATTGAGTAATTTGGGTTAAATTGAGAAAAGTGTAAATTGAAGGACTAAAATGTGAAATAAATGAAATGTGTGGGCTTGTATGAACACAAGGAAAATTCGGTTAGGCTTCTGTGAAAAGAAATTATGTGAATTTGATGATTTTGTGAAATAGGGACTAAAGTGTCAAAATATGAAAATGTGAGAGCTATTTTGTAAAATGCCCTAAATAAGTGTGTGTGGATTAAATTGAATGAATTGGTGATTGAATGGATTAAATTTGAATGTGTATAGACCAAGAAAGGAGAGGTTCGGATCGAGATCAAGGCAAAGATAAAGTGCTCGATTAATCGACCGTTTCGATAGTTCAACGTCTGATGTAAGTTCGGACATAATACGTGTATTTAACTATGTTAATGTTATGAGATAAATGATATGATATTGTTGAATTATGAATGCTATGTGAGGGTTCAAGTTATGTGGCACTAAGTGTGCGTATTTGGAAATGTGACTGAGATGATTAGCACTGTGTGTGTGAAATAATATAAGCTCCTACTCTATGGTTGGCACTGTGTGTGTGATACCAATTTAAGATTAGTTTGATGTATCTATGTGTACGATGCTAATTAAGCTTCGACTATTATTTGGGCACTAAGTGTGCGATTGAATCAAAGAAGGAATGAAAGTTGATCGAAATGAAATAGTGAGTATTAAGTAGCAAATGTAATCGACATCTAAGTGTTGGCTAAGGTACGTTCGGAACCTATGTGGTTGATGAATCTATGAATGAGTTATGGAAGGCTAATTAAACATATTAGTTTTGGATGATATGAGTTATGAGATTGTGAAATAATCTATGTGATGATTTGTTTTGGTTAATGTATTTTGTTACGAACTTACTAAGCTATGAAAGCTTACTATGTGATTGTTTCTCTGTTTTACAGTGTCAGTAAAACTAGCTCAGATTCGGGGATCGTCAGCATCTCTATCACACTATCGGTAATCTATTTTGGTACTTTTGGAAAGATGTATATAGTTGAAATATGGCATGTATAGGCTAGAAGTTAAGATATGTCTTGAAATGTTTAATCCTTGCCATGTGAGTTGGCTTGGAAGTTGAATGATGTAGAATTTATGAATGAGCTATGAATGTGGTATATTTCATGACTTTGTGGTTGATAAAAGATGTGGTTTGGAAATGAATTATGGCATGAATTACCTAATGCTTGATAAATGTATGTCTTGAGATATACCATGGTTACTTTGAATGAACTTAAGGTGATGATATTAGGTTTGGAAGTAGATAATAATGTTGATGGCTATTGAGTGCATAAAATGGTGTATTTGAGTGCCTTTAAAAGCATGAATTGGCATTGTTTTGAAGCTTGTTGTTAAACCCTTGTGTGGTTGGCAAATTGGCTTTGCAGATAGCTTGTTTGCTTACACGGTTATGGCACACAAGCGTGCCTAGTGACCGAGGGATAAAGTCAGTAGCTAGCCCAAGTATGCATGGCCACGGTACATGGACGTGCCCGGTAGCCGTGTGGATAAGTCAATATATTGCTTAAGAGTACACGGCCTTAGCACACGGGCGTGCGCTGGTGGCCGTGTGAAGAAGTCAGAATACATGCTCTATTTTGGCACGGTCTGGACACATGGGGGTGTCTGGTGATTGTGTGAGGCACATAGCCTGATTGCATGGGCGTTTGACTTCAACATTATTGAAGAATATTTCAAATTTTGGAAAATTTTCTAAGTGCTCTATTTAGTCCCGACCCTTTTCTAACATGAGTTTAAGGTCTTGTAGACCTAAATAAGGGACTGTATGCTCGTACTTGAGTATGTATGATTGATAATAGTCTTTGTGTCATGGAATGGATGTGAATTATAATGTTTGTTTGGTAACACCTCTTAACCTTATTCCGGCGACGGTCTCGGGCTAGATGTGTTACATGTTTGGTGATGGTTGTATAAATGTGAAAATAGCCTTTTGAAATGTTGTGTATGATTTCCATTTATATGCTTGTTGTGAATTGGTAGTTGGAGTATTAAATGGCTGACATTTGAGATTGGTAATTTGTGATTTTATGCAAGATGATGCTTAAATGAATGTGGTATTTTTGATGATTTGAGATGATGCTTATTTGAGATTGGATGAATGCCTATTTATGTCATGCTTTGGGATCAATTGGTTTGGTGTAGGTGTATGCAATTTGGGTGGCAAAATGGCTTGGTAAATAGCCTATTTTTATCCATACAGGCAGAGACACGAGCATGTGTCTCAGCCGTGTGTGAAACACGGTCAGGCTACACGGCCGTTTGTCCCCTGGTGTGTAATTAGAGATCAAGTTAGTATGCTCCACATGACCCAAGCACACAGACGTATGACTTGGCGGTGTGGCATAAGTCAGTATACCCTACAAGTTTGGTTCGGCCTAGCATACGGCTTGGCACACGGGCTTGTGAGGCCATTTCGAAAGGCATACGGGCTGGTCACACGGGTGTGTGATTGGCTGTGTGACCCAAGTTAGGGAGTTACACAAGGGTAGACACGGGCTGGGACACAGCCATGTGATCCCATTTCGAATGTCCATACGGGCATGTCTAGAAGTTTAGATCGAATCCTAGATGTTACATTGGTTACCGAAGTAACTGTATTTAAATTTTACAAAACAAGTTCTCAAGTCAAACCGAAACATTTAATCATTTAAAACCCAGTATATAGAATTACAATTTTGTAAAACATATAACCAAAATAAATTAATCGAGTAAAAATTAGAATGAAATTTGTACCACAACTTTATAAAAATCTTACAATTTAAAACCAAATAATCAAATAGATACTAAAAATGCAAATTGATATTAATTTATTTTCATCGAGACTGTCTAAGACCTCCGCACACCGAGTCCAACGTCAGCATTCAGAAAAGGTACCTGTAAAGGAAACCCTAAGAATGGGTGAGCTACTCGAGCTCAGTGTGAGTCCAAAACAAGACCAAAAATAGAAATACAGTACACAATTCAATATTGAACAACTACAGATATAATATTCAGAAGCAGTAGGTAGTTCCGGGATCAACGTCCCAACAGAACGTAACATTTCAAACACAGAAACTCAGTCATATGTATATTCAGTCAGACAAAATACAATCAGATAATCTAGCACACAGAATACTCAAATAGATGCATAAGAAAAGCAATCAAACAATAAATCCCACCCTTCCAACCAACACACCTCTCCGTCCCCCGATCACACCCCATAGGAGCTATTTAAGCTAATCCAACCAAAATACACCACGTAGGACCTCGAAAGGCCCATCTAGCCCTACACACCACACATGTGGACTGAGCCACTTAGATTATAATACGCAGCAGAGCTAACGTGTATGTAGTGCAGTGCAATATATCATTGTATGTATAAGTTGCAATAGAACTACAAGATCAGATCAGATTCAATCTCCCTTCTCTTCGCATTCCCACCCAAAACACTTTATGCAATGCATGAATGCATTCAAACTCACATAAATCATGAACACGTCAACAAACAATCAGACAGAGATAAATAAGCACACACGTCCAACAAACCAAATTTGGAATCAAACATATCACTATTAGTCGCAACAACACATAGCCACAGATACAAAACTTAAATACCCCTACCTAAGCCTAGCTTAGGGTCGGAATACACTAATGCATTTTCAAATCAAAATGTGCAACATCCCGAAATAGGGCCTAAATGAAATAGTGGTTAAATATAGAAAAGTTTGTTACGATTAATTATTTTTATTTACCAAGTGATTAAATACATGTGTTAGAGTATCGATAGGAAATTTTATTGATTGCATACTTAAATTGTCTATTAGGACTTATTTGTAAATGTTGCTAAATAGGGGCTCTAATTCATAAAGTACTTGATTGAAATAGGGGTTTGAAGTAGGAATCCTTAAATGGTAATTAGACCATTATATTTTCCATGTACAAAAATGGACATACATAGATAAAAATAACTAAAGTTTTAATGAAGGGCATTTTAGTCATTTGGAATTAAAAAGGAATTAAAAGGGAAAAAGATGGCAAAATGTTGTCCATCTTCTTCATTAGGCAAAAATTTCAAAGAGGTCACCATTGCTAGGGCTTCTTCAACTTCTCAAGATCATAGTAAGTGCATCCAAGCCCCGTTTTTAATGTTCTTTACATTTTTGGAGTCTCAGTAACTTGATTTAGCTTATTCTAGCAATAATTTAACCTAAGGTTCATATTTGGAAAAATACCCATAGGTGAAATGTGTATATTTTGATGTTTTATGATAGAATATGAAGTTTAAAACTATGTTAAACAACTTTTGCTTAGCGATTTTAAGTGAAAACGAGTAAAATGGATTAATCGGTAAAAATACCTAATGTTCATAAGTACATGTTAGAGTGAGAATTTGATGTTGTCATAGAAGGGAAACATGATCAGCATGTCAGAAAACATAAGAATAAGGGATAAATTTTAAATTCTGAGCTTTGGGGCAAATGTGTAAATATGTAAAAGTTTAGGGGCAAAAATCATAATTTTTTCAAAGATAAATTCAATGACTATTTTAATAAATGTGAGTATTAAATAAGATAAATTTGCTATTATAGATCAAGAGGAATGAAATCCGAGTTAGATCGGGGAAAGAAAAAGATAGTGGACTAAATCAATATAGTTGATCGTATTTTGTTCCGAGGTAAGTTTGTGGTAAATAAATGCAGTATTCTAACTGTTAAATTCTAGAATTTACATATTTATTCTGTAAATTATCATATAAAGACTCAAGCATGAATTGACAGAGAAGCAATCTCAGAAAGTCTCGGTTGAACCTTAGTAATGTGTAGCATACAAATGTCATGACATTAGGGTTTAAGGAAATCATGTAAGACCATGTCAAGACATGACATTGATAAGGTACTATAAGGAAAATATCCCATGTAAGACCATGCGAAGGCATGGCATTGGTGAGTTCATAAGGCAAGGATACCACGTAAGACCATGTCAAGACATGGAAATGGTAAGTTTCAAAAGGAAAGGTACCTGTGTATCCTTAGCATTCCAAGTGGTTCAACGGAAAATTCAAATAGTATACCAAAGGAAAGGTAAGACAAGTTCATGCTAAAAAGGTATAGGTAAGAATTCAAGACTTAAGCATATTGAGTTAAAGGCTTAAATGATCTTGATAAGAAAAGAATAAGATAATTCATTAAGAATGTTGTTATTCATTTATATGCAAACTTACTAAGCTTTATGTTTGCTCCCATTCCTTTCTCTCTTTTTATAGTATCGCAAGCCAACTCGGGGATCGCAAAGACATCGGAGATCATTTCACACTATCAAAGGATTATCTCGGTATTTTGTGCCTCGAAACGTTTTAAGTTATGGCATGTATAGGGACTTAGCCGTTTTGTGTGTATGTCCTTATGTTATGGCTAAATGATGGCTTGAAAATACTTGATAATGATCAACCATTAAAATAGCTAATTAAGAACATATTTTGGGAATTATGTATGCCTTAATGATAGTTATTACAAAGAAATTATGAAAGAGTAAAATTTGCAATGGAATAGTTTTTGGACAGCAGCAGTGACGTGATTTTGAAAAATCACTAAGGATACTAGAAATGAAATTATTATGTGAATGAGGTATAGAATTAAATCTTATTGAGTCTATTTTCATATGAAAGAAATAGTGTAGGAAAAATAAATGTATATTATGAGATAGTTGATTTTTAGTGAAGAGAGGTTCGAACCGTCGGATAGTGTGACAAGGGAGACTTTAACTAATAAACTGTACTAATTTACAGCACCAAAAATTCTGGAAAAATTATAGTAATAAGATATATGAGTCTAGTTTCAGCGAAAATTTACGGATCTAAATTTTGAGTTTCGTAACTCAAGTTATAGTCAATTTAGTGACTATGACACAAATGGATAGTTTCATTATAAATAGTGAAATAAATTGTTTTGATTTGTTTAAGAAATCAAAAAATTTTAATGTTTTCGGTTTGGTCCCGAACCGTTTGAATTGCATGTTTTAGGACCTCGAAGGCCCTTTTTAGGAACATATTGGATGTATGTGAATGAATTAATTTTAAAAGCAAATTTTTATGCCTTGAACTAGTAAGTTAAGTCTGGTAATGCCTCGTGCTCGACTCTGGCGGTGGTCTCGGGTAAGTGGTGTTACATTTATTGGTATCAGAGCGAGAGTTTAGTCAATTCTCAGAATATTCAGTATGAGTAAGATTCTAGCTATACATGCCATACTTATATTTTGATGGTGTGATGACTCCTGATGATTTTAAAAACGTTTTTATTTTATAGTTATGGATCCCGAACAAGTTGGTGCAGATGATGTAGAGAGTAATGCACTCGCTCCTGTAGAAGGGATGATAGTAGTGAAAGGCCTGTTACAATTTGTCAGGGAGAAGGGGCTCGAGAAGCCTTCTTCTAAGTTATGAATGAATGGTTTGCTGAGTTCGTTCGTATGAATCTGGCCGTTAGACCTCCACCCCCTCATGATCCTCAGACCACCCATGTAGCTTCCCCAGTCACAGATACAGTCAGAAGAGAGAAGTCACTCGTTGACAAGATTAGAAAACAAGGGGCCAAAGAGTTTCAGGCTACCAAAAATGATGATGTAGAAAGCTAAATTTTGGCTCGAGAATACTATCAGAGCCTTTGACGAGTTATCCTACACCCCGAAAGAGTGTATTAAGTGTGTGGTGTGACTTCTTAGAGATTCGGCCTACTAGTGGTGGAAGACACTTGTGTCAGTAGTACCAAAAGAAAGAGTTACCTGGGATTTCTTTCAGGAGGAGTTCTGTAAGAAATACATCAGTCAAGGTTCATTGACCAGAAAACAAAAGAGTTCCTTGAGTTAAAACAGGGTAAGATGACTGTGATTGAGTATGAACGTGAATTTGTCAGACTCAACAATTATGATCGAGATTGTGTGTCTACAGAGGCTATCATGTGCAAAAGATTTGAGGATGGGCTCAATGATGATATCCGACTGTCAGTTGGTGTTCTAGAGATAAAAGAGTTTGTTGTTTTAGTTGAACGAGCCTGTAAGGCAGAGGAGTTGTTGAAAGGAAAGGGTAAAGCTAAAATTGAGATGCAAGATATGAAGAAAAGATAGATGAGCAAGTCATTTCAGTCTACATCCAAAAGGCCTAGAGAGTCTCTACGGGATCTAATTTTTCAGTTGGGTGTTCTAGTTGAAATAGAGGTAAAAGATTTATGGGTCCAAAAGCTCAAACCACTTCGATTGCAAGTGTTGGCAGTATTCAGCTTGATAGACTTGAGTGTCCTCAATGTGGTCGATGTCATCCTGGTCAATGTCAAACAACTAAGACTGGTTTTTTTCGATGTGGTGCACTGAATCATTTCATTCGGGAGTGTCTTGAGATGGTTAAAAGAGAAGTAATACTGAGTGTAAGATCAGGCAATGCCCCTGTTAGAGGCACACCTCAGAGAAATTTGGGAATAGGGGCAGGTAGAGGTACATTTAGAGATTCAACAATTAGATCAAATGTTAGAGCACCCGCAAGGACTTATGCTATCTGTGCTCGTGAAAAGGCATCTTCTCCCGATGTAATTATAGGTAAATTTTCTCTTCATGATGCTAATATTATTACTTTGATTGATCCGAGTTCAACCTATTTCTATGTTTGCATGAAATTGATGCCTAGTATGAATATGCCCATAGAGTTTACAGGATTTGTGATTAAAGTATCGAATCCATTAAGTTAGTATGTGTTAGTAAACAAAGTATGTAAAAATTGCCCTTTGATGATTAGAGGTCATTGTTTTCTGGCCGATCTCATGCTATTGCCATTTGATGAGTTTGATGTGATTCTTGGTATGAATTGATTAACTGCACATGATGTGATAGTGAATTGTGGAAAGAAATTCATTGAGTTGAAATGTGAAAATGGTGAAATTCTTTGGGTTAATTCAGATGAGTCAGATAGTTCAATTACCATGATTTCTGTTATGTCTGCTCAGAAATGCTTGAAGAAAGGGTGTGAAGCTTATCTTGCTTTTGTGTTGAATACTAAAGATCTAGAGTTGAAAATTGAATCAGTGCCTATGGTAAATGAGTTTCTTGATGTGTTTCCGGAAGAACTACCAGGTTTACCTCCTATCAGAGAAGTTGAGTTTGGTATTGAATTGATTCCAGGTACCACACCTATTTCTATTGCTCCTTATAGAATGGCTTCGATGGAATTGAAAGAATTGAAAGCTCAGCTGTAGAAATTAACTAATAAAGGCTTTGCAAGACCCAGTTGTTCACCATGGGGTGCACCAGTGTTATTTGTGAAAAAGAAGGACGGTTCCATGAGATTGTGCATAGACTATTGGTAGCTTAACAAGGTAGCCATCAAGAACAAATATCCACTACCTAGAATAGATGGTTTCTTTGAACAATTGAAGGAAGCCACTGTGTTCTCTAAGATAGATTTGATATCCGAATACTATCAGTTGCGAGTTAAAGAGTCAGATGTTCAATGCTTTTCGAATTAGGTATAGTCACTATGAGTTTCTTGTGATGCCATTTGGCTTAACTAATGCTCCCGCCATTTTCATGGATTTAATGAACCAAATTTTTAGACTTTACTTGGACAAGTTTGTAGTTGTGTTCATTGATGACATCTTGATTTATTCTCATGATGAGACTGAGCATGCAGAGCATTTGAGAACAATTTTACAGAGTTTGAGAGATAATCAGCTTTATGCCAATTTTAACAAAAGTGAGTTCTGGTTACGGGAAGTCTATTTTCTTGGACATATTGTCTCAGGTAAATGTATTAGAGTTTATCAAAGTAAGTTTTTAGCTATTGTTGATTGGAAGCCTCCCAGGAATGTATCAGAGGTCAGAAGTTTTCTTGGTCTTGTCAGTTATTATAGATGATTTATAGAGGGATTTTCCATGATAGCTACTCTATTGAAAAATTTGCTACAGAAATAAGTTTGAATGGACTAAGAAGTGTCAATAGAGTTTTGACAAGTTAAAGGCATTGTTGACTGAAGCTCTTATCTTAATATAACCAGAACCTGGTAAAGAGTTTGTGATTTATAGTGAAGCATCCTTGAATGGACTAGGTTGTGTACTTAAGCAGGAAGGAAGGGCAATTGCTTATGCCTTTAGATAGTTAAAGCTACATGAGAAAAATTATCCGACACATGATTTAGAGCTAGCTACTATAGTATTTGCATTTAAAATCTAGAGACATCACTTATATGGTGAGAAATGTCGAATATTCAATGATCATAAAAGTTTGAAATACTTGATGACTCAGAAAGATCTGAACTTGAGGCAAAGAAGATGGCTATAGTTGATTAAAAATTATGAGCTGGTGATCAATTATCACCCGGGTAAGGAAAATGTTGTTGCTGATGCTTTGTGTAGAAAATCTTTATTTGCATTAGGAGCTTCATAGACTAGTTTGGCCTTATCAGATGATGGTTCTATCATAGTTGAGTTGAGAGCTAAACCGATGTTTCTTGAAGAAATTTTTAAGCTCAGAAGGATGACAGTGAGTTGCAAGCCAAAAGAGTTCAGTGCGAGTCAGGTATAGAGTCTGATTTCCAGATTGGTTTGATGGTTGTTTGATGTTCAGAGACAGGGTATGTGTACCCAAGAATGATGAGCTTATTCGAAATATCTTACAAGAAACACATAACAATTGTTTGTCTATTCACCCAAGTAGTACAAATATGTATAATGATTTGAAGAAAATGTATTGGTGGGCAGGAATGAAAAGAGATATTTTAGAGTTTGTTTCTAGATGCTTGATTTGTCAGCAGGTAAAAGCTGAACATCAGGTACCTTCAGGTTTATTGTAGCCTGTATTAGTTCTTGAGTGGAAATGGGATCAAGTTACTATGGATTTTGTGATAGGATTGCCTTTGACACCAAGAAAGAAAGATGTACTATGGGTTGTGATTGATAAGCTAACGAAACTGGCTCATTTTATCCCAGTTCGTATGGATTATTCACTTGACAAGTTGGCCAAGTTGTATATTTCAGATATAGACAGACTACATGGAGTACCGTTATCGATTATCTTAGATAGAGATCCGAGATTTACTTCACAGTTTTGAAAGAAATTGCAGGAAGCTTTGGGTACAAAGTTGAGTTTTAGTACAGCTTTCCATCCCTAGACTGATGGTCAGTCAGAGAGAGAGTTATTTAGGTACTTGAAGATATGCTTAGATGTTGTGTATTGGAATTTTGAGGTAGTTGGGAGAAATATTTATCGTTAATAGAGTTTGCCTATAATAATAGTTATCAATCGAGTTTGAAGATGGCATCTTATGAAGCTTTGTATGGACGTAAATGTCGCACACCTTTGTATTGGACAGAGCTTAAGGAAAATCATATTTACGGGGTTGATCTAGTCAAAGAAATAGAAGAGAAAGTAAAAGTCATCAAAGATTACTTGAAAGCAGCTTCAGATAGACAGAATTCCTATGCAGATTTGAAAAAAAAGAGATTGAGTTTCAAGTCGGTGATAGGGTATTCTTGAAAGTATCCCGTGGAAGAATGTTCTCAAATTTGGCAAGAAAGGCAAACTAAGTCCACTTTTTATTGGACCGTTTGAGGTGATTGAGAGAGTTGGGCCATTGGCATATCGGTTAGCTTTACTGACTAAGTTAGAGAAGATTCATGATGTGTTTCATGTTTCTATGCTACGTCGTTATTGTTCAAATCTGTCACATGTGATTTCGCAGATAGAGGTTGAGATTCAGCCAGATATGACTTACGGTGAAGAACCGGTAAAAAATTCTAGCTCGAGAGGTTAAAAAATTAAGGAACAAAAGTATTGCAATTGTGAAAGTATTATGGAATATGCATGGGGTAGACGAGGCTACATGGGAGCTCGAAGAGACTATGCGAAAATAGTTCCTAAATCTCTTCACAGGTAAGATTTTCGGGACGAAAATCCCTAAAGGGGGAGAAATGTAATATCCCGAAATAGGGCCTAAACAGAATAGTGGTTGTGAAACCATAAATCTAAGTTAGAAAAGTTTATTACGATTAATTATTTTGATTTACCGAGTGATTAAATACATGAGTTAGAGTATCGATAAGAAATTGTATTGATTGCATGCTTAAATTGCCTATTAGGACTTGTTTGCAAAAGTTGCTAAATATGGGTTCTAATTCATAAAGTACTTAACTGAAATGGGGGTTTGAAGTAGGAATCCTGAAATGGTAATTAGACCATTATATTTTCCATGGAAAAAAATGGACATATATAGATAAAAATAACTAAAGTTTTAATTAAGGGCATTTTAGTCATTTGGAATTAAAAAGGAATTAAAAGGGAAAGAGATGGCAAAATGTTGTCCATCTTCTTCATTAGGCCAAAATTTCAAAGGGGAAACCATAGCTAGGGATTCTTCAACTTCTCAAGCTCATAGTAAGTGCATCCAAGCCCCGTTTTTAATGTTCTTTATGTTTTTGGAGTCCCAGTAACTTGATTTAGCTTATTCTAGCAATAATTTAACCTAGAGTTCATATTTGGAAAAATACCCATAAGTGAAATGTGTTTATTTTGATGTTTTATGAAAGAGTATGAAGTCTGAAATTATGTTAAACAAGTTTTGCCAAGCGATTTTAAGTGAAAACGAGTAAAACGGCTTAATCGGTAAAAATACATAATGTTCATAAGTACATGTTAGATTGAGAATTTGATGTTGTCATAGAAGGGAAAAATGATCAGCATGTCATAAAACATAAGAATAAGGGAAAAATTTAATTTTCGAGCTTTGAGGCAAATGTGTAAATGTGTAAAAGTTTAGGGGTAAAAATAATAATTCTGACAAAGTTAGAGTCAAGGACTGTTTTATAAATGTGAGTATTAAATAAGCTAAATTTGCTATTATAGATCAAGAGGAACGAAATATGGAGTTAGACAGGGAAAGAAAATGATAAAGGATTAAATTAATATAGTTGATCTTATTTTGTTCCGTGGTAAGTTTACGGTAAATAAATGCAATATTCTAACTGTTAAATTCCAACATTTACATATTTATTCTGTAAATTATCATTTAAAGACTCAAGCATGAATTGACGAAGAAGCAATCTCAGAAAGTCCCGATTGAACCTTAGCAATGTGTAGGATACAAATGTGATGACATTAGGGTTTAAGGAAATTATGTAAGACCATGCCAAGACATGACATTGGTAAGTTACTATAAGGCAAAGATCCCATGTAAGAGCATGCCAAGGCATGGCATTGGTGAGTTCATAAGGCTAGGATACCACGTAAGACCATGTCAAGACATGGCAATGGTAAGTTTCAAAAGGAAAGGTACCTGTGTATCCTTAGTCTTCAAAGTAGTTCAACGAAAAATTCAAAGAGTATACCAAAGGAAAGGTAAGACAAGTTCATGCTAAAAAGGTACAGGTAAGAATTCAAGACTTAAGCATATTGAGTTAAAGGCTTAAATGATCTTGATAAGAAACGAATAAGATAATTCATTAAGAATGTTGTTATTCATTTACATGCAATCTAAGCTTTATGCTTACTCTCATTCCTTTCTCTCTTTTTATAGTATCGCAAGCCAACTAAGGGATTGCAAGGGCGTCGAGATCGTTTCACACTATCAAAGGATTATCTCGATTTTATAACTCAAGCGTTTTAAATTAGGGAATGTATAGGGCTTAGCCATTTTGTGTATGTCCTTATGATATGGCTAAATGATGGCTTGTAAATACTTGATAATGATCAGCAATTAAAATGGCTAATTAAGAACATGTTTTGGGTGTTATGTATGCTTAAATGATAGTTATTACAAAGAAATTATGAAAGAGTAAAATTTTCAATGGAGCAGCTTTTTGGACAGAATAAAGTGATGTGATTTTGAAAACTTACCAAGGATGGTAGAAATGGAATTAGGGTGTGAATGAGGTATATAATTAAATCTTATTGAGTCTATTTTATTTGAAAGAAAGCAGTGTAGGCAAAAGAATTGTATATCATGAGATAATTGATTTTTTAGTGAAGAGGGGTCAGAACCATCGGCCAGTGTAACAGGGGAGAATTTAACTAATAAACTGTACTAATTGACCGCACCAAAAATTTTGGAAACATTATAGTAAGAAGATATATGAGTTTAGTTTTAGGGAAAATTTACGGATCTAAATTTCAAGTTTCGTAACTCGAGTTATAGTCAATTTAGTGACTATGACACAAATGGACAGTTTTATTATGAATACTGAAATAAATTGTTTTGATTTGTTTAATAAATCAGAAAATTTTTAATTTTTTTTGGTTTGGTCTCGAACCGTTTCAATTGCATGTTTTAGGGCCTCAAGGCCCTTTTTAGGAACTATATTGGATGTATGTGAATGAATTAATTTTAAAAGCAATTTTTATGCCTTGAACCAGATGAAGTTAAGTGTGGTAATGCCTCATGCTCGACGTTGGCGATGGTCTTGGGTAAGGGATTTTACAAAATGCACACAAATTAACAATTTGGAGTTTTGGTTCCATAGGATTATGTGTTTTGGCCGTGTGGAACTGCTTAAGTCACGTAAGAGGCTAAACACCAATGTGAAAAAAGGCATACGACAGTGTGGCTGAGGCACACGCCCGTGTGTGAAGAGAGGCACACGCCTGTGTGGAGCAGGGACTGTAACACCCCAAACCCGGTCTATGCGTTGAGACTAGATTTGGTTTGTTACATGATTCGAGCTATTCTTAAATCTTTAATGAGTTGAAAACAACAATTTTATATACAGGGTTTAAAATTTGAAGAGTATTTGAATTTGATAATATTTGAAAACATTAGTTGAAAATCATTGTATTATCAAAAACTTTTAAATAGTTTGTTAATGAATTGAATAAAATATTTATAAGAGAATTCCATATACTTGAAAACCCAAATTTATTTTAATAAAGCATCATAAAATCACATTTTAATTAAAAAGTCCAAAGTTTAGTTTAAAACCCAAACACACATAAAATCCATAAGTTATTTATAGAGGCCCTTATTACAATAATCCATAATAAAAAAAATATTTATTAAAAGTTCAGAGTTTAAAATAACCCTCTCTCGCAGTATGGCCTCCACGAAGTCATCCTCGGCCCAAGTCCACATCAATTTCCATTACCTGAGATGGAAAGAATTTAAAGGGGATGAGTTACTTAGAACTCAGTGTGTAACTCACCTACCACCATTATTGGGCCAGATTATCAGGACATAATGCTGGGCTTGAGCCCAATTCAGAATTTAACAATATATCATGAATTAAAACAATTAATAATGCATGTAAAATGAAATTCCCAACCCATACCTAATATCCATCCGCTAACACCCCCGTACCAACCATCACACCTGTGGGGATCAAGTCAACCCACCCCGCCATCACACCAATCGTAGGCATTAAGCCTTTTTATAATTGTGGCATAGCCACCGAACTAGAGGCAATAAGCGATATTGTGGCGAAACCACGAACTAGAGGCAATAAGCCGATATTGTGGCGAGCCACCGAACTAGAGGCAATAAGCGATATTGTGGCGAAAGCCACCGAACTAGAGGCAATAAGCCGATATTGTGGCAACTGGCCATTCTTCTCTTCATATATCCCACCCATGCAATTACACATGTACTATAAAATACAAAATTTATTAACAATACATAACATGGTGGGTTTATCAATAACATTTCATTTGGCCCATAATTATAGCAATTTGTCTATTTAGCAGTTTAGTGGGCTTTGGCCCATTTACCGAACTAGAGTGTTTTGACTAAATTTTAACAAACTAGAGTATTTTGGCCCATTTTCACGAACTAGAGTATTTACGGCCCATTTTCACGAACTAGAGTATTTACTGCCCATTTTCACGAACTAGAGTATTTACTGGCCCATTTTCACGAACTAGAGTATTTACTGCCCATTTTCACGAAACATCAAATTTTCATAATAACAATTAATTTCTTGAGGCGTTTTCAGTAATTTTCACGATTTAGTCGTTTTCGTATTTTCGTCAAAATATCAATTTTTGCGCTTTTACCGATCCGATCGTTTTACGATTTTGCTTCCATACCGAAATTTGACATCCAACCAAAATAATGAGTGTGAAATTACACACCTCGTTCGAAAGTACTAATCCTTCTCGCTCCTCGGCACCTAAAACATATTTTGATCCGTTAGACAACTAACTCGTAAAAATAAATCTTAATCGATAATAGATCCAAAATCTTACCCTCTTGATTTTGAATCACTTGATTTTAAACTTTGCCTCGCTTATCGATTCACTAGCGTAGAGAATCCACCAACGATAACGGCTCAGAGGTTCGTACTACTTGAATAATGGACTTCTTTCGGAAGATGGCCCACAACCCGGTGGAAAATCCGGATGCAAAACCGCTCTTCGTTTGAATGGGGGATTTACGGATCCGCCCCTCTTAACGTGACTAACCACCGCCCTTTTCTTCCCTATTTTGACAGTCTTCAAGATCCAAAGGAATTTAGTTAGATCTAAAATAATATCAAATGTTACTAGAGATTTAAAGAGGTTTGATTTCCTTACCAAAAATGTTTCCAACGTTTCTACAATCCTCCCGATCACTTGAGTTCCGATCTCCGTTATTGCACTAAATAATAACGAAAGAGACGTTATTAGAATGAACTTTATATCAATCCAAAAAGACCCTCATAAAACCAATGATATTCGGCCATAATATCACTAATCAATAAATCGAAAATGGAAAAGAACCCCTTACCTACTTCCCACGATTCGAAAAGAAAAGATTGAGAATCTTTGTTTAATTGATGGAAGATTGACTATATATGATTAAGAATAAAAAATAATTTTTGGCTTATAGGCACACTAGCATTGACTAAGGGAGTGTAGATGGAAAACTTGATTGAAAAGAAATAGAATACAAGAAAAGATGGTGATGATGTTACTTTGATTTCAAGGAGATTAGTAGAAAAAGAAAAGAAAAAGACAAGCTTTAGGAGGGATGTATATTCGGCAATGGCAAAAGAAAAGAAAAGAATTGGCTTTTGGCATAAGTGATTTTCGGTACAAGGAAAATACAAAAGAAATTAACAAGAGGAACAAAAGTGACCAAATGGTCAAAAGATTTTGGCTTTACCAAATGCAAAAATTCGGCCAAGAAGAATGTTGAAAGGAGAGGAAATAAAATTCTGCACAAAGTGCAAAGAATGACCAAAGAGAAAAGAATGAGATTTTTAGCCAAACTAATTCAACAATTAGGCTCCCTCCCTTACCAATATGCCGTCCAGCACATGGTCAATTGGCCATGATTTCTTTCCAAATTTTCCCCTTGATAAGTGCCTTATGTTCCCCCTATCTTTCCTTAAACCTTTGATTCCATGCCATAAGTTAGTTGTTTCCTTAATCCTTGATACACTAACCAAAAATAACATGGTCAACACCTTCCTTAATTGATCATTGCCGACACTTCCTATCCATGAGCAAAAATTAAAAGCAAAAATTCATTTAGGTGCCATACAAGGGATTCAAACCTCTTCCCTCTTACTTGAACCCATGCGCCAACTCCACCTTACCATGTACTCAACTTATAACACTCTTTAGCACATAATTTAGCTTAAGTCTTAATCACCTTTGTTTCACTTCAATAAATTCTCAATTAATAAATTTTATTCCTTCTTCAAATTATGCTTTACCCTCTCTAGGACTTCAATAAGCACTAAAATAAAAATAAGAGATTTTTCCTAAAAAAAATCTAAACACCAATTCATGCAATTTAATTACTCGGATTTTTAGGTGTTACAACTCTACCCTCCTTAAAGAAAATTTAGTCCTCGAAATTTACACGGTTGAAAAGGTGAGGTATTGTTGCTTGAATTGCATCCTCTGGCTCCCCGTAGCTTCTTCCACTCGTGGTTACGCCATAGAACTTTGACCAACAGCAGTTTTCTTCCTTAGTACCTTGACATCTCGGTCTAGGATTTCCACTTTGGTTCTTCTTCAAAGGACAAATCAATTCACCCAATTCTTCTACCGATATAATGTGCAAAGGATCCGATCTATAACGCCTCAACATGGAAACATGAAAGACATTATGAATTTGATCTAACTCGGAGGTAACTCAATCGATATGCCTTTGGACCAACACGCTTCAAAGACTACGATAAGGTCCAATATATCTAGGACTTAGCTTGCCCTTCCTTCCGAATCGAAGATCTTTTTCCAAGGAGATACCTTCAAGAAAACCCGATCTCCACACTATACTCGATGTCCTTCGCTTCGGATCTGCGTCGACTTACATCTATCGAGGCTTCTTTCAACCGTGCTCGAATAACTTTTACCTTATCCTCGGTCTGGATATCATCTCAAGGCCTAACATCATCTTTTCGCCCAACTCGGTCCAACAAATAGAGAAGCGACACTTACGACCATACAATGCCTCGTAAGGTGCCATCGAATGCTAGACCGATAATTGTTGTTATCTGTGAATTACGCGATGATAGATAATCCTCCCAACTACCCTCAAGTCGATTACACATCCTCTTAACATATCTTCCAATATCCGAATTACTCTTTCCGTGACCATCGATCGAGGATGAAAAGCCGTCTTGAAATTCAACTTTGTCCCCAAGGCTTCATGCAAAGCTTTCGAATCGTGATGTAAATCTAGGGTCCCTATCCGATATAATAGATCTGGTACCCCATGCAACCTCACAATTTCGGATCGTAAAGTTTCGCCAATTTTGCAATGAATAATCCGTCTAAGCGGCAAGAAATGAGCGGTCTTCATCAACCGATCAACAATTACCCAAAGCGGAATTTTTCTTAGTAGGTGTTAACGGTAACCCACTAACAAAATCCATAGTTATCCGCTCCCATTTCCAAAGAGGAATCTTTATCGGTTGTAACAATCCAGACGGTAATTGATGTTTTGCCTTCACTTGCTGACAAGTCAAACATTTTCCCACGAACTCTGTAATCTCACGCTTCAACCCAGCCACCAATTCACGGAGATCTCGGTACATCTTATTTCCTCCGGGATGCATAGCATAAGAGCTACTATATCGCCTCCGTAGAATCGATTGCCTCAAATCTAGATCCTTAGGCATGCATACTCTCCTCGAAAGCATAACACACCCTCCGTGTTTATTCCAAAATCCTCAATTTCACCACTTTCAACTTGTCATGAGAAAGGTCCCAACTTCTCATCGATGTCATTTTCCTTGATTTGTTCCACCACGGAGGTTTCACCAAGTTACGCTAACAACCGCCATCCTCATCTGAGACTCAAATGGGCAAACAAAGCTCTTAATTGAGATCTGCCTTACGACTTAACGCGTCGGCTACCCGTTAGCCTTTCCGAGGATGGTATTCGATGGAGAAATCATAATCTTTTAACAATTCTACCCACCTTCTTTGTCTTAAATTCAACTCCTTACGGGTAAGGAGGTATTTAAGACTCTTGTGATCCGTGTAGATTATGGATTTCTCACCATAGAGATAGTGCCTCCAAATCTTTAGAGCAAAGACAACGCACTAACTCCAAATCATGAGTAGGGTAGTTTACTTCGTGTGGTCTCAATTGGAGAAGCATAGGCCACCACCTTTCCATTTTGCATCAACACACAACCCGGGCCCGTGTGAGATGCATCGCAATAAACAGTGAATTCTTTTTCGACCTCGAGTTGAATTAAAGCTGGAGCTTCTATCGTAATCTTCTTCAATTTCTCAAAACTCTCTTGTCGCTTTTGGTCCGGATATACGAGCTCCCTTTCGCATCAGATTTAGTTAGGGGTGCAAACAATCAATGAAAACCCCTACAAACGCGTCTATAGTATCCACCAAGCCTAAGAAACTCGAATTTCACTCACGATGTTGGTGGTTTCCAATCCGAATAGCCTCAATTTTCCGAGGATCCACCTTATTCCTTGGTGATACTACATGACCAAGGAAAGTCACCTCCTTTAGCCAAAATTCGCATTTACCAAATTTGGCATACAATTGCTTATCACGAAGTAGTTGTAATACTATCCATAAATCTTTGGTCATGTTCCTCCTCATTTCTCGAATAAACCAATATATCATCTATGAACACTACCACAAACCGGTCTAAATATGGTTGAAAGACTAGGTTCATCATGTCCATAAATGCAATTTGGTGCATTGGTTAATCCAAACGGCATCACTACAAACTCATAGTGTAAAAGTAGCGTGTCCGAAATCTTTGTCTTATAAATGTCCGCTTCTTTCACCCTAAGTTGGTGATAACTTGAGCCTTAAATCAATTTTGAGAAAGCTGAAGCTCACATTAATTGATCAAGCAGTCGTCAATTCTCGTAGAGGATACCGATTCTTGATCGTCAATTTATTCAATATGCGTAGTCAATGCACATACGCATCGATCCATCCTTCTTCTTGACAAACAAAACCGGTGCTCCCCACGGAGACACACTTGGTCGAATGAATCCCGATCCGGCAATTCTTGAATTTGAGCTTTGAGCTCACCAACTCCTTGATTGCCATTCTATAGGGAGCAATGGACCTTTGGAGCCGTCCCGAGCAAAAGCTCAATGCCAAATTCTACTTCCGATCTGGAGGTATACCGGAAGTTCTTGGGAAATACATCGGAAATTCCTTCACCGTCCTTACATCATTCACGGATAATTCTTTAGCATCAAAACACGATAAAGGCTAGGAATGCCCGTGCCTTTTCGCACCAACTTCTCGACTTTTAATGCGAGATACCACATTTGCCGGATAGTTCTTTCGTTCACCAATCATTATGACTTCCTTATCATCAAGGTCCTTCGACATTCGTTTTCGGACAATCCAATTCTTAGATGGTTAACCAACCGGTCCATGCCTGAATGAGATCGAACTCATGAAAGGTAGTTCCATCAAATTTGCTAAGAATACTTCCTCTTGGATTTTTAAGGCACGTCTTTAAATATTTTATTAACCATTCTTGGTGTCCTAAAGGGTGATTCTCGTCATCTCATTTTGGTAATTTCAAATTCTAAATTGATTTCAGATATGGCACTAGATACATATGAATGAGTAGAGCCAATATCTATTAAAGCGAGAATGTGTACATCAAAAATGAAGAACGTACCGGTTATCACATCTGGTGCATTGCCGTCCTCGCGGCGTCTAACTGCATAGACCAGTCCAGGCTGTCTAGCATTTGCATTTCCTCTATTACTATTTCCTCGACCCGGTGCACCTTGACCACGACCAGCCCCATTACCACCACGACCTGGTCCACGACCTCTCGGTGGCTACTGATTACCCCTGACCGGCTGTGCATCATTATTACGGACTTCTTGAGTCGTATCCATTCGTCGAGGACAACTTTTGTACTGATGTTCCATTGAACCGCATTTGTAGCATGCACCGTTTTCCTCCAACATTCCCCAAAATGCCTTTTCCACACTCGGTGCAATCTCGACTTGATTATTTGCTCTGGGGTTCGCTTTTGGCGATTCATCATTCGGGGTTTCTTCGGAATCTCTTGGAAGAACCGGTGCTGTGTCTCTCTCTTGTTTCGGATATTTCTCGGTTACTGCTCGAAGTTCTTAGCCTCTTGGCTATTTTGGCCTTCTCCACGAGTGGAAAAATTTCTAACTTCTTTGCGAGCAATCGAACCCTCGACTCATCATTAAGTCCATCCTCAAACGCGTACACAATGTTCATGATCTGTTGCTACAATTGTCGGGCATAACGGCTCGACGTAAAACTTCACTTCATATCTCGTGTCTTACTTCCTTGGACAAGATTGAAATTCCTTCCTTGACGTCTACATAGCTCGTTCGACATATTTTCCTTGGAAGGCGGCTTTAAAGAATTCCCGATTAATCGGTGCGACTTGATTGCCTTCTCGAGCAGATGAGCCACCACCGATACGCCTTATCTCTCAATAAGGATACAGCTCCTCTCGGTTTTGCTCGGTAGTGCATTCCATATCATCCATAATCCGTTCCTGACTTGAGCAGATTCACCACATTCGAGCTACACCGAGACTCCTCTGAAAACTTCGCATTATTTGCCTTAAGTCGCTCTGAAATTGACCCACGAGTTGTTGGCCCAATTCTAGTTCCAGCGACCCTTTCCAAGACTCGTAGCATTGCTTGAGTCAATGCATGATCTTCTTCTATGTGATCGCGTGATCCGGTCTCACTTTCAATTGACGCGAAAGTCGCCCACTTACGGCATATGATTTGGTGCTTGATCGCGAGCACCTCGGCCTCTACCACGGCCACGTCTACGCGTCCACGACCACGTCCTCTAGTGCTCATGATAGCTTGTTCGTTTATCGATTACAAGTTTTATGAATCGAAATTTTGTTCGGTGTTTATTAGCGATATTTTATGAGATTTGAGATATAAAGTTGTTTTTGCAACATATCCTATAGTCTCAATCTCTACGGTTTTCACGTCTAAAACTAGAAGTTCTAGAGTGTTCCTATGATCATATCATAGTAATCATTAAGTAATAAATACTTACTTGACTTGTCACGGATGCTTGTGGTGCCATCTTGATTTTTGAATGATTTCATCAGAAATTATTTTTGAACCCAAACCACAGTAGAGTTTTTGAAATCGGCTCGATACCACTAAATGTAACACCCCAAACCCGGTCTATGCGTTGAGACTAGATTTGGTTTGTTACATGATTCGAGCTATTCTTAAATCTTTAATGAGTTGAAAACAACAATTTTATATCTGAGGTTTAAAATTTGAAGAGTATTTGAATTTGATAATATTTGAAAACATTAGTCGAAAATCATTGTATTATCAAAACTTTTAAATAGTTAGTCTCTATTTATATGAGATTATTGTGATGCTTTTGGAAAGCATGATTTATTTAATACATGTGATAAATGTATGATCTCCGTTATGATTGTGATGTGGGTTGATGAGTGGAGAGGCGGTATTAATCGTGCCGACGGGCACCAATGTTTTGGTAACACACCGTGACTATATGTCACCAGAGGTTTGGTACCTCCAGAGGTTTGTACCTCAATAGCGACTTATCCACGTGGTTAACACCACCGTGGGTTGGCCCCACTTGAGATATGGGATAAATCGCGGTGATTTGGTATCACACGATGGGTTGGCCCCATCAAATGATCTGTCTCACGGACACCGTGTTTTGGTAACACATTGTGACTATATGTCACCAAAGTGGTTTGGCACCACCAAGTGGTTTGGTACCACAACGGGTAGATAAAGTGGCGCTTGGGCTAGGTCGGGAATTAAATATTCGCATATTTATTGTTATATGTTGTGTATGAGAAATATTTTTAAAGCGGGAAGGGTTACATCTTGAGTCTTGGTGACTCACCTTCTCCATTAATTTTTCAGTGATGCTTAGATCATGAGATGGGAGTAGGAGGGACTTGAGAAGGCCATGCGGTGGATTTAAAATTAAATAGACTTTAATTTTTGTTATTTTAAATTTGGTTATTGGGTTGTTTTATTTTGGATGTAATAAGGCCTCATTTTACTCTACTTTAGTTATTTTCTTATATGTTGGATATTTTATTTTACTATAAATTTGAATCACACGTTTTTTTAAATTAACACGAAAAATGTTTTATCGTGCCATCGGGCACATCTGAAGTTTGTATAACAACTTGACTTAATTAAATTTTCGAATTTGGACTAAGTAAAATTTTCAGCAAGGTAACTTAAAACGAGCAGTTTTTAACAAAGCTTAAGTGGTTATTGAAAATGGGTTTCAAAAAAGTTTTTCTTCGTAACGACCCATATTCGGTCCTAACGTTTGGTAGGGTTTGGAACATTACACTCTGAAAAGTCGATTGAACCTTAGCAATGTGTAGGATACAAATGTGATGACATTAGGGTTTAAGGAAATTATGTAAGACCATGCCAAGACATGACATTGGTAAGTTACTATAAGGCAAAGATCCCATGTTAGAGCATGCCAAGGCATGGCATTGGTGAGTTCATAAGGCTAGGATACCACGTAAGAACATGTCAAGACATGGCAATGGTAAGTTTCAAAAGGAAAGGTACCCGTGTATCCTTAGTCTTCAAAGTGGTTCAACGAAAAATTCAAAGAGTGTACCAAAGGAAAGGTAAGACAAGTTCATGCTAAAAAGGTACAGGTAAGAATTCAAGACTTAAGCATATTGAGTTAAAGGCTTAAATGATCTTGATAAGAAACGAATAAGATAATTCATTAAGAATGTTGTTATTCATTTACATGCAATCTAAGCTTTATGCTTACTCCCACTCCTTTCTCTCTTTTTATAGTATCGCAAGCCAACTAAGGGATTGCAAGGACGTCGGAGATCGTTTCACACTATCAAAGGATTATCTCAGTATTTTATAACTCGAAATGTTTTAAATTAGGGAATGTATAGGGGCTTAGCCATTTTGTGTGTATGTCCTTATGATATGGCTAAATGATGGCTTGTAAATACTTGATAATGATCAGCAATTAAAATGGCTAATTAAGAACATGTTTTGGGTGTTATGTATGCTTAAATGATAGTTATTACAAAGAAATTATGAAAGAGTAAAATTTTCAATGGAACAGTTTTTGGACAGCAGCAATGATGTGATTTTGAAAACTCACCAAGGATGGTAGAAATGGAATTAGGGTGTGAATGAGGTATATAATTAAATCTTATTGAGTATATTTTTATTTGAAAGAAACGGTGTAGGCAAAAGAATTGTATATCATGAGATAATTGATTTTTTAGTGAAGAGGGGTCAGAACCATCAGCCAGTGTAACAGGGGAGAATTTAACTAATAAACTGTACTAATTGACCGCACCAAAAATTTTGGAAGCATTATAGTAAGAAGATATATGAGTTTAGTTTTAGGGAAAATTTACGGATCTAAATTTCAAGTTTCGTAACTCGAGTTATAGTCAATTTAGTGACTATGACACAAATGGACAATTTTATTATGAATACTGAAATAAATTATTTTGATTTGTTTAATAAACCAGAAAATTTTTAATTTTTTTGGTTTGGTCTCGAACCGTTTCAATTGCATGTTTTAGGGCCTCGAAGGCCCTTTTTAGGAACATATTGGATGTATGTGAATGAATTAATTTTAAAAGCAATTTTTTATGCCTTGAACTAGTAAGTTAAGTCTGGTAATGCCTCATGCTCGACGTTGGCGATGGTCTTGGGTAAGGGATTTTACAAAATGCACACAAATTAACAATTTGGAGTTTTGGTTCCATAGGATTATGTGTTTTGGCCGTGTGGAACTGCTTAAGTCGCGTAAGAGGCTAAACACCAGTGTGAAGAAGGGCATACGGCAGTGTGGCTGAGGCACACGCCCGTGTGTGAAGAGAGGCACACGCCTGTGTGGAGCAGGACATTGCCGTAGGAACAAGCAATGTAACTCACTGTCCATTTGCAATAAAATAGTTTATAGGGCAAACACGGTCGTGTGACTGAGGCACACGCCTGTGTGGAGTAGGGACACAGCTGTGGGAACAAGCCATGTAACTCACTATCCACTTGCACTAAAATAGAGTACAAGGCAAACACGGCCTTATGAGGGCCTCACACATCCGTGTGCTCACCAGTCACAACCGAGTGTCCAAAACACAAGCCCGTGTGGAATTCCTAAATCCCCCAAATTAGCCACACGGTCGTGTGGCCAGGCCGTGTGACATCAAATTTCTCAAGCTCTAATTCCAATCTCACACGCTCGTGTGCCCAGGGGACACAGTCGAGTGAAAATCAACAAAATCTCCAAATCAACGACACGGCCATGTGGCCAGGTAGTGTGGCGCCCAAATTCGCCCGAAAACCCTAATTCCTAAATGTACACGGCTGTGTGAACCGGCACATGCCTTTGTGGCCACCTATGTGGTCCCAAAACCACCCCAAAATAGCCCTAAAAATCATTCTTTCACCCTCGAAGCACTTCCTAGCCCCTAATAACTCGAAGCTATACCAAAACAAACAAGTTCTAAGCATAAAACCGTGGTACAATATCTAAAACAACAGATTTGCGAACAAGCACACAAACTGTTAGCTTTTCATAGAGTTGAATCGAAATTCATAGTTCAACTAGAAAAAAGTTCAAAACCCACACCTGATTCGTCAGTGAAAACATTTGGTGCCGACTCGATTACCAGGAAACAAAACTCTTCAAATACCGTAGATAAAGGCCATTTTCACGGAAAAGAAAAGAGCAAAAAGAAAAGCAAAGAGATGGAGAGGAAGAGGAGAACATTAATCAAAAAAATAATAAATAATAAAAAATATAAATCTATTCATTATTTTTAAAACTTAAAACAAGGTTACCATTTAACAAAATTAAAAGAACAATTCTACAAAACGCACACACGAGGGCTCGAACCCATAACCCCAAGGTATACTAACACTTAGAAACCCACCAGACCAGTAGGCCCATTCTATCATTTAAACACACAACCAAACACAATAGCACAACCTCATCACTGACCTTAACCACAAAAACTCAAAACTTCTAACCCCAAAATCTAGGGTGTTACATGGGCATGTGTTCCCTGTATTTTACAAAATTTTCTAAGTTTTCTAAAAGCTTCCTAAGTTATTAGTTTAGTCTCGAACCACTCTTAATGCATGTTTTGAGCCTTGTAGGCTTGTATTAGGGACAATGTGAATGATGTTGAATGATGATTACATGAAATTTGAAAATTTATGTGAAATGTATGTTTAATTGTAAAATAAGTCTGGTAATACTCTGTAACACTATTTTGGCGTTGAATACGGGTGAGGGATGTTACATTTATTGGTATTAGAGCCAGGTTTAGTCGATTCTAGTACTAATGTAGCGTATGTGAGAGTCTAGTTATACATTCCATATATAACCTATGATAGTGTGATATCTCCAGACAGTTTTAAATCATGTTTTATATAGTAAATGAGTCCCAATCAAGCTGTAAATGATGATGTTGAAAGTAACATGCCAGCCTCTATTCACGGAGTAGCGCAATTTGAGTCGAGACCTGTATCGGGTAGTTAGGGAGGAGAGGCCAAGGAAGCCTTCATCCAAATAATGAACGAGTGGTTCCCAGAGTTTGTTTGAACAAATCTGGCTATTCAACAACCTCCACCCCCACCTATTCCCCAACCGATCCCCATAGCTCCTTAAGATTTGGAACCTTTACGATTGAATAAACCACCTATTGATAAAATTCGAAAATATAAGGCTAAAAATTTAGAGCTACAGTTAATGACGATCCTGAGAGAGCCAAGTTTTGGCTTGAGAATACGATCAGAGTATTTGATGGACTATCTTGCACACCAGCTGAATGTGTAAAATGTGTCATATCACTTCTGAGAGACACTGCGTATCAATGGTGGAATACTTTGGTTCCTGTGGGACAAAGAGAAAGAGTTACCTGGGAATTCTTTCAAGACGAATTTAGAAAGAAATACATTAGCCAACAGTCTATTGATCAAAAGTGAAAAGAGTTTCTAGAAATGAAGCAGGGTCGAATGTCTATAACCGAGTATGAAAGAGAGTTTGTGAGACTCAGTAAATATGCTCGAGAATGTGTTTTAACTGAGGCAATTATGTGTAAACTATTTGAAGATGGGTTGAACAAAGATATCAGATTTCTAGTCGGGATTCTAGAGTTGAAAGAATTTGTTGTGCTAGTCGACAGAGCTAGTAAAGCCGAAGAACTTGGTAATTAAAAGAGAAAAGCTGATTTCAAGGCTAGAGATTTGAGAAAGAGATCTATGAGTAAACCATATCAATCTTCATCAAAGAAATCATAAGATTTATATACTCATTCGAATGCTTCAATCAGATATCCAAATAGAGCTCGTGGAAAGCAATACTCAAGTCTTAAAACTTAAGCTACTTCGGTGTCAAGTGTTGGTAGTGTGAGAAAAAATAAACCCGAGAGTCAACAATGTGGACGATGGCATTTTAGAGATTGTTGGATGAATAATAAAGCTTGTTTCAAATGTGGTTCGTTAGATCACTTTATTCAAGATTGCCCTGAGTTAGCTGAGAAAGATAAATTTCAGAATGTTAGACCAAGCAATACAGCTACTAGAGGGAGCCACCTAGAAATACGGGAAATATAACTAGTAGCAAAGGTGCGACAAAAGATTTAGCTGTGACATCTGAGGCTAGAGCACCAGCCAGAGCTTACGCTATTCACGCTCGTAAAGATACGTCGTCACCAGATGTTATTACTGGTACATTTTCTCTCTATGACACTAATGTAATTGCCTTGATTGATCCTAGATCGACTCATTCATATATTTGTATGAATTTAGTGTCTAGTGAGAGTTTTCCTATTGAGTCTAAAAAATTTATGATTAAAGTATTGAACCCTTTAGGCAAGTATGTCCTAGTTGATAGAGTTTGCAAGAACTGTCATTTAAACACTTGGGGTTACTATTTTTCAGCAAATTTGATGCTATTAATGTTTGATGAATTCGATGTAATCTTGGGTATGGATTGGTTGATGCTGCATGATGCTGTTGTGAATTGTAGACAAAAGATTATTGAATTGAAATGTCAGAATAGTGAAATCCTTAGAAGTGAATTAGATGAGTCGATTAGATTACCTGTTGTGATTTTTTCGATGTTAGCTTAGAGATATGTAAGTAAAGATTGTGACACTTACCTTGCGTATGTATTGGATACTAAAGTGTCTGAATTAAAGACTGGATCAGTGCTAGTAGTCTGTAAGTATCCGGATGTGTTTCCAGAAGAGTTGCCTGGGTTACCACCGATCAGAAAGGACGACATTTTTATTGAGTTAGTACCGAGAACATCACCGATATCGATAGCTCCGTATGGAATGGCTCCAATAGAACTAAAAGAAATAAAAACTCAGTTGCAAGAGTTAATAGATAGAGGTTTTGTAAGACCTAGATTTTTTCCCTAGGGTGCACCAGTGTTGTTTGTAAAGAAGAAAGAGCGAATCAATGAGACTTTGTATTAATTATCGTCAGCTCAATAAGGTTACGACAAAGAACAAGTATCCTTTACTAAGAATTGATGATTTGTTTGACTACTTAAAAGGAGCAACGGTGTTCTCGAAGATTGATTTGAGATTTGGCTATTATCAATTGCGAGTTAAAGATTTGGATGTACTGAAAAATGCGTTTAGAACAAGGTACAGGCATTATGAATTTCTTGTTATGCCTTTCGAATTAACTAACACTCATGCAGTTTTTATGGATTTGATGAATCGAATCTTTAGACCGTATTTGGATAGATTTGTTGTTGTATTCATTGATAACATTTTGATCTATTCCCAAGATGAGTCTCGAGCATACTGGACATTTGATAATTGTGCTACAAACATTGGGAGATAAAAGGCGTTTGCTAAATTCAACAAATGTGAGTTTTGGCTCCGAAAGGTTGGATTTTTAGGGCATATTATTTCAGCGGAAGGCATACGAGTTGATCCAAGTAAGATTTCAACAATTGTTGACTAAAAACCACCAAGAAACGTATCCAAAGACAGGAGCTTTTTGGGATTATCTGGCTACTATCGGTGCTTTTTAAAAGGATTTCGATGATTGCTACACAAATGACTAGATTATTACAGAAGATGTGAAATTTGAGTTGTCTGAGAAATGTCAAAAGCAGTTGAAAGTATTGTTAACTGAGGCACAAGTTTTAGTTCAACCTGAGTCGGGTAAAGAGTTTGTGATTTTCAATGACGCGTCATTAAACAGTTTAGGTTGTGTTTTGATGCAAGAGGGAAAAGTGATGGCTTTTAATTCCAGATAGTTGAAACCGCATCAAAAGAATTATCCAACGCACGATTTAGAGTATGCCGCTATTGTATTTGCATTGAAAATTTGGCAACAACATTTATACGGTGAAAAGTGCCATATCTTTACCAATCACAAGAGCTTGAAGTATATAATGACTCAGAAAGATTTTAATTTGCATCAACGAAGATGGTTCGAGTTGTTGAAAGATTATGAATTAGTAATTGATTACCATCTAAGAAAGGCGAATGTAGTTACGGATGCTTTGAGTAGAAAATCTTTGTTTGCTTTATGGGCGATGAATACTCAGTTAACTTTGCCTGATGATGGTTCAATTTTGGCTGAATTAAAAGCTAAACTGTTATTTCTTCAGCAAATTTGTGAAGCTCAAAAATGTGATAATGAATTGCAAGCTAGAAGAGTGCAATGCGAGTCGACTAATGATTTAGACTATCAGATCGGATCCGATTATTGTTTAATGTTCTGAGGTAGAATTTGCATAACAAAGAATTTTGAGCTTTTTCAGAAAATTCTACATGAAGCATAAAGTGGTTGTCTATCTGTTCACACGGGGAGTACTAAAATGTACAATGATTTGAAATAGTTGTATTGGTGGTCAAGCATGAAACAAGATATTTCAGAGTTTGTGTCGAGATGTTTGGTTTGTCAACAAGTTAAAGTTGAACATCAAGTGCCTTTGTGATTAAAACAGTAGGTGATGATACCAGAATGGAAATGGGATAGAGTTACGAAGGATTTCGTATCGGGTTTGCCACTATCTCCAAGAAAGAAAGATGCTATTTGGGTTGTCATTAATTGTCTGAAGAAATCAACACATTTCATTTAGGTACGTACAGACTTCTCACTTGATAGATTAGCTAAATTGTACATCTCTGAGATTGTTAGATTACACGAGGTGCCAGTTTCTATTATTTCGGATAGAGATCAAGGTTTACGTCGTGATTTTGGAAGAAATTGCAAGAAGCTTTGGGTACACGGTTACATTTTAGTACTACATTTCATCCGCAAATCGACGGTTAGTCTAAGAGAGTAATTTAGATTCTCGAAGATATGCTTCGTTGCTGTGTTTTATAGTTTAAAGACAACTAGGAGAAATATTTAACGTTGGTTGAATTCGCATATAACAATAGTTTTTAATCGAGCATAAAGATGGCATCATATGAAGCACTGTATGGTCGTAAATGCCGAATTATATTATACTGGACTGAGCTTAGTGAGAAAAAGATTTACGGGTTTGATTTGATTAGAAAGACTGAAGATAAAGTGAAAATAATTCGTGACAGTTTGAAAGCAGCTTTAGATCGACAGAAATCGTATGCGGATTTGATACGCAAAGACATTAAATTTCAACTTGGCGACAGAGTATTTTTGAAAGTATTTCCATGAAATAAGATTCTTCAATTTGGTCGTAAAGGAAAATTGAGTCCGTAATTCATAAGGCCTTATGAAATCATCGAAAAAATATGACCTGTGGCATATCGACTAGCTTTACTGTTAGAGTTAGAATAGATCCACAATGTATTTCATGTGTCGATGTTGTGACGGTATCGATCAGATCATCACATGTAATTTCTACGAAAGAGATTCAAATCCAACCTGATATGATGTGTAGCAAAGAACTGATTAGAACTTTAGCTTGAGAGGCTAAAGAATTAAGAAATAAAAGCATAGCTTTAGTGAAGGTTTTGTGGCAACGACATGGAATCGAAGAAGCTACGTGGGAACCCGAGGAAGCTATGAGAAAATAGTACCCTAACCTCTTTTCTGGTAAGATTTTTGGGGACAAAAATTCCTAAGGGGGAGATTTATAATAACCTGTTTTTAGTCAAATCAGAATAGTGGTTTCAAGACAACAAATTCAAAGTAAAAATAATTATTTATTATTATTTTAATGTCTACAGCATGATAGTATGGTTGTTTGAAAATTTCATTACGAAATTTTATTATTGAGTGCTTAATTTGATAAAAAGGGCTAAATCGCGTAAAGTGTAAAACTTGAGTTTTATTAGCTGAAGGTGTCTAATAGTAATAGAACCTTAAAGTAGAGGTCCTTATGTGGTAATTAAACCATTTATGTTGATAGTGGATGTACATGGCTTGTTATAATTGAAAATTTTAATGTTTTTAAAGGTTAATTTTGGTATTTAGTAAATAAAGGTTAAATAAATAAAACCGAACATTTTATCATCTTTTAATTTCTTCTTCAATCAATTCTAATCTAGAGAAACCATAGATAAGTTCGACCAAGTTTGAAAGCTAAATTGGTAAGTGATTTATAATCCTTTTTTAATGATTTTTATGTTTTTAAGATCGTTACAGCTTAATCTAGCTAGCCCAGGGACTAATCCGCAAAATTGTTAAAGGCTTAGGGTTTTCCATTGATGAATACATGTGTATTTTGATGTTTTATGATAGAAAATGTATGGTTGTTGTTAGATAAACAACATTTGTAAAGTGATTTTTAGTAAAATTTCCAATTAGGGATTAAATTGTGAAATGTATAAAGTTTGTGGTTAAATTGTGAAATAAATGAAAAATATGGGCTGCTATGGGTATATATTAAATTCAGCTAGCATGGGTAGGGATTTAATTTCATGAATTTGTACTTTTATGAGATAAGGGCTAAATTGTAAAAATGTTGAAATATTAGGGGCAAAAGTGTAAAGTTACCTTAATGTGTATTTTGGACTAAATTGAATATAATTATGATTTAATTGGTTAAATTTGATTACATATAGATGAAGAAAAGTGAAATTCAGATTTAGATCGGGGGAAAAATAAGGTTTTGGACTAGTCAATCCATTCCGTCGTTTTAGCGATTGAGGTAAGTTCATATGTAATAAGCATTGTTATAATTGTTTTTTAAATGCTTTAATATTTCATAAATTGTGAATACGACCTTCCAGGTATATTCGACGATGATTCGGGACAATGTATTAGGGACAATGTGAATGATGTTGAATGATGATTACATAAAATTTGAATGTGTATGTGAAATGTATGTTTAATTGTATAATAAGTCTGGTAATGCTCCGTAACTCTCTTCCGGCGTTGAATATGGGTGAGGGGTGTTACAAAATTTATGAACAATACATGGGTTTTCAATCTCCTTACAGTCATAAATAGTTGCCACTTGAGTCCATTTTCCATTCATCTTCATAATATGCTTTACTCTTTCTCCAAAATTTTGTTTATTGTTGAACCTTGTAAATCCCACAAATAACTTGCACCCATAAAGCCAAAATTTTATTTTAGGAAATACAAGTTTTCTTTTAGATTGTAAATTTGACTATGCCTAGCTTTAAACTATTTCTGTTTTTCAATCAAGACTTCATGCCCTTTGGGTAGGTTTTTTTTTTCCTTTTTCTTTTTATATTTTGTTTAATTTGGAGTTACTTCTTCTTCTTTAGAAATAAGATATTTCTATCTTGTTATGCTAAGATTTAGTGAGTTGATAGGAGCTAATTAATATTTCAATTAAAAAAAGAAATAGGATTGAATTTCTTTCTTCGGTTTGGTCCACATAACCTTAACACGGTTGACCAAAACCTAGCTTAATTGAAGTTGCACTTAAGAATAAAAATAAAACTTTCTCCATCTGAAATATATGAACATATTTAATACAAGATATTGTGATTATGGTTAAGTCACATCAATGTGTTTCATATAAACTCCCATGAATTAAGTCCATGAGATCAAATCTAAAACAATGAGAGGAAGAATGACAGCTTGAGTCATGCACCAACAATCCAAATAAGAGTATATAGATTTCTATTAAACACCACCAATCTTCCTCCTACCAACATTACCAAGAAAAAAAAGCCTATTTTAGATTTTTTTTTTTTTTAGCTAGGTTGCACCCCCTAAAACCATTTTGAATAAAGTAAATTAGCAATGCCCCAATAATATAAATAAAAGTGAGAGAAAAAGAGATCCTTAAGTTTAACACTAAACTTTTCTATATCATTCATAATTTTTAAAAATAAAAATGGTAAAATTTATTTCATACAAATAGTGAACGATTTTAGTTTTCCCAAAAAAAAAAAAATCTTTGAAGCAAATGAACACTTACAATTTTATTTTTGAATGGTAGTTTAAGGTTTAAAAATTTAATGAAAATTGTTCAACATAATTTTTTTAATATTAAACTCTTTCCACATATTTTATGATTGGTTTAGATACCTAATGTTTTTTAGGTAGGTTGTCATATTCATTTTGTACTTCTTTAATTTCAAAAGGTTAACTATTTATCACATGAGTGTGTGTGTTTTATATAAACTATTTTAGTTTTTAACATATTTAGTAGAACAGAGTTATTGTCTTGATAGGATTTACTAAATGGTTTGCAACTAGTAGTTGCACAAACAACTGGTTATGTAATAGAGGCAACCCCTGTCTTTATGCTGCCTCCTAAAGCTCAAGCTCTTACTGGAAGAGAAGATACAACACACCTTAGAAATATAAACAAATAGCTCTATTAACTACCATTTTACTTGAATGCTTTGCATATCAATTAAAGCCGCTGCCTGAGTTCCTAAAAAATTGGATTGTTATTGAAAGTCCAAGCAAAAATGGGAGGATTGAAAAGTAATTATCTCTAAATGACTTTGACATCTCTTATGATCTATTTTTTCCCATATGTAGGCAAATATATATATCTCATTTATCACTAATGTTTGATAATATCTCATTATTATAGAAATATCGACATAAAGAGCGCAATATTACTCTTCGATCACTTCTTGAGGTAAAAAGGTATAAAACGGATGGCATTCTCCCCGTCCATGGAAAGAAGAAAAAGGAGAGCAAAGAACAAAGTGAATGATCAACACCTTTGCTAGTAAGCATGCCATTTTCCTAAACCCTAAACAAGTTCATTTCTCATATTTTTTTACATGAGTTTTTTTTAACGTTTCCTTTGTAACGATTCTTTCATGATTTGAGAGTTTCTTCCCTAATCATCGTTATATTGGTTTTCAACTTTTGTAGTTATTGACTTATGGAGAAACTGGACAACAAAATGAAGAACTAGAGGTGTCAACTATGGTAAGAACAAATTCTAATAATTTGAACATGTACAATCTTACTACTTCAGCTTCAACTACACCAAAGGGTATCTTTCTCTTTTTGCTCGCTTTTTAAGCATATTCTAGCCCTAACTTAAACTTTCCAATTTTCATGAAATACCCATATCTATCGTGTATTCAAACACTCGACAATATGATTCTGAACTAAAACACATACCTATATGTAGTACTTTTTGAGAGTCATTCAACCATGGTTTTTTCTTCCTTCAGCAGGTAGGCGTGGAAGAAAAAGAAAGATGAAAACAATGGTGAGTTCAGAAGCAGAAGCCAGCACTGGAGTCGAACAGAATGATGAAGCTACCCCGATAGATGCTCCAATCAATGATGAAGATGCCCCGATAGATACTCCGATCATTAATGAAACTACCCTGATAGATGTTCCAATCAATGATGAAGCTACCCTGATAGATGTTCTGATCATTGATGAAGCTGCTATAACTGTAACGCCCCAAATTTGGGCCTAGTAGAATTGGGCCTATTGGGCCTTGGGCATGGGAGCGTTTAAAATTTTCGAGAACAAGAGAACGGCACTAATGTAAGTTAGACCTACTAGGTGAGTGATTTTGGAAGGTTAGGGGCTTCCACGAAGTCCCGGGATCAAACCTGGGCTTTAGGAAAAATTTTTGTTTTAGGTGAATAAAACCCTGAGAGTTCGTAAGTAGGCTTTAAGAATAAAATGTGGAGAAAAATGACAAAAAGGAGTTGTAGTCTAGTGGCAAATGACGTCACATAGGAGACAAGGAAGTGATGCCATAGAGGAAGCATGGGGTCCAAGGTTCAATTCTTGGTGCTTGCAATTCATTTTGATTTCTTTTTCAATGAATTTAGACTTTGGCCCATAGGTTTATATTTAGTTGCGCATGTTTTAAGTCACAAAAGGAGCTTGTGTTGTGGTGGCACGTAGCGTTTGGAGCAAAAGAGAGGGCAAGGGTTTGAATCCCATTGCAAGAAAAAAGGGATATTTACTTTGCAAAGTTGGGACGGCAAGTGGTTGTGGTGGATTTAAACTTTGCTGAAGGAGGGATCCCACATCGGAAAGCTAGCATGAGGGAGGGTGAGAAGTTGACTTTAAATAGAGCAATCTATGAGGAGAGTAAATATACCTTAGTTGGCATTTGGGCATAGGAGTGTTCGGAGCGCGGATTAGCAGCTTCAGATTCCTATCAGGTGTGTATTTGGCACTACTCTAGTTGTAGATCGGCAAATGCCGAAATATCGGTCACACGGTGATGGTAGCCACACGAGCGTGTGAGCGCACGTGTGGGAGCTTCAACGCGATAGTTGAGGCCATCATGAGTGTTCTTGTAGGCTTAGGCTATTTGGGCCACGATGGGCCGAAAGGGGCCATATGGGGCCAATGGGCCCATGGGCCCAATCGGATAAGTTGTATGATTGTGTAGTAAATATTGGACTGGACTATGTGAATCTCATATCTGTGGGTAGATTTGGGCTAAATAGGCCACACGAGCGTGTGGGCCAATTTGGGCTGAAATACCCCCGATTTAAGAAATTACTAAAATATCTTCGGTTTACAAAATTACCAAAATTCCCTCAATTTGCAAAATTATCGAAATACCCTTGGTTTGCGAAATTACCAAAATACACCTGGTTTTTAAAATTACTAAAATACCCCCAATTTACGAAATTACCAAAATATCCCCGATTTATAAAACTACCGCGATACCTTCGATTTATGAAATTACCAAAATACCCAGGTTTGTAAAATTGTCGAAATACCCTCGATTTGTGAAATTACCAAAGTACCCCTAATTTGTAAAATTATTAAAATACCCTCAATTTGGAAAATTATTGAAATACCCCGATTTGTAAAATTATCAAAATACCCTTGATTTACAAAATTACCAAAATACCCCTAATTTGTAAAATTATCGAAATACCCTCAATTTGCAAAATTACCAAAATACCCTCAGTTTGGAAAATTACTAAAATACCCTAGTTTGCAAAATTATCGAAATACCCCCGATTTGTGAAATTGCTAAAATACCCTTATAGGGTAAGATGACTATTTTGCCCTTGCGGGTAAATGACTGATTAGGACTATGACTGATCTAACTGTGAATGTATGACTATGTTTCAACTAATTTGACTGTGGTCATGTGATTGATATGTTTTTAACATGTGTGTAAATGACTGTTATCGAGCATGGCCATTTTGCATACACGTGTGATGACTGAGCATGACATACACGACATATTGCATGGGGTTGAGACAATGATACGGAGGAACTACTATACTAGTGGCTCTGCCACGTTTTACTTCTCTAGTGGCATTGCCACGTATACTGATTTTAGTGGCCTGGCCACGTTCACTATTATTAGCAGCTCTGCTACATTAGTACTATATTCGAGTGGCTCTGCCACATTTTACTGTTATAGTGGCATCGCACGTAATCTAATTATGGCTCTTTGCCAACCTAAACATGGCTTTGTGCCAATAGTATTTAACTGTGGCTATGTGCCTAACATATATACCGATGACTCTGTGTCGATCATATTTACCCAATCTTTGTGTTTAGAATATATTACCGTCGCTGATGGCTATGTGCCAAACATAATCTGATTCTTGATGGCTTTGTGCCAATTATAATACCGCTACTGAAGGCTTAGAGTAATATATATATATTAGCGACTTTCTTTGTGTTGTTATTATGATTTATTTGCATTATTGGAGAGTTTTGGTGGGTGGGTCGACATGGTCCCCACATGGTGTGTTGGTTGGTACGGGTGGAGAGTTAGTTGGCTGGATAGGATTGGGGTGGGTACACATCCATTTGCATTGAGATGATTTGGGGCTTAGGCCCAGACCAACACCCTATGGGCTCGGGCTCAAATTATGATCATCATAGGGGATTACACACTGAGTTCTTGTAACTCACCCCTTTCTTTTAACTGTGCAAGTAATCCCCAGCCTTAGAGGATTTGGAGTTGCGGAGGACTTGGAGGTGGCCACACATTGGATATGGTTTAACGACTAAACTTAGCAATTTTAGTTTAATTTAGTTATTTTAAATTATTAGGTTAATAATTTTTGCAATAAGGCCATGGGGTTTTTCTTTTTAACTTTTATTTGGTATTTCTTTAAATTACAAACTGCTAGTCTGTTAAACACGGGTTTTAAAACTATAACCACTGTTTTTAAAATATCACGTATTCGCACTTGCCTCCGTCCAACCCTGCATACCCATCCAACCTTGCACTTGCCTCCGTCCAACCCTACACAACCTGTGGGGAATAAATCACCCACGCCATCCCTGCACTTACAGTGTTAGCACCGATTGCAGTAGAAATCGAAATCACAGCAAAGCTACTAGTATATATATATGCGGCTTTAAGCCTTTAGTAATGGTCTCATAATTGGCACATAACCATCGATAACTGTAATAAGATCGGCACATAGCCATCAGCTACAGTAATGTAACCAGCACACAGCCATAGGTAAGTATGATCTACACAAAGTCATCAATAATTACGATCGGCACACAGCCATGGATAAATATGACCGACACAAAGTTATAATCAAGATGGCACAGAGCCATAATTAGGTTGGCACAGAGCCATAATTAGGTTGGCACAGAGCCGTAATCAGATTAACTAGCTGAAAGCCATCGGTAGGTCCACAGTGGTCTTAGGTCACCCGTGCGACGTTAACAGATCATTACTGGGTCCACAGTCGTCTCGTGTGACCCGTGCGACCCTATCAGAATAGTACTTCCTCCATAATCAATATCCCAATCCCATGTAGTATGTCATGTATGCAGAATGTTTGGCCCACAAATCATTATATCATTCACAGTTAGGTCAATCAAATCATAGTCATACAATCACAGTCAAATCAGTCAAATCATAGCACAAATCAATCATTTACCCTCGAGGGGCAAAATAGTCATTTACCCTATAGGGGCATTACGGTCATTTTACCCTACAGGGGCATTACAGTTATTATACCGTATAGGGGCATTACGGCCATTTCACCTTACAGGGGTATTACGGTCATTTTACCCTATAGGGGTATTTTGGTCATCTTACCCTATGGGGTATTTCGGTCATCTTACCCTATGGGGGTATTTTGATCATCTTACCCTATGGGGGTATTTCGGTAATTTTACCCTATGGGGTATTAAAGTCATTTACCCTATGGGGGTATTTCGGTTATTTTACCCAATGGGGGTATTTTGGTTATTTTACCCTATGGGGGTATTTTGGTCATTTTACCCTATGGAGGTATTTCGGTCATAACGGTGTAAATGGGCCCAAGTGGGCCCATATGTTCATGTAGCCCACTTAGCCCAAATTTACTCACAATTATGCAAACTACATAGCCCAGTCTAATATTTGCCACTTAACGTGGATTTTATCTGTGTGGGGCCCATGTGCTCAATGTGCCCACACGAGCCATTTAGCCAAACGAGGCCCAAGATCACGAGAACGCTCATAGTGGCCTTTACAATCTATCACCTATGATTTGTGGGCTCAGTTTACCATACAAGCGATCGCACGCTCGTGAGGCCTCCTATAACACCTCAAACCCGGCCTAGAAGTTAAGCCCGAATCTAGCGTGTCACATTGAAGGAAGTTGAAAAATTAAGCAAGTGTTAAGAAATTTTTATCGGATTTTTGAACTCCAAGTTCATTGATTGTTTGAGAAAAATGAGATTTGTTAAATAACCGTTTAAAAGTTGTTATTATTTTGAAAAACTGTTTTGTTATGAAAGTTGAACTTGCATCGTTGCGTAAACATGATATTTTAGAAAACGATTGCTAATGTTTTAAGAAAACCTCATATTTATAAGTTTAACAGTTATAAATGAAAACTTAGAAAAATAAACAAATGGCCTTTTACAAAATATAAACCCAAAATAAATAATCTTAAAATATGCTAAAAATCAAAATTACTAAGGTTCACGAGTAGTATCTCCGATGTATAGCCACCCCCAAGTCCTCCACGGCTCCCAATCCTCTGTCACTGGGAATTACCTGAAACATTTAACAAAAATAGGGGGTGAGTTTATGGAAACTCAGTGTGTACAACCCTTATCGGTAAGAACATGCATCACAATAATGGGTGAAGCCCATACAGTAATGGTGGTAATTGGGCCTTAGCCCAAAATAGCCTCGGTTGAGCCTTAACCCATATCATATGTCACAGCAGATCATGTATACAATGCAATGCAAACCCAGCCTAACCTAATTTCTCATCCTCTACACACCATCCGTACCATCCTATCACACCATGGGGATTTCAACAATCAACCCTCCATCCACTACACGCCTCATGTGGCACCTAGCCACTGGTGACAGAACCACAAAATATCATATGTGGGGCCAACCCACTTGTGGTACCAAACCACTAGTGACAATCCCTAATAATCGTGTATGTGGGGCCAACCCATTGTGGTATCAAACCACTAGGACAAGTCACAAAATCATATGTATGTGGTACCAAACCACTGGTGGTTCCAAACCACTGAGACTTAGTCACGAGAGTCCAGAATGTGGGGCCAACCCACTTGTTTACCAAACCACTAGTGACAATCTTAACCACTTCCCCTTTCCACATCATATCCAACCCAAGCATACGAGTATCAACTGAATGCAACATGCTGTTAAGTGCACAATATCATTATGGTATACATTTATTAGCTCATACATAAAACATCAAGGTACTTACCTAGTATTCCGACCATACCCATATAGAGACATAACGACTTATCCATTTAGTCACTTCGACTTTTCAACCCCAAATGATTAGTATCACACATTAATATTAAAGTGTTAAGTGTTACACACCATCATGCTAATCAACCCCTAAGGGTATAACGGTAATTTTACCCACTGAGGGTATTTCAATAATTTACCTACCAAGGGTAATTCGATAATTTGCAACCCAGAGGTATTTCGATAATTTTACAAACCAGGGGTATTTTAGTAATTTTGCAAACTAGGGGTATTTCAATAATTTCACAAATTAGGGTATTTCGATAATTTTGCAAACCAAGGGTATTTCGATACAAACCAGGGGTATTTTGGTAATTTCACAAACCAGGGGTATTTTGGTAATTTCACCACCCAAGGGTATTTTGGTAATTTTACAAATTAGGGTGTTAACGACCCAACAAAAGGTCCATTGTCGCCTCAAACGACTTAAGTATTCTGAACAGGGATAATGATACGAATGGGCCTAAGGCCCATTCTCGGCCCAAGTGGACCCACACACTCGTGTGGCCCATTTAGCCCAAACCTAGCAACATATATGAGATTCACATAGTCTAGTTCACTATCTACTACTCAATCATATAATTTACTCATATGGGCCTCCGGGCCCATTCGTCCCACTTGGCCCCCTTTCGGGCGATCGTGGCCTAACAGCCTACAGCCACAAGAACACTACTGATGGCCTCAACTATCGCGTTGAAGCGCCACACGTGCGCTCGCACGCTCTTGTGGTTACTATCGCCGTGTCGCGACATTTTGGCATCTGCCGCTATACAGCTAGAGTAGAGAGAATACACACCTGATAGGAATCTAAAGCTGCTAAACCGCGCTCCGAGCACTCCTATGCCCAACGCCAACCAGGTATGTTCCTTCTCCTCCTAAGTAGCTCTATATATAGCTAGCTTCTCACCTTCCTTCTTTGTATTTTTTTGATGTGGGATCCCTTCTTCAGTAAAGTTTAAATCCAACTCAAACTCTTCCCATCCAATCAACAAAATAAATACTCCATTGCTTGTCATGAGATTCGAACCCAAGCTCCCTTATAGCATAATCCACGCCGCTAGCCACTTGGCCATAAGCTCTTCTTGTGTCTAAAACCATGCGTAACTAAATATAACCCTATGGCAAAATTTTAGAGTGCATATAAAAAGAAAACTAAAATGCAAGAGCCAAGACTTGAACCTTGGACCTCCTTCTTGCCTTTTGGCATCACCCCCTTGCCTCTTATGTGGCGTCACTTTGCCACTACACCACACACTCCACTTGTGACATTTTCTCCATA
This sequence comes from Gossypium rotundifolium, assembly GCA_025506655.1. NCBI lineage: Eukaryota > Viridiplantae > Streptophyta > Magnoliopsida > Malvales > Malvaceae > Gossypium > Gossypium rotundifolium. The sequence goes on from CP106734.1 coordinate 51,142,506, forward strand.
TTTTATTCTTAAAGCTTACCTACTAACTCCAGAGGGTTTTTCCACCTAAAACTAAAATTTTTCTAAGCCCAAGTTTGATTCTAGGACTTCATAGAAGCCCCCTAACCTTCCAAAATCACTCACATACTATATCCAACTTGCATTAAAGCTGTTCTCTTATTCTAAAAAATTTTAACCGCTACTACGCCTAAGGCCCAATAGGCCCAATCCTACTAGGCCCAACTTTGAGATGTTACAAATCTACCCTTCTTAAAGAAATTTCGTCCTCGAAATTTCTAGCTATAGAAACAGTCGCACATCCTAACCTACAGCACTACACTCACGCTGCGCACACTAATTCTAAAACAGTAATACACTTTCTAACTTAAGCTTGGAACCTCTTCAGACAACCAAATGTCTAACACAGAAGCAAACATATATTTAACACTCATACTTAAAAATTTTCCATTCAAACATCACATCCAAAACATACAGAATAAATATAGTTATTATAGCATATAATAATAAGTAAGGGACTTACGGATTTGGTGCCGGAGACTTGGGTGTCATACTTCCAATAAAGATACTTTTTTTTTAAACCAAATGTCAAATATATTTGAAAAACACTTTCGAACCCATTCCATAGCCGAGTTTTGCAACTTAGGCTCTGATACCAAAATTGTAACACCCAAACCTGGCCTAGAAGTTAGGCCCAAATCTGGCGTGTCACATTGAAGGAAGTTGAAAAGCTAAGCAATCGTTTAGAAAAATTTATCGAATTTTTGAACTCCGAGTTCATTGTTTGTTTGAGAAAAATGCGATTTGCTAAATGACCATTTAAAAGTTGTTATTATTTTGAAAAACTATTTTTTTATGAAAGTTGAACTTGTATCGTTGCGTAAACATGATATTTTAGAAAACTATTGCTAATGTTTTAAGAAAACCCCGTATTTATAAGTTTAACATTTATAAATGAAAACTTAGAAAAACAAACCAATGGCCTTGTTACAAAATATAAACCCAAAATAAATAATCTTAAAATATGGTAAAAATCAAAATTACTAAAGTTCACGAGTAGTATCTCCAATGTATAGCCACCCCCGAGTCCTCTACGGCTCCCAATCCTCTGTCATTGAGAATTACCTGAAACATTTAATAAAAAGAGGGGGTAAGTTTATGGAAACTCAGTGTGTACAACCCTTATCGGTAAGTACATGCATCACAACAATTTGGGTCGAAGCCCATACAGTAACGATGGTAATTGGGCCTTAGCCCAAAATAGCCTCAATTGAGCCTTAACCCATATCATATGTCACAGCAAATCATGTATGCAATGCGATGTAAACCCAGCCTAACCTAATTTTCCATCCTTTACACACCACCCGTACCAGCCCATCACATCGTGGGGATTTTTACAATCAGCCCTCCATCCCCTACACACCTCATGTGGCACCTAGCCACTGGTGATAGAGTCACAAAATATCATATGTGGGGCCAACCCACTTGTGGTACCAACCACTAGTGACAATCCCTAATAATCGTGTATGTGGGGCCAACCCACTGTTGTACCAAACCACTGGGACAAGTCACAAAATCATATGTATGTGGTACCAAACCACTGGTGGTTCCAAACCACTGAGACTTAGTCACGGAATCCAGAATGTGGGGCCAACCCACTTGTGGTACCAAACCACTAGTGACAGTCTTAACCATTTCCCCTTTCCACATCATATCCAACCCATGCATACGAATATCAACTGAATGCATCGTGCTGTTAAATGCACAATATCATTATGCCATACATTTATTAGCTCATACATAAAACATCAAGGTACTTACCTAGTATTCTGACCATGCCCATATAGAGACATAACGACTTATCCATTTAGTCACTTCGGCTTTTTAGCCCCAAACGATTAGTATCACACATTAATATTAAAGTGTGAAGTTTTACGCAACATCACGCTAATCAACCCTTAAGGGTATAACGGTAATTTTACCCATCGAGGGTATTTTAGTAATTTCACAAATTAAGGTATTTCGGTAATTTTACAAATCAGGGGTATTTCGATATTTTACAAACTAGGGGTATTTTTGTAATTTTACAAACTAGGGGTATTTTGGTAATTCACAAACCAGAGGTATTGTGGTAATTTTACCACCTAGGGGTATTTTGGTATTTTAAAAATTAGGGTGTTAACGACCCAACAAAAGGTCCACTTTTGCCTCGAACGACTCAAGTATTCTAAACAGGGATAATGATGCGAATGGGCCTAAGGCTCATTCTCGACCCAAGTGGGCCCACACACTCGTGTGGCCCATTTAGCCCAAACCTAGTAACATATATGAGATTCACATAGTCTAGTTCACTATCTACTACTTAATCATACAATTTACTCATATGAGCCCCCAGGCCTATTAGGCCCGCCCAACAGCCTACACCCACAACAACACTACTGATGGCCTTAACTATCGCGTTGAAGCCCCACATATATGCTTGGGCGCTCGTGTGGTTACTATCGCTGTGTCACCAGTATTTTGGCATCTGCCGCTCTACAGCTAGAGTAGAGTGAATACACACCTGATAGGAATCTGAAGTTGCTAAACTACGCTCCGAGCACTCCTATGCCTAACGCCAACCAAGTATGCTCCTTTTCCGCCTAGGCAGCTTTATATATAGCTGGCTTCTTACCTTCCTTCTTTGTATCTTTTCGATGTGGGATCCCTTTGTCAGTAGAGTTTAAATCCAACTCAAACTCTTCTCATCCAATCCGCATAATAAATACTCCTTGCTTGTCATGAGATTCGAACCAAAGCTCCCTTGTGGCATAATCCATGCCGCTAGCCACTTGGCCACAAGCTCCTCTTGTGTCTAAAACCATGCGCAACTAAATATAACCCTATGGCAAAATGCTAGAGTCCATATAAAAAGAAAACCAAAATGCAAGAGCCAAGACTTGAACCTTGGACCTACTTCCTTCCTTTTGGCGTCACTTTGTCACTACTCCACACACTCCACTTGTGTCATTTTTTCCACATTTTATTCTTAAAGCCTACCTACTAACTCCCAGGGTATTTTTCCACCTAAAACCAAAATTTTTCCTAAGCCCAAGTTTGATCCCGGGACTTCATAGAAGCCCCCTAACCTTCAAAAATCACTCACCTACTAAATCCAACTTTCATTAAAGCAGTTCTCTTATTCCCAAAAATTTTAACCGCTACTACGTCTAAGGCCCAATGGGCCCAATCCTACTAGGCCCAACTTTGGGGTGTTACAAATCTACCCACCTTAAAGAAATTTTGTCCTCGAAATTTCCAGCTATAGAAACAGTCGCACATCCTAACCTACAACACTACACTCACGCTGCGCACTCTGATTCTAAAACAATAATACACTTTCTAACTTAAGCTTGTAACCTCTTCAGACAACCAAATATCTAATACAGAAGCAAACATATATTTAACACTCATACTTAAGAATTTTCCATTCAAACATCACATCCAAAACATACACAGAATAAATACATTCATTATAGCATATAATAATAAGTAAGGGGACTTACGGATTTGGTGATAGAGACTCAGGTGCCATACTTCCAATAAAGATACTTTTTTTAAAACCAAATTTCAAATAACTTTGAAAAACACTTTCCAACCCATTCCACAGCCGAGTTTTGCAACCTAGGCTCTGATACCAAAATTGTAACACCCCAAACCCAGCCTAAAAGTTAGGCCCGAATCTAGCGTGTCACATTGAAGGAAGTTGAAAAGCTAAGCAATTGTTTAGAAAATTTTTATCGGATTTTTGAATTCCGAGTTTGTTGTTTGTTTGAGAAAAATGTGATTTGCTAAATGACCGTTTAAAGGTTGTTATTATTTTGAAAAATTGTTTTGTTATGAAAGTTGAACTTGCATTGTTGCGTAAACATGTTATTTTAGAAAACGATTGTTAATGTTTTAAGAAAACCTCGTATTTATAAGTTTAACAGTTATAAATGAAAACTTAGAAAAATAAATCAATGGCCTTGTTACAAAATATTAACCCAAAATAAATAATCTTAAAATAAGGTAAAAATCAAAAATCTTAAAGTTCACGAGTAGTATCTCCGATGTATAGCCACCCCCGAGTCCTCCACGGCTCCCAATCCTCTGTCACTGGGAATTACCTAAAACATTTAATAAAAAGAGCGGGTGAGTTTACGGAAACTCAGTGTGTACAACCCACATCGGTAAGAACATGCATCACAACAATCTGGGTCGAAGCCCATACAGTAACGGTGGCAATTGGGCCTTAGCCCAAATAGCCTCAGTTGAGCCTTAACCCATATCATATGTCACAGTAGATCATGTATGAAATGTGATGCAAACCCAGCCCAACCTAATTTTCCATCCAATACACACCACCCGTACCATCCCATCACACCGTGGGGATTTCTACAATCAACCCTCCATTCGCTACACGCCTCATATGGCACCTAGCCACGGTGACAGAGTCACAAAATATCATATGTGGGGCCAACCCACTTGTGGTACCAAACCACTAATGACAATCCCTAATAATCGTGTATGTGGAGCCAACCCACTGTGGTACCAAACCACTAGGATAAGTCACAAAATCATATGTATGTGGTACCAAACCACTGGTGGTTCCAAGTCACTGAGACTTAGTCACAAAATCCAGAATGTGGGGCCAACCCACTTGTGGTACTAAACCACTAGTGACAATCTTAACCACTTCCCCTTTCCACATCATATCTAACCTATGCATACGAATATCAACTTAATGCAACATGCTGTTAAATGAACAATATCATTATGGCATACATTTATTAGCTCATACATAAAACATCAAGGTACTTACCTGGTATTCCGACCATACCCATATAGAGACATAACGACTTATCCATTTAGTCACTTCGGCTTTTCAGCCCCAAACGATTAGTATCACACATTAATATTAAAGTGTGAAGTTTTACACACCATCACGCTAATCAACCCCTAAGGGTATAACGGTAATTTTACCCATCAAGGGTATTTCATTAATTTACCCACCAAGGGTAATTTGGTAATTTCACAACCTAGGGGTATTTCAGTAATTTTACAAACTAGGAGTATTTTGATAATTTTGCAAACCAGGTGTATTTCTGTAATTTCATAAATTAGGGTATTTCAGTAATTTTGCAAACCAGGGGTATTTTGATAATTTTACAAACCAAGGGTATTTTGGTAATTTCACAAACTAGGGGTATTTTGGTAATTTCACAAAATAAGGGTATTTTGGTAATTTACCACCCAGGGGTATTTTGGTAATTTTACAAATCAGGGTGTTAACGACCCAACAAAAGGTCCACTGTCGCCTCGGACGACTCAAGTATTCTAAACAAGGATAATGATGCGAATGGGCCTAAGGCCCATTCTCGGCCCAAGTGGGCCCACACACTCGTGTGGCCCATTTAGCGCAAACCTAGAAACATATATGAGATTCACATAGTCTAGTTCACTATCTACTACTCAATCATACAATTTACTCATATGGGCCCCCAGGCCTATTGGGCCCATTGGGCCCACTTGGCCCCCTTTCAGCCATCGTGGCCCAACAGCCTAAACCCACAAGAACACTACTGATGGCCTCAACTATCGCGTTGAAGCCCCACACGTGCACTCGAACGCTCGTGTGGTTACTATCGCCATGTCACTGGCATTTCGGCATCTGCCACTCTACAGCTAGAGTAGAGAGAATACACACCTTATAGGAATCTAAAACTGCTAAACCGCTCTCCGAGTGCTCCTATGCCCAACGCCAAGCAGGTATGCTCCTTCTCCTCCTAGGCAGCTATATATATAGCTAGCTTCTCACCTTCCTTCTTTGTATCTTTCCGATGTGGGATCCCTTCGTCAGTTGAGTTTAAATCCAACTCAAACTCTTCCCATCCAATCCACAAAATAAATATTCCCTTGCTTGTCATGAGATTCGAACCCAAGCTCCCTTGTAGCATAATCCACACTGCCAGCCACTTGGCCACAAGCCCATTTTGTGTCTAAAACCATGCGCAACTAAATATAACCCTATGGCAAAATTCTAGAGTCCATATAAAAAGAAAACCAAAATGCAAGAGCCAAGACTTGAACCTTGGACCTCCTTCCTTCCTTTTGGCGTCACCCCCTTGCCTCTTATGTGGCGTCACTTTGCCACTACACCACACACTCCACTTGTGTCATTTTCTCCACATTTTATTCTTAAAGCCTACCTACTAACTCCGAGGGTTTTTTTCCACCTAAAACCAAATTTTTCCTAAGCCCAAGTTTGATCTCGGGACTTCATAGAAGCCCCCTAACCTTCCAAAATCACTCACCTACTAGATCTAACTTGCATTAAAGCCATTCTCTTATTCTCAAAAATTTTTACGCTACTACGCCCAAGGCCCAATGGGCCCAATCGTACTAGGCCCAACTTTGGGATGTTACACCTCGAATGCTAATGTTTTGACTTTTTGACTTTTTTCGATTCACAACAGAGATAGTGTGATTACACACCTGTTAACGAACATTTGTGATAACCCTTGAGCACCAGCCTACATTCATTGCAAGCATTCAATCAGCTTCTCAATTCATTAGCACTCAACAACACTTAATCCTCACATCAGTAATCACCACCTACCTTGACAGAAGATATGTGATTTATTTCGCTTAAATTGCTGACTAAAATCAATCGTACGCTTCTTGCCGATTCACTGCATAAAAACAGATCTTGTCAGCTAGGATCAACTATATATGTGGTTCAAATCCATACGTCTCACCTTACAAAGTCCTAAGGAAAATTTAGCCTATACCCAAGAAGTAAGGTAATGCATTTACCTTGGTTGGAAGATGGAAAGAAATGTTTTGATCTCTTCCAAAACACCTGCACACCTTTACTCCTTTAAAATACCTAGCCCCCACGAGCATCACCTCGCGATGAAAGGCAAGAAATACAAATAGAGAACGTAAGAAAGGAAGTAGTCGGCTTTTCAGTAAAAGGTAAGAGAGTCAGATTTAAGAGAGAAAAGGAGATATGAACACCTACTGCTTGTCAGGAATCCCTACAGAACTGAAATAATATACCACAATAGAGTATGCAGCCACCCCAAGGATTAGTAGAAGAAGCACTTTGATTTAAACTTAATAAAACGTCGAAAACAAATAGAGAGGGGAATGTATGGTGAGTTCGGCCAAAAGAATTTAATCAATGTAGCAGAAATGATCAGGATATTCGGCCAAGGCTGACAAAATAAAAAGAGTAGAGAAGGGAAATTTTGATTAAGATTGATGCCAAAGAAAGAACAAAGATAGACTTTGGCAAGAGTAGCACAAAAGGTCGATAGTCAAGAATACGCAAAAAGCAGAAAGGAGAAAGAAAAGAAAAACTACGAAAGCACCTACCCTACAATCGGTCTCCAAGAACAAAAAACCAAAATCAAACAAATGAGTAAAGAACAATACCCCAAAACTGAAAAATGTCCACAATTTTCCTCTAGCCAAATTCTCACTCCCAATAGTTCAAATTCGGCCCCTTTTTCAAAATTACCTTGATTTTCTCCCTAACAACCAGATTACCTCCACAAATCCCTCCTCAACCTTCTCCTTGACTAATTCAAATTCCAATTTGCAGAGTTCCAGTCAGACTCCACTTTTCCTTGTAACACCCCAAACCCGGCCCATGCGTTTCCACCGGTTCTAACATGTCACATGAAGAAAACATATTAATAACTTGTAATTTGTACTAAAATAGGTGTTATTAAATTATAGTTAAGAAAACAAGTTTGGCTGTAAATATTTGATAAAATACTTCTAATCACGAGAGGTTTAATTAATAAACCGAAAATCGAACTAATGAACCTTAAAATCGTGACTTTTGAAAATGACGTTGATAATTTTGAAAGAAAATCCAAGTTCAATTATTTGACCATATTTATTATGAAATCAATTTTTTAATCAATTTTGGAAAACCATTATTAATGATTTTAGAAAATTCCCATTTAAAACATTTCAAGCAAGATATTAAGTATGTCTAAATGTAAACCAAAATAAAACATATCCCAGAGGCCTTATTACAACTTTAAAACCCAAAATAGTAAAAAACAAATTAAAACGGTAAAGAAGTTTACTAATGTTTGAAAACATTATTTCCAAAGTGTGGCCTCCACCGAGTCATCCATGGCCCCAAGTCCTCTTCACTGAGCATCACCTGTAAGGATTAAGAAGGAGGGGTGAGTTACTAGAACTCAGTGTATAATCCCCTTACTGTTGTCCACTAGGCCTGAACCCGTTTAGCATCATCTTGGGCCTAAGCCCATTTAAATAATAGAATATATTTGTGTGTGTGTGTGTGTGTGTGTGTGTGCAATGTATGCAACCCAACCCATCCATCCAATCACACCCCCGTACTAGCCATCATACCTGTGGGGATTAAGTCAACCCACCCCGCCAATCACACTAATTCGCAGGCAAGTTGCCATTAATAATATTTGTGGCTGAGCAACTAGAATCATATACGGTAATATAATCGGCACATAGCCTTAATCACAATGGCACAAAGCCATATTCAATTTGGCACATAACTATTATCAAAATTTGTGGCAGTGCCACCAGACTACACTTCTCTTCATTCAATTTTCCCATCCCATGCAATACGTAGAGATGCAACATATATAATAACATAAAATATCCACATATAAATAACAACCATTAATCTATTGAATACTTTTAATGAATCGACCCATAGGGGCATTTCAGTAATTTGGTCTATAGGGACATTTCGGTAAATGTAATAATTTTTAAAATACCGATTTTGTCAAATCTATAGAAATAATGTAATTTTAAGAAAATGTTCGGTTTATGCCATATTACGATTTTAATCATATAAATAATAAAGATCTTATCTTCGAACATGATATCAAATCATGAATCTATGAAATTTTGGTGTGAGATTACACACTTGATTACAGTAAGTATTAAACCCTCTTGATCGTCAGCACCTATGACAACATAATACTCGATTAACTAACATGAGAGGTTTTTCTTAATCCAAATCTAAATCAATGATCTAAAATACTTACTCTTAATATCGTGAACGACCACGATTTGTTTATTCTCACCGGATGATGGTCCACAACCCGGTGGGAAATCTCGAACCGTCGATACTGCTCTACACTTGGACTTAAGAGTAGGAATAGAAAATCTACTCCTTTTGTGTTCTCCTATCGATTTTCCTTTCAAATCGATTCCACTTACCTCCATAGGAAAATCTCGGTCAGTAAAATACTACTATGAAAGAAAGTAGTCGTTTAGGGATAAGATTTGGCTTACCTCTATTTTTGAATAATCAACGATTGGATAAAAACGAACGATAAATCCCTATAATAATCATTTTGTCAAAACTTCGGTCCGATTTGCATCATAAACTAGTAAAGATATTTCGAAAGATCCAAGAATAAACTCCTTACCTTAACGATGATGAATCCGCTTTCTATCGATTAACTTATGACTACGAATGAGACAAGATTATAAGAATTGGCTTTCCACTATAACACTACACTAGAAGAAGAACATGATATAAGAGAGTAGGAGAGATATATTTTGATAAAGAAATAAGGTGAAATACCGATTAGTAATGGACACTCATATTTGGCTAGGAAGAAAAAGAAAATGAGGATGAAAAGAGGGAATGAAGTCACTTACCAATTCGGTCAAGAAGGGAGTGTCCAACACAAAAGAAAAAGAAATGAAGAAGAAGAGATTAGGTGTTAATAGATTCGACTAGTGAAGATAAAAGAGAGAAAGAGATAGAAAAGAAGTGTTAGGGAGTTTCGGCTGACTCAAAAATGAAAATGATCAAAATGGTCAAAATGATCAACATGAGATGGGTGTTTCGGCAACAAGGGAAGAATGAGTATAGATGGATTGAGAGTTACGACACAACAAAGAAAAAAAAAGAGCAAAAAGGCAATGAGAGTTTTGGCCAAAAAAAAAAAAAAGAAAAAGAGTTGGGAAGAGAAAACACCAATATGCTAAGAAGAAAGTAGGCCTTACAAGCACTAAATTTGCCAAATGACTAATGAAAAATTTGGCTACCCCCAAAACCCCTCCCAAACCGTGTATCATCTTTACCAAAAGATGAACATTAACCAAATAAAATCTTTCCAAACCACCTTCCACACTATAGGCCAACATGTTCCCTTCTCCTTCCTTTTCTTCCATTTCATTCCTTGTTTTTCCCTTGCTTTCCTCCTTACCATAATCCCTTAGCCATCTTTCCATAAATAAAATGTCTCCCTTACCAAAAATACTATCATGGCCGACACTTAGGAGAGAAGTACAAAAATTAAATCCAAAATTTGTGCAATAGGTGAGATTCGAACCTCCCGCCTCATTGCACCTATCTTAACGCCAAACCACCTTGCTACTAGCTCATCTTGTGCTAGCTAATTACACACTTTATTTGCTAAAGTCTTAATACCATTTACCTATCTCTCCTTAAAGAGCTTAAACATAAAAATTTTCCTATGGCCAAACTTGAACCCAGAACTTCTTAGAATCCCCGTAACTTTCCAAAATCACCTTACTAATAAGTCCAACTTGAAATAATGCCATTCTTTTGTTCTCAAAATTTTTAAACACTCCTACACCCAAGGCCCAATAGGCCTAATTCTACTAGGCCCAATTTCGGGATGTTACAATTCTACCCTCCGTAAAGAAATTTCGTCCTTAGAATTTCCAACCAACTACTAAACGCACCGCTCAAGTCACACCACTATGCTTTCGTTGCGCACTCTAATTTTAATAACACTAATGTACTTTTAACTTAATCTTGAATCCTCTTACACACAACCAAACATCTAACCAAGAAGCAAGTAGTTATCATCCAATTATACCTGAAATTTCAACTTTCAAACATCACGTCCAACCAAAACACACCTGACTTGATGGTGATGAAACAATCTCGTGCCTTATGCTCCTTATACGCATCTCAAGCATGCTCCTAACCTCCTCCAGCATTCTCCAGGATGATGCCTTCTACAATAATCGCAAGCCGAAAAGTTTTGACGTGCCTTAACATGCTTTACGTGTAACATCCTAAATTTTTGGGCCTATGTGTTTAATGAGTGAATATGTGGAATGAGTTAATTTAAGTGTTAGGGGTCCAAATTGGGCTCAGGCTTAGGCAGAGGCCTTGATTAAAATTATTTGTTTGGGCATTATAGGGTTTAAAAGGTAGTATCTATGTTTAAAATACCAAAGTGGGCTTGTGGCCCAATCTTAGGAGGTGACGCCACACAAGGGAGTAAGGGGCCCAAATTTAAGTTTCATAGAGCCCAATTCTTTTAATTTAAGTTAGCTAAATTTTGGGCATTAGGATTAGGTGGAGTGGATAGCTAAATTTTGGGCATTAGGATTAGGTGGAGTGGATGGCAACAAGGCTAAAATTTAGGGGTTTTAATGTTTAAAATATGTGGATAATAAGCAGATAAAGGCTATTATCTAGAAAATTATTTTATGTGGATAATAAGCAGATAAAGGCTAAGATTTAGGGATTTTAATGATTAAAATATGTGGATAATATGCTGATAAAAGAGGGAGGAGTTAGAGATAATTAAGTCTCTTTTAGATGAGCTAGTAGATTAAGATAAAGGAGAAAAGTTAGAAATTTATCTACAAAGAGAGTGATGGCCAAGAATCCATCACTAAGAGGAGTAAAGAAACCAGCTACTACATGGCAAAGGGTTGCCAAATTTCCTATAAATAGAGGGGGCTAGCTCCTTGTTTCTGACATCAAATCCTCTCCCTTTTGTGCCGAAATTCCCTAGCTTCTTTTCTCCAAATTTCTTTCTCTAATTTCTCTAAAAGTCGAAACTTTTCCCCACTTTCTTTTCCCTTGTGCCGATTTCTCAAAAAAGCCGAAAGCTAATGGTTAATGGTTTTATGATGGGCGACAATTTGGGATTTGAAGGAGGCTTAGTCGACTAGATCTAAAAGCCAAAAATCATAAGTCTTCAATTTTGGGATTTTAAGGTAAGAAGATTATCCCTAGATTTTTATTAGATTCGTTCAATATATATATGATCTTAACTCTAAAAGGAGGATTAACGATTAAATATTGTTATAGTAGCTCTGATAAGGATTTGATGGAATTAAATATGGATCAGATAAAAGAAAGAACCCTTAAGTTTAAGAAACGAGCAGTATCTGCTGTTCGAGATTGGCCAATTGGTTGTGGACGGCTTTTGAACAACACCTTAGGCAGATAGCAGTTGTGTCAACTAAGGATAACGTCGATATAAAAAGCCTCGTTTTATCGGTAATCAGGTGTGTAACACTTCCCCACCGTCTAGATCTGATTAATAATAAATGTATATATATATATATATATATATGTATATGTGTTCCCAAGATTTATATGTTACATTAAAAGCGAAATCTCAGATTGAAACAGCGGACCCTCGTGTTAGTAAATAATCGACTATATGTTACAAGTAAACTGTTGTACATGTTTTAAATTATTGTGCATGTTGCATGGGGTGGGTGATGAAAGGAGGAAGTTATATGTACATGTATATGAGTATGATTTTCTTAGTGAACTCATGGCGGCTAATCCGTGAAGCAATTTGTTATCTGGTCTTTGACCATTATATGTTATGAACTACAATATATGAGCGGCTAATGCCAGAATCTTGGAAATAGCGGTGTGGGTTGATTGTAGAAATCCCCAATGGTGTGTTGGTTGGATGCAGGCGTGTAGCGGATGGAAACCTAGGCAAATGGGTTGGGCTTTGCATATTATATGTTTCCATGTAAATGAATTTATTATTATGTTTAATGAGGCCCAAATCTAGTGGTGCATGAAGGTTGCACATTGAGTCTTGCGACTCACCCCTTTAATCTGTAATACCAAACCCGGCCCAAACGTTAGGACCGAATATTCTGAAAAAAACTTTTGAAACCCATTTTAAATCCAATTTAAGTTTTGTTGAAAACTTCGTTTTTGGTTATCTTTTGAAATCATACTTAGATTAAATTCGAAATTTAATGGAAGTCAAGTTATTAAACCAATTTTGATTGTGTCCATGACACGATAAAACATTTTCGTATTGATTTAGGAAAACATGTGATTTTAATTTAATTTTTAATAGTGTAGTTTAAAAGCAAGTATCCAACATATGCATAGTAACAAAATAAAGTTTATGGAGGCCTTATTACAATCCAAATAAAAACAAACCAATAATGAAATAACATATCTAAGTTAAAGTTCATTTATTTCAAGTCCATTTGCATGGCCACCTCGAGTCCCTCGGCTCCATATCCATGATCTATGCATCACTGAAAAAATAATGGAGAAGGTGAGTCACCAAGACTCAAGATGTAACCCTTCCCCATTTTAAAACATTTTCATACACAACACATAACCATTAATATGCGAATATTAATACCCATCCTAGCCATCCAAACGCCACTGTCTACCCGTTGTGGTACCAAACCACTGGTGGTGCCAAACCACTGGTGACATTTAGTCACAATGTGTTACCAAAACACGGTGTCCGTGAGACACGGATCAATTGATGGGGCCAACCCATCGTGTGATACCAAATCACCGAGACGATCCCATATCTCAAGTGGGGCCAACCCACGGTGGTGTTAACCACGAGGATAAGTCGCTATGAGGTGCCAAACCTCTGGAGGTACCAAACCTCACGGTGACCGTAGTCACGGTGTGTTACCAAAACACTTGGTGCCCGTCAAGCACGATTAACACCGCCTCCACTCATCAATCCCACATCAATCACATATGTATATGTTTCATGTCATCACATACTTAAATCTCATGTATCAATGCATCATGCTTCCCAAAAGCATCAAATAACAAATTCATATTAACAGGTACTTACCTGAATCACCATCTATACCAATGTGGTATATTATCCAATGCTACATAAAAATCAAGATAGCATTCACAACAATCAGCATATTTAACAAGTTATATGTGTGTATGTACACACCTGTCACCACTGAGTGATCTAAATCCCGAATGAAGAAATCGGCCACCCTAGATCTATTGTCCCTAGATTCGACCAAAACATGAGTCAGTACCATGGCCTATTCGGCCAACCCAACTTATACCATAGAATTATCATTTGAGATCCGAGATCTTACCTTGCTTGGATTTGGTTTCTAACAACCCGAATCCTTATATGGGTTCCTAGCAATCGCCAACCTTAAATACCAAACAAGATTAGTTTGGCTTTTCTCCAATTATCCTTTGAAAGGTTTAGAAAGACTTAACTTACCGTTAACTTACCAAATCTAGTTGATGGAGACTTGAACCGATTTCTTCAAGATCCCAAACACCTAAACATAATCGGTTTCATTAAAGAGAGTTAATACCTTTTATCAAGTGCGAAATAGGTCCTTACCTTCCCCTAGAAGTCAACAAGTACTAGAGGCCAATAAAGAAAACACTTGATCTACTTACCTTAAAACACGATTGAAGAAATAGAGGGAACACTATGTTTGAGATTCGCCAAGACTTGAAATTTGGGGAGGGTTATTCGGCAATGGAAGAAGTAAAGGGTTTTGGTCAAGGTGAGTGAATAGGAGAAAAGGAAATCGGCACTTCAAGGAGTGTATTCGCCAAGGGAGAAAGAAAATAATGGGAAAGAAAGGTGTTGAATGGTTCGGCTTAAGGGGATTTTTGAGAAGAGGAGTGTGTAAAGAGAAGGTGGGTTTCGGTTTGGCAATGAAGAGAAAGAAAGAGTAGGTGTTTTCGGCTATAGATCAAAGAATAGGAGCAATGAGATTTTCTTCTAGTTTGAGAAAGAATGAAGAGAAAATTATCACAAGGGGGGAAAAGCTTAGCCGAAAATAACTTAGTAAATTGGTATTATCTCCCTCCCCAAAGACCTTGCCGTCCACACCACTAAGGAGTTCAACCTACCACCAACTCCTTAATTGGTTTAATTCAAAATAATCTCGAATTAATCCCCATAACCAAAGAATAATCCTAATAATAGCTTCTTTTATCTCCTATTATCCTTAGCATAAATAAAATCCCTTTTTAAAAGCTCATATTATCTTTTAATAAATAAAAAAAATAAGAGTTTAAAGGAGGAAGACTCTCCCATATGTAGTCCAACATAATGCCAAAAGAGGAGAATTGTGACTCAACCAAGGTTCTCCTTGTTCCTTGATGGCGTCACATGAAGCTCCCAAGTGGCCCTCCCTTTGCCACTTATTCTAGGCTCAATTTATGTCAATTGTTCCTTTATTTATTCTTATAACCCCTAACTACTAAGGCTCTTCACCTTTAAAGCTTATAAATAATATTTTCCACTATTAAAAGTCACTCAAGGCCCCTAATTAAATCTTATCAAGCCATAAATATCATCTCACCATTCACACAAGCAAAATAATGCAAATACAAATAACCCCATTTTAGGATGTTACAGTTCTACCCCTTAAAAGAATTTCGTCCTCGAAATTACAGTCGGTCAAGAGGTGGGGTATTGTTGTCGCATCATATCCTCGACATCTGGTAGTCCTTGAAAACATAACACACCATCACGGTCAAACTATACCCTTCTAAACCACCATCCTGAACTTGCATTCTCTTAGCATTTAACCCTTCATCCACTAACTGTTTGTCCTTAATTTCCTCGATCCACGTTGGCTTAACTTGAAGCTCTGCCAAAAGGCTTCCATCGTCATATAGGCTCAACCGAGCAAACATTGCTCTTAAGTCCGCCACAACCTTCCGGCTCAACGCGTCAGCCACCACGTTAGCCTTACGGATGGTATTCGATGGAGCGATCGTAGTCCTTTAACGAGTTCAATCCATCGCCATTGTCTCGATTCGAGATCCTTCGAGTGGAAGATACCTCAAACTTTTGTGATCCGTGTAAATTATCGACTTCTCCCCATAAAGATAATGTCTCCATATCTTGAGCGAAGGCATTGCGCTAACTCCAGGTCGTGAGTTGGGTAGTTAACCTCATGCGGTCTTAACTGACGGGATGCATAGGCTACTACCTTCCCTTCTTGCATCAGCACATATCCTAAACTAGTATGGGATGCATCACAATAGACGGTGAACAACTTTCCTGCCTCAGGCTGTACCAAAACTGGAGCCTCCGTCAAAATTTTCCTTAACTTATCAAAGCTTTCTTGCTGCTTCTCCGTCCATACAAATGGAACACCTTTCCGTAGCAACTTAGTCAACGGCGCTGCGATCAGAGAGAACCCTTCCACAAACCTTCGATAATACCCTGCTAAACCTAGAAAACTTTGTATCTCTGCCACCGACTTAGGCGGTTTCCACTCCAACACTGCTTCAATCTTGCGGGGATCCACCCTAATCCCTTCCGCTGACACCACGTGACCCAAGAAAGCCATCTCCCTTAGCCAAAATTCGCACTTACTGAATTTGGCATATAACTGTTTCTCCCTCAGTACTTGCAGAACTATTCTCAAATGCTTGCCGTGCTCCTCCTCCGTCTTTGAGTAAACCAAAATGTCGTCTATGAACACTACGACAAATTGGTCCAAGTCTTCGTTGAAATTCTCTATTCATTAAATCCATGAACGCCACGGTGCATTGGTCAACCCGAATGGCATCACTAGAAACTCGTAATGCCCATCTTGAGTTCGAAATGCCGTCTTGTGAACATCGGCCTCCTTCACCTTAAGTTGATGGTAACTTGACCTAAGGTCTATCTTCGAGAACAAGCGCCCCTTCATTTGGTCAAACAAGTCATCGATCCGAGGCAATGGGTACTTGTTTTTGATCGTTAACTTGTTTAAGCGACGGTAGTCGATGCACATCCGCATAGAACCGTCCTTCTTCTTGACAAACAATACAGCGCTCCCCACGGAGATATACTAGGTCGAATAAACCCTTTATCCAAGAGCTCACGAATTTGAGCCTTGACTCCACCAATTCCTTTGGTGCCATTCGGTGAGTGCTATAGACACGGTAGCCGTTAGGGTAGTAAGTCTATATCAATTCGACTTCCGATCCGGAGGCGGACCGGAAGTTCTTACGGAACACATCAACAAATTCCCCAACCGTTCGGACCTTTCCAACTCTTGACTCCTTAGCTTCCAAAGCACGATTTGAACCAAAGCACGCCTTACAACCTTTCTTGACCATCTTCTCAACCTTCAAGGCAGACACCACGTTGGATAGGTAATTCCTTCTATCACCTATCATAACCACTTCATCATTCTCAACCGTCTTAAGAACCATGCGCTTAGCGCAATCCAAATTCACCGATACTTAACCACCAATCCATTCCAAGGATCAAATCGAACTCCCCAAGCGGTAGTTCCATCGGTCGACCACAAATACTACCCTTGGAGTTCTAGGGTATGTCTCTATAAAGTTTGTCTACCACTACAGAGTGACCTAACGGACTAACTACAGTCATCCCCTGAAGCGGTTTGAGTTTAGGTCCATAGTTCCTACCACACTACTAGCAATGTGCGAAAAGTCGTCGAGCCCACATCAATCAATGCAACATAAGGAAAACCAAAATTAGAAGCGTACGGTTATGACATCCGGTGCGTCACCCTCTCTCATGACGCCTCATTGCGTAAACTAAGCCAGTGCCTAGCCTCTGTGTTGCTGAACCTCGCGCCTAAATTCCACGACCTCGATTAGGACCGTTGCTTCCTCGCCATTACCACGACCCTCTGTGGCCCCACATTTCTATCCCGAGCACGGTTACATCCCTCTGGTGGTTCTTAGCTAGTTTCGAGGACAATCTCGACCCGATGCTCTAAAGACCCACACTCAAAACATTCTCTATCGGGTCGAACAACTTCCCCAATGGGTCTTTCCACAATGGTTACCTTGAGTCGGCCTCGATTAGCGATCATGGGCCTTGCCACTTTGATTTGGCCCACTTGGCCTAGCCTTTTTCTCGACACTACTGCTGGATCCGGTGACCCAAATCCTCTCTTTTGATTATTCCTACTATAATTTTGTCTCACGACCTCCTTGATCCCTTGGCTACCTTAGCCTTTTCCACTAGAGATGAAAACTCACGAACTTGCTGCAGGGCAATCAGTAACCTCAAATCATCTCAGAGTCCATCCTCAAAGCGGACCTGGCGCTTCGTGTTGATAGCCACGATGCCTCTAGCATACCTACTCAGTCTTAACAACTCCGCCTTATATTCCGCTCTCGACTTAGTTCCTTGCACTAACCCTAGAAAGGCTTTCCTCTCGAGCATCTGTATAACTGGTGCCCACATACTTCTTCCGATAGGTGGTTTGAAATAATCCCAAGTCGATCATCCATTGTAGCGCCATCTCGAACTATCACCACCATCGACACGCTTCATCCTTTAGAAGCGTCGGCCCCTTCGCTTTTTTTCTTCCTCGGTCAGTCAAGATCATCCATGATCCTTTCGAGTTGACTCTAGCCAAGATTCTCTGTCTGACTGGGTGCCACTCGACACACCCGGAACACCTCAACTCCGTTGGATCGAATTCGCCTCGGGATGATTACGAGCTCCCAAATTTCCATCATTGACCACCAATTCGAGGACTCACAACACGACTTGCGCATCGCCTCTCCCGTCGATCTTGCTCCTCGGCTCCAAAAGTCGGAGGTGGTGGTGGCGATGGTACCTCATTTTCGAACCATGTCCCGACTGACGGGTTCGGATATAGTCATTCTTCCCTACCACGTCCACATCACCACGTCCTCTAGAACTCATTCTATCTAACGTACTTTAATCGATTAAAAAATTTTATGAATTAGTGATTTGTTACGCTTGATTACCCGCGAAGAATTTTATGAGAAATTGAATAAGGATTCTTTCGATCAAACAATGTTTTAAGTATTCTATCCTAGTTCACACAAAAGGCCACATTCATTCCCTAACACTTTCCATACTTATTCCCTCCTCGGACATTTCTGCCCATTTCTAACCCAGGGGTATTTTCGTCTTTTTCCTACAGGGGTATTTTTGTAATAAAATTTGAGAGATTTCAAACTTTGATAAAGCAGGTCACTTGAAATTCCCAAAACTGGAGGGTATTTCAGAAAATTTGTAAAATCGGAAGATATGGCATCATTTCGAAAACTAGGGGTATTTTGGTAATTTTGTCAATCAGGGGTAATTTTGTAATTTTTGTATATCAAGGGTGTTTTAATAATTGTAAAACTCGAGGGTCCTTTTGAGAATTTTCCTTTCTTAAACGATGATGTTGCAAAAATTTTGTACTGTGGTCGTTTTTTAATTTTACAAGTTGAGGGCATTTTGAATTTTTCCAAACCAAAGTATTTCATTGATGATTTTCAAAGCAGAGTTGAATATTTGAGAAGTAGTTGAAATTTTTGGACAAAATCATTGATTTGATATTTTATGAGTCAAGGGTATTTTAGTAATTTTACCCCTAAGGGCATTTTTGTAATTTTTCACAAATCTACTTTTTCGAGAAAACATTGTAAAAATGGTTGTTCTTATATTTGAAAGAGTGATTTTAAAGATTTTGTAGGAATTAGGGTTTTGTTGTTTTTTTTTCAAAAACATGGTTAGTTCCCTTTCGGGTTTTAGTCGTTGTGTTTAGCCTATGACCGAGCCCTCTTGGTCAGGGTGAACCCAAGCTACGCACCAGGCAGGTTTCGTGTGGAGAGGAGGTGAGTCACACGGACTGCTTAAATACCAAGCTCCCACCGAACCTTTCTAGACATGCATGAGAGGTTATCACACTGCCGAGCCCTCCGGGTTAGGGTGAACCCAAGCTACGCACTGTAGGATACTGCGAAGAGGTGGTGAGTCACTCGGTTGCTTAAATACCTGTGCTCTTGGGATCCAATCCTAGACATGCATCTGGGGTTACCACACCCTAGCTCAATGACTTAGCCATAGGTTGGTTTGGTTCATTAAGTCTTATGCTCTATTTGTGTGATTGAGTAATCTAACCCTAGGGCTCAAAAGTCCTATAAGTCTATTCTCGTTCCATGCTTCCTACCCTTCTACGGAAAATAATTCACAAAGAGGTTCGAAGAACTTACAGGCGGATAGATCTTTGGAGACTCGGGCCATGACGTTCAAAACCCAAAAATACTTTAAAAGGCCTACTAAAACATTTTTGGGCCTTGGGCCCCACAAATGTAGAGTATTGAACTGGGCTCGATACCAATTTGTAAAAATTTCAAACCCGCCCAAACGTTAGGACCGAATATGGGTCATTCTGAAAAAACTTTTGAAACCCATTTTAAATCCAATTTAAGTTTTGTTGAAAACTTCTCGTTTTTGGTTATCTTGCTGAAATCATACTTAGATTAAATTCGGAAATTTAATGGAAGTCAAGTTATTAAACCAATTTTGATTGTGTCCGCTGACACGATAAAACATTTTCGTATTGATTTAGGAAAACATGTGATTTTAATTTAATTTTTAATAGTGTAGTTTAAAAGCAAGTATCCAACATATGCATAGTAACAAAATAAAGTTTATGGAGGCCTTATTACAATCCAAATAAAAACAAACCAATAATGAAATAACATATCTAAGTTAAAGTTCATTTATTTCAAGTCCACTGCATGGCCACCTCGAGTCCCTCCGGCTCCATATCCGCGATCTATGCATCACTTGAAAAAAATAATGGAGAAGGTGAGTCACCAAGACTCAGTATGTAACCCTTCCCCATTTTGAAAACATTTTCATACACAACACATAACCATTAATATGCGAGAATATTAAATGCCCATCCTAGCCATCCAAGCGCCCTTTGTCTACCCGTTGTGGTACCAAACCACTGGTGGTGCCAAACCACCGGTGACATTTAGTCACAATGTGTTACCAAAACATCGGTGTCCGTGACACGGATCAATTGATGGGGCCAACCCATCGTGTGATACCAAATCACTGGCAGACGATCCCATATCTCAAGTGGGGCCAACCCACGGTGGTGTTAACCATAGGGATAAGTCGCTATGAGGTGCCAAACCTCTGGAGTTACCAAACCTCTGGTGACCGTAGTCACGGTGTGTTACCAAAACATCGGTGCCCGTTAACACGATTAACTTGCGCCTCCACTCATCAATCGCACATCAATCACATATGTATATGTTTCATGTCATCACATACTTAAATCTCATGTATCAATGCATCATGCTTCCCAAAAGCATCAAATAACAAATTCATATTAACAGGTACTTACCTGAATCACCATCTATACCGATGTGGTATATTATCCAATGCTACATAAAAATCAAGATAGCATTCACAACAATCAGCATATTTAACAAGTTATATGTGTGTATGTACACACCTGTCACCACTGAGTGATCTAAATCCCGAATGAAGAAATCGGCCACCCTAGATCTATTGTCCCTAGATTCGGCCAAAACATGAGTCAGTACCATGGCCTATTCAGCCAACACAACTTATACCATAGAATTATCATTTGAGATCCGAGATCTTACCTTGCTTGGATTTGGTTTCTAACAACCCGAATCCTTATATGGGTTCCTAGCAATTGGCCAACCTTAAATACCAAACAAGATTAGTTTCGGCTTTTCTCCAATTATCCACTGAAAGGTTTAGAAAGACTTGACTTACCGTTAACTTACCAAATCTAGTTGATGGAGACTTGAACCGATTTCTTCAAGATCCCGAAACACCTAAACATAATCGATTTCATTAAAGAGAGTTAATACCTTTTTATCAAGTGCCGAAATAGGTCCTTACCTTCCCCCTAGAAGTCGACAAGTACTAGAGGCCAATAAAGAAAACACTTGATCTACTTACCTTAAAACCTGATTGAAGAAATAGAGGGGAACACTATGTTTGAGATTCGGCCAAGACTTGAAATTTGGGGAGGTTATTGGCAATGGAAGAAGTAAAGGGTTTCGGTCAAGGTGAGTGAATAGGAGAAAAGGAAATCGGCACTTCCAAGGGAGTGTATTCGGCCAAGGGGAGAAAGAAAATAATGGGAAAGAAAGGTGTTGAATGGTTCGGCTTAAGGGGATTTTTGAGAAGAGGAGTGTGTAAAGAGAAGGTGGGTTTCGGTTTGGCAATGAAGAGAAAGAAAGAGTAGGTGTTTTCGGCTATAGATCAAAGAATAGGAGCAATGAGATTTTCTTCTAGTTTGAGAAAGAATGAAGAGAAAATTATCACAAGGGGGGAAAAGCTTAGCCGAAAATAACTTAGTAAATTGGTATTATCTCCTCCCAAAGACCTTGTCAGTCCACACCACTAAGGAGTTCAACCTACCACCAACTCCTTAATTGGTTTAATTCAAAATAATCTCGAATTAATCCCCATAACCAAAGAATAATCCTAATAATAGCTTCTTTTATCTCCTATTATCCTTAGCATAAATAAAATCCCTTTTTAAAAGCTCATATTATCTTTTAATAAATAAAAAAAATAAGAGTTTAAAGGGAGGAAGACTCTCCCATATGTGCCGTCCAACATAATGCCAAAAAGAGGAGAATTGTGACTCGAACCAAGGTTCTCCCTTGTTCCTTGATGGCGTCACATGAAGCTCCCAAGTGGCCCTCCCTTTGCCACTTATTCTAGGCTCAATTTATGTCAATTGTTCCTTTATTTATTCTTATAACCCCTAACTACTAAGGCTCTTCACCTTTAAAGCTTATAAATAATATTTTCCACTATTCCGAGTTAGCTCAAGGCCCCTAATTAAATCTTATCATGCCATAAATATCATCTCAGCCATTCACACAAGCAAAATAATGCAAATACAAATAACCCCATTTTTAGGATGTTACATAAACTAACCTTCCAGGTGACGATTAGTGCATCGAACCGGGCCGGAGTGAAGCACAAGGTGGCCATGCAAAAGAAGGTGGATCCGGCGACAAAGTTTCCCCATGTTAGTTTTTTTTAAAGTACTTTATATGATGGATTTAAAATACATTGTAATAAGGCCATAGGCCATTTGTTTACATTTTAGATTTAAAATGGGCATTTAGTATTTATTCTCGTTTTAATTTCTTTCAAGGACATGTAATTAAGTTTTGGGCTTTTAATTATTAAGGCACACTTTATGTAATTTTCTATTTGGGCTTTTTTCAACACGATTTATTTTACTAAAAATTTTCTTAGTGACAAACCAGATCCGGTAGTAGTGTTTGGGCTGGGTTTGGGGTGTTACAAATTAGTATCAGAGCCTGGTTCAAAACTCGGCTTTGGGATTTTGGGCCCAAAAGATTTTCTAAAAATTGGTTTTTAAAACATGAATTTTTATTAGTAAAGGTTTATTAGCTCAACATGGCACCTGTATCTCCAGCCCAAGTCCGCTAGGTAAGTACTCTAAACCATTATGTGATATATATATATATATATATACACGTGGGCTTGCTGGGCTTTATGGGACGTAGCCTAGTTTAATTAGACTTTGATGAACTATAGGCCTAGCTTAAACCACTTCTTAAATTCCATAAGACTTAATTTATCCAAACAAATCCTGTGAACTAGTCGCCGAGTTAGGGTGTGGCAACAGGCATATGCATGTCTAGGATTGGATTCAGGGAGAGCTTGGTATTTAAGCAGTCCTAGTGACTCACCTCCTCTTTGCTGGAATCCTACCTAGTGCGTAGTGACTGTTCACACTAACCATGAGGACTTGTTGACGGACCAAAATTTATAATTAAAACGGGACTAGCCACCCTATTTTGTAAAATTGCTAAAATAACCAAAATAACCTTGGTTTGAAAAAAAATTACCAAAATACCCCCGATTTGTAAAATTACCGAAATACCTCCGAATTTCAAAATTGTCGAAGTACCTCGGATTTATAAATTACTGAAATACCGAATTTGTAAAATTATCGAAATACCCCCAGATTTGCAAAATTATTGAAATACCCCTGAGTTGAAAAATTACCAAAATACCCTTATTTCACCAAATCACCCAGAACTTTATTTTGGAAAATTACGAAACTACCCCTATAGGTTAAAATTACGAAAATACCCCTAGGTAGTGAAATGACGAAAATACCCCTAGGAGAGGAATATGAGTTCATGGATGTTGCTTGTGTGGTTGATGCGTGTATGTGATGTTCTGATTGATGATGATTGAATGAGAATTCTAGAATTAGGAAATATAGACTTGAGAACTAAACCTGTAGATAGAATTCGAATTTGAAAGAACTACTATCGAAATAATTTTACATAAGATTGTTCGTGGTTAATAAGTGGGAACAATTAATTATTCATAAAATTCTTAATCAGATAAACGTCGATCGAAAGAATGAGTACAAGGGGACAGAGACACTCCATATGCGAATCATGGTGCGTACCCTACCATAGTATACTAAGTGGTTATTTTGGCTTTAGAATTAGAGTGCGCAGCGAAAGCAAAGTGGTGAGACTCAGGTAGAATGATTTCTAGTTAGTTGGAAATTTCGAGGACGAAATTTCTTTAAGGAGGGTAGAACTGTAACATCCTAAATTTTTGGGCCTATGCGTTTAATGAGTGAATATGTGGAATGAGTTAATTTAAGTGTTAGGGGTCCAAATTGGGATCAGGCTTAGGCAGAGGCCTTGATTAAAATTATCTGTTTGGGCATTATAGGGTTTAAAAGGTAGTATCTATGTTTAAAATACCAAAGTGGGCTTGTGGCCCAATCTTAGGAGGTGACGCCACACAAGGGAGTAAAGGGCCCAAATTTAAGTTTCATAGAGCCCAATTCTTTTAATTTAAGTTAGCTAAATTTTGGGCATTAGGATTAGGTGGAGTGGATGGCAACAAGGCTAAAATTTAGGGTTTTAATGTTTAAAATATGTGGATAATAAGCAGATAAAGGCTATTGTCTAGGAATTTATTTTATGTGGATAATAAGCGAGATAAAGGCTAAGATTTAGGATTTTAATGATTAAAATATGTGGATAATATGCTGATAAATGAGGAGGAGTTTGAGATAATTAAGTCTCTTTTAGATGAGCTAGTAGATTAAGATAAAGGAGAAAAGTTAGAAATTATCTACAAAGAGAGTGATGGCCAAGAATCCATCATTGAGAGGAGTAAAGAAACCAAGAACTACATGGCAAAGGGTTGCCGAATTTCCTATAAATAGAGGGGCTAGCTCCTTGTTTCGACATAAAATCCTCTCCTTTTGTGCCGAAATTCCCTAGCTTCTTTTCTCCAAATTTCTTTCTCTAATTTCTTTAAAAGCTGAAACTTTTCCCCACTTCCTTTTCCCTTGTGCCGATTTCTCTAAAAAGCTGAAAACTAATAGTTAATGGTTTTATGATGGGCGGCAATTCAGGATTTGTAGGAGGCTTAGTCGACTAGATCTAAAAGCCGAAAATCATAAGTCTCCAATTTTAGGATTTTAAGGTAAGAAGATTATCCCTAGATTTTTATTAGATTCGTTCAATATATATATGATCTTAACTCTAAAAGGATGATTAACGATTAAATATTGTTATAGTAGCTCTGATAAGGATTTGATGGAATTAAATATGGATCAGACAAAAGAAAAAACCCCTAAGTTTAAGAAACGAGCAGTATCTGCTATTCGAGATTGGCCAATTGGTTGTGGACCGACTTCTGAACAACATCTTAGGCATATAGTAGTTGTGTCGACTAAGGATAGTGTCGAAATAGAAAGACTCATTTTATCGGTAATTAGGTGTGTAACACTTCCCCACTATCTAGATCTGATTAATAATAAATGTATATATATATATATATGTATATGTTTTCACAAGATATATATGTTACATTAAAAGCCGAAATCTCAGATTTAAACGACAGACCCTTAGGTTAGTAAATAATCTAACTATATGTTACAAGTAAATTGTTGTACATGTTTTAAATTATTGTGCATGTTACATGGGGTGGGTGATGAAAGGAGGAAGTTATATGTACATGTATATGAGTAAACAGCTTTTTCTTGTGAACATCATGTATGCTAATGCCGTGAACTATTATCTTGGCTTGACCATTATATGTTATACGGCTTGACCAATATATGTTGATGAGTAGCTTGACCGCCATCTTGGAGATGTAGTGTGGGTTGATTGTAGAAATCCCCAATGGTGTGTTGGTTGGTGCAGGCGTGTATCGGATGGAAACCTAGGCAAATGGGTTGGGCTTTGCATATTATATGTTTCCATGTAAATGAATTTATTGTTATGTTTAATGAGGCCCAAATCTAGTGGTGCATGAGGGTTGCACACTGAGTCTTGCGTCAGACCCCCTTTAAACTAACCTTTCAGGTCACGATTAGTGCATCGGACCGGGCCGGAGTGAAGCGCAAGGTGGCCGTGCAAAAAAAGGTGGATCCGGTGACAAAGTTTCCCCATATTAGTTTTTTTAAAGTATTTTATATGATGGATTTAAAATACATTGTAATAAGGCCATAGGCCATTTGTTTACATTTTAGATTTAAAATAGGCCTTTAGTATTTATTCTCGTTTTAATTTCTTTCAAGTGTAATTAAGTTTTGGGCTTTTGATTATTAAGGCACACTTTATGTAATTTTCTATTTGGGCTTTTTGTCAACACAATTTGTTTTGCTAAAAATTTTCTTAGTGACAAACCAGATCCGGTAGTAGTGTTTGGGCCGGGTTTGGGGTGTTACATTACAAAACGAGACTGCGACCCTAAAGAATCGCGATCTCTTTTCTTCTTATAGTCTATGCACCTAACTCAAAGTGTCTCACCGATTCCTTTAACCTCCTCCAATACCTCCTTAACTAACTGAGTCAGCTCATCAACCCCAGCTCGATCATAAGATCCCGTCTCAGCCACTAGCAAAGCTGGTGCATCCATTTCAGACATATGCCCAGATGCTTCCCACCTAACTCTAGCTCCTCGGCCTCTGCCAAGGTCACGTCTACCACGTCCATATCCTCTATCGCTCATGTTCACTAAATTGACTTAATCTTATTAAGAGTCTTATGGATCAGTATACTATTCACTCTTTATTAAACAATATTTTATGAAGTATAGGAAGTAAAGTCGTTTTCGCAAAACGTATTTTAAAGTCTCAATCTCTATAGTTTCAGCTCCTAAAGCTAAAAGTTCTAGAGTAAACTTACTTGACTGATGCCGGATACCCGTGGTGCCATACTTCCTTTGGAACATGTATTTATAAATTAAAAATTTTAAACAGCTTCTGAAAATGCTTTTGAACCCAAACCACAGCTGAGTTTTACAATCGGGCTCTAATACCATAAAATGTAACACATCAACTCAGCCCATGCATTTCGACCGGATCTGATATGTCACATGAAGGAAACATATTAAGAACTTGCAATTTGTACTAAAATAGGTGTTATTAAATTATAGTTAAGAAAAAAAGTTTGGTAGTAAATACTCGATAAAATGCTTCTAATCACGAGAGGTTTAATTGATAAATTAAAAATCAAACTAATGAACCTTAAAATTGTGACTTTTGAAAATGACATTGATAATTTCGAAAGAAAATCCAAGTTCAATTATTTGACCATATTTATTATGAAATCCACTAGTTAATCAATTTTGGAAAACCATTATTAATGATTTCAGAAAATCCCCATTTAAAACATTTCAAGCAAGATATTAAGTACGTCTAAATGTAAAGCAAAATAAAACATATCCTAGAGGCCTTATTACAACTTTAAAACCCAAAATAGTAAAAGTAACGAATTAAAACGTTAAAGAAGTTTACTAATGTTTGAAAACATTATTTCCAAAGTATGGCCTCCACCGAGTCATCCATGGCCCCAAGTCCTCATCACTAAGCATCACTTGTAAGGATTAAGAAGGAGGGGTAAGTTACTAGAACTTAGTGTATAATCCCTTTACCGTTGTCCACTAGGCCTGAACTCGTATAGCATTATCTTGGCGTAAGCCCATTTACATAGCAGAATATATATATATATATATGTGCAATGTATGTAACCCAACACATCCATCCAATCACACCCCATACCAGCCATTCACACCTGTGGGGATCAAGTCAACCCACCCCGCCAATCGCACCAATTCGCAGGCAAGTTGCCATTTATAATATTTGTGGCTGAGCCACTAGAATCATATACGATAATATAATCGGCACATAGCTTTAATCACGACAGCACAAAGCCATAGTTAATTTGGCACATAGCCATTATTAGAATTTGTGGCAGTGCCACCAAACTACACTTTTCTTCATTCAATTTTCCCATCCCATGCAATATGTAGAGATGCAACATATATAATAACATAAAATATCCACATATAAATAACAACCATTAATATATTGAATACTTTTAATGAATCGGCCCATAGGGGCATTTCAGTCCATAGGGACATTTCGATAAATCTAACAATTTTTTAAATACCAATTTTGACAAATCTATAGAAATAATGTAATTTTAAGCAAATTTCCCAGTTTATGCCATATTACGATTTTAATCATATAAATAATGACGATCTTATCATCCAACATGATATCGAATCATGAATCTACGAAATTTTGGTGTGAGATTACACACCTGATTATGGTAAGTATTAAAACCTCTTGATCGTCTGCACCTATGACAACATAATACTCGATTAACTAACATAAGATGTTTTTATTAATCCAAATCTAAATCAATGATCTAAAATACTTACTCTCAATATCGTGAATGACCACGATTTGTTTATTCTCATCGGATGATGGTCTACAACCCGGTGGGAAATCTCGAACCACCGATGCTGCTTTACGCTTGGACTTATGAGTAGGAATAGCAAATCTACTCCTTTTGTGTTCTCCTATCGCTTTTCCTTTCAAATCGGTTCCACTTGCCTCCATAGGAAAATCTCTGTCAGTAATATACTACTATGAAAGAAAGTAGTCGTTTAGGGATAAGATTTGGCTTACCTCTATTTTTGAAGAATCAACGATTGAATAAGAACGAACGATAAATCCCTATAATAATCGTTTGGTCAAAACTTCGGTCCGATTTGCACCATAAATGAGTAAAGATATTTCGAAAGATCCAAGAATAAACTCCTTACCTTAACGATGATGAATCCGCTTTCTATCGGTTGACTTACTACGAATGAGACAAGATTATGAGAATCGACTTTCCACTATAACACTACACTAGAAGAAGAACATTATATAAGAGAGTAGGAGAGATATATTTTGATAAAGAAACAAGGTAAAATACCGATTAGTAATGGACACTTATATTCGGCTAGGAAGAAAAAGAAAATGAGGATGAAAAGAGGGGAATGAAGTCACTTACCAATTTGGTCAAGAAGGGAGTGTCCAACACAAAAGAAAAAGAAATGAAGAAGAAGAGATTAGGTGTTAATAGATTCGGATGGTGAAGATAAAAGAGAGAAAGAGATAGAAAAGATGTGTTACGGAGTTTCGGTTGACTCAAAAATGAAAATGATAAAAATGTTCAAAATGATCAATATGAGATGGGTGTTTCAGAAACAAGGGAAGAATGAGTATAGATGGATTGAGAGTTACGGCACAACAAAGAAAAAAAATGAGCAAAAAGGCAATGAGAGTTTCGGCCAAAAAAAAAAATAGAGTTGGGAAGAGAAAACACCAATATGCTAAGAAGAAAGTAGGCCTTACAAGTATTAAATTTACCAAATGACTAATGAAACAAAACCCCTCCCAAACCATGTATCATCTTTACCAAAAGATGAACATTGACCAAATAAAATCTTCCCAAAACACCTTCCACGCTATAGGCCAACATGTTCCTTCTTCCTTTTCTTCCATTTCATTCCTTGTTTTTCCCTTACTTTCCTCCTTACCATAATCCCTTAGCCATCTTTCCATAAATAAAAAGTCTCCCTTACCAAAAATACTATCATGGGCGACACTTAGGAGAGAAGTACAAAAATTAAATCCAAAATTTGTGCAATAGGTGAGATTCAAACCTCCCACCTCATTTCACTCATCTTAACGCCAAACCACCTTGCTACTAGCTCATCTTGTGCTAGCTAATTACACACTTTATTTCCGTAAGTCTTAATGCCATTTACCTATCTCTCCTTAAAGAGCTTGTAACATCTTGAAAATGGGCCTATGCATTTTTGATTTAATTATACGAAATGGCATGTCTTATATGTGTTATGAATGTATGGTGAACATTTTTGGAAACTTGGAAATGTTAAGTTTAAAAGAGGAAAGTGAACATTTTTGGAAACTTGGAAATGTTAAGTTTAAAAGAGGAAAGTGAACATTTTTGGAAACTTGGAAATGTAAGGAAATGTTTTAGAAATGTTAAGTTTAAAAGAGGAAACTAAGGCAAGGTGGTCTTAAGAAAATTAATAGAAGAAATTTGACACAAGAACGGGCTTGGAGAAGTGGCTAGGAGGCACCACTTAAAGCCCGAGAAGTGACGCCACAATCAAGGGGAAGGAGCCTAGGTTCGAGTCACGTGGGAAGAAAATAAAAGAGTTTTATTTTGTTGCAAGGAGCAAGGAGTTGGACGGCACCAAGGCACTTGGGAAGAGTTTAATTCTCTTTAAAATTGGCTAAATAGGTGGATCAATGATGGATAATTATTGTTTAAGAGATAAGAGATAATTAAGGATTATTTCCATTAATTTTAATAAAGATAAGAGAAGTGATGGCCAAGTAAGGGAATCTTGGCGTAGTAATTTCGGCAAAAGGAGGAAAATAAGGCTATTCATCAATCTTCTCTTTTCCATTGAAGTCTCTGCGAAAATTTCCTAGCAAACTCTCTCCTTTCTCTTATTTTGCCATAGCCGAAATCTTTTCTCCATAAGTCCACCATTGTCAATCCCCTAGTGACTCTTTTCCTCTCTTTTCTTTTGATAAACCGACAACACGTATAACCTTTAATGATTTCTTGTTAAGTTCCAAAAGTGAAAACTTGCTATTATCAAGACCATAGCCGAATAGTTTGAGACTTCAAGCAAGGGTTGTCGACTTGTGCATTAAGGGTAAGGTTAGTGATTATCGATTTCTATTCTTTTCTTCTAAGATTAAAACCAAACCGTGAAATCTAACCCCATTATTGTGTTAGTCGAAACTTGGAAAGAAGGCTTCGGGATCTGTCCATAAGTCAACCATTAGGAAGGAATCTTCCAAGATCTAAGGTAAGGAAGATATTCGGCCACAGGCCACTTTTACCATGTTTACATGTTAGAAATTAATCTAACATGTGTCACAGTGATTTCGACAGATACCAAGGGGCTAAATAGAAATTTTGGATTTCAAATCACAAGGTAAAGTATATATGTATGCAATCGGTTAAGGCTTATTTTAGCACTAGATCTATTTTCTTACATGATTTAAAAGCCGAAAACTAATCTATGAAGGGATTTAATACTGGCCGATTACAAGGAAGGGAGTCTACAACATTCCGGGATTTGATTAGTAAACAAATCGGCACCAAGGTAAGTTTTAGTGTACTAATCCTACTAGGATTTGGATTTATGGCCGAATGGCTCTTTACTAAGTATTAAATGATTGATTAAATGTAGAGATTTAAGATCTAAGGCATTAGATCAAGCTTTTCGAGATTTCAGCGAATTTGTTAAGAGAATCAGGTGTGTACCCCACACTATTTCTTAATAAGTTTTATGGCAATGTTTAATATAAGTATGTGTATAAGAATGTGAATATCGCTAAGGTACCATGTCATGGTACAAAGTACTGTGCACGTTTCCTACTCCTACTAGGATTATGTTAAATATCATTACGACACACATATGACATTATAAGAATGAGAAATAAGAATTTGGCATGTTAATGCATGATATGTATGATATGGGGCATATGGGTTATATGAAAAGGGGAAGTGAATGTGGTGACCTAAGACCACGATAACTGAATGTGGTGACCTAAGACCACGATATCTGAATGTGGTGACCTAAGACCACGATATCCGAATGTGGTGACATAAGACCACGAATTTTATAAGGGTGATGAGCACGTCGACTGCAGCGAATGCCTTCGATGGTGTGTAGCGGATGGAGGTTGACTTAGTAGTCCCACGGTGTGCGTGTGATGGTACGGGTGATGTGTAGCGGATGGAATATAGGTTTGGGTTTGGGTTGCATCATTATTTCCTATCTGTTATATGAATATGCATGTAAAATGTGAACATATACCTAAATTGTTAAATTTTAGTGTTGGTTACACATTGAGTCTGTTTGACTCACCCCTTGTGGGAATATTTTTCAGGTAACGATCAGTAATAGACCGGGTCGGCAGGAGCTTAAAGGTGGCCATGCACAGCAAGGAATTTATTTAATTTGGATTTTATTTCATTAAGTACTTTGAATTTATTTTTTTTGGGAATTATTTGATGTAATAAGGCCATAGTAGAACTACTTTACTTTGCTTTTATTTATTGAGCTTACAAACTTTTATTTATTAAAAGATTAAGTAAATTTATTTTAAAACAAAGCCTAAACGTTTTGTCACCTAAAGTAAAGGTTTTTAATAATGAAATAAACTTGTTATCAACTCAAGCCCAACCCAAAACAATCTTTCTTTCAAAACACACAAGTTTTTCCTAAGTAACAAAAGAATTTGAAACGGTTTACACCGGGGAACATACCAGATCCGGTTAAGGCTCGTGGGTCGGGTTTGGGGTGTTTCAGTTTGGTATCAGAGCCCAATTTTAAACTCTTGGCCTTGGGTTTAAGGCCCAAAAAGTTTTCGAAGTTAAGCCCAAAAAGAATTTTTGTGAATTAAGCAGGATTTTTTGGCATGGCCCACTAAGTCTCTCAATTCAAGTCCACTGTAAGTACTCCGATCTCTTGTGTGATTTATATTATGACTTGTAGAAGGGGTAGAAATGGAACATAGAATAGAGATTTAGTACTTGAACCTTAGGACTAGATACCCAACAATTACATAAGACATAAATGCCTATTTAAAAAAACCTGTGGATAAGTCGCCGAGTTAGGGTGTGGCAACCATGGTACGCATGTCTAGGATTGGTTTCGGTGGGAGCTTGGTATTTAAGTAGTCCTAGTGACTCACCTCCTCTCCACTCGAATCCTACCTGGTGCGTAGCCTCGGTTCACCCTAACCAAGAGGACTTATACACGGGCTAAACCCCTAACTAAAACCCGAAAGGGACTAGCCAGTTTTTTTTTTTGAAAACCCTAGTTTTATAATCACCAAATTACCCTTGAATAGTAGCAAAACTTATTTTGAAAATTTTCAAAATATTTTCGATTTATAAAAAATACAAAATAGCCCTAGTGGTAAAATTACAAAAATGCCCTTGGTTTATGAAAATTTTCAAAATACCCACAGTTCTTATCAAAATTTCATTACTTTGCTTAAAGGAACCCTAAATTTACAAAATATCAAAATACGTTGATTATGGGAAGAAAAAAATTTACGAAATTACCCCTAACCTACAAATTACCGAAATACCCCCGAGTTACAAAATTACCGGAACGACCCCCGATCTTCAAAAAATTTTTGCAACAACATTAATTTGGAAAACAAATTCTCAAAAACAACCCTAAAGTTTTGTAAATTCCAAAGTACCCTTGATTTATCAAGATTTACAAATTTACCAGAGTTAATTACCAAAATACCCTCGAATTTCAAAATATCCAAAATACCCCCGGGAATACAAAATTTCCAGAATACCCTTAATGACAAAATCACCAAGGAACCTTATTTTGACAAATTATGAAAATACCCCTGTAGGACAAATTACGAGAATACCCTTGGGATAGGAACGGACAGAATGTCCGAAGAGTGAATGTGTATGTGAGATACTATGGAATGGATGTGCTTTTCTGTGAATTAGGATAGAAGACTTGAAACTTTGAATGATCGAAAGAACCCCTATTAAACTTCCTGCCATAAAACTTCTTTTGGATAATCAGTGGAATAAGGGCTAATTCATAAAATTTCTTAAACCAGACTAAAGCGCGATCGTAGAAATGAATTCAATGGGACGTGGTCGTAATGTGCGTGGCCATGGAAGAGGCCGAATGACCGTGTCTGAACCTGTTAGATCGGGTCAAGGATCTGAGAATGAAATGCCACCACCACCCCCAGCCGCTAATGTGGAATATCAGGACCAGACGGGGGATGACGCAGTGTCACAAGCGATGCGGGTCTTGGAAAGGGTAGCAAGAGTAGGTGGAGCCATGGGAGCTCAAAAGTCGGTACCTGAGCGACTCCAAGCCAACGGAGCTGAAGTGTTCCGTGGTATATCAGGTGTAGCACCCAATACCGCTGAGTATTGGTTGGAGGCGACTGAGCGGATTATGGATGAGCTTGACTTAACTGAAGAGGAAAAGCTGAAAGGGTTGGTGTCGCTTCTCCGTGATGAGTCATATCAATGGTGGCTCACGGTGCGAGATGGTGCTACAGCTGAGGAACTCACATGGGAGTATGCTAAGGTAGCATACCAGAAGAAGTATGTGGGCACTCATTATATTGATGCCCAGAGAAAGGCTTTTCTAGAAATTTGGTTCAAGGAACAAGTCCATACCGAGTACAAGGTCAATTCTAAGGTCGAGCCGTTATGCACGAGGCATAGTGTCGATTGAGCATGAGCGGTGTGTTCGGTTTGAAGACAAACTAAGAGATGACCTAAGGTTATTGATAGCCCCACAACAGGAGTGGGAGTTTGCTGTATTAGTGGAAAAGGCCAAAGTGGCCGAGGGTATTAAGGAGTCCGTGAGGGAGAACTTCAATCAAAATAGGCAGAAGAGAGAATTTGGATCGTCAAGGCCATCCAGGAATGAGCAAAAGAGGCCTAGAGTTGAAGGGTCGCGAGGTCAGCAAGATGCTACTGGAGGGCAGTACCCTACTTGTGAACAATGTGGGAAGAAGCACTTAGGTGAATGTTGGAAAAAGATGGGAGGATGTTTTAAGTGTGGGTCAAAGGACCATATGATTAAGAACTGTCCGATGAGACCAGATGGGAATCAACCAGTAGCTCAGAATGTTAATCAAGCTAGTAGAGGTGGACAATGACCTCGGTGGGTCATGGTCTAAACCATGGAGGAAATGGTTTGGTAGTGGTCGTGGAGCACCAAGCGGAGGTGTGAAGGTTCAAATGCAAGCGCAACCAAGGTTGGTTTACGATCAACCGTCGTGAGGAGAGTGATGTGCGGATGTGACAATGGGTAAGTTTCTTATTTTGGAATGCCTTTATTGCCTTGTTTATTATAGAGCTAGTTCGTTCTTGTATTGCTAGTGAATGGTATGAAACCTTAGATGTGAACTTTGGAATTGTGCATAGGAAATGTGTTAGTTTTAATAAGATCGAGTCTTGTGACAATAACGTAGTGTGGTGAGTTAGATTGTATGATTGTTCGTTAGTAAGTAATTTCGAGGATGAAATTATTTTAAGGGGGTAGAACTGTAACATCCTGAAAATGGCCTATGCATTTTTGATTTAATTATACGAAATGGCATGTCTTATATGTGTTATGAATGTATGGGAAACTTGGAAATGTTAAGTTTAAAAGAGGAAAGTGAACATTTTTGGAAACTTGGAAATGTTAAGTTTAAAAGAGGAAAGTGAACATTTTTGGAAACTTGGAAATGTAAGGAAATGTTTTAGAAATATTAAGTTTAAAAGAGGAAACTAAGGCAAGGTGGTCTTAAGAAAAGTAATAGAAGAAATTTGACATAAGAACGAGCTTGGAGAAGTGGCTAGGAGGCACCACTTAAAGCCCGAGAAGTGACGCCACAATCAAGGGGAAGGAGCCTAGGTTCGAGTCGTGGGAAGCAAATAAAAGAGTTTTATTTTGTCTGCAAGGAGCAAGGAGTTGGATGGCACCAAGGCACTTGGGGAAGAGTTTAATTCTCTTTAAAATTCAGCTAAATAGGTGGATCAATGATGGATAATTATTGTTTAAGAGATAAGAGATAATTAAGGGATTATTTCCATTAATTTTAATAAAGATAAGAGAAGTGATGGCCAAGTAAGGGAGTATTGGCGTAGTAATTTCAGTAAAAGGAGGAAAATAAGGCTATTCATCAATCTTCTCTTTTCCATTGAAGTCTCGCCAAAATTTCCTAGCAAACTCTCACCTTTCTCTCTTATTTTGCCATAGTCAAATCTTTTCTCCATAAGTCCACCATTGCCAAATCCCCTAGTGACTCTTTTCCTCTCTTTTCTTTTGATAAACCGACAACACGATAACCTTTAGCCGATTTCTTGTTAAGTTCCAAAGCTAAAAACTTGCTATTATCAAGACCATAGCTGAATAGTTTGAGACTTCAAGCAAGGGGTTGTCGACTTGTGCATTAAGGGTAAGGTTAGTGATTATCGATTTCTATTCTTTTCTTCCAAGATTAAAATCAAACCGTGAAATCTAACCCCATTATTGTGTTAGTCGAAACTTGGAAAGAAGGCTTCGGGATCTGTCCATAAGTCAACCATGAGGAAGGAATCTTCCAAGATCTAAGGTAAGGAAGATATTCACCACAGGCCACTTTTACCATGTTTACATGGTAGAAATTAATCTAACATGTGTCACAGTGATTTCGACAGATACCAAGGGGCTAAATAGAAATTTCAGATTTCAAATCACAAGGTAAAGTATATATATATATGCAATCGGCCAAGGCTTATTTTAGCACTAGATCTATTTTCTTACATGATTTAAAAGCCGAAAACTAATCTATGAAGGGATTTAATACCAACCGATTACAAGGAAGGGAGTCTACAACATTCCGGGATTTGATTAGTAAACAAATCAGCACCAAGGTAAGTTTTAGTGTACTAATCCTACTAGGATTTGGATTTATGGCCGAATGGCTCTTTACTAAGTATTAAATGATTGATTAAATGTAGAGATTTAAGATCTAAGGCATTAGATCAAGCTTTTGAGGATTTCAAATAATTTGTTGTTTAATTAGGTGTGTACCCACACTATTTCTTAATAAGTTTTATGGTATGTGTATAAGAATGTGAATATGGCTAAGGTACCATGTCATGGTACAAAGTACTCAAGTACATTTCCTACTTCTACTAGGATTATGTTAAATATCTGTTACGACACACATATGACATTATAAGAATGTGAAATAAGAATTTGGCATGTTAATGCATGATATGTATGATATGGGGCATATGGGTTATATGAAAAGGGGAAGTGAATGTGGTGACCTAAGACCACGATAATCGAATGTGGTGACCTAAGACAACGATATCCGAATGTGGTGACCTAAGACCACGATATCCGAATGTGGTGACCTAAGACCATGAATTTTTTAAGGGTGATGAGCACGCCGATTGCAATGACTACCTTTGATGGTGTGTAGCGGATGGAGGGTTGAATTAGTAGTCCCCACGGGCGTGCGAGGATGGTCTTGGTGATGTGTAGTGAATGGCATATAGGTTTGGGTTTGGGTTGCATCATTATTTCCTATCTGTTATATGAATATGCATGTAAAATGCGAACATATGCCTAAATTGTTAAATATTAGTGTTGGTTACACATTGAGTCTGTTTGACTCACCCCATATGGGAATATTTTTCATGTAACGATCAGTAATGGACCGGGTCGGCAGGAGCTTAAAGGTGGCCATGCACAGCAAGGGATTTATTTAATTTGGATTTTATTTCATTAAGTACTTTGAATTTTTTTTTTGGGGGGAATTATTTGATGTAATATGGCCATAGTAGAACTACTTTACTTTGCTTTTATTTATTAAGCTTACAAACTTTTATTTATTAAAAGATTATGTAAATTTATTTTAAAATAAAGCCTAAACGTTTTGTCACCTAAAGTAATGGTTTTTAATAATGAAATAAACTTGTTATCAACTCAAGCCCAACCCAAAACAATCTTTCTTTCAAAACACACAAGTTTTTCCTAAGTAACAAAAGAATTTGAAACGGTTTACACCGGGGAACATCCCAGATCCGGTTAAGGCTCGTGGGCCAGGTTTGGGGTGTTTCAGAGCTTAAACATAAAAATTTTCCTATGGCCTAACTTGAACCCGAAACTTCCTAAAAACCCCGTAACTTTCTAAAATCACCTTACTAATAAGTACAACTTGAAATAATGCCGTTCTCTTGTTCTCAAAAAATTTTAAACACTCCTACGCCAATGGCAAAAAATTCCCAATTCTACTATGTCCAATTTCGAGATGTTACACTCCTGCTGCAAGGAAGTAAAATAAATATTCCCTTGCACATCATGAGACTCGAACTTGAGCCCCCTTGTAGCCTTAAACACGTAACCGCCACTGGATTACAAGCTCAACTTGTGTCATAATTTCGCCATAATTTCTTTTAAGGCCTACCTGCTAACACCAAGGTTCACTTAAGAGAAAACCAAAATTTTGCAAAAGCCATGGCTTGAAACCAAGACTTTTCAAATACTCCCAAACACTCCTGAATCACTTAACCATAAAAGCAACCAATCAATTGTGTCATTTTCTTGCACACATAAACTTTTATGTGTTCCCACGCTCAAGACCTATATCCTTCTAGGCCCAAATTCAGGGCATTACAGCTGCCCTGATAGATGTTCCAATTACTTATGTTGAGAATTTTAGTGATCTTGGCTGCTAAAGATGATCTTTCTTATTATATACTCTACTGTTATTATTAAACCTACCACTTTTTATTTTTTTACTCTTTTAAGACAACTTATATTTTCAATATTTAAATAATAAATTTAGAATAAAAATTAGCGAAGTTCTTCACTTTTTTAAAATGGATAAAAAAATAACTAAATTAAAAATATATTTATATTCTAATGATAAATAATTCAAGAGTCTATTGTCAATAGTTTGAAAAATAACTTGCATATTAGCTTAATTCAACTAGTTACGATATGTGAATTGAAGGAATCTGACATGGAGTCAAAGAGGCACCATATCTGTATGCTTGGAAAATGACAATCCTCTAGGTGATTCTTCATCTCAATCTCCATTTTCTTCCTTAATTTTCGTCTTCCTTGTAGAAGCTTCTGTTTAGATTGTTGGGGTTCGACCCATATAAACTACTATATAATAAAAGTGGAGAAGAATGAATACAAATATTTTAGGTGGAAAACCCTCAAAGAGAGAAAAACCACGGGCAATGGAAGCTTTGAATTTCCACAACATGAGTAAAAAATTGAGAGTAAAATATGCAAAAAAAAAAAAACCTAAATGTACCAAACATGCATTACAAATAACCCCGAATACAAAACTCAAAATCCCAAAAAGAAAATGGGAAAATAAAATCATAGGGAACTCACAAAAAGAGGTATAAAATACTCTACATAATTACACTAAAACTCTCACCAAAACTCATATGCGGCTACATCTTGTTGCCATTAAAGAAAAGCCTTTTTTCTTATTGGTATCTTGAAATAAGGATACAAGACCCCTTTAAATAAGCTAAGTAGAGTTCTAATTATATCAAAATATCCTTGGAATAAACTGAGTTTAAACGGGAAAAAATAGCAGAGTTTATTTGGGATTTTTTGGACTATTGAAAATGGACTCTAAAATTATTTATCATAAGAATATAAAAGCAATTTATATATATTTAGTTCGGTTGGTTTTTATCCATTTTAGGACAGTGAAGAACTTGGCTAACTATTAGTCTAAATTCATTATTTAAATATTAGAAATATGAGTTGTCTTAAAAGAATAAAAAATCCAAAAGTGGTTGGTAGCTTTTTTAATTTTTAACAATAAAGTGGTTGGTAGCATTTTATTTTATGGAAGTCTTACCTAGTTTTTTGCTATTTTTTGTTGTAATAATTGGATGGTAAATGTGGATATCTATACATAGATTTAGGTTATTTCTTGTACATGGTATTTAGATAAAACTTTGGACTTGTCAAATTTAAATTATTTCAAGATGTATCATTTATATTTTACATTAGAGCTATCCAATTTAGCATGGGTGTCACAAAATAAGGAGAAAGAGAGCAAATAGAAAAAATTGACAAATTGAAAGAGAAGGGAATCAAACTCAAGTTTTTATGAGAATTGCTCCTTCTCCTTGTTTTCTCTTAACCGCTAAGTCAATTACTCATCATTGACATAAACTTACAATATTTATTTTAAAAACAAGGCGTGTCACATACTAGAGTTTAAAGCAAAATTTGTAAAATAATAAAAATAGTTCGAAGGAAGGGATTTGAACATGGGTTTCAATTATAGTTTCACTAACAGTTAACCAATAGACTAATAAATCATTTGTTTCCTAGAAGTGTACAGGTAATCTCAAAAATAGGGCATGACCACTCTCTCTCAGTTCACAAACCCAATTCTACTAACACCCAACTTTTAGGATGTGACAAGCTGACTGTGGGTCTCAACCAATAACAACTTTGTTTCATAGGTTAAGTGGTAAGGTTGTGAGGGCTCCTACCACAAGTTGATTGGATCGAAAAGGCTACTAGGGATATAGTTGGTGATAAAGAGCAACAAATGTGATAGGAGAGTCTTTAGCATAACATTTGTAATATACAGACTAGCATGAATCATCTGATGAAATATAACTACAATAAAATTAAAAATACAGGATAACTATTTATTTTAAAACATTATTTATCAAGTATTCTCTATATTTTAATAAAACATTAATTAAATTGATTCAAATAATTTAACTTATTCAAATTTGATTAAATTATATTTTAAAAATAAAAATTTTAAATTAAGTAACTTTAGTGTAAATTCTAAATGATACAACTTGAAATAATTTAAATTTGACAAATCCAAAGTTTTGCCCAAACACCATGTACAAGAAATAACCTAAATCTATGTATAGATAGCCACATTTACCATCCAATTATTACAAAAAAAAAAAAAAAAAGAAGAAGCAAAAACCTAGCTAAGACTTCCAAATAAATCAACAACATTAAATTCCTTTCCTATGAATGTTAGGTACCTACCACTTTATTATCAAAAAAGTAATAAAAGCTATCCACCACTTTTGGATTTTTTTTACTATTTTTAGAAAACTCATATTTCCAATATTTAAATAATGAATTTAGAATAATAATTAGCCAATTTCTTCACTCGCTTAAAATGGATAAAAAAAACCAACTAAATCAAAAATATATATAAATTGCTTTCATATTCTGATGATAAAAAATTTCAAAGTCCATTATCAATTGTCTAAAATATCACTTGAATATCACTTTAAGTCACGTAGTTACGATGTGTGAATCGAAGGAATCAGTAACCCCCAACCCTGATATAGACATTATGGCTAGATTGAGTAGGTTACATTAGCCACCGAAATGGCTAAGCTAACTTATGTTACTTTGAATACCTTCAATAAATTCATTTTAGAGAAAAAACCATAATTATTCATTTGTGTTAGTTTAAAACATTCATTTTTTAGGTCATCTATACTTAAGATTCATTTTATTTTTGATAGTGTTGTTTTAGAAAAATTGTTTGCTTGTCACTCTTCTTTGTAAAAACTCGATGTTAAACTAATGCAGCGAAAAAAAACCATTTTTCAAGTCATTTTGGAAACCTAGTTGCCTTGTCGACTTTTTTTTTTTTCAAAAACGATTTCTTGTAATGCAAAAGAATTTTGGGACCAATGTTGAATTTTACTTAAGCCAGATATCATGTGTTTTCTTTGTAATCCATGCTTGCAAAATTCCCCAAAATGAAACCAAGCCAGAGAACAAAAATAATTAAAAATTACAAACCAAAACTAATAAAGACTTATTAATAATACTTATTAAAAATAGTCTGAGGTCTAAGGTGATTCTCCATATGCCAGATCTGGTCCTAGTTTCGAGGTTTACTTGAAAAGTTAAACACTATGGAGGTTGAGCTGATGAAAACTCAGTGTGAGTTGAACAATTATTTAAATAGACATAAATATCAAATACAGTGAAATATGTTAGTAATAATAGAAGAACACATAACCTATAACACCCCAAACCCGGCCTGGACGTTATGGCTGAATCTGGCGATGTCACATTGAAGTATCTTTCATAAAATAAGTTGTGGTTTAAATCCTCATTTCTATTTAATCACTTTTTGTTATTCAATGATGAGTCTAAAAATGGGTCCTTCATTTTCAAAGCATGAATCATTGAAAAGTTATTCACTTTTAAAAACTTTATTAATTTTCAAAGCGTCATTTACTGCGGAAACTTTTAAACCGATTGCGTATTTGAGGAAATTTTGATAAAACGTGTATCTTTCTGAAAACTCGCAGCTTTTCCTACTGCTAGCAGTTATAAACCAAAACAAAAATAAAATCCAAAATTAAAAATATAAATCCAAAGGCCCTTATTACAATAAAATACCCCAAAAATTAAGTTGAAATTATAAAATATTAAATCGAATTAGATGGGTCGTGTAGCCACCGCTGAGTCCTCCATTGCACCTATCCGCCTATGATTGGGGATTACCTGTATAGTTAAAACAGATGGGTGAGTTTACGAAAATCAGTTTGTAATCCCATAAAAGCAAATAGACAGAGAACAAACACAGTATGGGCCTAAGCCCCTTTTCAGTATCAGTGATAGTTTTAGTTTGGGCTTTGACCCATCTCAGTATAAAACAGTCATGTGTTTGGGCCTTGGCCCATTACAATAACATTAATCAGTGCAGTAACATATGAAACTGTATACAAGTCCTACCCATCCAGCCTCTACACTCCATCTTCGTCCAACCTTACACTCCATATAGGGATATAATCAACCCACCCATCCATATACTACAGAGAGTATCGAATGCAGCACTACACAGTGATATGCAGCTGGGCTGCCAGTAATTTAGACTCGAATTCTTTTGGTATACTTCCTTTGATCAATAACAGCCCATCCCCATGCAATGCATCATGCAATCATGCCATGTCATATCATAGTATCGTGTATATTGTAACATCCCAAAATTGGGCTTAATAGAATTGGGCCCATTGGGCCTTGGGCTTGGGAGTGTTTAAAATTTTTGAGAACAAGAGAACGACATTATTTCAAGTTGGACTTATTGGAAAGGTGATTTTGGAAAGTTACGGGGTTTCTAGGAAGTTCCGGATTCAAGATAGGACATAGGAAAATTTTGGTGTTGAGGCATTTAAAGGGGAGAAGGCAAGTGGCGTCTAGCATAAGGGAACAATTGGGCAACTTGCTAGCACAAGAGGAGCTTGTGACTTAGTGGCAAGTGGCGTGTATGGTAGAGGGGAGAGCTTGGGTTCAAATCCCACCTAGTGCCCTTATTTTGGATTATATTTTTTGGTCCTATAAGGTAAGTGTCGGCCAAGCTTTGAATATGGTAAGGAAGACTTTTTAATTTGGGAAAGAAGACTAAGGATATGGTAAGGAGGAAAGCAAGGGAAAAACAAGG
The DNA here is from genome assembly GCA_025506655.1 of Gossypium rotundifolium. Lineage (NCBI taxonomy): Eukaryota > Viridiplantae > Streptophyta > Magnoliopsida > Malvales > Malvaceae > Gossypium > Gossypium rotundifolium. Next base: position 51,185,718 of record CP106734.1, read on the forward strand.
AAAGAAATGAAGGAAAAAGGCAAGAGAAGGGAACATGTTGGCTTGTTATATGGGTGATGTTTTGGAAAGATATTTTGGATCAACACTCATCTTTTTGGTAAAGATGATACAAGGTTTGGTAAGGGGGAAAAAGGGGAGCTAAGAGAGTTTTGTAAGTTTCAGGACATGTAGTTTTCTTTTTGGGAGCATTTTGAGTTTTCTCTTTTTCCAATTTCTTCCTCTCTTGCCGAAACTCTAAAGCCAATATTGTACACCATTTTCCCTTGCTTTGGCCGAAACTACCAAGGCACTTTGTAACACCCCAAACCCGGCCCAGAAGTTAGGCCCAAATCTGGTGTGTCACAATGAAGAAAACGTATAAAGGATTTGTGATTCGTACTAAAATAAGTTTTGTTAAAATCAAGAAAAACAAGTTTGATTTGGGACATTTGATAAAATACTACTAACCTCAAAGATTGATTGATAAATTGATAGATTTGAACTAATAATCTTATAAAACGTTACTTTTGAAAAAGACATTGAAAATTCGAAGAAGATTTCTGTGTTAAAAATATTTGTAAAAGTTTATTATGAAATCCATTTGTTAATCGATTTTGGAAAAACTTTATTTAAGTTTTTAGAAAATTCCCATTTAAAATAATTTAAGTAAAATAATAAGTATATCAAAAATAAAGAAAATAATAAAATACTCTAAAGGCCTTATTACAACATAAAACCCAAAATAGTAAAGTGAATGAAAATAGATATCTAAAGTTCCAAAGTAAAATGCCATTTCTGAAGTATGACCTCCACTGAGTCATCCATAGCCCAAGTCCACATCACTAAGCATTACCTGAAAGGATTAAGAAAGAAAAAGGGGGGGTGAGTTACAAGAACTCATTGTGAAATCCCCTTACCATTGTTCACTAGGCTTGAACCCATTTAGCAAAAATTTGGGCTTGAGCCCATCTAACAATAACTTGGGCGAAGCCCATTAAGCATAATCTTGGGCCAAAGCCCATTTACAAAATAGAATATATCAAAAGAATGTAATGCAATCCCAAACCAACCTAATAATCCATCCGCTACACACCACCCGTACCAACCAACACACCTGTGGGGATCAAGTCAACCCACCCTGCCAACACACCAAAATGCAGGCAAATTGCCATTTATAATAATAATTCGCAGGCCAGTGGCCATTTATAGTCGCAGGCATTTAGCCATTTATAATATCATAATTTGTGGTGAAGACAGATTGTGACAGAGTTACCAAAATATGTGGCAAAGCCACCAAATAGCTTCCTCCAATCATCAATATCCCAAACCCATGCAGAATTAGGTGAATGCAACATTCATATCAAATTATGATATTTACAATATAACAACAATAATTAACAACATCAGAGATTTATTACAAACAATTTGGCATGTTAACACTTTGCAAAATCAGCCCATTATGCCATATATCAAATTCGGCCCATTTAGCCATATATCAAATTGTCCCATTTAGCTATATATCAAATTGGACCATTTAGCCATATATCAAATTGGCCCATTAAGTAATATATCAAAATCGGCCCATTAAGGCAATCTATCAAATTGGCCCATTAGGGGCATTTTCGTAATTGACCCATAAGGATATTTTTAGAATTTGGCACATATGGGCAATTTTGTAATTTGGTAATTTTACCCACTAAGGGTAATTCGGTAATCTCGCAACCCAAGGGTATTTCGGTAATTTACCCTTCAAGGGTATTTTCATAATTTCGCAACCCCGGACTTAATTACTAATTTGGGACATAAAACTTGAAACTGTTCATCTGTGTCATACTGACTAAATTGACTATAACTTGGGTTAGAAAAATCAATATCTAAATCCGTAAATTTTCCTTGAAACTAACCTCATATATCTTCTTGTTAAAATTTTTCCAGAATTTTTTTTCTTAACCATTTAGTACAGTTTATCTCTTAAAGTTTCCCTTGTTTCACTGTCCAACGATTCTGACCTCTCTTTTCTTAATTTCAAATATCTTACTGTACGGTTTTCATATACTGCTTCCATTTGTTTCTATTAAAAATAGACTCACTAAGAAATCCATACATATAAATTATAACCCGTAATTCACTTTGTACAATTTTATATGATTTTTCCAAGACAGATCAGGGAACCACGAAGTCATTCAGAACCAGTCTCACAAAAATTAACATATCTCAGAATATAAAATTCCTTTTCCTTCTCTATTTCTTCTTTATCAAAATAGACATAGTAAGATTTTATTTGATATCTCATTCAATTTCTAATTCTCTTTCTCTTATTTTTTGTGATTTTTCAAAAACACATCACTGTTTCCAACCGAAATTGTTTTATTACAAATATGATTACCACTACGATCATACGCACGCCAGAGTGATCATGGATGCCGATTTTTGGTTTTTCTTTGGTATATCGACCGAATCACAGAATATTTCATGCAAGCCTTCAGAGAAGTATGAGATCACACACAATTTCAAATATATATTCGAAAAGTATAGGATGACACACTTTATTCGGAATCCGTAAAACGATATTGTTTTAACACCCCAAACCCGGCCCATGAGTCCTGACCGGATCTGGTATGTCATGGAGTAAAATAATTTGAAAAATTTTGAGTGTCTGGTGAAAACTTGTTAAAATATGGCAAAGGTATAAAAACAGGGTTTGATAAAACTCAGTTGGGATTATTTTCATAAACATGGTCCAGTTGATAAACCCTTTGAAAACGTTTGATTATGTAAAATTTTAAAATTTGTCAAAGTTATAGTCGACATGGTGTATTTGGTTACCCGATGGTAACATCTTTGAAAACCCGTAGAAGTTGTTAAGTTTGAAAAAGTTATTTTTAACCGGTTCACTTAACATTTATAATTTCCATTTGTATTATGACGTAAGTAAAATAAAATAAACATCCAAATAATAAATAGCGGCCTTATTACAACCTAAAATAAAAACTTAGAAAGGAAAATAAATAAACTTAAAGATAATAAATTAAATTCAAATCCATCGAATAAGCATGGTCGCATTCGAGTCCTTTTCGGCTCCATCTTCGCGATCTACTCATCGCAAAATGGTAAGGGAAGGGTGAGTCACCAAGACTCGTGTGTAAATCCCCACCAAAAAATACAACTCATACACAATTTATTAAAAAACATGCAAACATGCAACCCAACTAACCATCCATACTCCTTTACTACCCCGTGTGGTCAAAACCACTAGTGGTCAAAACCACTGGTGACTAGAGTCACAAATCAAATGATGGGGCCAACCCATCGTGTGCTCAAAACCACTGATGACCATAAGTCACAAATATCATACTGTGATCAAAACCACTGGTGGTACCAAACCACTGGGACTTAGTCACAATTATCATCGGTGTGGTCAAAACCACTGGTGACCGAAGTCACAATAAATCTGATGGGGCCAACCCATCTTGTGGTCAAAACCACTGGTGACAGTCCATAAGATCATCCCCCTCCTCTCATAAATCCCACCATCAACATGCTTACATGACAATATCATAATCCCATATATCATGCATTATGTACAACATATCATTTATCAGCATATGATGGCAAACTCAATCATATATCATAGACAAAGTAATAGGGGACTTACCCGGAAACCATGATTATGCCACAAGCTAATCACTACCAAAAAGATTAAAAAGGCAACAATATGGCAATGTGAATTAATAAAGTGTGTAAAGAGTTTTACACACCTGTCACTACCGAAATCCCTAGATCCCGAAGATCCGATCTACGACGCTAGATTCTTGACCCTATAATCGGCCAACAATAGGGTTAGGGACTTAGGCCTATTCGGCCAAACCAAATAATCCCGAAGGATATGTTGTACTTGAAATAACACTCACCTTGGTTGCCGATTTGGTTTCCAACCAAATCCCGAAGCCTTAATTAGCCCCTAAATCCATGGCACATATTAGTTTCGGCATTTAAACATAAACTTTTTAACAAATGGCCCTTGGCCGAATGATGTATAAGCCTCACCATCACTTACCAAAATAAATTTGAAATCCCGAATTACCTCTTGACTTCTCGAGATCCCTACCAAAACACTTGTTAGAATCGGCTATAAGTAAATCTATGGAAAGTGGCCTATGGCCGAATGTCATAACCCACATACCATGCTTACCTTAAATCCCGAAAGACCTCTCAATTCTCCTTAACGCTGGCTTCTAGTGAGGGTTACCAATCCGAGACCCTGAATAGGTTCAGCCATACACAAAAATACATGGTTAAGCCTCATGGTTTCGGTTGGCCAAAACAATAATAAAAGAATTAAACTTAGAGAGATCCCTTACCACATTATTGAAATCGGCAGCACCTTGGTTAGGGAGGATTCGGCTAACACAAGATGGAAGGGTTGAAATTTTGAGTAGAAGAGGGGGTAGGTTCGGTCAAGTAGAAGAAAAAGAAGCTGGAAATTTTGAATAATTTTGGCAATACATCAAGGGAGAATTCGACCAGCACTATTGAAGAGAGAAAAAAGAAAAGAACTTGATGAATTTTTGGCACTTCTTTGCTATACAAAATCGAATATGGATGGCCTTCCAAGGAGTCCTATATTCGGCCAACACCCCTCATTTTGGGATAATTTAGGCTTTTAATTATCACCTAACAAGAATATTTATCTTCTTTTTAATCTCCTAATCACCTCTTCAACAATTATAATGAAAATAAAATACTAATACACACCCTTCCAGCTGATATTAATGTGCAAAAATTAAACTTATCCTCATCGCCTTAAGAGTCCATAATCGGGCCATCACTCATTCTCCCATTCACGCCGGCTTTCAGAAAATAAAATGCCAACTGCAGCTTCTTTGGTTTGAACCCAGGACCTCACTGCCGCAGCCCCCTTCCAACGCCCCATGCCATTCCTTCCAATTGACTTTCATGCCATAACACCTCACCATTAAATTTTAAGGCCTTCCTAGGCCGATTCCCTTCCTAAAACAAAAGAAAATAGAATTCCCCAAGGCACAACCTCGGCAGTTCAAACCCAAGACCTGCCCAATCGTCACCTCCAAGCCCAAGCCACTCCACCAACTCAACTTTCATGTCTAAACCTTACCCACAAAATTCTTTAAAGCCTTCTAAACTTAACCCTTTCTTTAACGCCCAAAAAAGCCCAACAAAATAAAACGCCTCCCCCTTGTAACTCCCAAGACTCGAACCTCCTCCCTTGCAACACCCTTAGACGCACCAAGCCAATCATGCCAATTAAATCCTTGTGTCATGTTCCTTCCAAAATTTCTCTTAACCCCTATCTCCTAGCTCCCTCCCTTTTAAATACTTAAAAAGAAATCTCTAGTTCTAAATTCGACCTAGTTCGGGGTTATGACTAGACCCTAAAACATGCTTAGCAATCATAATATTTTATTTCTTCAAGCACACACATGGGAAATTAATTAAATTACAAACAACCCCTAATTTAGGGTGTTATAGTTCTACCCCCTTAAAAAGAATTTTGGCCTCAAATTACCCGGATCAAGAGTTGGGGTATTGTCGCCAGATCACATCCTCGGGTTCCCATGTGGCCTCCTCCGTACCATGATTTCGCCATAACACCTTTACCAAAGGCACTGACTTCCTACGTAGAACTTTGACATCTCGATCCAAGATTCGTACCGGCTCCTCCTCGATAGACAAGTCCGAGTTCACTTCAATTTCGCGCTCGCAGACTACGTGTGAGGATCGATCGATAGTGCCTCAAAATCGAAACATGGAAGACGCCATGTATCTTGCTCAATTCTGCTAGCAACTCAAGCTGGTAAGCTACCGGTCCCATCCGTTTCAACATCATGTACGGTCCGATGAATCTAGGGCTTAGCTTGCCCTTTCGGCCAAACCTCAGCACCTTCTTCCAAGGTGATACCTTCAAGAAGACTTTATCACCTACTGCATATTCAACCTCTCTTCGCTTAAGATCAGCGTAGGATTTCTGCCTGTCGACGCCTCCTTAAGATGATCCCGGATTACTCTAACTTTATTCTCCATCTCTGCTACTAACTCTGGACCCAACATCTGTCGCTCTTTAAGTTCCGTCCAACATGTAGGAGTACGGCATTTCTGACCATACAGCGTCTCATACGGTGCCATCCGAATACTCGCTTGATAACTATTGTTATGCTAACCCTAGGGTTCACCAATCTCTATTCTAATAGTCTATGTTCCCAATTTACCCCTCTACCCCTCATCAAATATTCATAAAGAAAGTAGATAGAATTACTTACCTGGGCAGATAGGTGCCGGAGACTCGATGCCATGCTGTTCAAGCCATAAACAGTTTCAAAACATTCCAATAAGGCCTACTAACATAAATAAAACATTTTGGGTCTTGGGCCCCCACAGCTGAGTTTTATACTGGGCTCTGATACCAAAAATGTAACACCCTAAACCCGGCTCATGAGTCTTGACCGAATCTGGTATGTCACGGAGTAAAATAATTTGAAAATTTTTGAGTGTCTGGTGAAAACTTGTTAAAATATGGCAAAGGTATAAAAACAGGGTTTGATAAAACTTAGTTGGGATTATTTTCATAAACATGGTTGAGTTGATAAACCCTTTGAAAACGTTTGATTATGTAAAATTTTAAAATTTGTCAAAGTTATAGTCGACATGGTGTATTTGGTTACCCGATGGTAACATCTTTGAAAACCCGTAGAAGTTGTTAAGTTTGAAAAAGTTATTTTTAACAGGTTCACTTAACATTTATAATTTCCATTTGTATTATAACGTAAGTAAAATAAAATAAACATCCAAATAATAAATAGCGGCCTTATTACACCCCAAAAAAAAAACTTAGAAGGGAAAATAAATACACTTAAACATAATAAATTAAATTCAAATCCATCGAATAAGCATGGCCGCCTCGAGTCCTCTCCGGCTCCATCTCCGCGATCTACTCATCTGCAAAATGGTAAGGGAAGGGGTGAGTCACCAAGACTCAAATGTAAATCCCCACCGAAAAATACAACTCATACACAATTTATTAACAAACATACAAACATGCAACCCAACTAACCATCCATACTCCTTTACTACCCCGTGTGGTCAAAGCTACTGGTGGTCAAAACCACTGGTGACTAGAGTCACAAATCAAATGATGGGGCCAACCCATCGTGTGGTCAAAACCATCGATGACCATAGGTTACAAATATCATAATGTGGTCAAAACCATCGGTGGTACCAAACCACCGGGACTTAGTCACAATTATCATCGGTGTGGTCAAAACCACTGGTGATCGAAGTCACAATAAATCTGATGGGGCCAACCCATCTTGTGGTCAAAACCACTAGTGACAGTCCATAAGATCATCCCCCTCCTCTCATCAATCCCATCATCAACATGCTTACATGACAATATCATAATCCCATATATCATGCATTATGTACAACATATCATTTATCAGCATATGATGGCAAACTCAATCATATATCATAGACAAAGTAATAGGGACTTACGAAAACCATGATTATGCCACAAGCTAATCACTACCAAAAAGATTAAAAGGCAACAATATGGCAATGTGAATTAATAAAGTGTGTAAAGAGTTTTACACACTGCCACTACCAAATCCTAGATCCCAAGATTCAATCTACGACACTAGATTCTTGACCCTATAATCGACCAACAATAGGGTTAGGGACTTAGGCATATTCGGCCAAACCAAATAATCCCGAAGGATATGTTGTACTTGAAATAACACTCACCTTGGTTGCCGATTTGATTTCCAACCAAATCCTGAAGCCTTAATTAGCCCCTAAATCCATGGCACATATTAGTTTCGGCATTTAAACATAAACTTTTTAACAAATGGCCCTTGGCCGAATGATGTATAAGCCTCACCATCACTTACCAAACTAAATTTGAAATCCCGGAATTACCTCTTGACTTGTCGAGATCCCTACCAAAACACTTGTTAGAATTGGCTATAAGTAAATCTATGGAAAGTGGCCTATGGACGAATGTCATAACCCACATACCATGCTTACTTTAAATCCCGAAAGTCCTCTCAATTCTCCTTAACACTGGCTTCTAGTAAGGGTTACCAATTTGAGACCCTGAATAGGTTCGGCCATACACAAAAATACATGGTTAAGCCTCATGGTTTCGGTTGGCCAAAACAACAATAAAATAATTAAACTTAGAGAGATCCCTTACCACACTATTGAAATCGACAGCACCTTGGTTAGGGAGGATTCGACTAACACAAGATGGAAGGGTTGAAATTTTGAGTAGAAGAGGGGGTAGGTTCGGCCAAGTAGAAGAAAAAGAAGCTGGAAATTTTGAACAATTTTGGCAATATGTCAAGGGAGAATTTGCCAGCACTATTGAAGAGAGAAAAAAGAAAAGAACTTGATGAATTTTTGGCACTTCTTTGCTATACAAAACCGAATATGGATGGCCTCCCAAGGAGTCCTATATTTGGCCAACACCCCTCCTTTTGGGATAATTTAGGCTTTTAATTATCACCTAACAAGAATATTTATCTTTTTTTTAATCTCCTAATCACCTCTTCAACAATTATAATGAAAATAAAATACTAATACACACCCTTCCAACCGATATTAATGTGCAAAAATTAAACTTATTTTCATCACCTTAAGAGTCCATAATCGGGCCATCACTCATTCTCCCATTCATGCCGGCTTCCAAAAAATAAAATGCCAACTGCAGCTTCTTTGGTTCGAACCCAGGACCTCACTGCCGCAGCCCCCTTCCAACGCCCCATGCCATTCCTCCCAATTGACTTTCATGCCATAACACCTCACCATTAAATTTTAAGGCCTTCCTAGGCCAATTCTCTTCCTAAAACAAAAGAAAATAGAATTCCCCAAGGCACAACCTCGGCAGTTCGAACCCAAGACCTACCCAATCGTCACCTCCAAGACCAAGCCACTCCACCAACTCAACTTTCATGTCTAAACCTTACCCACAAAATTCTTTAAAGCCTTCTTAACTTAACCCTTTCTTTAACGCCCAAAAAAGCCCAACAAAATAAAACGCCTCCCCCTTGTAACTCCCAAGACTCGAACCTCCTCCCTTGCAACACCCTTAGACGAACCAAGCCAATCATGCCAATTAAATCCTTGTGTCATGTTCCTTCCAAAATTTCTCTTAACCCCTATCTCCTAGCTCCCTCCCTTTTAAATACTTAAAAAGAAATATCTAGTTCTAAATCTGACCTAGTTCGGGGTTATGACTAGACCCTAAAACATGCTTAGCAATCATAATATTTTATTTATTTAAGCACACACATGGGAAATTAATTAAATTACAAACAACCCCTAATTTAGGGTGTTACAGTTCTACCCCCCTTAAAAAAAATTTTGGCCTCGAAATTACCTAGATCAGAAGAGTTGGGGGTATTGCTGCCGCATCACATCCTCGGGTTCCCATGTGGCCTCCTCCGTACCATGATTCCGCAATAACACCTTTACCAAAGGCACTGACTTCCTATGTAGAACTTTAATATCTCGATCCAAGATTCGTACCGGCTCCTCCTCGAAAGACAAGTCCGAGTTCACTTCAATTTTTGCTACCGGCACTACGTGTGAGGGGTCTGATCGATAGCGCCTCAGCATCAAAACATGGAAGACATCATGTATCTGGCTCAATTCTGCTGGCAACTCAAGCTGGTAAGCTACCGCCCCACCTGTTTCAACACAGGTATGCGGTCCGATGAATCTAGGGCTTAGCTTGCCCTTCCGACCAAACCTTAGCACCTTCTTCCAAGGTGATACTTTTAAGAAGACCTTATCACCTACTGCATATTCAACCTCTCTTCGCTTAAGATCAGCGTAGGATTTTTGCCTGTCTGACGCTTCCTTAAGATGATCCCGGATTACTCTAACTTTATCCTCCGTCTCTGCCACTAACTCTGGACCCAACATCTGTCGCTCTTTAAGTTCTGTCCAAGGTTCACTTCGAGGTTTTGGAAAGCGTTACATCAAGCGTTGGGGACGCGGTTGATTTCAAAGATGACTTTCCATCCTCGGACGGACGGGCAATCCGAAGGGTCATCTGAGATCTTAGAAGATATGCCGAGGGTTGTGTCCTCGAATTCGAGGTAGTTGGGAGGAATTTTACCTCTAGCCGAGTTCGCCTACAATAATAGCTACCAAGCGAGTATTCAGATGGCACCATACGAAGCACTGTATGGACGGAAATGCCGAACTCCGACGTGTTGGACAGAGTTGGGCGAGCGACAAGTGTTGGGCCCAGAATTAGTAGCAGAGACTGAGGACAAAGTCAAAGTGATTCGGTCTCGTCTCAAGAAAGCATCAGATAGGCAGAAGTCTTATGCCGATCTCAAACGCAAGGAAATGGAGTATGCTGTGGGAGACAAGGTTTTCCTGAAGGTATCACCTTGGAAGAAGGTACTAAGATTTGGGCGAAAAGGGAAGCTAAGCCCAAGGTTCATCGGGCCTTATACAGTATTGAAGCGAATAGGACCGGTAGCTTATCACCGAATCGCCAATCGAGTTAAGTCAAATTCATAATGTCTTCCATGTATCGATGCCGAGAGGCAGATTTGGTCGGATCTATCACATGTGGTGCCCGTGATGTAAATCGAGGTTAACGCAAACTTATCTTTTGAGGAGGAACCGTTCGGATCTCGGATAGAGATATAAAGGTTCTACGAGGAAGTCGATGCCTTAGTAAAAGTGTCGTGGCGGAACCATGGTGTGGAAGAAGCTACGTGGGAACCCGAGGATGTGATACGATGACAATACCCTCATTTGTTTTAGTTAAGTAATTTCGGACTAAATTTATTTTAAGGGGGTAGAATCGAACATCCCAAAATGGGGTTATTTGGAAGTTAATTATTTTTCTTATGTATGAACTATTGAGATATTATTTATGGAATAAAAGAGTTTAGTTAAAGGCCTTGGGTTGGCTCTAATGGTAGAAATAAATATATTATTTGCTTTAAAGGTGGATAGCCTTAGTGGTTAGGGGTTATAAGAATAAATAAGGGAGCTTTTGTCACAAAACAAGTCTTGGAAAAGTGGCAAAGGGAGGCCACTAAGTGTTGCAAGTGACGCCACCAAGGAGCAAGGAGAGCCTTGGTTGAGTCACAAGAATCCTCTTTTTTGGCATTATGTTGACTGGCATAGGAAGGAGAGTTTCTTCTCTTTTTAAACTCTTTTATTATGAGATAATTAAGGATTTTGTTTAATATTAATTTCAAGGATAATTAGGATGATATTAGTTTATTTCGATAAACAAAATAAAAGGTGATAAAGGAGATACTAGTTGATTTATTAGTTGATTTAATTGGGATTAATTCAAACTATTTTGAATTTAATCAAACAAGTGGCTTGGAGTGATTCAAGGAAGATTGATGGATTTTGGACTCTTGGGTGAAGAGTTAGACGGCAAGGCTACTAGGGGGGGTGCCGAATGCTTATAAAAACACCCACTTGATCACTTGTTTTCTTTTTCCAAGTTTGCTAGTCAATCTCCAAACCTCTCTTCTTATATTTTTCCTTTTCCATCCTCTCAAAACTTTGGCGAAACCCTTTGCTTCTTCCATTGTCTAATTACCATCCTCAAATCCTTTTTCTTTTATTTCCTACTAACCGAATCATCTATTCCCTATTTACCTTTCTTCATTCTTTTTCTCACCAAAAGTCCAAATTTTGTTTTAAACCACCCTAGCGAATCTAATTCCTATCAAAGTGCCGAAATCCCTTTTCTTTATATTTTACTTGGCCGAATATGGTGTAAGAGAAGTAGGCTTCCCTTTTTGACGATCTCAGAAGGTAAGGATCTTAGGCCGAATGCCTATATTATTTGTATCTCATCATGTCGACTTTGGTAAAGATAGGTATGGGTTTCGGCAACTATTGATTAAGAATACTAATCACAGATTAAATCAATCCGCTGTAGGATCTTCGGGATTTGAAGATAGGCAAGTAAGATCGCCAACGTTAGTCAAACAATTTCCGGTAAGAATCTACATATGGATTTGGTGTTCATTTAAAAGCCAAAGGCTATGGTTATTAATATTGACCGATTGTAGGTTGTGAACCAGATTCGTGATTTGGGTGCTGAGGCTAGAAATCAAAGTGACTAGGTAAGGATTCGGGTACAAAAGGTTACCCCTTTAAATTGCTTGGATTGGCCGAATGGGCCATAGGGCTAACCCCATGGTTGGCCGAATGTAGGTACAAAGAAATCTAAGGTGGTCGACTCCTTCATTCGGGATTTAGATCACTCAGTGGTGACAGGTGTGTACATACACACATATAATTTGTTGATATGCTGTTTGTTGTGAATGCTAACTTGATTTTTATGTAGCATTGATAATATACCATATCAGATAGTTGGCAATTCGGGCAAGTCCCCTAAAATGTGTATTTGTTATTTGATGCTTTTGGTAAGCATGATGCATTGATACATGAGATTTAAGTATGTGATTGATGCGGATTGATGAGTGGAGGGTAGTATTATCGCGTCGACGGGCACCAAGTGTTTTGGTAACACACCGTGACTATATGTCACCAGAGGTTTGGTACCTCCGGAGGTTTGGTACCTCATAGCGACTTGTCCTCGCGGTTAACACCACCGTGGGTTGGCCCCACTTGAGATATGGGATCGCCTCGCGGTGATTTGGTATCACACGATGGGTTGGCCCCATCAAATGATCTCGTGGTCACGGACACCGGTGTTTTGGTAACACATTGTGACTATATGTCACCGGTGGTTTGGCACCACCAAAGGGTTTGGTACCACAACAGGGTAGATAAAGGGCGCTTGGATGGCTAGGTCGGGAATTAAATATTATGCATATTAATTGTTATGTGTTGTGTATGAAAATGTTTTAAAACGGGAGAAGGGTTACATCTCGAGTCTTGGTGACTCACCTTCTCCATTTTTTTTTCCGTGTGATGCTTAGATCGCGGACATGGAGCCGAGGGACTTGAGGAGGCCATGCGGTGGATTTAAAATTAAATGAACTTTAATTTTAGTTATTTTAAATTTTATTTTGGGTTATTTTGTTTTGGATGTAATAAGGCCTCCATATACTTTACTTTAGTTATTTTCTTATATGTTGGATGTTTTTTTACTATAAATTTGAACCACACGTTTTTCTAAATTAACACGAAAAATGTTTTATCGTGCCATCAAGCACATCCAAGTTTGTTTAATAACTTGACTTAATTAAATTTTTGAATTTGGACTAAGTATGATTTCAACAAGATAGCTTAAAACGAGAAGTTTTCAACAAATCTTAAATTGGTTTTAAAATGGGTTTTCAAAAGTTTTCTCCGTAACGACCCATATTCGGTCCTAACGTTTGGGCTGTGTTTGGGTCATTACAAATTGGTATCGAGCAGTGCTCAAAGCTCTTGTGGGGCCCAAGGCCCAAAAATGTTTTAGTAGGCCTTATTAATTGTTTTTGGTTTTAAAGAAGATGGTCTTGAGTTTCCAAGACCGATCCGCCTGTAAGTACATCTAAACCTCTGTGAATTATATTCAGAGAAGGGTAGGAAGCATGGAACGTAGATAGACTTATAGGAACTTGAACCCTAGGATTAGATTGCTCAAACACACAAATGTAACATAAGACTTAAAGAACGAAACCAACCTATGACTTAGTCATCGAGCTAGGGTGTGGTAATCCTCAGACGCATGTCTAGGATTGGATCCGAAGAGCTCGGTATTTAAGCAACCAGTGACTCACCACCTCTTCGCATCTAATCCTACCCAGTGCGTAGGCTTGGGTTCACCCTAACCCAAAGGGCTCTGTGGTGTGGTAACCTCTGTGCGCATGTCTAGAAAGGTTCGTGGGAGCTTGGTATTTAAGCATCAAGTGTGACTCACCTCCTCTCCACCTAAACCCGCCTGTGCGTAGCTTGGGTTCACTCGACCAAGAAGGCCTTACCATAGGCTAAACATAATGACTAAAACTCGAAAAGGAATTAGCCTCGATTTTCAAAAAAGAAAGGAAACAACAAAACTTGGTCTTAAGACTTTTCAAATCACTCCTTCAAAAGTAAGAACAACTCTTTTTAAAATGTTTTCCGAAAAGTTTGATTTGTGGAAAATTACTAAATGCCCTTGGGCAAAATTACTAAAATACCCTTGGTTCATAAAACATCAACTCAATGATTTTGTCCAAAAAAATTTAACTACTTCTCAAATATTCAACTCAATTTTGGAAATCATCAATGAAACACTTTGGTTTTGGAAAATTATAAAACGCCTCAACGTGTAAAATTACCAAAACGCCTCGAGTACAAAAATTTTGCAACATCACCGTTTTAAGAAAGAAAAATTCTCAAAAGGGACCTCGAGTTTTACAATGATTAAAACACCCTTGATTTACAAAATTACAAAATTACCCCCGTGGACAAAATTACCAAAATAATTTTGCCAAATAATGCCATAACTTCAAACCTTATCAATTTTAATGATACCCTCCAGTGTTGGGAATTGCAAAACAACCTACTTTACTAAAGTTTTAAAATCTCTTTTATTACGAAAATACCTCAGAGGAAAATGACGAAAATACCCTCGGGTTAAAATGGGCGTAAATGTCCAGGAGAGCTAATAGGTATGGAAAGTATTAGGAATGGATGCAAGAACTTCCTTGTGTGGACTAAGATAGAAGACTGAAACCTTGTTTGCACGAAAGAATCTCTAATTAAAATTTCTTCATAAAATTTCTTCATGAGTAATGAAGTGGAACAAACGCTAATACATAAAATTTCTCTTAATCGATTAAAAGCGCGAGAGATAGAATGAGTTCTAGAGGTCGTGGACGCCGTGGATGCGGTAGAGGTAGGATGATTTGTTCGAACCCGTCCCGGTCAGGCAAGGTTCTCAAATGATGTACCACCGCCACCACCACCTCTAGCTTTTGGAGCAGAGGAGCAGGATCGACGGAGGAGAGGCGATGCGCAAGTCGTGGTTGCGAGTCCTCAATTGGTGGTCAGTGGTGGAAATTTGGGAGCTGTAAACTGCTCTCGAGCTTAATTCGGTCCAACTGAGCCGAGGTGTTCCGGTGTGTCGAGTGGCACCCAGTAGCGTAATCGCTAGAGTCAACCAAAGGATCATGGATGATCTTGACCGACGGAGAGAGAAAACTGAAAGGGCAGACGCTTCTAAAGGATGAAGCGATCGATGGTGGTGGTCGATACCGAGATGGCGCTACTGGCAGATGATTTGACTTGGGATTATTTCAAACCGCCTATCGAAGAAGTATGTGGGCACCGCTATACTGATGCCCGGAGGAAAGCCTTTCAGGGTTAGTGGAAGGAACCAAGTCAAGAGCGGAATATGAGGCGGAGTTTTTAAGATCGAGTAGGTATGCTAGAGGCATCGTGGCTCTCGAACACGAATGCCAGGTCCGCTTTGAGGACGGACTCGAGATGATTTGAGGTTACCGATTGCCCCAAAGAAGTTCGTGAGTTTTCATCTCTTGTGGAAAAGGCTAAAGTAGCCGAGGGATCAAGGAGGTCGTGAGGCAAAACTATAGTAGGAATAATCAAAAGAGAGGATTTGGGTCACTGGATCCAAAGGGTAAGGATCAAGAAGGCTAGGCGAGTGGGCCAAATCAAAGAAGGCCCGTAGCTACTAATCAGAGACCGGCTCAGTGTAATCGCTGTGGAAAGACCCATTGGGGAAATTGTTCGACCGGCGATAGAGGATGTTTTGAGTGTGGGTCTTTAGAGCATCGGGTTAGAGATTGTCCCCGTAAACGAGCTCGAAATCACCGGAGGGGCGTAACTGTAATCGGATGTAAATGTGGGACCGCAGAGGGGTCGTGGTAATGGCAGAGGAAGCAACGGTCCTAACCGAGGTCGAGGAACTCAGGCGAGGTTCAGCAACACTGAGGCTAGGCACTGCCTTAGTCTATCTGGCAAGGCGTCCGCGAGGAGGGTGACGACCGGATGTCATAACCTAGACGCTTTCGATTTTGGTCTTCCTTATTATGCATTAATTGATGTGGGGTCTACACATTCGTGCACGTAGCCGAGAGTGTGGTAGAGACTTTGAACCTAGACTCGAGATCGCTACTAGGAGATGACTGTAGTGAGTCCTTTAGGTCACTCAGTAGTGGTAGACAAACTTTATAGAGACGCACCCCTAGAACTCTAAGGGGTAGTATTTGTGGTCGATCCGATGGAACTACCGCTTGGGGAGTTCGATTTGTTCCTTGGAATGGATTGGTGGTTAAGTATCAAAGCGAATTTGGATTATGACTAAGCGCATGGTTCTTAAGACAGTCAGTAAATGATGAGGTGGTTATGATAGGTGATAGAAGGAATTACCTATCCAACGTGGTGTCTCGCCTTGAAGGTTGAGAAGATGGTCAAGAAGGGTTGTAAGGCGCTCTTGGTTCAAATCAGGCTTTGGAAGTTAAGGAGTTAGCAGCTGGAAAGGTCCGAACGGTTGGGGAATTTCTTGATGTGTTCCTGTAAGAACTTGGGTCTACCTCAGATCGGGAAGTCGAATTCAAAGATAGACTTGCTACCCGAACAGACACCGTGTTTATAGCACTCACCGAATGGCACCAAAGGAATTGGTGGAGCCAAGGCTCTGATTTAGGAGCTCCGGATAAAGGGTTTATTCGACCTAGTATATCTCCGGGAGCGCTTTGTATTGTTTGTCAAGAAGAAGGACGGTTCTATGCGGATGTGCATCGACACCGCCGCTTAAACAAGTTAACGATCAAAAACAAGTACCCATTACCTCGAATCGATGACTTGTTTGACCAGCTTGAGCGGGCGCGGTTTTCAAGATAGACCTTAGGTCGGGTTACCATCAACTTAAGGTGAAGGGGCCGATGTTCACAAGACGGCTTTTCAACTCGGTATGGGCATTACGAAGTTTCTAGTGATGCCATTCGGATTGACCAATGCACCGAACGCTCATGGACTTAATGAATAGAGTATTTCAACAGTACCTAGACCAATTCGTCGTGGTGTTCATAGACGACATATTGGTTTACTCAAAGACGGAGGAGGAGCACGACAAGCATTTACGGATAGTTCTGCAAGTGTTGAGGGAAAAATAATTATATGCCAAATTCAGTAAGTGCGAATTTTGGCTGAGGGAGGTGGCTTTCTTAGGTCACGTGGTGTCAGGGGAAGGGATTAGAGTGGATCCCCGCAAGATTGAAGCGGTGTTGGAGTGGAAACCGCCTAAGTCGGTGGCAGAGATACGAAGTTTTCTGGGTTTAGCAGGGTATTATCGAGATTTGTGGAAGGGTTCTCTCCGATCGCAGTACCGCTGACTAAGTTGCTAAGGAAAGGTGTTTCATTTGTATGGTTGGAGAAGCGAAGAAAGTTTTGATAAGTCGAGGAAGATTTCAAGGAAGCTCCGGCTCTAGTACAACCCGAGGCGTGAAAATTATTCACGCCTATTGTGATGCATCTCACATCGGTTTGGGGTGTGTGTTGATGCAGATGGAAAGGTAGTAGCCTATGCGTCCGCCGCTTGAGACTCGCATGAGGTTAACTACCCAACTCACGACACCGAGTTAGCCGCAATGCCTTCGCCTTTGAAAATATGGAGACATTATCTTTATGGGGAGAAGTCGGTAATTTACACGGATCACAAAAGTTTGAGGTATCTTGACACGTATGATCTCGAATCGAGACAACCGATGGATTGAACTGTTAAGGACTACGATGCTCCATCGAATATCATCCCGTAAGGCTAACGTGGTGGTCGACGCGTTGAGCCGGAAGGTTGTGGCGGACTTAAGAGCAATGTTTGCTCGATTGAGCCTATATGACGATGGAAGCCTTTTGGCGTAACTTCAAATTAAGCCAACATGGATCGAGGAAATCAAGGACAAAAAAGTTAGTGGATGAAGGGTTAAATGCTAAGAGAATGCAAGTGCGGATGGTGGTTTAGAAGGGTATAGTGTGACCGATGATGGTGTGTTATGTTTTCTAGGTATGCCAGATGCCAAAGGATTTGGAGCCGAGGCGAAAAATTCTCCATGATGCACATAGCAGCCCATACGCTATGCATCCCGGAGGTAGCAAGATGTATGGAGATCTACTGAGAAATGATTTTGGTGGCGGGTTGAAGCGTGAGGTAATGTAATAGTGGGGAAGTGTTTGACGTGTCAGAAAGTTAAGGTGAACACGATTACCATCGGGCTACTTCAACCCGTAAAGATTCCTCAATGGAAATGGGAGAGGATCACTATGGATTTCGGCTGGTTTACCCTCACGCCCAAAGAAGAAAGATGCGATTTGGGTAATCGTAGACCGTCGACTAAATCACCACTTCATACCTGGAAGAATGGACTACTCACCCGTGGTTAGCAAAGTTGTATGTGGCCAAGATAGTTAGATTGCATGGTGTACCAGTCGCTTATCTCAAATAGGGACCCAAGGTTCACTTCGAGGTTTTGAAAGTGTTACATCAAGCGTTGGGGACGCGGTTGATTTCAAAGACGCCTTTCCATCCTCGAGATTTGACGGCAATCCGAAAGGGTCATACAGATCTTAGAAGATATCTTTGAGGGTTGTGTCCGAATTCGAGGTAGTTGGGAGGAATTTTACCTCTAGCCGAGTTCGCCTACAACAATAGCTACCAAGCGAGTATTCAGATGGCACCATCTGAAAGTAATCGTATGGACTAAATGTCGAACTTTGACGTGTTGGATGAGTTAGGCGAGCGACAAGTGTTGGGCCCGAAATTAGTAGCGAGACCGAGGACAAAGTCAAAGTGATTCGGTCTCGTCTCAAGGAAGCATCAGATAGGCAGAAGTCTTATGCCGATCTCAAACGCAAGGAAATGGAGTATGCTGTGGGAGACAAGGTTTTCCTGAAGGTATCGCCTTGGAAGAAGGTACTAAGATTTGGGCGAAAAGGAAGCTAAGCCCAAGGTTCATCGGCCTTATCAAAGATTGAAGCGAATAAGACCAGTAGCTTATCACCGAAGCTCAGATCGAAAGTTAAGTCAAATTCATAATGTCTTCCATGTATCGATGTCGAGAGGCAGTATCGGTCGGATCTATCACATGTGGTGCCCGTGATGTAAATCGAGGTTAACGCAAACTTATCTTTTGAGGAGGAAGGTTCCAGATCTCGGATAGAGATATAAAGGTTCTACGAGGAAGTCGCGTTGCCCTTAGTAAAAGTGTGTAGGAACCATGGTGTGGAAGAAGCTACGTGGGAACCCGAGGATGTGATCTGACGGCAATACCCTCATTTGTTTTAGTTAAGTAATTTGGACTAAATTTATTTTAAGGGGGTAGAACAGAACATCCCAAAATGGGGTTATTTGGAAGTTAATTATTTTTCTTATGTATGAACCGAGATATTATTTATGGAATAAAAGAGTTTAGTTAAAGGCCTTGGGTTGGCTCTTTAATGGTAGAAATAAATATATTATTTGCTTTAAAGGTGGATAGCCTTAGTGGTTAGGGGTTATAAGAATAAATAAGGGAGCTTTTGTCACAAAACAAGTCTTGGAAAAGTGGCAAAAGGAGGCCACTAATGTTGCAAGTGACGCCACCAAGGGAGCAAGGAGAGCCTTGGTTTGAGTCACAAGAATCCTCTTTTTTGGCATTATGTTGGACTGACATAGGAAGGAGAGTTTCTTCTCTTTTAAACTCTTTTATTATGAGATAATTAAGGATTTTGTTTAATATTAATTTCAAGGATAATTAGGATGATATTAGTTTATTTCGATAAACAAAATAAAAGGTGATAAAGGAGATACTAGTTGATTTATTAGTTGATTTAATTGGGATTAATTCAAACTATTTTGAATTTAATCAAACAAGTGGCTTGGAGTGATTCAAGGAAGATTGATGGATTTTGGACTCTTGGGTGAATAGTTGGACGGCAAGGCTACTAGGGGGGGTGCCGAATGCTTATAAAAACACCCACTTGATCACTTGTTTTCTTTTTTCCAAGTTTGCTAGCCGAATCTCCAAACCCTCTCTTCTTATATTTTTCCTTTTCCATCCTCTCAAAACTTTGGTCAAACCCTCTTTGCTTCTTCCATTGCCGTAATTACCATCCTCAAATCCTTCTTCTTTTATTTCCTACTAGTCAATCATCTATTCCCTATTTACCTTTCTTCTTTCTTTTCTCACCAAAAGTCCAAATTTTGTTTTAAACCACCCCTAGTCAATCTAATTCCTATCAAAGTGCCAAATCCTTTTCTTTATATTTTACTTGGTCAATATGGTGTAAGAGAAGTAGGCTTCCTTTTGACGATCTCGGAAGGTAAGGATCTTAGGTCAATGCCTATATTATTTGTATCTCATCATGTCGACTTTGGTAAAGATAGGTATAGGTTTCGCAACTATTGATTAAGAATACTAATCACAGATTAAATCAATCCATTGTAGGATCTTTGGATTTGAAGATAGGCAAGTAAGATCGCCAACGTTAGTCAAACAATTTCCGTAAGAATCTACATATGGATTTGGTGTTCATTTAAAAGCCAAAGGCTATGGTTATTAATATTGACCGATTGTAGGTTGTGAACCGATTAAATGATTTGGGTGCCGAGGCTAGAAATCAAAGTGACTAGGTAAGGATTCGCACAAAAGGTTACCCCTTTAAATTGCTTGGATTGGCCGAATGGGCCATAGGGCTAACCCCATGGTTGGCCGAATGTAGGTACAAAGAAATCTAAGGTGGTCGACTCCTTCATTCGGGATTTAGATCACTCAGTGGTGACAGGTGTGTACATACACACATATAATTTGTTGATATGCTGTTTGTTGTGAATGCTAACTTGATTTTTATGTAGCATTGATAATATACCATATCGGTATAGTTGGCAATTCGGGCAAGTCCCTGAAAATGTGTATTTGTTATTTGATGCTTTTGGTAAGCATGATGCATTGATACATGAGATTTAAGTATGTGATTGATCTTTGGATTGATGAGTGGAGGGTAGTATTATAGTGCCGACGGGCACCAGTTGTTTTGGTAACACACCGTGACTATATGTCACCAGAGGTTTGGTACCTCCAGAGGTTTGGTACCTCATAGCGACTTGTCCTCGTGGTTAACACCACCGTGGGTTGGCCCCACTTGAGATATGGGATCGCTCGCGCTGATTTGGTATCACACGATGGGTTGGCCCCATCAAATGATCTCGTGTCACGGACACCGGTGTTTTGGTAACACATTGTGACTATATGTCACCAGTGGTTTGGCACCACCGGTGGTTTGGTACCACAACGGGTAGAAAGTATGCGTTTGGATGGCTAGGTCGGGAATTAAATATTATGCATATTAATTGTTATGTGTTGTGTATGAAAAATGTTTTAAAACGGGAGAAGGGTTACATACTGAGTCTTGGTGACTCACCTTCTCCATTTTTTTTTTCCAGGTGATGCTTAGATCGCGGACATGGAGCCGGAGGGACTTGAGGAGGCCATGCGGTGGATTTAAAATTAAATGAACTTTAATTTTAGTTATTTTAAATTTTATTTTGGGTTATTTTATTTTGGATGTAATAAGGCCTCCATATACTTTACTTTAGTTATTTTCTTATATGTTGGATGTTTTTTTTTACTATAAATTTGAACCACACGTTTTTCTAAATTAACACGAAAAATGTTTTATCGTGCCATCGGGCACATCTGAAGTTTGTTTAATAACTTGACTTAATTAAATTTTTGAATTTGGACTAAGTATGATTTCAACAAGATAGCTTAAAACGAGAAGTTTTCAACAAATCTTAAATTGGTTTTAAAATGGGTTTTCAAAAGTTTTCTCCGTGAACGACCCATATTAGGTCCTAACGTTTGGGTAGGGTTTGGGTTATTGTAAAGACCTCTCAATTCTCCTTAATCACGGCTTCTAGTGAGGGTTACCAATTCGAGACCTCGAATAGGTTCAACCATACACAAAATACATGGTTAAGCCTCATGGTTTTTGGCACAAAACAATAATAAAAGAATTAAACTTAGAGAGATCCCTTACCACACTATTGAAATCGACAAGACCTTGGTTAGGGAGGATTAAGCTAACACAAGATGGAAGGTTGAAATTTTGAGTAGAAGGGGGGGTAAGTTCGGCCAAGTAGAAGAAAAAGAAGCTGGAAATTTTGAACAATTTTGGCAATATATCAAGGGAGAATTCGACCATCACTATTAAAGAGAGAAAAAAGAAAAGAACTTCATGAATTTTTGGCACTTCTTTTCCATACAAAATCGAATATGGATGGCCTCCCAAGGAGTCCTATATTCGGCCAACACCCCTCCTTTTGGGATAATTTAGGCTTTTAATTATCACCTAACAATAATATTTATCTTCTTTTTAATCTCCTAATCACCTCCTCAACAATTATAATGAAAATAAAATACTAATCACACCCTTCCAGCCGATATTAATGTGCAAAAATTAAACTTATCCTCATCACCTTAAGAGTCCATAATCGGGCCATCACTCATTCTCCCATTCACGCTGGCTTCCAAAAAATAAAATGCCAACTGCAGCTTCTTTGGTTCGAACCCAGGACCTCACTGCCGCAGCCCCCTTCCAACGCCCATGCCATTCCTCCCAATTGACTTTCATGCCATAACACCTCACCATTAAATTTTAAGGCCTTCCTAGGCCGATTCCCTTCCTAAAACAAAAGAAAATAGAATTCCCCAAGGTGTAACCTCGGTAGTTCGAACCCAAGACCTGCCCAATCGTCACCTCCAAGCCCAAGCCACTCCACCAACTCAACTTTCATGTCTAAACCTTACCCACAAAATTCTTTAAAGCCTTCTTAACTTAACCCTTTCTTTAACGCCCAAAAAAGCCCAACAAAATAAAAAGCCTCCCCCTTGTAACTCCCAAGACTCGAACCTCCTCCCTTGCAACACCCTTAGACGCACCAAGCCAATCATGCCAATTAAATCCTTCTGTCATGTTCCTTCCAAAATTTCTCTTAACCCCTTTCTCCTAGCTCCCTCCCTTTTAAATACTTAAAAAGAAATCTCTAGTTCTAAATTTGACCTAGTTCGGGGTTATGACTAGACCCTAAAACATGCTTAGCAATCATAATATTTTATTTCTTCGAGCACACACATGGGAAATTAATTAAATTACAAACAACCCCTAATTTAGGGTGTTACAATTCTCCACGACAACTAAAGATACAATCGGTCAAAATTAGTCCAAAACCCAATTTACAACTTCATCCAAGTATTGCGATTGATTTAACAATCTATATTATTACCAACAATCCGAGTCTCTTATTACGAGGGATAGATCGAGCGATTTAGTCCCTTTAAGATTATAAACCGATTCCCAACGATTGCTTATGACTACGAATGAATCGACAAGGATTTGGTATTAGGCCACCCACTAGAACTCTACGAAAAAGAGTTAATCAAATATGAGAGTGATGGAGAGAGTGATATTTTGATAAGAAACAAAGTGGAATAGCCGTATAGTGATGAACATACATATTCAGCTAGAAAGAGAAGAAATGAAAGGACTAGAAATGAAGCCCTTACCTGATTCAACCAAGGAGAGATGTCTAACACACAAAAATGGGGAAGATAGAAGATGATAGAAATTCGGCTATCAAAAGAAGATAAAAAAAGATGAATATTTGACTAAACAAAAGAAAAGAAATATGCACAATTGTGCTAGGAGGTTTCGACAAAGAGAATAGCAAATTGGAAGAAGATGACACAAAAGTTCCAAATAGGATTTTTGGCCAAAACAATACCAAGACCTTACCAAATGCCAAAGTAAAAATTTCAGCTACCTATCTACCCCCAAAACCGTCCACATGCATTACAATATTGGTCAAACATTTGGCCAACCACACTTTCCATAACATTCTCCCCTTTTTGTGCCAATATGTCCCCCATACTTGCCTTTTTCTTTTGATTCCTTTCCCCAACCTCAACCTTTCCTTATTTCCTTAGCCACCTTACCAAAAATAAAGAAGTCCACCTTGGCATAAATACCTCTTGGCCGACACTTAAGGAGAGCATGCAAAAATAATAGTCATAATTTGCACATTAAGGGATTTGAACCTCTTCCCTCAAAGCCTTTCATGTGGCGTCATTTCCCCTTTGCCACATGCTCACTTATGCTAGCAATTTACTTATTTATTTCCATAAGCCTTGAAGCTAGTTACCGTCTCTCCTTAAAGTGCTAAAATACCAAATTTTTCCTAAGGCCTAATTAAATCCGAGACTTCATAGAAACCCCATAACCTTCCAAATTCACTTAACTAATAAGTCTAATTTGCAACAACGCCATTCTCATATTCTCAAAAATTTTGAACATCTTACGCCCAAGGCCCATTGGGCAGAATCCTACTAGGCCCAATTTTAGAATATTACAATTCTACCTCCTTAAAGAAAATTTCGTCCTCAAAATTTCCATCCTACTATTAAACGCATCGCTCAAATCACACTATTATGCTTTCGCTGCGCACTCGATCTTAATAACACTAATTCGCTTTCTATCTTTAACCTTGGAAACTCTTCACATCATCAAATATCAGATCCTCAAAAGCAAACACGTATTTATCATTCATTCATAAAATTTTCTACATTCAACCAAAACATACCCGTCTTAATGGTGATGGAACAATCCGAGCCTTATGCTCCTTAGACCCGCATTTCAAACATGCTCCTGACCTCCTCCATCATTCACCTGAATGACACCTTCCGCAATAATCATAAACTGGAAAGTTTGGACATGCCTTGACACGCTTCACAGAACGAGACTGCGACCCTAAAGAACCGCGATCTCGCTTTCTTCTTACAATCCACACACCCAACTGGAAGTGCCTTACCGATTCCTTTAACCTCCTCTAATACTTCTTTAACTAACTGAGTTAGCTCATCAACCCCAGCTAGATCATGAGATTCTGTTTCAGCCACTGGTAATGCCAACGCCTCCCATTCGGAAACATGCCTTGGTGCTGAAGATCTAGCCCTAGCACTTCGGCCTCTACCATGTTCACGTCTTCTACGTCCACGTCTTCTAGTGATCATATTGACTAAGTTGATTTAATCTGATTAAGATTTTTTTGAATCATTAAGCTATTTCAATGTTTATTAAATAATTTTTATGGAGTATAGAAAGTAGGGTTATTTTCGTAAAAACGCATCCTATAGTCTCAATCTCTATAGTTTCGATACCTAAAAGTAAAAGTTTTAGAGTATTCCTACAGTCGTATCATAATCATTATAATCATACAATAATAACATATGCTTACTTGACTTGGTGCCGGATACCCGTGGTGCCATACTTCCTTTAGAATATGAATTTTTAATTTAACATTCAAACTGCTTTGGAAAACATTTTTGAACCCAAACCACGGTCAAGTTTTAAAACTGGGCTCTGATACCATAAAATGTAACACCCTAAACCCTGCCCAGAAGTTAGGCCCAAATCTGGTGTGTCAAATTGAAGAAAACGTATAAAGGATTTGTGATTCGTACTAAAATAAGTTTTTTTAAAATCAAGAAAAACAAGTTTGATTTGAGACATTTGATAAATAACTACTAACCTCGAAGATTGATTGATAAATCGATAGATTTGAACTAATCATCTTATAAAACGTGACTTTTGAAAACGACATTGAAAATTTGAAGAAGATTTCTGTGTTAAAAATATTTGTAAAAGTTTATTATGAAATCCATTTGTTAATCGATTTTGGAAAACCTTTATTTAAGTTTTCATAAAATTCCCATTTAAAATAATTTAAGCAAAATAATAAGTATATCAAACAAAAAGAAAATAATAAAATACTCCAGAGGCCTTATTACAACGTAAAACCCAAAATAGTAAAGTTCCAAAGTAAAACACCATTTCAGAAGTATGGCCTCCATCCAGTCATCTATGCCCCAAGTCCACATCACTGAGCATTACCTGAAAGGATTAAGAAAGAAAAAGGGGGGTGAGTTACAAGAACTCAGTGTGAAATCCCCTTACCGTTGTTCACTAGGCATGAACCCATTTAGCAAAAATTTGGATCTGAGCCCATCTAACAATAACTTGGGCCAAAGCCCATTAAGTATAATCTTGGGCCAAAGCCCATTTACAAAACAGAATATATCAAATGAGTCAAAAGAATGTAATGCAATCCCAAACCAACCTAATAATCCATCCGCTACACACCACCCGTACCAACCAACACACCTGTGGGGATCAAGTCAACCTACCCCGCCAACACACCAAAACGCAGGCAAATTTCCATTTATAATAATAATTCGTAGGCCAATGGCCATTTATAATCACAGGAATTTATCCATTTATAATATCAGAATTTGTGGCGAAGCCACCAGAACAACAGAATATATGTGGCATAGCCACCAGACATGTAACATCCTGAAATTGGGCCTAGTAGGATTGAGCCCAATGGTCCTTAGGTGTAGTAGGGTTTAAAATTTTTTGGAGAATAGGAGATCGGCTTAAGTGCAAGTTGGACCTTTTAGATAAGTGATTTTGGAAGGTTAGGGGGCTTCTATGAAGTCTCGGGATCAAATATTAGCTTTGGGGAAATTTTGGTTTTAGGTGAAAAAACCACGAAAGTTGGGTGTAGGCCTTAAGAATAAAATATGGAGAAAAGTGACACAAGCGAGTGTGTGGTGGAATGGCAAAGTGACGCCACTTAGGGGACAAGGGATGACGCCACAAGGAAGGAAGGAGGTCCAAGGTTCTAGTTGTAGCTTTTGCATTCCTTTTAGATTATTTTAATTAGATGAATTTAGACCTTAGACATAGGGTTATATTTAGTTGCGCATGGTTTAAGACACAAGGAGCTAGTTGGTAAAGTGGCTAGCGGCGTGGATTGTGCTGAGGAGTCAGGTTGAATCTCATGAGAAACAATAGAGTATTTATTTTTGGATTGGACGGTAAGAGTTTGGTTGAATTTAAACTCTCTTGTGGAGGGATCCCACATCGGAAAGATACAAAGAAGGAAGGTGAAGAGCTAGCTATATAATGAGCATTCCAGAGGAGAGTTAAGAGACCTTGGAGGCGTTTAGCACGTGGAGTGGTCGTGGCGTGGTTTAACACCGAGTCCTATCGGTGTGTAACTCTCTCTACTCTAGTTGTAGAGCGGCAAATGCCGGAAGTGCTGGTCACGACAATAGTAGCCACGAAGCGCAAGGAAGCACGTATGTGGGGCTTCACGTGATAGTTGAGGCCATCAAGTAGTATTCTTGTGGGTTCTGTTGCTTGCTAATAATAGGCGAAGTGGGCCTAATTGGCCCGTGGGCCTAGTTGGAATAAATTGTATGATGATATAGTATATAGTGAACTAGACTAGGTGGAACCTATATACGTGGCTAGATTTTTGTTAGGTGGGCCACACGGCAGATAGGCTCGAATGGGCCAAAATTTGGTTTTAGGCCCAATAGTCTAGTGACGACCGAAAATGGTAGCTGAGTCGCTCAGGATAGCATTAGACCCTCGGAAGGGCCATTACAAGTGCGAAATTACGAAAATACCCTTGGTGGGTAAATTACGAAAATACCCTTGGTGGGTAAATTATGAAAATACCATTGGTAGGTAAATTACGAAAATACCCTTGGTGGGTAAATTACGAAAATACCCTTGGTGGGTAAATTACAAAAATACCCTTGGTGTGTAAATTACGAAAATACCCTTGGTAGGTAAATTACAAAAATACCCTTGGTAGATAAATTACAAAAATACCCTTGGTGGGTAAATTACGAAAATACCCTTGGTAGGTAAAATTCTTGCTATACCCTCAGAGGTTGGTTAGCTTGATTATGTTGTATATTATTATTCCGATTATGGTGGTAATTCGTTTCACGTTATTTGATATATGTTCAGCATACATGACATAACGTATACACTAATTATTATGTCATATTGCATGGGTATGATGAGAGGAGGGAAGATTGATATTTGTGACTTTGGGTCACCGGTGGTTTGGCACCACCAAGTGGTTTGGTACCACAGTTAATATTCGTGACTTTGGGTCACGGAGGTTTGGCACCTCATAGCGACTCGTCAGTGGCTTCGCACCACGAGGTTGGCCCCACATTTGATAAACGAGATTATCGCCGGTGATTTGGTATCACAATGGGTTGGCCCCACATTATGGATTATTCGTGACTTTGGGTCACCGTGGTTTGGCACCACATTATATTGATATCGGTGACTTTGGGTCACAAGTGGTTTGGCACCACCGGTGGTTTGGTACCTCACGGGTAGAATCGGGAGTTTTGATGGCTAGGTTTTGGGTTGCATGACATGCATATTTTCATATGAAATTGTGTAAGGGTTTAACACCCGTTGGATGGGGATTTACACACTAAGTCTTGATGACTCACCCCTTAGTTAAATTTTGCGGTAATAATTAGATCGCGAATTTGGGGAGCCGAGGTGGACTGGGGCCATACATATGTTTACTCGTAAATTCGTTTCTTTTATTTGGACTTATTTTTATTTGGGTTTTGTTATGTAATAAGGCATTTGGTATTTTACTTGGTTTCAAATTTTCAATTTAGTTACTGCTTATTATTAAATGATCAATATTGGGTTTTCCTAAAATGATAATAAACCGTTTCTTATTCAAAATTACTTAAACTCAATTTTTCACAACAACTATAAAGAATACAAGCTTTTTAACGAACGCACAGTATTTAGACATTCCTTTCATGTGACATGCCAGATCCGGTCGTAACGTTTAGGCTAGGTTTAGGGTGTTACAATTATGGCATCAGAGCCTAGGTTCAAAACTCGGCTGTGGGTTTGGGTTCAAAAATTTTTTCAAAGGATGGTTTAGAAAATATATATATCTCTTTTCTGTAAGTATGGCACCCGAGTCTTCGGCACCAAATCTGTAAGTTTCCTTTTTACTATATTCCGCTATATGCTAAATGGTTGTATTTATTCTTCGTTGTGTGGATGTGATATAGAAATTGTATGTATGTGTGAAAAATATCTATTTGCTTCGGTGGTAGATAGTTGGTTATGTGAAGGGTTCCAAGATTTAATTAGAAAGTATATTAGTTTTATTAAGATCAGAAAAGTAACAAGAGCATAGTGTGGTGGGTTAGGATGTGTGATTGTTAGTAGTTGAAAATTTCGAGGACTAAATTTCTTTAAGGAGGGTAGATTTATAGATCCTGAAATTAGGCCTAGTAGGATTGAGCCCAATGGGCCTTAAGCGCAGAGAGGGTTTAAAATTTTTGGAGAATAGGAGATCGGCTTAAGTGCAAGTTGGACCTTTTAGATAAGTGATTTTGGAAGGTTAGGGGCTTCGTGAAGTCTCGGGATCAAATATTAGCTTTGGGGAAATTTTGGTTTTAGGTGAAAAAAACCCTGAAAGTTGGCAGGTAGGCCTTAAGAATAAAATATGGAGAAAAGTGACACAAGCGGAGTGTGTGGTGGAATGGCAAAGTGACGCCACTTAGGGGACAAGGGGATGACGCCACAAGGAAGGAAGGAGGTCCAAGGTTCTAGTTGTAGCGTTTGCATTCCTTTTAGATTATTTTAATTAGATGAATTTAGACCTTAGACATAGGGTTATATTTAGTTGCGCATGGTTTAAGACACAAGGAGCTAGTTGGTAAAGTGACTAGCGGCGTGGATTATGCTACAGGAGAGTCTGGGTTCGAATCTCATGAGAAGCAAGGGAGTATTTATTTTGCAGATTGGACGGTAAGAGTTTCAGTTGAATTTAAACTCTCTGGATGGAGGATCCCACATCGGAAAGATACAAAGAAGGAAGGTGAGGAGCTAGCTATATAAAGAGCATTCGGGAGGAGAGTTAAGAGACCTTGGTGGGCGTTTGAGTGGAGTGGTCGCAGCTGGTTTAACACCGAGTCCTATCGGTGTGTAACTCTCTACTCTAGTTGTAGAGCGGCAAATGCCAAGTGCCACCACGACAATAGTAGCCACCACACGTGCGGAAAGCGTGTGGGGCTTCACGTGATAGTTAAGGCCATCAAGAGTATTCTTGTGGGTTGCATTTGCTTGGGCGCGATGGGCGAAGTGGGCCCAATGGGCCCGTGGGCCTAATTGGAATAAATTGTATGATGATATAGTATATAGTGAACTAGACTAGGTGGAACCTATATACGTGGCTAGATTTGTGTTAGGTGGGCCACACGAGAGTGTGGGCCTGAATGGGTCGAAATCCAGTTTTAGGCCCAATAGTCTAGTGACGACCGGAAATGATAGCCGAGTCGCTCAGGATAACATTAGACCCTCGGGAGGGCCATTGCAAGTGGGTAAATTACGAAAATACCCTCGGTGGGTAAATTACGAAAATACCATTGGTAGGTAAATTACAAAAATACCTTTGGTGGGTAAATTATGATAATACCCTTGATGGGTAAATTACGAAAATACCCTTGGTGTGTAAATTACGAAAATACCCTTGGTAGGTAAATTACGAAAATACCCTTGGTAGATAAATTACAAAAATACCCTTGGTTGGTAAATTACTAAAATACCCTTGGTAGGTAAAATTATCGCTATACCCTTAGAGGTTGGTTAGCTTGATTATGTTGTATATTATTATTCGATTATGATGGTAATTCGTTTCATCGTTATTTGATATATGTTCAGCATACATGACATAACGCATACACTAATTATTATGTCATATTGCATGGGTATGATGAGAGAGGGGAAGATTGATTTTGTGACTTTGGGTCACCAGTGGTTTGGCACCACCAAAGTGGTTTGGTACCACAGTTAATATTCGTGACTTTGGGTCACCAGAGGTTTGGCACCTCATAGCGACTCGTCCCAGTGGCTTCGCACCATAGTGGGTTGGCCCCACATTTGATAAACGGGATTGTCGCCAGTGATTTGGTATCACAATGTGGGTTGGCCCTACACATGGATTATTCGTGACTTTGGGTCACCAGTGGTTTGGCACCATATTATATTGATATCAGTGACTTTGGGTCACCAGTGGTTTGGCACCACCAGTGGTTTGGTACCACACGGGGTAGAATCGGAAGTTTCGGATGGTTAGGTTTTGGGTTGCATGACATGCATATTTTCATATGAAATTGTGTAAGGGTTTAGCACCCGTTGGATGGGGATTTACACACTGAGTCTTGATGACTCACCCTTAGTTAAATTTTGCGTAATCATTAGATCATGGATTTGGGAGCTAAGGTCACTGGGCCATACATATGTTTACTCGTAAATTCGCTTTTATTTGGACTTATTTTTATTTGGGTTTTTGTTATGTAATAAGGCATTTGGTATTTTACTTGGTTTCGGCTTTCAATTTAGTTATTGCTTATTATTAAATGATCAATATCGGATTTTCCTAAAATGATAATAAACCGTTTCTTATTCAAAATTACTTAAACTCAATTTTTCACAACAACTATAAAGAATACAAGCTTTTTAACTAATGCATGATTTAGACATTCCTTTCATGTGACATGCCAGATTCGGTCGTAACATTTAGGCCGGGTTTGGGGTGTTACAAGACAGATTGTGACAAAGTTACCAAAATATGTGGCAAAGCCACCAAATAGCTTCCTCCAATCATCAATATCCCAAACCCATGCAGAATTATGTGAATGCAACATTCATAGCAAATTATGATATTTACAATATAACAACGATAATTAACAACATCAAAATTTATTACAAATAAATTGGCCCATTAACACTTTGCAAAATCAACCCATTATGCCATATATCAAATTCGCCCATTTAGCCATATATCAAATTGGCCCATTTAGCCATATATCAAATTGGCCCATTAAGAAATATATCAAAATCGGCCCATTAAGGCAATCTATCAAATCGGCCCATTAAGGGCATTTTCGTAATTCGACCCATGAGGATATTTTTAGAATTTGGCACATAAGGGCAATTTTGTAATTCGATAATTTTACCCACTAAGGGTAATTCGGTAATCTCGCAACCCAGGGGTATTTTGGTAATTTACCCTCCAAGGGTATTTTCTTAATTTCGCAACGCCAGACTTACTTACTAATTTGGGACATAAAACTTGAAACTATCCATCTGCGTCATACTGACTAAATTGACTATACCTTAGGTTAGAAAACTCGAAATCTAAGTCCGTAACTTTTCCTTGAAACTAAACTTATATATCTTCTTACTAAAAGTTTTCCAAAATTTTTGTCTTAACCATTTAGTATAGTTTATTCCTTAAAGTTTCCCTTGTTTCACTGTCCAATGATTCTGACCTCTCTTTTCTTAATTTCAAATATCTCATTGTACGGTTTTCATAAACTGCTCCCACTTGTTTCTATTAAAAATAGGCTCACTAAGAAATCCATACATATAAATTATAAACCATAATTAACTTTGTACAATTTTATATGATTTTTCCAAGACAGATCAGGGAACCACAAAGTCATTCAGAACCAGTCTCATTAAAATTAACATATCTCAGAATATGAAATTCCTTTTCCTTCTCCGTTTCTTCCTTATCAAAATAGACACAGTAAGCTTTTATTTGATCTCTCATTCAATTTCTAATTCTCGTTCTCCTATTTTTCATGATTTTTCAAATACACGTCACTATTTCTAACTGAAACTATTTTATTACAAATATGATTACCACTACGATCATACGCACGCTCGAGTGATTACGAATGCCGGTTTCCAGTTTTTCTTTGGTATATCGACCGAATCACAAAATATTTCATACAAGCCTTCAGAGAAGTGTGAGGTCACACACCATTTCAAATGTATATTTGGAAAGTACGGGATTACACACCTTATTCAGAATTCGTAACACGATATTCTCCGCGGCACCTAAAGATACAATCGGTCAACAATTAGTCTGAAAACCAATTTAGAACTCCATCTAAGTATTGCAATTGATTTAACAATCTAATTAGTTACCAACAATCTGAGTCTCTTATTACGAGGGATAGATCGAGTGATTTAGTCCCTTAAAGATTATAAACCGATTCCCAACGATTGCTTATGACTACGAATGAATCGACAAGGATTTGGTATCAGGCCACCCACTAGACCTCTACGAAAAAAGAGTTGATCAAATACGACAGTGATGGAGAGAGTGATATTTTGATAAGAAACAAAGTGGAATAGCCGTATAGTGATGAACATACATATTCGTCTAGAAAGAGAAGAAATGAAAGGATTAGAAATGAAGCCTTTACCCGATTCAACCAAGGAGAGATGTCCAACACACAAAAATGGGAAAGATAGAAGATGATAGAAATTCGGCTATCAAAAGAAGAGGAACAAAAGATGAATATTTGACTAAACAAAAGAGAAGAAAGATGCACAATTGTGCTAGGAGGTTTTGGCAAAGAGAATAGTAAATTGGAAGAAGATGACACAAAAGTTGCAAATAGGATTTTTGGCCAAAATAATGCCAAGACCTTACCAAATGCCAAAGTAAAAATTTCAGCTACCTATCTACCCCCAAAACCGTCCACATGCATTACAATATTGGTCAAACATTTGGCCAACCACACTTTCCATAACATTCTCCCCTTTTTGTGCCAACATGTCCCCCATACTTGCCTTTTTCTTTTGATTCCTTTCCCCAACCTAAACCTTTCCTTATTTCCTTAGCCACCTTACCAAAATAAAGAAGTCCACCTTGCCATATATACCTCTTGGCTGACACTTAAGGAGAGCATGCAAAAATAATAGTCAAAAGTTGCACATTATGGGATTTGAACCTCTTCCCTCAAAGCCTTTCATGTGGCGCCATTTCCCTTTTGCCATATGTTCACTTATGCTGGCAATTTACTCATTTATTTCTATAAGCCTTGAAGCTACTTATCATCTCTCCTTATAGTGCTAAAATACCAAATTTTTCCTAAGGCCTAATTAAACCCGAGACTTCATAGAAACCCCGTAACCTTCCAAATTCACTTAAATAATAAGTCCAATTTGCAACAACGCCATTCTCATATTCTCAAAAATTTAAACATTCTTACGTCGAAGGCCTATTTGGCCCAATCCTACTAGGCCCAATTTCAGGATGTTACACACTTTTCCCCCATCGATTTTTTTCTTTTGATCATTTCATCAACCTTTTCTCTTTTCTTAAAAATTGACATTATCTTATGATTAAACTGTAACATCCCAAAAATGGGGTTATTTGGAATTTAATTATTTTTCTCATGTAAGAACTGTTGAGATATTATTCATGGAATAATAGAGTTTAATTTAAGGCTTTGTGTTGGCTCGATTTGGTAGGAAATTTTAGTTTTTAAATTTTTAAGGTAGGGAGCCTTAGCAAGAGGGTGTTATAAGAATAAATGGGGATAATTTGGACATAAAATGAGCCTAGACCAAGTGGCAAAGCAAGCCCACTTAAGAGCTACATGTGACGCCACCAAGGGAGCAAGGAGAGCCTTGGTTCGAGTCACAAAAATCCCTCTTTTTGGCAATATGATGGACGGCACATGAGGGAGAGTCCTATCTCTCTTTAAATTTTTATTTTCTTTAGATAATCAAAGATAATATGAGTTTTTTTTATTTATTTTATGAGGATAATAGGGGATATCACATGGATTGTTTAAGGATTAATACTTATTATTGGAAATTAAATCAAAATAGTTAGGATTAAACTAAATGATTGGCCTAGAGTGATTCAAGGAGTTAAGATGAATCTTGGACTCCTTGTTGAGGAGGAGTGGATGGCTAGGACTTATGAAGGAGGGGGAGTTGCGAATGCTTATAAAAGCACCTAAGTGATCACCTTGATTCAGTTTGCTTAATAAAATTCAAAGCACTTTCTCCTCCTTTTCTTTTATCATTCCATTCCTCAAAACCATAGCCGAACCCTCACAACTCCTCCTTGTCAAACCACATTCTTTAAGTCCCTTCTCCTTTTATTTCCTACTAGCCAATCACCACTTCCCTATTTACTTTTCTTCTTTCTTTTTCTCATTAAAAATCAGCCTTGTTTAAAGCCGAATATAGCCGAATCTAGTACCTAGCAAAGTGCCGAAAATCTTTTCTTTTACTTGAAGGCACTTTGGCCGAATATCAAAGGTAACACAAGACCTTTCGGACTATCTATTCAATCGATTATCAAGGTAAGGATCTTAGGTCAATGCCTATATTATTGGTATCTCATTATGTTGACTTTGGTAAATATAGGTATGGGTTTCGGCAACTATTGATTAAGAATACTAATCACAAATTAAACTAATCCGCTGTAGGATCTTCGGGATTTGGAGATAAGCAAGTAAGGTCGCCAACGTTGGTCAATCGGCCTTGAAGGAGTTACATATAGATTGGTGTTCATTTAAAAGGGTTATGATTATTTATATTGACCGATTGTAGTTTGTGAATCGATTCGTGATTTGGGCACCGAGGCTAGTATTCAAAGAGACTAGGTAAGGATTCTGCACAAAATATGACCCCTTTAAATAATTTGGTTTGGTAGAATGGCCATATTACTAACCTTGATAGTTGGGTCAATATAGGGCAAGGACTTAGAGTGTGGCCGATTGATTATCTTCTGGATTTAAGACTATCGTGGTAACAGTGTGTACATACACACTATATAATATATTAACTATGCTTAACTTTGTGAATGCTCATTTTATTAATGTAGCATTGGAATTAATACCAAATCAGATAAGTGGTGATTCGTAAGCACTGTTAATGTGATTTATTATTATTAATGCTTTTGGTAAGCATGATGTATTGACACATGAAATTTAAGAATGTGATGGCATGAAATATATGTATGTTTATCTGCTGTGGGATTGATGAGTGGAGGGGCGTTGATATTGTGCCGACGGCACCAAAGAGTTTTGGTAACACACCGTGACTATATGTCACCAGAGGTTTGGTACCTCCAGAGGTTTGTACCTCAATAGCGACTTATCCCCGTGGTTAACACCACCGTGGGTTGGCCCCACTTGAGATATGGGATCGCCCCGGCTGATTTGGTATCACACGATGGGTTGGCCCCATCACCCGATTTGTGTCTACTTGGACACCAAAGTGTTTTGGTAACACATTGTGACTATATGTCACCAAAGTGGTTTGGAACCACCGGTGGTTTGGTACCACAACGGGTAGACAAAGGGCGTATGGTTGGCTAGGTTGGGTACACATTATTTTGCATATTAAATGTTATATGTTGTGTATGAAAAATATTTTTAAAACGGGGGAAGGGTTACATACTGAGTCTTGGTGACTCACCTTCTCCATTAATTTTTCAGGTGATGCTTAGATCGCGGACATGGAGCCGGAGGGACTTGAGGAGGCCATGCGGTGGATTTAAATTTAAATAGACTTTGTTTTTTTTATTATTTTAAATTTGGTTATTGGGTTGTTTTATTTTTGGATGTAATAAGGCCTCATCATACTTTACTTTAGTTATTTTCCTACAAAGTTGGATAATTTATTTTAATTAAAATTTGAATTACACGCTTTCTAAATTAACACTTAAAATGTTTTAACGTGCCATCGGGAACATCTCGAAAATTTGTGTAATAACTTGACTTAATTAAATTTTCAAAGTGGACTAAGTATAATTTCAGCAAGATAACTTAAAATGAGAAGTTTTCAACAAAACTTAAGTGGATTTAGAAAATGGGTTTCAAAAGTTCTTCTTAGTAACGACCCATATTCGGTCCTAACGATTGGTAGGGTTTCAATGTTACAAATTGGTATCGAGCCCGCCTCAATACTCTATTTGTGGGGCCCAAGGCCCAAAATGTTTTAGTAGGCCTTATTAATTGTTTTGGATTTTAAAGCAAAGATGGCCCGAGTCTCCCAAGACCGATCCGCCTGTAAGTACATCTAAACCTCTGTGTGAATTATATTTCGTAGAAGGGTAGGAAGCATGGAACGAGATAGACTTATAGGAACTTGAACCCTAGGATTAGATTACTCAAACACACGTAACATAAGACTTAAAGAACGAAACCAACCTATGACTTAGTCACCGAGCTAGGTGTGGTAACCCCTCAGACATGTTCAGGATTGGAACCTAAGAGCCTGGTATTTAAGCAACCGAGTGACTCACCACCTCTTCGCAGTATCCCACCGTGCGTGAGCTTGGGTTCACCTCGACTCGAGGGCTCAAGGGTGTGGTAACCTCTCATGCGCATGTCTAGAAAGGTTCTTGGGAGCTTGGTATTTAAGCAATCCAATGACTCACCTCCTCTCCACACTAAACCCGCCTGGTGCGTAGCTTGGGTTCACCCGACCAAGAGGGCTCGGTCATAAAGCCAAACATAATGACTAAAACCCGAAAGGAATTAGCCTTGATTTTCAAAAATGATGAAACAACAACACTTGGTTTTAAAACTTTTCAAATCACCCTTCAAAAGTAAGAACAACTTTTACAACGCTTTCCTCGAAAAGTTCTATTTGTGGAAAAATTACTAAAATGCCCTTGGGGGTAAAATTACTAAAATACCCTTGGTCCATAAAATATCAAATCAATGATTCTCGCCCAAAATTTTAACTATTCTATAATTATTCAACAACTTAGCCTTGGACATCATCAAGAAAATATTTGGTTTTGGAAAAATTACGAAAACGCCTCAACGTGTAAAATTACCAAAACGCCTCGAGTACAAAATTTTTGCAACATCACCGCTTTAAGAAGGAAAATTTCAAAAGGAACCCTCGAGTTTTATAATGGTTAAAACACCCTTGTCTTACAAAAATCACCAAATTACCCTGGAGGACCAAATTACCAAAATACCCCTGGTTTTCGAAATAATGCCATAACTTCAAATCTTATCAATTTTTCATAACACCCCCAGTGTTGGAAATTCAAAACAACCTACTTTACTAAGGTTTTAAAATCTCTTTATTACTTAAAATACCCTCAGAGGAAAATGACGAAAATACCCCTGCTAGAAATGGGCGTAAATGTCCAAGAGTGAATAGGTATGGAAAGCATTAGGGAATGGATGCAAGAACTTCTTTGCGTGAACTAGGATAGAAGATCAAACCTTGTTTGCACGAAAGAATCTCGATTAAACTTTATCCATAAAATTTCTTTCAGTAATAAAGTGGAACAAATGCTAACGCATAAAAATTTTCTTAATCGATTAAAAGCGCAAGTAGATAGAATGAGTTCTAGAGGACGGGACGCCGTGGACGCTGTAGGGGTAGGATGACGGTGGTGTCGAACCCGTCAGTCGGGACAAGGTTCTCGAACGATGTACCTCCGCCACCACCACCTCCACTTTTGGAGCAGGAGCAGGATCGATTTGAGGAGAGGCAAGACGCAAGTTTATTATGAGTCCTTGAATTGGTGGTCAATGGTGGAATTTAGGAGCTCAAATCTGCTCTCGAGCGGATTCGGTCCAACTGAATGAGGTGTTCCGGGGTGTCGTGAGTGGCACCCAGCAGTAGCAGAGTATTGGCTGAATCTACGTAAAGGATAATGGATGATCTTGACCCAACCGAGGAGGAAAAGTCGAAAGCAAGTGTCGCTTCTAAAGGATGAAGCGTCAGTGGTGGTCGATGGTCGAGGCCGGATGGAGCCACAAATGATGATCTTACGTGGACTACTTTAAAACCGCCTTTCAAGAAGTATGTGGGCACCAGCCTACACCGACGCCAGCAGAGGAAGGCTTTTCCGGTCTAGTGCAAGGAACTAAGTCCGTGGCCGTAGTATGAGGCGAATTTCTAAGACCGAGTAGGTATGCAAGAGGCATCGTGGCTATCGAACACGAAAGACAGATCCGCTTTGAGGACGGACCGAGATGACTTGAGGTTACCGATTGCCCCGCAGAAGTTCGTGAGTTTTCATCTCCGTGGAAAAGGCTAAAGTTGCCGAGGGATTAAGGAGGTCGTGAGGCGTAATTATAGTAGAAATAATCAAGAGAGGATTTGGGTCACCGACCCAATGGTAATGATCAAGAAGGCTAGGCGAGAGGGCCAAATCAGCAAAGAAGGCCCGTAGCTAATAATCGAGGCCGCCCAAGGCAATGTGGGAAGTCCCATTGGGAGGTTGCTCGACCGCGATAGAGGATGTTTTGAGGTGGATCTTTAGAACATCGGTCGTAGATTGTCCCCTAAAGCGAAGCTCGAATCACCGAGAGGCGTAACTGCATCTGGGACAGGAATGTGGGACCGCAGAGGGTCGTGGTAATGGCAGAGGAAGCAATGGTCCTAACCGAGGTCGAGGAACTCGTGGCGAGGTTCAAAAGACAGAGGCTAGGCACTGGCTTAGTCTACGCAAGGCGTCATGAGAGGGTGACGCACCTGATGTCATAAACCAGACGCTTCTCGATTTTTGGTCTTCCTTATTATGCATTAATTGATGGGGTCCACATTCATACATAGCAAGTAGTGTGGTAGAGACTTTGAACCTAGACTCGAGATCGCCGCTAGGGAGATGACCGTAGTGAGTCCTTTAGGTCACTCAGAGTGGTAGACAAACTTTTTAGGGACGCACCTCTAGAACTCCAAGGGGTCGATTCGGTCGATCCGATGGAACTACCATTCGGGAGTTCGATTTGATCCTTGGAATGGATTGGTGGCTAAGTATCGCGTAATTTGATTGCGCAAAGCTTATGGTTCTTAAGACTACGAGAATGGTGAAGTGGTTATGATAGGTGATAGAAGGAATTACCTATCCAATGTGGTGTCCGCCTTGAAGGCGGAAAAGATGGTCAAGAAGGGTTGTAAGGCGATTTGGTTCAAATTTGTGCTTTGGAAGCCAAGGAGTCGAGTTGGAAAGGTCCGAACGGTTGGGGAATTTGTTGATGTGTTCCCGTAAGAACTTCCGTGTCCGCCTCCAGATCGGAAGTCGAATTCAGATAGACTGCCACCTCTAACAGCACCGTGTCTATAGCACTCATCAATGGCACCAAAGGAATTGGTGGAGTCAAGGCTCAAATTCAGAGCTCTTGGATAAGGGATTTATTCGACCTAGTATATCTCCGTGGGGCGCTCAGTATTGTTTGTCAAGAAGAAGGACGGTTCTATGCGAATGTGCATCGACACCGCCGCTAAACAAGTTAACGATCAAAACAAGTACCCATTACCGCTGGATCGATGACTTGTTTGACCAATTAGCGGGGCGCGGTGTTTTCAAGATAGACCTTAGGTCGGGTTACCATCAACTTAAGGTGAAGGGGCCGATGTTCACAAGAGGCGTTTGAATCCTCGGTATGGGCATTACGAAGTTTCTAGTAATGCCATTCGGGTTGACTAATGCACCGCGGCGCTCATGGATCTCATGAACCGAAGTTTTCATCAGATTTGGACCAATTTGTCGAGTGTTCATAGACTACATATTGGTCTACCCAAAGACGGAGGAGGAGCACGACAAGCATTTACGGATAGTCCTACAAGTGTTGAGGGAAAATAGCTTGTATGCCAAATTCAGAAGTGCTAATTTTGGCTAAGGGAGGTGGCTTTCTTAGGTCACGTGGTGTCGCGGAAGGATTAGAGTGGATCCCGCAAGATTGAAGCAGTATTGGAGTGGAAACCGCCTAAGTTTGGCGTAGATACGAAGTTTTCGGGATTAGCAGGTATTACCGAGATTTGTGGAAGGGTTCTCTCGATCGCAGCTGTCGTTGACTAAGTTGCTAAGGAAAGGTGTTCCATTTGTATGGACGGAGAAGCAAAGAAGAAAGCTTTGATAAGTCGAGGAAGGTTCTCGGACTAAGCTCGGTTCTAGTACAACCCGAGGCGGGAAATTATTCACATTTATTGTGATGCATCTCACACCGGTTTGGGATGTGTGTTGATGCAGATGGGAAGGTAGTAGCCTGCGCGTCCGCCGCCTAAGACCGCATGAGGTTAACTACCCAACTCACGATCCGGAGTTAGCTGAATGCCTTCGCCTCGAAAATTTGGAGACATTATCTTTATGGGGAGAAGTCTGAATTTACACGGACCATAAAAGTCCGAGGTATCTTCCGATACGTATGATCTCGAATTTGAGACACCGATGGATTGAGTCGTTAAAGGACTACGATCGCTCCATCGAGTATCATCCGCAAGGCTAACGTGGTGGTCGACGTTGAGCCGGAAGGTCGTGGGCGATTTAAGAGCAATGTTTGCTCGCTTGAGTTTATATGACGATGGAAGCCTTTTTGGCGAGCTTCAAGTTAAGCCAACGGGATCGAGGAGATTAAGAACAAACAGTTAGTGGATGAAGGCTTAAATGCTAAGAGAATACAAGTTCGTAATGGTGGTGTAGAGGGTATAGTGTGACCGGTGATGGTGTGCTATGTTTTCGTGGACGGCCTTGTATGCCAAAGGATATGGAGTTGAGGCGGAAAATTCTCCAGATGCTCATAAGCCCCTACGCTATGCATCCGGAGGAAGCAAGATGTATGGAGATCTACTAAACAGATTACGTGGCGGATTGAAGCGTGAGATAACGGAATTGTAGGGAAGTGTTTGACGACGGTCAAGAGGTTAATATGAACACCGCCATCACGGACTACTTCAACCTAGAAAGATTCCTCAATGGAAATGGGAGAGGATCACTATGGATTTTGTCATGGTCTACCCTTACGCCGCAAGAAAGATGCGCTTTGGGTGATCGAGACCGTCTGACTAAATCACTCACTTCATACTGGGGAGAATGGATTACTCACCCGTGGCTAACCAAGTTGTATGTGGTCGAGATAGTCGATTACATGGTGTACCAGATCGCTTATCTCGATAGGGACCCAAGGTTCACTTCGAGGTTTTGGAAAGCTGCTACATCAAGCATTGGGTACGCGATTGATTTCAAAGACAATTTTCCATCCTCGCACGGACGGGCAATGAAGGGTCATACAGATCTTAGAAGATATGCCGAGGGTTGTGTCTTGGAATTCGAGGTAGTTGGGAGGAATTTTACCTCTAGCTGAGTTCGCCACAACAATAGCTACCAAGCAAGTATTCAGATGGCACCACACGAAGTAATCAGATGGATTTGAATGCCGAACTCGACGTGTTGGACGGAGTTGGGTGAACGACAAGTGTTGGGCCCGTAAATGGTAGCAGAGACCAAGACAAAGTCAAAGTGATTCGGTCTCGCCTCAAGGAAGCATCGATAGGCGTAAGTCTTACGCCGATCTCAAACGCAAGGAAATGGAGTATGTCAGTAGGAGACAAGGTCTTTCTAAAGGTGTCGCTTGGAAAAAGGTGTTAAGATTTGGACGAAAGGAAGCCGAGCCCAAGATTCATTGGCCCATATACAAGATCGACGCGAGTAGGACCGGTAGCTTATCGCCTTGAATCACGGCAGAGTTAAGTCGATACATAACGCCTTTCACGATCAATGCCGAGGCGGATTTCACGATCCATCACATGTGGTGCCCGTGATGAAATCGGGTTAACGCGACTTATCTTTTGAGGAAGAACCTGCTCGATCTTGATAGAGATATAAAGGTTCTACGAGGAAGTCAGGCCCTTAGTGAAAGTGCTATGGCGAACCATGGTGCCGAGGAAGCTACGTGGGAACCCGAGGATGTGATACTGGCGGCAATACCTCATCTGTTTTAGTTATGTAATTTCGGACGAAATTTATTTTAAGGGGGTAGAATCGTAACATCCCAAAAATGGGGTTATTTGGAATTTAATTATTTTCTCATGTAAGAATCATGAGATATTATTCATGGAATAATAGAGTTTAATTTAAGGCTTTGTGTTGGCTCGATTTGGTAGGAAATTTTAGTTTTAATTTTTAAGGTAGGAGCCTTAGCAAGAGGGTGTTATAAGAATAAATGGGGATAATTTGGACATAAATGAGCCTAGACCAAGTGGCAAAGCAAGCCCACTTAAGAGCTACATGTGACGCCACCAAGGAGCAAGGAGAGCCTTGGTTCGAGTCACAAAAATCCTCTTTTGGCAATATGATGGATTCGCACATGAGGAGAGTCCCATCTCTTTAAATTTTTATTTTCTTTAGATAATCAAAGATAATATGAGTTTTTTTTATTTATTTTATGAGGATAATAGGGATATCACATGGATTGTTTAAGGATTAATACTTATTATTGGAAATTAAATCAAAATAGTTAGGATTAAACTAAATGATTGGCCTAGAGTGATTCAAGGAGTTAAGATGAATCTGGACTCCTTGTTGAGGAGGAGTGGACGGCTAGGACTTATGAAGGAGGGGAGTTGTTAATGCTTATAAAAGCACCTAAGTGATCACCTTGATTCAGTTTGCTTAGCCAAAATTCAAAGCACTTTCTCCTCCTTTTCTTTTATCATTCCATTCCTCAAAACCATAGCCAACCCTCACAACTCCTCCTTGTCAAACCACATTCTTTAAGTCCTTCTCCTTTTATTTCCTACTAGCCAATCACCACTTCCCTATTTACTTTTCTTCTTTCTTTTCTCATTAAAATCAGCCTTGTTTAAAGTTTAATATAGCCAATCTAGTACCTAGCAAAGTGCCAAAATCTTTTCTTTTACTTGAAGGCACTTTGGTCGAATATCAAAGGTAACACAAGACCTTTCGGGACTATCTATTCAATCGATTATCAAGGTAAGGATCTTAGGCCGAATGCCTATATTATTGGTATCTCATTATGTTGACTTTGGTAAATATAGGTATGGGTTTCGGCAACTATTGATTAAGAATACTAATCACAAATTAAACTAATCCGCTGTAGGATCTTCGGGATTTGGAGATAAGCAAGTAAGTTCGCCAACGTTGGTCAATCAGTCTTCGGTAAGGAGTTACATATAGATTGGTGTTCATTTAAAAAGGGTTATGATTATTTATATTGACCGATTGTAGTTTGTGAATCAGATTCGTGATTTGGGCACCGAGGCTAGTATTCAAAGAGACTAGGTAAGGATTCGGGTACAAAATATGACCCCTTTAAATAATTTGGTTTGGCCGAATGGCCATATTACTAACCTTGATAGTTGGCCGAATATAGGGGCAAGGACTTAGAGTGTGGCCGATTGATTATCTTCGGGATTTAAGACTATCGTGGTAACAGGTGTGTACATACACACTATATAATATATTAACTATGCTTAACTTTGTGAATGCTCATTTTTATTAATGTAGCATTGGAATTAATACCAAATCGGTATAAGTGGTGATTCAGGTAAGTACCTGTTAATGTGATTTATTATTATTAATGCTTTTGGTAAGCATGATGTATTGACACATGAAATTTAAGAATGTGATGGCATGAAATATATGTATGTTTATCTGCTGGGATTGATGAGTGGAGGGCAGTGATATTGTGCCGACGGGCACCAGTTGTTTTGGTAACACACCGTGACTATATGTCACTGTGAGGTTTGGTACCTCCAGAGGTTTGGTACCTCAATAGCGACTTATCCCTCGTGGTTAACACCACCGTGGGTTGGCCCCACTTGAGATATGGGATCGTCCCGGTGATTTGGTATCACACGATGGGTTGGCCCCATCACCCGATTTGTGTCTACGGACACCGGTGTTTTGGTAACACATTGTGACTATATGTCACCAAGTGGTTTGGAACCACCAGTGGTTTGGTACCACAACCGGGTAGACAAATGGCGTATGGTTGGCTAGGTTGGGTACACATTATTTTGCATATTAAATGTTATATGTTGTGTATGAAAATATTTTTAAAACGGGGAAGGGTTTACATCGAGTCTTGGTGACTCACCTTCTCCATTAATTTTTCAGTGATGCTTAGATCATGACATGGAGCCGAGGGACTTGAGGAGGCCATGCGGTGGATTTAAATTTAAATAGACTTTGTTTTTTTTTTTGTTATTTTAAATTTGGTTATTGGGTTGTTTTATTTTTGGATGTAATAAGGCCTCATCATACTTTACTTTAGTTATTTTCCTACAGGTTGGATAATTTATTTTAATTAAAATTTGAATTACACGCTTTCTAAATTAACACTAAAAATGTTTTAACGTACATCGGCACATCCGAAAATTTGTGTAATAACTTGACTTAATTAAATTTTCAAAGTGGACTAAGTATAATTTCAGCAAGATAACTTAAAAT
This sequence comes from Gossypium rotundifolium, assembly GCA_025506655.1. Classification (NCBI taxonomy): domain Eukaryota; kingdom Viridiplantae; phylum Streptophyta; class Magnoliopsida; order Malvales; family Malvaceae; genus Gossypium; species Gossypium rotundifolium. The sequence continues at coordinate 51,230,605 of CP106734.1, forward strand.
GAGAAGTTTTCAACAAAACTTAAGTGGATTTAGAAAATGGGTTTCAAAAAGTTCTTCTTAGTAACGACCCATATTCGGTCCTAACGATTGGGCCGGGTTTGGGCTGTTACATAAACTTTCTTGTTCGATTCTCTCCATAGCCGAACCTATTACTGCCCTATTTCTTCACCATTTCTTTTCCTTTCGTGTTGGACAATCTTTTCTTAATCGAATCAAACTTGAAGTACTTTAATAGAGGGCTAATCGAACACCTATCCCTTGTAATAAGAGAATCGGATTGTTGGTAAGTGATATAGATTGTTAATCAATCGCAATACTTGGTTGAAGTTGAAAATTGGGCTCGCCTAATTGTTGACCGATTGTACCTTTAGGTGCCACGGAGAGTATCGTGTTACGAAAATCCAATAAGGTGTGTAATCTCACATCTTTCTTAATATTTACATTAAATGTTTTATGATTCGGTTGAAAGATTAAAAAACTAGAAACCATCGTATGTTTGTAGTGGTAACCATATTTTGTAATGAAACAGTTTTTGGTTAGCAGCAGTGACATGATTTTGAAAAATCACGAAAAATAGGAGAAAGGGAATTAGAAAGTGAATAAGATATAGAATTAAATCTTACTGTGTCTAGTTTTATATGAAAGAAATAGAGAGGGAAGGGGAATTTTATATTCTGTGATATTTTAATTTTAGTGAGACTGGTTCTAGATGACTTCGTGGTTCCCTATTCTGTCTTGAAAAAATTAGTCAAAAATTGTACATAGTGAATTATGAGTTATGATTTATATTTATAGATTCTTTAGTGAGCCTCAATAGAAATAAGTGGGAGCAACGTATGAAAACCGTACAGCGAGATATTTGAATTTAGGGTAAGAGAGGTCAAAACCGTTGGTTAGCGCAACAAGGGAATCTGTAATGAATAAACTGTACTAAATGGCCAAAAATTTTGGAAATATTATAGTAAGAAGATATATGAGTCTAGTTTCAAGTAAAATTTACAGATCTAAATTTTGAGTTTTCTAACTCGAGTTATAGTCAATTTAGTCAATGTGACATAGATGAACAGTTTCAATTTTTATGTCCCAAATTAGTAGTTATGTCCAGGGTTACGAAAGTACGAGAATACCCTTGGAGGGTAAATTACTGAAATACCCCTGGGTTACGAGATTATCGAATTACCCTTAGTGGATAAAATTACCGAAATACCCTTGATGGGTGAAAATTACAAAAATATCCTTGGGTTGTGAAATTACGAAAATGCCCCTATGGGCCGATTACCGAAATGCCTCTATAGGCCGATTACTGAAATGCCCTTATGGGCCGATTTATTAAAATGCCTTAGTGGGCCAAATTATTATTATATTACCTTAATGGGCCGATTCATTAAAAGTATTCAATAGATTAATGGTTGTTATTTATATGTGGATATTTTATATTATATGTATGTTGCATCATAACATAGTGCATGGGATGGGAAAATTAAATGAAGAGACGTGTAGACCGGTGGCATTGCCACAAATTTTGATAAAGGCTATGTGCCAATTTAAACATGGCTTTGTGCCATCGTGATTAAGGTTGTATGCTGATTACATTACCGTATATGATTCTGGTGGCTCAGCCACAAATATTATAAATGGCAGCTTGACTGCAAATTGGAGAGACTGGCGGGGTGGGTTGACTTGATCCCCACAAGAGAGATTGGTTGGTACGGGTGGAGAGATTGGCTGGATGGGATGGGTTGCATTCATATCATTTATTTATTACATGTAAGTGGGCTTAGGCCCAAGATTATGCTACATGGGCTCCGGCCCAAGATATTGCTATGTGGGTTCAAGCCCAGTGGATGACGTTAAGGGGATTATGCACTGAGTTTTTGTAACTCACCCCCTTCTTTCTTAATCCTTGTAGGTAATGTACCGTTCAAAATTTACAGATCTAAATTTTGAGTTTTCTAACTCGAGTTATAGTCAATTTAGTCAATGTGACATAGATGAACAGTTTCAATTTTTATGTCCCAAATTAGTAGTTATGTCCAGGGTTACGAAATTACGAGAATACCCTTGGAGGGTAAATTACTGAAATACCCCTGGGTTGCGAGATTATCGAATTACCCTTAGTGGATAAAATTACCAAAATACCCTTGATGGGTGAAAATTACAAAAATACCCTTGGGTTGTGAAATTACGAAAATGCCCCTATGGGCCGATTACCGAAATGCCTCTATAGGCCGATTACTGAAATGCCCTTATGGGCCGATTTATTAAAATGCCTTAGTGGGCCAAATTATTATTATATTACCTTAATGGGCCGATTCATTATAAGTATTCAATAGATTAATGGTTGTTATTTATATGTGGATATTTTATATTATATGTATGTTGCATCATAACATAGTGCATGGGATGGGAAAATTAAATGAAGAGACGTGTAGACCGGTGGCATTGCCACAAATTTTGATAAAGGCTATGTGCCAATTTAAACATGGCTTTGTGCCATCGTGATTAAGGTTGTATCTTTGATTACATTGTCAGATATGATTCTGGTGGCTCAGCCACAAATATTATAAATGGCAGCTTGACTGCAAATTGGAGAGACTGTCGGGGTGGGTTGACTTGATCCCCACAAGAGAGATTGGTTGGTACGGGTGGAGAGATTGGCTGGATGGGATGGGTTGCATTCATATCATTTATTTATTACATGTAAGTGGGCTTAGGCCCAAGATTATGCTACATGGGCTCCGGCCCAAGATATTGCTATGTGGGTTCAAGCCCAGTGGATGACGTTAAGGGGATTATGCACTGAGTTTTTGTAACTCACCCCCTTCTTTCTTAATCCTTGTAGGTAATGTACCGTGATGTGGACTTAGGCCCATGGATGACTCGATGGAGGCTATACTTTAGAAATAAATGTTTCAAACTTTAGTAAATTATTTTTCTTGTAACACCCCAAACCCGGCCTATGCATTAAGACTAGATTTGGTTTGTTACCTGAATCGAGCTATTTTAAATCTTCAATAAGTTGAAAGCTACAATATTAATTACAGGATTTAATAAAATTAGAAGAGTATTTGAATTTGATAAATAAAAAAAACATTAGTTGAAAATCATTGTATTATCAAAACCTTTAGGTAATTTGTTAAAGAGTTAACATTAATAAAATATTTATAAAAGAATTTCATGTACTTGAAAACCCAAATTTATTTTAATAAAACATCATATAATCATAGCCCATAATTAAAAGTCCAAAGTATAGTTTAAAACCAACCACACATAAAATCCATGAATTATTTATAGAGGCCCTTATTACAATATCCCAAAATAGTAAAAATATTTATTAAAAAGTTCGAGTTTAAATAACCCATATTTTGCAAGATGGCCTCCACGAAGTCATCCTCGGCCCAAGTCCACGCCAATTTCCATTACCGAGATGGAAAATTAAAGGGGTGAGTTACTTAGAACTCAAAGGTGCAACTCACTTACCACCATTATTGGGCCGATCATCAAGATATTATGTCGGGCTTGAGCCCAATTACGTAATTCAACAATATATCATAAAATGAAATAAAATAATTTAAAAATGCATGAAAAATGAATTTCCCAACCAAACCTAATATCCATCCGCTAACACCCCTGCATTCAACCATCACACCTGGGGATCAAGTCAACCCACCCCGCCAACACACCAATCGTAGGCATTAAGCCTTTTTATAATTGTGGCAAAGCCACCGAACTAGAGGCAATAAGCTATATTTGTGGCGAGCCATAGAACTAGAGGCAATTAGCCATATTTATTTTTGTGGCAAGGCCACCGAACTAGAGGCAATAAGCCATATTTATTTTTGTGGCAAGGCCACCGAACTAGATTTTGGCAACAGCCATTCTTCTATTCATATACCCCACCCCATGCAATTATGCGATATAACAAAATATAGTCATATAACAATTTTTATTTAATTCATAACATTGGTGGGTTTATCATTGAACATTTCATTTGGCCCAAAAAACATAATTTAGCAATTTGCCCATTTAGCGCTTTAGTGAGCTTTGGCCCATTTATCAAACTAGAGTATTTTGACCCATTTTATCGAACTAGAGTATTTTGGCCCAATTTATCGAACTAGAGTATTTTGGCCCAATTTATCGAACTAGAGTATTTTGGCCCAATTTATCGAACTAGAGTATTTTGGCCCAATTTATCTAACTAGAGTATTTTATGCCCATTTTCACTAAACATACAATTTACATAATAACAAGTAATTTCTAGGCGTATGCTGTAATTTTTAGGATTTAGTCGTTTTACGTATCTTCGCCAAAATATCAATTTTACGCTTTTACCAATCTAGTCGCTTTTACGAGTTTTACTTCCATACCGAAATTGACATCCAACCGAGAAATAGTGTGAAGTTACACACCTCGATACCGAGAGTACTAATCCTTCTCGCCCTCAAGACCTAAAACATATTTCATCCGTTAGACTACTATTTCAGATAAATTTTCTTAATCGATAATAGATCCAAAATCTTACCCTCTTGATTTTGAATCACTTCGATTTTCGCTTCTCCTCGCTTATTGATTTGTTAGTCGCCGAGAATCCACCAACGATAATGGCTCGAAGTTCGTACCACTTCAATAATTGACTCCTTCTAAGATGGTCGCAACCCTGGAAAATCTCTGACCGTCGAAACCGCTCTTCGCTTAAATGGGGATTTTGCAGATCCGCCCCTCTTAACGTGACTAACCACCGCCCTTTTCTTCCTTATTTTGAAAGTCTTCAAGATCCAAAGGGATATTAGTTAAATCTCAAATAATATCGAATAGTACTAGAGGCTTTAAAAGATGTGATTTCCTTACCACAATAAATCGATTCCAACGCTTTCTACGATTCTCCGATCACTTGAGTTCGATCTTCCGTTATTGCACTATATAATAACGAATGAACCGTTATTAGAACGAACGTTTATTTCGATCCAAAAAGGCCTTCATAACACCATTAATATTCGAAAACGAAAAAGAAGAACCTCTTACCTATAATCCACGATCGAAAAGAAAGGATTGAGAAAGGTGTTTGTGATGGATGAAGATTTCAGCTATGTATGATCAAAGAAAAAAAGAAATAAAGATTCGGCTAAGGCACTCTAGCATTCGGCCAAGAGAGTGTTTGATGGAGAAACTTTGAATGAAAGAATTAAAATATGAAAGAAAGAGATGGTGATGATGTTGTTTGATTTCAAAGAGAAGAGAAGAAAAAGATGGATTTTAGGAGCTAGTACATTCGGCCATGGTAAAAGAAAAGAGAAAGGATGGTTCTTTTGGTATAGTTGATTTTGGTACTCAAAGAAAAGACACAAAGCAATGGCTAAAGAAATAAAAAAAATGACCAAATGATCACAAAACTTGAGCTTTACCAATTGCATAATTCGACCAAGATGAAAGTAGAAAAGAGAGAAAACAAAAATTCTGCACAAGGTGCAAGGAATGACCAAAGAAAAAAAGAAATTCTTAGCCAAAACTAACACAAAATTCTGCTCCCTCCCTATACCAAGTTGTCAGTCAACACATGGTCAATTGGCCATGATTTTGTTTCCAAAATTTTCCTTGATATGTGCCTTATGTTCCCCTATCTTCCTTAAGTATTTGATTCCATGCCATAAGTTATCTATTTCTTAATCCTTTGATACACTAACCAAAAATAACATGGTCAACACTTGCCATATATGTTCTTGGCGACACTTGCTATACATGTACAGTAAAATTAAAAATAAAAATTCATCTAGATGCTAAATAAGGGATTCAAACCTCTTCCTCATGCTATAACTCATGCGCCAACACCACCATGCCATGTACTCAACTTATGTCACTTATTAACACTTAATTTAACTTAAGTCTTAATGACATTTGCTTCTCTTCAATAAATTCTCAATTATTAAATTTATTCCATATCCAAATTATGCTACACCTCTTTAGGACTTCAATAAGCACGAAAATAAAAGAAAGGAATTTTCTTTAAAATCTAAACACCAATTCATGCAATATATATACTCGGATTTTAGGTGTTACAACTCTACCCTCCTTAAAGAAAATTTCGCCCTCGAAATTTACTCGGTTGAAAAGAGGTGAGGGTATTGTTGCCAATTGCATCCTCAGTTCCCACGTAGCTTCCTCCACTCCGTGGTTACGCCATAGAACTTTGACCAACGGTACGGTTTTCTTTCTTAGCACCTTGACATCTCGCCTAAGATTTCGCTGGTTCTTCTTCAAAAGACAAATCAATTCACCCAATTCTTCTACCAGATAATGTGCTAAGGATCCGATCTATAACGCCTCAACATGGAAACATGAAAACATTATGAATTTGATCCAATTCCGAGGTAACTCAACTGATAAGCCATCGACCAACACGCTCAAAGACACGATAAGGTCCAATGTATCTAGGACTTAGCTTGCCCTTCCTTCCTAATCTAAAGATCTTTTTCCAAGGAGATACCTTCAAGAAAACCCGATCCCCACATCATACTCGATATCCTTTCGCTTCAGTGTCCGTGCATACGACTTCGCTTCATCTCGAGGCTTCTTTCAACCGTGCTCGAATAACTTTTACCGTATCCTCTCGTCTCGGATATCATCTCGTGACCTAACATCCGCTTTTGCCCAACTCACCCAACAATAGGAGAGCGACACTTACGACCATACAATGCCTCGTAAGGTGCCATCTCAATGCTAGATCGATAACTATTGTTATCGTGAATTTCGCCGGTGGTAGATAATCCTCCCAACTACCCTCAAGTCGATTACACATCCCTTAACATATCTTCCAATATCGAATTACTCTCTCCGATCGACCATCAAACCGAGGATGAAATGCCGCATCAAGTTCAACTTTGTCCCCAAGGCTTCATGCAGAGCTTTCCGTAATCATGATGTAAACCTAGGGTCCATATCCGATATAATAGATACAGTACCCCATGCAACCTCACAATTTTGATACATACAGGCCGCCAACTTTTGTAATGAATAATCCGCATTTAACCGGGCAGAAATGAGCGTCTTCACAACCGATCAACAATTACCCACACGTAATTTTTCTTAGTAGGTGTTAAAGGTAACCCACTAACAAAATCCATGGTTATCCGCTCCCATTTCCAAAGAGGAATTTTATCTGTTGTAACAACCTGCACGGTAATTGATGTTCGCTTCACTTGTCGACAAGTCAAACATTTTCCCACAAATTCAAATCTCACGCTTCAACCCCGCCACCAATATCGTTTCTGAGATCTCGATACATCTTATTTCCTCCGGATGTATAGCATAAGGGCTACTATGTGCCTCTCATAGAATCGCTTGCCTCAGATCTGAATCCTTAGGCATACATACTCTTCCTCGAAAGCACAACACACTCTCCGTGTTTATTCCAAAATCCTCAATTTCACCATTTTCAACTTGTCAAGTAAAGGTCCCAACTTCTCATCTCGATGTCCATTTTTCCTTGATTTGTTCCACCACGAGGCTTCATCCAAGTTCTCGCTAACAAACCGCCATCCTCGCATGCACTCAAATGGGCAAACAAAGCTCTTAATTCAGACATCGTCTTATGACTTAACGCGTCGGCTACCACGTTAGCCTTTCCAGATGATATTCGATTGAGAAATCATAATCTTTTAATAATTCTACCCATCTTCTTTGTCTCAAATTTAACTCCTTTTGGGTAAAGAGGTATTTAAGACTCTTGTGATCCGTAGATTATAGATTTTCACCATAGAGATAGTGCCTCCAAATCTTTAGAGCAAAGACAACGGCAGCTAACTCCAAATCATGCGTAGGGTAGTTTACTTGTGTGGTCTCAATTGACGAGAAGCATAGGCCACTACCTTCCCATTTTGCATCAACACACAACCCAAACCCGTGTGAGACGCATCACAATAAACAGTGAATTCTTTTTCAGCCTCCGTCTGAATCAAAACTCTCTTGCTGCCGTCAAGATCTTCTTTAATTTCTCGAAACTCTCTTGTCTTTTCATCCAAATATATGGAGCTCCCTTTCAATGCTTTAGTTAGGGGTGTAGCAATCAACGAAAACCCTCTACAAAACGCCTATAGTATCCACCAAACCCAAGAAACTCAATTTCACTATCGATGTTGGTGGTTTCCAATCCGAATAGCCTCAATTTTCCGAGGATCCACCCTTATTCCTTCTACCGATACTACATGACCAAGGAAAGTCACTTCCTTTAGCCAAAATTCACACTTACTAAATTTGGCATACAATTGTTTATCACGAAGTAGTCAGTAATACTATCCGCAAATGTTGGTCATGTTCCTCCTCATTTTCAAATAAACCAATATATCATCTATGAACACTACCACAAACCGTTTAAATATGGTTGAAAGACTCGGTTCATTATGTCCATAAATGCATTGGTGCATTGGTTAGTCCAAACGGCATCACTAAAAACTCATAGTGTCCGTAACGTGTCCGAAATGCCATCTTATAAATGTCCGCTTCTTTCACCTTGAATGGTGATAACCTTGACCTTAAATCAATTTTGGAGAAAATCGAAGCTCCTTTTAATTGATCAAACAGTCGTCAATTTCGGCAGAGGATACCGATTCTTGATCGTCAATTTATTCAATTGTCGTAGTCAATGCACATACGCATCGATCCATCCTTCTTCTTGATTTAACGTAACCGGTGCTCCCGCGGAGACACACTAGGTCGAATAAATCCTCGATCCAAGAATTTTGAATTTGAGCTTTGAGCTCACCAACTCCTTCTGTGCCATTTTATAAGGAGCAATGGACACCGGAGTCTGTCCCTGCAAAAGCTCAATGCCAAATTCTACTTCCGATCCGAGGTATACCGTAAAGTTCTTGGAAATACATCAGAAATTCCTTCACCGTCCTCACATCATTCACAGATAACTCTTTGGCATCCAAAGCACGATAAAGGCTAGGAATGCTCCATATCCTTTCCGCACCAACTTCTCCGCCTTTTAGTGTAGATACCACATTTGCCGATAGTTCCTTCGCCACCAATCATTATGACTTCCTTATCATCCGAGGTTCTTATCGACATTCGTTTTTCAAAGACAATCCACTTGTACCGATGTTTAACCACCAATCCATGCCCGTAATGAGATTGAACTCGTCAAAGGTAGTTCCATCAAGTTTGCTAAGAATACCTCTTCTTGAATTTTCAAGGCACGCTTTAAATATTTTATTAACCATTACCGACCGCCCTAAAGGACTAATTACTATCATCCCATTATCGGTAATTTTAGATTCTAATTTCAAGTTTCCAGATATGGCACTAGATACATATGAATGGGTAGAGCCAATATATATTAAGGCAATAACAGCACATCAAAATGAAGAACGCATCAGCTTATCACATCGGTGCATTGCCGCCCTCAGGCGCCTAACCGCATAGACCATCCAGTCGTCTTGCATCCGCATTTCTCTAGACCATTGCATCGACCGGTGCACCTTGACCATGACCAGCTCCATTACCACCACGACTGGTCCACGACCTCTCGGTGGTCAGCCGATTACCCCGGCGGTTGTGCGTCATTATTACGAACTTCTTGAGTCATATCCATACGTCGAGGACAATTTTTGTATCGATGATCCATTGAACCGCATTTGTAGCATCTACCGCTTTTCCTCCAACATTCCCCAAAATGTCTTTTCCCACACTCAGTGAATCTCGACTCTAATTATTTGTTACCGGGGTTCTACCTTGAACTGATTCATCATTCCGAGGTTTCTTCCGAATCTCTTTGAAGAACCGACATCATGCCTCTCTCTTGTTTCAAAATTTTTCTGCTCGCTGCTCAATTCTTAGCCTCTTGGCTATTTTGGCCTTCTCCACAAGAGTCAAAAATTTCTAACTTGTGTGGAGCAATCGTAACCCTCACTCATCATTAAGTCCATCCTAAACGCACACAACGCTCATGATCTCTGCTACAATTGTCCAGCATAACGGCTCGACGTAAAACTCGACTTCATATGCTACCACGGTTTTACTTCCTTGGACAAGATTCGTAAATTCTTTCCTTCGAGCATCTACATAACTTTCGCTCCAACGATTTTCCTTGGAAGGTAGCTTTAAAGAATTCCCAATTAATCGGCATTTCTTGGTGCCTTCTCTAACAAAGTGAGCCACCAATCGACACGCCTCATCTCTTAACAATGATACTGACTCCTCTCGTTTTTGCTCGACAAGACATTCCATATCATCCATAATCCGCTCCACGCCTTCGAGCCAAGATTCACTACATTCGAGCTACACCGAGACTCCTCTAAAACTTCGCATTATTTGACTTAAGTCGCTCTGAAATTGACCCACGAGTTGTTGGCCCAATTCTAGTTCCAATGACCCTTTCCAAGACTCGTAGCATTGCTTGAGTCAATGCATTATCTTCTTCCATGTGATCGCGTGATCCCGCCTCACTTTCAATTGACGAGGTGCGCCTACTTCGGCATATGATTTGGTGCTTCAATCAGAGCACCTCGGCCTCTACCACGGCCACGCCTCTCTGGCGTCCACGACCACGCCCTCTAGTGCTCATGATAGCTTGTTCGCTTTTATCGATTACAAGTTTTATGGATCGTAAAATTTGTTTGGTGTTTATTAACGATATTTTATGAGAATTGAGATATAAAGTTGTTTTTCCAACATATCCTATAGTCTCAATCTCTACGGGTTTTTTTTTCACATCTAAAACTAGAAGTTCTAGAGTGTTCCTATGATTATATCATAGTAATTATTAAGCAATAAATACTTACTTGACTTGTTGCGGATGCTTGTGGTGCCATATCGATGTTTTAAAATTTGAACAATTTCATCTGAAATTATTTGCGAACCCAAACCACGCCCAAGTTTTTGAAATCCTGCTCGATACCACTAATTGTAACACCCCAAACCCGGTCTATGCATTAAGACTAGATTTGGTTTGTTACACGAATCGAGCTATTTTTAAATCTTCAATAAGTTGAAAGCTACAATATTAATTACAGGATTTAATAAAATTAGAAGAGTATTTGAATTTGATAAATAAAAAAATTAGTTGAAAATCGTTGTATTATCAAAACCTTTAGGTAATTTGTTAAAGAGTTAACATTAATAAAATATTTATAAAAGAATTTCATGTACTTGAAAACCCAAATTTATTTTAATAAAAACATCATATAATCATATCCCATAATTAAAAGTCCAAAGTATAGTTTAAAACCAACCACACATAAAATCCATGAATTATTTATAGAGGCCCTTATTACAATATCCCAAAATAGTAAAAATATTTATTAAAAAGTTCAGAGTTTAAATAACCCATATTTTGTAGTATGGCCTCCACGAAGTCATCCTCGGCCCAAGTCCACATCAATTTCCATTACCTGAGATGGAAAATTAAAGGGGTTGAGTTACTTAGAACTCAGTGTGCAACTCACTTACCACCATTATTGGGCCAAATCATCAAGATATTATGCTGGGCTTGAGCCCAATTACAGAATTCAACAATATATCATAAAATGAAGTAAAATAATTTAAAATGCATGAAAATGAATTTCCCAACCAAACCTAATATCCATCCGCTAACACCCCTGCATCAACCATCACACCTGGGGGGATCAAGTCAACCCACCCCGCCAACACACCAATCGTAGGCATTAAGCCTTTTTATAATTGTGGCAAAGCCACCAACTAGAGGCAATAAGTTATATTTGTGTGAGAGCCACCGAACTAGAGGCAATAAGCCATATTTATTTTTGTGGCAAGGCCATAGAACTAGAGGCAATAAGCCATATTTATTTTTGTGGCAAGGCCACCGAACTAGATTTTGGCAATGCAGCCATTCTTCTCTTCATATACCCCACCCCATGCAATTATGCGATATAACAAAATATAGTCATATAACAATTTTATTTAATTCATAACATTGGTGGGTTTATCATTGAACATTTCATTTGGCCCAAAAACATAATTTAGCAATTTGCCCATTTAGCGCTTTAGTGAGCTTTGGCCCATTTATCAAACTAGAGTATTTTGACCCATTTTATCGAACTAGAGTATTTTGGCCCAATTTATCGAACTAGAGTATTTTGGCCCAATTTATCGAACTAGAGTATTTTGGCCCAATTTATCGAACTAGAGTATTTTGGCCCAATTTATCGAACTAGGATATTTTGGCCCAATTTATCGAACTAGAGTATTTTATGCCCATTTTCACGAAACATACAATTTACATAATAACAAGTAATTTCTCGAGGCGTTTTGTAATTTTGAGATTTAGTCGTTTTTACGTATCTTCGTCAAAATATCGTTTTACGTTTTTACCAATCTAGTCGTTTTACGAGTTTTACTTCCATACCAAATTGACATCCAACCAGAAATAGTGTGAAGTTACACACCTCGATACCGAGAGTACTAATCCTTCTCGCTCCTCGGCACCTAAAACATATTTCGATCCGTTAGAATACTATTTCAGTATAAATATTCTTAATCGATAATAGATCCAAAATCTTACCCTCTTGATTTTGAATCACTTGATTTTCGACTTCTCCTCGCTTATTGATTCGTTAGTCACGAGAATCCACCAACGTATAATGGCTCGAAGTTCGTACCACTTGAATAATTGACTCCTTCGGAAGATGGTCCGCAACCCGGTGGAAAATCCCGGACTGTCGAAACCGCTCTTCGTTTAAATGGGGGATTTTGCGATCCGCCTCTTAACGTGACTAACCACGCCTTTTCTTCCCTATTTTGAAAGTCTTCAAGATCCAAGGGATATTAGTTAAATCTCAAATAATATCGAATAGTACTAGAGGCTTTAAAAGATGTGATTTCCTTACCACAATAAATTGATTCCAACGTTTCTACGATTCTCCCGATCACTTGAGTTCCGATCTTCCGTTATTGCACTATATAATAATGAATGAACCGTTATTAGAACGAACGTTTATTTCGATCCAAAAAGGCCTTCATAACACCATTAATATTCGAAAACGAAAAAGAAGAACCTCTTACCTATAGTCCACGATCGAAAAGAAAGGATTGAGAAAGGTGTTTGTGATGGATGAAGATTTCGGCTATGTATGATCAAAGAAAAAAAGAAATAAAGATTCGGCTAAGGCACTCTAGCATTCGGCCAAGAGAGTGTTTGATAGAGAAACTTTGAATGAAAGAATTAAAATATGAAAGAAAGAGATGGTAATGATGTTGTTTGATTTCAAAGAGAAGAGAAGAAAATATGGATTTTAGGAGCTAGTACATTCGCCATGGTAAAAGAAAGAGAAAGGATGGTTCTTTTGGTATAGTTGATTTGGTACTCAAAGAAAAGACACAAAGCAATGGGTAAAGAAATAAAAAAAATGACCAAATGATCACAAAACTTGAGCTTTACCAATTGCACAATTCGCCAAGATGAAAGTAGAAAAAGAGAAAACAAAATTCTGCACAAGGTGCAAGGAATGACCAAAGAAAAAAAGAAATTCTTAGCTAAAACTAACACAAAATTTGGCTCCCTCCCTATACCAAGTTGTCAGTCCAACACATGGTCAATTGGCCATGATTTTGTTTCAAAATTTTCCTTGATATGTGCCTTATGTTCCCCTATCTTTCCTTAAGTATTTGATTCCATGCCATAAGTTATCTATTTCCTTAATCCTTTGATACACTAACCAAAAATAACATGGTCAACACTTACCATATATGTTCTTGGCTGACACTTGCTATACATGTGCGAAAATTAAAAATAAAAATTCATCTAGATACTAAACAAGGGATTGAACCTCTTCCCTCATGCTATAACTCATGCGCCAACACCACCATGCCATGTACTCAACTTATGTCACTTATTAACACTTAATTTAACTTAAGTCTTAATGACATTTGCTTCTCTTCAATAAATTCTCAATTATTAAATTTATTCCATATCCAAATTATGCTACACTCCTCTTTAGGACTTCAATAAGCACAAAAATAAAAGAAAGGAATTTTCCTTTAAAATCTAAACACCAATTCATGCAATATATATACTCAGATTTTTAGGGTGTTACATTTCTGCTCTATTCCGTTTATTTACTATTTTGGGTTTAAGTTGTAATAAGGCCTCTGGGATAAACTTTAATTTGCTTTATGTTTTAGACGTATTTATTGTTTTCTTAAACTGATTTAATTGGGGATTTTCTAAAATCATAAGTAACGGTTTTCCAAATTGATTAATAAATGGATTTTATAACAAACTTTTATAAATAATTTTAAGTCAGATTCTCTTCCAAATTATCAACGACATTTTCAAAAGTCACGATTTTAAGGTTCGCTAGTTCGATTTTCAATTTACCAATCAACCTATTGAAATTAGTAGTAGTTTATCGAATATCTATATTCAAAATTATTTTTCTTAAACTATAACTAAATAATACCAACTTTAGTACAAACTCAAGTTCTTTAAACATTTTCTTCGTATGACATATCAAATCTGGTCGTAGCGTATGAGTCGAGTTTGGGGTGTTACATTTTATGGTATCAGAGCCCGATTTCAAAACTCGACTGTGGTTTGGATTCAAAAGAAATTTTCCAAAGCTGTTTAAAATTTTTATTTATACATGCATGCTCTAAAGGAAGTATGGCACCACAGTATCCGGCACCAAGTCAAGAAAGTTTATGTTTTCATTTTATGATTATTGTGGTATGACTATAGAAATTGAAGGTATAAGTGGAAGATAACTGCTTGCTTCTATGGTTAGATGTTTGGTTGTGTGTAAGAGGATTCAAGATTAAGTTAAAAGTACATTAGTGTTACTAAGATCAGTGTGCCTAGTGAAAGCATAGTGGTGTGATTTTGAGCGATGCGTTTAGTAGTAGGTTGGAAATTTCGAGGACAAAATTTTTTGCAAGGAGGGTAGAATTTGTAACATCTCAAAATTGGGCCTAGTAGAATTGGGCCCATTGGGTCTTGGGCTTGGGAGTGTTTAAAATTTTTGAGAACATGAGAATGACATTATTTCAAGTTGGACTTATTGGGAAGGTGATTTTGGAAAGTTACGGGGTTTCTAGGAAGTTCCGGGTTCAAGTTAGGCCATAGGAAAATTTTGGTGTTGAGGCATTTAAAGGGGAGAAGGCAAGTGGCATCTAGAATAAGGGAATAATTGGGCAACTTGCTAGCATAAGAGGAACTTGTGGCTTAGTGGCAAGTGGCGTGTATGGAAGAGGGGAGAACTTGGGTTCGAATCCAACTTAGTGCACTTATTTTGGATTATATTTTTTGGTGCTATAAGGTAAGTGTCGACCAAGCTTTAAATATGGTAAGGAAGACTTTTTAATTTGGGAAAGAAGACTAAGGATATGGTATGGAGGAAAGCAAGGGAAAAACAAAGAAAGAAATGAAGGAAAAAGGCAAGAGAAGGGAACATGTTGGCTTGTTATGTGGGTGATGTTTTGGAAAGATATTTTGGGTTAACACTCATCTTTTTGGAAAAGATGATACAAGGTTTGGCAAGGGGAAAAAGGGGAGCCAAGAGAGTTTTGTAAGTTTTAGACATGTAGTTTTCTTCATGGGAGCATTTTGAGTTTTCTTTTTCCAATTTCTTCCCTCTCTTGCTCGAATCTCTAAAGTCAATACTGTACACCATTTTCCTTTGCTTTGGCCGAAACTACCAAGGCACTTTTCCTCCATCCATTCTTTTCTTTTGATCATTTCATCAACCTTTTCTCTTTTCTTAAAAATTGACATTATCTTATGATTAAACATTCTTGTTCGATTCTCTCCATAGCCGAACCTATTACCACCCTATTTCTTCACCATTTATTTTCCTTTCGTGTTGGACAATCTTTTCTTAATCGAATCGGACTCGAAGTACTTTAATAGAGGGCTAATCGAACACCTATCCCTCGTAATAAGAGACTCAGATTGTTGGTAAGTGATATAGATTGTTAATCAATCGTAATACTTGGTTGAAGTTGAAAATTGGGCTTTGGACTAATTGTTGATTGATTGTACCTTTAGGTGCCGCGGAGAGTATCATGTTGCAGATTCCGAATAAGGTGTGTAATTTCATACCCTTATAAATA
This sequence comes from Gossypium rotundifolium, assembly GCA_025506655.1. Lineage (NCBI taxonomy): Eukaryota > Viridiplantae > Streptophyta > Magnoliopsida > Malvales > Malvaceae > Gossypium > Gossypium rotundifolium. The sequence continues at coordinate 51,246,670 of CP106734.1, forward strand.
CATGTTTGAAATGGTGTGTAATCTAACATCTCTCTGAATATTTACATGAAATGTTTTATGATTCGGTGAAAAGATCGAAAAACTGAAAACCGGCGTATGTTTGTAGTGGTAACCATATTTTGCAATGAAACAGTTTTTGGTTAGCAGCAGTAACGTGATTTTGAAAAATCATGAAAAATAGGAAAAAGGAAATTAGAAAGTGAATAAGATATAGAATTAAATCTTACTATGTCTAGTTTTATATGAAAGAAACAGAGAAGGAAGAGGAATTTTATATTCTGTGATATTTTAATTTTAGTGAGACTGGTTCTGAATGACTTCGTGGTTCCCTATTCTGTCTTGGAAAAATCATACAAAATTTTAAAAAGTGAATTATGAGTTACAATTTATATGTATAGATTCTTTAGTGAGCCTCTTTTCAAAAGAAACAAGTGGGAGCAACGTATGAAAACCATACAGCGAGATATTTAAATTTAGGTTAAGAGAGGTCAGAACCGTTGGTTATCAAAACAAGGGAATATTTAATGAATAAGTACTAAATGGCTAATCCAAAAATTCTAGAAAACTTTTAGTAAGAAGATATATGAGTCTAGTTTAAAGGAAAATTTACGGATCTAAATTTCGAGTTTTCTAACTCGAGTTATATTCAATTTAGGCAATATGATGCAGATGGACAGTTTCAAATTTTATGTCCCAAGTTAGTAGTTAGGTCCAGGGTTGCGAAATTACGGGAATACCCTTGGAGGGTAAATTACCGAAAGACCCCTGGGTTGCAAGATTACCGAATTACCCTTAGTGGGTAAAATTACCGAAATACCCTCGATGGGTGAAAATTACAGAAATACCTTTGGGTTGTGAAATTACGAAAATGCCCCTATGGGTCGATTACAGAAATGCCTCTATGGGCCGATTACCGAAATGCCCTTATAGGCCGATTTGTTAAAATGCCTTAGTGGGCCAAATTATTATTATATTACTTTAATGGGCTGATTCATTAAAAGTATTCAATAGATTAATGGTTGTTATTTATATGTGGATATTTTATATTATATGTATGTTGCATCATAACATATTGCATGGGATGGGAAAATTAAGTGAAGAGAAGTGTAGACCGGTGGCATTGCCATAAGTTTTGATAAAGGCTATGTGCCAATTTAAACATGGCTTTGTGCCATCGTGATTAAGGCTGTATGCCAATTACATTATCGTATATGATTCTGGTGGCTCAGCCACAAATATTATAAATGGCGGCTTAACTGCAAATTGGAGAGACTGGCGGGGTGGGTTGACTTGATCCCCACAGGAGAGATTGGTTGGTAAGGGTGGAGAGACTGGCGGGGTGGGTTGACTTGATCCCCACTGGAGAGATTGGTTGGTACGGGTGGAGAGATTGGCTGGATGGGATGGGTTGCGTTCATATCATTTATTTATTACATGTAAGTGGCCTTAGGCCCAAGATTATGCTACATGGGCTCCGGCCCAAGATATTGCTATGTGGGTTCAGGCCTAGTAGATGACGGTAAGGGGATTATGCACTGAGTTCTTGTAACTCACCCCCCATCTTTCTTAATCCTTGTAGGTAATGTACCATGATGTGGACTTGGGCCCATGGATGACTCAGTGGAGGCCATACTTCGAAAATAAATGTTTCAAACATTAGTAAATTACTTTTCTGCTCTATTCCGTTTATTTTACTATTTTGGGTTTAAGTTGTAAGAAGGCCTCTGGGATAAAGTTTAATTTGCTTTATGTTTTAGACGTATTTATTGTTTTCTTAAACTAATTTAAATGGGGATTTTCTAAAATCATAAGTAACAGTTTTCCAAATTGATTAATAAATGTATTTTATAACAAACTTTTAAAAATAATTTTAACTCGGATTCTCTTCCAAATTATCAATGACATTTTCAAAAGTCACGGTTTTAAGGTTCGCTAGTTCGATTTTCAATTTACCAATCAAGCTCTTGAAATTAGTAGTATTTTATCGAATATCTATATTCAAATTTTTTTTCTTAAACTATAACTAAATAACACCAACTTTAGTACAAACTCAAGTTCTTTAAACATTTTCTTCGTATGACATATCAAATCTGGTCGTAACGCATGGGCCGGGTTTGGGGTGTTACATATATATTCAGTACAGTCTACATAGCATGCTAAAATATAGCCTTACATGTACATATATATAAATATATCACATAGGGGCCGTAACACCCCAAACCTAGCGTAGAAGTTAGGCCCGAATCTGGTGTGTCACAATGAAGAAAATGTATAAAGGATCTTGTGATTCATACTAAAATAGGTGTAATTGAAGAAAACAAGTTTGGTTAGAAATATTTGATAAAAATACTACTAATCTTTGAAAGGCTGATTGAAGAATCTATATTTGAACTAGTGATCTTTTAAAACCGTAACTTTTGAAAATAGCGTCGATAATATGAAAGTAAATCCAAGTTAAGTTATTTATAAATATATTTGTTATAAAATCCATTTGTTAATCAAATCAATTTTGGAAACCGTTATTTATGTAGCATCCTGGAATATGGCTTATTCATTTTTGCTTAATAATATGAAATAGCATGCTTATGTGTGTTGTGGATGTGCATTATGAATTTTGTGAACCTTAGTGCGTAGACAAATGCCTTAGAAAGTATTAGATTCTAAATCTAAAGGAGGAAGCTAAGCAAGAAGGCCTTAAAAGAAATATTAGAGGAAATGTGACATGAAATTGGGCTTGGAAAAGTGGCTTGGAGGCGCCACTTAAGGCCTCTGGAAATGACGCCATGGGCTATGAGGAAGGACCTAAGTTTGAGTCGCATGGGAAGCAAATAAAAGAATTTTATTTTGCTACAAGGAGCGAGAGAGGTGGGCTGCACTAAGGAACTCAATGGAGGAGTTTAATCCTTTTTAAAATTCGGCTAGATATGGGATAATTGGTGGATTGATTTTATTAATTTGAAAAGGTGATAAAAGATAAATGATAAATTATTTTTATTAAACTTAAGAGAAGAGATAAAGAGAAAAACAAGGAATTAGATAGTGTTGGCGAATAAGGGGTTCTTTGATAGTATTTTCACCAAGGAAGAGTAAAGCCATTCTCCATTCTTTTCTTTCTTCCTCCGTCAATTCTCTTTGCCAATTATTCTCTTTCCTTTTGATTCTCCAAAAGCGAACCTTCAACATCAACCTACTCTTCTTCTTTTGCAAATTCAATCAAATAGAACCTCAAGGTAACCATTAGTCGATTTTTCATAGCTTCAAAAGTCAAACTTGTTGATCACACTTAGTCTATAGCCGAATCTCTCGTGGGTTCAACAAGGCGATCGACTTCTGTATTAAGGGTAAGAATTAGTTATCATTCGATTTCCATTCTTTTCTTTAGACTTACCGAAAACAAGGCACTAATCTCCTTAATGTGCTTTGCCAAATCTTCAAAGGATCTTTGGGGATTGGTTTGCCTGTTGTCGATATCAGAGAAGAATCTTTTGGGATTTCAAGTTTTAAGGTAAGCTATAAGGTGATATTCTACGATAGGCCATTAGTATGTGATTTAAAGTTGGACTTAAATCTAACCTATGACTATAGGTATTTCGACATCTCCTTGGTTAGGTGGATAATTTGAGATTTAGAGCGCAAGGTAAGTGGGTCTATGAATTGCCAAGGCCAATTTTGGTATTTAGATCTATTTCTAAAAGTCAAACTAACTAGTTCAATGGTTAAGGGTATAGCCAATTGTAATAAAAAGCATCATAAAGTTTCGGATTTGTTTAAGAATCAAATCGGCACCAAGGTAAGTTTTGGGTTACAATAATCCTATTGGGATTTGGTTTTATAGCGAATGGCTTTTTACTAATATGATTGAAATTTGGTCGAATATAGGCATTAAAGATCTAAAGCAATAGATTGGATTTTCGGATTTGGAGTGAATTGTGAGTAAATCGGTGTGTACCCCACACTAAACTTCAATTAATTTATGATTATGTGTTAATACATGTGTTAATAAAAATATGTGTAAAGTGGCTAAAAGTACCATGCAATGGTACGGCGAGATACTCGTGTATGTTTACCCACCCTACTATGAGTAGGTTATGGTCTATTATGGCACATATGCTAATAGTGACAAGAATGTGTAATGAAACATGTTATTGCATGATATGTTTGACATGGGGCATATGGGTGATATGTAAAGGGAAGTGAATTGGTGGTTTAATACCCCAATATCTCGAATGTGGTGACTTATGTCACAATATCTCGAATGTGGTGACTTTTGTCACAATATATGAATGTGGTGACTTATGTCACAAAATAATCTGGTGGCTATGCCACGAATTTTATAAGGAGATGAGCACGTCATTGCAATGATGACGCCTTCGATGGTGTGTAGCGGATGGAGGGTTGACTTAGTAGTCCCACGGTGTGATGGTTGGTGCGGGTGATGTGTAGCGGATGGATATCTAGGCTTGGGTTCGGGATTGCATCATAATTATATATGTTATTATGTATGATTTGACATGCCTGAATTTAATTGAGTTTAGTATTGGTTGTACACATTGAGTCCGTTTGACTCACCCCTTGTGGGACTATTTTTTTAGGTGACACTCAGTAATGGACCGGGTCGACAGGAGCTTAGTGGTGGCCATGCAAAGCTCAGAGACTGCTTTATTTTATTAGTTTTCTTTCTATATTTAAGTTTGAATTATTTGATGTAATAAGGCCTTCAGTATTAAAATGTTATGCATGATTTTAAATTACTTAGTATGATCCGATTATTAACAAATTAGAGTTAAAAAGAAATTTTTCTTAAGTGATGATATTAAATGTTTTAACACCTAATCGACATGGGTTTTAAAATTCGAGCCCAACCCAAATCAACTGTTTTAAAAAACACGCAAGTTTTTAGCAAAGTTTTCCAATTAGATTCGAATAAATTTTTCTTAGAAGCATGCCAGATCCGATCAGGGCTTGTGGGCCGGGTTTGAGGTGTTTCAGTTTGGTATCAGAGCCCGGTTCAAAACTCGGCTTTGAGGGCTTTTTGGGCCCAAAACGTTTTCTTTTGGAAAATTAGATTTTTATTAAGAAATGAGTAGGTTTTTCTAGCATGGCACCTGAGTCTCCAGCCCGAAGTCCCCAGGTAAGTACTCCTAACCTCTTTGTGATTTGTATGTGGGGATATATAGGGACGTAGACTAGTGGATTATGAATTAAACCCTAAGACTAGTTTACCCCAACAATTACATAAAACTCTAAGGCATAATTAGATAAACCTGTGTCTGGGTTTAAGCTAACCCTCTTTCGGAAGCCAAAGGCTAGAAAGATGATAACAATTTAAGCTAACATTCTACTTATTCGGCCAAGAAAGAGATAGTGTCCAACAGCCAAAAGAAAAAAAAAGAAAAAGGGATATAGAGTTATGTGGTTCGGTTATTGGAGAAAAAGAACAAGGATGATTCGGCCTCTATGTAAAATCAATTAAAGAAAAATGAGAGAAGGGTTAGAGAAATAATGAGGAAGGAAAAGAAGAGATGGTCATAAGAAGTGTCAAAATTTCGGCTAATACCATGAAGGAGATGAACAACAAGAGGGACTTATTTTTCGGTAACCAAGGGAAAAGATTGGAAGGTAAGCTCCAAAATGTTAAAAGAATAAAGATAGCTATGGCAAAGATGAAAAGAAGAAAGTAGAATTGCTCTCAAATGGTCTCGGTTATAGGTAAGGAAAAAGAGGTACCAAATGAACAAATAAAAGACTTTCAAATAAAAAATCAAAAGCTCCTCAAAATGCCTAACAAAATTTGGCACACCCCCTTTACCAAAATCGATTTCATCTTTTCCAAAAAGATGCATGTTGACCAAAAAAATTCCTTCCTTTGGCAACTCCTAAAATTTAGCCAACATGTTCCCTTCTCTTACCTTTTTCCATCATTTCTTTCCTTCATTTTCCCTAGTCTTCCTCCTTGCCATATTCCCTAGCAATATTTCCATCAATAAAAAGTCTTCCTTACCATAATAAAGTCATGACCGACACATGGAATAGAAGCATAAAAATTACTCAAAAGTGCAATAGATGGGATTCAAACCTCAGACCATTAGTACATTCCACACGCCACTTTCCACCTTTACCAATAGACTCCTTGTGGTAGCAAAATGCACACTTATTTCCTTAAGTCTTGATGCCTCTTACCTTCTCCCCTTTAAGTGTATAAACACAAAAATTTACCTATAGCCTAACTTGAACCCGAAACTTATTTGAAGCCTTGTAACTTTCATAAGTCTAACTCGAAATAATGCTATTTTTTGTTCTAAAAAATTTTAAAAACTCCAATGCCCATGGCCCATTGGGCCCAATTCTACTAGGCCCAATTTTAGGTCATTAGAGGGGCATAACAGTCATTTAGTCAATTAGGGATCTAAGTAAGCTTATTGACCCAACAATAGTTCCACACTCGACTCGGGCGACCCATGCAACCTTAGCAGTCAAACAGTGAAAACGGGCCCATGAGCCCATGTTGTTGGCCCATGTAGGCCCAACAGCCGTGTGGTCCACACAGCCTATAATGGCCTTGGCCATGTGAAATGCACGACCTGACCCAACAATTTCCACATGGCCGTGTGGTTTGCTCGTGTTGGGCCACACGACCCATTTTGACCCGGCCCATGAAATCGCACATGGTCGACCTCGTCGATCACAAACACATATTTAGTCACACGGCCTACCACACGGTCGAGCGCACGTCTGTGTAGCATCGACGTTCACTTATTCTGACTTTTGTCGATTTCCATAATCACGATTGTGTTTACACACCTAGTATGGTTTCGCAGCAAACCACCTCCGAGGCCAATAGTACCTAAATTCGAACATTCCAATTTTATCGTTAGTCTCACTCACCACTAGCACCATAACATACAACCGAAAACACTTCCAAAATAAATGCACAGTACTAACCTTGAAACCTCGAACGAAAATGCTACGACTCCACAGAAAAGGGACCTTGCTCCAAACGGTTCCCTGCTGTCAAGACAAAAATAACCCCAATCATCAATTTAATTAAGAAAAAAATGACCCAACGAAGTTAAAGTTAACAAAAGAACCAGTGATAAATTAATGAGAACTGAACAAGATACAACAAGCAATTCAGCTTTCAGTCATTTCAGTCTTACCACCAATGGAAAATGACGATATCCCAAAGCCATAATTTCGACTAGCCACCCTCAAACTTTGATCTTCTCCTAAATGAAATTCGAAACCTTACTGACCGATTGGTTAGGTGACCATAACGAAAAACATCATCATAACTTACTGAAAGCGTGAAAGAAAAAGGATGTCGTAGCAATTATGGTGAAATATCGACAGTCAAAATAAGAGTTTTTAGGGGAAGAACGACACCCAGGTGAAAAGGAAAGAAACGACACAAGGATGAGAGGCAAGAAAAAAAGAAAGAAAATAGAAAAATTCCTCAGCAAAAATTTGGCACTCTAGCAGAAGAACATTCGGCAGAAAACACAAAAAAAGATGGAAAGAAAAAAGAAAGAAAGGAGAGGAAACTATTCCCTAGCAGAAAGTTTGAGAGAAGCAATACCAATTCGGCACCAACTCTCCTCCTATCCCCAAAATCTCTCCTCAAAAATCTCCAACCTCCCCCCATCCAAATCTCTTAACAACCAAAAATTCCCCCTTTTTAGCCTCCTAAAAATCGGTCACACTTTTCCCACACTCTTCAAAAACTCAAATTTTAGTCTAACTACAATTCTTCCATGGCCAAGCGATAAAAATAAATCCCCCTTTTTATAGCGTAGAGATTCAAACTCCAGACCCCTTGCAACATTAACACTCCACTTAACCACTAGACCAGCAGACCCATTCTGACATGTTTTATCAACAATTATTTATAAGCCTACTTTCCAAAGATAATGGTTTATTCAATTAAAGACAAAATTTTTCCCAAGCTAAGGCTTGAACCCAAGGCTTCTCAGACACTCCCAAAACACATAGCCACTGAAGAAGATACATTTTTGGGCGTTACAACTGTACCCCCTTAATGGAAATTTCGGCCTCAAAATTTTACCTGATCAGAAAAGATAAGGATATTGTTGCCATATTAAATCCTCAGGCTCCCACTTGGCCTCCTCAGAACTATGATTACGCCAAAGAACCTTAACTAGTGGGATAGACTTTCTTCTCAGAACTTTAACATCGCGGTCCATTATCTATATCGGCTCCTCCTCGACGATCAGATCTAGCCTAACCTCAATCTTATCAACTGGAACAATATGTGTGGGATCAGAGCAGTAGCGTCTCAACATTGAGACGTGGAACACATTGTGAATCCGCTCCAACTCTAGAGGTAGCTCTAACTGGTAGGCAACTGGTCCCACTCGTCTTAGTATGCGATAAGGCCCAATGAATCTAGGGTTCAACTTGCCCTTATGACCAAACCTCAGTATCTTCTTCCATGGTGAGACGTTGAGAAACATGAAGTCCCCCACAAAATATTCTATATCACGACGCTTCAGATTTGCATACGAATTTTGTTTATCAAATGCCTCATTAAGTCGATCCCGAATCAACCTGACCTTATCCTTTGTATTAGAAACCAGTTCAGGGCCCAAAATACATCGCTTGCCCAACTCAGTCCAACATAAGGGAGTACAACACTTACGACCATAGAGCGCCTCGTATGGTGCCATCTATATGCTAGATTGGTAACTATTGTTGTAAGTGAACTCTGCCAATGGAAAAAACTCCTCCCAACTGCCTCAGAAGTCAATTACACAACCCCTTAACATATCCTCCAATATCTGAATCACCCTCTCAGATTGACCATCTGTCTTAGGATGGAACGTAGTACTGAAGTCCAACCTTGTACCCAGAGCTTCATGTAAATTCTTCAAGAATCGAGACGTGAAGTAGAGATCCCTATCAGATATTATCGAAACTGGCACCCCATACAGTTTCACTATCTCAAGCACATACAACTTAGCCAGATTCTACAAAGGGTAGTCAGTACGAACCGGTATGAAACGAGTGGATTTGATTAATTGATCTATGATGACTCATACAGAATCATTCTTAGTGGGCGTTAAGGGAAACCAACTTATGAAATCCATAGTCACTCTTTCCCACTTCCAAAGCGATATTTTGATTGGCTACAGTAAACATGAGGGTAGCTGATGCTTAGCCTTAACCTGCTGGTATGTCAAACATTTACTCACAAAATCAGTAATATCTCGATTAAGACCTGGCCATCAGTACAACTCACGAAGGTCTCGGTACATCTTATTTCCACTAAGATGCATAGCATAAGGGCTACTATGCGCCTCTCGCAGTATGGACTGCCTCAAATCAATATCTTTTGGAATACAGATTCTTCTACAGAAACAAAGTACCCCTTCACTATTCAGTCCAAAATCTGATTTATTACCACTCTCAATCTTTCGGAATCAAAGACCCAGTGACTCATCCTCCAGCTGTTTACCCTTAATCTGCTCGATCCACATCGGTTTAACTTGGAGTTCAGCCAATAGAATACCATCATCAAATAAACTGAGACGAGCAAACATTGTTCTCAAATCAATCATAGCCCTTCGGCTCAGTGCGTCGGCCACCACATTGGCATTACCAGGATGGTATTCAATTGTACATTCGTAATCCTTTAGAAACTCAATCCATCTACGCTGCCTAAGGTTTAGCTCCTTCTGAGTGAGGAGATATTTGAGACTCTTGTGATCAGTGTAAATGATACACTTCTCACCTTACAAGTAATGCCTTCAGATTTTCAGTGCGAATACCACTGTGGCCAACTCCAAGTCATACGTTGGATAATTTGCCTCATGAGTCTTAAGCTGTTGAGACGCGTACGCAACCACTTTACCATATTACATCAACACACATCTTAAACCGACATGTGATGCATCACTGTACACAGTAAACTCTTTTCCAGGCATTGGCTATATCAGAATAGGGGCTTCAGTCAGCACGGTCTTGAGCTTCTTAAAGCTCTTTTGCTGTGAATCATTCCAGTTAAATGGCACACCTTTACGTAGCAACTTAGTCATGGGTGTTGCAATTATGGAAAAGCCCTCTACAAATCATCGATAGTGCCCAGCCAGCCCTAGAAAACTACGAATCTCTGATACAGTTGTAGGCTGCTTCCAATCCAAGACAGCCTTAACCTTTTGAAGATCGACCATAATCCCCTCTACAGATACCACATAATCCCCTCAAGGCTTGCAAACCACTCGGAGATGTTCATCATGTTCATCATCAGTCTTTGAAAACACTAGAATATCGTTAATTAAGACTACCATGAATCGATCCAGATAGGGTTAGAACACTAGGTTCATCAGATCCATAAAGGCTGCTGGGGCATTCGTTAATCCAAATGGCATTACTAAAAACTCGTAATGTCCATAGTGAGCCCTAAATGTAGTCTTGTGTATATCAGCCTTCTTAACTCTCAACTAATCGTACCCAGATCGGAGGTCAATTTTAGAGAAAATTGAAGCTCCTCAGAATTGATCGAACAGGTCATCTATCCTCGGTAGGGGGTACTTATTCTTGATGGTCAACTTGTTCAGTTGACGATAATCAATGCACATACGCATGGATCCATCCTTATTTTTATGAACAGAACTGGTGCTCCCCACGAAAACACACTATGGTGGATGAACCCAAGATCCAGTAACTCTTGGATTTGAGCTTTAAGCTCCATAAGCTCTTTGGTGCCATTCTATAAGGGGCGATGGACACCGGAGCTATACCAAGAATGAGCTCAAACCTAAATTCAACTTCATGGTTTGGAGGTAACCTAGGTGGCTCTTCAGGAAGACGTTCAGAAAGTCTTTAACCATTCTGATTTCTCTAATAGAAGAATCCCCAGAATATGAAACACTGATGTAGGCCAGATACGCCTCATATCTCTTACGAACCAACTTTTTAGCCCTCAATGCAGAAATCACATTCGACAAGTAGTTCTAACGTTCCCCAATTACAACAACTTTGTTGTCTTCCTTAGTTCTCAATACAACCCATTGTTTAACTAGCCAATCCATGCCCAATATCAGATTGAATTCTCCAAAAGAGAGTTCCATTAGATCAGCCAGAAAAATAACTCTTTGTACCTCTAAAGGGACGCCTCTAAATAACTTATTAACCTGAATGGACTGCCCCAATGGACTTAATACCGTAATTTCACTCGGGAGTACTCTTAGCAAGAATGGGTGGATCCTATATCTATCAATGCAGTAAAAAGTACATTAAAAATTAGGAACATACTTGTGATGACATCCGGAGCATCTCCCTTCACTCGGCGACGTGTAGTATATACTAGAGTCGGCTGCCTCGCCTTAGTCTGATTAGCACCTCTGCCCAGTGCTCTTTGCCCACAGCCCAACCCATTACCACCTCGAGCTTGACTGTGGCCTCTCAGGGGTTGTTGAACACCCCTCGGTGACTGTACAGTACCCAAACTAGGAGCTTGCATCTGATCAGCCCTTCGTGGACACTCTCTGATATGGTGCTCCAATGAACCACACCTCAAACATGCCCCAGTTCTTTTCCAGCACTCGCTTTGATGGTGTCTCCCATAATCGATACAAGGTTGTTGACCAGTAACAACCATAGGGGCCCCAACTCTAACCAGCCCATCCACTCTGGCCTTTTTCTTAGGCCTCTGAATGAAACTCGAGGGCTCCAAATCCCTCATGTTCCTACCTCTTTCTTTCTCACAGTTCTGGCTCTCAATGCGCTTAACCTATTTAGCAGTCTTCGCCTTATCCACTAGTGCAACAAAGTTTCACTCCCTCTGTGGAGCTATCAGAACTCTTAAGCTATCTCGAGGCCATCCTCGAAGCGAACACATCGCTCGTACTCAGTTACCACCATACCTCTCGCATAGCAGCTTAGCCTTAAGAACTCAGCCTCATATTCGACCACTAATCTGTCCCTCTAAGTCAAATTTAAAAACTCTCTCCTCCAGGCATCCACATAACTGGCACCCACGTATTTTCCCTGGAAGACAGATTTGAAAAATTCCCAGGTCAGTCGTTCGGGCTGAGTGTCCTCATATACAGTGAGCCACCACTGATATGCTTCATCTCGTAGCAGCGATACATCACCCTTTAATTTTTGCTCGGAGGTGCAGTCTAGGTCATCCATAACTCTCTCTGTGGCCTCTATCCCTTGCTCAACCATGTTAGGGGCAACTCTAGCAATACCCCTAAAAATCTCAGCTCCATTAGACTAGAGTCGTTCCGTAAGTGACACTTGGCCCCTAGTACCAGTATTGGTCCCAACTACCCGCTCCAGAATTCATAACATGGATTGGGACAGTGCTTTGTCCCTAACCGTTCGATCATGAGACCCATTCTCAGTCACAGGTGAAGCTGGTGTCTCACTAGTTTCTAAATTAGGTATATGGCCAGATGATGAGGACCCAGCTCGGCGCCTTTACGGCATCTACCATGGCCTCTTGTACCCCGTCCTTGAGTACCTCTAGTGATCATTGTCTAATCTCATGTTATCTGTATTAATATTTTATGCAGATCAGTTTACAATTTTAGAATTTGTTAATCCAAGTTTTATGCAAAGCAGTATAGTAATTCAGTGTCCGTTTTTGTAAATCGGCCTAACAATTTTGCTACAGTCTTAGTATACACTATCTTAAGTGTTTTCAATACAGTCTATCTATAATAGTCGTAGGATATACTACCTATAACAATTTCAATTTAGAACATATAACAGTTTCAGTCACAATCATAATGCAATTTTTAGAGAGAACTTAAAGGATCGTCGTCGGAGACTCGATGTGCCACACATTCAGTAAAACATTTCAAATAACTTCAAATCATTTGAAAGCAGTTCTTTAGAATTTCAAGTTTTAAAACACAATCCAAAGCTGAGTTTTGTAACCTGGCTCTGATACTACTAAATGTAACATACCAAACCTGACCTGGACATTATGGTTAAATCTAGCGATGTCACATTGAAGTGTCTTTCGTAAAATAAGTTGTCGTTGAAATCCTCATTTCTGTTTAATCACTTTATGTTATTCAATGATGAGTCTAAAAACAGGTCATTCATTTTCAAAGCATGAATCATTGAAAAGTTATTCACTTTTAAAAACGTTATTAATTTTCAAAGGGTCATTTATTGCGGAAGCTTTTAAACCGATTACGTATTTGAGGAAATTTTGATAAAACATTTATCTTTCTGAAAACTCGTCAGCTTTTCCTACTGCTAGCAGTTATAAACCAAAAAAAAATAAAATCCCATATTAAAAATATAAATCCAAAGGCCCTTATTACAATAAAATACCCCAAAAAGTTAAGTTGAAATTATAAAATATTAAATCGAATTAGATGGGTCGTTTGGCCACCGCTGAGTCCTCCGTTGCACCGATCCGCTTATGACTGGGGATGTAATGCCTCTAACCCATATCCGTCCCCGGACTAAGGTTATGAGGCATTACCTGACATCTCGGAGCATTTCACAAACATACATCTTATATCAACAAAACATCATCATGCATAACCACTTTGTCATTTTAGAAGATCTACGAGACTTTTACATGCTCTAGAAAAGGGTTCGGGACTAAACCGAGCACATACAAAACTTTACAGAACTCATAAAATTTTTCTTTCAAAACAGGGCACATGCCCGTGTGGTTAGGCCGTGTGCCTCACACAGCCATGCCTTGGCTCGTGTCTTAGCCGATGTACAAAATTGACTAATGCCACATGGCTTGTCACACGTCCATATGTGGCTCGTGTGCAATATTGAATTGAAGCACACGACCTATCACACACCCATGTGTCTAGCCCATATGCAACAATGAGTTACTTCAAAATAGGTCAGTTAAGGATACGGTCAGTACATACGCCCGTGTGCTCAACCGTGTGGACAATTATAGGCCATATGCAAGGCAAATTGCCACCCATTAAGGGTCAAACCTACAATCACCAAATAAGTATCATTTCATGTTCCAATAGCAACCTAAACATACCAAATTATACACAAATTGTCTTATAACCATATCATTCATAAACACATTAATACATATCAACTTATGCATCACATATCATAGACCAAATTAACCCATATTCACATTCATTAACAAGCCATATCACATGGCTATATACACATGTTCCAAAACTTATCTTAACATTTATAGCCTATACATGTCATACTTTAATATATATATTTTCAAAAGGTACCAAAGTATAGTCTGATAGTATGGTGATGATCCTCGACGATCCCCGAGCTTTCAGTAGCTTCGATAATCTATAAAACAATACAAACACACACACAAAGTAAGCTTTGAAAAACTTAGTAAGTCATATACAAATAAACTTACCATGTAGAACATTTTTAAACCATTTCATTCAGATAAACTATAGCATAACTCAATAGCAAAATCATATTTCTCCTTTGGCTCAGTTGTTCCTAACCATTTACTTACACACATACCACATAACCATGTAGTTCAATTGATCATAGCACAATTTATTTCATTGCTCTCATACATGTATCTCAAGTCCACATTTTTCACATATACTTACTTTTCGTACTCGTACTTTGCATACATTTCAAGCGTACTTGCATCAAGTGCACATTTCACATAATCATTCATTTCTTAGAATGCCCGTTGAACCAATCAGAATCAAATAAGATACTCGAATAGCTCAGAAAGTTTGTACAACACCAACGTCCTAGACGTGGTCTTACATGTAATCAAATATCGATGACACTATCCCAAAAAGGGTCTTACACGAAATTATATACGATGCCGATGTCCCAGACATGGTCTTACACGTATAACTCAAATCGATGCTAACGTCCCAGATGTGGTCTTACACGATAACACATATCGAAACCCTATGTCATGGCATATGTATCCTAACTATTCCTATGGTTCATACGGGGCTTTTCGGACATTGACACATTGTTAAAACTTTCCAAAACTTCACATGTACTCTTCCATAGTCATTTTTTACAATTAAATTTCATATAAGCATGAATAAATCAACCCAAACACATTTATTTGTATATAGACTTACCTAGTACGAAAAAGAATGAAAACGAACGGCTATTCTACTACTTTCGACTTCCCCCGATCTAATTTCGTTTTCTTTGGTTCTTGATCTATGCACATTCAAATTTAACTCTTTTATTCACCAAAACATCCAATTCAATCCATAAACATATATTTAGGGCATTTTACAAATTAGCCCTTACATTTTCACATTATGACAATTAGGTCCCTATTTCATAAAATCACCAAAATCACATATTTTCTTTATACACATGCTTAGCCAAATTTTCCCTTAACTCATATAAGCCCACATGTTTCTTTTATTTCACATTTTAGTCCTTTAATTTCTCATTTTCAAAAATTAGTCCATAATAGTCAAATTCATCAAAAATTCAAAGACAAAACATCTTAATCGTATATCAAACTTCCATAATCCATCAACTATCATCACAAAGCTTACAAAATCATCAATGGAATAACTCAAAATTATCATCAAAATCTAAAATTGAGGCATGGGCTTTATAGTATGCTAAGCAACGATCATAAAAACATAAAAATCATCAAAAATGGACTAAAACACATACCTTAATTATGCTTATCAATGGACGGACCCTATCTATCTTTTTCTTTTTCTTTTTCTTTGTATTTTTGGCTAGATGAACACATAATGGCTAAATTTCATGCCTTTTTTTATTTAATTAACACATAATTTACAAATTATTTAAATTCCTTTAATGAAACATTAATAACATCTTATATTTCATGGACATAAATGTCCACTAACTTAATAATGGCATATTAATCTTATAAGGACTTCCAACAATTCAAATCATAGTAATTTAACACATTAACATTTGGAATGCCACTTTTACTTTTTATGCAAATAAGTCCTTTTTTCTCAAATCAAACACTCAAACGATAAAATTTTCATACGAAACTTTCACACATGCTTAATCACATACTATAATCACAGAAAATAATATTAAAAACATTTTTTTGACTCAGATTTTTGGTCCCAAAACCACTATTCCGACTAGGGTCTAAATGGGACTATAACAAGGGATTACCTGTATAGTTAAAATAGATGGGTGAGTTTACGAAAACTCAGTGTGTAATCCCATAATAGCAAACAGATAGAAAATAAACACAGTCTGGGCCTAAGCCCCTTTTTAGTATCAGTGACAGTTTCAGTTTGGGCTTTGGCCCATCTCAATACAGAACAGTCATGTGCTTGGGCCTTAGCCTATTACAGTAACATTAATCAGTGCAGCAACATATGAAACAGTATACAAGTCCTACCCATCCAGCCTCTACACTCCATCTCCGTCCAACCCTACACTCTATGTGGGGATATAATCAACCCACCCATCCCTACACTCCAGAGAGTATAGAATGCGGCACTACACAATGATATGAAGCTGGGTTACCAGTAATTTAGGCTTGAAGCCTTTCAGTACGCTTCCTCTAATCAATAACAGCCCATCCCTGTGCAATGCATCATGCAATCATGCCATGTCATATCATAGTATCGTGTATGTATTTAGTACAGTCTACATAGCATGCTAAAATATAGCATTACATGTACACATATATAAATATATAACACAAAGGCATAACAGTCATTCAATAAATTAGGGGTCTAAGTAAGCTTACTGACCCAATAGTAGGTCCACAATTGACTCGAGTGACCCGTGTAACCTTAGCAATCAAATAGTGAAAATGGGCCTATTAGTCCATATGGGCCTATACACCCGTGTGGCCTACACGACCCATAATGGCCTTGGTCGTGTGAAATGCATGACCTGACCCAACAATTTCCACACGCCCGTATGGTTTGCTTATATGGGACCCAATGCCCATGGGCCAACCCGGCCCAGTTCGGCCTGGCCCATAAAATTGCACATGGCCGGCCTTGTCGATCACACACCATGTATAGTCGTACGGCCTACACACCTATTATGGTTTCGCAGCAAACCACCCTCGAGACCAATAGTACCTAAATTTGAACATTCCAATTTTATCATTAGTCTCACTCACCACTAGCACCATAACATACAATCGAAAACACTTTCAAAAATTAACACGGTACCAACCTTTAAACCTTAAACAAAAATGCTATGACTCTATAGAAAAGAGACCTTGCTGTAACATCCTTAAAATGGGATCTCTGTATTTTGCATGTGGTTGCATGTGTTGGTAAGTATGCTATGTTGGTTTGATATGTTTTGGGGTCTAGGCATGATTTTGGGTTAATCCCCGGACATGGCTAAAAATTTTGTTTTAGCACTTAGGAAGAAGAAGCTATAAGAATTAGGGGTTGAAAGGAATTAATGGGAGTTTTAGGCATAAAAAGTGCTTTGGTAAAGTGGCAAAGAGGTGCCACTTAAGTCACAAGGGAGGTGACACCACAGGGAGCAAGGGGGACCTTGGTTCGAGCTACAGAAATCCCTTTCTGCTTATTTATTTTTGACGCCACAAGCTAGAAAGAGGAGTACTTAGGTTGGACTCTGGGGGATAAGGATAGAGGGAGTCAAATAGATGTAGATGGGGGAATTGAGGAGTTGGAATATTTTCAAACTCATTTGAAGAGAGTTGGCCGAATATGGGACTTTGGAGGGGAGTATAATTTCGGTCATGGATGGGGGGTAGTGTCAAATTTTGAGGGTGTGAGTGGCCATCTTTTGAGTTCTCTTGGCCAAAATTGTGAGTCACAAGAATTTTCTTTTTTCTTCTCGAAACCTTGAAGCCAAAACTTGTTTCACTTCTTTTCTCCCATTTTTGATCAAAGGCTGAATCTATTCTCTTCTCTTCATCTTTTTCTTTTTAGCCGAATCTATTTGTTTGCTCTCTACCATTACCAAATATCAATCAAGCATAAATCATCCTTGGTTTCTTTTCTAATCGGATTTGAGGAGGGTAAGTGATTGGCCGAATACCCTTAGTCTCATTCTCTTCTCATCTCACGCGTTCTAATCCACTTTGAAAAGTCGAATCCATTGGTAAGTGGCTTCTTTTCTATTTGATCCTCTGTTAAAGATCTGTATTAAACATTATTCTTATTCTATATGGTAGTCGAAACCCCTAACACCAATTTAGGGTGCTGACCTTTGGTGTATAGAAGCCGAATCTATCGACTGAGGTAAGAAGGTGTCAAACTCTTTTGGTTTCGGATTCATGGTATGGTCGAATGGCCTATAGTTCTCTAATGATGTGTTAAGCCGATTGTAAGTGGAAGGGGAAGTAGCCGAATACAGTGGAGTTGGAAGAATTGTTTGCTGATTAAGTGTGTGGTCGATTACGACGGGGGTTCATTGTTAGTTCCGGGATTTGGTTGGAAACCAAATCGACACTAAGGTAAGAAGTTATCCTTGTGCGATTTGTCCTCCGGGATTTATTGGTATAGCCAAATGGCTTTTGGTGATAACCTAAGTGTTGGCCGAATGTAGGGGCAAAGGGGATCTAGTGTAGTAGACCGGATCTTCGAGATTTAGTGATTACGTTAGCAACCAGGTGTGTAACACTTACACACTCCTATTTAGTATAATATGTTTATTGTGTTACCTTTATAACTATTGAATCAGTGAGTATCTTTGTGGACATGAGCTTAGAAACCGGGTAAGTCCCCTGTTATGTGACTTTTAGTATACATCATCACGATCTGTTGATGCTATGTTATATGTTATTTGCATGATCATTCGATACTATGGCATGTATGTTATGAACATGATGATGGGTTTGATAGAGGAGGGGGATGATTTATTTTGGACTGTCACCAGTGGTCTTGACCACACGGGGTTGGCCCCGTCTTGATATTATATTTTGTGACTAAGTCCCAGTGGTTTTGACCACATATGAATATTGTGACTCGTCCCATTGGTTTGGTACCAAGTGGGTTGGCCTCACATGTTGATTATGGGATTGTCATCAGTGGTTTTGACCACACGATGGGTTGGCCCCATCATTTGATTTGTGACTTCGGTCATCAGTGGTTTTGATGACACCGATATGTTTGTAACTACAGTCGCCAGTGGTTTTGACCACCAGTGGTTTTGACCACACAGGGTAGTTAAAGGAGATTGGATGGTTAGGTTGTGGGTTACATGATTTGCATGATTTGCATGTTTTTACTGATAGCTTGTGTAAGTGAATGCACTATCGGGTTGGGGATTTATACACTGAGTCTTAGTGACTCACCCCTTCCCTTATATTTTACAGATGAATAGATTGCGGAGATGGAGCAGGGAGGACTCGAGGCAGCCATGCATGTTCGTTGGATTTTGATTTCTCTTAGTTACTATTTCAATTTTATTAATTTGCTTTAAATTTTGGTTTTGGGTTTTGTAATAAGGCTGCTAAGTTTTATTTTGGGTTTTATTATTTGATATTAATTTGACTATGTGGATATATGGTTTCGTTAAATTAACCGGTAAAGAGTAATGTTTTCAAAATTATAACTCCTTTGTTTTTCTTTAAAGCGTTGCCATCGGGTAACACCACTTAAAATATGATAACAAAGATATCTTGAATGTTTTCTAAATACTTGCAGCAATAATTAGACTTCAAGCAAGGATTTCTAAACCTTTCGTACTACCAAAAAAGGTTTTCTAAGAAAATTATCCGACAAACTTTCACTTTTAAATAGGTTATAACTCTGTGGCATGTCAGATCGGTTGTGGTGTGTAGGCCGGGTTTGGGGCGTTACAATTTTGGTATCAGTGCCAAGTTCAAAAGCTTGACTGTGGGCCGAGGCCCAAAATGTTTTAAATTTGACTTTGAAAAGTTTTGTGGAAAAGGTGCATGGGTTGAACAGCATGGCACCGAGTCTCCGGCACCAATCCGCCCAGGTAAGTATTTCTGACTGTTGTGTGAATTATATGTGGGGGAAAGGGGTATTTTGATATCGTAGATTAGTAGATTAGGAATTGTTGAACCCTAGGAATAGCTATTCCAACACAAAATACATAAGACTTAATGATCCACTAAACAAACCTGTGAGCACGTCACTGAGCCAAGGGTGTGGCAACCATTGTGCGCATGTCTAGGAATGGATTCAGGGGGAGCTTGGTATTTAAGCAGTGCTAGTGACTCACCTCCTCTCCACTTGAATCCTACCTGGTGCGTAGTGACGGTTCACCCTAACTGAGACGACTTGTTCACAGGCTAAATTTAACTAAAACCAAAAAGGGAACCAGCCATCTTGTTTTGATAACACTTTAAACCTTGGTTTTGAAATTACCACGGTATCCTTGATTTAGGAAATGACCAAAATACCCTTGATTTGAAAAATGACCAAATTACCCCTGACTTATTAAAATTACCAAAATACCCCTAATATGGAAAATTACTGAAGTACCCTCGAATTGAAAATTTTCAAAATACCTATATTTTGTAAAATCATCTGGAACCATATGTTGGAAAAAAAATTATGAAAATACCCCTGGCTTATGAAATTACGAAAATACCCCTAGTTTATGAAATTACCAAAATACCCCCGATTTCTAGAATTTTTGAAATACCTATGATTTGTAAAGGTCTCCAAATTAACCCTATTTTATTACTAAAATACCCCGATAGGTTAATTACAAAAATACCCCCGGGTAGTGAAATGACGAGAATACCTTTACACGTGGAATGAGGGTAGGAAATTGAACTGAAAACTGTGTAATGATCGAAAGAACCATTACCAAATTTCTCCACATAAAACTTATATGTGGGTAATCAGTGAAACAGAAACTAATTCATAAAAATCCCTTAAACAGATAAACCGCGACTATAAATATGAGTACTAGGGGACGTGGTCAGAATGTGCGAGGATGCAGTAGAGGCAGAATGATCGTATCGAAACCCGTTAGCTCTGGTCAAGGGTCTGACAATGAGATACCACAACCACCAGCTGCTAGTGTTGAGTATCAAGATCAAACGGGGGAGGATACAGTGTCGCAGTTGATGTTGCGGGTGTTGGAAAGAGTGGTTTGGAGGCGGTGAAGTGCAGCTCGTAAATCATGTCTGGCGACTCGAACCAATGGAGCTGAGGTATTCGAGGAGTATCTAGTGTGGCGCCCAATATGGCTGAGTATTGGTTGGAAGCGACGGAACGAATTATGGATGACTTGGACTGACGGCTGAGGAGAAGCTAAAAGGAGTAGTGTCGCTTCTCCGAGATGAGTCATACCAGTGGTGGCTCATGGTTCGGGATGGTGCTGCAGTTGATGATCTCACTTGGGATTATTTCAAGATAGCATATCATAAGAAGTATGTCGGGACCAGTTATATTGATGTGCAGAGGAAGGCGTTTCTGAGGCTGGTTTAGGGGAATAAGTCCGTATCGGAGTACGAGGCAAAATTCTTAAGGTTGAGCCGATATGCTTGGGGCATCATAGCAACAGAGCATGAGCGATACGTCAGATTTGAGGATGGATTAAGGGATGATCTGAGGCTGCTGATTACTCCACAGTAGGAGAGAGAATTTACGGTCTTAGTAAAAAGGCCAAAGTTGCTGAGGAAGTGAAATAGTCGGTTAGACAAAATCAGGACAGGGGATGGAATAAAAGGAATGCTGGATCATCTGGGTCTAGCGAGAATCAGTAGAAACGGGGTAGATATAGTGGGTCGAATCAAGCTACTAGGCCTACTACTGATAATACTCAGTGGCCGCCATGATGTGCTCGGTGTGAGAAGTCTCACACGGGAGAATACTGGACTAGAAATAAAGGATGTTTTGAGTGTGGGTCGATGGAGCACCGAGTGAGGGATTGTCCACAGTGGTCAGCTAGATTGCAGTCTGGGGATCAAACCGTACTCAAAATAGAAGGGATGGTCAGTAGCCATAGAGGGGCCGTGGTGCTGCTGGGGAGGTAATGGCTCTGGTAGAGGCCGTGGAGCATCGGGCAGAGGTGCAGGTGGTGTAGAGGCGAGACAACTGTATTAGTCTACGCAGCGAGGCGTCCAAAGGAGGGTGACACCGGACGTCATAACCGGTACGTTCTTAATCTTTGAACTACCTTACAATACTTTAATAGATATGGGTTCGACGCACTCATATGTAGCAAGTAGCATAGTGGAAACTATGAACTTAGATTCTGAGATTACTTCTAGGAAGATGACTATGATAAGCCCTTTAGGTCACTCTATAGAAGTAAGTAAACTATATAGGGATGTACCCCTAGAACTTCAAGGGGTCGTGTTCTTGGCTGATTTGATGGAACTGCCATTTGGGGAGTTCGATGTGATTCTCGGGATGGATTGGCTGGTGAAGTACCAGGCCAGTTTGGATTGTGCGGCTAAGCACATGGTGTTGAGGACAATGGAAGGTGAGGAGGTGGTGATGATAGGTAATAGGAGGGAGTACTTATCGAATGTAGTCTCTGCACCAAGCGCGAGAAAATGGTCGGGAAGAATTTGTGAGGTGTTTACGGTTGGTGTGTGCCCAGGAGGCCAAGGAGTCAGTAGTGGAGAATGTTCGAACAGTGAAGGAATTTGTTGACGTATTCCCTAAAGAACTTTCGGGTCTGCCTCTAGATCGGGAAGTGGAATTCGGGATAGACCTGTTACTCCGAACTGCGCTAGTGTCTATAGCCCCGTATAGGATGGCCCCAAAGGAATTTGTGGAGTTGAAGGCCCAAATCCAGTAGTTGTTGGACCGAGGTTTCATCTGACCTAGTATATCTCATTAGGGAGCACCAGTGCTCTTTATCAAGAAGAAGGACGGTACGATGCGGATGTGTATAGATTACCGCCAACTGAATAAGTTGACGATCAAAAACAAGTATCCGTTGTCCAGGATTGACGACTTATTTAATCAACTTAAGGGTGCATCGATTTTCTCAAAGATAGATCTTAGGTCGGGGCACCATCAACTCAAAGTGAAGGAGGTTGATGTCCATAAGATGGCATTCCGTACTCGGTATGGGCATTACGAGTTTCTGGTAATGCCGTTCGGATTAACCAATGCACCGGCAGCATTCATGGACTTGATGAATCGAGTGTTCCAGCAGTACTTGGACCAATTTATCGTAGTATTCATAGACGACATATTGGTGTACTCAAAGACTGAGGAGGATCATGATACACATTTGCGGGTGGTATTGCAAATTCTGAGGGAGAAGCAGCTATTTGCCAAGTTCAGTAAGTGTGAGGGAAGTAACTTTCTTGGGTCACGTAGTGTCCGTTGAGGGATTAGAGTGGACCCTTGTAAGATTGAGGCGGTGTTGGATTGGAAACCGCCGAGGTCAGTTGCAGAAATTCAGAGTTTTCTAGGTCTGGCATGGTATTACTAGAGATTTGTGGAAGGATTTTCTCTGATCGCGGCACCGTTGACTAAGCTATTGAGGAAAGGAGTTCCATTTGTATGGTTAGAGAAACAATAGGAAAGTTTTGATAGGTTGAGGAAGATTTTGACGGAAGCTTCGATTCTGGTATAGCCTGAGGCAGGAAAGGTATTCACGGTCTACTATGATGTATCACACACTGGCTTGGGATGTGTGCTGATGCAGGAAAGGAAAGTAGTGGTGTATGCGTCTCGACAGCTGAGACCGCATGAGGTTAACAATCTGACACACGATCTGGAGTTGGCTGCATTGGTTTTCGCCCTGAAAATTAGAGACACTATTTGTACGAAGAGAAGTCGATAGTCTACACAGATCACAAGAGTCTGAAGTATCTTCTGACTCAGAAGGATTTGAACTTGAGACAACGGAGATGGAACTATTAAAGGACTACGACTGCTCGATTGAGTATCATCCGGGCAAGGCTAACATAGTAGCTGATGCGTTGTGCAGTAAGGTGGTAGTAGACTTACGAGCGATGTTTGCTCACCTTAGTCTGTATGACGATAGGAGTTTGTTGGCAGAATTGCGAGTGAAGCTGACTTGGGTCGAGTAGATTAAGGAGAAATAGTTAGTGAATAAGGGTTTGAGTGCTCGGAGGTTGCAAGTCTGAGTAATGAAATTTGGAAGGTTCTGACTTGACTCATGATGGAGTGTTGTGTTTTCAAGGGAGAGCTTGTATGCCGAAGGACGTGGAGTTGAGGCAAAGAATTCTTCAGGATGCACATAGTAGCCTATACACTATGCATCCTGGAGGTAGCAAGATGTACCAGGATTTGCGAAAAGCAATTCTGGTGGCCAGGGCTAAAGCGGGAAGTGACTGAGTTTGTGGGCAAGTGTTTGACGTGTCAGTAGGTCAAAGCTGAACATCAGCTGCCATCAGGTTTACTTTAGTCGGTGAAGATTCCTCAGTGGAAGTGGAAAATGATCACCATGGACTTTGTCGTGGGCTACCCTTACATGACAAGAAAGACTCGATCTGGTAATTGTTGACCGCCTGACCAAATCAGCTCACTTCATACCGGTGAGGGTTGGTTATTCACTCCAGAAGTTAGCCAAGTTGTATGTGGCTGAGATTGTAAGGTTGCATGGAGTGCCAGTGTCAATCGTCTCGGATAGGGATCCTAGGTTCACGTCGAGGTTCTGGAGAGCTTTACATCAGGCTATGGGTACGAGGTTGAGTTTCAAAGACTTTTCACCCATGATCGATGGGATATCTGAAAGGTAATTGATTCGGAGGATATGCTAAGGGTCGTGTTCTAGATTTGAGTGGTAGTTGGGAGGAATATCTACCATTGGCAGAATTCGCTTATAATAATAGTTATCAAGCGAGTATCCAGATGGCACCATATGAGGCACTGTATGGACAAAAGTGTCGTACTCTTACGTGTTGGACAGAATTGGGTGAACGACATGTTTTGGGTCCGGAGTTGGTGGCAAAAACTGAGGATAAGGTTAAGGTGATCCAAGCTCGTCTCAAGGAAGCATCGGACAGGCAGAAGTCTTACCGATCTTAAACGCAGAGATATAGAGTATGCAGTAGGTGATAAGGTTTTTCTGAAGGTATCGCCATGGAAGAAAGTGTTGAGATTTGGACGGAAAGGGAAGCTAAGCCCTAGGGTTATCAGGCCGTACACGATGTTGAAGTGAGTGGGACCAGTAGCTTATCAGCTCGAGCTGCCGGCAGAGTTAAGTCAGATTCATGACGTCTTCCATGTTTCGATGCTTAGGCGCTACCGATCAGATCCGTCGCATGTTGTGCAGAGATTGAGGTGAGCTCAGACTTGTCTTTCAAGGAGGAACCGGTACAGATTTTGGATCGGGATGTCAAAGTCTTGTGTAGAAAGTCAGTACCCCTGGTGAAAGTGTTGTGGCAAAACCATGGTTCGGAGGAGGCCACGTGGGAACCAGAGGATGTAATGTGGCAGCAATACCCTCAACTCTTCTGACCAGGTAATTTTGAGGCTGAAATTATTTTTAAGGGGGGTAGAACTGCAACATCCTTAAAATGGGGTCTCTGCATTTTGCATGTGGTTGCATGTGTTTGTAAGTATGTTGTGTTGGTTTGATATGTTTTTGGGTCTAGGCATGATCTTGGGTTAGTCCCGGGACATGGCTAAAACTTTTGTTTTAGCACTTAAGAAGGAGCTAGAAGAATTAGGGGTTAAAAGGAATTAATGGGAGTTTTAGACACAAGAAGTGCCTTGGTAAAGTGGCAAGGAGGCGCCACTTAAGTCACAAGGGAGGTGACGCCACAGGGAGTAAGAGGGACCTTGGTTCGAGCTGCAGAAATCCCTTTCTGCTTATTTATTTTTGACGCCACAAGCTAGAAGGAGGAGTGCTCAGGTTGGACTCGGGGATAAGGATAGAGGAGTCAAATAGATGTAGATGGGGGAATTGAAGAGTTGGAATATTTTCAAACTCATTTGAAGAGAGTTGGCCGAATATGGGACTTTGGAGGGAAGTATAGTTTCGGTCATGGATTGGGGGTAGTGTCGAATTTTGAGGGTGTGAGTGGCCATCTTTTGAGTTCTCTTGGCTAAAATTGTGAGTCACAAGAATTTTCTCTTTTCTTCTTGAAACCTTGAAGCCGAAACTTGTTTCACTTCTTTTCTCCCATTTTTGATCAAAGGCCGAATCTATTCTCTTCTCTTCATATTTTCCTTTTTAGCCGAATCTATTTGATTGCTCTATACCATTGCCGAATATCAATCAAGCCTAGATCATCCTTGGTTTCTTTTCTAATTGGATTTGAGGAGGGTAAGTGATTGGCCTAATACCCTTAGTCTCATTCTCTTCTCTTCTCATGCGTTCTAATCCACTTTGAAAAGCTGAATCCATTGGTAAGTGGCTTCTTTTCTATTTGATCCTTTGTTAAAGATTTGTATTAAACATTATTCTTTTTCTATGTGGTAGCCGAAACCCCTAACACCAATTTAGGGTGCCGGCCTTTGGTGTATAGAAGTTGAATCTGTCGACTGAGGTAAGAAGGTGTCAAATTCTTTTGGTTTCGAATTCATGGTATAGCTGAATGGCCTATAGTTATCTAATGTTGTGTTAAGCCGGTTGTAGGGGGAAGGGGCAGTAGCCGAATACAGTGGAGTTGGAAGATTTGTTTGCTGATTAAGTGTGTGGTTGATTACGAGGGGGTTCATTGTTAGTTCCGGGATTTGGTTGGAAACCAAATCGGCACTAAGGTAAGAAGTTATCCTTGTGTGATTTGTCCTTTGGGATTTATTGGTATAGCCGAATGGCTTTTGGTGATAACCTAATTGTTGGCCGAATGTAAGGGCAAAGGGGATCTAGTACAGTAGACCGGATCTTCGGGATTTAGTGATTATGTTAGCAACCAGGTGTGTAACACTTACACACTCCTATTTAGTATAATATGCTTATTGTGTTACCATTATAACTATTGAATCAGTGAGTATGCTTTGTGGACATGAGCTTAGAAACCGGGTAAGTCCCCTGTTATGTGACTTTTAGTATACGTCGTCATGATCTGTTGATGCTATGTTATTTGTTATTTGCATGATCATTCGATACTATGGCATGTATGTTATGAACATGATGATGGGTTTGATGGGAGGAGGGGATGATTTATTTTGGATTTGTCACCGGTGGTTTTGACCACACGGCGAGTTGGCCCGTCTTGATATTATATTTTGTGACTAAGTGGTTTTGACCACCGGTGGTTTTGACCACATATGAATATTGTGACTCGTCCTAGTGGTTTGGTACCACGATGGGTTGGCCCACATGTTTATTAGGGATTGTCATCGATGGTTTTGACCACACGATGGGTTGGCCCCATCACTTGATTTGTGACTTCGGTCATCAGTGGTTTTGACCACACCGATATGTTTGTGACTACGGTCACCAGTGGTTTTGACCATGCGGGGTAGTTAAAGGAGATTGGATGGTTAGGTTGTGGGTTGCATGATTTGCATGATTTGCATGTTTTTACTGATAGCTTGTGTAAGTGAATGCACTATCGGGTTGGGGATTTATACACTGAGTCTTGGTGACTCACCCCTTCCCTTATATTTTGCAGATGAATAGATTGCAAAGATGGAGCCCGGAGGACTCGAGGCGGCCATGCATATTCGTTGGATTTTGATTTCGCTTAGTTACTATTTCAATTTTATTAATTTGCTTTAAATTTTGGTTTTGGGTTTTGTAATAAGGCCGCTAAGTTTTATTTTGGGTTTTATCATTTGCTATTAATTTGACTATGTGGATATATGGTTTCGTTAAATTAACCGGTAAATAGTAATGTTTTCAAAACTATAACTCCTTCGTTTTTCTTTAAAGCGTTGCCATCGGGTAACACCACTTAAAATATGATAACAAAGATATCTTGAATGTTTTCTAAATACTTGCAGCAATAATTAGACTTCAAGCAAGGATTTCTAAACCTTTCGTACTACCAAAAAGGGTTTTCTAAGAAAATTATCCGACAAACTCTCGCTTTTAAAAAGGTTATCACTCCGTGGCATGCCAGATCCGACTGTGGTGTGTAAGCCGGGTTTGGGGTGTTACACTTGCTCTAAATGGTTCCTTGCTGTCAAGACAAAATAACCCCAATCATCCATTTGATTAAGAGCAAAACAAGACCCAATGAAGTTAAAGTTAACTAAAGAACCGGTGATAAATTAATAAGAATTGAACAAGATACAACAAGCCATTCGACTTTCAGTCATTTCAGTCTTACCACCAATGGAAAATGACGATTACCCAAAGCTATTTTTGACTAGCCGCCCTCAAACTTTGATCGTCTCCTAAACAAAAGTTGAAGCCTTAGTGATAGATTGGTTAGGTGACCATAACAGAAAACATCATCATAACTTGAAAGCGTGAAAGAAAAAGGAAGTCGTAGCAATTATGGTGAAATATCAACAGTCAGAAAAAGAGTTTTTAGGGGAAGAACGGCACCCAGGTGAAGAGGAAAGAAACGGGACAGAGAGGAGAGACAAGAAAAAGAAAAGAAAATGGCAAAATCCCTCAGCAAAAAATTTGGCACACTAGTAGAAGAACATTCTGCAGAAAACACAAAAAAGATAGAAAAAAAAAAAAAACGAGAGGAAACATTTCCCTAGCCAAAATTTTGAGAGAAGTAATACCAATTCTGCACCAATTCTCCTCCTATCCCCAAAATCTCTCTTGAAAAATCTCCAACCTCCTCCCATCCAAATCCCTTAGCAATCGAAAATGTAACACCCCAAACCCGGCCCATGCGGTATGACCAGGTCTGGCATGTCACACGAAGAAAACGAGTAAAGAACTTGTGATTCTTATTAAAGATGTTGTTATTTGGTTATAGTTTAAGAAAACCAATTTTGAATGTAAATATTTGATAAAATACAACTATTTTAAATAGGTTGTTTGATGAATCAAAAATCAAGGTAGTGAATTTTAAAACCATGACTTTTGAAAATGTCGTTGATAATTTGAAAGAAAGTCCGAGTTAAATCATTTGTAAAAGTTTATTTATAAAATCCACTTATTAATCAATTTGGAAAATCATTGATTATGCTTTTAGAAAATTCCCATTTAAAATAAATCAAGCAAAATAATAAGTACGTCAAACATAAAGCAAAAATAAAATATTCCAAAGGCCTTATTACAACTTAAAAACCCAAAATAATAAAAAGTAATAAAGTAAACGAAAATAGAAATTTAAAGTTCAATAACACCATTTTCTGAAGTATGGACTCCACCGAGTCATCAATGGCCCAAGTCCACATCACTGAGTATTACCTACAAGGATTAAGAAAGAAAGGGGGTGAGTTACAAGAACCCAGTACATAATCCCCTTACCGTCATCCACTGACTCTGAACCCGAAAAGTAACATCTTGGGCCTGAGCCCATATAGCATAATCTTGGGCCGAAGCCCATTTACATAAAAGTATATATATATATGTGCAATGTATGCAACCCAACCCATCCTAGTAATCCATCCGCTACACACCACCCGTACCATCCCATCACACATGTGGGGATCAAGTCAACCCACCCCGCCAAACACACCAATCACAGGTAAGTTGCCATTTATAATATTTGTGGTTGAGCCACCAGAATCATATACGATAATACAATCGGCACACAGCCTTGGGTAATTATGATCGACACAGAGTCGTTAATTCATATATTAGGCACATAGCCATTATCAGAATTTGTGGCATTGCCACCAGGCTACACTTCTCTTCATTCAGATTCCCGCCCCATGCAGCATGATAAAATGCATCATTCATCACAATATACATATATAAAAACATAATATAATCATACATGTGTTACCAGACGACATCGAAGATAAAATAGACAGTCAACCCAACAACAGTATTTTGGTAATTCGGCCCAACGAGGGCATTTCGATAAATCTACCCACTAAGGCATTCTAACAAATCGACCCATAGGGGCATTTCGGTAAATTTATCATTCAAGGGTATTTTCATAATTTTGCAACCCTAGACTTAACTACTAATTTGGGGCATAAAAATTGAAAATGTCCATCTGCGTCACGTTGACTAAATTGACTATAACTTGAGTTAGCAAACTTGAAATTTAGATCCATAATTTTTCCTTGAATCTAGACTCATATATATTCTTACTACAATTTTTCCAGAATTTTTGGATTAACCAACCATCTAGTACAGTTTATTCATTAAAGCTTCCTCTGATTCACTGACCAACGATTCTGACCTCTCTTACCCTAAATTCAAATATCTCATTATATAGTTTTCATATGTTTCTCCTAGTTGTTTCTATTGAAAATAGCCTTACTAAGGAATATATACATATAAATTATAACTCATAATTCAATTTTTACAATTTTGAATGATTTTCCCAAAACAGAATAGGGAACCACGAAGTCATTCAGAACCAGTCTCACTAAAATTAAAATATCACAGAATATAAAATTTCTCTTCCTTCTTTGTTTCTTTCATATAGAAATAGACACAATAAGATTTAATTCTATATGTTATTCACTTTCTAACTCCCTTTCTCCTATTTGTCGTGATTTTTCAAAATCACGTCATTCTTCTTAACCAAAACTATTTCATTGCAAAATATGGTTACCACTACAAATATATGCACGCCCGAGTGATCACAGATGCCGGTTTTCAGTTTTTCGATCTTTCCACAAAACCAAAAAACATTTCATGCAAATATTCAGAGAGGTGTGAGGTTACACACCATTTCAAACATGTATTCGAAAGGGTATGAGATTACACACCTGATTTGGATTTCATAAAGAACCACTCTTCGTTGCCCCCACAATCGTGATCCTTCCCTACTAGGTTCTAAAATCTAGCCTTGCACTTTGGCTATTGCAACGAGTTCCTAAAAATAAATAAGTGATATACCAAAGGGTTAGCCTTCATCCAATATTCGGCCCTTCCACAAGAGTAAGAAGTTGATATCTTCACCACAAAATAGAATCACATGAGCTAAGAGAATGATAAGTAGCAGCAAAGAATGGCTTGAAAATTTTGGTAAAACAAAGGAGAAAGGTGCACAAATGGACTAGGTGTTTCGGCCAAACAAGGGAAAATGGTGTACAATATTGGCTTTAAAGTTTTGGCAAGGGAGAGAAGAAATTGCCAAAGAGCAAACTCAAAATTGCTAAAAAGAGACAAGCCTCTCATGCACTAAAATTGCAAAAAGGACTATAGAAATTTGACTCCCCCTATTCTCCCTACCAAAACCATGTACTACCTTACCAAAAAGATGAGTGTTAACCAAAAATATTCTTTCCAAAACATCATCCACAAAATTGGCCAACATGTTTCCCTCTCTTACCTTTTTCCTTCATTTCTTTCCTTGTTTTTCCCTTGCTTTCCTCCTTACCATATCCTTAGTCTTCTTCCCCTAATTAAAAAGTCTTCCTTACTATATTGAAGCCATGGCTGACACATTGAAAATGAAGTACAAAAATTAATCAAAAATGCAATAGGTGGGATTCGAACCCTTTCCCTTTATGCTCTCCACTTGATACCACACCACTCCACTACTAACTCTTCTTGTGCTAGCAAAATGCACACTTATTTCCTTAATCCTTGATGCCACTTACCTTCTCTCCTTAAAGTGCTTCAACACTAAAATTTTCCTATAACCTAACTTGAACCCGAAACTTCCTAGAAACCTCGTAACTTTCCAAAATCACCTTCTCAATAAGTCCAACTTGGATTAATCTCATTCTCTTGTTCTCAAAAATTATAAACACTCCTACACCCAAGGCCCATTAGGCCCAATTCTACTAGGCCCAATTTTGGGATGTTACAGAAAATCCCCCCTCTTTAACCTCCTAAAAATCAGCCACACCTTTCCCACACTCCTCAAACACTCAAATTTCAGTCAAACTACAATTCTTCCACAGCCAATCAATAAAAATAAATCCACCTTTTTATCGTGGGGATTCAAACTCAAGAACCCTTGCAACACTAACACTCCACTTAACCACTAGACTAGCAGGCCCATTCTGACATGTTTTATCAACAATTATTTATAAGCCTACTGTCCAAAGATAAGGGTTTATTCAATTAAAGACAAAATTTTGCCCAAGCTAAGGCTTGAACCTAAGACTTCTCAGACACTCCCAGGACACATAACCACTGAAGCAGATACACATTTTTGTCACAAACATACAAAAATAAATATTAAAGATTTTTTTGGGGTGTTATATAACCATCAATAGAGATTCATATCATTATATAGCCATTATCAAATAGATGCCAACAATTTATGAGCATCGGTCATCATTCATTCGAGTAACAATCATTAATTTCAATACAATTCAATACAACACAATATAATACGTATAAAAAATAAATAAAATGTGAGTATGTCATGAGCATGATTCAATGCAAAGAGGTTCCTACCCATTCATCCATTCGTTACACACCACGTGTTCCTAGAACCCATCTCCCAAACTCCAACATATTTGAGCAAAGCTCGATGTGGTAGAAATCACCATAAAACATAAATGCAGAAAGTATACAGAATAACATATAATGCAATAAAATCGTCAATATCATATAATGCGATAAAATCACCAATCCCCTCGGTGCTCTAGGGGCAGTGCACTGACTATGTACACATGCGAACTTAATATGCCGCTATAACACCACAGTACTCCTCCGTCAACCACAAATAACCCACCCCAACGTAGATGCAATATATCATAAAATCTCATACATAGCCATAAATCAAACTTTCACATTTTATTGGCATTTTCAATATATGCCCTCAATTATCAAATACTTTTAGTGAATGGAAATAATGTAACATCCTAAATATTTAAATATCATTACGTTGCTAAGTGTTAGTTGGGGTTTACTTGGAATTAAAATAAATATTAGTAAAGTGTACTTTAGTGTAAAGAAATTAAGTGACCTTGAAACTTAAGTTAATTAAGTACTAAAAGATGGCATAAGATGAGTAATTGGCAAAGTGGTGAAGTCACCATAAGTTGGACATGAGGGAAGGAGTTTGAATCACCTAGCATGCAATTAGGGAATTTTATTTTTGCTTTAGCATAGCATGTGTCGGCTATGGATAAGATTAGGATGAGTTGGATTGTTTTTTTTTTTTTTTTTTGGTAAGAAGACTAAGCATTATGGAAAGCTTAAGATAAGGGATAGAATGGCTTGAATTGGGGATTTTGTCTCTCCAACTTAAGGAAAAGGAGGAGGATAAGGCTTAAGAATATGGAGATGTTTGGAAACTCCCTAATGGCCTTTTGACCATGTATGTGACTGACAAAGGAGCTAAGGGGGATGGCTTGGGTTTGGTTTATTGTTTTGGTAAGCTTGGATATTGGGAGAACATTTCTTTTTGGTCATTTGGTACTTGATTATCAAATTTTTCTCTCAAAAGTTGCTCTCTCCCTTAGCCGATTTTACCAAATACTTTGAGGAAACTATAGCAATTTTTACCATTCCTTCTTCTTGATCATTTGATCATTTTCTTTGCCAACCATTCTTCCTAGTGCCAAAACTATCATCACACAAAAAGGCCATTCTTTTCTTTTCCTTCACAAAATCGAATACACACTTCTCCCAAAACCGAATACACACTTCTTTTTCATTCACAAAACCGAATACACAATTCTCTCAAAACCCAATTCTCTTTCTTCTCTTTTCTTTCACTTTTCTTTCTTTTCCTTCTCTCTTGAAACCGAACCATATCATTCTATTTTCCTATTCTTTTATTTTCTTCTTCATTAAAATCTCTTTAACATTTTTTCTCATGGCGAATGTTAGTTTGATCTTGTCTTGAATCTTTTTCATTTCTTTGTTTGGGTCATAACCAATTCTTCTCACTCAATTTTCTTTTCAATCGTGGGCAATAGTGAGATTTGGGAGGTAGAAACTCAAGGTGTTCTTGAGTATTATGGAACTTTGGAATCGATCTCAAGAATTAAGGTAAGGAGATTTTTTTAAGGATTCTTATTTTATTCATTATATTAGTATAGTTAGTTATTTAATCGATTAGTTATAGGGACGTAATCGCTCGATCGTTCTTCAAGGAACGAGGATAATCGTGGTAAGCCAATCTCAAATTTTTTAAAAATCGTTAGCCATATTTCGATATCTATAAGTCAGACTAATGATCTTATGTCTTTCAAGACATTCAAGATAGAGGCGAAAAAGGCGGTCCATAGTCTTGAAAGAAGGCGGTTCGCTAATCCCCTAAATATAAGCGAAGAGGCTATTTTGAGAATCGGGATTTTCCACGGGTTGCGGACCTTCATCCGATGAGAACCAATTGTTTGAGGTTATTCGTACTCCGAACCTTTGTTAGTTCGTGGATTCTCATCGAACAAGCGAATCAACAATCGAGGAGAAACCAAAAATAGAAGTGGTTCGAAATCAAAGGGTAAAGATTTAGATCGTTTACCAATAGTGTATTTTTATAAATGAAAGTGTTCTAATGGTTAGGTATTACGTTTAGGTGTTGACGGCGGGAAGGTTTAGTACTCACAATATCAAGGTGTGTAATTTCACACTTATCTCGGGTTAGATGTTATCCGTAATTATTGGGAAAAATCGTAAGGATGACAAAATCGGTAAAATACGTAATAATTGGTATTTTGTGAAAATTTATGAAAGCAGTTAAAGTTGTGAAATTTATGAAAATGCCTCAATGAGTTAGTTGGTAAATTGAAAATATGCTAGATCGATAAACGGGCCGAAAAGTATGCTAGATCGTAAAATGGGTCGAAACCTCTGCTAGATCGATAAATGGGCCAAAAACTCTGCTAGATTGTTAAATGGGTCGAAAAGTATGCTAGATCATAAAATGGGCCAAAACCTCTGCTAGATCAATAAATGGGCCGAAAACTCTGCTAGATTGTTAAATGGGCCGAAAAGTATGCTAGATCGTAAAATGGGCCAAAATCTCTGCTAGATCGATAAATGGGCCGAAAACTCTGCTAGATGTTAAATGGGCCAAAGTTGCTAGATTGTTAAGTGGGCTAAATAATATTTTGTAATAAGGGCCTTAATAAAAACCTGAAATATTGACTCACATGTAAATTGGGCCTTTTTGCTAAAATCATCATATGTATATAGACTATTTTGCGTACATGTTGCATGGGTTGGGATTAATGATGAAGAGAAGAAAGGCCTGTTGCCAAAATCTAGTTCGATGGCTCTGCCACAAAATAATTAAATGGCTCATTGCCTCTAGTTCGGTGGCTCTGCCTCAAAATAATTAAATGGCTTATTGCCTCTAGTTCGGTGGCTCTGCCACAAATATTTTAATGGCTCAATGCCTCTAGTTCGGTGACTTAGTCATAATCTAGTTCAGTGGCTCTATCACAATTATAAAAATGGCTTTATGCCTACGATTGGTGTGTTGGCGGGGTGGGTTGACTTGATCCCCACAGGTGTGATGGTTGGTACGGGTGGTGTGTAGCGGATGGAAATTAGGTTTGGGTGGGAAATTTCATTTTGCATACATTACGGTTATTACATTGTTAAATTTGTTTATGGACTCAAACCCAAAAATTATGACTTGATGATCGGCCCGATGGATATAGTAAGTGAGTTATACTTTGAGTTCTAAGTAACTCACTCCTTAAATTTTTCCATCTCGGGTAATGGAAATTGGCGTGGACTTGGGCCGAGGATGACTTCGTGGAGGCCATCTGCAAACATGGGTTTATAAACTTTGAACTTTTATTAAGTACTTTCTTTAAATTACTATTTTGAATAAGATGTAATAAGGCCTCTATTAATGTTTTATGGATTTTTATGCGTGGATGGATTTAAATTATGCTTTGGATATTTAATATGGGCTTATGTTTATCCTATAATGTTTTCTTAAAATACTATGGGTTTCCAAACATATAAGATTCTTTATCTACTTTTATCTTTTGAACTCTTATAAAAAAATTATTACTTTAAGGTTTTGATAAATGATGAGATTTTCAACTAATGGTTTTTTTAAATTCATCGAACTTAGAATTATTTCTCCTGGTTTTTATTAAACTTTATTTTCAAAAGGGTTTTGAAATACCGACTCACCTAAATCATTAGATAGAAAGAGAGTTCGATCTATGTAACAAACAAAATCTCCTCTTAACGCATAGACCGGGTTTGGGGTGTTACATTTAATGGTATCAGAGCTAGTTTTAAAACTCGGCTGTGGTTGGGTTCAACAAATAACTTCTGTATGAAATTATTTCAATTATGTTTTAAAGATTAGTATGGCACCACAAGCATTCGACACCAAGTCAAGTAAGTATTCGTTACTGAATGATTATTATTATGATGATATGATCATAGGAACACTCTAGAACTTTTAGTTTTAGATGTTGAAAATCGTAGAGATTGAGACTATAGGATGTGTTTGCGAAAAATAAATTTATCTCTCAAATCTCATAAAACATCGTTAATAAACACTGAAACAATTTTCTGATTCATAAAACTTATAATCAAATTAAATTGAGTTAGACATTATGAGCACTAGAGGACGTGGTCGTGGACGCGGTAGACGTCGCCATGGTAGAGGACGAGGTGTTAGAGGTGCAACTAAAGCACCAAATCATATGCCATAAATGGATGCACCTGCCTTATTTGAGAGAGATGGGATCACATGATCATATGGAAGAAGATAATACTTTGACACTAGCAATGTTGCGAGTCCTTGAAAGGGTTGCTGGAACTAGAGTTGGGCCAACAACTCGTGGGTCGATATCGGAACGACTCAAGTCTAATAATGCAGAAGTTTTTAGAGGAGTTTTCGGTGTAGCTCTGAATGTGGCAGAATATTGGCTCAAAGCTGTGGAGCGGATTATGGATGATAAAGAATGCACTGTCGAACTGAAACGAAAAGGAGCTGTGTCCTTGCTAAGAGACGAGGCGTATCAATGGTGGCTTACTGTTCAAGAAGGCACTGAGGCTGCATTGATTACTTGGGAATTCTTCAAAGCTGCCTTCCAAGGGAAATATGTAGGAACAAGTTATGTAGATGCCCGAAGGAAGGAATTTCTGAATTTAATTCAAGGGAATAAGGCGGTGGCAAACAGATGAGGTGATTTTTATGTTTGAGTCGCTATGCTCGGACAATAGTGTCAACGGATCATGAACATTGTGTACGATTCGAGGATGGGCTGAATGATGAGTTGCGGGTTCTGATTGCCCCACAAAAAGTTAAAACTTTTGCCACGCTTGTGGAGAAAACCAAGATAGCGGAAGAGGCTAAGAACTCAGAATGTCAGAATCGAGAAAGATTTAAAAGCAAGAGAGATATAAAGCAGTCGGGTTCTTTAAAAAGTTTCTATAGAGGCCTCGGAATGATGAACCAGCTCAAGGTAGAGCACCTGTAGCTAATAATCAAAGTCGAGATTGTGCTTGAATGTGGAAAAAAGCATTTTGGAAGTCTTTGGAGGAAAGCGGCGCTTGTTACAAATGTGGTTCAATGGATCACCAATATAGAAATTGCCCTCGGCGTATGGATACGACTCGGAAAGTTCGTATCTTGATGCACAAGGCGGAGGTACTCAAAGACCACCGAGAGGTCGTGGACCGTGTCGTGGTGGTAATGGGGCTGAACGTGGTCAAGGTGCACCGGGTCGAGGCAATGGTCCTAGAGGTAACACATATGCAAGACAGCCAGGATTGGTCTATTCAGTTAGACGCCGTGAGGATGGCAATGCACCTGATGTAATAATTGGTACGTTCTTCATCTTTGATGTACCTATTACTGCTTTAATAGATATTGGTTCTACCCACTCGTATGTTGCTAGTGCCATATTTGGAAACTTGAATCTAGAATTTGAAATTATCGATAGTGAGATGCGATGAATTAGTCCTTTAGGACGATCGATAATTGTAAATAAAGCATTTAAGGGCGTGCCTTAGAAATTAAAGAAGAAATATTTCGCAAATTTGATGGAATTGCCTTTCGTGAGTTCGATCTCATTCAGGCATGGATTGGTTGGTTAAGCATCAGGCGCATTTGGATTGTGCTGAAAAGCGGATGTTAATAAGAACCTCGGATGATAAGGAAGTAATAATGATAGGCGAACGAAGGAATTACTTGGCAAATGTGGTATCTGCATTGAAGGCAGAAAAGTTGGTGCGGAAAGGATATGGAGCATTCCTAGCTTTTATTTGTGCTTTGGATGCCAAAGAGTTATCTGTGGATGATGTGAGAACGGTGAAGGAATTTCTAGATGTATTTCCCGATGAACTTCCTAGTATACCTCGGATCGGAAGTAGAATTTGGCATTGAGCTTTTGCGGAGCAGCTCCGGTGTCCATTGCTCCTTATAGAATGACTTTGAAGGAGTTGGCGGAGCTTAAAGCTCAAATTCAAGAATTATTGGATCGGGGATTTATTCGACCTAGTGTATCTCCGTGGGGAGCACCAGTTTTGTTCGTTAAGAAGAATGATGGATCGATGCGTATGTGCATTGATTATAGGCAATTGAATAAATTGATGATCAAGAATAGGTATCCTTTACCGAGAATTGATGACCTATTTGATCAATTAAAGGGAGCTTCAATTTTCTCCAAAATTGATTTGAGATTGGGTTATCACCAACTTAAGGTGAAAGAAGCAGATATTTATAAGACGGCATTCTGAACTCGTTATGGACATTATGAGTTTTTGGTGATGCCATTTGGATTAACCAATGCACCAGTCGCATTTATGGACATGATGAACCGAGTCTTTCAACCATATTTAGACCGGTTTGTGGTAGTGTTCATAGATGACATTTTGGTTTATTCAAGAAATAATGAGGAGCATGACACGCATTTGCGTATAGTATTGCAGCTACTTCGTGATAAACAACTTTATGCCAAATTCAGTAAATGTGAATTTTGGCTAAAAGAAGTGACATTCTTGGGTCATGTGGTATCAGCTGAGGGAATAAGGGTGGATCCTTGGAAGATTGAGGTTGTGCTGGATTGGAAACCACCAAAATCGGTAGCTAAAATTCAGAGTTTCTTAGGATTGGCTGGTTATTATAGACGATTCGTTGAAGGATTTTCGTTGATTGCTGCACCCCTAACTAAACTGTTGCGGAAGGGGGTGCCGTATGTTTGGACTGAAAAGCAACAAGAGAGTTTTGAGAAATTAAAGAAGATTTTGACGGAAGCACAGGTTTGATTCACTGAAATTTGAAAAGAATTACCGTTTATTGTGATCGTCTCACACGGGCTTGGGTTGTGTCTTGATGCAAAATGGAAAGGTGGTGGCTTATGCTTCTCGACGATTAAGACCGCTGCAAGTAAATTACCCTACTCATGATTTGGAGTTAAGCTGCGGTGGTGTTTGCTTTAAAGATTTGGAGGCACTATCTCTACGGTGAGAAGTCTATCATTTATACGGATCACAAGAGTCTTAAGTACCTCCTTACTCAAAAGGAGTTGAATTTGAGACAACGGAGATGGGTGGAATTATTAAAGGATTATGATTTCTCAATCGAGTATCATCCTGGAAAGGCTAATGTAGTAGCCAACGCGTTAAGTTGTAAGGTGGTATCTGATTTGAGAGCAATGTTTGCTCATTTGAGTTTGTATGAGGATGGTAGTCTGTTAGCAGAACTTCAGATGAAGCCTCTGTGGTTAGAACAAATTAGGGAAAAGCAGACATCGGATAAAAAGTTGGGACCCTTTTTCCAGCAGGTTGAAATGGGTGAAATAGAGGATTTTGGTATAAACATGAATGGAGTGCTGTGTTTTCGTGGAAGGGTTTGTATGCCTAAAAACTCAGAATTGAGGCAAATGATTCTGCGGGAGGCGCATAGTAGCCCTTATGCTATGCACCCCGGAGGAAAGAAGATGTATCGAGATCTCCGTGAACAGTATTGGTGGCCAAGGTTGAAGCGTGAGATTTCTGAGTTGGTAGGAAAATGTTTGACTTGTCAACAAGTGAAGGCGGAGCATCATTTGCTGCCAGGTTTGTTACAACCGGTAAAGATTTCTCTTTGGAAATAGGAGCGAATAACTATGGATTTTGTTAGCGGGTTACCTTTTACACCTACTAAGAAAAATTTCGTATGGGTAGTAGTTGATTGTTTGACGAAGACTGCTCATTTTCTTCCGGTTCGTATGGATTACTCATTACAAAAATTGGCAAAGCTGTATGTATCTGAAATCGTGAGGTTGCATGGGGTACCAGTGTCCATTACATCACACAGGGATCCTAGATTTACATCACGATTTTGGAAAGCTCTACATGAAGCCTTGGGAACAAAGTTAAACTTCAGTACGGCTTTTCATCCTCAGTCTGATGGTCAGTCGGAAAGAGTTATTCAGATATTGGAAGACATGTTAAGGGGATGTGTGATCGACTTCAGAGGTAGTTGGGAGGATTTCTACCATTATTAGAATTTGCATATAACAATAGCTATCAGTCTAGCATTCAGATGGCACCCTATGAGGCATTGTATGGTCGTAGGTCCCGTACTCCTACTTGTTGGACTGAATTGGGTGAATGGCAGATGTTGGGTCCTGAGATGATATCTAAAACAGAGGAAAAGGTAAAAGTTATTTGAGCACGGTTAAAGGAAGCTTCGGATAGACAGAAGTCATATGCAGACCTGAAGCGCAAGGATATCGAGTTTGCTGTGGGAGAGCAGGTCTTTCTGAAGGTCTCACCTTGGAAGAAAATTTTTAGATTTGGAAAGAAGGAAAGTTGAGCCCTAGGTTCATTGGGCCATATCGTGTGATGAAGCGTGTTGGTCCAAATGGCTTATCGATTGAATTACCTCCGGAGTTGAGTCAAATTCATAATGTTTTCCATGTTTCCATCTTTGAGATGCTATAGATCGGAACCATCTCACATAATCTTGGTAGAGGAAGTGGAATTAAAATCGACTTGTCTTTTGAGGAAGAACCAGTGGAAATTTTAGACCGAGACGTGAAAGTACTAAGAAAGAATACCGTGCCGTTGGTCAAAGTTTTATGGCGTAATCACGGATCGGAGGCAGCTACGTGGGAGCCTGAGGATGCAATTCGGCAACAATATCCTCACCTCTTTTAATCAGGTAAATTTCGAGGATGAAATTTTCTTTAAGTGGGTAGAATTGTAGCATCCTAAATATTTAAATATCATTATGTTGCTAAGTGTTAGTTGGGGTTTACTTGGAATTAAAATAAATATTAGTAAAGTGTACTTTAGTGTAAAGAAATTAAGTGACCTTGAAACTTAAGTTAATTAAGTACTAAAAGATGGCATAAGATGAGTAATTGGCAAAGTGGTGAAGGCACCATAAGTTGGACATGAGGGAAGGAGTTCGAATCACCTAGCATGCAATTAGGGAATTTTATTTTTGCTTTAGCATAGCATGTGTCGGCTATGGATAAGATTAGGATGAGTTGGATTGTTTTTTTTTTTTTTTTTGGTAAGAAGACTAAGCATTATGGAAAGCTTAAGATAGGGGATAGAATGGCTTGAATTGGGGGATTTTTTCTCTCCAACTTAAGGAAAAAGGAGGAGGATAAGGCTTAAGAATATGGAGATGTTTTGGAAACTCCCTACTGGCCTTTTGACCATGTATGTGGACGGCAAAGGAGCTAAGGGGGGGATGGCCGATTTTGGTTGATTGTTTTGGTAAGCTTGGATATTGGGAGAACATTTCTTTTTGGTCATTTGGTACTTGATTATCAAATTTTCTCTCAAAAGTTGCTCTCTCCCTTAGCCGATTTTACCAAATACTTTGAGGAAACTATAGCAATTTTTACCATTCCTTCTTCTTGATCATTTGATCATTTTCTTTGCCAACCATTCTTCCTAGTGCCGAAACTATCATCACACAAAGAAGGCCATTCTTTTTCTTTTTCCTTCACAAAACCGAATACACATTTCTCCCAAAACCCAATTCTCTTTCTTCTCTTTTCTTTCACTTTTCTTTCTTTTTCCTTCTATCTTTCTCTCTTGAAACCGAACCATATCATTCTATTTTCCTATTCTTTTATTTTCTTCTTCATTAAAATCTCTTTAACATTTTTTCTCATGGCCGAATGTTAGTTTGATCTTGTGCCGAATCTTTTTCATTTCTTTGTTTGGGTCATAACCGAATTCTTCTCACTCAATTTTCTTTTCAATCGTGGGCAATAGTGAGATTTCGGGAGGGTAGAAACTCAAGGTGTTCTTGAGTATTGTGGAACTTTGGAATCGATCTCAAGAATT
This sequence comes from Gossypium rotundifolium, assembly GCA_025506655.1. Taxonomy (NCBI): domain Eukaryota; kingdom Viridiplantae; phylum Streptophyta; class Magnoliopsida; order Malvales; family Malvaceae; genus Gossypium; species Gossypium rotundifolium. The sequence goes on from CP106734.1 coordinate 51,288,679, forward strand.
AAGGTAATGAGATCTTCTTTAAGGATTCTTATTTTATTCATTATATTAGTATAGTTAGTTATTTAATCGATTCCATTATAGGGACGTAATTGCTCGATCGTTTCTTCAATGAACGAGGATAATCGTGGTAAGCCAATCTCAAATTTTTTAAAAAAAATCGTTAGCCATATTTCGATATCTATAAGTCAGACTAATGATCTTATGTCTTTAAAGACATTCAAGATAGTGTAGAAAAGGGCAGTCCATAGTCTTCGAAAGAGGGGCGGTTCCGCTAATCCCCCTAAATATAAATGAAGGGCTATTTCGGGAATCGAGATTTTCCACCGGGTTGCGGGCCTTCATTCGAGGAGAACCAATTGTTTGAGGTTATTCGTACTCCCGAACCTTTGTTCGTTCGTGGACTCATCGGGCAACGAATCAACAATCGAGGAGAAACCAAAAATAGAAGTGGTTTAAAATCAAAAGGGTAAAGATTTAGATCGTTTACCAATAGTGTATTTTTAATAAATGAAAGTGTTCTAATGGTTCGTGTTACGTTTAGGTGTTGACGAGCAAGAAGGTTTAGTACTCACAATATCAAGGTGTGTAATTTCACACTTATCTCGGGTTAGATGTTATACCGTAATTATTGGGAAAAATCGTAAAGATGACAAAATCAATAAAATACGTAATAATTGGTATTTTGGTGAAAATTTATGAAAACAGTTAAAGTTGTGAAATTTACGAAAATGCCCTCAATGAGTTAGTTGGTAAATTGAAAATATGCTAGATCGATAAATGGGCCGAAAAGTATGCTAGATCGTAAAATGGGCTGAAACCTCTGCTAGATCGATAAATGGGCCAAAAACTCTACTAGATTGTTAAATGGGCTGAAAAGTATGCTAGATCGTAAAATGGGCCGAAACCTCTGCTAGATCGATAAATGGGCCGAAAACTCTACTAGATTGTTAAATGGGCCAAAAAGTATACTAGATCGTAAAATGGGCCAAAATCTCTGCTAGATCGATAAATGGGCCAAAAACTCTGCTAGATTATTAAATGGGCCAAAGTTGCTAGATTGTTAAATGGGTTAAATGATATTTTGTATTATGGGCCTTAATAAAAACCTGAAATATTGACTCACATGTAAATTGGGCCTTTTTGCTAAAATCATCATATGTATATAGACTATTTTGCATACATGTCGCATGGGTTGGGATTAATGATGAAGAGAAGAAAGGCCTGTTGCCAAAATCTAGTTCGGTTGCTCTGCCACAAAATAATTAAATGGCTCATTGCCTCTAGTTCGGTGGCTCTGCCACAAAATAATTAAATGGCATATTGCCTCTAGTTAGGTGGCTCTGCCACAAATATTTTAATGGCTCAATGCCTCTAGTTCGGTGACTTTGTCACAATCTAGTTCGGTGGCTCGCCACAAATATAAAATGGCTTTATGCCTCACGATTGGTGTGTTGGCGGGGTGGGTTGACTTGATCCCCACAGGTGTGATGGTTGGTACGGGTGGTGTGTAGCGGATGGAAATTAGGTTTGGGTGGGAAATTTCATTTTGCATACATTACAGTTATTACATTGTTAAATTTGTTTATGGACTCAAGCCCAAAAATTATGACTTGATGATCTGGCCCAGTGGATATAGTAAGTGAGTTATACACTGAGTTCTAAGTAACTCACTCCCTTAAATTTTTCCATCTCAGGTAATGAAAATTGACGTGGACTTGGGCCGAGGATGACTTCGTGGAGGCCATGCTGCAAACATGGGTTTATAAACTTTGAACTTTTATTAAGTACTTTCTTTAAATTACTATTTTGAGTAAGATGTAATAAGGCCTCTATTAATGTTTTATGGATTTTTATGCGTGGATGGATTTAAATTATGTTTTGGATATTTAATATGGGCTTATGTTTATCCTATAATGTTTTCTTAAAATACTATGGGTTTCCAAACATATAAGATTCTTTATCCATTTTTATCCTTTGAACTCTTATAAAGAAAAAATTCTTACTTGAAGGTTTTGATAAATGATGAGATTTTCAACTAATGTTTTTTTTTAAAATTCATAGAACTTAGAATTATTTCTCTTGGTTTTTATTAAAATTTATTTTCAAAAGGGTTTTGAAATACCGACTCACCTAAATCATTAGATAGAAAGAGAGTTCGATCTATGTAACAAACCAAATCTCATCTTAACGCATAGACCAGGTTTGGGCTGTTACAAATAATATTCAAGCTTTCAAGTTATCAATAAAATGGTATCATTCAACAATTCACAATTTCATATTCATTTATAACTTTTCTTTGTGTGCATGTATAACAATCTTTCGAACATATCATAACAAATCACTTGTACGAACATATATTGCATAAGCCTTATTTCATTCATAATCATGCTATACATTCAACCAATCAAACATCAAATTACCAAACATTCATGACACTTTCAAACATTCAATCATTCAGCCAAACTAGTAACATTGCTACCATGCCATGCCAAATAGTTAGGGCTCAAAACGTACCTGATTCAACCTCTTTTAAATTTAATTACTTAGCTAAATAGGCAAGCCCGATCAGCAAGGTAAACTATTATTTATAACATAACATCATTATCAGTATTTAAGTTTTTAAGTTTAGACCCATACCTTATTTATGCTCTTTTGCAACACACTAGCGAATCTTGTTGTTTTTTTAATAAACTTTAAAAATTAAATAAATTAAATTAAATTAAATTAAGTTAAATTATTATAGAAATTAATTAATACACCTCTTATACAGCCCCTAAACACCAACTTATGGGTTCAATCCAACCGTCACAATTACAAGTATTTTTCGAATCCAAATTAGTTAGATTTCTTACATTGTTTTGATTCAAATCGTATGCGCGAACGTCTTTCAGCTTTATTGTTGATTTGGAGCATTTAGAGCAGCACCTAACAGATTTAAATACTGGAAAATTAGTAGCTAACCTTGATTAAAATCCTTCATTTAATCAATCCATAACCTTTTCGCAAAATCTATGTTGAAACAACAAACTAGTTTACAATTACCTATACTTACGATTCCCCAATTGTCAAATTCGAATTGTCGATTCATTAAGAACGAATTTCCTTAATTATCATGTGATTAAAGGTTGATTAGGAGGGTTGAATAACCCAAATCATGCTGGAAAGTATGGGAAAGAATTAAAGAAAAACAAACCCCTTTCCTTACCCATAGGCATGCGCACCACCACCCGCGGTGGCTGAATTGGGGCTGATTTAACACGACTTTCAAGATTAATTAAAAATCTGGAAAAATAACCATTAACTATTTAAAAATCGATCTTCATTCTGGTTATTATCAGTTACAGGTTAAAGACTTGGATGTGCCAAAAATTGTGTTCAAAACCAGGTACGAACATTATGAATTTATTGTGATGCCATTTGGTTTGACTAATGCACCTGCTGTATTTATGGAATTGATGAATAGAATATTCAGATCGTATTTAAACAGATTTTTTGTTGTTTTCATTGATCATTCGCGAGATGAGATAGAACATGTCCAGCGTTTAAGAAATATTTTGCAAACCTTACGCGAAAAACAATTGTTCGCTAAGTTCAACAAATATGAGTTCTGGCTCCAAGAAGTCAAAATTTTGGGACATGTGGTATTGGAAAATGGCATTAGAGTTGATCCAAGCAAAATTTCAACTATGGTAGATTGGAAACCTCCATGAAATGTGTTGAAACCATTTTTTAAAATCGTATTTAGAAAAATGGGGATCGACTTTTAAGAACAAAAATAGGAGTCGCCACCAATCCCTTTTTAATTAGGTGTGATTGGATCACCTTGTGAAATATTTTATTTTAAAATACTAATTTTGGTCTACTAAAACGAGAAAATGGGTTCGGGAGTCAGTTAGGTATGAGGAAGGGTTAATGCCTTCATAATGCCCAAAAATTGGTACCTAATTGATAGAGTCATGTCCAAATGTTTGAAATTTAAAAGTTTTAAAATAAGATCCGTTATCAGAAGGAAAACTAAGATGTAACACCCCAAACCCGGTCTATACGTTAAGACGAGATTTGGTTCGTTACATAGATCGAACTCTCTTTCTATCTAATGATTTATGTGAGTCGGTATTTCAAAACCCTTTTGAAAATAAATTTTAATAAAAACCAAGAGAAATAATTCTAAGTTCGATGAATTTTAAAAAAAAAAAACATTAGTTGAAAATCTCATCATTTATCAAAACCTTAAAGTAATAATTTTTTTATAAGAGTTCAAAGGATAAAATAGATAAAGAATCTTATATGTTTGGAAACCCATAGTATTTTAAGAAAACATTATAGGATAAACATAAGCCCATATTAAATATCCAAAACATAATTTAAATCCATCCACGCATAAAAATCCATAAAACATTAATAGAGGCCTTATTACATCTTATTCAAAATAGTAATTTAAAGAAAGTACTTAATAAAAGTTCAAAGTTTATAAACCCATGTTTGCAGTATGGCCTCCACAAAGTCATCCTCGGCCCAAGTCCATGTCAATTTCCATTACCTGAGATGGAAAAATTTAAGGGAGTGAGTTACTTAGAACTCAGTGTATAACTCACTTACTATATCCACTGGGCCAGATCATCAAGTCATAATTTTGGGCTTGAGTCCATAAACAAATTTAACAATGTAATAACTGTAATGTATGCAAAATGAAATTTCCCACCCAAACCTAATTTCCATCCGCTACACACCACTGCATTCAACCATCACACTGTGGGGATCAAGTCAACCCACCCGCCAACACACCAATCGTAGGCATAAAGCCATTTTTATATTTGTGACAGAGCCACCGAACTAGATTGTGACAAAGTCACCGAACTAGAGGCATTGAGCCATTAAAATATTTGTGGCGAGCCACCAAACTAGAGGTAATAAGCCATTTAATTATTTTGTGGCGAGCCACTTAGAACTAGAGGCAATGAGCCATTTAATTATTTTGTGGCGAGCCACCAAACTAGATTTTGGCAACAGGCCTTTCTTCTCTTCATCATTAATCCCAACCCATGCAACATGTATGCAAAATAGTCTATATACATATGATGATTTTAGCAAAAAGGCCCGATTTATATGTGAGTCAATATTTCAGGTTTTTATTAAGGCCCATAATACAAAATATCATTTAGCCCATTTAACAATCTAGCAACTTTGGCCCATTTAACAATCTAGCAGAGTTTTCAGCCCATTTATCGATCTAGCAGAGATTTCGGTCCATTTTACGATCTAGCATACTTTTCGGCCCATTTAACAATCTAGCAGAGTTTTCGGCCCATTTATCGATCTAGCAGAGGTTTCGGCCCATTTTACGATCTAGCATACTTTTCGGCCCATTTAACAATCTAGCAGAGTTTTTGGCCCATTTATCGATCTAGCAGAGGTTTCGGCCCATTTTACGATCTAGCATACTTTTCAGCCCATTTATCGATCCAGCATATTTTCAATTTACCAACTAACTCATTGAGGGCATTTTCGTAAATTTCACAACTTTAACCGTTTTCATAAATTTTCACCAAAATACCAATTATTACGTATTTTATTGATTTTGTCATCTTTACGATTTTTTCCAGTAATTTCGGTATAACATCTCACCCGAGATAAGTGTGAAATTACACACCTTGATATTGTGAGTACTAAACCTTCTCACTCGTCAACACCTAAACGTAACAAGAATCATTAGAACACTTTCATTTATTAAAAATACACTATTGGTAAACGATCTAAATCTTTACCCTTTTGATTTCGAACCACTTCTATTTTTGGTTTCTCCTCGATTGTTGATTCGTTGCCCGATGAGAATCCACGAACGAACAAAGGTTCGGGAGTACGAATAACCTCAAACAATTGGTTCTCCTCGGATGAAGGTCCGCAACCCAGTGAAAAATCTTAGATTCCCGAAACAGCCCTTCATTTATATTTAGGGGGATTAGCAGAACCGCCCCTCTTTCGAAGACTATGGACTGCCCTTTTCTACCCTATCTTGGATGTCTTTAAAGACATAAGATCATTAGTCTGACTTATAGGTATCGAAATATGGCTAACGATTTTTTTAAAAAAATTTGAGATTGGCTTACCACGATTATCCTTGTTCATTGAAGAAACGATCGAGCAATTACATCCCTATAACGGAATCGATTAAATAACTAACTATACTAATATAATGAATAAAATAAGAATCCTTAAAGAAGATCTCATTACCTTAATTCTTGAGATCGATTCCAAAGTTCCACAATACTCAAGAACACCTTGAGTTTCTACCCTCCCGAAATCTCACAATTGCCCACGATTGAAAAGAAAATTGAGTGAGAAGAATTTGGTTATGACCCAAACAAAGAAATGAAAAAGATTTGGCACAAGATAAACTAACATTCAGCCATGAGAAAAAATGTTAAAGAGATTTTAATGAAGAAGAAAATAAAAGAATAGGAAAATAGAATGATATGGTTCGGTTTCAAGAGAGAAAGATAGAAGGAAAAAGAAAGAAAAGTGAAAGAAAAGAGAAGAAAGAGAATTGGGTTTTGGGAGAATTGTGTATTCGGTTTTGTGAAGGAAAAAGAAAAAGAATGGCCTTCTTTGTGTGATGATAGTTTCGGCACTAGGAAGAATGGTTGGCAAAGAAAATGATCAAATGATCAAGAAGAAGGAATGGTAAAAATTGCTATAGTTTCCTCAAAGTATTTGGTAAAATCGGCTAAGGGATAGAGCAACTTTTGAGAGAAAAAATTGATAACCAAGTACCAAATGACCAAAAAGAAATGTTCTCCCAATATCCAAGCTTACCAAAACAATCAACCAAAACCGGCCATCCCCCTCTTAGCTCCTTTGCCGTCCACATACATGGTCAAAAGGCCAAGAGGGAGTTTCCAAAACATCTCCATATTCTTAAGCCTTATCCTCCTCCTTTTTCCTTAAGTTGAGAGACAAAATCCCCAATTCAAGCCATTCTATCCCTATCTTAAGCTTTCCATAATCCTTAGTCTTCTTACCAAAAAAAAAAAACAATCCAACTCATCCTAATCTTATCCATAGCCGACACATGCTATGCTAAAGCAAAATAAAATTCCCTAATTGCATGCTAGGTGATTCAACTCCTTCCCTCATGTCCAACTTATGGTGCCTTCACCACATTGCCAATTACTCATCTTATGCCATCTTTTAGTACTTAATTAACTTAAGTTTCAAGGTCACTTAATTTCTTTACACTAAAGTACACTTTACTAATATTTATTTTAATTCCAAGTAAACCCCAACTAACACTTAGCAACATAATGATATTTAAATATTTAGGATGTTACAATTCTACCCCCCTTAAAGAAAATTTCATCCTCGAAATTTACCTGATTAAAAGAGGTGAGGATATTGTTGCCGAATTGCATCCTCAGGCTCCCACGTAGCTTCTTCCACTCCGTGATTACGCCATAAAACTTTGACCAACGGCACGGTCTTCTTTCTTAGTACTTTCACGTCTCAGTCTAAAATTTCCACTCGTTCTTCCTTAAAAGACAAGTCTGATTTTAATTCCACTTCCTCTACCGGTACTATGTGAGATGGATCCGATCTATAGCGTCTCAGCATGGAAACATGGAAAACATTATGAATTTGACTCAACTCCGAAGGTAATTCAATCTGATAAGCCACTGGACCAACACGCTTCATCACACGATATGGCCCAATGAACCTAGGGCTCAACTTTCCTTCTTTCCAAATCAAAATTTTCTTCCAAGGTGAGACCTTCGAAAGACCGCTCTCCCACAAAAACTCGATATCCTTGCGCTTCAGGTCTGCATATGACTTCTGTCTATCCGAAGCTTCCTTTAACCGTGCTCGAATAACTTTTACCTTTTCCTCTGTTTCAGATATCATCTCAGGACCCAACATCTACCGTTCGCCCAATTCAGTCCAACAAGTAGGAGTACGGGACCCACGACCATACAATGCCTCATATGGTGCCATCTAAATGCTAGATTGATAGCTATTGTTATCTGTGAATTCGCTAATGGTAGAAAATCCTCCCAACTACCTCGAAGTTGACACACATCCCCTTAACATGTCTTCCAATATCCGAATTACTCTTTTCGACCGACCATCGACCGAGGATGAAAAGCCAGATCAAGTTTAACTTTGTTCCCAAGGCTTCATGCGAGCTTTCCAAAATCGTAATGTAAATCTAGGATCCCCGTCGATATAATGGACACCGGTACCCCATGCAACCTCACGATTTCAGATACATACGACTTTGCCATTTTCGTAATGAGTAATCCGTACGAACCGGAAGAAAATGAGCAGTCTTCGTCAAACAATCAACTACTACCCATACGAAATTTTTCTTAGTAGGTGTTAAAGGTAACCCACTAACAAAATCCACAATTATTCACTCCAATTTCCAAAGAGGAATCTTTACCGGTTGTAACAAACCTGACGACAATTGATGCTCCGGCTTCACTTGTTGACAAGTCAAACATTTTCCTACCAACTCAAAAATCTCACGCTTCAACCCCGCCACCAATATCGTTTCACGGAGATCTCGATACATCTTATTTCCTCTGGGGTGCATAGCATAAGAGCTACTATGCGCCTCCCGCAGAATCATTTGCCTTAATTCTGAGTCTTTAGGCATACAAACCCTTCCACGAAAACACAGCACTCCATTCGTGTTTATACCAAAATCCTCTATTTCACCCCTTTCAACCTGCTGGAAAAAGGGTCCCAACTTTTTATCCGATGTCTACTTTTCCCTGATTTGTTCTAACCACAGAGGCTTCATCTGAAGTTCTAGTAACAGACTACTATCCTCGTACAAACTCAAATGAGCAAACATTGCTCTCAAATCAGATATCGCCTTACAACTTAACGCGTCAGCTACTACATTAGCCTTTCCAAGATGATACTCGATTGAGAAATCATAATCCTTTAATAATTCCACCCATCTCCGTTGTAACACCCCATACCCGAAACCCTTACCGGAATCGAGTACATGGCATTACTAGACTTGACTATTATCTCGGGGCATGAAAATTTAAAGCTGTCCAACTACGTTATACTGACCAAATCGACCATAACTCAAGTTACAAAACTCAAAATTTAGATCCGTAAATTTTCCTTGCAACTAGACTCATATAACTTTTCACCATAATTTTTCCAGAATTTTTCACGTGGCCAATTAGTACAGTTTATTCATCAAAATTACCCTTATTACACTGCTTGACAATTCTGACCTGTCTCTACAAACATACAGTTATCTCATTGCACAAATTTCCTATAATGTTCTTGTTTATACCAATGAAAATAGACTCATTAAGGGTTCTACACATATAAACCATGCTTCTTAATGATTTTTGTACAATTTTGACAATTTTTCCAAGACAGAACAGGGACTCACGAATTCATTCAGGACAAGTCTCACTAAAACTTAAATATCTCATTATATATAATTCCTTTGCCTAACTTGTTTCTTTCATATCAAAATAGACATAATAAAATTTAATTCTATGTCTTATTCACTTTCTAATTCAATTTCTCCTATTTTTGGTGATTTTTCAAAATCACATCACTGCCAGAATTAAAAACTGTTTCACAACAAAAATAATCATGAAACATATTCACTCTTATCATTTAGCAACCGAACCTATATAACCAAACATCACAAAATATATGCCAAAACATGCTTTCAAAATAAATCTAGGTTATGGCCACATACACACAAACTTTGACATTATAATTAAGCCATACTGCATGGCTGTCTATATACAATTTTCCAAAACCAAACATATAAAACCGCCTATACATGCCATAGGTTTGTAGTTTAAGCTTTTAAAATACCAAAATAGCGATCGATAGTGTGGTCGATTTGCTTGACGATCCTACTCGAGCCCGTGAGCGTAAACAAAATCAGAAACCGAGGAGAACATTTCACACAAATAAGCTTACTAGCTTAGTAAGTCCCAAGCTCAAAAACATTTTAACATGTAAATTTAAACATGGCGAATGCTATCAATTCCTTAACTCAAGTATTTGCACTTTATAACCATAATCACATAATTCACTAAAACACCAAAATATATCACATATAAGCTCAAATTCCATTATAATGTTCATACTCAACAATAGTAAGCTCAAAAGCTTATATCAAAATTCCTATCGAATCATCAACCATATCATAACACACTTAGTTTAAATAATACTATACCATCTACCTTACCTTTGGTAAATATAGAAGGCTTAAACATACATTGCTTTTAGTTCATGAGTTTAAATACATTTCTCCTTGTATGATTCATGATTTCTCCATTTATAACACATCAAGCATAAAGCCCATTAGGCACTAAAGCCCAAATCAAACACCGGCACAAGGCATGCTAGGCACGAAGCGAATTTATCACCCAGCATTAAGCACCTTAGGCACCTGGCCGAATATGTCACCTAAGATTAAGCACCGCTAGGCACGAAGCCCGAATATGTCACCCGCATTAAGCACGCTAGGCACTAAGCCTGAATTAAATCAATATAACCAAACATTCTACACACACTTCACAACTAATATATACTTATGTTTAACTCAATTGAGCTCATTCACATTAAACCAATAAAATTTACTATATCATTATGCAATCCAACAATTTATTTCACATAACCAACTTCAATCATCAACCAACTATCCCACCATACATTCGGCCATAATGAAAATAGGTACAAAATTCAGCAATTCATACCATTGTTTATAATCATAATTAAGTCATTAACATTCTTTAGCTAAAGGACTTACCTCGGTTGTCGATAGTCCAAATAAATCGGCTATTCGAGAACCTTCGACTTTCCAGGCCTAATTCCGCTTTTCTTTGCTCTTGATCTAAAACACATTAAAGTTTAGCTCATTCAACCACAATTCATCTCAATTTAGTCCTTAACACATAAATGGGCAAATTACTATTTTACCCTAGAATTTCACAACTTTGCAATTTAGTCCTATTTGCATAACACACAAAACACACCAAATTAGCCAAAACTATGCAAGGGCGAATGTTCCTAGGGACCTTACAAGTCCTCACATTTCATTTATTTTGCAAATAGGCCCTCTAAAATTTATTTTACAATTTAGCCCTAAAACTCAATTTCATCAAAACTTCCAACACATAACATACTAATTTTTAACCTAACTATCATCTAAAATCATCAAATAACAAAAACCACATGAACACAACAATGGCCGAACATCAAACATACTTAGATTCAAAAATTACAACATGGGTCGGCTACGGTTCGAAGCAACGATCTCAAAAACGTAAAAATTACTAAAAACCGAAATCGAACTAACCTTGAAATCAAGCCTCAAATTGCCAAAATTTGAAGAACAAAAATCCCTTTTTATCTTTCTAAACTTTCGGCCTTAAGAGAATGGATGATATCATGGCTTTATTTTATGTTATTATAACATATAATAAAGAAATTTATTAATTTACTTATATAACCTTTAATATAAAATAAATCCAATATATATACTATGGATATTTTTGTCAAAAGCCACCCACTAACTTTAAAAATGGGTTATTTACTCATTTAATGCTTCATATTAAGAAGCCATGCTCAAATAGGCACTTTACACTCTAGTATGCCACTTTTACATTTTACGCGATTAAGTCCTTTTTGTCTAATTCGATACTCAAACGATAAAATTTTTCTACAAAACTTTCATGCACATAAATTCACATATAATAAGCACTAAATATAATATTTAAATATTTCTTGGGTTCGGATTCGTGGTCCCGAAACCACCGTTCGATTAGGGTCGATTCGATTCGTTATAACTCTCCCCTTAAGGATTTTCGCCCCAGAAAATCTTACCGTTAAACAATGTCGGATATTGTTGCCTCATTGAATCCTCAGCTCCCACGTTGCCTCTTCAACTCCATGTCGATTCCATAACACCTTCACTAAAGAAATCTTTTGTTTCTTAGCTCTTTCATTTCCGAGCTAGAATACGGATCGGCTTTTCCTCATATCGTCATATCGCATCGTATCTCAATCTCGAATTTGAGCAATCACATGTGACGGATCTGATCTGATCTACGGAGCATAGAAACATGAAATACATCGTGTATCTTTTCTAATTCGGAGGGTAGCTTCAATTTATAAGCAATGTGCCCAACCTGCTCAATGATTTCATACGGTCCAATGAACCTCGGGCTCAACTTGCCTTTCCTACCAAAACGGAGCACTTTCTTCCATGGTGAAACCTTTAAAAGACTTGATCTCCGATCCGAATTCAATATCTTTACATTTCAAATCAGCATAGGACTTTTGTCGATCCGACGTGACTTTCAAATTATCTCCGATTATGGCCACTTTCATTGATCTCTTTAATCAAATCAACCCGTGTATCTTATTTTCACCGAGCTCACCAAAGATAATGGTGTTCGACATCTTAGCCCGTATAAGGCTTCATAAGGTGCCATTTTGATACTTGATTGAAAGCTATTATTATAAGCAAATTCAATCAAAGGTAGGTATCGCTCCCACGTACCTTCAAACTCGAGAACGCAACATCTTAACATGTCCTCAAGTATTTGAATAGTTCGCCAGATCGACCTGCATCTCATGGATGAAAGGTCGTACTAAAATGTAGTTTAGTACCTAAAGCATCTTGCAACTTCTTCCAAAACTGCGATGTAAATCTCGGGTCTCTGTCTGACACAATGGAGCTCGGTACACCATGCAATCTTACAATTTGCGATACATACAATTCAGCAAGTTTATCGAGTGAAAAATCTGTACGAACCGGCACAAAATGAGCTGATTTAGTCAGTCTATCAACTATCACCCATACGGCATCTTTCTTACTTGGTGTCATAGGAAGACCGGATACAAAATCCATTGTAATTTTATCCCATTTCCACTCGGTATCATGATCGGTCAAGCAACCCGTAAGGCACTTGATGCTCACTTTTACTTGTCGACAAATTAGGCATTTTGAAACAAATTCAGATATATCTCGTTTCATACCAGCCACCAATAGAACTGCTTTCAAGTCGTTATACATTTTCGTGCTACCCGGATGTATCGATAGTCTACCACTATGAGCCTCACTCGTAATCATCTCAGATCAAATCTGAGTTCTTTGGAATACACATTCGGATTTTAAAATTCAAGCAATCATTTGCATCAATCGAAAATCGACTCTGCACCTTTTCACATCGAATTCGTTTAGCAATCATATTCTTGTCAACTTTCGTGCATCACAAATTTGTTGGATAAACATCGGTCTTGCTCGTAACTCAGCTATGATCGAACCATCACTAGACATAGCCATCTGTGCATTCAATGCACGAAGAGCAAATCATGATTTTTGACTTAATGCATTCGCAACAACATTAGCTTTTCCCGGGTGATAGTCAATCACCAATTCATAGTCTTTCAACAATTCTAGCCACCTGCGTTGTCTCAAATTCAGGTCTTTCTGAGTCATTAGATACTTCAGACTTTTATGATCCGAGTAAACATGACATTTCTCGCCAAATAAGTAATGACGCCAAATCTTGGTCATGAACACAATGGTCGCAATCTCTAAATCATGCGTAGGGTAATTTCTTTCATGCGGCTTCAATTGTCTTGAAGCGTAGGCTACAACTTTGCCTTCAGTATCAAAACGCAGCCCAAACCATTTAAAGAAGCATCGAGTACACAACAAATTCTTTACCCGATTCAGTGAACTAATATGGAGCTTCATCAAAAGGGCTTTCAACCGATCAAAACTTTTCGACATTTTTCGACCATTCAAACCGGACATCTTTCTCGCAAAGAACTTTGTTAACGGGTAGCTATCATAGAAAAATCTTTCACAAATCGTCGATAGTAACCCGCAAGTCCCGTAAAACTTCAATCTCGAAACATTTTTGGTGGCTTCCAATCAAGTATAGCCGAGATTTTGTTCGGATCAACTCGAATGCCCGATGTGAAACCACATGTCCCAAAAAGTCAACCTCTTTCATCCGAACTCACACTTACTAAACTTCGCATACGGTGATGATCTCGCAAAGTTTGTAGCACTAACCTCAAATGTTCAGCGTGTTCAATTTCATCTTTGGAGTAGATCAATATGTCATCAATAAACACCACCACAAATCGATCCAAAAGCGCCTAAAACCCGATTCATCAAATCCATAAAACAATGAGTGCATTAGTAAGCCCAAAAGGCATTACCAAAAACTCAAAATGTCAGATCTCGTCCAAATGCGTCTTTGGCACATCTGTATCTCTGACTCGCAACTGATAATAACCCGATCTCAAATCTATCTTCGAAAATACTGAAGCCCCTTTCAACTGATCAAACAAATCATCAATCCGAGGTAACGGGTACTTGTTCTTTATAGTCACCTTATTTAGTTGCCGGTAATCAATACACATTCGCATCGTTCCATCTTTCTTTCTCACAAAAGAATGGTGCACCCCAAAGAGAGAAACTTGGTCGTGAAAAGCCCCTATCTCGTTAACTCTTGCAAATGTGCTTTCACTCTTTTTAGCTCAAGGGTGCCATCCGATATGGAGCTATTGAGATCGAGTCGTTCTTGAGCTAATTCAATGCCAAACTCAATCTCTCGTATAGGGTAAACCCGATAGTTCTTCAGAAACACATCCGAGTATTCACATACAATCGAGACAGATTCAATCTATTTCTCGGACACTTTATTATCCAACACATAAGCCAAATAAGCATCACACCTTTTCTCACATACTTTTGAGCTAACATCGATGATATAATCTGTAGAAACCCACGAATCATCGGATTCGATTCTAATGATCTCACCATTCGGTGTCTCAAATCGATAAGCTTTCTTTTGCAATTCACCTTTGTATCATGCGCGGTTAACCATCCATTCCTGAATTATATCAAACTCATCGAAAGGCAACAAAGATTAAATCAACTGGAAACAAAAATCCCGAATCATCAATGGGCAACTTTTACACACTTTATTAACAAACACACATCTACCCAAAGGGTTGGATACCCGAATCACAAACAAGAGACTCAATCTGGCGAGTCTTCATGAATACCGTAGTTTCACATACATATGAATGGGTCGAACCAGATCAATCAATGCAATCACGGTAGTATCATAAAGGGTGAAAGTACCAGAATGACATCCGGAGAAGAAGCATCCTCTCTAGCTCGAGTAACATAAGCTCTTTGGAGCTCTAGCCTCGATCGATCTGTTGTGTTCTTTGTCCCTCTCGACTACCACCTACATTGCCGTAATGTCCGGGTGGTCCGCCTGATCGAAGCGCTACTTGGTCTAGAGTTCGTCTTGTATTCGACTCGATTAACATCGGGCACTCTCGAATAAAATGGTCCGAGGATCCACATTTAAAACAAGACCGGTCACGAACTCTACAACTCCTGGGATGCCATTTTCCACAATGTTTACATTCAACTTGATTCGTGAGACGTTACCAACACGGTCATCGAGGTAGCTCGGGAATCCTTTGGAGGTCGATCACGTCTAGATGAATCAAGTAGCTTTGTGTCGATCAAGTCATCTCTAAACTTCTTAGATGTAGAATGAAAATTCTTACCCGACGATCTCTTTCGAGTGTCTCTAGCTTTGCCTCATCTCTTCTCTTCTCTTCCGAGCTCTTCACTTTGCAAGCTCGCTCAACTAATGTCACAAACTCTTGAATTTCAAGGATGCCAACAAACAACTTTATATCTTCATTCGCACCGTCTTCAAACCTTTTGCACATAATAGCCTCAAGAGAAACACACTCTCTAGCATATCTGCCGAGCCTAAAAATTTCCGTTCATATTACATCACGGTCATTCGCCCTACTTCAGATTCAAGAAATTCTTTTCGTTTCGGTCGATGAACCTTTGGTGATATATTTCTTACGTAAATTCATTCGAAGAAATCCCGTCACTTTTCTTTCGGGACCATCGATACTAGTGTATTCCACGGTGATACGCAGTGTCCCAAGTAAAGATATGGCACACTTCAAGCATTCCTCCGAGTACAAGATAACTCATCAAGTACCGAATAGTATTATCAAGCCACATTTCAGCTCGCTCAGCGTCATCATCATCATTGGCCCTAAATTCTTGACCCCAAACTTTCGATTTTATCAATCGGAGGTCTACTAGATCTCATCGGATCTATCATCTGGGTGTGAAGGAATCGGAGTTGGATTATTCGGGGTGGAGGTTGTTGTACAATGGATTATTTTGAACAAATTGGGTAAACCATTCATTCATCATTTGGTAGAAGGCTTGTTTAGCCTCTCCCTCTTGGTTACCCATAACTGGTTGAGAGTCTAATGGTGCTGATCCATGTGCGAGACCAGGCGCAACACTCTCCACATCATCAGCTACGGCTCTATCGGGATCGGAATCCATTTACTATATAAAATACAATTGAAATTGTCAGAAGTCACCATACTATCACATATAAAATTCTATGGCATGTATAGCTAGACTCTTACGTACTATGGTAGTCCTAGAATCGACTAAACCGTAGCTCGATACCAATAAATGTAACACCCATACCCAAACCCTTAGGAATCGAGTACATGGCATTACTAGACTTGACTATTATCTCGGGCATGAAAATTTAAAGCTGTCCAACTACATTATACTGACCAAATCGACCATAACTCGAGTTACAAAACTCAAAATTTAGATCTGTAAATTTTCCTTGCAACTAGACTCATATAACTTTTCACTATAATTTTTCCAGAATTTTTCACATGGCCAATTAGTACAGTTTATTCATCAAAATTACCCTTATTACACTGCTTGACAATTCTGACCTGTCTCTACAAACATACAGTTATCTCATTGCACAAATTTCCTATAATGTTCTTGTTTATACCAATGAAAAATAGACTCATTAAGGGTTCTACACATATAAACCATGCTTCTTAATGATTTTTGTACAATTTTGGACAATTTTTCCAAAACAGAACAGGGACTCACGAATTCATTCAGGACAAGTCTCACTAAAACTTAAATATCTCATTATATATAATTCCTTTGCCTAACTTGTTTCTTTCATATCAAAATAGACATAATAAAATTTAATTCTATGTCTTATTCACTTTCTAATTCAATTTCTCCTATTTTTGGTGATTTTTTAAAATCACATCACTGCCATAACTAAAAACTGTTTCACAACAAAAATAATCATGAAACATATTCACTCTTATCATTTAGCAACCGAACCTATATAACCAAACATCACAAAATATATGCCAAAAACAGGCTTTCAAAATAACTCTAGGTTATGGCCACATACACACAAACTTTGACATTATAATTAAGCCATACTGCATGGCTGTCTATATACAATTTTCCAAAACCAAACATATAAAACCGCCTATACATACCATAGGTTTGTAGTTTAAGCTTTTAAAATACCAAAATAGCGATCGATAGTGTGGTCGACTTGCTTGACGATCCTACTCGAGCCCGTAGCATAAACAAAATCTGAAACCGAGGAGAACATTTCACACAAATAAGCTTACTAGCTTAGTAAGTCCCAAGCTCAAAAACATTTTAACATGTAAATTTAAACATGGCCGAATGCTATCAATTCCTTAACTCAAGTATTTGCACTTTATAACCATAATCACATAATTCACTAAAACACCAAAATATATCACATATAAGCTCAAATTCCATTATAATGTTCATACTCAACAATAGTAAGCTCAAAAGCTTATATCAAAATTCCTAATGAATCATCAACCATATCATAACACACTTAGTTTAAATAATACTATACCATCTACCTTACCTTTGGTAAATATAGAAGGCTTAAACATACCGTACTTTTAGTTCATGAGTTTAAATACATTTCTCCTTGTATGATTCATGATTTCTCCATTTATAACACATCAGGCATAAAGCCCATTAGGCACTAAAGCCCGAAATCAAACAAGCACAAGGCACTGCTAGGCACGAAGCCCAAATTTATCACCGGCATTAAGCACGCTAGGCAGAATCCGAATATGTCACCCAAGATTAAGCACTCGCTAGGCACGAAGCCCGAATATGTCACGGCAGATTAAGCTCTGCTAGGCACGAAGTCGAATATGTCACCAGGCATTAAGCACGCTAGGCACGAAGCCCTGAATTAAATCAATATAACCAAACATTCTACACACACTTCACAACTAATATATACTTATGTTTAACTCAATTGAGCTCATTCACATTAAACCAATAAAATTTACTATATCATTATGCAATCCAACAATTTATTTCACATAACCAACTTCAATCATCAACCAACTATCCCACCATACATTCGCCATAATGAAAATAGGTACAAAAATTCAGCAATTCATACCATTGTTTATAATCATAATTAAGTCATTAACATTCTTTAGCTAAAGGACTTACCTCGGTTGTCGATAGTCAAAATGCGAATCGCTTATTCGAGAACCTTCGACTTTCCCCGGCCTAATTTCGTTTTTCTTTGCTCTTGATCTAAAACACATTAAAGTTTAGCTCATTCAACCACAATTCATCTCAATTTAGTCCTTAGCACATAAATGGGCAAATTACTATTTTACCCTAGAATTTCACAACTTTGCAATTTAGTCCTATTTGCATAACACACAAAATACACCAAATTAGCCAAAACTATGCAAGGGCGAATGTTCCTAGGGACCTTACAAGTCCTCACATTTCATTTATTTTGCAAATAGGCCCCTCTAAAAATTTATTTTTACAATTTAGCCCTAAAACTCAATTTCATCAAAACTTCCAACACATAACATACTAATTTTAACCTAACTATCATCTAAAATCATCAAATAACAAAACCACATGAACACAACAATGGCGAACATCAAACATACTTAGATTCAAAATTACAACATGGGTGGCTACGGTTCAAGCAACGATCTCAAAAACGTAAAAATTACTAAAAATCAAATCGAACTAACCTTGAAATCAAGCCTCAAATTGCGAAATTTGAAGAACAAAAATCCTTTTTATCTTTCTCAACTTTCGCCTTAAGAGAATGGATGATATCATGGCTTTATTTTATGTTATTATAACATATAATAAAGAAATTTATTAATTTACTTATATAACCTTTAATATAAAATAAATCCAATATATATACTATGGATATTTTTGTCAAAAGCCACCCACTAACTTTTAAAATGGGTTATTTACTCATTTAATGCTTCATATTAAGAAGCCATGCTCAAATAGGCACTTTACACTCTAGTATGCCACTTTTACATTTTACGATTAAGTCCTTTTGTCTAATTCGATACTCAAACGATAAAATTTTTCTACAAAACTTTCACGCACATAAATTCACATATAATAAGCACTAAATATAATATTTAAATATTTCTCGGGTTCGGATTCGTGGTCCCGAAACCATCGTTCCGATTAGGGTCAGATTCGGTCTGTTACATCCGTTGTCTCAAATTCAACTCCTTTTGAGTAAGGAGGTACTTAAGACTCTTGTGATCCGTATAAATGATAGACTTCTCACCGTAGAGATAGTGCCTCCAAATCTTTAAAGCAAACACCACTGCAGCTAACTCCAAATCATGAGTAGGGTAATTTACTTCGTGCTGTCTTAACTGTTGAGAAGCATAAGCCACCACCTTTCCATTTTGCATCAGCACACAACCCAAGCCCGTGTGAGTCGCATCACAATAAATGGTAAATTCTTTTCCAGCCTCAGGCTGAATCAAAACTAGTGCTTCCGTCAAAATCTTCTTTAATTTCTCGAAAATTTCTTGTTGCATTTCAGTTCAAACATACGGTACCCCCTTCCGCAACAGTTTAGTTAGGGGTGCAGCAATCAACGAAAATCCTTCAACGAAGCGTCTATAATAACCAGCCAATCCTAAGAAACTCTGAATTTTAGCTATCGATTTTGGTGGTTTCCAATCCAGCACAGCCTCAATCTTCTGAGGATCCACTTTTATTCCCTCAGCAGATACCACATGACCCAAGAATGTCACTTCTTTTAGCCAAAATTCACATTTACTGAATTTGGCATCAAGTTGTTTATCACGAAGTAGCTGCAATACTATACGCAAATGCGTGTCATGCTCCTCATCATTTCTTGAATAAACCAAAATGTCATCTATGAACACTACCACAAACCGGTCTAAATATGGTTGAAAGACTCGGTTCATCATGTCCATAAATACGGCTGGTGTATTGGTTAATCCAAACGGCATCACCAAAAACTCATAATGTCCATAACAAGTTCGGAATGCCGTCTTATAAATATCTGCTTCTTTCATCTTAAGTTGGTGATAACCCGATCTCAAATCAATTTTGGAGAAAATTGAAGCTCCCTTTAATTGATCAAACAGGTCATCAATTCTCGGCAAAGGATACCTATTCTTGATCGTCAATTTATTCAATTGCCTATAATCAATGCACATACGCATCGATCCATCCTTCTTCTTAACGAACAAAACTGGTGCGCCCCATGGAGATACACTAGGTCGAATAAATCCCCGATCCAACAATTCTTGAATTTGAGCTTTAAGCTCTGCCAACTCCTTCGGTGCCATTCTATAAGGAGCAATTGACACTGGAGCCGTTCAGGACAAAAGCTCAATGCTAAATTCTACTTTTCGATCTGGAGGTATACCAGGAAGTTCATCAGGAAATACATCTGGAAATTCCTTCACCGTTCTCACATCATCCACAGATAACTCTTTGGCATCCAAAGCACAAATAAAAGCTAGGGAATGCTCTATATCCTTTCTGCACCAACTTTTCTGCCTTCAATGCAGATACCACATTTGCCAAGTAATTCCTTCGTTCGCCTATCATTATTACTTCCTTATCATCTGAGGTTCTTATTGACATCCACTTTTCAGCACAATCCAAATGCGCCTGATGCTTAACCAACCAATCCATGCCCAGAATGAGATCGAACTCGCAGAAAGGCAATTCCATCAAATTTGCTAGAAATATTTCTTCTTGAATTTTTAAGGGTACGTCCTTAAACAGTTTATTTACAATGACCGACTGTCCTAAAGGACTAATTACTGTCATCTTACTATCGGTAATTTTAGATTCTAGATTCAAGTTTCCAGATATGGCGCTAACAACATACGAGTGGGTAGAACCAATACCTATTAAAGCAATAACAGGTACATCAAAGATGAAGAACGTACCAGTTATTACATCAGGTGCATTGCCATCCTCGCGGCGTCTAATTGCATAGACCAATCTTGGCTATCTTGCATCTGTGTTACCTCTAGGACCATTGCCTTGACCCGGTGCACCTTGACCACGTCCAGCCCCATTACCACTACGACCTGGTCCACGACCTCTCGGTGGCTGCTGATTATCTCTGGCCTATTGTGCATCAGTATTACAAACTTCCTGAGTCGTATCCATACGTCGAGGGCAATTTCTATATTGGTGATCCATTGAACCACATTTGTTACAAGCGCCCGTTTTCCTCCAGCACTCTCCAAAATGCTTTTTTCCACATTCAGCACAATCTCGACTTTGATTATTAGCTACAGGTGCTCTACCTTGAGCTGGTTCATCATTCCGAGGCCTCTTCAGAAACCTTTTTGAAGAACCCGACTGCTTTATATCTCTCTTGCTTCTAAATCTTTCCCGATCCTGACGTTCTGAGTTCTTAGCCTCTTCGGCTATCTTGGCTTTCTCTACAAGCATGGCAAAAGTTCTAACTTGTTGTGGGGCAATCAGAACCCGCAACTCAAACATAACGACTCAAACATAAAAACTCAGCCTCATACACTGCCACTGTCTTATTCCCTTGAATTAAATTCAGAAATTCCTTCCTTCGGGCATCTACATAACTTGTTCCTACATATTTCCCTTGGAAGGCAGCTTTGAAGAATTCCCAAGTAATCAATACAGCCTCAGTGCCTTCTCGAACAGTAAGCCACCATTGATACGCCTCGTCTCTTAGCAATGACACAGCTCCTTTCAGTTTTTGTTCGACAGTGCATTCCATATCATCCATAATCCGCTCCACAGCTTCGAGCCAATATTCTGCCACATTCAAAACTACACCAAAAACTCCTCAAAAAACTTCTGCATTATTAGACTTGAATCGTTCCGATATCGACCCACGACTTATTGGCCCAACTCTAGTTCCAGCGACCCTTTCAAGGACTCGCAACATTACTCGTGTCAAAGTATTATCTTCTTCCATATGATCATGTGATCCCGTCTCACTCTCAAATGAGGCAGGTGCATCCGTTTCCGGCATATGATTTGGTGCTTCAGTTGCACCTCTAACACCTCGTCCTCTACCACGACCACGTCTACCGCATCCACGACCACGTCCTCTAGTACTCATAATGTCTAACTCAATTTAATCTGATTACAAGTTTTATGAATTAAAAAATTATTTTAGTGTTTATTAACGATGTTTTATGAGATTTGAGAGATAAAGTTGTTTTTCGCAAACACATCCTATAGTCTCAATCTCTACGATTTTCAACATCTAAAACTAAATGTGCTAGAGTGTTCCTATGATCATATCATCATAATAATAATCATTCAGTAACGAATACTTACTTGACTTGGTGCCGGATGCTTGTGGTGCCATACTAATCTTTAAAACATAATTGAAATAATTTCATACAGAAGTTATTTGTTGAACCCAACCACAGTCGAGTTTTGAAACTAGCTCTGATACCATTAAATGTAACACCCCAAACCCGGTCTATGCGTTAAGACGAGATTTGGTTTGTTACATAGATCGAACTCTCTTTCTATCTAATGATTTAGGTGAATCGGTATATCAAAACCCTTTTGAAAATAAAGTTTAATAAAAACCAAGAGAAATAATTCTAAGTTCGATGAATTTTAAAAAAAAACATTAGTTGAAAATCTCATCATTTATCAAAACCTTAAAGTAATAATTTTTTATAAGAGTTCAAAGGATAAAAATAGATAAAGAATCTTATATGTTTGGAAACCCATAGTATTTTAAGAAAACATTATAAATTTTAAGAAAACATTATAGGATAAACATAAGCCCATATTAAATATCCAAAACATAATTTAAATCCATCCACGCATAAAAATCCATAAAACATTAATAGAGGCCTTATTACATCTTATTCAAAATAGTAATTTAAAGAAAGTACTTAATAAAAGTTCAAAGTTTATAAACCCATGTTTGCAGTATGGCCTCCACGAAGTCATCCTCGGCCCAAGTCCACGTCAATTTCCATTAACTGAGATGGAAAAATTTAAGGGAGTGAGCTACTTAGAACTCAGTGTATAACTCACTTACTAATCCACTGGGCCAGATCATCAAGTTATAATTTTTGGGCTTGAGTCCATAAACAAATTTAATAATGTAATAACTGTAATGTATGCAAAATGAAATTTCCCACCCAAACCTAATTTCCATCCACTACACACCACCCGTACCAACCATCACACCTATGGGGATCAAGTCAACCCACCCCGCCAACACACCAATCGTAGGCATAAAGCCATTTTTATATTTGTGGTAGAGCCACCGAACAAGATTGTGACAAAGTCACCGAACTAGAGGCATTGAGCCATTAAAATATTTGTGGCAGAGCCACCGACCTAGAGGCAATAAGCCATTTAATTATTTTGTGGCAGAGCCACCGAACTAGATTCTGACGATAGGCCTTTCTTCTCTTCATCATTAATCCCAACCCGTGCAACATGTATGCAAAATAGTCTATATACATATGATGATTTTAGCAAAAAGGCCCAATTTACATGTGAGTCAATATTTCAGGTTTTTATTAAGGCCCATAATACAAAATATCATTTAGCCCATTTAACAATCTAGCAACTTTGGCCCATTTAACAATCTAGCAGAGTTTTCGACCCTTTTATCGATCTAGCAGAGATTTCGGCCCATTTTACGATCTAGCATACTTTTCGGCCCATTTAACAATCTAGCAGAGTTTTCGCCCATTTATCGATCTAGCAGAGGTTTCGGCCCATTTTACGATCTAGCATACCTTTCGGCCTATTTATCGATCCAGCATATTTTCAATTTACCAACTAACTCATTGAGGGCATTTTCGTAAATTTCACAACTTTAACCATTTTCATAAATTTTCACAAAAAATACCAATTATTACGTATTTTACCGATTTTATCATCTTTACGATTTTTCCCAATAATTACGGTATAACATCTAACCCGAGATAAGTGTGAAATTACACACCTTGATATTGTGAGTACTAAACCTTCCCGCTCGTCAACACCTAAACGTAACATGAACCATTAGAACACTTTTATTTATTAAAAATACACTATTGGTAAACGATCTAAATCTTTACCCTTTTGATTTCGAACCACTTCTATTTTTGGTTTCTCCTCGATTGTTGATTCGTTACCCGATGAGAATCCACGAACGAACAAAGGTTCGGGAGTACGAATAACCTCAAACAATTGGTTCTCCTCGGATGAAGGTCCGCAACCCGGTGGAAAATCCCGAATTCCCGAAACAGCCCTTCGTTTATATTTAGGGGGATTAGCAGAACCGCCCCTCTTTCGAAAACTATGGACTTCCCTTTTCTGCCCTATCTTGAATGTCTTTAAAGACATAAGATCATTAGTCCGACTTATAAGTATCAAAATATGGCTAACGATTTTTTTAAAAAAATTTGAGATTGGCTTACCACGATTATCCTCGTTTCTCAAGAAACGATCGGCGATACGCCCCTATAACGGAATCGATTAAATAACTAACTATAGTAATATAATGAATAAAATAAGAATCCTTAAAGAAAATCTCCTTACCTTAATTCTTGAGATCGATTCCAAAGTTCCACAATACTCAAGAACACCTTGAGTTTCTACCTCCCAAATCTCACTATTGCCCACGATTGAAAAGAAAATTGAGTGAGAAGAATTGGTTATGACCCAAACAAAGAAATGAAAAAGATTTGGCACAAGATCAAACTAACATTCGGCCATGAGAAAAAAATGTTAAAGAGATTTTAATGAAGAAGAAAATAAAAGAATAGGAAAATAGAATGATATGGTTCGGCTTCAAGAGAGAAAGAGAGAAGGAAAAGAAAGAAAAGTTAAAGAAAAAAGAAGAAAGAGAATATGGTTTTGGGAGAATTGTGTATTCGGTTTTGTGAAGGAAAAGAAAAGAATGGCCTTCTTTGTGTGATGATAGTTTCGCACTAGGAAGAATGGTTGGCAAAGAAAATGATCGAATGATCAAGAAGAAGGAATGGTAAAATTACTATAGTTTCTCAAAGTATTTGGTAAAATCGGCTAAGGGAGAGAGCAACTTTTAGAGAAAAATTTGATAATCAAGTACCAAATGACCAAAAAGAAATGTTCTCCCAATATCCAAGCTTACCAAAACAATCAACCAAACCGCCATCCCCCTTAGCTCCTTTGTCGTTCACATACATGGTCAAAAGGCCGTTAGGGAGTTTCAAAACATCTCCTATTCTTAAGCCTTATCCTCCTCCTTTTCCTTAAGTTGAGAGACAAAATCCCCAATTCAAGCGATTCTATCCGCTACCTTAAGCTTTCCATAATCCTTAGTCTTCTTACCAAAAAAAAAAAAAAACAATCCAACTCATCCTAATCTTATCCATAGCCGACACATGCTATGCTAAAGCAAAAATAAAATTCCCTAATTGCATGCTAGGTGATTCGAACTCCTTCCCTTATGTCCAACTTATGGTGCCTTCACCACTTTTCCAATTACTCATCTTATGCCATCTTTTAGTACTTAATTAACTTAAGTTTCAAGGTCACTTAATTTCTTTACACTAAAGTACACTTTACTAATATTTATTTTAATTCCAAGTAAACCCCAACTAACACTAAGCAACATAATGATATTTAAATATTTAGGATGTTACATAAGACTTACCTATTTAATAGAAATAAAAATAATATACCCAGTAAGTTAGGATACAACATCTCATAACTTCGAAGCTAGGTACATCTTTTTTAGGAAATTACTACCTCGAGACACAAAACATCATACCCAGTAAGTTAGGATACAACGTTTTGAATTCCCAAGAATAAGTTTTTTCATTTGAAATTGATAAACTTTAATTTTAAAAATTAAGGGATATCTAATACTTTAAGTTCTATGAGAAAAATCACAACCCAGTAAGTTACGACACGATGCCCAAATATCATATATCGCATTAAAATATTTTTAAAAATATCTTTAATTTAAAATGTATTTTTATGAAAAATAGAATGAGCAAGACATTGTAACATACATATCAATTGCAATTCTATGAATTATACTAACAATAAATAATAAAAGAATAATATAACATGAATAAATAAATAATAAGAAGAAAAGCTAGAGCAATAATAAGCGAAAATAAAAATATAAATAAATATATATAATAATTAATAAAAATCATAATATATAATAAAATAATATAAAATAATTAATAATATATAAGGATTATAAAATAATTAGTAAATAATATATATAATAATTTTAAATAAAAACATATATATATACATAATATACTAATCATAAAAATTATATAAATAATATAAATAAAATAAGTTATATGATATAATAGACTTTATCCAAAACAAAATTTAAAAAAAGATATATAATATAATATAATATAATACTATATAATATATAAATTAAAATATAATACAATAAATAATATATAAATTATTAAGCCAAGTAATATATAATAATTAAATATATATAAAGATAATATATAAAATATATATGCATATGTGAATTTTATACTATTAGTAAATTGATAAATATAGGAAAATAATATAGGATATTTAATATGATGAAATAATTAAAATAATTTAAAAATAAAATAAAATAAGAAACTTAAAAATAAATAAAGAAATAGGGGTTAAACAGTAATTAAAATAGATTAAAAAGATTGAATCAGGACGCGCCTGAAAGCACAGGGATTTATTGGGCAATTGAACCTTTTTCAAAAATGGCGTCATAATAAATTTAGCCTTTACTGCAACCCGAGGGACTAAATTGGAATGTAAATAAACTTTGAGGCATAAATTAGAAAATAACAAAAATTGGATTAAACAAATTAAAAATGCGAAGGTCTATTCATAAATATACCATCTACAAAAAACACGGATCTCTTTGCGGGTTGGGTCAGTCTGCTGAGTTGGTTTAAAACGACGTCGTTTTGACGCTTATCAGTTTAAGCAAAAACGGCGTCGTTTGTAAGAGTCTATATAAGTCAGTTTTCATTAAAAAAAAAAACATTTCTAATCTGTTTCTAAAAAAAACTCCAAAAAAGCTCTGAAATCCCCTTGTTTTCTCGTTTGGCTCCGGCGCCGAATATTCGTGCCACCGTCTCATGCGCCACACGCACTGCCACAATCGGTGGCCGGAGAGTTAAATCTCTCCCTTTCAATGGTATTTTTCTTCCCCTCTTTTTTTTTGTGTTATTTCGTGTATAGTATATGCATAAACCAAAACAAAATAAAAAAATGAATCGAAAGAAAAGAATCACCTCTGTAGAAAATCTTTGTATTTTGTTTTTTTTTTTTGCTTTTTATTCTCTGTATTCTCGTGTTTGTATTTCTCCCCCCTTTTACAAATTTGTTCTAGGGTTCTTATACCCGAAAAAATAAAAGAAAAAGGAAACAGAAAATTCCATTATTTGCTACTATTTTGCCCTTGTTACGATTTGTTTCCTTGTTTGTTGCTGGGATTCTTTCCTTTTTGTAGGTAGAATGTCGGAGAATATGGAGACGGTGCGAGTTTCTCGGTGGTGTGATGACATGCAAGTTGATTTCAATGCGAGAATAGGCTGGGCGAGGCTGGCTTGCGGCGCGAGGCTGAAATCATGCTTGCGGCGCCTAGGGCTTCCAGAAACCCTAGGCTTCTGCTGAGATTGTTTAATTTTTGGGCGATTGGGCCGTGTAATTTGGGTCAAGGAAATTGGGTTTTATTTTGGGTCTGTAATGGGACAATTTAAAAACACTATTTTTTTATTTATTTGGTTTATTTCAAAGCCCGATCAAAATTGAGCTCTTATAGCTAGCCCTCTTTGCTAATTGTCGTGTAAAGAGAAAAGAGCAAACACTATAAAATGACCAATTTTGACGGTCTTGGCCAAGTTTCGACTTCTTGATCCTTGTCTTCTTCAAATGACTCCAACTCCACTGCATCTTCAGGGGTACTGGAACTTCATCTTGATTTCAGTAAGTTTGATAG
Source organism: Gossypium rotundifolium (assembly GCA_025506655.1). Lineage (NCBI taxonomy): Eukaryota > Viridiplantae > Streptophyta > Magnoliopsida > Malvales > Malvaceae > Gossypium > Gossypium rotundifolium. The sequence goes on from CP106734.1 coordinate 51,316,890, forward strand.
CTTCAATCTGTTTTACTGCAACTTCATGAAGGTAATATCCACTATCTTTTGATTTGCTGCACTGCAAACTTAGGGAGACAATATCTAATGTTTTCGATCTGCTCCTTCCAACATCAAGAATGCCAAACCTTCTATTTTAATCTACTCCCTACAACTTTAGGGATTGCTAGACTAATGTCTTTGATCTGCTTCCTACAACTTTAGGAATTGCCAATATCTGTTATCTTCAATCTACTCCCTGCAAACTTAGGGATTGCCAGACTGATGTCTTCGATCTGCTTCCTGCAATTTTAGGAATCGCCAGATCTGCTATCTTCAATCTGCTCCTTACAAACTTAGGGATTGCCAAATCTGCTATCTTCAATCTGCTCCCTGCAAACTCAGGGATTGCCAGACTAATGTCTTCGATCTGCTCCCTACAAACTCAGGAATTGCCAAATCTGCTATCTTCAATCTGCTACCTGCAAACTCAGGGATTGCCAGACTGATGTCTTTGATCTACTTCCTGCAAACTCAAGAATTGCCAGATCTTTAATCTGCTCCCTGCAAACTCAGGGATTGCCAGATTGATGTCTTCAACCTACTTCCTTCAAACTCAGGAATTGCTAGATCTGCTATCTTCAATCTTCTCCCTGCAAACTTAGGGATTGCTAGACTGCTATCTTCTACCATGCTACATAACCTGTAGAATGGGTATATGTTTATGTCCAATATTTAGGATGTTTTGATCGAAATGCATCAGATGCTCCTATTTAGACATGCTATGATATATGAATACGAAAATTTTATAAAGATGATTCCTATTTCAAGTGTCATCACTCATTTATCCATCAAGGTTTCATCTTCATTTAAATAATTTGCCCCATGGTAATTCTGAGTCCTCTCCACTTGAACCTTGGGACATGAAGTTGGTATCTCCCACTGCAACTTCAGGGGAATAACATTTGGTTTCTTCCATCCAATCTGTTACCACTATGAGGTATGGAACTTGTGTTGTTTTCAACCATTCCCTAGGTGTATAAGCCTGAAATTTTCATGAATGCAGGGTATCCCGACAACGATCCCCTTTTATCCTTGGCTTGACCTTGTTCTTCATTTGTCGATATGGTATCACCAAAAAAATTGTCTTATCCAATAAGAATCCAAAGAGATAATCATTTTTCAATGTTTCCAATCCCTTAGGCTTGGTGAGTTCTGAACAATAGTCCTGTTTCAGACTCTCATATTAGTTAGAAGCTTCTAGAGTAATATGCGAAACTTCTTTTATGAAAGTGTTATTAGTCCATAAATCATCATTTCAATATAAAATGCTAAAAAGGTAACAAAAATAGACGAGAAAGAAATTAGTCAGGAGCATAGCTCGGAAAAATAATTTAATCAAAGATAACCCAGGCAATAAAAGAAAATTGATTTGGGTGTATCTCAAAAAGAATAAAGCAATCAAAGATAACGAATTCAAAAATGGGTAAGATAGAAACTAGATGCCCCAAATATCGCAGCCTGAGCTTCTCTGTTCAAACTTCTTGAGGACCATTTTAAGCTCAATATGTGTTTAGGGGATCCGGAGTACTTTGTCAATGCCCTAAGACATAACATACTTCCGCATTGCTAATTCAGACGTAGCAAGACTACTGTATGCCCCGCTTTTTGGTCAAAATTTGAGCCGCCCTTTTCGAGTTTTCAAATCAAATCCCCTTTGGTCTCAAAGCACCCTTTGCGGGTTTTCGCCTTGGCCTCTCCTTTTTTTTTTTCCTTTTTTTTTCGAGGCGCCCTTTATGGGTTTTCACCTTGATCTTTCCTCTTTCAAGTAAAATATCTCTTGACTAAACCTGAAGACATCAGATTGGGCAAGTCTTCACCATTTGTCTCGGTAAATATCAATGCTCCTCTAGAACAGTCCTACATAAGTCCTTCCTAGTTTGGCATATGCTTTCCTCTTAAATCATTTTGTGGAAGAAAAATCATCTTCAACATTAGGTTCTTTCGTGGAATTCTCTAAGATGAACTTCTTTAGCATAATCTCGTATCATCTAGCCGTGGCAAATAGCTTTTAACCATTCCTTCGATTAGGTTTAATCGATTAAAATGCTTCAAATCTAAAACCATTGTGTAAGATGTTGCCCCGACAAAGGTTCTGGCCAGCGTTCGATAATCTTAGAGAGTAGTGATAGCTTCTTATGCCAATCTTTACAAGTCTTAGCCATCTTCCTTTTTTTTTTTTTTTTTTGCATTGTGATATGCTGCCTGATCTTTGGACAAACTGTAAACTTTGAATTTGTAAAGTTATTTAAACACGATCCTTTATAGCATTCTGCTAGCATCAAATCCCTTGTTTTTTTTTTTTGTGATATGATGGCTATCGACTTTGTAACATTAACATATGAAGCTACTTCCACCCTTTTAGCGAAGTAGACAACGACCATGACGATGAATCAATGTCAACTAGAAGCGTTTGACGAGATTGACCCCATAATATTCATGCCCCACCTTCTGTGAAGAAAATAGAAGAGTCATATGAATCTCGTCTTCTTCAATTCATTATTTGTGGTATGACTTATGCAATTCCTTTCCATGATGGATAAACAATGCCCGATCCTCTTGTTTAGCCCGCTTCTTAGTAACCCCGGTATGTCCTGATATGATAGTGCGAAATGTAACACCCCAAACCCGACTCAAACACCACGACTGGATCTGGTATGTCACTAAGGAGAATTTTATTTTTAGTATTTTTGATTAAAGATTTTAAGTCTCAATGTAATAAGGCCATGGGCCACTAGACTTATATTTATTTTGGGATTTTATGTTGGGTTTTTTTTATTCTTAGGCATTTAAATTTTATGTTTAAATTAAGCTGAGACATGTGGTAAATTTCGGTTTTACTTAAAAAACACCAAGGCATTTTATAACTTCATTTCTTATATAACTTAATAAATTATTAAGTTTTCGGTATAAATGTTTAAACCTGATGATTGGTTTCCAAAGTGCCACAAGTAACACCTCAAACCCTGGCCTAAACACCATGACTGAATCTGGTATGTCACTAAGAAAATTTAATAAAACATGTCGCATTTTTGGAAAATATTTTCCTTGAGTTTAACCTTTTATTCGGGAAAAAATTAATAGGTTGATAATTTAGATAAGCTATAAATTCTATGAGATGTTTCTATGAATTAAAAACCGAAACTTAAATACATGCCTTAGAAAAAAAAAGTGTAAACTTAAAATGTCTGATAATAATAATAAAAGCCCAAAATAAAACCGAATCGAATATAAAGCTAATGGCCGTGGCCTTATTACATTGAAATTTAAAACCCATTAAATAAAAATATAAAATAATAAACTAAAGTCTTTTGCTGAATCCAAATGTTCTTTTGCATGGCCACCTTGCGCTCCTCTCCAGCCCGGTCCGATGCACTAGGTGCTACCTGAAAATATTAAATCATAGGTTGAGTCACAAGACTCAGTGTGCAACCCTCATGCACCTTTAGATTTGGGCCTTAGCCCCACAGAACAGAATAACAGAACATATTATATATGAAAATATGCAAAGCCCAACCCAAATCCAAGGTTTCCATCCGCTAGACGCCACCCTTACCTGCCAGTCACACCATTGGGGATTTCTACAATCAACCCACACCGCTACACGCCATTGATGGCAGTCATGCTGTTCATCGTCAGATCATGGCAATAGCCACTACAACAGATCATGGCAAAAGCCACTACATCATGGCAACACTTCCCTTTCATTTCATCCAACCCTCGTGCAATCACAAAAATCAGCATACTTATAAAACATATCATCTTAACAGGAACATTCACTGAAGAATGACAGAGATCACTAACCTGGTGATTCGCTTTTACCCTTCTCGGGTTTTGAATGTTATGCCGGGGTTTCAGCATATAACAGAATATAAGTAGATATATTAACACATATTAACAGACAATCTAATGGTGTGAAAAGTTACACACCTGATAACGCGTAGTACTACTCTCTATGTCGATAGCCTCACTAATTTGATCTACTGCCCTTTGTCTACAACCTTGCTTAAAAGCCGGAAGAACGCAAGGATAAGGCCTCTCCTATATTCGGCCAAGGTTAGTGCTTTACCCGATTTATACATTTAAATTAACAGATCTCCTTACCTCGATCCAAGTGCTACTGAACTCTGGCTTAGAACTCTAAGCAATTGGACCCCCTTCAAATCCCAAAATGCTGCAAATGAGAGAAAACACTCGATTAGTTAACCATATAGCCATTCGGCTAAGATCTCTAAAAGTCGAAAAAGATTCAAAATCTCACGAATCGACACTTACCTATATAAATGGTTTTGGCTACTCCTTGCAGGAAGATTTAGCAATCACAGCAGAAGATCGAAGCGTAGAAGATTAGAGATCTAAGAATTTCGGCTTTTAAGAAAATCCTGAAAAAGATGAACAAGAGGAAGATTTCAGCTACAAGAGCAAACAAGAGTGTAGTTTCGGCTTTTAGTGAATGGGAGAAGAATAACAATGGAGATTAGAAGATTCAGCTAACAGGAAATTTCAAAGAAAGAAGAAAGGGTGAAAGAAGTGGTGATTTTTGGCTTTTTGAAAGAAAGTTGACAGAAATTGTGGAGGGAGAGACTGAGAATTTTGGCACAAAGAATAAAGAAAAGAGTAGGGTTCAAATGCCGAAATTGAAGAGATATCCCCTCTATTTAAAGAGAATTTCGGGACCCCCTAGTGTTGGAAATTCGACCAACACTGCACTCAGTAGATAAATCCTATCTTTTCTCTCCTTATCCTCATCTGACTACTCATCCATAGTGTCATGGATGACACTACCTCTTCCTTCCTTTATCAATACATTATCTCCCTTATTATCACATTAAAGAAATTCCTAAATTTCCTCTCTTATCTTCCATATTATCAATTATAATATCTACATTATCCCATTTACATAAATCCTCCTATCTTTTAGCTTTGTTGCCGTCCAACTCCACCTAATCCTAATGCCGAAAATTAGCTAACTTAAATCAAAGGAATTGGGCTCCTTGAACTTAAATTTGGGCCCCTTACTCCCTGGTGTGGCATCACCTCCTTGTTCCCTAAGTGGCGCTACTGACCACTGGGCCACAAGCCCATTTTGATATTTTAAACACAGGTACTACCTTTTAAGTCCTATAATGCCCAAACAAAAAATTTTAATCAAGGCCTCTGCCTAAGCCTGAGCCCAATTTGGACCCCTAATACTTAAATTAACTCATTACACATATTCACCCATTAAACGCATAGGCCTAAAAATTTAGGATATTACAGTTTTACCCCCTTAAAGAAATTTCGTCCTCGAAATTTCCAACTAACTAGTAATGGACTTTAATTAGAACTTTATGGACGTTAGGCTTAGCTTAAACAACTTCTTAATTTCATAAGATTTAATCTATCAAAACAAACCGTGAACAAATTGCTAGGTTAGGGTGTGGCAACAGGCATACACATGTCTAGTATTGGATCCAGAAGAGCCTGATATTTAAGTAGTCCTAGTGACTCACCTCCTATTCGCTGGAATCCTACCCTGTGCGTGGTGATTGTTCACCCTAGCCACGAGGACTTGTTGACGAGCCAAACTTTATAATTAAAACCCGAAAGGGACGAGCCACCTTATTTTGCAGAATTACCAAAATAACCCCTAGTTTTAAAATTTTCCAAAAATTACCTCTAATTTGTAAAAATGACCAAATTACCCTTGATTTGTAAAAAATAACCAACTTACCCGTGATTTACAACATTACCGAAATACCTTTGGTTTGTAAAATTATCGAAATACCCCTAGTTTGCAAAATTACTAAAATACCCCTAGTTTGCAAAATTACCGAAATACCCCTAATTTGTAAAATTATCGAAATACCCCTAGCTTGCGAAATTATTGAAATACCCTTAGCTTGTGAAATTACCAAAATACCCTTGGTTTGTGAAATTACCGAAATACCTCTAGTTTGTAAAATTACCGAAATATCCTTAGTTTGTAAAATTACTAAAATACCTACCCCTAGTTGTAAAATTATCGAAATACCCCTAGCTTGCAAAATTATCAAAATACCCCTAGTTTGTGAAATTACCAAAATACCCCTAGTTTGTAAAATTAACGTAATACCCCTAGCTTGCAAAATTACCAAAATACCCCTAGCTTGCGAAATTACTATTTTACCCCTAAACAATAAAATGACCGTTGTACCATCGTGGTAGTACTAATGTTGTCTGTGTTAATTGTATGATTGATTATGTTCAAGATGCACTGCATACATGGATTAGTTATGAGTAAAATTACCGAACTACCCTTAGTAGGTAAATTACTGAAACACCCTCGGTAGGTAAAATTACCGTTATACCCTTTGGGGTTAATTAGCGTGATTGTGTGTAACTTCTCACACCATTTATAGTGTCTTGATAACATATATATTTATGTATATTACATTAAATGCCAAAAACTTCGGTATGGCTATTGAAATCCCGTGGAGGTAAAGGCGATTCATCAAAGTTAGTGACTTCTGTGATATTAATAGATGGTTCTGATGAGATGACATGTTATATGTGATAAGCATCCTATACATGCATGCGAAACCTGTTGAAACCATACATCAGTATCTTATGCTTGCATGGGGTTGGGATTGTGATATTAAAGGGGAAGTGTTGTAGTGGCTCGCCACGATCAGTTCGCCGCGCTGATGGCTCGCCATGATCTGCATTCGGTGACTATGTCACGATTCTGACGATGAGTAGCTAACTGCAGCAGGACTGCCATCGATGGTTTGTAGCGATGAGGGTTGGTTGTAGAAATCCCCATTGGTGTGATTGGCAGGTACGGGTGGTGTGTAGCTGATGGAAAATTAGGTTACTGGGTTTGCATCGCATTGCATACATGATCTCTTGTGACATATGATATGGGTTAAGGCTCAAGCGAGGCTATTTTGGGCTAAGGCCCAATTCCACCGTTCATTGTAATGGGCTTGGCTCGGATTGTTGTGATGCATGTTCTTACCGATGAGGGTTGTACACATCGAGTTTTCGTAAACTCACCCCCTCTTTTTATTATATGTTTCAGGTGATTCCCAGCGATTGAGGATTGGGAGCCGTGGAGGACTTGAGGGTGGCTATACATCGGAGATACTACTCGTGAACTTTAGTAATTTCAATTTTTGACTTTTCTATTCGATTATTTATTTTGGGTTAATATTTTGTAATAAGGCCATTGGTTTATTTTTTCTAAGTTTTCATTTATAACTGTTAAACTTATAAATATGGGGTTTTTTCTTTTAAAACACTAGCAATCATTTTCTAAAATATCATGTTTACGCAACGATGCAAGTTCAACTTTCATAACAGAAAAGTTTTTCAAAATAATAACAACTTTTAAATTGTCATTTAGTAAATCACGTTTCTCTCAATCAAACAACGAACTTGGAGTTCAAAATAGCTTTTCAACTTCCTTCAATGTGACACGCAGATTCGGGCCTAACTTCTAGGCCGGGTATGGGGTGTTACAGCGAAAACATTTTTGAATTCTCGAAGATAACTCAATAATGTCTCGCCTTATTTCTATGATGAGCTAGGCTACAATCTTCACTCCTTCCCTAGGTTCGTAATATCTAATGACCCTTTGTAGAGTAAGGTCTGTTTTTCATCTTGTTCTACCATCCTGAACAAATCAGAAGGTAGGTTACAATCTCTGTCATTTTCAAAGTCTAGAGATCCCCTAAACCCATATCTCATTCAAAAAGGGAGTCAGTAACGATGTCTCTCATATCGTTGATATCTGGGTACCTAGGTACGAAGGCAAACAAATCCAAAGAGTAAATGATTCTAAGGATGATTATTTGCATGGTATGGTCATGAATAAAGAATGAAAGAATATGGTAAAAGAATATACAATATGAAATGGAAATAATAAAAGGATATTTGCTTAAAAATGCATTTCATTGACATAAAGTTTTAGACATAAGCCTATTTCACAAAAGGGTTCTTATTGCCTCTAGGCTTAAGGCAACAAGCATGTTCTAAATATTACTTTAGATTAATCTAAAAAATACAAGGATTCCTTCCACAATTCCATTGTTCAAAATCTTCCAAAGTATGTAAGGGCTTTAGAAACTTTTATTTCGATTCTCTCTTCGGATATGTCATTAATGCTTATATTTCCAAACATTCCCATTGGGTCCTTGATCTCCTCAATCAAGCCTTCCAGCTAGTAATTGGGTTAGCTGGCCTATGATATTCCTTTTAAATTCCCACATTTCTTGTTGAATTTTGGTCAATTACCCTGCACTCTGTATTTGCATTTGTTCTATTCTCTCCAACCTTTATTCCATGTTTTCCAGGCTAACTGAGATAATTTTACCTAATTAGGGTCTTTTTGTAAAAGTCTAATGCAAATGATGCAATGTAATGCAAATGCATGAATGCAAAGAGGCATCGATTCTGATTCAACTTCATTTTACAAAACTTTATTAGAAAACAAAATTCCTTACATAAAATGGACTACTATATGCTTTATGTAAAGAATTACGGCTTCGATGGTAGTGAAGCAACTATCCAAGCTTAGTATTGATCATTCACCCTAGCTAGCGCTATACTTAGAGAGATTCTTCCGCTTCCATGGCTCATAAAGATTAGAATTTTTCCTAGACAAAAAAGGAACTGCGGAGCTCCAAGAAGTTTAAATTGTATCTGTTCAAACATTTTTCCAACTCTAACCATAGGTGAAAGGCATCTATTTTGGTTTATCTCTTTGAATATATCAAATAGGGGATCAATACGAATGCTTTTCATTTCTCCATAATGAATCAAATCCCTTGCAATGTTGTTTGGATCACAACAAGGAGTCGAGAAGTTTTGGTAGCGGACCTATCATAGGCAAAATTCTTTCCATCAAAATTATTTTTGTATGCTTCATGCACTCTATCAGTCACTTTCCCTCCAACACTCTTACCGTCCATAGGGTGACCATCTTCATGTGAAAGAGAAATCTGTACTGGTAGAAGTGTCTATTCGTATTCCTCATGCTCACTTTGAAATGATTGGTGAGTATAGTTACCTTTTTCCCTTTAGTTCCAACATCACGCCTTGCTATAGGGTGTCGTACAATCTTCTTCGCATCCAATTCTACTTTGATCGGAATAACATCAGGAGGCATAGGTGACTGAGGAGGCAATGATACCAATATTGCCCCTATTCCCCTCTTGCTCAAACAAAACCATACCCTTCTTTCTCTAATTGCCTTTGCTATATGTGGATGATTGCATTGTCTTTCACTTTATCAAGGAATTCATTCTCCATAACCAGCTTTCTAACTCTAGAAACTGACCATGAATTGATACCTCTTTAAATATGGAATGATATTCACAAAAGGATGAAACAGAACAAATTAGTGTCGTAACATATAAGCAAGCTAAGTAAATAAACATCCAATTGGGTAACTACTAAGGTTAGACGTAGTTCAACTTAGGGTGGGTTCCTAGGTTCTCTACGTGTGGTTCAACTCTAAAGTTGAGGTACCCGAACCAGCAAATTCCTCGATCCTCACCCGTTATAGGCTCATATGGACCGAGTTCGATTCAGGGGAATACATTTCCCTATGGCCATGCGAAAGTGAAAACTTTACGAAGACATAGGTACAAATGTATTCCGAAAGCAATCCACTAGCCCATGCGGAGGTGAAAACCTCACGAAGGCATAGCTTTTTGCTCCCACATAAGGGTGTGACCACAACAGTCTTGCAGTGAAATGCAGAGAAATATATTTAGAACCATATGCAATAAAAGGATCATGTTTTTAGAAAAAAATTAAATTCAGATAAAAGGATATGAAATTATCAATTTTACGGCTTGACTCTCCTAAGTCCCCATTGGAGTCGCCAAGCTGTCGAAACCATTTTTTAAGATCATATTTAGAAAAATAGGGATCGACTTTTAAGAACAAAATTAGGAGTCGCCACCAATCCCTTTTTATTTATGTGTGATTGGATCACCTTGTGAAATGTTTTATTTTAAAATACTAATTTTGGTCTACAAAAACGAGAAAATAGGTTCGGGAGTCGGTTAAGTATGAGGAAAGGTTAGCACCCTCATAACGCCCAAAAATTGGTACCTAATTGATAGAATCATGTCCAAATGTTTGAAATTTAAAAAGTTTTAAAATAAGATTTGTAACACCTAAAACCCGACCTAGAAGTTAAGCTTGAATCTGGTGTTTCACAATGAAGAAAACTTATAAAGGATCTTGTGATTCGTACTAAAATAGGTGTAATTGAAGAAAACAAGTTTGTTTAGAAATATTTGATAAAAATACTACTAATCTTTGAAAAGCGGATTGAAGAATCGATATTTGAACTAGTGATCTTTTAAAACCTTTTTGGTTGCGAAAACATATTTGAAATAAACGATTTACGAAAATATGACGTTTGGAAATAGAGTTGCAGAAGCATTATGAAAACATTGCGGAAACGTAGATAAAATACAAGTATTTTTGAGAGGTTGATTGATGAGTCGAAAATCGAGGTAGTGAACTTTGAAAATGTCATTGATAATTTAAGAGAACATCTCTAAGTTAAAATATTTGCAAAGGTTTGTTACGAAATCCATTTGTTAATCTATTTTGGAAAACCTTTGTTTATGATTTTAGAAAAAAAATCCCATTTAAAGTTATTTGAGCAAAATATAAATACGTCAAACGTAAAGCAATATAAAATAAACCAGAGGCCTTATTACAACTTTAAAACCCAAAATAGTAAAGGTAACGAAATAATACGGAAAGTAGTTTACTAATAGTTGCAATCATCATTTATGAAGTATGTCCTCCACCGAGTCATCCATGGCCCCAAGTCCTCGTCACTCAGCATTACCTACAGGGATTAAGAAAGAAAGGGGGTAAGTTACAAGAACTCAGTGTATAATCCACTTACCATTGTTCACTGGGCCAAAATCCCATTAAGCAATTAATTGGGCCAAAGCCCGCTTACAATAATATAAATGTATCATATATAATATGCATATGATATGCAATTCCCAAACCAAGTCCTAGTTTTCCATCCGTTACACACCACCCGTACCAACCAACACACCTGTGGGTGATCTTTAGTCAACCCACCCCGCCAACACACCAAACGTAGGCATTAAGCCATTTATATCAAATTTGTGGACAAGCCACCAGATTAACAGAATTTACATGGCATTGCCATTTTTCAGATTTGTGGCAGAGCCACCAGATTTATGTAGCATAGCAACCAGAACTTCTCTTCATCATTATCCCACCCCATGCAAATCATGTATATAATACATAACAAATCACAATAATTTATTCGGATATTTAATAAAAAGTACGGCTCATTATAACAAATTATCAACTAGGCCCATATAGCAAAATATCAGATTAGCCCACTTAGCAAAATATTAGATTGGCCCATTTAGCAAAATATCAGATTGGCCCATTTATCAAAATATGAGATTGGCCTATTTATCAAAATAGCAGATTGGACCATTTATCAAAATATCAGATTGGCCCATTTATCAAAATAACAGATTGGCCCATTTATCAAAATATCAGATTGGCCTATTTATCAAAATATGAGATTGGCCCATTTATCAAAATAACAGATTAGCCCATTAACACTTTTGCAAATTGGCCCATTAGGGGCATTTCCATATTTTGGCCCTTTAGAGGCATTTTTGTAATTCGGCAATTTACCCACTAAGGGTAATTTGATAATTTCACAATCCAGACTTAACTACTAATTTGGGCATAACAATTTAAACTGTCCATCTGCGTCGTACTAACTAAATTGACTAGAACTTGGGTTGGGAATCTCGAAATCTAAATCCGTAAATTTTCCTTGAAACTAAACTCATATATATTCTTACTAAAGCTTTTCTAGAATTTTTGTCTTAACCATTTAGTACAGTTTATTCCTTAAAGTTTCTCTTGTTTCACTGTCCAACGATTCTGACCTCTCTTACCCAAAATTAAAATATCTCACTGTACAGTTTTTATATGTTGTTCTCACTTGTTTCTATTGAAAATAGACTCACTAAGGAATCTTTACATATAAACTATAAATTTAGTTCACTTTGTACAATTTTATACTATTTTTCGAAGACAGATCAGGGAACCACGAAATCATTCAGAACCAGTCTTACTAAAATTAACATATCTCAGAATATAAAATTCCTTTTCCTTCTCCATTTCTTCCCGAGCAACAAAATCTGTAACCTCATGCTTCAACCCTGGCCACCAGTACAACTCTAAGAGATCTTGGTACATCTTGTCCCCACAGGAATGAATAGCATAAGGGCTACTATGCGCTTCCCTCAGAATCGACTGTCGTAACTTCTTATCACTCGGTACATAGATTCGACCGCGGAAACAAAGTATCCTATCATTGTTAATCCAAAAATCAGTACCATCACCATTCTCAATCTGATAGAACCACACCTTAAGTGACTTATCCTTCATCTGTTTGCTTCTGATCTGATCAATCCATGTGGGCTTAACCTGAAGTTCTACCAACAGACTCCCATCATCGAATAAGCTAAGTTAAGCAAACATCACTCTCAAATCGATAATATCCCTACAGCCCAAAGCATCTGCCACCACATTGGCCTTACCCGGATGGTACTTGATGGTGCAGTCATAATCCTTAAGTAGTTCAACCCATCTATGCTGCCTAAGATTTAACTCATTCTAAGTGAGGAGATACTTGAGGCTTTTGTGATCAATGTAGATAGTACACTTCTCACCATACAAATAGTGCCTCCAGATTTTCATAGCGAAAACTACAGCAGACAGTTCCAAATCATGCGCCGAGTAGTTAGCTTCATGCGTCTTGAGCTAACGTGACACATAAGCCACCACCTTACCATCATGCATCATTACGCAACCCAAACCCACATGTGACGCATCACTGTATACCACGAAGTCTCTACCAGGCTTCGGTTGTATCAGAATAAAAGCCTGAGTTAGAGCATATTTGAGCTTCTTGAAGCTCTCTTGCTGCTTATCAGTCCAGAAAAAGGGAACTCCCTTAGCTTATCAAAATAGACACAGTAAGATTTTATTCGATATCTCATTCACTTTCTAGTTCCCTTTCTTCGATTTTCATGATTTTTCAAAAACACGTCATTGCTTCTAACTAAAACTATTTTATTACAAAATACGTTTACCACTACGATCATATGCATGCCCGAGCAATCACGGATGCCGGTTTCTAGTTTTCTTCGATCTTTCGACCGAATCACAGAATATTTCATGCAAGACTTCAGAGAAGTGTGAGATCACACACCATTTCAAATATATATTTTGAAAGTACAGGATTACACACTTGATGTCGATTTCCTAATGAACCACTCGTCGTTGACCTAGAACAATACCAACCAAAAGTTAGCCTCTGATTTCCAAAAGATTTTGTATCACTTACACTTGAATCACTTACCACTATGTCTGAAGGTAGAATATATCGAGTGATTTGTCCCTAAAACATCTAGTCGATTATTTCACATTATTACTCCGTTAGCAACCAATCGAATATTGAATAATATCAATAATCCATAAGAACTCCTTACCTTATTAATATTGGATTTGATTTCTAGCGATTATACGATGAATTCGGAAAAATCCAAGTTTTAGCCTTCCACTATATCTCTACGCGAAAGAAAAATGATTTCGAATGAGGGAAAGTAAGGTGATGATCTAGGTCAAAATGATAATCCAAAACCAAAGAAAATAAAGTATTGATAAGAATACTTACCGTTTGATCAAGAAACGAATGTTAATATGGATGAGAAGAAGAAATAGAGAAAAGATGAAAGTTCGGTTATGGAGGAAATTGTATGTTGATATTTGGCTATTAAGGAAGATGGACAAAAGGTGAATATGAAACCAATCCAAAGAGAAGAAAATGCACTATTGTGCTAGAAGATTTAACAAAGAGAATAGCAAATTGGGAGAAGATGACACTAAAGTTGCAAATGTGATTTTTGGCCAAAACAATACCAAGACCCTACCAAATGCCAAAGTACGATTTCAGCTACCTATCTACCCCCAAAAACTATCCATATGCATAGTCATAAGGGTCAAAATTTTGCCAACCATACTTTCCATAGCATTCTCCATGAAATAAGCTACTTGTTCCCCTTACTTGCCTTTTCCTTTTGATTCCTTTCCCCAATTTCAACCTTTCCTTAATTCTTTAGCCACCATACCAAAAATAAAGAAGTCAAACTTGCCATAATACCTCTTGGCCAACACTTAAGGAAAGAGTGAAAAAATATTAGTCAAAAATTGCACACAAAGGGATTTGAACCTCTTCCCTCAATGTACTTCACTTGATTCCCTAACCTCTTTACCAATAGCTCATTTATGCAAGCACATTACTTATTTATTTCTATAAGCTTTGAAGCAACTTACCATCTCTCCTTAAAGTGTTAAAATACCCAATTTTTCCTAAGGCCCAATTAAACCCGAGACTTCATTGAAACCTTGTAACCTTCCAAATTCACTTAACTAATAAGTCTAATTTGCAATAATGCCATTCTCTTGTTCTCAAAATTTTAAACATTCCTACGCCCGAGGCCTATTGGGCCCAATCCTACCAGGCCAAATTTTGGGATGTTCAATTCTATCCTCCTTAAAGAAAATTTCGTCCTCGAAATTTCCATCTACTCTAAACGCATCGCTCAAATCACACTACTATGCTTTCACTGCGCACTCTAATCTTAATAACACTAATTCGCTTTCTATCTTTAACCCTGGAAACTCTTCACATCATCTAATATCAAATCCTCAGAAGCAAACATGTATTTATTACTCATTCATAAAATTTTCTACATTCAACCAAAACATACCCGTCATAATAGTGATGGAACAATCTCGAGCCCTAAGCTCCTTAGACCCACATCTCAAACATGCTCATGACCTCCTCCAACATTCACCCGAATGACACCTTCCGCAATAATCGCAAACTGGAAAGTTTAGATGTGCCTTGACACGCTTCATAGAATGAGACTGCGACCCTAAAGAACTGCGATCTCCTTTATTCATACAGTCCACGTACCCAACTCAAAGTGCCTCACCGATTCCTTTAACCTCCTCCAATACTTCTTTAACTAACTGAGTCAGCTCATCAACCCTAGCTTGATCATGAGATTCTATTTCAGCCACTGGTAATGCCAATGCCTCCCTTTCGGAAACATGCCTCGGTGCTGAAGATCTAGCCCTAGCACTTCGGCCTCTACCACGTCCACGTCTTCCGTGCGCGTCTTCTAGTGCTCATATTGACTAAGTCGATTTAATCTAATTAAGAGTTTTATGAAACATTAAGCTATTTCAATGTTTATTAAACAATGTTTTATGGACTATAGAAAGTAGGGTTGTTTTCGTAAAAACGCATCCTATAGTCTCAATCTCTATAGTTTCGATACCTAAAACTAGAAGTTCTAGAGTATTCTATTTTTGGATTTTTTTTACCATAGTAATAACACAATAATCTTAAAATAAAAACACATACTTACTTGACTTGGTGCCGGATACCCGTGGTGTAACACCCCAAACTCGGCCCAAACACTACAATCGGATCTGGTATGTCACTAAGAAAATCCTTAGTAAAACGAGTCATGTTAACAGAAAGCTTGTATGTGATTTTTATAAAATATGCCCTAATAATTAAAAGCCAAAACTGAATTACATGTCTTAGTTTAAAAAAATAAATAATTAAAACCCATAATGAAACCAAAATGTAAACTAGTGGCCTATGGCCTTATTACAACGAAGTTTAAATCCATAACATAAAATATTTTAAGAAGAAACTAATAAGTGGGACTTTTCACGGATCCACATATTCTTTTGCATGGCCACCTTGCGCTCCACTCCGACCAGGCCCGATGCACTAATTGTCACCTGAAAGGTTAATTTAATTGGGTGAGTCGTAAGACTTAGTGTACAACCCTCATGCACCACTAGATTTGGGCCTTAACCCATAAAACATAACAACAATTTCATTTACATAATTAACAAATAATATGCAAAGCCCAACCCATTTGCCTAGGTTTCATCCGCTACACGCCCCCGTACCAACTGTTCACACCATTGGGGATTTCTACAATCAACCCACACCTCTACACACCTTGATGGCAGTCATGCTGCTCATCAACATATTATGGCCGAAGCCCTTATAACAAATCACGACATTAGCCGCTACAGTAAATCACGGTACAAACTGCTACACATGTACATATAACTTCCTCCTTTCATCACCCAGCCCATGCAATCACATATAAACAATTTACTTCTAACATTTAATCAGATTATTTACTAACCTAGTGGTCCACTTTTACCCTCTTTGGGTTTCCATCATTAAACCAAGATTTCGACATTTCTCATAACATGTAAAACTTATAAGCATTAATAATCAGATCTAGATGGTGGGGAAGTATTACACACTTGATTCTCGTACTAATGCTTTTGCTACGTCTACGCTACTATCACTCGAGACTACCACTATCGACCCACGATCTGACTTTGATGCCGATCCACACCCCGATGGCCAATCTTGTACTACCGAAATAGAATGCTTCTTGTATTTAGGTGCTACTTCTACAGATCCAATCTTTTCTACCGGACTGTTATTCGAGTCCATCATCATCCCTTAATCACTAAACCATTTAAACGATGAGGTCAAATTACTTAAACAACTATAACACTTAAATCGAACTCTTACCTAGTTATTCGAATCCCGAATGTCGTTGAGAACACGTCACCTCCCTTCCTATATTTGGCCATCACAAAAAATAGTTAACCAAACCGATGATCTCAATCATCTAACACCTCAAGACATTCGGCCAAAGACAAAAGAACAAGAAAGTGGCCATTCGGCCGAACCTACCATTGACCACCTACCTTCGACTTTTCACAAATCGGCACAGGAGACTTTAATGAAACAAGATTCGGCTTCTAGGTACAAAGAGTGAAATCGACAGGCCTTAGAAAATTGATTCAGATTAGAAACTTGATAAAAGTGAATGGAAAAATCACAAAGAAGCAAAATCCCGAAACTTACCAAATTAAAGAGGAGTATTCGGCTATGGTGCACCTTCGAGAAAATGAAACCACCCTTGTAGATTCGGCTATGGGAGATGAGGGTATGAACAAAGGGGATTCGACTTTTAGAAGAGATCTAGGAGAAAAGAGAAGAACTAGGGAGTTTTCGGTTTCCAAAGATGAAGTTTTCGGCTTTTGATAAAAGGAGAAGAATAACAATAAGAGTTTGGCTAAAGTGTTTTGAAAAGAATGAGAAAAGAGTTGTCAAAGTATTCGGCCAGCTAGAAAAAGAAAAGAAAGAAAAACTCAGAGTGAGATTGGAGTGGAGATTTGGCAGGGAAAAGAAAAGATGGAGAGAACTTGTTAGCAGAATGTCGGCTACTACAAAAGCCTATACTAAACCGATTCCCCCTCCTGTAGTTGAGTTTCAACCAACTCTGCAACTTTTGATAGCCTCTAACTCACCTGATAACTCAATCCTTATCTTACCTTTAGGAAAGGCCACCTTAAAACCAACTCCTCCCTCTTAATTATCAGCTTTTTATCACTTAAAATAAAAGAAATAAACTCCTAAAATGTAGCCTAATTGCCGTCCCCTCCTAAGGCTCCTAAGTACCAAATTTTTGACCCAAATTTTGGGCTTTCGATGGCCACAAATTGGGCCTCTTCCCCTTGCCTTTTGACGCCAACTCCTCTCCTTTCTTGTGGCATCATTTCCTTCTGGGCCACAAGCCCAAATGCTCATTAAACTACTTAAAACTTTATTTTAACCCAAGTCAGCTTAAACAGAATATTTAATTTGGCCTTAGCTTTAAACATATGAAACCAACACCACATATAAATGCACAAGCCAACATTTAGGATGTTACAGTTCTACCCCCCTTAAAATAAATTTCGGCTCTAAAATTTAACTGATCAGAAAAGATGGGGATACTGTTGTCGTATAACATCCTCTGGCTCCCACATCGCCTCTTCTGCTGTGATTTCGCCACAAAACTTTGACCAATGGAACAGACTTCCTTCTCAACACTTTCACATCTCGATCCAGAATTTGCACTACTTCTACTCAAAAGACAAATTCAGCCTTACTTCTATCTCTTCTACCGGCACTATGTGCGATGGATCAGATCGATAACGTCTCAACATCGAGACATGGAACACATCATGTATCTGCTCCAACTCTGAAGGCAACTCCAAACGATAAGCCACTGGCCCTACATGTTCTAGTACCCGATAAGGCCCAATAAATCGTGGACTTAACTCCCCTTTTGTCCAAACCTCATTACTTTCTTCCACGGGGATACCTTCAAGAAGACTTGATCACCTACCGCAAATTCCACCTCTTTCCGCTTTAGATCCGCGTAAGACTTCTGTCGATCAGACACTTCCTTTAGCCGAGCCTGTATTAACTTAACTTTCTCCTCTGTTTCTGAAACTAATTCTGGACCTAACACCTTACGTTCACCCAACTCCATCCAACAAGTTGGAGTATGACATCTCCTTCCATATAACGCTTCATATGGCGCCATCTGAATACTAGCTTGATAACTATTATTGTATGCAAATTTTGCCAAGGGCAAATACTCTTCCTAACTGCCCCTAAAGTCGATGATGCAACCCCTTAGCATATCCTCCAATATTTGAATTACCCTCTCAGACTAACCATCAGTCTGTGGGTAGAAAGCGGTACTAAATCTAACATTGTTCCCATTGCTTGATGAAGAGCCTTCCAAAATCGTGACGTGAACCTAGGGTCCCTATCTGATATGATCGACACCGACACACCATGCAATATTATAACCTCAGCCAAATACAACTTAGCTAGCTTTTGAAGAGGATAGTCTACCCGAACTGGTATGATTTGTCAGTCGGTCTACAATCACCCAAATCGAATCCTTCTTAGTGGGTGTAAGGGGTAACCCACTAACAAAATCCATCGTGATTCTCTCCCATTTCCATTGGGGAATCTTCACCGGCTGTAACAATCCTGAAGGCACTTGGTATTCAGCTTTGACCTGTTGACACGTCAAACATTTTCCTACGATTTCTGATACCTCTTTCTTCAAACCTGGCCACCAAAATTGCTCTCGTAAATCACAATACATCTTGACTCCTCCAAGATGCATAGCATAAGGGATATTATGCGATTCCAAGAATCATCTGCTAGTAACTCTTCGTCTTTAGGCATGCAAATCTTCCCGGTAACACAAAACTCCATCATTGTT
The DNA here is from genome assembly GCA_025506655.1 of Gossypium rotundifolium. NCBI lineage: Eukaryota > Viridiplantae > Streptophyta > Magnoliopsida > Malvales > Malvaceae > Gossypium > Gossypium rotundifolium. Next base: position 51,336,176 of record CP106734.1, read on the forward strand.
CAAACTATAGTCCTCCATTCCAGTCGCAAGACTCTGTATAATTCCTCCCCGGTATAACATTGTCCTTATTTGTAAAAGTCGAGCACTCGGTCTTTATCTATCTCGGATCCCTATCCGAAATGATCGATCTTGGCACCCGTGCTTGATCTCACTATCTCGACACATCTGACTTTGCCAACCTCGCAGTGAGTAATCCCGCTCACCGAATAAAGTGGTCGATTTAGTCACCGATCTACAATTACCAGACTAAATCCTTCTTGCTCTGGTAAGCGGTAACCCATCGCGGCGAAATCCATAGTTATCCTTTCCCACTTCCTTTGTGGGATCTTCTTAGGTCAAGCAACCCGACGATGGCGATGCTCGACCTTGACCTGGCGACATGTCGGACACTTCCTACAAATTCGGTCACCTCCTTTTTGAGACGCCACCGAATCGTTCTCCGAGGTCCCTATACATTTTGCTACCTCCGGGATGCATAAGCGTAGGGCTGCTATGTGCATCTGAAGAATCTTTTGCCTCAACTTCGTAATCTCGGCATACAAGCCTTCCCCGAAAACACAAAGACCCCATCCATCGGACAAGGCAGAACCCTTCAAACCATCACAAAAGAGAAGAAGGAAGAAACAAGGTATAATTTCAGCAACAAACCGATCATTTTGTCCTTAACTTGGCTTACCCATGCCACAACTCTTCCCTCCATGTAGTCAAAATGGGATTGCAACCAGCAAACTCCGTCGTCGAATAAACTCGGATGAGCGAACATGGATCTTAATTTCAATACTACTTTACAGCATAACGCATCTACCACCACATTCGCCTTACTAGGGTGGTATTCAATCGAACAATCATAATCCTTCAAAAGCTCGATCCACCTACGTTGTCTTAAATTTAGCTCCTTCTAGGTAAGGAGGTACTTCAGACTTTTATGGTCAATATAAATTACCGACTTCTCCCTATACAAGTAGTGCCTCCAAATCTTTAAGGCAAACACTACTGCCGCCAACTCCAAGTCATGCGTAGGGTAGTTCAACTCATGCGGTCTCAACTGTCGAGACGCGTACGCCACCACCTTTCCTTCTTGCATCAACACACACCCTAAACCCGTGTGTGACGCATCACAGTAGACGGTAAATTCTTTTCTTGCCTCTGGCGGAATTAATACTGGTGCTTCTGTCAGGATTCTCTTCAACTTCTTAAAGCTCTCTTGCTGTTTGTCGGTCCATACAAACGATACTCTCTTCTTCAACAACTTAGTTAGAGGTACCGCTATTAGAGAAAACCCTTTAACGAACATTTGGTAATACCTTACCAAACCTAAGAAACTCCGGACCTCCGCCATAGACTTTGGCGGTTTTCAATCCAGTACAGCCTCTATCTTTCGAGGGTCCACCTTGATTCCCTCGGCCGAAACCACATGTCCTAAGAAAGTCACTTCCTTCAGCCAGAACTCACACTTACTGAACTTTGCAAACAACTGCTTCTCCTTTAGAGTTTACAATACCGCACGAAGATGTTCATCATGTTCCTCCTCAGACTTAAAATAAACCAGAATATCGCCGATGAACACCACAACGAACCGATCAATATATGGTTGAAACACCCGGTTCATCATATCCATAAAAGCTGCTGGTGCGTTCGTCAACCCGAACGGCATTACCAAGAACTCATAATGCTCGTCCCGAGTCTAAAACGCCGTCTGTCTCCTTTTTTAACCTTTAATTGATGATATCCAGACCTTAAGTCAATCATAGAAAAGACCGAAGCTTATTTGAGCTGATCGAACAGATCATCGATTCTTGGTAATGAATACTTGTTTTTAATCGTCAACTTATTCAGTTGACGATAATCCACGTACATACGCATGGATCCGTCCTTCTTCCTCACGAACAAGGCCGGCGCTCCCCATGGAGACACACTCTGTCGAATGAACCCTCGATCCAATAATTCCTGAATTTGAGCCTTGAGTTCTACCAACTCCTTCAGTGTCATTCCATAAGGAGCAATGGATACGGGAGCTGTACCCAGCAGTAGGTCTATTCCAAATTCCACTTCGCGATCTGGGGGTAATCTTGGCAATTCATCTGGAAAGACATCCACGAACTCCTTGACTGTCCGAACCTCCTCAACAGTCACCTCCTTAGCATCCAACGCATTAATAAAAGTTAGAAATGCACTACATCCCTTCCGAATCATCTTAATAACTTTTAAAGATGATACCACGTTGGACAAGTAATTCCTCCTTTCTCCTAACACAACCACCTCCCCGCCTTTCGGGGTTCCCAACACCATACGCTTATTTCCCACAGTCCAACTTGGCCCGATCCTTAGTCAACCAATCCATTCCTAAAATAAGGTCAAACTCTCCAAATGGTAATTCTATTAAATCTGCTAGGAATACTACCCCTTGAGTCTCTAAAGGTACATTCCTAAACAGTTTGTCCACTACCTTAGATTGTCCTAAAGGACTAACCACAGTCATCTTCCTAGTGGTTATTTCAGATTCTATACTTAGAGTCTCAGATACAGAACATGCAACATAGGAGTGGGTTGACCGAATATCGATTAAGGCAAGAAAAGGGATATCAGCGATAAGAAACTACCGGTTATAACATCCATTGCATCACCATCCTCCCGTCATCGAGCTGCGTAATCAAGACCCGGCTGCCTTGCATTTACATTACCTGCACCTCTGCCAAATGCTCCATGACCCTGACCAGATCCATTTCTTCCTCTAGCTGCACCTCTATCACTTGGTCCAAGCTGATCACCTCTCCTAGTCTGATCAGAACCTCGGCCCGTCGGCTGCCCCCGATCCATCTGAGGACAATCCCTCATCAAATGTTTTGTAGATCCACACCTAAAGCATCCACCGGTTTTTATTTTGTACTCCCCATAATGGGTTCTCCCACATGTAGAACATGCTTGATTCTGGCCCGATGAAGTACGAGCTGGCCCATCAGTCCTATGCCTCTTCTGAAAATTTCCAGTTGCTCTAGAGGGTCCAAAACTTCTCTTACTCCTGCCCTGATCCTTATCCTTCTCTTGTCTCTCCACCCGTTTCACTTTCTCAGCTATTTTAACTTTATCCACCAAAATGGTGAAAATTCTCTCTCGTTGTGGTGCAATCAGAATCCTTAGCTCATTCCGTAGCCCATCCTCAAACTAAACGTATCGTTCATACTTCGTTGCTACCATTCCCCGAGCGTAACAACTCAAGCGTAGGAACTTAGCCTCATACTCAGCCACAGACTCACTCCCATGCACCAAGTTCAGGAATGCTTTCCTTTGAGCATCCATATAACTAGCCCCAACATACTTTCCCTAGAATGACTCCTTAAAGAAATCTCAGTCAATCAGGTCCACGGTCGTACCCTCTTTCACCGTGAGCCACCATTGGTAGGCCTCGTCTCGAAGAAGAGACACGACCCCCTTCAGCTTCTCCTCCACCGTGAAGTCTAGGTCATCCATTATACGTTCCATTGCCTCCAACCAATATTCAGCAGAACTTAGGGATATGCCAGAGACTCCCTAAATACTTCTGCCCTATTTTTCCTAAGCCTCTTTGGCACAGATTTTCAGGCTCTTATGCCCATACCAGCCTCAGCCACTCTTTCCAAAACTCTTAAGACCGCCTGTGACACCACGTCATCTCCACTTGTCTGGTCTTGAAATTCCACCTCAGCAGCTGGTGGAACCGGAATCTCACTTTCGGACCCATGACCCAATCCTACGGGTTCTGACACGGATATCCTACCTCTACCGCCTTGTGCTCATTCTTCTAGTTTGCGTTTATCTGATTTAAAAGTTTTATGAGTCATTACCTATTTCCACTAGTTATCCCCGAACAATCTTATGAAACATAGTTTTTGAAAGTGATTCTTTCGAATTCAAACCTATCTACAGTCTTCAGTCTTCCTAATTCTGGGATTTATGCACACACAACATTCATACAAGTAACATCCATCACCTAAGGGTATTTTTATCATTTCGCTACCCAGGGGTATTTTTGTAAAATTTTTTTCAAAATATGGTTTCAGGTGATTTTGGGAAATAAAGGTATTTTGGTATTTTTTTCAACTCGGGGGTATTTCGATAATTTTGCAAGTCAGGGGTAATTTGGTCATTTTGCAAATCAAGGTAATCTTACGAATCAAGGGTAATTTGGTGATTTCAGAACTAAGGTTTACTATAGGATTTTACAAAACAAGTTGGCTGGTCCTTTTCGGGTTTTAATTGTAGTTTTGGCCTGTCAACACGTACTCGTAACTAGGGTGAGTAGTCACTATGCACCAGGTAGGATTCTAGTGAAAAGGAGGTGAGTCACTAGGACTGCTTAAGTCCCAAGCTTTCCCTGAATCCACTCCTAGACATGCACATGCCTATTGCCACACCCTATCATGGCTAAAGTGAACAATCACTATGCACCAGGTAAGATTCCAGCGAAGAGGAGGTGAGTCACTTGGACTGCTTAAATAACAAGCTCTTCCGGATTTACTCCTAGACATGCATATGCTTGTTACCACACTTTTGTCTTGTGACTTGTTTTATAGGTTGGGTTTAATGAAGTTAAGTCTTATGGATTTTAAGAGTTGTTTGTCTAAGCCTAGAGTCCATCAAGTTCTAGCCTAAAGAGTCTACATCCCATAAAACCCATTAAGCCCACATTTATATCACAAACAGGAGTTCAGTATACTTACCTGGCGAACTTAGGTCGAAGACGCAGGTGCCATGCTGAGCTAACAAACCTTTACCAAAAGAAATCCATGTTTCAAAAGCCCATTTTTAGAAAATCTTTTGAGCCCAAAACCCCAAAGCTGAGTTTTGAACTTGGCTCTGATACCAATTTGTAACACCCCAAGCCCGGCCCAAATACTACAACCGGATCTGGTATGTCACTAAGAAAATCCTTAGTAAAACGAGTCATGTTAACAGAAAGCCTATATGTAATTTTTATAAAATATGCCCTAATAATTAAAAACCAAAACTGAATTACATGTATTAGTTTAAAAAAATAAATAATTAAAACCCATAATGAAACCAAAATGTAAACTAGTGGCCTATGGCCTTATTACAACGAAGTTTAAATTTTAAGAAGAAACCGATGCACTTCACATATTCTGCATAGCCACCTTGCACTCCACTCGACCCAAATTCGATGCACTAATTGTCACCTGAAGGTTAATTTAATTGGGTGAGTCACGAGACTCAGTGTGCAACCCTCATGCACCACTAGATTTGGGCCATAACCCATAAAACATAACAACAATTTCATTTACATAATTAACAAATAATATGCAAAGCCCACCCATTTACCTAGGTTTCCATCCGCTACACGCCTGCATCAACCGCTCACACCATTGGGGATTTCTACAATCAACCCACATCATATATCGCCTTGATGGCGCTATCATCTTGCTCATCAACATATTATGGTCAAGCCCTTATAATGAGATCACGGCATTAGTCACATAAAGAAATCACGGTATAAACCGCTACACATGTGCATATAACTTCCTCCTTTCATCACCCAACCCATGCAATCACATATAAACAATTTACTTATAACATTTAATTAGATTATTTACTAACCTGGTGGTTCGCTTTTACCCTCTTTGGGTTTCCATCATTAAACCAAGATTTTGGCATTTCTTATAACATGTAAAACTTATAAGCATTGATAATTAGATCTAGATGGTGGAGAAGTATTACACACCTGATTCTCATACTAATGCTTTCCCTGCGTCTACGCTACTATCACTCGAGACTACCACTATCGACCCACGATCTGACTTTGATGCCGGCCCACACCCCGATGGCCAATCTCATACTACCGAAATAGAATGCTTCTTGTATTTAGGTGCTACTTCTACAGATCCAATCTTTTCTGCCTGACAGTTATTCGAGTCCATCATAATCCCTTAATCACTAAACCATTTAAACGATGAGATCTAATTACTTAAACAACTATAACACTTAAATCGAACTATTATCTATTTATTCGAATCCCGAATGTCGTTGAGAACATGTCACCTCCCTTCCTATATTCGGCCATCACCAAAAATATTTAACCAAACCGATTATCTCAATCATCTAACACCTTAAGACATTCGGCCAAAGACAAAAGAATAAGAAAGTGGCCATTCGGTTGAACCTACCATTGACCACCTACCTTCGACTTTTCACAAATCGGCACAAGAGACTTTAATAAAGTAGATTTGGCTTCTAGGTACAGAGAATGAAATCGACAAGGCCTTAGAAAATTGATTCGGATTAGAAACTTGATAAAAGTGAATGGAGAAATCACAAAGAAGCAAAATCCTGAAACTTACCAAATTAAAGAGGAGTATTCGGCTATGGTGCACCTTCAAAAAAATGAAACCACCCTTGTAGATTCGGCTATGGGAGATGAGGATATGAACAAAGGGGATTCGACTTTTAGAAGAGATCTAGGAGAAAAGAGAAGAACTATAGAGTTTTCGGTATCCAAAGATGAAGTTTTCGGCTTTTGATGAAAAGAGAAGAATAACAATAAGAGTTCAGCTAAAGTGTTTTGAAAAGAATAAGAAGAGAGTTGTCAAAGTATTCACCAACTAGAAAAAGAAAAGGAAGAAAAGCTCAGAGGGAGATTGAAGTGGACATTTCGGCAGAGAAAAGAAAAGATGGAGAGAACTTGATAGTAGAATTTAGGCTACTACAAAAGCCTATACTAAATCGATTCCCCTCTCGTAGTTGAGTTTCGGCCAACTCTGCAACTCTTGATATCCTTTAACTCACCTGATAACTCAATCCTTATCTTACCTTTAGGAGAGGCCACCTTAAAACCAACTCCTCCCTATTAATTATCAGCTTTTTATCACTTAAAATAAAAGAAAAAAACTCCTAAAATGTAGCCTAATTGCCGTCCCCTCCTATGGCTCCTAAGTGCCAAATTTTTACCCAAATTTTGGGCTTCCGGTGGCCACAAATTGGGCTTCTTCCCCTTGCCTTTTGACGCCAACTCCTATCCTCCCTTATGGCATCGTTTCCTTCTGGGCCACAAGCCCAAATGCTCATTAAACTACTTAAAACTTTATTTTAACCCAAGTCAGCTTAAACAGAATATTTAATTTGGCCTCATCTTTAAACATATGAAACAAACACCATATATAAATGCACAAGCCCACATTTAGGATGTTACTGTTCTACCCCCCTTAAAATAAATTTCGGCCCCGAAATTTACCTGATCAGAAAAGATGGGGATACTGTTGACGTATAACATCCTTTAGCTCCTACGTCGCCTTTTCTGGGCCATGATTTCGCCACAAAACCTTGACCAATGAAACAGATTTCCTTCTCAACACTTTCACATCTCGATCCAGAATTTGCATTGGTTCCTTCTCAAAAGACAAATCTGGCCTTACTTCTATCTCTTCTACCGGATCTATGTGCGATGGATCAAATTGATAACGTCTCAACATCGAGACATAGAACACATCATGTATCTGCTCCAACTCCAAAGGTAACTCCAAATGATAAGCCACTAGCCCCACACGTTCTAGTACCCGATAAGGCCCAATAAACCGTGGACTTAACTTCCCCTTTCATCCAAACCTCATTACATTCTTCCACGGGGATACCTTCAAGAAGACTTGATCACCTACTGCAAATTCCACCTCTTTCCGCTTTAGATTCGCGTAAGACTTATGTCGATCAGACGCTTCCTTTAGGCAAGCCCGTATTAACTTAACTTTCTCCTCTGTTTCTGAAACTAATTCTGGACCTAACACCTTAAGTTCACCCAACTCCATCCAACAAGTTGGAGTACGACATCTCCTTCCATATAACGCTTCATATGGCGCCATCTGAATACTAGCTTGATAACTATTATTGTATGCAAATTTTGCCAAGGGCAAACACTCTTCCCAACTGCCACTAAAGTCGATGATGCAACCCCTTAGTATATCCTCCAATATTTGAATTACCCTCTCAGACTGTCCATCAGTCTGTGGGTGGAAAGCAGTACTAAACCTAACCTTGTTCCCATTGCTTGATGAAGAGCCTTTCAAAATCGTGACGTGAACCTAGGGTCCCTATCTGATATGATCGACACCGGCACACCATGCAATCGTACAACCTCAGCCACATACAACTTAGCCAACTTTTAAAGAGGATAGTCTACCCGAACTGGTATGAAGTGAGTAGACTTTGTCAGTCGGTCTACAATCACCCAAATCAAATCCTTCTTAGTGGGTGTAAGGAGTAACCCACTAACAAAATCCATTGTGATTCTCTCCCATTTCCATTGGGAAATCTTCACCAGCTGCAACAATCCTGAAGGCACTTGGTGTTCAGCTTTGACCTGCTGACACGTCAAACATTTTCTACAATTTCTATTACCTCTTTCTTCAGACATGGCCACCAAAATTACTCTCGTAAATCACAGTACATCTTGACTCCTCCAGGATGTATAGCATAAGGGCTACTATGCGATTCCCGAAGAATCATCTACTGTAACTCTTCGTCTTTAGGCATGCAAAATTTCCACGGTAACACAAAACCCCATCATTGTTCAAACTATAGTTATCCATTCCACTGTCCCTTATTTGTAAAAGTCGAGCACTCAGGTCTTTATCTCCTAACTGTTTGTCCTTAATATAACTTACCCATGTTGGCTTTACTTGCAACTCAGCCAGCAAACTCCCATCGTCGAATAAAGTTAGATGAGCGAACATGGCTCTTAATTTCGATACTACTTTATGGTTTAACGTATCTGCCGCCACATTCGCCTTACCAGGGTGGTATTCAATCGAACAATCATAATCCTTCAAAAGCTTGATCCACCTACGTTGTCTTAAATTTAGCCTCTTCTGGGTAAGGAGGTACTTTAGACTTTTATGGTCAGTATAAATTACCGACTTCTCCCCATACAAGTAGTGCCTCCAAATCTTTAAGGCAAACACTACTGCCGCCAACTCCAAGTCATGCGTAGGGTAGTTTAACTCATGCGGTCTCAACTATCGAGACGCATACGCCACTTCCTTTCTTTCTTGCATCAACACACACCCTAAACCCGTGTGTGACGCATCACAGTAGACGGTAAATTCTTTTCCTACCTTTGGCTGAATTAATACTGGTGCTTTCACCAGGATTCTCTTCAACTTCTCAAAGCTCTCTTGCTGTTTGTCGGTCCATACAAACGATACTCCCTTCTTCAACAACTTAGTTAGAGGTGCCGCTATTAGAGAAAACCCTTCAACGAACGTTTGGTAATACCGTGCCAAACCTAAGAAACTCTGAACCTCCGCCACAGACTTTGGCGGTTTCCAATCCAGTACCGCCTCTATCTTTCGAGGGTCCACCCTGATTCCCTCGGCCAAAACCACATGTCCTAAGAAAGTCACTTCCTTCAGCCAGAACTCACACTTACTAAACTTTGCAAACAACTGCTTCTCCTTTAGAGTTTGCAATACCACACGAAGATGTTCATCATGTTCCTCCTCAGACTTAGAATAAACCAGAATATCATTGATGAACACTACGATGAACCGATCAAGATATGGTTGAAACACCCAGTTCATCATATCCATAAAAGCTGCTGGTGCATTCGTCAACCCGAACATATTACCAAGAACTCATAATGCCCGTACCAAGTCTGAAATGTCGTCTTATGTTTGTCTCCTTCTTTAGCCTTTAATTGATGATATCCAGACCTTAAGTCAATCTTAGAAAAGATCGAAGCTCCTTTGAGCTGATAGAACAGATCATCGATTCTTGGTAATGGATACTTATTTTTAATCATCAACTTATTTAGTTGAGGATAATCCACGCACATACGCATGGATCCATCCTTTTCCTCACGAATAGGACCGACGCTTCCCATGGAGACATACTCGGTCAAATGAACCCTCGAATGGAGACATACAGCAAATCACGGTATAAACCACTACACATGTACATATAACTTCCTCCTTTCATCACCCATCCCATGCAATCACATATAAATAATTTACTTATAACATTTAATCAGATTATTTACTAACCTGGTGGTCCGATTTTACCCTCTTTGGGTTTCCATCATTAAACCAAGATTTCGACATTTCTCATAACTTGTAAAACTTATAAGCATTAATAATCAGATCTAGATGGTGGAGAAGTATTACACACCTGAATATCGTACTAATGCTTTCGCTGCGTCTACGCTACTATCACTCGAGACTACCACTATCAGCCCACGATCTGACTTCGATGTCGGCCCACACCCCGATGGCCAATCTCGCACTATCGAAATAGATTGTTTCTTGTATTTAGGTGCTGGTTCTACAGATCCAACCTTTTCTGCCTGACTGTTATTCGAGTCCATCATAAACCCTTAATCACTAAACCATTTAAACGATGAGATCTAATTACTTAAACAACTATAACACTTAAATCAAACTCTTACCTAGTTATTCGAATCCCGAATGTCATTGAGAACACGTCACCTCCCTTCCTATATTCGGCCATCACCAAAAGTAGTTAACCAAACCGATGATCTCAATCATCTAACACCTTAAGACATTCGGCCAAAGATAAAAGAACAAGAAAGTGGCCATTCGGCCGAACCTACCATTGACCACCTACCTTCGACTTTTCACAAATCGGCATAGGAGACTTTAATGAAATAGATTCAGCTTTTAGGTACAGAGAGTGAAATCGACAAGGCCTTAGAAATCTAATTCAGATTAGAAACTTAATAAAAGTGAATGGAGAAATCACAAAGAAGCAAAATCCCGAAACTTACCAAATTAAAGAGAGTATTCGGCTATGGTGCACCTTCGAGAAAATGAAACCACCCTTTTAGATTCAGCTATGGGAGCTGAGGGTATGAACAAAGGGGATTCAACTTTTAGAAGAGATCTAGGAGAAAAGAGAAGAACTAGAGAGTTTTTGATTTCCAAAGATGAAGTTTTTGGCTTTTGATGAAAGGAGAAGAATAACAATAAGAGTTCGGCAAAAGTGTTTTGAAAAGAATGAGAAGAGAGTTGTCAAAATATTTGGCCAACTAGAAAAAGAAAAGAAAGAAAAACTCAGAGGGAGATTGAAGTGGAGATTTCGGCAGAGAAAAGAAAAGATAGAGAGAACTTGTTAGCAGAATATCGGCTACTACAAAAGCCTATACTAAATCGATTCCCCCTTCCTATAGTTGAGTTTCGGCTAACTCTGCAACTCTTGATAGCCTTTAACTCACCTGATAACTCAATCCTTATCTTACCTTTAGGAGAGCCCACCTTAAAACCAACTCCTCCATCTTAATTATCAGCTTTTTATCACTTAAAATAAAAGAAATAAACTCCTAAAATGTAGCCTAATTGCCGTCCCCTCCTAAGGCTCCTTAGTGTCGAATTTTTGACCCAAATTTTGGGCTTCCAGTGGCCACAAATTGGGCCTCTTCCCCTTGCCTTTTGACGCCAACTCCTCTCCTTCTTTATTGCATCGTTTCCTTCTAGGTCACAAGCCCAAATGCTCATTAAACTACTTAAAACCTTATTTTAACCAAATTCAGCTTAAACTGAAGATTTAATTTGGCCTCAGCTTTAAACATATGAAACAAACACCACATATAAATGCACAAGCCCACATTTAGGATGTTACAAGTGGTGCCATACTTCCTTCAACACATGCATTTATAATTTAACATTCGAACTGATTTGGAAAACATTTTTGAACCCAAACCACGACTGAGTTTTGAAACTGGGCTCTAATACCATAAAATGTAAGACCCAAAACCCGGCCTAGAAGTTAGGCTCGAATCTGGTGTGTCACAATGAAGAAAATGTATAAAGGATCTTGTGAATCGTACTAAAATAGGTGTAATTGAAGAAAACAAGTTTATTTAGAAATATTTGATAAAAATACTACTAATCTTTGAAAAGCTTGAAGAATCGATATTTGAACTAATGATCTTTTAAAACCTTTTTGGTTGCGAAAACATATTTGAAATAAACGATTTACGAAAATATGACATTTGGAAATAGAGTTGCGTACATTATGAAAACATTATGAAACATAGATAAAATACAAGTATTTTTGAGATGTTAATTGATGAGTCGAAAATCGAGGTAGTGAACTTTTGAAAATGTCATTGATAATTTAAGAGAACATCTCTAAGTTAAAATATTTACAAAGGTTTGTTACAAAATCGATTTGTTAATCTATTTTGGAAAACCTTTGTTTATGATTTTAGAAAAAAAATATCATTTAATGTAATTTGAGAAAAATATAAATACGTCAAACATAAAGCAATATAAAATAAACCAAAGGCCCTATTACAACTTTAAAACCCGAAATAGTAAAGGTAATGAAATAATACGGAAAGTAGTTTACTAATAGTTGCAATCATCATTTATGAAGTATGGCCTCTACCGAGTCATCCATGCCCCAAGTCCTTGTCACTGAGCATTACCTACAGCGATTAAGAAAGAAAGGGGGGTGAGTTATAAGAACTCAGTGTATAATCCACTTACCATTGTTCACTGTGCCAAAATCTCATTAAGCAATTAATTGGGCCAAAGCCCGCCATAATAATATAAATGTATCATATATAATATGCATATGATATGCAATTCCCAAACCAAATCCTAGTTTCCATCCGCTACACACCAATTCGCACCAACCAACACACATGTGGGTGATCTTTAGTCAACTCACCCCACCAACACACCAAACGAGGCATTAAGCCATTTATATCAAATTTGTGGACAAGCCACCGATTAATGTAATTTACATGGCATTGCAATTTTTAGATTTGTGGCGAGCCACGATTTATGTAGCATAGCTACGTAACTTCTCTTCATCATTATCCCATCCCATGCAAATCATGTATATAATGCATAAAAAATCACAATAATTTATTCAGATATTTATTACAAAAGTACGACTTATTATAACAAATTATCAATTAGGCCCATATAGCAAAATATCAGATTAGCCCATTTAGGAAAATATCAGATTGGCCTATTTAGCAAAATATCAGATTGGCCCATTTATCAAAATATCAGATTGCCCCATTTATCAAAATATCAGATTGGACCATTTATCAAAATATCAGATTGGCTCATTTATCAAAATAACAGATTGGCCCATTTATTAAAATATCAGATTGGCCCATTTATCAAAATATCAGATTGGCCCATTTATCAAAATAACAGATTAGCCCATTAACACTTTTGTAAATCGGCCCATTAGGGGCATTTCCATATTTCGACCCTTTAGAGGCATTTTCGTAACTTGGCAATTTACCCACTAAGGGTAATTCAGTAACTTCGCAATCCAGACTTAACTACTAATTTGGGCATAACAATTTAAACTGTCCATCTGCATCGTACTAACTAAATTGACTATAACTTGGGTTAGGAATCTTGAAATCTAAATCCGTAAATTTTCCTTGAAAATAAACTCATATATCTTCTTACTAAAATTTTTCCAGAATTTTTGTCTTAACCATTTAGTACAGTTTATTCCTTAAAGTTTCCCTTGTTTCATTATCCAATGATCCTGACCTCTCTTATCGAAAATTCAAATATCTCACTGTACAGTTTTCATATGTTGTTCCCACTTGTTTCTATTAAAAACAAACTCACTAAGGAATCTTTACATATAAACTATAACTCTTAATTCACTTTGTACAATTTTATATGATTTTTCCAAGACAGATCAGGGAACCACAAAATCATTCAGAACCAGTCTCACTAAAATTAACATATCTCAGAATATAAAATTTCCTTCCTTTCTCCATTTCTTCCTTATCAAAATAGACACAGTAAGATTTTATTCGATATCTCATTCACTTTCTAATTCCCTTTATTCTATTTTTTGTTATTTTTCAAAAACACGCCACTGCTTTTAACTGAAACTGTTTTATTACAAAATACGTTTACCACTACGATCATACGCACGCCCAAGTGATCACGGATGCTGGTTTCTGGTTTTCTTCGGTATTTCGACTGAATCACAGAATATTTCATGCAAGACTTCAGAGAAGTGTGAGATCACACACCATTTCAAATATATATTCAGAAAGTACGGGATTATACACCTGATTTTGATTTCCTAACGAACCACTCGTCGTTGACCTAGAACAATACCAACCAAAAGTTAGCCTCGAATTTCCAAAAGATTTCGTATCACTTATAGTTGAATCACTTACCACTATGTCCGAAGGTAGAATATATCGAGTGATTTGTCCCTAAAACATGTAGTCTATTATTTCACATTATTACTCCGTTAGCAACCAATAGAATATTGAATAATATTAATAATCCATAAAAACTCCTTACCTTGTTAATATTGGATCCGATTTCTAGCGATTATATGATGACTTCGGAAAAATCCAAGTTTCAACCTTCCAATATATCTCTATGAGGAAGAAAAATGATTTCGAATGAGGGAAAGTAAGGTGATGATCTAGGTCAAAATGACCATCTAAAACCAAATAAAATAAAATATTGAGAAGAATACTTACCGATTGATCAAGAAACGGATGTTAATATGGATGAGAAGAAGAAATAGAGAAAAGATGAAAGTTCAGTTATGGAGGAAATTGTATGTTGATATTTGGCTATAAAGGAAGATGGACAAAAGGTGAATATGAAACCAATCCAAAGAGAAGAAAAATGCACTATTGTGCTAGAAGATTTCGGCAAAGAGAATAGCAAATTGGGAGAAGATGACACTAAAGTTGCAAATGTGATTTTTGGCCAAAACAATACCAAGACCCTACCAAATGCCAAAGTACAATTTCAGCTACCTATCTACCCCAAAACTGTCCACATGCATAGTCATAAGGGTCAAAATTTTGCCAACCATACTTTCCGTAGCATTCTCCATGAAATAAGCCACTTGTTCCCCTCCGTAGCATTCTCCATGAAATAAGCCACTTGTTCCCCTTACATGCCTTTTCCTTTTGATTCCTTTCCCGACCTCAACCTTTCCTTAATTCTTTAGCCACCATACCAAAAATAAAGAAGTCAAACTTGACATAAATACCTCTTGGCTGACACTTAAGGAAAGAGTGCAAAATATTAGTCAAAATTGCACACAAAGGATTTGAACCTCTTCCTCAAGGTACTTCACTTGATGCCATAACCTCTTTACCAATAGCTCATTTATGCAAACACATTACTTATTTATTTCTATAAGCTTTGAAGCTATTTACCATCTCTACTTAAAGTGCTAAAATACCCAATTTTTCCAAGGACGAATTAAACCCGAGACTTCATTGAAACCTTATAACCTTCCAAGTTCACTTAACTAACAAGTCCAATTTGCAATAATGCCATTCTCTTGTTCTCAAAATTTTAAACATTCCTACGCCAAAGGCCCATTGGGCCCAATCCTACTAGGCCCAATTTTGGGATGTTACAAGATCCGTTATCAGAAGGAAAACTAAGACTTACCTATTTCAAAGAAATAAAAATACTATACCCAGTAAGTTAGGATACAACATCTCATAACTTCGAAGCTAGGTACATCTTTTTTAGGAAATTACTACCTCAATACATAAAACATCATACCCAGTAAGTTAGGATACAACGCTTTGAATTGCCAAGAATAATTTTTGTTATTTTAAATTGATAAACTTCAATTTTAAAATGAAGGATATCTAATACTTTAAGTTCTATGAGAAAAATCACAACCTAGTAAGTTACAAAGACGATTCTTCTCAAGAGCCCAAATATCATATATCACCGCTAAAAATATTTTTAAAAAATCTTTAATTTAAAATGTATTTTTATAAAAAATAGTATGAGCAAGACATTGTAACATAAATATCAATTGCAATTCTATGAATTATATTAACAATAAATAATAAAAGAATAATATAACATGAATAAATAAAATAATAAGAAAAATGCTAGAGCAATAATAAACGAATATAAAATGCAAATAAATATATATAATAATTAATAAAAATCATAATATATAATAAAATAATATAAAATAATTAATAATATATAAGGATTATAAAATAATTAGTAAATAATATATATAATAATTTTAAATAAAACATATATATATACATAATATACTAATCATAAAAATTATATAAATAATATAAATAAAATAAGTTATATGATATAATACACTTTATACAAAACAAAATTTAAAAATGATATATAATATAATATAATACTATATAATATATAAATTAAATATATAATATAATAAATAATATATAAATTATTAAGCCAAGTAATATATAATAATTAAATATATATAAAGATAATATATAAAATATATATATGCATATGTGAAATTTATACTATTAGTAAATTAATAAATATAGGAAAATAATATAGGATATTTAATATGATGAAATAATTAAAATAATTTAAAATAAAATAAAATAAGAAAGTTAAAATAAATAAAGAAACAGGGGTTAAACAACAATTAAAATAGATTACAAAGATTGAATCCGAACGCGCCTGAAAACACAGGGATTTATTAGGTAATTAAACCTTTTTCAAAAACAGCGTCGTAATGAATTTAGCCTTTAATGCAACCCGAGGGACTAAATTGGAATGTAAATAAACTTCGAGGCATAAATTAGAAAATAAAAAATTGGATTAAACAAATTAAAAATGCGGAAGGGTCTATTTCGCAAATATACCATCTGCATAAAAACTCGCGAATCTCTTTGCGGGTCGGGTCAGTGCACGGGTTGGCCTTAAAATGACGTCGTTTTGGCGCTTATCAGTTTAGGCGAAAATGACATCATTTGTAAGAGGCTATATAAGTTAGTTTTCATTAAAAAACATTTCTAATCTTTTTAAAAAAAAAACTCTAAAAAAGCTTTGAAATCCCCTTGTTTCTCGTCTGGCTCCGGCATCGAATATTAGTGCCACCGTCTAATGTGCTACACGCGCTGCCGCAATTGGTGGCAAGAGAGTTAAATCTCTCCTCTTCGATTGTATTTTTCTTCCCTTTTTTTTTTGTGTTATTTCATGTATAGTATACGCATAGATCAGAAACAAAATGAAAAAATGAATCAAAAGAAAAGATTCACCTCTATAGAAAATCTTTGTATTTTGTATTTTTTTGCTTTTTATTCTTTGTATTCTAGTGTCTGTATTTTTCCCCCTTTTACAAATTTGTTCTAGGGTTTTTATACCCAAAAAATAAAAGAAAAAGAAACAAAAATTCAATTTTTGCTACTGCTTTGCCCTCGCTGCGATTTGTTTCCTTGTTTGCTGCTGGGTTTCGTTCCTTTTTGTAGGTAGAACGACAGAGAATTTGGAGACGGTGCGAGTTTCTAGGTGGTCGACCAACATGCGCGTTGATTTCGGCGTGAGAATAGGCTGGACGAGGCTGGCTTGTGACACGAGGCTGAAATCCTGCTTGTGGCGCTTAGAGTTTCCAGAAACCCTAGGCTTCTGTTGAGACTGTTTAATTTTTGGGCCATTGGGCCGTGTAATTTGGGTCAGGAAAATTGGGTTTTATTTTGGGTCTATAATGGGACAATTTAAAAGCAGTGGTTTTTTTATTTATTTGTTTTATTTCAAAGCCTAGTTAAAATTGGGCTCTTACAAAATGTATCTGAAGTCAGAAGTTTTTTGGGTTTAGCCGGGTATTATAGAAGGTTCATTAAGGGATTCTCGATGATTGCTACACCATTGACGAAATTGTTGCAAAAAGATGTTAAATTTGAATGGTCCGATAAATGTCGGCAAAGTTTTAATCAATTGAAAGTTTTGTTAACTGAGGCACTTGTGTTAGTTCAGCCTGAGTCTGGTAAGGAATTTGTGATTTACAGTGATACTTCATTGAATGTTTTGGGTTGTGTATTGATGCAAGAGGGCAGAGTAATAGCATATGCTTATAAACAATTGAAACCACACGAAAAGAATTATTTGACTTATGACTTAGACCTTGCAACTATTGTGTTTGCTTTAAAAATTTGGCGACACCATTTGTGCGGAGAAAAATGTCATATATTCATGGATCATAAGAACTTGAAGTATTTTATGTCGCAAAAAGATTTGAATTTGAGACAGTGCAGATGGCATGAGTTATTGAAAGATTACGACTTGATCATTTATTATCATTCGGGAAAGGCTAATGTTGTTGTTAATACATTGAGTAGAAAATATTTATTTGCTTTGCAAGCTTTGAACATGTGGTTAAAGTTGATTGATGATGGCTCAATTTTAGCTAAATTGAAAGCTAGACAGTTGTTTCTACAACAGATTTGTGAAGCTCTAAAATATGATGATGCTTTTATAGCTAAACGTAAATAGATTGAGACGACACTTAATTCAGATTTTCATGTGGGTTCAGATGGCAGTTTGTACTTCAAAGGCAGAATTTGTTGATAAACTATAAAAGTAACATATTTTAATCCCACATTTAATATGCTTTTAGATAATTTAGCCCTCAATTTGTGTAAAAAAGTGCTTTTAATCCTTTCTTTTCATGTCTTATACTCAGGAAAGCATCTAAGAATGAAAAGAATTAGAAACAAGCTTAAAACAGACCAAATTGGGCCAACCCAAGAAATTGGCACGGCCTGGACTTCAAGTCACACGGCCGTGCCTCGCCAATCATTCAAAGACACGCCCCAAGCATGATTTGCATGGTCGTGTCCCAATCGACAGACCTGAAACACGGCTGAACCCCGACTTACACGTTCGTGCCTCAACTGATAGAATCGACACACGGCCTGAAGACAACTTACACGGGCGTGTGCCATGGCCGTGCCCCTGCTACGGGAATGAGCAATTTCACTCAAATTTAGATGCTTGAAGCCAAAGAAACATACTCCTAAGTCCACTTAAACACCTTAATAGTAATTCTACCTGAAAGAGGTACTTAGGAGACAAGTAAAGCATCTAAGGAACCTATATAAACAACCCAAGGCAGCCATTCTAAAGGGGAGTTCGGAAGGAGCCAAAACAGAGCGGAATTTGAGGCAAAGTTTTCTGCTAGAGCTTTTGTTCATGGAATTACTCGAAGATAGCCAGTTGATCCAACTCAAGGAGCCGAGATTCTACTCAAGACAGAGGATCTCCTCTTCAATTCCTTCAGGGGGTTTTAGGGATTTCTTGTAACATCCTGAAAAGGGCCTATGCATTTTCGGTTTAATTGTACGAAATGACATGTCTTATGTGTTATGAATGTATTATGAACATTTTTGGAAACTTGGAAATGTAAGAAATGATTTAGAAATGTTAAGTTTCAGAAAGAGGAAAGTGAACATTTTGGAAACCTAAGTCAAAAGAGGAAAGTGAACATTTTGGAAACTTAAGCTAAAAGAGGAAAGTGAATATTTTGGAAACTTAAGTTAAAAGAGGAAAGTAAACATTTTGGAAACCTGGAAAATGTATGGAAATGTTAAGTTTAAAAAGAGGAAACTAAGGTAAGGTGGCCTTAAGAAAATTAATAGGAGGAATTTGACGACAAACAAAGCTTGTCAAAGTGGCTTGAAGGCACCACTTAAAAGCCCAGCAAGTGACGCCACAAGCTTGTATATTTGGGCCAGGGATTGAGTCACTTGGGAAGCAAATAAAAGAAATTTTATTTTGCTTCCAGAAGCAGAGAGGTGGACGGCATTATGGCTCTTAAAAGAGGAGTTTTATTCCCTTTAAAATTTCGACTAAATAGGGGATAAATAATAGATTTAATATTAGATTACTTTAAGTGGATTATTGATGAGATTAATTAAGGTGATAAATAAAAGATAAACTTTATCAAAATAAGGAAGAGTGGTGGCCAAGTAAAGGACTCTAGCTAGCAATTTCGGCTACTAGAGGAAAAGAGGCCATTCATTCATTCACTCTTCCTTTGTCGGATTTCTTAAGCAAATTCTCCTCTCTCTGCCGAATTTCCTAGAGCCTTGTTCTTCTTCTTTTGTTAGCCAAAGCCGAAAATTCAAGATACACCATTAGCCGATTTCTTTTCTTTCCAAATCCATCAATAGCCGAATCTTGGTGGGGCTTCTAGTAAAAGTGTTGTCGATTTCTCCAAGTAAGGGTAAGATCTAGACTCGGTTTCCACTCTTTTCTTTTTAATCCTGTCAAAATTTAGGGACTAATCCCTCATATTGTATTTTGGCCGAAACTATGGAAGGGAATTTCGGGATTTAGGTGGTGTCGACTAGAGAAAGAGGAGTTCTCCGAGATTTCAACATTCAAGGGTTTTCGATAAGGAAGCAAGGATCTAATTCGGGATATTAGATTTGGAAGGTAAGCACATAAATATGTTCGGCCAAGGCCTGATTTGATACCTAGATCTATTTGATAATCGTTTAAAAAGCCAAAACTAATCTATTTAAGTGATTCAATGCTTGGCCGAATACAAGAAGAAGCATAGCAGCGATTTCAGGATTTGAATAGTCAATAAATCGGCACCAAAGGTAAGAAGTTGACTACATAAATCCTTCGGGATTTGGGCTATAGCCGATTAGGCTTTAAAAGAAAACACTAAGTTTGGCCGAATAGGGCTTTGCTAAATATTACCATGTTGGCCGAATGTAGGGACTTAAAAATCTAAAGCAATAGATCGATTTTTTTTGGGATTTCAAGGAATTCGTTAAGCAAATCAGGTGTGTATTCCACACTAATTCTTAATATGTTTTATGGCAATATTTGATATGTGCTTGTTTATAAGAATGTGAATATGGCTAAGGTACCGTGTTACGGTACAAAGTACTCAGGTACGTTTCCTACTCCTACTAGGATTACGAAACATGTTATATTTAACATGTGAAAAGTGACATGAATATGAACTTAAGCATGATATGCATAATATGAAAAATATGGGGCATTCGGGTTATATGAGAAAGGGGAAGTGAATGTGGTGACTTCGGTCTCACTATTTGAATGTGGTGACTTCGGTCACATTATCTGAATGTGGTAACTTCTGTTACATTATCTGAATGTGGTGTCTCATGACACAATTATTTAGTCTGGTGGCTATGCCACGAATTTTATATGGGCGATGAGCACGTCGACTGCAGCGACTGCCTTCGATGGAGTGTAGCGGAAGGAGGGTTGACTTAGTAGTCCCCACGGTGTGCAGGTTGGTACGGGGATGTGTAGCGGATGGTATCTAGGTGTGGGTTCGGGATTGCATCATTATTATTATGTGAACATGATATGTATGGTATGCCTAAATCTGTTAAATTTTAGTGTTGGTTACACATTGAGTCTGTTGACTCACCCCGTTGTGGGAACATGTTTCAGGTGATGAACAGTGATGGACCGAGACGGCAGAACTTGTGGTGGCCATGCTCAGCTTAAAGTTTTATTTAATTCGGACATT
The DNA here is from genome assembly GCA_025506655.1 of Gossypium rotundifolium. NCBI lineage: Eukaryota > Viridiplantae > Streptophyta > Magnoliopsida > Malvales > Malvaceae > Gossypium > Gossypium rotundifolium. The sequence goes on from CP106734.1 coordinate 51,357,452, forward strand.
TTATTTTATTTAAGTACTCTACAATTTTATTTTTGGGTTTTTTTTTATGTAATAAGGCCATAGTGATGATTTTATTGTTGTTTTTAATTACTATGTTACGAATTTATGTTATTTAAAGATTAAGTCAATTTAATTTAAAATAAACTTAAATATTTTGTTACCTGAAATAAATGGGTTTCCAATATAAAAAAAATAAACTTGTTTTCAACTCAAGTCTAACCCACAAACAAACTATCTTCAAAACACACAATTTTCAAGGTATTCAAAAGAATTTTGAACCGGGTTACACCGAGGAACATTCCAGACCTAGTCCAGGCTCGTCGGCCGAGTGTGGGGTGTTTCAATTTAGTATCAGAGCCCAGTTTTAAACTCTCAGCCTGTGGTCTAAGGCCCAAAACATTTTCAAATCGAGCCCAAAAGAGTTTTATGTAAGTATTTCGAAAATAGGCGGGTTTGATGGCATGGCACCTAAGTCTCAGACCTGCAATCCACTGTAAGTACCCTTAACCATCTCGTGTGATTATGTGATTTATGAAGGGTAGAAAAGGAATGGAACGTAGAATAGAATGATAGGTACTTGAACCCAGGACTAGTCTACCCCAACTACTACATAAAACTTAAATGCCTAACTAAACAAACCTATGGCTAAGTCAACCGAGTTAGGGTATGGTAACCACTGCATGCATGTCTAGGATTGGATCCTAAGAAGAGCACGGTATTTAAGCAGTCCTAGTGATTCACCTCCTCTTCGCAGAATCCTACAGTGCATAGCTTCGGCTCACCCTAACCCGTAAGACTTAGTGGGTGTGGCAACTCCACATGCAAGCCTAGGAATGGTTTCGATGGGAGCTTGGTATTTAAGCAGTCCGTGTGACTCACCTCCTCTCCACTCGAATCCTACCTGGTGCGTAGCTTTGGTTCACCCTGACCAAGAAGACTCGGTCATAGGCTAAACCTAATAACTAAAACCCAAAAGGGAACTAGCCATGTTTTTTTTAATAAGAACCCTAATTTTAAAAACTCTTAAAATCATTTTTCTTTAATTCGTGGAAACTATCTTTTCTACACAATTCTCCGAAAAATTTTTGATTTATAAAATTACAAAAATACCCCTAGTGGTAAAATTACAAAAATGCCCTTGGTTTATAAAAATGTCTAAAATACCCACAATTTTAATCAACATTATCATTATTTTATAACAAGTCCAAAAACCCTTATTTGCAAATTATCAAAAATACCTTGATTTTTGGAAAATTACAAAATTGCCCCTAACTTACCAAAATTTCCAAAATGACCCTACTTTCCAAAATTTTTGCAACTTTACCGTTTTGGAAAATAAATTTCTTAAAAAGAACCCTCAAAGTTTTGCAAATTTTGAAATATCCCTGAATTATTAAACTTTACAAATTCATCCTGGTTTATTACCAAAATACCCTTGAAATTCAAAATTACCAATGTAACACCCCAAACCTTGGTCAATACACCACCAGAATTAACTGTATGCTACAGGAAAAGGTTTTGGGTGGTTTAGGTTGAAGTCTAAAAGTCCGATGAAACACTTTGCGAAACTTTGTATTTGAGGAAAACTTGAGTAGGTTTTGACTAAAATTTATGTTGTATTTGAAAACCCAGAGCTTTGAAAATTTATCCAAGTGTAGGTAAAACTAATTTATGTGGGTTTGAAGTTTAAGTTGTTTCATATTATTACCAAAGTATTTTGTCTTAGTAGAAAATCATATTTAAGTTAGAAAAACAATTCAAGTTCATTTTGTTCTAAGTTATAGTATGATACCCGATGGTATAGTTTAAAACATCGCTTTTTGCACCTTTGAAATCGTTATCTTTCCAAGTTTTAGCACATTTTAACTCAAGTAGTTTGTTAGAGCATATTATAAATCCAACTTAATCGTAAACAAAACATAATTTAAAAAGGCCATTTACAACCCAAATAAAACCAAATAGTAATAATAAAACTTAAGTACCAAATTTCTTAAAAGTCCGAGCAAATCTTTATTTCAGTATGGCATGAGCACCTCGAGTCCATCCCGGCTCCATGTCCGCGTCTAAGTGTCACCTGAAAAGTCAAAGGAGAGAGTGAGTCGCAAGACTCAGTGTATAATTCTCTCCCCCGGTATAACATGCCAACACACATATCATAACAAAATAATGCGATAATGCACCTGTTCCTAACCAACCATATCGCCTTTTCTACCCGTGTGGTACCAAACCTTGGTGGTGCTAAACCACCGTGACCCAAAGTCACGATATCCATCTTGTGGTACTAAACCTTTGGTGACCAAGTCACAATAATCCAATGATGGGGCCAACCCATCGTGTGATACCAAATCACTAGCGCATTTATCCCATATCTCAAAAGTGGGGCCAACCCACGGTGGTGTTAAACCACGAGGACAAGTCGCAATGAGGTGCCAAACCTCGGTGTCCCAAAGACACAATGTGATACCAAATCACTTTGGTGACCGTAGTCACAAATCGATGATGGGGCCAACCCATCGTGTGATACCAAATCACCGCGCCAATCCAGATAATCAATCGTGGGCCAACCCAATCGTGGTACTAAGCCACTGGGGACGAGACGCTGAGGTGCCAAACCTCTGGTGACCCAAAGTCACAAAATATCATTGTGGTACCAAACCACTGGAGGTGCCAAACCTCTGGTGTCCCAAAGACACAGTGTCCCAAAGACACGGATATCATACTCCCCCTCCTCTCATATCACCCAAACACATAACATACTAGATGCAAAATCGTGCAATCATGCTATCGTGCTCACATGCTAAATATGGCATCTCAAAGTATCAACAATCATGATATCATCATCATCACATAACTCATAATGAAACGGACTTACCCGAATCCGTATCCATACCTCAATGGGTATCGAGATAATCAATTGCACTGTTTCACTTACACAACAGGTTATCACATTATTAAGTTAAGACAGTGTGTTAGTTTACACACCTGAATTTGCGGAGGTATTAATCACTAAAATCGATTTACGTCCCTCGATCACTTCTACAACTCGAATCCTACAATCGGCCAACAAATGGATTAACCATCATACCATTCGGCCACAAGCATTAAACCAAAAAGGGTTTACCCAATAGTCCTTACCTTGCAAACGTTTGGCTTCCTACCAAACTCGAACCACAAAGGTTTCTCTTTTACAAACGGCCTCCACCTAAAAAGAAAATCCATTAATCCATTGAGACTTGCTTTAACGAGGCTAAAAGAATGGACTAACAAAATACTCCTCTTACCACCACTTAACAATCGGCTAAAAGAGTTGGAAGACTCCTCTTGATTATTCCCAAAGTCCAAAGACCCTATACGAAAAGATTAAACAAGAAGTTAACACCTTTTAACCAATACCGATATCAGCCCTTAACATACCAAGAATTGGTAAAATACCAGAGAAAGAGAAATGGCCATTCGGCCAACACTTACCCCCTTTAGTAGACCGATTGATCACCAACACCCCAACTCAACCAATAATCGGCCTACCAACTACTAAGAGAGGAGAAAGATTCGGCCACTGCTTGGAGAAAGAGAAAGAATAACAAGAGTGAGTGCTCTCGGTTTTGAATGAAAAAAAATAAGAAAAGGGAAGTAGGAGAGAAAGAACTTCTGGCTACTAATGACCAAAATCGGCAAGGGTTTGATTGTGGTTGTGTTCGGTTTAGATGAAGAAGATGGAGGATGTAGGTTTTGGTGAAATGTGTTACGGTCAAAAAAAAGAAAAAGAAGGAGGTTGGTTTCGGTTTAGTGAAATGGTATGAAACAAATAAGAAAATCGGCACAAGGGTTGTAAAACAAAAGAAAGAAAATGAGAAGGAGGATCACTAGTTTCTGCTTGCACAATAAAAGAAGAAAGAAGAACAAGGTGGGATTTCTAATAAGGGTGCTTGAGGTTTGGTTGACACAAAAGGTAAAAGAAGAAAACGCAAAAGAAGAGTGCAAGATTGGCAATTGAAGTTGCTTTGTGCTTCGGTTTCAAGGAGCAAGAATGGAAGGTTTTCTCTCTTTTTTTTTTTCGGCTAAAGCTGTTTGCTATTCAAGAGATCTTTTACTAGCTTTGATTAAACAAGGAAAAAAAATTAACTTCCCCAAAACAAAGTTTGACCGAACCTACCCAAAAGCCTTAGTGGCAAAATTTCGGCACTCTCCCACAAGCTTACCAACCGGCCACACACTCCCTCTCCCCCCAAACTCTCACCAAATCCGCCAACTCCCCCCATTTACTCCCACACCACCAATTCAAATCCCATGACCAAGTCTCCCTCCTACTTTCACTCTCCACCCCTCTTTTGAATGTGAAGACTAAGTCCAAGCTAGAGTTCAAGTTGCCTTCTATCTCTTCCTCCATGCCGTCCAAAAATGAGAGCCAAAGGGTGGGATTCTCATGACTTGAACACAAGACCTCCCCCTTGTAGATGACGCCACACCCACACTCTCCATGTGGCGCATGCTTGCCACTTTGCTAGCTCCTTGTTTGTGCTTTAAATTCACTTAATTTAATTAAAAACCCCATCTCCTTCAGCTCCTATCCCCTAAAGCCCAAAACAAAAATTTTCCCACCTACTCAGGCACACTCCTAGCCTTCATCTAAGTCCCAAACCATACAAACAACATAATAGCTCACCAATGATCATGCAACAATGCCAAAATAAATTAACCCCTTAACCCGGATATTACAGTTCTACCCCTTAAAAATAATTTCACCTCGAAATTACAGCGCCGTAAGAGTTATGGTATTGTTGTCTCATCGTGTCCTCGAGTTCCCACGCCGCTTCTTCCACGCCATGATTCCGCCAAAGAACCTTAACCAGAGGCACAGACTTTCTGCGCAGAACCTTCACATCCCGACCTAAAATCTGTACAGGCTCTTCCTCCATGGACATATCTGGATTCACCTCGATCTCCTCTACTGTTACCACATGTGATGGATCGGAACGATAACGCCGAAGCATCGAAACGTGGAACACGTCGTGAATCTGACTTAGCTCTGCTGGCAACTCGAGCTGATATGCAACTGGTCCCACTCGTCTTAATACCTTATACGGCCCAATAAACCTCGGACTTAGCTTGCCTTTCTTCCCGAACCTTAATACTTTCTTCCACGGTGAGACCTTCAGGAAAACCCGATCTCCCACAGCAAATTTAATATCTCTCCTCTTAAGATCGGCATAGGACTTCACGGTCCAAGCTTCCTTCAATCGAGCTCTAATCAACTTAACCTTATCTTGGTCTCAAGAACCAACTCTGGTCCCAATAATCGACGCTCACTTAACTCCAGTCCAACAAGTTTGAACGACACTTTCACCGCATAACGCCTCATAAGGTGCCATCTTGATGCTCGCTGATAATCGTTGTTGTAGGCGAACTCGATAACGGTAGATACTCCTCCCAACTACCCTCAAGTCCAATACACAACCTCAAGCATATCCTCCAAGATCGTATAACCCCTTTTCCGACCGTCGATCTGCGGATGAAATGTTTGTCTGAAATCTAACCGTGTACCAGAGCTCGATGTAACGCCTTCCGTAACCTTGACGTGAATCTTGGATCCCTATCCGAGATGATTGATACGGCACTCCATGCGATCTCACAATCTCGACACATACTGCCTTTGCCAACCTCTGCAGTGAGTAATCCACCCTCACCGGAATGAAGTGAGGTGATTTAGTCGGTAGATCCACAATTACCAGTGAATCCTTCTTGCTCGGTAAGCGGTAATCCACCGACGAAATCCATAGTTATTCTTTCCCACTTCCACTGTGGAATCTTCACTTTGGTCAAGCAACCCAGACGACAACAACCGGTGCTCACTTTAACTTCGCCGACAAGTCGACACTTACCCACAAACTTCGGTCACCTCCTTTTTCGCACCCGGCCACCGTAATCGTTCTTTGAGGTCCCTATACATTTTGTTGCCTCCATGATAAGCATAGAGGCTCTTGTGTGCATCTCAAGAATCTTTTGCCTCAACTTAGAATCTCTCGCATACAAGCCTTCCCTGAAAACACAAAGACCCCATCATGGACAAGCTATAACCTTTCAAACCATTATTCGCACTTGTGTCCTCTGCGACTCGTAACCTCATCCAACAAGCTGCTTTTCTCGATCTGCTCAACCCAAGTAGGCTTAACCTACGCTCGCGAGAATACTCCGTCGTCATACAAACTCAAGTGGGCAAACAACGCCTCAAACCGAATAACCTTACGGCTCAATGCGCCCGCCACCACATTAGCCTTACGGGTGATACTCAATTGAGCAATCGTAGTCTTTTAGCGACTCAATCCATCGGCCACTGCCTCGATTCAAGTCTTTCCGAGTGGAAGGTACTTGACTCTTATGGTCCGTATAAACTATCGATCTTTCTCCGCACAAGTAATGCCTCCATATCTTTAAGGCAAATACTACATACGCAAGCTCCAAATCGTGCGAGGATAATTTACCTCATGTGGCCTCAAATTGTCGGGATCGTAAGCCACCACCTTTCCTTCTGCATCAAGACACAACCCAAGCTCAGTATGTGATGCATCGCAAGACATCGTGAATTCCTTACGGCCTCAGTTGAATCGAACCGGAGCTTGGTCAAAATCTTCTTCAACTTATCGAAGCTCTCCTGCTGCTTCTTCACCAAACAAACGGAACTCCCTTTCTCGAGAATTTGGTCATCGGTCTTGCAATTAACGAAACCCTCTACAAATCTTCTGTAGTATCCTCGCCAACCCCGAAAACTCGAATTTTCGCCATCGACTTAGGCGGCTTCCACTCCAAAACCGCTTCTATCTTTACGGGTTCACTCTAATCCCTCGTGACACTACATGACCCAAGAATGTCACCTCCCGAGCCGTAACTCGCATTTATTGAACTTAGTGATGATTGTTTCTCCCTTAGAATCGCAATATCACCCGTAAATGAGCATCATGCTCTTTCTCGATCCTTGAGTATACCAGGATGTAAATCGATAAAAACTACCACGAATCGATCTAAGTATCTGTTGGAACACCCTATTCATCGATCCATGAAAGGCTGCCAATGCGTTAGTCAAACCGAACGGCATAACTAGGAACTCAAAATGCCCATACCGAGTACGAAATGCCGTCTTCTGAGATATCCGCCTCTTTTACCTTCAACTGGTGATACCTGCACCTTAGGTCGATCTTGAGAAAATCGACGCTTCTTCAAATTGATCAAACAAGTCATCTATCCGAGGCGGTGGATACTTGTTTTTGATCGTCGACTTATTTAGTTGGCGGTAGTCTATGCACATCCGCATAGTACCGTCTTTTCTTCTTTACAAAAATCTGGTGCTCCCCATGGTGAAATGCTTGGCTTCGATAAAGCCTCGGTCCAACAATTCTCAGATTCGAGCCTTAAGCTCCACTAACTCCTTAGGTGCCATCCTCAGACGGACAATGGATCTTGGCGCGATTTGATATGATCTATTCGAACTCTACCTCCCGATCTGGTGGCAAACCCTAAGCTCCTCGAAACACATCCACAAATTCCCTAGCTGTCGAAGCGGTCTCCACAAAGACTCCTTAGCCTCCAAGGCGTACACATGCACCATATATGCTTGACCTTTTCTCGACCATTTTCTCGGCTTTCAGAGCGGATACCACATTGGACGAGATAGTTTCTCCTATTACCGATCGAACTACCTCATCACCTCACCGTGTTTCAGAACTATGCGCTTAACATTGCATTCAACTTCACCGGTGCTTACTCACCACCCATCCCAAAATCGATCGAACTCCCCAAACTAGTTCCATCGATCACTCGAAGATACCCTTGGAGTTCTAGAGGTATCGCCTCTATACAATTTATCTACCACTACAGAGTGACCTGAGGGCTTATTACGGCCATCCGCCTAGAAGATATCTCGTAGTCTAAATCCATGGTCTTCACTATACTACTTGCAACATACGAGTGTGTTGAACCCACATCAATCAAAGCAATAAATGGAGAACCAAAGATAAAAAACGCACCGTAATGACGTCCGGTCGTCGCTTTCCTCTCGGCTACCAACATACACCAACCCGGTTGTCCGCCTCGAACTACTGCACCTCTCGCTCGGTGCTCCACTACCACCGTAACTATTACCTCCTCGCCATTACCTCGGCCCTCTGCGGTGGTCCATTATTTTTTGTCTTGACACGGCCCCGATTCTCGATCAATTCTAGCTAACTTGCGGGCAATCCTCACTCCGGTGGTCCAATGAGCCACACTCAAAACAACCTCTACCATCACCCAACATCCTCCCGGTGAGCCTTTCCACAGCGGTTATAATGCGGCGGTCCCCGCCTAGTAGCAACAAACCTACCTGATCGACGGCCCACTCGGTCTAGCCTTTTGCCGACACCGATGACCCGGAAGATCCAAAACTCCGCTTATGACGGTTTCTATCCATACCGCCTCACGACTCTTTAATGCCCTCGGCAACCTTCGCTTCCACTAGGCGCAAATTCCGCTCCTGCTAGGCGCAATTATCGACTTTAGTTCGTCCTCGCAGCCATCCTCAAAACGAACGCACCTCTCATGCTCAGTAGCCACCATACCCCTGGCATACCGACTCAGCCTCAGAAACTCCGCCTCGTACTCCGACACAGATTTGCTCCCCTGGACTAACCTCAGAAATGCTTTTCTCTGCTCATTTATGTAGTTAGCTCACGCATTTCTTCGATAAGCGGCCGAAAATAGTCCCATGTCGATCTTCACCAGAAGGCTATCACGGACCGTGAGCCACCAATCGATATGACTCATCTCGAGAAGTGATACGATCCCTTTAATTTTTCTTCTTGGTCGGTCCAGATCATCCATGATCCGCTCATCGCTTCTAGCCAATACTCGGCGATCTTTGGGAGCAACACGAGACACCGAAAAGAATTCACCCCATTTGTTCAAGTCGCCAGTACGATTTCCTAGCTCCTACACCTCCACCGCTCCAGCCTACCCTTTCTAAAACCCAGAGATCGCTTTGTGACAACTGCGTCATCGCCGGCTGCTCTTGAACTCACCACCTCCACTGGTGGTGGGCAAGTACCTCATTCTCGAACCACGCCTGAACCTACACGGCTCGAAGCAGATCATCCCCTCACGACCACGCCCACGACCACGCCCACCGGGTACTCATGACTAAATCTCGTCTGATTAAAGAATTTTATGTATCAGTCATTATTCCACTGTGTTTAAAGCAAAGTCTTATGAATTTTTAAAGAAGCTTTGTTTTCACGAGTCCACAGAGTCCTATTAATTTCAGTCTCTAAAGTAGTCTTACTAGCCAGCCAATCATATCAATCAATATCACAACAAATAGTGCAGGTACTTACAGGCGGCTTAATCGGTGCGGTGACTCGGTGCCATGCCTTCAAACCATACTTTTAAAATGAATACTTGAAAACTATAGTTTTAAAACATTTTGGGCCTCGGGCCCACCTGTAAAGCTTTTAAACTTGGCTCGATACAAAATTGTAACACCCCAAACCCGGTCAATACACCACCAAGAACTGTATGCTACAGGGAAAAAGGTTTTGGGTGGTTTAGGTTGAAGTCTAGAAGTCGATGAAACACTTTGCGAAACTTTGTATTTGAGGAAAACTTGAGTAGGTTTTGACTAAAAATTTATGTTGTATTTGAAAACCCAGAGAGCTTTGAAAATTTATCTCAAGTGTAGGTAAAACTAATTTATGCTGGGTTTGAAGTTTAAGTTGTTTCATATTATTACCAAAGTATTTTGTCTTAGTAGAAAATCATATTTAAGTTAGAAAAACAATTCAAGTTCATTTTGTTCTAAGTTATAGTATGATACCCAATGGTATAGTTTAAAACATCACTTTTTGCACCTTTGAAATCGTTATCTTTCCAAGTTTTAGCACATTTTAACTCAAGTAGTTTGTTAGAGCATATTATAAATCCAACAATCGTAAACAAAACAAAATTTAAAAGGCCATTTACAACCCAAATAAAACCAAATAGTAATAATAAAACTTAAGTACCAAATTTCTTAAAAGTCCGAGCAAATCTTTATTTCAAGATGGCATGAGCACCTCGAGTCCATCCGGCTCCATGTCCGCGTCTAAGTGTCACTGAAAAGTCAAAGGAGAGTGAGTCGCAAGACTCAATGTATAATTCTCTCCCCAGTATAACATGCCAACACACATATCATAACAAAATAATGCGATAATGCACCGTTCCTAACCAACCATATCGCCTTTTCTACCCGTGTGGTACCAAACCTTTGGTGGTGCCAAACCACCGTGACCCAAAGTCACGATATCCATCTTGTGGTACCAAACCACCGTGACCAAGTCACAATAATCCAATGATGGGGCCAACCCATCGTGTGATACCAAATCACTAGCGGCGATCCCATATCTCAAAAGTGGGGCCAACCCACGGTGGTGTTAAACCACAGGACAAGTCGCAATGAGGTGCCAAACCTCCGTGTCCCAAAGACACAATGTGATACCAAATCACTTTGGTGACCGTAGTCACAAAATCGATGATGGGGCCAACCCATCGTGTGATACCAAATCAGGCGTCAATCCCGTATAATCAATGTGGGGCCAACCTTTGTGGTACTAAGCCTTTGGGACGAGAGGCCGAGGTGCCAAACCTCTGGTGACCCAAAGTCACAAAATATCATTGTGGTACCAAACCCTTTGGAGGTGCCAAACCTCTGGTGTCCCAAAGACACAGTGTCCCAAAGACACGGATATCATACTCCCCCTCCTCTCATATCACCCAAACACATAACATACTAGATGCAAAATCGTGCAATCATGCTATCGTGCTCACATGCTAAATATGGCATCTCAAAGTATCAACAATCATGATATCATCATCATCACATAACTCATAATGAAACGGACTTACAGAATCCGTATCCATACCTCAATGGGTATCGAGATAATCAATTGCCTTTGTTTCACTTACAACAAAGTTATCACATTATTAAGTTAAGGCGGTGTGTTGGTTTACATACACAATTTATGAGGTATTAATCCCTAAAATCGATTCGTCTCTCGATCACTTCTACAACTCGAATCCTACAATCGGCCAACAAATGGATTAACCATCATACCATTCGCCACAAGCATTAAACCAAAAGGGTTTACCCAATAGTCCTTACCTTGCAAACGTTTGGCTTCCTACCAAACTCGAACCACAAAGGTTTCTCTTTACAAACGGCCTCCACCTAAAAAGAAAATCCATTAATCCATTGAGACTTGCTTTAACGAGGCTAAAAGAATGGACTAACAAAATACTCCTCTTACCACCACTTAACAATCGGCTAAAAGAGTTGGAAGACTCCTCTTGATTATTCCCAAAGTCCAAAGACCCTATCTGAAAAGATTAAACAAGAAGTTAACACCTTTTAACCAATACCGATATCAGCCCTTAACATACCAAGAATTGGTGAAATACCATAGAAAGAGAAATGGCCATTCGGCCAACACTTACCCCCTTTAGTAGACCGATTGATCACCAACACCCCAACTCAACCAATAATCGGCCTACCAACTACTAAGAGAGGAGAAAGATTCGGCCACTGCTTGGAGAAAGAGAAAGAATAACAAGAGTGAGTGCTCTCGGTTTTGAATGAAAAGAAATAAGAAAAGGGAAGTAGGAGAGAAAGAACTTCTAGCTACTAATGACCAAAATCGGCAAGGGTTTGATTGTGGTTGTGTTCGGTTTAGATGAAGAAGATGGAGGATGTAGGTTTTGGTGAAATGTGTTACGGTCAAAAAAAAGAAAAAGAAGGAGGCTGGTTTCGGTTTAGTGAAATGGTATGAAACAAATAAGAAAATCGGCACAAGGGTTGTAAAACAAAAGAAAGAAAATGAGAAGAGAGGATCACTAGTTTCGGCTTGCACAATAAAAAGAAGAAAGAAGAACAAGGTGGGATTTCGGCAATAAGGGTGCTTGAGGTTTCGGTTGACACAAAAGGTAAAAGAAGAAAACGCAAAAGAAGAGTGCAAGATTGGCAATTGAAGTTGCTTTGTGCTTGGTTTCAAGGAGCAAGAATGGAAGGTTTTCTCTCTTTTTTTTTTCTACTAAAAGTCATTTGCTATTCAAGAGATCTTTTACTAGCTTTGATTAAACAAGGAAAAAAATTAACTTCCCAAAACAAAGTTTGACCGAACCTACCCAAAAGCCTTAGTGGCAAAATTTGACACTCTCCCACAAGCTACTAAGCCACACACTCCCTCTCCCCAAACTCTCACCAAATCCGGCCAACTCCCCCATTTACTCCACACCACCAATTCAAATCCCATGACCAAGTCTCCTCCTACTTTCACTCTCCACCCCTCTTTGAATGTGAAGACTAAGTCCAAGCTAGAGTTCAAGTTGCCTTCTATCTCTTCCTCCATGCCGTCCAAAAATGAGAGCCAAAAGGGGTGGGATTCTCGCGACTTGAACACAAGACCTCCCCCTTGTAGATGACGCCACACCCACACTCTCCATGTGGCGCATGCTTGCCACTTTGCTAGCTCCTTGTTTGTGCTTTAAATTCACTTAATTTAATTAAAAACCCCATCTCCTTCACTCCTATCCCTAAAGCCCAAAACAAAAATTTTCCCACCTACTGGGCACACTCCTAGCCTTCATCTAAGTCCCAAACCATACAAACAACATAATAGCTCACCAATGATCATGCAACAATGCCAAAATAAATTAACCCTTAACCCGGATATTACAACCAAAATACCCCTAGAATTTCCAAATTTATCGAAAAGCCCTAAAATTTTAAAATTTTCGAAATACTTTTTGACAAAATTACCAAGGAACCCTATTTGACAAATTACGAAAATACCCCTATAAGACAAATTACGTAAATACCCCTGGGTAGTGGAAAAACAACAACAATGAAAACTACAACATTTCTATGAATGAACGGAAGTTCATAATTGATTGATGGATGTATGAATGTGAAGACTGTGTGCATGTATGAATACGAAAGAACCACTCTTAAAATTCTTTTCATAAAACTTCATCATGGATAATCAGTGGAATAAGGGCTAATTCATAAAACTTTCTTAAATCAGATTAAAGCACATCGTTAGATATGAATTCTAGAGAACGCGGTCGTCAAGGACGCGGTAGAGGAAGAATGGCTGTGTCAGAACCCGTTAGATTGGGTCAAGGGTCTGACAATGAGTTATCACCGCCACCACCACCCCAATTTACCGTTTGTCGAAAGCGAGCTTAGACGGGGATGATCTCAGTATCGCGGGCTATCTTTGCGAGTTTTAGAAATGGTGGCTGGCGCGGGTGGAAATACGGGAGCTCAAAAATCTATACCCGAGTGACTCGAGCCAACGGGGCTGATGTGTTCCGTGGAGTATCCAGTGTGGCACCCAGTACAGCTGAGTACTGGTTAGAAGCAACCGAGCGCATTATGGATGAGCTCGATTTGACCCCGGAGGAGAAGTTGAAAGGAATGGTGGCACTACTACGAGATGAAGCGTATCAATGGTGGTTAACAGTGAGGGATGGTGCTACTGCTGAGGATTTGACCTGGGAGTATGCTAAGGAGGCATATCAAAAAAAGTATGTCGGCACACGATATATTGATGAGTAGAGGAAAGCTTTTCTGTGGCTGGTTCAAGGAAACAAGTTAGTAGCAGCGTATGAAGCTGAATTTCTGAGGTTAAACCGATATACTCGAGGAGTAGTGGCTACGGAGCATGAGCACTGTGTGCGGTTCGAAGACGGTCTAAGGGGTGACCTAAAGTTATTGATAGCTCCACATCAGGAACGAGAGATTTCTGCTTTAGTAGAAAAGGCTAAGGTAGCCGAGGGAATCAAGGATTTAGTTAAGCAGAGCTCTGATAGGAATAGACCCAAAAGGGGTTATGGGTCGTTAGGAAATGTGCAGAAGAGGCCTAGAGTTGATGGGCCGCAGAATCAGAAGCTGGTATAGGGTGGCAGTATCGTCCTTGTGATCATTGTGGAAAGAAGCACTTAGGGGAGTGTTGGAAAAAGACGGGAGGATGTTTTAGGTGTGGGTCCAAGGACCATATGCTCAAAGATTATCCTAAGAAACCGGATGAAAGTCGATCGCAATTCGAATGTTAATCGGGCTAGTAGAGGAGGACAAAGAACCTCAACGAGGTCGTGGTTCGAATAATGAGGTAATGGTGCTTTGGCGGGGACGTGGAACACAAAGCGCAGGAGTCGCTAATCTTGAGGCAAGGCACCGAGTTTGGTTTATGCGGTTCACTGAAGGGAGGATGGAGATGCACCGGACGTCACAACCGGTACGTTTTTTATTTATGGCAAGCCTTATTATGACTTAATTGATGTGGGCTCGACCCATTCTTATGTTGCCTGTAGTGTAGTTGAAACACTAGGCTTAGACTCTAAACTTTCTGATAGAGAGATGACGGTAGTAAGCCTATTAGGCCAAATTGTAGTGGTGAATAAGATCTTTCGGAATGTATCCCTAAAAATTCAGGGAGTGAGCTTTCGGGCTGACTTAATAGAGTTACCCTTCGGAGAATTTGACCTCATACTTGGTATGGATTGGTTAGTAGAACACCGAGCCGTGTTGGATTGTACGGCTAAACGAATGGAGTTAAGGACCCCGGAGGATGAGGTGGTCATTATGATAGGAGAAAGAAGAAATTACTTGTCTAATGTAGTTTCGGTGCTTAAGGCTGAAAAGATGGTTCGTAAAGGGTGCGAGGCATTTTTAGCCTTCGTAAGTGCTTTGGATAGAAAGGAGGAAGGTGTCAATGGAGTTAGAACGGTAAGGGACTTTGAGGATGTGTTCCTAGAGGAATTACCAGGAATACCCCCAGATAGGGAGGTGGAATTTGGAATAGACTTGCTACCGGGAACAACTCCTGTGTCAATCGCTCCATACCGAATGGCGCCAAAAGAGTTGGTTGAACTCAAGGCTCAAATCCAGGAATTACTTGACCGTGGGTTTATCCGGCCCAGTATGTCTCCGTGGGGAGCACCGGTTTTGTTTGTAAAGAAGAAGGACGAAACTATGCGTATGTACATAGATTACCGTCAGTTAAATAAGCTGACCATTAAGAACAAGTATCCTTTGCCAAGGATTGATGACTTGTTTGATCAGCTGAAAGGGGCCGCAGTATTCTCAAAGATAGACTTGAGGTCGGGATATCATCAGTTGAAGGTGAAGGAGGCAGATATCCATAAGATAGCTTTTAGGACAAGGTACGGCCATTTTGAGTTTGTCGTAATGCCGTTTGGGTTGACCAATGCTCCAGCCGCGTTCATGGATATGATGAACCGAGTTTTCCAACCTTACATGGATAGGTTCATCGTCGTGTTCATCGACGATATTTTGGTGTATTCCAAGATTGAAGAGGAGCATGATGAGCATCTCCGAGTTGTGCTGCAAGTGTTAAGGGAGAAGAAGCTCTATGCCAAATTCAGCAAGTATGAATTTTGGCTCAAGGAGATGGCGTTCTTAGGGCATGTGGTATCCGCAGAGGGAATAAGAGTGGATCCTAGGAAGATCGAAGCGGTGTTAGATTGGAAACCGCCTAGGTCCGTGGCTGAGATCCGAAGTTTCTTAGGTTTGGCAGGCTATTACGGAAGGTTTGTAGAAGGGTTCTCATCTATAGCCACGCCTTTGACAAAGTTGTTGAGGAAGGAAGTACCCTTTGTATGGTCGGATAAGCAGCAGGAGAGCTTTGAGAAGCTTAAGAAGGTCTTAACGGAAGCTCCGGTATTGATTCAGCCAGAGGTAGGAAAGGAATTCACGGTGTATTGTGACGCTTCCCATATAGGTTTGGGATGTGTATTGATGCAAGACGGGAAGGTAGTCGCATATGCATCTTAGCAGTTAAGGCCGCATGAGGTTAACTACCCAACCCATGACTTGGAATTGGCAGTCGTGGTTTTCGCCCTTAAGGTGTGGAGGCACTATCTCTATGGAGAAAGGTCAGTGATCTACACAGACCATAAGAGCCTTAAGTATCTGTTGACTCAGAAAGAGTTAAACTTGAGGCAGCGAAGGTGGGTGGAGTTATTGAAGGATTATGATTGCTCGATAGAGTACCACCCGGGCAAGGTGAATGTGGTAGCTGATGCCCTAAGTTGGAAGGTTGTGTCAAGTCTAAGGGCTATGTTCACTCACTTAAGCTTGTACGATGATGGAAGCGTGTTGGCAGAGTTGCAAGTCAAACCCACATGGCTGAATGAGGTGAAAAGGGGATAGTTGACTGATAAGGACCTAAGTGCTAAGTTATAGCAAGTACAAAAAGAGAGTTAGAGGATTATGGCGCTAATAATGAAGGGGTATTGTGCTACAAAGGAAAAGTCTGTATGCCGAGGGACAAGGAGTTAAGATAGAGGATTCTTCGGGAAGCGCATAGTAGCCCTTATGCTATGCATCCCGGAGGCACTAAGTTGTACAGAGATTTAAGAGAAAATTTTGGTGGCCTGATCTTAAACTGGAAGTTACTGAATTCGTAGGAAAATGTCTGACATGTCAGCAAGTTAAGGCTAAACACCAAGTTCCATCGAGATTGTTTCAGCCAATCAAGATTCCACAGTGGAAGTGGGAAAGAATTACCATGGACTTAATTAGTGGGCTTCCCCTTACGCCTACTAAGAAGGACTCGGTATGGGTAATAGTGGACCGTTTGACTAAGTTCGCACATTTCATCCCGGTAAGAGTGGATTATTCCCTTTAGAAGTTAGCCAAATTATACGTGGTAGAGATTGTAAGTTTACACGGAGTGCGGTGTCAATTATTTTGGATAGAGACCCAAGGTTCACATCTCGGTTTTGAAGGGCACTTCATCAATCTTTAGGCACTAAGTTGGACTTCACTCTGACCTTTCATCCACAATCGACGGGCAACTGAACGGGTAATATAAGTGTTAGAGGATATGTTGAGAGGTCGTGTGATGAATTTCGAGAAAGTTGGGAGGATTACTTGCCTTTAGCGAGTTCGCCTACAACAAATGCCTATCGTGCTAGCATTGGATGGCACCATATGAAGTATTGTATGGTTGGAAGCATCGAACTCCTACTTGTTGGTGAGTTAGGAGAACGTCTAGTTTTGGGACCGAGTTGGTGGCGTAAATCAAGAGAAGGTTGAGATAATCCGAGCACAGTTAAAGGAAACCTCGATAGGCGTAAGTCTTACGCCGACCTCAAGCGGAAGGAAATAGAGTTTGAAGTGGGAGACCAAGTGTTTCTGAAAGTCTCACCTTGGAAGAAGGTGATGAGGTTTGGTCGGAAAGGGAAGTTAAGCCCAAGGTTTATAGGGCCCTATCGAGTACTAAAGCGAGTTGGGCCAGTGGCATATCGCTAGAGTTGCCACCAGAATTGCAGTAGATGCACGACGTATTCCATGTATCCATGCTAAGTCCAGATTTATCCATCTCACGTGGTACCAGTTGAAGAAGTGGAGCTAAGTCCAGATTTATCCTACGAGAAAGAGCCGATTCAGGAACGTGATGTGAAAGTGTTACGGAGGAAGTCAGTTCCTCTAGTCAAAGTGTTATGGCACAATCATGGATCGGAGGAAGCTTCATGGGAACCAGAGGAGGCAATGGGATAGCAATACCCTCAATTATTTTAGCTAAGAAATTTCGAGGATGAAATTATTTTAAGGGGGTAGAACTGTAACATCCTAAAAAGGACCTATGCATTTTCGATTTAATTGTATGAAATGACATGTCTTATGTGTTATAAATGTATTATGAACATTTTTGGAAACTTGGAAATGTAAGAAATGATTTAGAAATGTTAAGTTTCAAAAAGAGGAAAGTGAACATTTTGGAAACCTAAGTAAAAAGAGGAAAGTGAACATTTTGGGAAACCTAAGTTAAAAGAGGAAAGTGAACATTTTGGAAACTTAAGCTAAAAGAGGAAAGTGAACATTTTGGAAAATTAAGTTAAAAGAGGAAAGTAAACATTTTGGAAACCTGGAAAATGTATAGAAATGTGAAGTTTAAAAGTGGAAACTAAGGCAAGGTGGCCTTAAGAAAATTAATAGGAGGAATTTGACACATAAACAGGCTTGTCAAAGTGGCTTGAAGGCACCATTTAAAATCCCAGCACACAAGCTTGTATATTTGGGCGAGGATCGAGTCACTTGGGAAGCAAATAAAAGAAATTTTATTTTGCTTCCGGAGAGATAGGTGGATCGGCATTATGGCTCTTAAAAGAGGAGTTTTATTCCCTTTAAAATTTTACTAAATAGGGATAAATAATAGATTTAATATTAGATTACTTTAAGTGGATTATTGATGAGATTAATTAAGGTGATAAATAAAAGATAAACTTTATCAAAATAAGGAAGAGTGGTAGCCAAGTAAAGGACTCTAGCTAGCAATTTTGGCTACTAGAGGAAAAGAGGCCATTCATTCATTCACTCTTCCTTTGCCGAATTTCTTAAGCAAATTCTCCTCTCTCTGCCGAATTTCCTAGAGCCTTGTTCTTCTTCTTTTGTTAGCCAAAGCCAAAAATTCAAGATGCACCATTAGCCGATTTCTTTTCTTTCCAAATCCATCAATAGCCGAATCTTGGTGGGGCTTCTAGTAAAAGTGCTGTCGATTTCTCCAAGTAAGAGTAAGATCTAGACTCGGTTTCCACTCTTTTCTTTTTAAGCTCTGTCAAATTTAGGACTAATCCCTCATATTGTATTTTGGTTGAAACTATGGAAGGAATTTTGAGATTTAGGTGGTGTCGACTAGAGAAAGAGGAGTTCTCGTGATTTCAACACTCAAGGGTTTTCGACAAGATAAGGAAGCAATGATCCAATTTGGGATATTAGATTTGGAAGGTAAGCACATAAGAATGTTCGCCAAGGGTGATTTGATACCTAGATCTATTTGATAATCGTTTAAAAAGTCGAAACTAACTGCATTTAAGTGATTCAATGCTTGGCGAATACAAGAAGAAGCATATAAAGAATTTCGGATTTGAATAGTCATCAAATCGTCACCAAAGGTAAGAAGTTGGCTACATAAATCCTTTGATTTGGGCTATAGCCGATTAGGCTTTAAAAGAAAACACTAAGTTTGGCGAATAGGCCTTTGCTAAATATTACCATGTTGGCGAATGTAAGGACTTAAAATCTAAAGCAATAGATCGGTTTTTTTCGGATTTCAAGGAATTCGTTAAGCAAATCGTGTGTATTCCACACTAATTCTTAATATGTTTTATGGCAATATTTGATATGTGCTTGTTTATAAGAATGTGAATATGGCTAACGTCTTCGTGTACAATTACAAAGTACTTAGGTACGCTTCCTACTCCTACTAGGATTACGAAATATGTTATATTTAACATGTGAAAAGTGACATGAATATGAACTTAAGCATGATATGCATAATATGAAAATATGGGGCATTCGGGTTATATGAGAAAGGGAAGTGAATGTGGTGACTTGGTCTCACTATCCGAATGTGGTGACTTCGGTCACATTATCGAATATGGTAACCGGTTACATTATTCAATGTGGTGTCTCATGACACAATTATTTAATCTGGTGGCTATGCCACGAATTTTATATGGGTGATGAGCACGTCAATCGCAATGATCGCCTTGATGGAGTGTAGTGGAAGGAAGGTTGACTTAGTAGTCCCCACGGTGTGCAAAAGTTGGTACGGGGATGTGTAGCGGATGGTATCTAGGTGTGGGTTCGGGATTGCATCATTATTATTATGTGAACATGATATGTATGGTATGCCTAAATCTGTTAAATTTTAGTGTTGGTTAGACAATGAGTCTGTTGACTCACCCGTTAATAGGGAACATGTTTCGTGATGAACAAAGTGATGGACGGGACGGCAGAACTTGTGGTGGCCATGCTCAGCTTAAAGTTTTATTTAATTCAGACATTTTATTTTATTTAAGTACTCTACAATTTTATTTTTGGGTTTTATTTTATGTAATAAGGCCATAGTGATGATTTTATTGTTGTTTTTAATTACTATGTTACGAATTTATGTTATTTAAAGATTAAGTGAATTTAATTTAAAATAAACTTAAATATTTTGTCACCTGAAATAAATGGGTTTTCAATATAAAAAAAATAAACTTGTTTTCAACTCGAGCCCAACCCACAAACAAACTATCTTCAAAACACACAGTTTTCAAGGTATTGAAAAGAATTTTGAACCGGGTTACATCGAGGAACATACCAGACCTAGTCCAGGCTCGTGGGTCGGGTGTGGGGTGTTTCATTTCTTATGTTTTGTTTTATATTTTCTCTTGAGATGTTTTCTTATTTTGTTATGAACTAAACTCCTCAGATACATGAAGGGGATGAAACTTATGACGGATTTTGTTATTTGATTTCTAAATTATATGATAAGTACTTAGTTTGTTCTAAATTATGTTACTTAATTTATTCTGATGTGTTTAGGTGGAGGAGGAATAGACCCTGCTTAGGAGTAGATCTAACATAATTAAGCGGAGTTGATCGAGCACCTAGAGATAGGGTTACGAGATTTTGTCGGATTAGGGTGAAACCTAATATGGGAGTCCATTGATTGATTTCCTGCTTCCTTAGGGAGTTATTATAAGAGAAAAGAGTTCCACTAATTAACCTAAAGTTAGATGTTATTCGCTTCAAGAGAGGGTTTAATGTAGGTTAGGGAGTCTCACGGATCAAGCTAAGTAAAGAAATCATATGAATTAAAGGTTAGATAACAAGAGAAGTCATAGGTGGATTCTTCCTAAAGGTATCGTCGTAATCAACTGAGTTTTTCCACAGTCTTTTCCCAAAGTTTTGTTCTTTTGTCTTTGCATTTAGTTTAAGTATTTCATTTATAAACCAGTCACTCCATATTTCAGGCTAAATAATAGAAAGAAAGTGAGTAGTAGTACTTTTAGGTTCCTTTGGATTCGATAAGATATTCTTGCCTAAACTATACTACTATTCGATGGGTGCACTTTCCTCTATCGTTTCATAGTTAGTCTACAGGTTCGATTATTCTTTTTATAAATTTTAAAACTCGACTCTTTGACACGATCAAGTTTTTGGTGCCATTGCCGGGGAACACTAAAATATTAAGAAAGCTCTATTTCTATTACTTTAGCCAATTTTTTTATTACAATTTATTATTTTTATTTTATTATTATTATTATTATTATTATTATTTTACTTTGCTAATTTTTTTCCTCTATTTTGCTTTTTCCAGAAAATTTTACTCTATGGAAAAGATGGCACTGAATAATTATCAGTGGCAAGTTATGAGGACAATTCCTGCTAAAACAGCCAATGTCATCAACCTTGACGTGGTCACTAGGTTATCTAATCAGTTAGAGATGATGAATAAAAAGATTGGTGATTGGTATAGTCCTTTGCATGTACAACCAGAAATACAATATGATTTGAATCTAGGAGGCGTGGCGAATCCTGAGTACCCACCCTAAGGATATGGCATGGAAAATGAGCAAGCTCACTATACAGGTAACTATTCTAGATATCAAAATAATTTTTATAGTGAAACTTATAATACAGGTTGGAAGTACCATCCCAATTTCTCGTGGGATGATCAAAATAGCCAAAGATCGGAACTTCCTTCAGATTTTCAACAACCACCTCACCAACAAGAAGATGAGCCGAACCTCGAAGAGATGTTGATGAAATTCATGGCAGCCACAGATTCTCATTTCCAAAAGACTGAAGTAGCACTTGATGAACAACAAAAATCGATCAAAGGGATCGAGAATTAAGTTGGAGAACTTACTAGGTTAGTAGGACATCTCGCAAAGCTGATTTCTAAATGTCAACAAGGACTTCTACCAAGCAACACAAAAATAAACCAGAAGAACAAATTCAAGCCATCTCAGCCCATGCCAGTAAGGGGTTAGATGAACCTAATCCAATACAAAACGCCAAGGTAGATGAAGGTAAGGTAGAGGTAACACAAGAAAAGCCGAAACCGGTAATCAAGGAGTACCAACCTCGCATACCTTATCTTGAAGCAATGAAAAGTAACGATTCAGATGAACAGTTTAGTAAGTTTCTTAAACTCTTAAAGAAATTACATATTAACTTTCCTCTTCTTGTAGCTCTTTTTTAGATACCAGACTCAAGGAAAATTTTAAGACAGCTCTTGACCAATAAACGCGAATTAGATGAAGAGCACCACGTGCAACTAAACGTAATGTGCTCAGCAATTCTACAAAATAAACTGCCACAAAATTAAAAGATCCAGGGAGTTTTACAATTCCATGTTTAATTGGTAATTTATCTATTGATAATGCATTAGCGAATTTAGGGGCAAGCATCAATGTTATGCCTTACAAAATGTTTAAACAACTAGGTCTAGGGAAACCTAGACAAACTAGGATGAGCATTCAACTAATTGATAAAACTATAAGAATTCCTAGGGGTATAACAGAAAATGTTCTAATCAAAATTGATAAATTCATATTCCCAGTAGACTTTTTTGTTTTAGACATGGATGAGGACAACACGATCCCCTTAATTTTAGGAAGACCCTTTCTAGCAACTGCCAGAGCTATAATTGATATCTATGTACCTGAACTCATACTTCGTGTAGGTGACGAGATAGTCACTCTTCAAGCTCTTGACTCGGCCAGAACATCAAGTTATAAAGGTGAGAAAGTAAATTCAGTTGATAACGAACTTGTTCAACCTTCATTGCAGGAAACACCACAAAGCTACAAACCTGAGTCGGATCATGGACCTCGTGCCAACAAAGAAGAATTATATGAGGAACGAAGCCTTAGGGTTGACACACTAGAAGAGTGTAAAACACAATTTAAAGAAGAACCATAACCACCCGAGGAGAAACCAAAAGAAATCCCAAACGAGCTGACAGGAACAACAAATCACATCAAAATAGAGGATCAGGTATTGTTGAACAAGGAAGACCCTCGAATCACCAATTCAGAACTTAAGGAAAATGAAGAAATCACTTTTGAGGTACTTAATGTCTTCCTATACGGCACAATCAAGGTAAGCAATCCTAAATTCAACACTTTGAGGTAAACATTACTCGACTTAAACTTTACATCCATAACCGAGTTGATCGCATGAGAAAGTATTTCCACATCCTCAAACCACCATGATTGTGCGTACAACAAGTAAATCTAGCTCAAGACTTTAAACGAGCGTTTCTCTGGAGGCAATCCAATTACTAACCATACTAATTAGTTTGGTTTTATTTCTTTTCGTATTTAGGCATAGGTTTCCATACCCACACGGCCTTGCACACGGTCGTGGCCGTAGCCGTGTGGACAACACAACTAGGCACATAAGCGTGGACCTTATCTCTATTTAATAATTTACTTTTATTTATATTTATATTTTTATTTTTATTTTTATTTTTATTTTTATTTTTACTTCCTTTATTATTTTCTCCTTTTTCTCAATGGCATTTAGATTTTGCTTAGGATACAATAAAACCAAGCCGGCTACTTCGATGATTCAATTTCAAACGGTTCGATACACTTCCCCACGTTCACCTCCAATCTATCTGGTTTCTTTTCATGGACTTCATCCAAAAATTCAGGAAGTGTTACTTCTTCCTTCTCTTTCAATTTTATTATTACATAATTATCTATCTTTGTACATTAAGGGCAATGTACATCTTAAGTGTGGTGGGGTAAAAGTACCTGACTTTTTGCATTATTCTCAAATCCTAAATTTAGTCTTGTTTTCAAGTATTTTTCTCATATTACTAATTAGGATGAAATTTCTAATGATTTATGATTTTTATTAATATGTTTTAGATTAAGTCATAGTTAATTGAGCATTGATAATTAAATTTGAAGGATACTAGAGAATCAAGCATGAAAAGTCTACTTTCTAAAAATTAAAAATTAATAGGTCGTTGAACTGAATTTGAGTATTACTTTGAAGTTTGAAAATTACAGGGATTGATGTCAAAAATACCCATAATTTTTGTGAGATTTTGAGCCTTATAGAGCATATATTCTTTTTCGTGCTCACTTTTTTTTATTATGAGTGTGTCAACTTTGAACTGTTATTCTAGAACTTGCCTCGTTTATACATGTCGAGACCACATTAATGATTTGATATACTTAGATGATAAAGGCACCTAGGTTTAACCCACTTACTCCATAAAAAGCCTACCTTAACAAATTAACCCCTAGTAAACCCCGTTGAATCCTAACAACCTTTTTATTGACTCACCCACTAATATTAACCCAAAATCCCTTTGAATTTGTTATCACCATTCTTTTGACTACCCTTCAATCGAGGTTTGATTTGATTAAATTATCGAATTATATTAGTTCAGTAGTTACATTTATCATTTATGATGTAATATTTTAGTTTGTTCTTAAAAAAAAAACCCAAGTATATTCAATCCTAATTGTATATAAAAGAGCTTAGAGCATTTAAATTCCAATTGTTGATGAAAAAGCTCATATTAAAGTATTATGAAATTTTAAGTGATGAAAATACTCTTTATTATATAGTAATTATCAATAGTAGTATTATTAGTTTTCATTCGATGTAAATATTCATATTTAGTTCATTTTTTTAGATTAGGTAATTAGTCAATTCAATCTCGATTCTAACCCCCTAATTCAGACTGTATCCACACCCGTAACCTTAGACTCGTTACAACCCTGATAAAGACCTTTTGATTTGTGTATCATCTCATATACAGTGGTGGAGATTTGATTTTCAGGCAAGCCTATGGGATTAACTTTTCAGGTTCAACTTATGGGTGCTTATTTTTGAACCTTAAACACTTCGAGTGATTTGAGTGAATCTTTTGTGAGGATGTCAATCCTTGTCGATTTTGAATTAAAGGTAATTACTTAGATAATGGGAGACACCTATGTTTTCATACTACAAAGGTATGACTTATCGTAATTGACTCTTTAGGACTCTTTGAGTTAAATTATCCATGTAGAAATTATCTATGAATTATGATGAGACATTTTTTATAGGAATTATGAATTATGGAAAGTTCGTTTTAATTGTAAGTTGAGAATTTTGCTTGAGGACAAGCAAAAGCTTAAGTGTGGGTATTTGATAAACCGTTAAAGTAACAAATTTTAATCCCATATTTAGTATGCTTTTGGATGATTTAGCCCTCAATTTATTTAAAAGGTGCTCTTAATCCTTTCTTTTCATGTCTTTTACTCAGGAAAGCACCCGAGAACGAAAAGAATGAGAAATAAGCTTAAAACGGACCAAATTGGGCCAACTCAAGAAATTGGCACGGCCTAGACTTCAAGTCACATGGTCGTGCCTTGCCAATCATTCAAAGACACACCCAAAGCATGATTTGCATGGCCGTGTCCCAATCGACAGACCTGAAGCACAGCCTAAACCCCGACTTACATGGTCGTGCCTCAATCAACAGAATCGACACACGACCTGAAGGTGACTTACACGGGCGTGTGCCATGGCTCCGTGCCCCTACTACGGGAATGAGAAATTTCACTCGAATTTGGATGCTTGAAGCCAAAGAAACATACTCCTAAGTCCACTTAAACACCTTAATAGTAATTCTACCTGAAAGAGGTACTTAGGAGCCAAGTAAAGCATCTAAGGAGCCTATATAAACAACCCAAGGTAGCCGTTCTAAAGGGGAGTTTGGTAGAAGCTGAAATAGAGCAAAATTTGAGGAAGAGTTTTTGCAAGAGCTTTTATTCAGGGAATTACTCAAAGATGGCCAGTTGATCCATCTCAAGGAGCCGGGACTTTACTCAAGACAGAGGATCCCCTCTTCAATTTCTTCAGGGGGTTTTAGGGATTTCTTATGTTTTGTTTTATATTTTCTCTTGAGATGTTCTCTTATTTTGTTATGCACTAACCCCCTCAGATACCTGACGGGGATGAAACCTATGACGAATTTTATTATTTGATTTCTAAGTTATATGATAAGTACTTAGTTTTTTCTTAATTATGTTACTTAATTTAATCTGATGTGCTTAGGTGGAGGAGGATTAGACCCTGCCTAGGAGTAGATCTAACATAATTAAGCGGAGTTGATCAAGCACCTAGAGATATGGTTACGAGATTATGTCGAATTAAGGTGAAACTTAATATGGGAGTCCATTGATCGATTTACTAATTCCTTAGGGGGTTATTATAAGAGAAAGTGAGTTCCACTAATTAAACTAAGGTTAGACGTTATTCGCTTCGAGAGAGGGTTTAATATAGGTTAGTGAGTCTCACGGATCAAGCTAAGTAAAGAAATCATATGAATTAAAGGTTAGATAACAAGAGAAGTCATATGTGGATTCTTCCTGAGGGTATCATCGTAATCAACTGAGTTTTTCCATAGTCTTTTCCAAAAGTTTCGATCTTTTGTCTTTGTATTTAGTTTAAGTATTTCATTTATAAACTAGTCACTCCATATTTCAGGCTAAATAATAGAAAGAAAGTGAGTAGTAGTACTTTTAGGTTCTTTAGGTTCGATAAGATATTCTTGCCTAAACTATACTACTGTTCGATAGGTGCACTTGCCTCTATCGTTGTCATAGTTAGTCTACAGGTTCGATTATTCTTTTTATAAATTTTAAAACTCGACTGTTTGAAACGATCATTTGTGTTCTAAGAAATTTTGATCTCATTTAGAAGATTTTACAAGAAGCTCACACTAGTAGCTTGTCGATTCATCCTCGTAGCAGTAAAATGTATGGCAATTTGAAACAGATGTACTGGTAACCACGTATGAAACGAGAGATTTCAAAGTTCATATTGAAATGTTTGGTCTGTCAATAAGTTAAAGCTGAGCATCAAGTACCTTCTATTTTATTACAATCTATAATGATTCGAGAGTGGAAATGGGAATGTGTCACGATGGATTTTGTATTGTGATTGCCTTTATCTCTGAGAATGAAAGATGTTGTGTGGGTCATTATTGATCAATTGATAAAATTCGCGTGTTTCATTCAAGTGGGTATAGATTTTTCACTCGAGAGATTGGCAGAGTTGTATGTTGCTGAGATTGTTAAATTGCACGGTGTTCCAGTTTCTATTATTTTTGACAGAGATCCACGGTTTATGACTTAATTCTAGAGAAAGTTACACGAAGCTTTAGGTACTCAACTACATTTTAGCACAATATTTCATCCACAGACTGATATCCAGTCTGAGCAAGTAATTTAGATAGTCGAGGATATGCTTTGATGTTGTGTTTTAGAGTTCAAAGGTAATTGGGAGATATTTCTACCATTGGTTGAATTTACATACAACAACATTTATCAATCGATCATTAAGATGGTACCATAAGAAGCTTTGTATGGTTGAAAGTGTTGAATTCCATTATACTGGACTAAGCTTAGTGAGAAAAAGCTATTCGACATTGATTTGATTCGAGAGACCGAGGAAAAGGTTAAAGTGATACAAGAAAGCTTAAAGGTAGCTTCGGATCGACATAAATCTTATGCAAATTTGAAAAGGAAAGATATTGAATTTCAAGTTGGCAATAAAGTGTTTTTGAAAGTAAAACTTTGGAAGAAAGTCCTTGGTTTTGGCCGAAAAGGAAAGCTTAATCTGAGGTTTATTAGGCCGTACAAGATCATTGAGTGGATCGGACCAGTAGCTTATAGATTAGTTTTGACGTTAGAGTTAGAAAAGATTCACAATGTACTCCATGTATCTATGTTATGACGGTTTCGATCAGATCCTTCACATGTGATTTCACCAATTAACATTGAGATTCATCCAGATATGACATACACTGAAGAATTGATCAGAATTCTAGCTCGAGAGGTTAAAGAATTGAGAAATAAAAGTATAGCATTAGTGAAAGTTCTCTGGCAATGTCACGGAATCGAAGAGGTTACATGGGAATCGGAAAAAGTTATGAAAGTGCAATACCCAAACCTCTTTTCTAGTAAGATTTTCAGAGACGACAATTCCTTTAGGCGGAGAGTTGTAACAGTCCATTTTTAGTGAAATCAGAATAGAGGTTTTGGGACCATAAATTTGATGAGTAAATTATTATTTTATTATTATTTAAATGTCTATGGGATGTTAGTATGGTCGTATTAAAATTTCGTTAAGAAATTTTAACGTTTGAATGCTTAAATAAGTAAAAAAAGACTAAATCGTAAAAAGTACAAAAGTAGAGTTCTATTAGTTAAGGGTGTCAAATGGCTATGAAACTTTAAAGTGAAAGGATTTAGATGGTATTAGACCATTTGAGTGGTTAGTGGATATTCATGGCAAGGTTTATTTGAAATTTTGAATGTTCTTAAAGGTTAAAAGGTCAATTAGTAAATAAGGTTAAAATTAAATAAAATAAAATTTCATTTCCTATGCATTCATCTTCTTCCACCAATTTTCAAAAGAGAGAAACACCATTTAGGGTTCATTGATTCGGCTAAGAACATCCATTGCATGTAAGTGATTCTTGAGCTTGTTTTTAGTGATTTTTATGTTTTCGGGATCATTGTAGCTTAACCTAGCTAGCCCAGGGTGTAATATCCTAGAATTTGGGGTTCTGTGTTTTTATGTTTTCTGTGTGATTGTCTTGTTTTGTTTGTAATTTGGCATGTTTGGGGGTCCCCGGAAGGTTCAGGGTTAAGTCAGAGCTTTAGTAAAAATTTTATTTTTAGGCACTTTAGGGGAGAGCTAGTTGAGGCAGGTCTTAAGGGCAATTTCTTGTGTTTGTTGACACAAGAAGAGGTGTGGTGAAGTGGTAAGAAGACGCCACTTAAGGTGCAGGGGTGTGGCATCACAAGGAAACAGTAGGGGGAAGGAGTTCGAGTCTCATCAGTAGCATTCAGAAGCTTTAATTTTTTGTGCTTAGGGAGCTAAGGAGGTGGCTTTCGGCTGGAAACTTCATGGTGATTGGTTGAATGAGTCAAACCATTTGAATGGGTGGCCATGAGGTGTTTGTGGTGTTAAATTGGTCAAACTGATTCAAACGAATAAGGGAGTGAAAGTAGGAGGAAATCGGGGATATGGTGAAGGTGGGTAGTGGTGACCAAATGTTGGAGTGTGGGGAGGGGAAATTTCGGCTATGTGTGTTGTTTGGGCTAGGGCCTGATGGCATTTGATGTGTATTGACAAAACCAAGAGCATGGAGTAGTGTGTGTGCCGAATTACCAATTTGGTGAGTGACTTTTGTGTGCCGAAATTCTCTAAGTACATCTAGGGGTTCTTCTCTTTTTCTTTTTGTTGTCTCAACTTATTTCTCATCTTTTTCTCTTGATTACAAACCTCCCCATTCGTGTACCTCTTTTTCCTCAAGGTTACCAAAGCATCTTTGGCCGAATCTCTCTTCATCTTACACCCTTCACATTCTAGCTCATTTTCTTTTGCTACCTCCTTCACAAGCCGAAATCCCTTGAAGCCACCCCCTTGCAGAATCTCTTTCTTCTCCTTTGCTTTATTCCCTTGAACACCATAATCGAACCTCACTTCCTATCATCTCCTCTCTTGCCAAGCCAAAACTTTCCTTCTCCTCTACTATTTTCTTTCCTAGTCGAATCATCTCTCGAACTCTTCTTCTTCTTTAGCCAAAACCTTGCACCATCTCCATTGACACTTTTCCTTTCCTCTCTTGAGCCGAATAGCTCTCTTGAACCGAATAGCTCTCTTGGTCAAGTGAACCGATTTCATCCTGTTATTTGGTGGTTGAAGGTAATGATTCTCTTTTATCTCTTTTGTTAAAAACTGAATCTTCTATCTCTTTTTTCACTAACCGAACCTCTGGTTCTTTGTCATATGAATCGATGCTGCTCGTACAGCCTAAGACATGAGGGGCTACTCTTTTCTACCAAATCTATCTTGGTTTTTCATCATCATCAATGCAAGGTAATCTCATGTGATATTTTTCTCTTTAAGTTTCTTTTAGCCGATTACTCAAGGACCAACTTTTGTTGCTAGGCCAAACTTGTGGTTCTCTCACAACTCATCATTGATTCAAGGATAAACCAGTTACTGTGTGGTTCACCATTTACCAAGGTAGGAGTCACTTCCTTTTGGTTCTTGGTTGTTATATCCCTTATTGGTTGTAGTCTACTTTAATCAATTCGTTTGATAGTCAATCGATGTTTTCTCTACCTCTGATCAAGTCTATTTTAAGGATACAAGAAACGGTCAAGCTGAGGAGGGGAGTGTACCCATAGCCTCCTTTTCAAAGTTTAAAAGTCGTGCTGTGTCGACGGTTCGGGATTATTCGCCTGGTTGTGGTAGAGAGCCGACGTTTGCCTGGGATAGGGAAATAGCCGTTGTCCCTGCTAGTGAAAGCGTTGACATAGAAAGCTTAGTGTTACGCATTATCAGGTGTGTATTACTCACACACTTCTTTATTGTTTGTGTTATTAACTGTGTTGGCTGAAAGCCAAATGACTATTTGAATAGTTGAGATACCATCGGGGTAAGGTTAGAGATACCGGGTAAGTTATGCTATGATGATACTTTCGATTATATGCATGTATGAAATAAATATCTGTTACATATTGAAAGTATGTTTGCATTCATTTTTGGTATGATGAAATGAGCATGGGCTTGGGATTGAAAGGAAGGGGAAGTGTGAATCAGTGACTTTGTCACGGTGGTTTAAGAACCACGGTGGTTTGAAACCACGTAAACGTATATCAGTGACTTGTTTCGATGGTCTAAGACCATAGTGGGTTGGCCCCACGTATACATAAACTTATCAGCGATCGTCATGGTGGTCTGGGACACAGTTGGTTGGCCCTACGATTATATATATTTTAGTGACTTTGTCACGAGTGGTCTGGGACCACGGTGGTCAAGAACCACAGTGGCAGATGCCACGGGTGTTTGGATGATACAGGTGACCTAGAGGATGGAAGTACTAGGTTGGGTTGGGCTGCATTGCATACATGATAAATATATTGTACCTTGTGGGTTTAGTTTGCGTTATACGGGGATTTACCGGGTTTGGGGTGTTACAATTATGATATCAGAGCCAGTTTCAAAAACTCGACTGTGGGTATGAGGTTCAAAAATAATTTCAAAAGTTGGTTTAGAAAATGGTTTAGATAAAATAGATGGTTTCTGGAAGCATGGCACTTGAGTCCCCGGCACCAAATCCGCACGGTAAGTCTTCTGACTGTTGGTTATTTTGCATGAAGTAATTGTATTGTGTTATGACTGCTAGTACTAAGAAATTCAACTTTAGAGACTGAAACCTATAGGTGTATATGTATTTACGAGAACTACTTTTAATGCTATTTTTCATAAGACTGCTCCGTAATAAACAGTGGAAGAAAAATACTAATTCATAGAACTTTTAATCAGATTAAGTTGCATCGGTAGTTATGAGTGCTGGAAGGTGAAGTGCCAGCACTGCCAGTCACGGAAGTAGAATTTCAGGACCAAACCGGTGGAGACGATGCTGTGTCTCAGGCTATATTACGTGTCTTTGAGAGAGTTGCTAGAGCGAGCACAGGATCAGTGGCTCAAAAATCTATGTCTAAATGACTCCGAGCTAATGGGGCTGAAATGTTTAGGGGTATTTTCAGCGTGGCTCCTAACGTAGCTGAGTACTGGCTAGAAGCGATTGAGCGCATCATGGATTATCTTGACTGTACCATGAAAGAGAAACTGAAAGGAGTGGTGTCTCTCCTCCGAGATGAGGCGTATCAGTGGTGGCTCACGGTAAGAAATGGTACAATGGCTGATCGTATTACCTGGGATTTTTTCAAGTCTGTGTTCTGGGGGAAGTATATTGGGTCGAACTATGTGGACGCTCAGCGAAAGGCATTTCTAAACTTGGTTCAGGGGAGAAAATTAGTGGTCGAGCATAAGGTAAAATTCCTACATTTAAGCCGTTATGCTCGGGGTATTGTTGTAACAGATCAGGAGCGGTGTGTCCGACTAGAAGATGGTTTGAGGGACGAGTTACAAGTATTGATAGCTCCGTAACAAGAAAGGGAGTTCATTATTTTGGTTGAGAAGGATAAGATAGCTGAAAAGGTAAAGCGATCTGAAAGACGGAATCAGGATAGAGACAAGGGTAGGAATAAAATAAATCTTGGGTCGTCATGATTTGATGGGAATTTCCAAAAGAGGCCTAGGTTCAATGGGCCAAGTCGAGTTATGAGGCCTGTTATTGTTGGTCGACCTCAGCAATGTGTTACGTGTGGGAAGTTTCACTCGGAGAAGTGCTGGGCAAGAAGTAATGGATGTTATAGGTGTGGACTAGTGGATCATCGAGTAAGGGATTGTCCGTAAGAGCCAAGCAGAGCGCGGCTAGTGGGTCAGAATTATGTTCAGCTGGGAAGAGGTAGTCAGCAACCACATAGAGGTCGTGGTCCCGCTAGGGGTGGAAATGGTTTTGGCCGAGGGCGTGGAGCACCGGGTAGAAGTGCTGGAAACACAGATGTAAGACAGCCTGGGTTGGTTTATGTAGCCAGACGTCGAGAGGAGGGTGATGCACCTGACGTCATAACCGGTACATTCTTTATTTTTGGGTTAACTTTTACTGTATTGATTGATATTGGGTCCACGCATTCCTATGTAGCTAGTACTGTGTCTAGAACTCTAAACATAGAATCTGAGATTTCTTCTAGAGAGATGACTGTGCTTAGCCCTTTAGGACAATCTGCAGTGGTGAACAAACTCTTTAGAAGTGTGCCTTTAGAAGTTCAAGGGATAGTTTTTCTGGCTGATTTGATGGAACTACCGTGTGGCGAGTTCGATTTGATCTTAGGCATGGACTGGTTGGTGAAGTAATGAGCGAGCTTGGATTGTGCTACTAAGCACATGGTGTTAATGACTCCCGGGGATAATGAGGTGTTAGTGATAGGTGAAAGAAAGAACTACTTGTCCAATATAGTGTCCGTTTTAAAGGTTGAAAGGATGGTGCGAAAAGGATGTGAAGCATTCTTGGCTTTCAATAGTGCTCTGGAGGCCAAAGAGTTGCTGTAAAGGATGTTAGAATAGTGAGGGAATTCTCTGGTCTTTTTCCAGAAGAGCTTTCAGGGTTACCTTCGGATCGCGAGGTGGAGTTCGGTATTGATTTTCTTTTGGGAACAGTGCCAGTGTCCATTGCTCCATATAGAATGGCACTGAAGGAGCTGGTGGAACTTAAACCCCAGATTTAAAAACTGTTAGACCGGGGTTTTATCCGACCAAGTGTGTCACCTTGGGGAGCGCCGGTGTTATTTGTTAAGAAGAAGGATGGGTCGATGAGGATGTGCATTTACTATAGGCAATTGAGACCACATAAGGTGAAATATCCTACGTATGATCTGGAGTTAGCTGCGGTAGTGTTTGCTCTAATGATTTGTAGACACTACCTGTATGGGGAAAAGTCTGTTATTCACACGGATCACAAGAGCCTGAAATATCTCCTTACCTAGAAGGAGTTGAATTTAAGGCAGTGGAGATGGATTGAGTTATTAAAGGATTATGACTGCTCGATCGAGTACCACCCGGATAAAGCTAACGTAGTGGCAGATGCTTTAAGTCGTAAGGTAATATCGGACTTGAGGGCAATGTTTGCTCATATCAGTTTGTATGATGATGGAAGTTTGCCAGCTGAACTTCAAATGAAGCCTTCTTGGGTCAGTCAGATCAGGGAAATGCAGTTGTTAGATGAATCGCTAAGTTCTAAATTTCAGTTAGTGGCAGGGGGTGAGACAGAATATTTTAGTGTGAATAGTGATGGGGTATTGTGTTTTCGTGGAAAGGCTTATATGCCAAAGGATTTCGAGTTAAGGTAGAAGATTCTACAGGAAGAGCATAGTAGTCCATACGCTATGCATCCTTGTGGGAATAAAATGTATCGGGATCTAGGCGGACAGTTTTGGTGGTCAGGTCTGAAGCATGAGGTTGCCGAGTTTGTGGGTAGGTACCTGACATGTCAGCAGGTAAAGGTAGAGCATCAATTGCCTTCAGGGTTGCTACAGCCAGTAAAGATTCCTCATTAGAAGTGGGAAGTGGGAGAGGATAACGATGGACTTTGTTTGTGGGCTACCCCTTACGCCTACTAAGAAAGATTCAGTGTGGATAATTGTCAATCAGTTGACGAAGTCCGCTCACTTCATACCAGTTCGGGTTGATTATTCATTGCAGAAGTTAGCCAAGCTGTATGTAGCAGAGATTGTGAGGTTGCATAGGGTACCTGTGTCTATCATATCAGACAGAAACCCTAGATTTGCATCGCATTTTTTGAAAGCGTTCCATCAAACATTGGGTACAAGATTGGATTTCAGCACAACATTTCATCCACAGACTGATGGTCAGTCTGAGAGGGTAATTCAGATCTTAGAAGATATGTTGAGAGGTTATGTTATCAACTTCAGAGGTAGATGGAAGGATTTTTTACCGTTGGCAGAATTTGCATA
Organism: Gossypium rotundifolium; assembly: GCA_025506655.1. NCBI lineage: Eukaryota > Viridiplantae > Streptophyta > Magnoliopsida > Malvales > Malvaceae > Gossypium > Gossypium rotundifolium. The sequence goes on from CP106734.1 coordinate 51,391,724, forward strand.
CAACAATAGCTATCAATCCAGTATTAAGATGGCACCCTATGAAGCGTTGTATGGTCAAAAGTGTCGTACTCCTACTTGCTGGACAGAGTTGGGTGAGTGACAGTTGTTGGGTACGAAATTGGTTTCAGAAACAGAGGAAAAGGTTATGCTAATTTGGACTCGGTTGAAGGAAGCTTCTGACAGGCAGAAATCTTACGCTGACCTGAAGCGTAAGGATAGAGAATTTGTAGTGGGTGATCAAGTTTTCTTAAAAGTTTCACTTTGCAAGAAGGTTTTAAGGTTTGGACGGAAGGGCAAGTTGAGTCCCAGGTTCATCAGGCCTTATCGAGTGTTGAAATGTATGGGACCAGTGGCATATCAGCTCGAGTTACCTCCAAATTGAGGTAGATACATGATGTGTTCCATGTCTTGATGTTAAGGCGCTACCCTTTGGATCCATCTCACGTAGTGCCGGAGAGGAAATCGAAGTGAGACCTGATTTATCTTTTAAAGAGGAACCAGTTCAGATCATAGACTCATATGTTAAGGTATTGTGAAGGAAGAAGGTTTCGTTTGTTAAGGTTCTGTGGCGGAATCACGGTTCAAAGGAGGCGACATAGGAGCCAGAGGATGTGATACGATAGCAATACCCTCACCTCTTTTGACCAGGTAAATTTTGAGGCCGAAATTTCTTTAAAGGGGTAGAACTATAACATCCTGGAATTTGGGGTTCTGCATTTTTATGTTTTCTGTGTGATTGGCTTGTTTTGTTTGTAATTTGGCATGTTTGGGGGTCCCGGGAAGGTTCGGCGTCAAGTTAGAGCCTTAGTAAAAAAAATTTTTAGGTACTTTAGGGGAGAGCTAGTTGAGGCAGGTATTAAGGGTAATTTCTTGTGTTTGTTGGCACAAGAAGAGGTGTGGTGGAGTGGTAAGAAGATGCCACTTAAGGTGCAAGGGTGTGGCGTCACAAGGGAGCATAGGGGGAAGGAGTTTGAGTCTCGTCAGTAGCATTCAAAAGCTTTAATTTTTTGTACTTAGGGAGCTAAGGAGGTGGCTTTCGGCTGGAATCTTCATGGTGGTTGGTTGAATGAGTCAAACCATTTGAATGGGTGGCCATGAGGTGTTTGTGATGTTGAATTGGTCAAACTGATTCAAACGAATGAAGGGGAGTGAAAGTAGGAGGAAATCGGGGATATGGTGAAGGTGGGTAGAGTTGGTCGAATGTTGGAGTGTGGGGAGGGGAAATTTTGGCTATGTGTGTTGTTGGGGCTAGGGTCTAACGGTATTTGATGTGTGTTGACAAAACCAAGAGCTTGGAGTAGTGTGTGTGCCGAATTACCAATTTAGTGAGTGACTTTTGTGTGCCAAAATTCCCTAAGTACATCTAAGGGTTCTTCTGTTTTTCTTTTTGTTGTCTCAACTTATTTCTCATCTTTTTCTCTTGATTACAAACCTTCCCATTCGTGTTACTCTTTTTCTTCAAGGTTACCAAAGCATCTTTGGCTGAATCTCTCTTCACCTTCCACCGTTCACACTTTAGCTCATTTTCTTTTACTAACTCCTTCACAAGCCAAAATCCCTTGAAGCCACCCCCTTGCTAAATCTCTTTCTCTCCTTTGCTCTATTCTCTTAAACACCATAACCGAACCTCCCTTCCTATCATCTCCTCTCTTGCCAAGCTAAAACTTTCCTTCTCCTCTACCATTTTCTTTCCTAGCCGAATCATCTCTCGAACTCATCTTCTTCTTTAGCCGAAACCTTGCACCATCTCTATTGACACTTTTCCTTTCTTCTCTTTAGCCGAATAGCTCTCTTTGTCAAGTGAACTGGTTTCATCTTGTTACTTGGTGGTTGAAGGTAATGATTCTCTTTTATCTCTTTTGTTAAAAATCGACTCTTCTATCTCTTTTTCACTAACCGAACCTCTGGTTCTTTGTCATGTGAATTGATGCTGCTCGCATAGCCTAAGACGTGAGGGGCTACTCTTTTCTAATAAATCTATATTGGTTTTTCATCATCATCAATGCAAGGTAATCTCGTGCGATACTTTTCTCCTCTAAGTTTCTTTTAGCCGATTACTCAAAGAGTAACTTTTGTTGCTAGGCCGAACTTGTGGTTCTCTCACAACTCATCTTTTAATCAAGGCCGAACCAGTTGTTGTGTGGTTCATCATTTACCAAGGTAGGAGTCACTTCTTTTCGGTTCTTGGTTGTTATATCCCTTATTGGTTGTAGTTTGCTTTAATCAATTCGTTTGATAGTCAATCGATTTTTTCTCTACCTCTGATCAAGTCTATTTCAAGGATACAAGAAACGGTCAAGCTGAGGAGGGGAGTGACCCATAGCCTCCTTTCCAAAGTTTAAAAGGCGTGCTGTGTCAGTGGTTCTGGATTATCTACCGGGTTGTGGTAGAAAGCCGATGTCTACCTGGGATAGGCAAATAGTTGTTGTCCCTGCTAGTGAAAGCGTTGACGTAGAAAGCTTAGTGTTACGCGTTATCAGGTGTGTATTACTCACACAGTTCTTTATTCTTTGTGTTATTAACTGTGTTGGTTGAAAGCCAAAATGACTGTTTGAATAGTTAAGATACCCTTGTGGGTAAGGTTAGAGATACCGGGTAAGTTGTGCTATGATGATACTTTCGATTATATGCATGTATGAAATAAATATCTGTTACACATTGAGAGTATGTTTGCATTTATTTTTGGTATGATGAAATAAGCATGGGCTTAGGATTGAAATGAAGGGGATGTGTGAATTAGTGACTTTGTCACGGTGGTCAAGAACCACAGTGGTAGGATGCCATGGGTGTTTGGATGATACAGGTGACCTAGAGGATGGAAGTACTAGGTTGGGTTGGGCTGCATTACATACATGATAAACATGTTGTACCTTAAGGGTTCAAGGCCAGTTTACGTTATACGGGGATTTACACACTGAGTCTCGGTGACTCACCCCTCTGTTGAATTTTGCAGGTAATCACTAGATCGCGGGTTTTGGAGCTGGGCAGACTCGAGGTGGCCACACGTTACTATTTATTTCGTAAACTACGTTACTTTATTTTGAACTTATTTTAATTCGAGATTTTATTATGTAATAAGGCTGCTTTAACTTAAATTTGGTTTGGATTTAATGCTGATGTTATACATATGATAAACTGTCAACTATGGGGTTTTTCTAAAATTAAAAACATAAACAAATAGTTTTCAAAACGACAACAAAAGATGGTGAATAACTAGTTAGTTAAAATTGGGAATTTTTCTTAAACCTCCAATTTATGGTTTCAAAATATCACTTTACCGAAATTTCCTAAGTCCAACTTATATGAACAAACCTGTTTTTAACCCCTAGTTATTTTAATAAAAGATGGTAATATATTCTCTAACGAAACTTTGAATTACTTCTCAAGATAGGAACTTTATTCAGAACATTTTCACGAAATACGACATTCCACTACTTGTTTTCAAAACTACCTTTCTTGTAACAAACCAGATTTGGTCGTAATGTATTGACCGGGTTTGGGGTATTACACAGGGAAAAATTTGTAAAATTGTTAAAGATTTAAGGTTTATCCTTGAATTTTCTTACTTGATTCTTGATGCTTAATGAAATATTATGAGTCCTTGTTGATAAATAAACAAGCTTTGTAAAGTAATTTTTTATAAAAATTGTATTTATGGACTTATTTATAAAAATGATAAAAGTTCAAGTTAAATTTGTGAAATGATATTTGTATGAGTTGATACAGGTCCCTAGAGAAATTAGCTAGCTTGAGAAAAAGGATGAAAATGCTTAGATTTCAATTTATGAGCTTAAGGACTAAATTGTGAAAAGTTAAAACGTTAGGGGCAAAATAGTAATTTTGAAAAAATATGAAGTATGGACTGAATTGAATAATAGAAGTATTAAATGGATTGAATTTGTTATGTAGATCAAGATAGACCATGTATGGATCTAGATTGAGGAAAATCTAAAGCCTCAATTAATTGATTTCATTTTTTACGCCCTAATCATTGAGGTAAGTTCGCATGAATAAATTTTGTTTTAATGTTATTTTCACTTATATGTTGATGTGTTAGTTGTAATGTAACTGGATGGTGAATATCTAACAATGCTATGAAAGTTAAGAGTCCCATTTGAACCTTAAGAATTCATAGGATACAAATGACATGTCATTAGGATTTCATGTTTCGGGTGCTGGTCTTGAATGTCCTACCAATGGCTGAGGTATTGCATTTGTTGCGGATACTCCACAACTTGTGTGAGCAGCTTCATATAGCTTACATTTTGACCCACAGCTCATGTGAGCAGACCCATTTTACAGCCAGTGTGAGCAACGATGTAAATGAAAGGTTACAGTTATGCTTAAGCACACTTCGTGTGAGCTTTCCCGAGTATCTGATGATATTTTATGTAGTTCAGCGAGCATGAAAAGGAAAGGAAAGGTAAGTGTTCAAAATAAACTATATCATGTATTTATGAAAATGATTGAAATGGTAAGTTCCCAAATAGAAGTATGTTTATGTTCATGAAAGTGAAGAATGAATCAAATGATGTATGTTTCCATGGAAATGAATTACCATATGTTAAATTCAATTGAACACTGTTAAAATCATGTTTCCATGTATGAATGCACCGAATGGTTGGATTACATTATGCTTATACTTATATTATTTAGATGGAATGGTAAATTATGTTTCATGTTCTACTAATTTACTAAGTATTATGTGCTTACGTAATGTTTTATAGATAATCAGAAGCTCGTCAAAGATCTATCACACTATCCAACATAAGTTTCGATAGTTTTTGATGTTTTGGCCAAGGTTATAATGGCATGTATAAGTGAACTTGTTTTAGTGTCTAGTTGAATGTTAGTTGATGATTTTTCCATGTATAAGTTGTTTTGGTAACATTTGATATTGGTTGGATTGTGTCATTTGGTACTTGTGGTGCATGAATGGTATGGCTCAAATGGTAAGTTATGTTGAGGTGTTGATGGTCATATTTGAGGTATGACTTGGTAAAATTGAGTTATGTTTGATAGTAGAAATGTGATCAAATATATACATGATTTGGTAAGTTTGTATGTTTGCATTTGAGGTACCTTGTATGGTGTATTGGTTGAATGATTTTGGACTATTGAATTGGTCATTTCATGCTGGTTTTGGTCATGTTATAATGCCTTGTTTATGTGCACAAAATGCTTTAAGGTGGCTCAAATGGTAAGTTATGTTGAGGTGTTGATGGTCATATTTGAGGTATGACTTGGTAAAATTGAGTTATGTTTGATAGTAGAAATGTGATCAAATATATACATGATTTGGTAAGTTTGTATGTTTGCATTTGAGGTACCTTGTATGGTGTATTGGTTGAATGATTTTGGACTATTGAATTGGTCATTTCATGCTGGTTTTGGTCATGGTTTTGGTTGCATGAGTTGGTGTTGGAAATGGCTTGATTTTGGACAATTTCATGTCCACACTACCGAGACAGGCGTGTGACTCAGGCTCGTGGGCGGGTTTGGGGATGTTATAGGTTGCATGAGTTGGTGTTGTGTGACACAAGGCCAGATGGCATGGTCATGTGTACCTTGTAGGTTTTAATGCATGCAAGTCAGGTTGTTACATGGATTGGCACATGGACATGAAGCTTGGCCATGTGACCTAACTCAGAAAGTTACATGGGTGAGGACACGGGCTAGGACACGGTCGTGTGTCCCTATTTCGATAGTTACACGGCCTGAGACACGGGTGTGTGTCTCAGCCGTGTGAGGCACACGGCCTTGTGACCCCGCAGTCCAATTTTTCTAACTTTTTGATCGTTTCCAATTTGGTCCTAAATTGTTTCTAAGGTATTTATAGGGCCTTAAGGCCTCAATTAAGGGACGTTTTGTATGTGATTGAATGTATTATATTATGTTTGCAATAATGTATAAAATGAATGTTTTAATTTTCCGTTTATATAGTAATGCTTCGTAACACTATTTTGGCGATGGATACGAGTTAAAAGTGTTACACGGAGGATTGTCATTTTCCAAGCATGTAGAGATGGTGGGCCTTTGACTCTATGTCAAATTCCTTCAATTCACGCATTGTAACTATTTGAGTTAAAGTGATATGCAAGTGATTTTTTAGACTATTGACAATGGACTATGAAATTATTTATCATTAAAATATAAAAGAAATTTAGATTTTTTTAATTTAGTTTGTTTTTTATCCATCTTAAGGTGGTGAAGAACTTGGCTAAGTTTTATTCTAAATTAATTATTTAAATACTAGAAATATGAGTTGTCTTAAAAGAGTAAAAAATCAAAAGTGGTAGGCATCTAACATGTATAGGGAAAAAATTTAATGTTGTTGATTTATTTGGAAGTCTTACTTATGTTTTTCTTATTTTTGTTGAATAATTGGATGTTAAATGTGGGTATCTATACATAGATTTAGGTTATTTCTTATAGATGGTATTTGGGGAAGACATTTGATTTGTCAAATATAAATTATTTTGAGTTGTATCATTTAGATTTTACACTAGATCTATTTAATTTGTGAAAAATAGAATGTCGGTAATGACAATATAGTGTAAAGAAAAGAGAAATAAAAATAAAGAACACACAAATTTTTACGTGAAAACCCTTTCGGGAAAAAAACCACGAGCAAAGGAGAAGAAAATTCACTATGTTGAATTTGAATAATTGCAAGAGGAATAGACTATGTCTATTTATAATCTTGTAAAATCATATTCTAATAGGAGTGTAGTAAGATTGAAACACATTATTCTAATCAATATCAAATAGATGGAGTTTAATAAGGTTTAAAAAAACTTATTCTAAAATGAAATAAAAGAAGTGCAATTCTATATGGATTTTACTTTTATTTTATTTTACCACTGTTTTTTATTTAAATAAGGATTTGGGTCACTTAATTCTAACAATCTCCACCTTGACACGAATTCTCAATGAACAAGTTCTTCATTGCGAACTTTCAACGAACAAGTTCTCCACCTCTTCCATAAAGCCCCTTAAGGGTTTAACTTCAACAATGAACACCAACCATGTATAAGCAATGCTCAAACTTGGCTATAGGAAGTGACTTAGTAAAAGTAACATATTTTAATCCCACATTTAGTATGCTTTTGGATGAATTTATCCTTAATTTATGTAAAAAGGTGCTCTTAATCCTTTCTTTTCATGTCTTATACTCAGGAAAGCACCCAAGGACAAAAAGGACGCAAAACGGGTTTAAAACGGACCAAAGTGAGCTAACCTAAGAAGTCGGCACGGCCTGGACTTCATGCCACACGGTCGTGCCCCAATATTTAGATTGCACATGGTCACACCCTGATTTACATGACCGTGCCTCATCGACAAAAAGCCCAACACAACCTGACCCCGAAGTACACGGCCGTGCCCCAATTGGCAGACCCGAAGCACGGCCTCTACCCAGATATTGCACGAGCGTGTCATAGTCGTGCCTAAATCGACAGGATGAAGACACGGGCTGGACCACGATTTACACGGGCATGTCAAGGCCATGCCCCTGCCATGGGAAAGAGCAATTTCATTGAGAATTGGATGCTTGGATCCCAAGAAACGCAATCCTAAGTCCACTCAAACACTTAGGATGAATTTCACTTGAATTACGAGTACTTAGGAGCCAAGTAAAGCATCCCAAACGTCTCTATAAACAATCCAAGGCAGCAATTCAAAGTCGGGAGGTTTTAGTAGAGTTTTCTGCCAGAGCTGTACTCGTTTAGGGAATTACTTGAAGATAGCCAGTTGATCCATCTCGAAGAGTCGAAATTCTACTCAAGATAGAGGATCACTCCATCAATTCCTTCAGGGGGTTTTAGGGATTTCTTATGTTTTGTTTTATCTTTTCTCTTGAGATGTTTTCTCATTTTATTATGAACTAGATCTTTCAGATACCTGAATGGGATGAAACCTATGATGGATTTTGTTATTTGGTCTATTGGTTTATATGATAAATACTTAGTTTGTTCTTAATTATGTTGCTCAATTTAATCTGATGTGCTTAGGTGGAGGAGGAATAGACCTTGCCTAAGAGTAGATCTAGCATAATTAAGCGGAGTTGATTGGGTGCCAAGAGATAGGGTTACGAGATTTTTTAGATTAGGGTGAAACCTAATATGGGAGTCCATTGATCGATTTACTGCTTCCTTAGGGGGTTATTATAAAAGAACTAGAGTTCCACTAATTAACCTAAGGTTAGACGTTATTCGCTTCGAGAGAAGGTTTAATATAGGTTAGGGAGTCTCATGGATCAAGCTAAGTAAAAGAAATCATATGAATTGAAAGTTAGATAATAAGTGAAGCCATAGGTGGATTCGTCCCGAGGGTATCATTTTTATCAACTGAGTTTTCTGAAGTCTTTTCCCAGTTTATTCTTTTGTCTTTGCATTTAGTTTAAGTATTTTATTAGTCTTCGATAAGTTAATTAATTACTTCATATTTAAGGCTAAATAATAGGAAGAAAGTGAGTAGTAATACTTTTAGGTTCCTTGGGTTCGATAAGATATTCTTGCCAAAGCTATGCTACTGTTCGACAGGTGCACTTGCATCTATCGTTGTCCTAGTTAGTCTACAGTTTTGACTATCCTTTATAAATTTTAAAACTAGATTGTTTCAATGATCAAGTTTTGGCGCCGTTCTTGGGAATTCTAAAATATTACTTAAAGCTCTATTTTTATTACTTTAGCCATTATTTCTAATTTTTATTTTTATTAAATTTCTAATTTTACTAATCCTCTTTCTTTATAAACTTGCAAGGTACCTCTAGTTTATGACTAGAAGAAACCCGAGAGGACCATTAGAATACTGACGGTGATATTAAAGCTACCGTCAGAGAAATCGTAGAGAAACTAGACAAGCTCTAGACTACCAAAGAGAAGAACAACAAAATAGATCCAATCCTCTTGAAGGGATGGTAGAAAATAATCCTTTGATGCGGAAGATCGAATGCTCGCGTACTATGTATGATTATGCTAAACCTAATTTGACAGAGAGAATCTAGTATTGTTAGGCTTGCTATAGTCGCTAATAATTTTGAATTAAAACCGACACAATACAAATGATTCAACAGTTTGTTCAATTTGATGGATTGCAGGACAAAGATCCAAATACTCATATACCTAATTTCTTAGAGTTCTCTGATACTTTCAAAATATATGGCATTTTTGATGATGTCATACTTCTTCGGTTATTTCCTTTTTCATTAAGGAATAAAGCAAAGCGGTGGTTGAACTCGTTACCACGAAGGTCAATCACCACATGGGACCAAATGACCAAAAAATTTCTTTTAAATATTTTCCACCATCCAAAACGGCCAAATTTAGGAATGACATATCTTCTTTTGTGCAGAATGACGCAGAAACATTATATGATGCATGGGAAAGATCTCTTAAGAAGATGCCCACACCACGGATTACCTTTGTGGCTTCAAGTCCAAACTTTCTACAAAGGTGTGAATTCTTCAACAAGGCAATTGATTGATTCATAAGCCGGTGGAACTTTGAACAACAAAACTCTTGAAGCGGCATACGATTTTATTGAGGAGATGTCATTGAGCCCTTATCAATGACAAATCACAAGGGCAAAGCCGACAAAATCAACTGGAGTTTTCAACATAGACGTAGTGACAATGCTGTCAACACAGGTGGAGTTAATGAATAAAAAGCTTGATAATTTATGTTCTTCGCAGGTACATCCAGTAATACAATGCGAAGCAAGTGGGAATGTGGCGAATGCTGAGTGCCCACCCTACCAACCAGAGCAAAAAAAAGCAGACAAACTATATAGGTAACAATTTCAAATCCAATAATAATCCTTATAGTAATACTTATAACCCAGGTTGGAGGAACCACCCAAATTTTTCTGTAGGGAGGACAAGGAAATCAAGGAATTCAAAGGTAGCAACCTCCTCCAAATTATCAAAATCAGCCCTACCTACAGGAAAAAAAAATCAAGCCTTGAAGAGATGCTGACAAAATTCATGGCAGCCACAGAATCTTATCTTCAAAAGACTGATACAAACGTTGATAAACAACAGAAGTCGATGAAAGGACTCGAGAATCAAGTTAGAGGACTTACTAGGTCAGTGGGACACCTCACAAAGCTAATTTCTGAACGCCAACAAGGATGTCTACCAAGCAACCAAAAAGAGCAAATCCAAGCCATTACAACTCAAGAGGGTACAGAAGTAGTTAGACCGACATCAGCGCAAGAAAAGAAGGATAAGACTGAGGTAGCTCAAGAAAAGACAAAACTGGTAATCAAAGAATACCAACCTCGCATACGTTATCCCGAAGCATTGAAAAAAGAAGATTCAGAGGAACAATTCTGTAAGTTTCTAAAACTCTTGAAGAAATTACATATTAACTTACCTCTTCTTCAAGCTCTTTTTCAGATGCCCGATGCAAGGAAATTCTTAAGCAAGCTCTTGACGAACAAACGCAAAATAGATGAAGAGCACCATGTGGAATTAAATGCAACATGCTCAGCAATGCTACAGAACAGGCTACCACAAAAAACTAAAAGATCCAGGGAGTTTTACGATTCCATGCTTAGTTGGTAGTTTGACTATTGATAATGGGTTAGCTAATTTAGGGGCAAGTATAAATGTTATGCCTTATGCACTGTTTAAACGACTAGGTCTAGGGAAGCCTAAACAAACTAGGATGAGTATTCAACTAATGATAAAGCTGTTAGAATCCTAGGGGCATTATTGAAGATGTTTTAGTCAAAATCGATAAATTTGTTTTCCCAGTAGATTTTGTTGTTTTAGACATGGATGAGGAAAATTCAATCCCTTTAATTTTAGGAAGACCTTTTCCTGCAACTACCAAGACTAAAATTGATGTTGCAACAGGAGAACTCATACTTCGTGTAGGAGATGAATCAGTCAATCTTCAAGTTCTCGACTCAGCCAGAACCACAGAAGATGAAGGTAAGAAAGTTGTTTCAATAGATAATCAAATTATTCAACCTCCATCGCAGGAAACATCACGAAGCATCAAAACTGAGCCAACACAGAAGCATACGATCAACAATTTAGAAGAGCAGAAGATATACACGAAAGAAAAGCCGGATCCACACGAAGTAAAACCTAAGGAACCACCAGAAGAGCTCATAGGAACATCCAATCAATTTAAAATAGGAGACCAGGTGCTGTTAGACAAAGCCGATCTTCACATAACTTCAACAGACTTGAGGGCAAAGGGAGAAATTCTTCCCAAGGTACATTAAATCTTCCCCACAACACAATGAGGTCAAGAACCCAAAATTTGATAAATTCAAGGTAAAGGCTTCTCGACTCCAACTTTGTCATGAAAATAAAATCGCAAGCAAGAGGGAGGATGTAACATCCTGACAATTAGGGGCTATGCATTTTACTTAATTGAATGATGTTCCATGCTTATTTATTAATGAGTATATTTTTGCAAGTTATTTGAGCTTCATTAATTAAGTGAATGCTTAGTTAAACTTTTAACTTCTATTAATTAAGAGAGAGCTAAGCAAGTTAGGCCTTAAGAATTAATGACAAGAAATTTCAAACATAAGTTAAGTAATTGGCAAAGTGGTTAAGATGCATGGATGTGTGCTTGAGGTGTAAGGTTCGAATCTCTAGCTAGCATTAAGGAGGATTTTATTTTTTGTTGTATTCCTATAAGTGTCGGCCAAGAAAGTTCTAGAGTGGATGAGCTTTCATTCATTTTTGGCTATTTGACCATGTGAAAAAGGAAGCTAGGAACTTAAGGCATGGAATCATAAGTTCATGATAAGATGAGGGGGACAAAGGCATGATATTGGGCTATGTTTTGGGGATGTGTTCATGGTCATTTGACCATGAACCTAGACAACATGAAGACTAAAGGGAGTGGCTTAATTGTGTAGCAAATTTTTGGATATGATGGGGAAGAAACAAGGAGGAAAAAGGGGGATATGTTGGCTAAGGTTGACCGAAAGTTAGTATAGCCATTAGGGTGCTAATTGGCCAAAAATCCTAGCAAATGTGTCCATCTTTTCTCTCTTCTCCAAAACCTTTCCCCTAAACCGAAACTACCATTGGCATTTGGTACAAGTTGCTTTGTTTTGGCATTGGTATGTGACCAAATAGGTACCTTTATTTCATCTTTTCCTTTCAAAAAAATTCTCTCTTTTGATGACAAAATATTGTCACTTTTGAAGTCATTCCTTTTCTTTCTCTTTAGTGCCGAATTTAGCTATCACCATAAACCTTCTCTTTCATTTTCTTTTTCTCTCTTGTTCATTCTATTTCTCTTCTCTCTTTCCCCTCTCATAGCCGAAACCATAAAAGACTAAACACCATTTTCTTCTTCATTTTTCTCTCCTCAGTAGAATGCATCTAAGCCCCAAAATCAATCTCTTTTCTCTTTGATCAATTCTCCTTTTCTTTTTCTTTTTTATTTTATTTCTCTCTTCTTTTTCTCTCATTGCCGAAACCACATTGAAACAAGAAACATTTTGTTACCTCCTTGGCCGAATGTGCAAAGGTTCCTAAACATTTTTTTTCTTTTGAGAAATCACCATCATCATCTTCTTCTTCTCTTCCTCTTTTCTTCCTTCTCTTTCCTTCTCCTTTCATTCTCTTTCTTCTATTCCTCAAAACTGAAACCATCATACTGAAACCACCATTTCTCTTCTCTTTTTGTTAAAGCCGAATTTTGAAGGACTCAAGTAAGGTTTTATCAATTATTTTTATCTTTTCTTTTCACTTTAGCAAACTTAGAATCATAATCTTTTATTTCTCTCCTAGGCCAAATCTTTTGAAAAGAATTTTTCAAAGATCTTGTTGAGGACAACCTTTAAGTAACCATTCGAAATCATCAAGGTAAGGTTATTAATTTAGATCATATCAATTTCTTTAGATGGATCACTAATCTCACGTTATTTTTAGGGCGATCTAAGATCATCAAAATAGGTAAGAAAAGAGCCGTTCGAGTATTTGGAAGAAGGAGGTATTCCTTTACCATCGAACTACAAACGAAGAGCGAGATCGGTGGTTAGAGACTTTCCACCGGGTTGTGGACCCTCCGCTAACGAGGATCGGTTATTCAAGTAGTCGCGCATAACCGAACCACTTTACGTTGGTGGAATATCGCGGTTTTGATCCATCTAGTGGAGAAAACCACAAATAACTGCTCATTCGTGAATCGAGGGTAAGGATTTAGATCCATCGTCAATAAGTATAGTTTTGTTAACAATAGTGTATACTAACCAAATGTGTTAATTAATTAGGTCTTTGACGAACAAGAGGGTATTGTTCTCATCATCACAAGGTGTGTAACCTTACATTAAAAGTTACATAGATCTATATTGTTAAAAAGTGATTATATGATAATATGTTTGTTTGTGGATACCAATCATTGGTATACAAAATTGTGTATGTTATCCCAATATTCCGCTTATTTTTGCTATATGCATCAATATGAAATAAGCATGACTATATTATGATTTGTGGGTAAATAGCATGAAAATCGATTTGATGTGTATGTGCATGGGCATATGGGTATATTGATAAAGGAGGAAGTATTCGGTGGTTCTACCACATTTCGGTGACTTCGGTCACATATGTGAATTTGGTGACTTGGTCACGTATATTTGACTCCGGTGGCCCGGTCACAATTTGACTCCGGTGACTTCGGTCACGTATATTTGACTCTGGTGACTTCGGTCACATATGACTCTGGTGACTTCGGTCACGTCTGTGAATATGGTGACTTCGGTCACGTATTTGAAATTTGGACTTCGGTCAGGTGACTTCGGTCACATCTGTTTTGGTGGCTTTGCCACAATAAGGGCGATGTGCATGTTGACTGCAGCAACTGCCTTCGATGGTGTGTAGCGGATGGAGGGTCGATTTAGTAATCCCCACGGTGTGCTGGTTGGTACGGGGGTGTGTAGCGGATGGATATATAGGTTGGGCCGGGCTTGCATTTCATTTCATAAACATAACCATGTAATATTGTATGATTATTATTTGATCTGTTATGAAATGGGCCTTTGGGCTAAATTTGAGCTAAATTGGGCCTTTGGGCTAAATATGAGTTAAATGGGCCTATGGCCATATGTGAAATTTTTGGGCTTGAAAGCATTTGATAAAATGGGCTTTTTAATGTATGTGTTATACATTGAGTTTATAACTCACCCATTTCTATGGGATAACTTTTCAGATGACTCGTAGTGCGATGGATCGGGGTAGCAAGGATTTCGAGGTGGCCAATGCTCGATTAAGTATTGTGGAGATTTTCCAACTTAAACTATTTACTTTAAATTTTATTACTTAGACTTCATTTTGGGTTGCCAATATTATGTAATAAGGCCACTATAAACTATCTTTAATTTCATGTTTGGATTTACTTTTATTTTGCCATGAACAAATATCTATTAAATAACTAAATTAGTTTTTCGATAATTAATTAAAAGGTTTTTGTCACTAATATATAAATGTTTTCAAAGAAGTTTTTCTTAAGTTTGGTTTCCTTTTTGATTTTATTAATTCCTCCTAAAATAATGTTTCAAAGACAAAATTTCTTTACAATGTGATTCCGCTTAAAGTTTTACTCGAGGAACATACCAAATCCAGTTAGGCTTTTTGGGTAGGGTTTGGGGTGTTTCAATTTGTATCGAGCCCGCTTTAAACTCTTGGCCTTGGGTTTTGAAGCCCACAATGTTTTTAAAAGTTGGCCCAAATGACTTTTGAAAGTTTTCTTAAGTTAAATGGTTTTATAAGAGCATGGCACTCGAAATTCTCGGCCTAGATCCATCAGGTATGTACCTTCATTTGATAAATGATATGAATGTTTGATAAGCCTAAGGAAACTTTAGAGACATGGACCCTAGGTGTATGTGTACTACTACGGAAAAACTACTAAATATCTGTTTCATAAAACTTTCTTTTAATAAGAAGTGAAAAGACTCTAATACATAAGACTTTTCGTAAAAAAAGATAAGATACGTAGTAGACATGAGCTCTAGGGACAAGGTCATCGTGGACATGGAAGAGGAAGGATGATGCTTTGAACCGATTCTGTCTGGTCAAGGTTACGAGAATGAAGCTCGCCACCGCGATTGGGGCGGACTTTCAAGAACAAAATGAAGGTGGTGACGCAAAGATCACAAGTCGTGTCTTTGCGAGTTTTGAAGCAGTAGCGTAAGCTAGTTCGAAATGGGTCTCGAAAGTCGGTGGTGAGAGACTAAGATTGAATGGAGCCGAGGTTTTCAGAGGAGTATCTGGAGTAGCTCCTAATGTAGCTGAATATTGGTTGGAGGCGATCGAGAGGATCATGGACGATATAGACTTGACCGATGAAGAGAAATTGAAAGGTGCTATTTCACTTCTTCGTGATGAAGCCTACAGTGGTGGCTCACTATCAAGGAAAGTACCCGTGGATCTTCTAGATTGGGGGTATTTTAAAGTGAAATTGAGGAAAATATGTTTGAGCTAGCTATATCGACTCTAGAGGAAGACATTTCGAATCTAGTACAAGGAAACAAGTCGATAAATGAATATGAAGCGGAATTTTGCGACTTAGCCGTTCGCCAGAGGATAGTGGCTCTGAAATATGAACAGTGTATCGATTTGAAGATGGACTTAGAGATGAGCTAAGAGTGATGATTGCTCCACACCGTGAAAGAGATTTTGCAATCTTAGTGGAAAGGGCAAGAATTGTCGAAGAGGCTAAACAATTTGAGAGACGAGCCGGACGAGAGGTTAGAGCAAGAATAAGAGAAGCTTTGGGTCTTGTGGTCGTCAAAAACTTTCGGAAGAAATCAAGGAATGATGGACCGCGAGGTCAACAGATCGCTACTGGTGTACAAAATTGTATTTGTTCTCGCAGGGAAAATGCACTCGGAGAATCTTTGGAAGAAAATCGGCGGATGTTTCAAGTGCGGTTCAAAGGATCACATGATGAAGGATTGTCCGATGAACTCGGAGAAGAACCGTCCAGCAAGTCAGGGTGCTAATCATGCTGATAGTGGTGGACAACAACCGATAAGAGGCCGTGGTCCAAATGGAAGGGCAATGGTTACGGTAGAGGACGCGAACTTGTGCGAGGCGGTGATAGCTCGAGGCGAGACAACCAGTTTGGTGTATGCGGTTAAATCGCAGAGAGAAGCGATGGCCTTTTGATGTTATCACGTGTACGTTTCTGATTTCTAGGTTGCCCTTTATTGCTTTGATAGATATAGGGTCAACTCATTCCTATATCGCTAGTGAAGTATCTGGGACTTTGCATGTGACTTCAAATCGCATACCTAGGAAGATGGTGTATTTAGTCCTCTAGGATGCATCAGAGTTATAGACAAACTCTTTAAGGAAGTGCTGTAGAAGTCCAAGGGATACAGCTTTCGGTGATTTAATGGAATTGCCATTCGAGAATTTGACCTTATCTTAGGCATGGACGGCTTGTGAAGTACCGTGCAAATGTGGATTGTCTTTGCTAAGAGAATGTCATTAAGAACTTTTGATGACAAGGAAGTTGTAGTGTTAGGCAGAGACGGAACTACTTATTTAATGTAGTATCCGCTCTTAAGGCGTAAAATATGGTTAGAAAGGGATGTGAAGCCTTCCGATGTTGGTGAGTGCTTGGAGGTTAAGGAAGCAATCGCTAATGAAGTCGGATTGTGAATGAATTTGTAGATGCTTTTAGGAAGAACTTCCGTGTTTGCCTCTGGATCGTGAGGTGGAATTCGGGATAGACTTATTGCACAGAACGGCGCCAGTTTCTATTGCTCCATATAGAATGGCACCAAGGAGTTGGTTGAATTGAAGGCTCGATTAGGGAGTTGCTTGATCGTGGATTCATTCGACCTAGTGTGTCTCCATGGGGAGCTGGTCCTATTCGTAAAGAAGAAGGACGGATCGATGAGGATGTGTATAGACTACTGGCAGTTAAATAAGTCGACCATCAAGAACAAGTATCCTTTGCCAAGGATCGACGACTTGTTCGATCACCTTAAGGAGCTGCGGTATTCTCAAAGATTGATCTAAGGTCGGGTATCATCACTTAAAGTGAAAAAGCGGATACCCATAAGACGACTTTCCAACTAGATATGGGCATTATGAATTTCGGTAATGCCATTGGATTGACGAACGCCCAATTGCGTTTATGGATATGATGAATCGGATTTTCAGCCCTACTTGGATCGGTTCGTAGTGGTATTCATAGACGACATCTTGGTGTATTCTAAGTCCAAGTGGAACATGATGAGCATCTTGGATTGTGTTGCGAGTTTTAAGGAAAAGAAGTCAGATGCCAAATTCAGAAGTGTGAATTTTGGTGAAAGAAGTTGCATTTTTAGGACATGTGGTATCTGCAGAAGGAATAAGGGTGGATCCTCGGAAGATTGAGGATGTGCTAGATTGGAAACCACCTAAATCAGTAACCGAGGTTCACAGTTTCTTGGGTTTAATGGATATTATCGAAGATTTGTTGAAGGATTTTCATCGATAGTCGCACCTTTAACGAAATTGTTGAGAAAGGAAGTACCTTTCGTGTGGGCTGATAAGCAGCAAGAGAGTTTTGAGAAGCTCAAGAAAGTTTTGACGGAAGCTCCTATTTTGATTCAACCTGAAGCAGGAAAGGATTTCGTCGTGTATTGTGATGCTTCTTACACGGGATTAGGATGTGTTCTGATGCAAGGCGGAAAGGTAGTTGCGTATGCGTCTCGGTAGTTGAGACCGCATGAAGTTAATTACCCGACGCATGACTTGGAGTTGGCAGTTGTAGTCTTTGCCCTTAAGGTTTGGAGACATTACTTATATGGAGAAAAGTCAATGATATATACGGACCACAAAAGTCCAAATATCTACTTGACTCGAAAGAAGCGAATTTGAGGCGACAAAGGTGGATAGAGTTGTTGAAAGACTACGATCTGTTCCATCGAGTACCACCGGGCAAGGCGAATGTGGTGGCGTACGCCTAAGTCAAAAAGTGGTGTCAGATTTGAGGGCGATGTTTGCACATCTTAGTCTTTTCGATGACGGAAGCTTATTGGCAGAACTTCAAGTTAAGCCGACATGGTTAAGTCAAGTAAATGAGAGGCAATTGGTAGATGAAGATCCGAGTGAAAAGCTTGACAGTGCGAGTGGGAAGGTGGAAGATTTTGGTATTAACAGTGACGGAGTATTGTGCTTCAAAGGTAAAGTCTGTATGCCAAGGGATCAGGAGTTGAGGCAAAAGATACTGCAGGAATCGCATGATAGCCCCTATGCTATGCATCCTGGAGGAAGTAAGTTATACCGAGATTTGAGAGATCAGTTTTGGTGGCCTGGTCTTAAGAGAGAAGTTATAGAATTTGTAGGAAAGTGCTTGACGTGTCAGCAAGTCAAGGCTGAACATCAAGTACCATCGGGGTTGCTTCAACCAATAAAGATTCCACAGTGGAAGTGGGAGAGAATCACCATGGACTTTGTTAGTGGGCTTCCTCTTACACCTACTAAGAAAGACTCTGTATGGGTGATAGTGGACCGATTGACGAAATCTGCACATTTTATCCCAGTTCGGATTGATTACTCTTTGCAGAAATTGGCGAAGTTATATGTGGCTGAAATTATGAGATTGCATGGAGTGTCGTTGTCGATAATTTCAGACAGAGATCCGAGATTTACTTCGCGATTTTGGAAAGCATTGCATCGAGCTTTGGGCATCGATTGGACTTCAAGACGGCATTTCATCCTCGGTCGGATGGTCATCGAAAGAGTAATCCAAATCTTAGAAGATATGTTAAGGGGATGTGTGATAGATTTCAAGGAAGTTGGGAAGAATTCTTCTTGTTGGCGGAATTTGCGTGACAACAACAGTTTCAATCCAAAGATATCTGGATGGCACCGTATGAAGCACTATATGGATGAAGTGTCGCACTCCTACGTGTTGGATGTAATTAGGGAACGCCGATTTTGGGTCCGTAAATAGTGGTGAATCAAGAAAAGGTTAAGGTAATCTGGACTCAGTTAAAGGAAGCATCAGATAGACAAAAATCGTACGCAGATTTAAAGCGGAAAGAAATAGAGTATGCAGTGGGAGACCAAGTTTTCCTAAAGGTTTCACCTTGGAAAAAGGTGATGAGATTTGGACGCAAAGGGAAACTATGTCCCAGGTTCATTGGACCTTATCGGATTGTGAAGCGGGTCGGATCTGTGGCATATCGCTTAGATTTGCCTTGAATTGAAGCAAATGCACGATGTGTTCCATGTTTCAATGTTACTGCCGCTACTGGGTCGGATCCATCTCATGTAGTGCCGTTGAGGAGGTGGAATTAAGATCGGACTTGTCATATGAAGAGAGCCAATTCAAATTCGAGCGAGATGTAAAGGTTTTACGGAGAAAATCAATTCCTCTCGTTAAGGTATTATGGCGTAATCATGGATCGAAGAAGCTTCGTGGGAACCAGGAGGAAGCGATGCGACAACAATACCTCACTTATTCGGCCGGGTAATTTCGAGGACGAAATTATTTTAAGGGGTAGAAGCGTAACATCCCGACAATTAGGGGCTATGCATTTTACTTAATTGAATGATGTTGCATGCTTATTTATTAATGAGTATATTTTTGGAAGTTATTTGAGCTTCATTAATTAAGTGAATGCTTAGTTAAACTTTTAACTTCTATTAATTAAGAGAGAGCTAAGCAAGTTAGGCCTTAAGAATTAATGACAAGAAATTTCAAACATAAGTTAAGTAATTGGCAAAGTGGTTAAGATGCATGGATGTGTGCTTGAGGTGTAAGGTTCGAATCTCCTAGCTAGCATTAAGGAGGATTTTAATTTTTTTGTTGTCTTCCCTATAAGTGTCGGCCAAGAAAGTTCTAGAGTGGATGAGCTTTCATTCATTTTGGCTATTTGACCATGTGAAAAAGGAAGCTAGGAACTTAAGGCATGGAATCATAAGTTCATGATAAGATGAGGGGGACAAAGGCATGATATTGGGCTATGTTTTGGGGATGTGTTCATGGTCATTTGACCATGAACCTAGACAACATGAAGACTAAAGGGAGTGGCTTAATTGTGTAGCAAATTTTGGATATGATGGGAAGAAACAAGGAGGAAAAGGGGATATGTTGGCTAAGGTTGACCGAAGTTAGTATAGCCATTAGGGTGCTAATTGGCCAAAAATCCTAGCAAATGTGTCCTTCTTTTCTCTCTTCTCCAAAACCTTTCCCTAAACCGAAACTACCATTGGCATTTGGTACAAGTTGCTTTGTTTTGGCATTGGTATGTGACCAAATAGGTACCTTTATTTCATCTTTTCCTTTCAAAAAATTCTCTCTTTGATGACAAAATATTGTCACTTTTGAAGTCATTCCTTTTCTTTCTCTTTAGTGCCGAATTTAGCTATCACCATAAGCCTTCTCTTTCATTTTCTTTTCTCTCTTGTTCATTCTATTTCTCTTCTCTTTCCCTCTCATATTTGAAACCATAAAAGACTAAACACCATTTTCTTCTTTATTTTTCTCTCTCTTAGCCGAATGTATCTAAGCCCCAAAATCAATCTCTTTTCTCTTTGATCAATTCTCCTTTTCTTTTTCTTTTTTATTTTATTTCTCTCTTCTTTTCTCTCATTGCGAAACCACATTGAAACCGAAACATTTTGTTACCTCCTTGGCCGAATGTGCAAAGGTTCCTAAACATTTTTTTCTTTTGAGAAATCACCATCATCATCTTCTTCTTCTCTTCCTCTTTTCTTCCTTCTCTTTCCTTCTCCTTTCATTCTCTTTCTTCTATTCCTCAAAACCAAAACCATCATATTGAAACCACCATTTCTCTTCTCTTTTTGTTAAAGCCAATTTTGAAGGACTCAAGTAAGGTTTTATCAATTATTTTTATCTTTTCTTTTCACTTTAGCAAACTTAGAATCATAATCTTTTATTTCTCTCCTAGGCCAAATCTTTTGAAAAGAATTTTTCAAAGATCTTGTTGAGGACAACCTTTAAGTAACCATTCAAATAATCAAGGTAAGGTTATTAATTTAGATCATATCAATTTCTTTAGATGGATCACTAATCACGCTATTTTTAGGGAGATCTAAGATCATCAAAATAGGTAAGAAAAGAGCCGTTCGAGTATTTGGAAGAAGGAGGTATTCCTTTACCATCAAACTACAAACGAAGAGCAAGATGTCGGTTAGAGACTTTCCACCGGGTTGTGGACCCTCCGCTAACGAGGATCGGTTATTTGAAGTAGTGCGCATAACCGAACCACTTTATGTTGGTGGAATATCGGTGGTTTTGATCCATCTAGTGGAGAAAACCACAAATAATCGTCATTCGTGAATCGAGGGTAAGGATTTAGATCCATCGTCAATAAGTATAGTTTTGTTAACAATAGTGTATACTAACCAAATGTGTTAATTAATTAGGTCTTTCATTTAACAAGAGGTATTGTTCTCACTGTCACAAGGTGTGTAACCTTACATTAAAAAGTTCCATAGATCTATATTGTTAAAAAGTGATTATATGATAATATGTTTGTTTGTGGATACCAATCATTGGTATACAAAATTCAAGTATGTTATCCCAATATTCCGCTTATTTTTGCTATATGCATCAATATGAAATAAGCATGACTATATTATGATTTGTGGGTAAATAGCATGAAAATCGATTTGATGTGTATGTGCATGGGCATATGGGTATATTGATAAAGAGGAAGTATTCCGTGGTTCTACCACATTTCGGTGACTTCGATCTCATATGTGAATTTGGTGACTTCGGTCACGTATATTTGACTCCGGTGGCTTTGGTCACAATTTGACTCCGGTGACTTGGCCACGATATTTGACTCTGGTGACTTTGGTCACATATGACTCCGATGGCTTCGGTCACGTATGTGAATCTGGTGACTTCGGTCACGTATTTGCAATTTGACTTGGTCGGTGACTTGGTCACATCATGCTTTGGTGGCTTTGCCACAATAAGGGCGATGTGCATGTTGACTGCAAAGAATCGCCTTCGATGGTGTGTAGCGGATGGAGGGTCGATTTAGTAATCCCACTTGTGTCTTTGGTTGGTACGGGGTGTGTAGCGGATGGATATATAGGTTGGGCCAGGCTTGCATTTCATTTCATAAACATATCCATGTAATATTGTATGATTATTATTTGATCTGTTATGAAATGGGCCTTTGGGCTAAATTTGAGCTAAATTGGGCCTTTGGGCTAAATATGAGTTAAATGGGCCTATGGCCATATGTGAAATTTTGGGCTTGAAAGCATTTGATAGAATGGGCTTTTTAATGTATGTGTTATACATTGAGTTTATAACTCACCCATTTTTATGGGATAACTTTTCAGATGACTCAGAGTGCGATGGATCTAAGTGACAAGGATTTCGAGGTGGCCAATGCTCGTATTAAGTATTGTGGAGATTTTCCAACTTAAACTAGTTACTTTAAATTTTATTACTTAGACTTCATTTTGGGTTGCCAATATTATGTAATAAGGCCACTATAAACTATCTTTAATTTCATGTTTGGATTTACTTTTATTTTGCCATGAACAAATATCTATTAAATAACTAAATTGGTTTTTCGATAATTAATTAAAAGGTTTTTGTCACTAATATATAAATGTTTTCAAAGAAGTTTTTCTTAAGTTTGGTTTCCTTTTGATTTTATTAATTCCTCCTAAAATAATGTTTCAAAGACAAAATTTCTTTACAATGTGATTCCGCTTAAAGTTTTACTCGAGGAACATACCAAATCCGGTTAGGCTTTTTGGGCCGGGTTTGGGGTGTTTCAGAGGATATTCAAACCTTTAAACCTCCCTGAAATTTTCAAACATGAGGACAGTCTAGCTTAAGACTATAAAGGAGTGCTTCTCGGGAGGCAACCTGAACATTAACACTATTTATTTTCAAATTTATTTTCAGTTTTGTTTCTTTCTATCTTTCTTTCCTAAGTATTTAGTTGGAAACTAACACAAAAGTGCAGATTTCTAGGCCACACGACCTTACACATGACCGTGTCTGTGGCCGTGTGGACCACCGAAACCACCACACTAACGGGAGCAGGGCCGTGCAAGTCAGTCCAACCACTCCTCGACGTCATGAGCCCAACAACCCTAAATTATGGGTATCAACAAGAACAGCACAGATGTGCCTATGAACCGTGTGAAGCTACTGACTTTCTCGAAACAGGCGTGGGTGACTAAGAAACGAGTGTGTAAGAAGCAACACGCCATTAGCCACGGCCGTGCTAGGCAGCCGTGTGAATGGTCACACCCTCAGCACACGGGCGTGGGAACAAGCCGGATTTGAAATTTTATTTAAATCCCCACAGCCTTCCCTTCTCTCCCACATTCCTTCTTCCTTCTCTTCTTTCAAATTTTTCTTCCTATTCATAGAAAAGATCCAAGACACTTGAGTAACACAAAGATCATGCCGAATAAACGTAAGCATCATCTCCATAGAAGAGACCTCAACATGAGTTCATGCCTTTAGCTTCACTTAATTGACACGCCAAGGGTCTCAGAAACCTTTTTGGTTCTATTTTCCTTTTCTCGTCTCCTTTATTTTCCTTATCTATACTTCTTTTCTGCTTAATTTAATTTATTTCATTGTAGTTTCATGATTTTATGATCTAAGGGCTACTAGGGAATCACACACCACAGCATTCTAGATCTCTTGGCTATATCTTCACAGACTAGCCAATTTCTTCATCTAGCAAATTGCTTTTCGGTAGTCACTCCGCCGGGCCCATAGAAAACACCATCACCGCCGCCAAAGATGCCAGGGATCATCCAGATTTTAGGGAGTATTACTTTCCCCACTTATCTTTTTGATTTGGCACATAAATTTAATTATCTATCTTTGTACATTGAGGATAATGTGCATCTTAAGTGTGGGGTAATAGTGCCTAACTTTTTGCATAATTCTCAAAACCCTGAAATTAGTCTTGGTCGTAAGTATTTTTCTCATATTATTAATTAGGATGAAATTTCTATGGTTTATGATTTTTATTGATATGTTTTAGAACAAATCATAGTTAATTGTGCATTGATGATTAAATTTGAAGAATACTAGAGAATCAAGCATGATAAGTCTATTATTCAAAAATAAAATTGATAGGTTGTTGAACTAAATATGAGTATTACTTTGAAATTTGAAATCTATAGGATTGATGTCAATAACACCTATAATTTCGTGAGATATTGAGCGTTATAGAGCATATATTATTTTTCATGCTCACTTTTATTGATATTGAGTGTGTCAACTTTGAACTATTATTCTAAAACTTGCCTCGTTTATGCATGTCGAGACCACAATAATGATTTGATATATTGAGATGATAAAGGCACCTAGGTTTTAACCCGTTCACTCCACCAAAAAGCTTACCTACATAAATAACTCCTAGTGAACCCCGTTGAATCCTAACAACCTTTTCATTGACTCACCCACTAATATTATCCCAAAATCCCATTGTATTTGTTATCAACATTCTTTTGACTAGCCCTCTATCGAGAATTGACTTGATCAATTGCCAAATTAGGTTATTTCAATTATCAAAGTTCCTTCTATTAAGTTTTTCTTAGTTTGTTCTTAAAAAAAATCCAAGTTTATTCAATAAAAGAGCTTAGAGCAATTAAACTCCAATTGTTGAAGAAAAAGGCTCAGATTAAAGTATTATCAAATTTTAAAGTGAAGAAAATACTCTTTATTATAGAGTAATTATCAATAGTGGTATTATTACTTTTCATTTGATGTAAATATTCATATTTAGTTCCTTATTTTTAGATAAGGTAATTAGTCAATTCAATCTCTATTTTAATCCTCTAATTCAGCCTTTATCCACACCTTTTAACCCAAGCCCCGTTACAACCCTAATAAAGACCTTTTGATCTATTTATTATCTCATGAACAGTGGTGGAGATTTGATTTTTAGGCAAGCCTATGGGATTAACTTTTAGGTTCGATTTTTGAGCGTTTTTTCTTGATCCTTAAACACTTTGAGTGCTTTGAGTGAATCTTTAGTGAGGATGTCAATCCTTGTCGGTTTTGAATCAAAGGTAATTATTTAAATAAGGGGAGACACCTATGTTTTCATGCTACGAAATCATGACTTATCCCATTTGAATCTTTAGGGCACTTCGAGCTAAATGATCCATGTATAAATTATCTATGAATTATGATGAGGCATTGTCAATGGGAATTATGAATTTTGGAAAGTTCGTTTTAATTGTAAGTTGAGAATTTTGCTTGAGGACAAGCAAAAGCTTAAGTGTGGGGGTATTTGATAAACCGTAAAAGTAACATATTTTAATCCCACATTTAGTATGCTTTTGGATGAATTTATCCTTAATCTATGTAAAAAGGTGCTCTTAATCCTTTCTTTTCATGTCTTATACTCAGGAATGCACCCAAGGATAAAAAGGACGTAAAACGGGTTTAAAACGGACCAAAGTGGGCCAACCCAAGAAGTCGGCACGACTTGGACTTCATGCCACACGGCGATGCCCCAATATTTAGATTGCATATAGTCACACCCTGATTTACAAGACCGTGCCTCGTCGACAAAAAGCCAACATGACACGACCCGATGTACACCAGGTACCCTAATTGGCGGAATTCAAGAACGCCTCTACCTAGATATTGCACGAGCGTGCCATAGTCGTGCCTAAATCAACAGGATGAAGACACGGGCTAGACCACGATTTACACGGGCGTGTCAAGGCCATGCCCCTGCCGTGGGAAAGAGCAATTTCACTCAGAATTGGATGCCTGGAGCCCAAGAAACGCAATCCTAAGTCCACTCAAACACTTAGGACGAATTTCACTTGAATTACGAGTACTTAGGAGCCAAGTAAAGCATCCCAAACGTCTATATAAACAATCCAAGGCAGCAATTCAAAGTCAGGAGGTTTTAGTAGAGTTTTCTGCCAGAGCTGTGCTCATTTAGGGAATTACTAGAAGATAGCCAGTTGATCCATCTCGAAGAGTCAGAATTCTACTCAAGACGAAGGATCTCTTATTTAATTCCTTCAGGGGGTTTTAGGGATTTCTTATGTTTTGTTTTATCTTTTCTCTTGAGATGTTTTCTTATTTTATTATGAAATAGATCCTTCAGATACCTGAAGGGGATGAACCCTATGATGGATTTTGTTATTTGATCTATTGGTTTATATGATATATACTTAGTGTGTTCTTAATTATGTTGCTCAATTTAATCTGATGTGCTTAGGTGGAGGAGGAATAGACCCTGCCTAAGAGTAGATCTAGCATAATTAAGCGGAGTTGATCGGGCGCCTACAGATAGGGTTACGAGATTTTATCGGATTAGGGTGAAACCTAATATGGGAGTCCATTGATCGATTTTCTGCTTCTTTAGGGGGTTATTATAAGAGAACGAGAGAAGGTTTAATATAGGTTAGGGAGTCTCACGGATCAAGCTAAGTAAAAGAAATCATATGAATTGAAAGTTAGATAATAAGTGAAGTCCTAGGTGGATTCTTCCCAAGGGTATCGTTTTTATCAACTGAGTTTTCCAAAGTCTTTCCCCAGTTTATTCTTTTGTCTTTGCATTTAGTTTAAGTATTTCATTAGTCTTAGATAAGTTAATTAATCAATCCGTATTTAAGGCTAAATAATAGGAAGAAAGTAAGTAGTAGTACTTTTAGGTTCCTTGGGTTCGATAAGATATTCTTGCCAAAGCTATACTACTGTTCGACAGGTGCACTTGCCTCTATCGTTGTCATAGTTAGTCTATAGGTTTGATTATTCTTTATAAATTTTAAAACTAGACGGTTTTGCAGCGATTAAGTTTTTGACGTCGTTGCCGGGGAATTCTAAAATATTACGAAAGCTCTATTTTTATTACTTTAGCCATTATTTCTAATTTTTATTTATATTAAATTTTTAATTTTACTAATCCTCTTTCTTTATTAAACTTGCAAGGTACCTCTAGTTTATGACTAGAAGAAACCCTAGAGGACAATTAGAATACGATAGTGATATTGAAGCTGCCGCTCGTAGAAATCGCAGAGAAACTAGACAAGCTCTAGACTACCAAAGAGAAGAGCAACAAAGCAGATCCAATCCTCATGAAGGGATGGTGAAAATAATCCACTTTGATGCATAATATCGAATGCTCGCGTACTATGTATGATTATGCTAAACCTAATTTGACAGGAGCAGAATCTAGTATTGTTAGGCTTGCTATAGCTGCTAATAATTTTGAATTAAAACCTAACACAATACAAATGATTCAACAGTTTGTTCAATTTGATGGATTGCAGGACAAATATCCAAATACTCATATAGCTAATTTCTTAGAGTTCTGTGATACTTTCAAAATAAATGGCATTTTGATGATGCCATACTTCTTGATTATTTCCTTTTCATTAAGGAATAAAGCAAAGCAATGGTTGAACTTCGTTACCACGGTCAATCACCACATGGGACCAAATGACCGAAAATTTTTTTTTAAAGTATTTTCCACCATCCAAAACGGCCAAATTTAGGAATGACATATCTTTTTTTATGCAGAATGACGCAGAAACATTATATGATGCATGGGAAAGATAAAAGGATCTCTTAAGAAGATGCCCACACCACGGATTACCGTTGTGGCTTCAAGTCTAAACTTTCTACAATGGTGTGAATTTTTCAACAAGGCAATTGATTGATTCATCAGCCGATGGAACTTTGAACCACAAAACTCCTGAAGCAACCTACGATTTTATTGAGGAGATGTCATTGAGCACTTATCAATGGCAAATCACAAGGGCAAAGCCGAAAAAATCAGCCGGAGTTTTCAACATAGACGCAGTGACAATGCTGTCAACACATGTGGAGTTAATGAATAAAAAGCTTGATAATTTATGTTCTTCGCAGGTACATCCAGTAATACAATGCGAAGCAAGTGGGAATGTAGCGAATGCTGAGTGCCCACCCTACCAACCAGGAGCAGAAAACGAGCAGACAAACTATATAGGTAACAATTTCAGATCCAATAATAATCCTTATAGTAATACTTATAACCCAGGTTGGAGGAACCACCCAAATTTTTCGTGGGGAGGACAAGGAAATCAAGGAATTCAAAAGTAGCAACCTCCTCCAAATTATCAAAATCAGCCCTACCCACAGGAAAAAAAATCAAGCCTTGAAGAGATGCTGACAAAATTCATGGCAGCCACAGAATCTCATCTTCAAAAGACTGATACAAACCTTGATAAACAACAGAAGTCGATGAATGGACTCGAGAATCAAGTTGGAGAACTTACTAGGTCAGTGGGACACCTCACAAAGCTAATTTCTGAACGCCAACAAGGACGTCTACCAAGCAACGCAGAAATAAACCCAAAAGAGCAAATCCAAGCCATTACAACTCAAGAGGGTACAGAAGTAGATAGACCCACATCAGCGCAAGAAAAGAAGGATAAGACTGAGGTAGCTCAAGAAAAGAAAAAACCGGTAATCAAAGAATACCAACCTCGCATACCTTATCCCGAAGCATTGAAAAAAGAAGATTCAGAGGAACAATTCGGAAAGTTTCTAAAACTCTTGAAGAAATTACATATTAACTTACCTCTTCTTGAAGCTCTTTTTCAGATGCCCGATGCAAGGAAATTCTTAAGCAAGCTCTTGACGAACAAGCGCAAAATAGATGAAGAGCACCATGTGGAATTAAATTCAACATGCTCAGCAATGCTACAGAACAGGCTACCACAAAAACTAAAATATCCAGGGAGTTTTACGATTCCATGCGTAGTTGGTAGTTTGACTATTGATAATGCGTTAGCTAATTTAGGGGCAAGTATAAATGTTATGCCTTATGCACTATTTAAACAACTAGGTCTAGGGAAGCCCAAACAAACTAGGATGAGTATTCAACTAGCTGATAAAACTGTTAGAATCCCTAGGGGCATTATTGAAGATGTTTTAGTCAAAATCGATAAATTTGTTTTCCCAGTAGATTTTGTTGTTTTAGACATGGATGAGGAAAATTCAATCCCTTTAATTTTAGGAAGACCTTTTCCTACAACTGCCAAGACTAAAATTGATGTTGCCACAGGAGAACTCATACTTCGTGTAGGAGATGAATCAGTCAATCTTCAAGCTCTTGACTCAGCCAGAACCACAGAAGATGAAGGTAAGAAAGTCGTTTCAATAGATAATCAAATTATTCAACCTCCATCGCAGGGAACATCACGAAGCATCAAAAGCGAGCCAACACGAAGCATACGATCAACAATTTAGAAGAGCGAAGATATACACCAAAGAAAAGTCGGATCTACACAGTAAAACCTAAGGAACCACCGGAAGAGCTCATAGGAACATCCAATCAATTTAAAATAGGAGACCGGTCTTTGGTAGACAAAGCCAATCTTCACATAACTTCAACACACTTGAGGGCAAAGGGAGAAATTCTTCCCAAGGTACACGAAATCTTCCCCCACAACACAGTCGAGGTAGGTAACCCAAAATTTGATAAATTCGAGGTAAATGCTTCTCGACTCCAACTTTGTCATGAAAATAAAATCGCAAGCAAGAGGGAAGATATTCAAACCTTTAAACCTCCCTGAAATTTTCAAACATGATGACAATCTAGCTTAAGACTATAAACGAGTGCTTCTCGGGAGGCAACCTGAACATTAACACTATTTATTTTCAAATTTATTTTCAGTTTCTTTTCTTTCTATCTTTCTTTCCTAAGTATTTAGTTGGAAACTAACACAAAAGTACAGATTTCTAGACCACACTGCCTTACACACGATCGTGTCCGTGGCCGTGTGGACCACTGAAACCACCACGCTAACAAGAGCAGGGCCGTGCAAGTCATTCCAACCACTCTCCGATGTCACGAGCCCAACAACCCTAAATTACGGGTATCGACAAGAACAGCACAGGCGTGCCTATGAACCATGTGAAGCTACTGACTTTCTCGAAATGGGTGTGGCTGACTAAGAAATGGGCATGTAAGACGCAACACGCCATTAGCCACGGCCGTGCTTGGCAGCCGTGTGAATGGACACACCCTCTGCACACGGGCGTGGGAACAAGCCAAATTTGAAATTTTATTTAAATCCCCACAGCCTTCCCTTCTCTCCCACATTCCTTCTTCCTTCTCTTCTTTCAAAATTTTCTTCATATTCATAGAAAAGATCCAAGACACTTGAGCAGCACAAAGATCATGCCGAAGAAACGTAAGCATCATCTCCTTAGAGGAGACCACAACATGAGTTCATGCTGGTAGCTTCACTTAATTGACACGCCAAGGGTCTCGGAAACCTTTTTGGTTCTATTTTCCTTTTCTCGTCTCCTTTATTTTCCTTATCTATACTTCTTTTCTGCTTAATTTAATTTATTTCATAGTAGTTTCATGGTTTTAGGATCTAAATTCTACTAGGGAATCACACACCACAGCCTTCGAGATCTCTTGGCTATATCTTCACAGACTACCCAAATTCTTCATCTAGCAAATTACTTCCCGGTAGTCACTCCACCGGGCCCATAGAAAACACCATCACCACCACCAAAGAAGCCCGGGATCATCCAGATTTCAGGGAGTATTACTTTTACCACTTATCTTTTTGATTTGGCACATAAATTTCATTATCTATCTTTGTACATTGAGGACAATGTGCATCTTAAGTGTGGGGGTAATAGTGCCTAACTTTTTGCATAATTATTAAAACCCTGAAATTAGTCTTGATCTTAAGTATTTTTCTCATATTATTAATTAGGATGAAATTTCTATGATTTATGATTTTTATTGATATGTTTTAGAACAAATCATAGTTAATGGTGCATTGATGATTAAATTTGAAGAATACTAGAGAATCAAGCATGATAAGTCTATTTTTCAAAAATAAAAATTGATAGGTTGTTGAACTAAATATGAGTATTACTTTGAAATTTGAAATCTATAGGGATTGATGTCAAAAACACCCATAATTTCTGTGAGATATTGAGCCTTATAGAGCATATATTATTTTTCATGCTCACTTTTATTGATATTGAGTGTGTCAACTTTGAACTGTTATTCTAGAACTTGCCTCGTTTATGCATGTCGAGACCACAATAATGATTTGATATATTGAGATGATAAAGGCACCTAGGTTTTAATCCGTTCACTCCACTAAAAAGCTTACCTACATAAATAACTCCTAGTGAACCCCGTTGAATCCTAACAACCTTTTTATTGACTCACCCACTAATATTATCCCAAAATCCCTTTGTATTTGTTATCAACATTCTTTTGACTACCCCTCTATTGAGAATTGACTTGATCAATTGCCAAATTAGGTTATTTGAAATATCAAAGTTCCTTCTATGAAGTTTTTCTTAGTTTGTTCTTAAGAAAAAATCCAAGTTTATTCAATAAAAGAGCTTAGAGCAATTAAACTCCAATTGTTGAAGAAAAAAGGCTCGTATTAATGTATTATCAAATTTTAAAGTGAAGCAAATACTCTTTATTATAGAGTAATTATCAATAGTGGTATTATTACTTTTCATTTGATGTAAATATTCATATTTAGTTCCTTATTTTTAAATTAGGTAATTAGTCAATTCAATCTCGATTTTAACCCTCTGATTCAGCCTTTATCCACACCTTTTAACCCAAGCCCCGTTACAACCCTAATAAAGACCTTTTGATCTGTTTATTATCTCATACACAGTGGTGGAGATTTGATTTTCAGGCAAGCTTATGGGATTAACTTTTCAGGTTCGACTTTTGAGCATTTTCTTGATCCTTAAACACTTTGAGTGCTTTAGGTGAATCTTTAGTGAGGATGTCAATCCTTGTCGGTTTTGAATCAAAGGTAATTATTTAAATAAGGGGAGACACCTATGTTTTCATGCTAAAAAATATGACTTATCTCGTTTGAATCTTTAGGGAACTTCGAGCTAAATGATCCATGTATAAATTATCTATGAATTATGATGAGGCATTGTCAATGGGAATTATGAATTTTGGAAAGTTCGTTTTAATTGTAAGTTGAGAATTTTGCTTGAGGACAAGCAAAAGCTTAAGTGTGGGGGCATTTGATAAACCGTAAAAGTAACATATTTTAATCCCACATTTAGTATGCTTTTGGATGAATTTATCCTTAATTTATGTAAAAAGGTGCTCTTAATCCTTTCTTTTCATGTCTCATACTCAGGAAAGCACCCAAGGATAAAAAGGAGGAAAAATGGGTTTAAAACGGACCAAAGTGGGCCAACCCAAGAAGTCGGCACGACCTGGACTTCATGCCACACGACCATGCCCCAATATTTAGATTGCACATAATCACACCCTGATTTACACGACTGTGCCTCGTCGACAAAAAGCCAACACGACCTGACCTCGATGTACACGGTCGTGCCCCAATTGGCAGACCCGAAGCACGGCCTCTACCCGATATTACACGAGCGTGTCATAGTCGTGCCTAAATCGACAGGATGAAGACACGGGCTGGACCACGATTTACACGGGCGTGTCAAAGCCGTGCCCCTGCCATGGGAAAGAGCAATTTCACTAAGAATTAGATGCCTGGAGCCCAAGAAATGCAATCCTAAGTCCACTCAAACACTTAGGACGAATTTCACTTGAATTACGAGTACTTAGGAGCCAAGTAAAGCATCCCAAACGTCTATATGAACAATCCAAGGCAGTAATTCAAAGGTGGGAGGTTTTAGCAGAGTTTTCTACCAGAGCAGTGCTCGTTTAGGGAATTACTCAAAGATAGCCAGTTGATCCATCTCGAAGAGTCAGAATTCTACTCAAGACGGAGGATCTTTCCTTCAATTCCTTCAGGGGGTTTTAGGGATTTCTTATGTTTTGTTTTATCTTTTCTCTTGAGATGTTTTCTTATTTTATTATGAACTAGATCCTTCAGATACCTGAAAGGGATGAAACCTATGATGGATTTTATTATTTGATCTATTGGTTTATATGATAAATACTTAGTGTGTTCTTAATTATGTTACTTAATTTAATCTGATGTGCTTAGGTGGAGGAGGAATAGACCCGCCTAAGAGTAGATCTAGCATAATTAAGCGGAGTTGATTGGGCGCCTACGGATAGGGTTACGAGATTTTACCGGATTAGGGTGAAACCTAATGTGGGAGTCCATTGATCGTTCTACTACTTCCTTAGGGGGTTATTATAAGAGAACGAGAGTTCCACTAATTAACCTAGGGTTAGACGTTATTCGCTTCGAGAGAAGGTTTAATATAGGTTAGGGAGTCTCACGGATCAAGCTAAGTAAAAGAAATCATATGAATTGAAAGTTAGATAATAAGTGAAGTCATAGGTGGATTCTTCCAGGGTATCATTTTATCAACCGAGTTTTCCAAAGTCTTTCCCAGTTTATTCTTTTGTCTTTGCATTTAGTTTAAGTATTTCATTAGTCTTAGATAAGTTAATTAATCACTCCGTATTTAAGGCTAAATAATAGGAAGAAAGTAAGTAGTAGTACTTTTAGGTTCCTTGGGTTCGGTAAGATATTCTTGCCAAAGCTATACTCTTTATTAGAGGTGCACTTGCCTCTATCGTTGTCATAGTTAGTCTACAGGTTTGATTATCCTTTATAAATTTTAAAACTAGACTGTTTTACAGCGATCAAGTTTTTGGTGCCGTTCTGGGGAATTCTAAAATATTATGAAAGCTCTATTTTTATTACTTTAGCCATTATTTCTAATTTTTATTTTTATTAAATTTCTAATTTTACTAATCCTCTTTCTTTATTAAACTTGCAAGGTACCTCTAGTTTATGACTAGAAGAAACCCTAGAGGACCATTAGAATACGACGGTGATATTAAAGCTACCGCTCGTAAAAATCGGAGAAACTAGACAAGCTCTAGACTACCAAAGAGAAGAACAACAAAACAGATCCAATCCTACTGAAGGGATGGCTGAAAATAATCCGCCTGATGCGCAAGATCAGAATGCTCGCGTACTATGTATGATTATGCTAAACCTAATTTGACAGGAGCAGAATCTAGTATTGTTAGGCTTGCTATAGCTGCTAATAATTTTGAATTAAAACCTAACACAATACAAATGATTCAACAGTTTGTTCAATTTGATGGATTGCAGGACGAAGATCCAAATACTCATATAGCTAATTTCTTAGAGTTCTGTGATACTTTCAAAATAAATGGCATTTTTGATGATGCCATACTTCTTCGGTTATTTCCTTTTTCATTAAGGAATAAAGCAAAGTAGTGGTTGAACTCGTTACCACGAGGGTCAATCACCACATGGGACCAAATGACCAAAAAATTTCTTTTAAAGTATTTTCCACCATCCAAAATGGCCAAATTTAGGAATGACATATCTTCTTTTGTGCAGAATGACGCAGAAACATTATATGATGCATAGGAAAGATAAAAGGATCTCTTAAGAAGATGCCCACACCACGGATTACCTTTGTGGCTTCAAGTCCAAACTTTCTACAATGGTGTGAATTCTTCAACAAGGCAATTGATTGATTCATCAGCCGGTGGAACTTTGAACTACAAAACTCTTGAAGTGGCCTACGATTTTATTGAGGAGATGTCATTGAGCACTTATCAATGGCAAATCACAAGGGCATAGCCGAAAAAATTAGCGGAGTTTTCAACATAGACCTTGATGACAATCTTTGTCAACACATGTGGAGTTAATGAATAAAAGCTTGATAATTTATGTTCTTCGCAGTACATCCAGTAATACAATGCAAAGCAAGTGGGAATGTAGTGAATGCTGAGTGCCCACCCTACCAACCAGGAGCAGAAAACGAGCAGACAAACTATATAGGTAACAATTTCAGATCCAATAATAATCCTTATAGTAATACTTATAACCCAGGTTGGAGGAACCACCCAAATTTTTTGTGGGAAGGACAAGGAAATCAAGGAATTCAAAGGTAGCAACCTCCTCCAAATTATCAAAATCATCCTACCCTACCAGGAAAAAAATCAAGCCTTGAAGAGATGCTGACAAAATTCATGGCAGCCACAGAATCTCATCTTCAAAAGACTGATACAAACCTTGATAAACAATAGAAGTCGATGAAAGGACTCGAGAATCAAGTTGGAGAACTAACTAGGTCAGTGGGACACCTCACAAAGCTAATTTCTGAACGCCAACAAGGACGTCTACCAAGCAACACAGACATTAACCCAAAAGAGAAAATCCAAGCCATTACAACTCAAGAGGGTACAGAAGTAGATAGACCCACATCAGCGCAAGAAAAGAAGGATAAGACTGAGGTAGCTCAAGAAAAGACAAAACCGGTAATCAAAGAATACCAACCTCGCATACCTTATCCTGAAGCATTGAAAAAAGAAGATTTAGAGGAACAATTCGATAAGTTTCTAAAACTCTTGAAGAAATTACATATTAACTTACCTCTTCTTGAAGCTCTTTTTCAGATGCCCGATGCACGAAAATTCTTAAGCAAGCTCTTAACGAACAAATGCAAAATAGATGAAGAGCACCATGTGGAATTAAATGCAACATGCTCAGCAATGCTACAGAACAGGCTACCACAAAAACTAAAAGATCCATGGACTTTTACGATTCCATGCTCAGTTGGTAGTTTGACTATTGATAATGCGTTAGCTAATTGAGGGGCAAGTATAAATGTTATGCCTTATGCACTGTTTAAACGACTAGGTCTAGGGAAGCCCAAACAAACTAGGATGAGTATTCAACTAGCTGATAAAACTGTTAGAATCCCTAGGGGCATTATTAAAGATGTTTTAGTCAAAATCGATAAATTTGTTTTCCCAGTAGATTTTGTTGTTTTAGACATGGATGAGGAAAATTCAATCCCTTTAATTTTAGGAAGACCTTTTCCTGCAACTGCCAAGACTAAAATTGATGTTGCCACAGGAGAACTCATACTTCGTGTAGGAGGTGAATCAGTCAATCTTCAAGCTCTCGACTTAGCCAGAACCACAGAAGATGAAGGTAAGAATGTCGTTTCAATAGATAATCAAATTATTCAACCTCCATCGCAGGGAACATCACGAAGCATCAAAACTGAGCCAACACAGAAGCATACGATCAACAATTTAGAAGAGCAGAAGATATACACGAAAGAAAATCCGGATCCACACGAAGTAAAACCTAAAGAACCACAAGAAGAGCTCATAGGAACATCCAATCAATTTAAAATAGGAGAGCAAGTGCTGTTAGACAAAGCCGATCTTCACATAACTTCAACAGACTTGAGGGCAAAGGGAGAAATTCTTCCTAAGGTACACGAAATCTTCCCCCACAACACAGTCGAGGTAAGTAACCCAACATTTGATAAATTCGAGGTAAATACTTCTCGACTCTAACTTTGTCATGAAAATAAAATCGTAAGTAAGAGGGAAGATATTCAAACCTTTAAACCTCCCTGAAATTTTCAAACATGAGGACAATCTAGCTTAAGACTATAAACGAGTGCTTCTCGAGAGGCAACCCAAACATTAACACTATTTATTTTCAAATTTATTATTAGTTTCTTTTCTTTCTATCTTTGTATCCTAAGTCTTTAGTTGGAAACTAACACAAAAGTGTAGATTTCTAGACCACAGTAACCTTTATCACTCCCGATCTACTAAATCAGATTAGCTCTTCCAAGTCTTCTAGACAAACTGGGTTCTACCCTCGATTCAAATTCCATCGCTTAGTCCACGCACATGGATCTGAACCGCCTACAACTCCTCCCAAGCATGTCGAAATGAATGCAAAATAGGATTTTCTGAGCGTGAACACTAGACCTCCTCCCTAGTTCTGATGCTTGCAAGCTCTAAGTGGGAGCATGATATGCCAATCCGCCAAGGCCACTCATCTCAAGATTTTATATGGCCCAATAAACCTCGCACTTAGCTTCTTCTGCCTTTCCTCCTAACTTAATACTTCTCTTCCACGGTTGAGACCTTCGTAAAACTCGATTCTCCCACAAAGAAATTAATATCTCTCCGCTTAAGATCGTATATAGGACTTCTCAGGTCCGAAGCTTTTTCAATCGAAGCTCAATCAACTTAACCTTGTCTTCGGCCTCAAAGAATTAACTCGTCCCAAATTAATCTCCGCGACGTGACTTCACTTAACTCAATCGAGCCCAACAAAAGTAGGTGAGTGACACTTCCTAACCGCATAACGCCTCATATGGTGCCATATACCTTTGATGCTTGCGTTGGTAACTATTATTGTAGGCGAATTCAGCTAACGGTAGAGATACCTCCCAACTACCCTCAAGTCCAATACACAACCTCGTAATATGTCCTCCAAGATCAGATAACCTTTTCGATCGCCTGTCATCATGGATGAAATGTCGTGGTTCAAATCCAATCGCTGCATCCAGAGCCTCGATGCAACGCTTCGTAACCTTGACGAATTGGGATCCCTATCTCGAGATAATCGATAATGGCACCCTGCAGCCTCACAATCTCCCACATACAGCCACCAACCTCTCAAGTGAGTAATCCACCTCACCGAATAAAGTGTACTGATGAAGGCCGATCCACAATTACCCAAATCAATCCTTCTTGCTTGGTGTAAGCGTAATCCATCGCCAAATCCATAGTTATCCTTTCCCACTTCCACTATGGAATCTTCATCTTGGCGTAACCCCGAAGGAATCGATGTTTCATTTTGACTCGACATGTTTACACTTCCCTACAAACTCTCGCTACCTTTTTTCGACACTGCCAATGTAATCGCTTCCGAGATCCCTATATATTTGCTACCTCCAGATGCATAGGGTCATATGTGCATCCCGAAGAATCTTCCGCTCAACTCTGTCTCTAGATACACGCTTCCCCCAAAAACACAGACTCCATCACCATATACACCAGAACCTCTAAACCACCATTTTACACTTGTGTCCTCGCGTACTCAAAACCTCATCCATCAATCGCTTTTTCTCTCGATCCGCCAACCCAAGTAGGTTTAACTCCAGCTCCGCTGTAATACTCCGCCGCCATACAAACTCGCGGGCAAACAACGCCTTAAATCTGAATAACCTTACGGCTCAACGCGGCTCGCCACAACGTTAGCCTTGCCCGGATGATACTCAATTGAGCAATCGTAGTCTTTCTCCAGCTCAATCCATCCGCTACCGCCTCGCATTCAAGTCTTTTGGGTCAAGGTACTTCAGACTCTTATGATCCATGTAGACTCATCGATCTCTCCATAAGTAAAACCTCTAAATCTTCAAGGCAAAGACTACAGCCGCTTAACTCCAGATCGTATGTTGGATAATTGACCTCATGTGGCCTCACCGCCGAGATGCGTAAGCCACAACCTTTCCTTTCTTGCATCAAGATACAACCCAAACCCGTATGTGATGCATCGCAAGACACCGTGAATTCCTTTACAGCCTTCGAGTTGAATCAGAATCGAGCTTCACAAGATCTTCTTCAACTTGTCGAAGCTTTCCTCGCCGCTTCACACCCAAATGAACGGAACTTCTTTTCTTAATAATTTGGTCATCGGTGTCATGATCAACGAGAAACCCTCTACAAATCTTCTAGAGTATCCCGCCAAACCAGAAAACTCGAATCTCACCATCGACCTCTACGGTTCCAATCCAAAATCGCTCAATCTTTCGAGGATCCACTCTAATCCCTCACCGATACTACATGACCCAAGAACGCGCATATCCTAAGCCGTAACTCAGATTTCATCGAACTTCGCAAAGAGTCTTTCTCCTCAAAATCAGAATACCACCCAAGAAATGCGCATCATGTTCCTCCTCATCCTTGAATATACCAAGATGTAGTCGATAAAAACCACTACGAACCGATCCAAATACCGTTGAAACACCCTATTCATCGATCCATGAAGGTCGCCGCGTGCTAATCAACCCAAACGGCATAACTAGGAACTCAAAGTGCCCATACCGAGTACTTAAATGTCGCCTTGCGATATATCGCCTTCACCTTTAAATCGGGTGATGCCTAGACCTTAAATCGATCTTCGAGAAAACCGACGACTCTTCAAATTCAAACAAGTCATCTATCCGAGGCAAAGGATACTTGTTTTGATCGTCAACTATTCAGCTTATGTAGTCTATACACATCCGTGCATAGTACCATCTTTCTTCTTGACAAAGTGCTACCGCGCCCCCAAGGCGTAAACACTTGGCCTAATAAAGCCTCGGTCCAACAATTCCTCGGATCTCGAGCCTTAAGCTCCATTAACTCTTTAGGTGCCATCCCAGACTATAGCTAATATCGCGGTTCGTGTAATGTGATCTATCCTCAACTCTACTCGCGATCCGGTGGCAAACCCGAAGCTCCTCAGAAACACATAAACAAATTCCCTAATCGTTCAACTGGCTCCACAAGCAGATTCTTTAGCCACCAAGGCATACACATGAACCACATATGCTTCACAAATTTCTTCGACCATCTTTCCGCCGTGAAAGTATACCACATTGATGATAATTCTCCGATCATCGATCGTAACTACCTCATCACCTTTTAATGTTGTAACCATGCGCTTAGCCAGCCGTTAATCCAACTTCACTCGGTACTTAACCAGCTAGTCCATCCCGAGAATCGATCGAACTCCCGAATGGCGCTCCATCAAATCACCCACAAACACTACCCCTTGGAGTTCTAGAGGTATCGCCTCTATACAAATTTTATCTACAACTACAGAGTGA
Source organism: Gossypium rotundifolium (assembly GCA_025506655.1). Lineage (NCBI taxonomy): Eukaryota > Viridiplantae > Streptophyta > Magnoliopsida > Malvales > Malvaceae > Gossypium > Gossypium rotundifolium. The sequence goes on from CP106734.1 coordinate 51,431,314, forward strand.
CCTAAAGGGCTTATTACTACCATCCGCCTAGAAGATATCTCGTAGTCTAAATCCATGGTCTTCACTATACTACTTGCAATATATGAATGTGTTGAACCCACATCAATCAAAGCAAGAAATGGAGAACCAAAGATTAAAATGTACCGTGATGACGTCTCGGCAAGGTCCGCCTCCTCCCTGTCTCACATACACTAGCCCCTACCGGTTCTGCCCTCGTGGAATCCACCGTGACCGCCTTTGCGCTCCACGCCCCACTGAACCATTACCTCCTCTACCATTACCTCACCCTCTACGGTGGTGGTCCGTTATTCTGCATCGAGACGGCCTCACTCTCCTGATCGAATCCTAGCTAACTTATGGATAAATCCCTCACCAAGTGGTCCAAATGAGCCACACTCAAAATAGCCTTTTCCACCCGTCCAACATCCTCCCCAATGAGCTCTCCTATTAACAGTTACATCATTTACTGGCCAGCCTCGCTTAAAGAATAAACCAACCAGATCGACTCGCCCACTTGGTTCAGCTTCCCTTTCAGGATTACCCGATGACCCGTAAGACCCAAAACTCCTCTTGTGTTGGTTTTATCCATGCTTTGCCTCACGGACTTTTAATACCTCGGCTACTTTCGCCTTTTCAACCAGATAAAGAATTCACGCCTCGCCGAGGCGCAATCAACAATCTTAATTCGCCCCAGCAGCATCCTTAAACGAACACACCTCTCGTGTTCAAGAGCCACCATACTCGCATACCGACTCATTTCCTCGTAAACTCGCTTCGACCGGCTACGCATTTGCTCCCCTAACTAACCTCGTAAATGCTTTCCGCTGTTCATTAATGTAATTAGCTCCCACGCATTTTTCCGATAGCAGCACCAAATAGTCCCAAGTCGATCTTCCATTGCAGTATTATTCTCAACCGTGAGCCACCACCTGTATGACTCATCTCGTAGAAGTGATACTACCCCTTTAACTTTTCTTCAGCAGTTAGGTCTAGATCGTCCATTATCCGGCTTCATTGCCCACCAATATTCAAGAAGGCTAGGAGCAACAACTCGAGACACCCCAAAAGAATTCACCGCTTGCCCGTTCAAGTCGCCAGTACGCATGTTTTCTAGCTCCTACTTCCTCCTACCTTCTCAGCTACCCTTTCCAGAACTCCGCAAGATCGCCTTTACATCGGATCGTCCTGGCCCGATCTTGAAACTCACCACCTCCACCTGGTGGCGAAACCTAGATCTCATTCTCTCGATTCTACTCGTAACTCTACGGGTTCAAACCGCTATCCTACTGCGACCTCGCCCACGACCACGCCCACTTTGGTACTCATGACTAAATCTCATCTCGATTAAAGAATTTTATGTATCAAGAATTATTCCAACCGCTTTTAAGCAAAGTCTTATGAATATTAAAGGAGCTTTGTGAGGTAAGTAACCCAACATTTGATAAATTCGAGGTAAACTCTAACTTTGTCATGAAAATAAAATCGTAAGTAAGAGGAAGATATTCAAACCTTTAAACCTCCCTGAAATTTTTAAACATGAGGACAATCTAGCTTAAGACTATAAACGAAAGTGCTTCTCGAGAGGCAACCCAAACATTAACACTATTTATTTTCAAATTTATTTTTAGTTTCTTTTCTTTCTATTCTATCCTAAGTATTTAGTTGGAAACTAACACAAAAGTGTAGATTTCTAGACCACACGGCCTTACACACGACCGTGTTTGCGGCCGTGTGGACCACCGAAACCACCACACTAACAGGAGCAAGGCCGTGCAAGTCAGTCCAACCACTCCCCGACATCACGAACCCAACAACCCTAATTTACGGGTATCGACAAGAACAGCACAGGCAAGACTATGAACTATGTGAAGCTATTGACTTTCTCGAAATGGGCATGTAAGAAGCAACACGCCATTAGCCACGGTCGTGCTAGGTAGCCGTATGAATGGACACCCTCGGCACACGGGCATGGGAACAAGCCAGATTTGAAATTTTATTTAAATACCCACAGCCTTCCCTTCTCTCCTACATTTCTTCTTCATTCTCTTCTTTCAAAATTTTCTTCCTATTCATAGAAAAGATCCAAGACACATGAGCAACACAAAGATCATGCCGAAGAAGCATAAGCGTCATCTCCTTAGAGGAGACCTCAACAAGAGTTCATGCCTGTAGCTTCACTTAATTGACACGCCAAGGGTCTCAGAAACCTTTTTGGTTCTATTTTCCTTTAATCGTCTCCTTTATTTTCATTATCTATACTTCTTTTCTGCTTAATTTAATTTAATTTATTTCATAGTAGTTTCATGGTTTTAGGATCTAAAGGCTACTATGGAATCACACACCACAGCCTTCGAGATCTCATCGCTATATCTTCACAGACTACCCACTTCATCTAGCAAATTGCTTCTCGATAGTCACTCCATCGGGCCCATAGAAAACACCATTACCACCACCAAAGACGCCCAGGATCATCCAAATTTCAAGGAGTATTACTTTCCCCACTTGTCTTTTTGATTTGGCACATAAATTTCATTATCTATCTTTGTACATTGAGGACAATGTGCATCTTAAGTGAGGGGGTAATAGTGCCTAACTTTTGCATAATTCTCAAAACCCGAAATTAGTCTTGATCTTAAGTATTTTCTCATATTATTAATTAGGATGAAATTTCTATGATTTATGATTTTTATTGATATGTTTTAGAACAAATCATAGTTAATTGTGCATTGATGATTAAATTTGAAGAATACTATAGAATCAAGCATGATAAGTCTATTTTCAAAAATAAAAATTGATAGGTTGTTGAACTAAATATGAGTATTACTTTGAAATTTGAAATCTATATGGATTGATGTCAAAAACACCCATAATTTCTGTGAGATATTGAGCCTTATAGAGCATATATTATTTTTCATGCTCACTTTTATTGATATTGAGTGTGTCAACTTTGAACTGTTATTCTTGAACTTGCCTTGTTTATGCATGTCGAGACCACAATAATGATTTGATATATTGAGATGATAAAGGCACCTAGGTTTTAACCCGTTCACTCCACTAAAAAGCTTACCTATATAAATAACTCCTAGTGAACCCCGTTGAATCCTAACAACCTTTTTATTGACTCACCCACTAATATTATCCCAAAATCCCTTTGTATTTGTTATCAACATTCTTTTGACTACCACTCTATCGAGAATTGACTTGATCAATTGCCAAATTAGGTTATTTGAATTATCAAAATTCCTTCTATTAAGTTTTTCTTAGTTCGTTCTTAAAAAAAATCCAAGTTTATTCAATAAAAGAGCTTAGAGCAATTAAACTCCAATTGTTGAAGAAAAAAGGCTAGTATTAAAGTATTGTCAAATTTTAAAGTGAAAAAAACTCTTTATTATAGAGTAATTATCAATAGTGGTATTATTACTTTTCATTTGATGTAAATATTCATATTTAGTTCCTTATTTTTAGATTAGGTAATTAGTCAATTCAATCTCGATTTTAACCCTCTGATTCAGCCTTTATCCACACCTTTTAACCCAAGCCCCGTTACAACCCTAATAAGGACCTTTTGATCTATTTATTATCTCATATACAGTGGTGGACATTTGATTTTTAAGCAAGCCTATGAGATTAACTTTTCAGGTTCGACTTTTGAGCCTTTTTTCTTGATCCTTAAACACTTTGAGTGCTTTGAGTGAATCTTTAGTGAGGATGTCAATCCTTGTCGGTTTTGAATCAAAGGTAATTATTTAAATAAGGGGAGACACCTATGTTTTCATGCTACAAAATCATGACTTATCTCGTTTGAATCTTTAGGGCACTTCGAGCTAAATGATCCATGTATAAATTATCTATGAATTATGATGAGGCATTGTCAATGGGAATTATGAAATATGGAAAGTTCGTTTTAATTGTAAGTTGAGAATTTTGCTTGAGGACAAGCAAAGGCTTAAGTGTGGGGGTATTTGATAAACCGTAAAAGTAACATATTTTAATCCCACATTTAGTATGCTTTTGGATGAATTTATCCTTAATTTATGTAAAAAGGTGCTCTTAATCCTTTCTTTTCATGTCTTATACTCAAGAAAGCACCCAAGGATAAAAAGGAATCAAAACGGGTTTAAAACGGACCAAAGTGGGCCAACCCAAGAAGTCGGCACGACCTAGACTTCATGCCACACGTCCATGCCCCAATATTTAGACTGCACATAGTCACACCCTGATTTACACGACCGTGCCTCGTCGACAAAAAGCCAACATGACCTGACCCCTATGTACATGGCGTGCCCCAATTGGCAGACCGAAGCACGACCTCTACCTAGATATTGCACGAGCGTGTCATAGTCGTGCCTAAATCGACAGGATGAAGATACGGGCTGGACCACGATTTACACGGGCATGTCAAGGCCATGCCCCTACCGTGGGAAAGAGTAATTTCACTCAGAATTGGATGCTTGGAGCCCAAGAAACACAATCCTAAGTCGACTCAAACACTTAGGACAAATTTCACTTGAATTACGAGTACTTAGGAGTCAAGTAAAGCATCCCAAACATCTATATAAACAATCCAAGGCAGCAATTCAAAGTCGGGAGGTTTTAGCAAAGTTTTCTGCTAGAACTGTGCTCGTTTAGGGAATTACTCAAAGATAGCCAGTTGATCCATCTCGAAGAGTCAGAATTCTACTCAAGACGGAGGATCTCTCCTTCAATTCCTTCAAGGGGTTTTAGGGATTTCTTATGTTTTGTTTTATCTTTTCTCTTGTGATGTTTTCTTATTTTATTATGAACTAGATCCTTCAGATACCTGAAGGGGATGAAACCTATGATGGATTTTGTTATTTGATCTATTGGTTTATATGATAAATACTTAGTGTGTTCTTAATTATGTTGCTCAAGTTAATCTGATGTGCTTGGGTGGAGGAAGAATAGACCTTGCCTAAGAGTAGATCTAGCATAATTATGCGGAGTTGATCGGGACCTGCAGATAGGGTTACGAGATTTTATCAGATTAGGGTGAAACCTAATATAGGAGTCCATTGATCGATTTACTGCTTCCTTTGGGGGTTGTTATAAGAGAACGAGAGTTCCACTAATTAACCTAAGGTTAGATGTTATTCTCTTCGAGAGAAGGTTTAGTATAGGTTAGGGAGTCTCACGGATAAAGCTAAGTAAAAGAAATCATATGAATTGAAAGTTAGATAATAAGTGAAGTCAAAGGTGGATTCTTCCCGAGGGTATCATTTTTATCAACTGAGTTTTCCAAAGTCTTTCCCCAATTTATTCTTTTGTCTTTGTATTTAGTTTAAGTATTTCATTAGTCTTAGATAAGTTAATTAATCACTCCGTATTTAAGGCTAAATAATAGGAAGAAAGTAAGTAGTAGTACTTTTAGGTTCCTTGGTTCGATAAGATATTCTTGCCAAAGCTATACTACTGTTCGACAGATGCACTTGCCTCAATCGTTGTCATAGTTAGTCTACAGGTTTGATTATCCTTTATAAATTTTAAATCTAGACTATTTTGTAGCGATCACTTAGTCATCATATCCGTAGGATTTTCATGAATACTAATTTTTCTCACAACAATATCACGACAAGTAATAATATCACAAACAAAATGATACCGAACATCAATGTGTTTTGTTCTCTCATGATACATTTGATCTTTTGTAAGGAAGATGGAACTCTAGTTGTTACAAAATACTGTACTGATTTGAAGGTCTTCATTAAGTTCACTAAAGAGTCCCTTCAACCAAATAGCTTCTTTACAAGCCTCAGTAATCTCTATGTACCCAGCTTCAGTGGTAACAAAGCGAATATTGTTTGAAAAGTGGCTTTCCAACTGATTGCACAACCTATGATTGTAAAGACATAACCTATGAGAGATCTTCTTCTATCAAGGTCTCTAGCAAAATCAGTATCAACATACCCAATGACTCCATCTCTAGTTCTTCTAAACGGTAAGCAAACATTAGTAATACCTTGTAAGTATCTTAAAATCCACTGAACTATTTTCCAATGTTCTTTACCGAGATTTTCCATGTATCTGCTAACTACAATGACTGCATATGATAAATCTGGACATGAACAAACCATAGCATACATGAGAGATCCCACTGCACTAGTGTATGGAACATGTGACATGAACTCAACCTCATCATCTGATTGTGGAGACAAAGCATGAAAGTCTGAAATGGGCTGCTAAAGGAGTACTAACAGGTTTAGCACTCTGAATATTAAGCCTGCAAAGAACTTTCTCAATGTACCCCTTCTGACTTAGGTACACTTTACTTGCTTTTTTTATCTCTGAGAATCTCCATACCAAGTATCTTCTTTGGTAGTCCCAAATTTTTCATCTCAAATTCTTCACTTAGTTGGGCTTTGACCTTTCTTATCTCTCCTTTATCTTTTGCTGCTATCAACATGTCACTAACATAAAGGAGTAGATACACAAAAGAACCATCACTGTTTTTCTTAAAGTAAACACAACTGTCAAAGCTACTTCTTTTGAAATAATGAGAAGTCATAAATGAATCAAACCTCTTGTACCACTATCTTGGTGACTGTTTCAAATCGTAAAGGGACTTTCTCAGCAAGTAAACATAGTCCTATTTTTTTGAGACTGTAAAACCTTCTGGTTGTTGTATGTAAATATTATCCTCAAGTTGTCCATGCAAAAATGAAGTTTTTACATCTAACTACTCAAGCTCCAAATCATGCATGGCCACAATACCTAGCAAAGCTTGAATCGAACTATGCTTCACAACTGGGGAGAAAATATTTGTAAAGAACACTCTTGGAATTTGACTGTAACCCTTTGTAGCAAGCCTTGCTTTATATCTAGGTTCTTCAACTCCTAGAGTCCTTTCTTTCTTTTTAAACACCCATTTACAATGAACAGTTTTTTACCATTAAAAGTTTCAAACGATCCCATGCTCAATTTTCGTGAAGTGATTTCATCTCCTCTTGCATAGCAAACATCCACTTTTTTGAGTCTTTACAGCTAACTGCCTCAGAATAATTAGATGTCTCTTGGTTTGCATCTATATCTTTAGCCACATTTAAAGCATAAGCAACTAGATCAGCCTCAGTATACTTCTTTGGAGGTTTAATTTCTCTTCTAGTTCTATTTTTGGCGATAGAGTATTGTGGTGTAAAAGCAACGTTATTCTAAATTTTTGTACTGGCTTGAGGAGTCGACTCTATTGTAGATTCTGGATTAATCTGATGCTCCACCTGCTTTTGATTTTCTTTATTGGAAGAGTCTTTAAAAGATAATTTAGGTAGCATAGTAGTTTCATTAAAATCAACATCTCTGCTAATCACAATTGTAACACCCCAAACCCGGCTTAGAAGTTAGTCCCGAATCTGGCATGTCACATTGAAGTGTTTTTTGAAAACCATGTTTTCATTGAAAACCCTTCTTGTTTAAAAGCTTATGTAAAATCCCAATTACGTTGCTTTATTTTTAAAACGTGGTACATTGAAAAAATATTTATTCTTAAAATATCTTTTTCAGTTGCAGAAGCTAATTTCGAGAGTAATCAATTTACGAAAAACATTAAGTCACAAAACCATTTTGAAAATGTTGCAAAAACGTATTGTTATTTAAAAAATAGTTAACATTTTGGAAAACTTTGACTTACTTCTAACAGATATAATTCAAAGTAAATAAAAACCCCCAAGTAAAAACCCAGAACCTTAAAGAGGCCTTGTTACAAAAATTAAAACCCAAAACGAAATCTAAAGCATAAATAAAGTCCAAAGGCAGTCATGTGGCCATCTCCGAGTCCCTCTCAAAACCGATCCTCCTAACGCTGGGGATTACCTGCACAGTTAAAAATGGGGTGAGTTTACGAAAACTAAGTGTGTAATCCCCTTACTAGAGTAACAGTCAGTATACAGAAATCGAAATAGTCTAGGCCCAAGCCCTTTAACAGTAATAGTATAGTCCATTTTAGAGCATATATGGCCAAAACCCACTACAATATCATTTGGGTCATAACCCATAACAAAATCAATTGGGCCTAGCCCAAACCAATAACTAAAACAGTGGGCCTAAGCCCAGTACAGTGACAGATCTCATAAATAGATATGCAATAGTCTGAGGATGCATCCCACCCCAATCCAGCTAACACACCACCCATACCAACCCTACACTTATGTGGGGATAAAATCGACCCACCCAACCAACACACCAAGCTTAGCACCGGTTGCGGCACTAAGTCAACAGAACGGCTCGACACCGTGAACAGAATAGCTAAAAGCCATAAATATCACAGCAAAGCTGCCAGTTAATAGAATGGCTAAAAGCCATAAATAGAATGGTTATAAGCCATAACCAGGATTGAACAGAGCCATAATTAGGATGGCACAAAGCTACCCATAACTATAATATGTTTGGCACATAGCCATCAGCGACGGTAATATAATCGGCAAACAGCCACGGGTAATTATGATTGACACAGAGTCATCAATATATATGTTAGGCACATAGCCACATGTAAATACGATTGGCACAAAGCCATAATCAAGATGGCACAGAGCCATATTTAGGTTGGCACAGAGCCATAATCATATTACGCGGCTTCAAGCCTTTCGTCGGTCCACAGTCGTCTCATGCGACACGTGCGACCTTAATAGATTAATACTGGATCCACAGTCATCTCATGCGACTCGTGTGACCCTATCATAAATTCCTCCGTATCAATGTCCCAACCCCGTGCAATATGTCGTGTATGTCATGCTCAATCATTACACGTGTATGCAAAATGCCCATGCTCAGTAACAGTCATTTAAACATATATTAAAAGAATATTAGTCACACGACCACAGTCAAGTCAGTTAAAACACAATCATACGATCACAGCCAAATTAGTCAAATTCATAGCACAAGTTAGTCATTTACCCACATGGGCAAAATAGTCATTTTACCCTATAAGGGTATTTTGGTAATCCTACCCTTTAGGGGTATTTTGATAATTCTATCCTACAGGGTATTTCGATAATTCTACCCTATAGGGGTATTTAGGTAATTCTACCCTACAGGGGTATTTAGGTAATTTTGCAAATCGGGTGTATTTTGGTAATTTCACAAATCGAGGGTATTTTCGTAATTTTACAAATTAAGGGTATTTTGATAATTTTACAAATCGAGGGTATTTTAATAATTTCACAAATCGGGGGTATTTCAATAATTTCACAAATAGGGGGTATTTCAGTAATTCTATAAATCGAGGGTATGTTAATAATTTTACAAATTAGGGTATTTTGGTAATTTTACAAATCGATGGTATTTTAGTAATTTTACAAATTGAGGGTATTTCAGTAATTTCACAAATTTAAGGTATTTCAGTAATATTACAAATCAATGGTATTTCAATAATTTTACAAATCGAGGGGATTTTAGTAATTTTACAAATCGAGGGTATTTTAGTAATTTTACAAATCGAGGGTATTTCAATAATTTTACAAATCGAGGGTATTTTAGTAATTTTATAAATAGAGGGTATGACAGTCATTTACTGACCTCTCAGAAGGTCTACAGTCGCCTCGAGTGACTTATGCAATCTAACTGGTCATGACAGGGTAAATGGGCCCAAGGCCTATTACTCGGCCCAAGTGGCCCTCACGCTTGGGTGGCCCATTCAGTCCAAAATCAGATGCGACTATGTGTACACCATAGCCCGGTTCCTTATTAGTCACTTACCGTAGATTTCATCCGTGTGGGCCCTACGAGCCCTTTTAGGCCCACACAGCCCATTTAGGCCCAGCGAGGCCCAAAACTACCTAAGTCATTTGCATGACATGATAAGTCTATCTACGTCCCACTTAATAGTAAAGTTTACCCAGGTAGGTCCACGGGCTCATTGGGCCCATACGACCCATTCCAGCCTAAGCCCATGAGATCACTCATGGCGGCCTTCCTCATCGTATGCCCACGTTTCGTGAGCTCAGTTGATCATATGAGCGTTCGCACACTCATGTGGCCCAAAAGCCCAATCCTTCAGCTTTTCGGCTTTTCGGCAATTCGACATTTTGGCATTTGCCGCTACAGCTAACACCGTGCGAAAAACATTCACACTCTATCAGATTTTGACCTATTAGCAATTATAGTACTAATACACACCTGTTGTGATGTCAAAACCGAACCACTTCCAAGATCGAGAACCAACCAATCAATCATAGAATCCTTCTTGTTCCAACACCACGTAGTCTTTGCAACGCTTTACCTTCATGAGAATAGTTAGCAAAACTCATAAACAACCATAATACCTTAATCGGTACCACTAAAACTTAAACCCTTACCAATAAAGGAAATGATCACTTGAATGAGATAAGGAATCACCTAACACCTTCCTTAATGAAATCGAATCCCTAGCAACATTCGGTCAAGACAAAGTGTTCAAGGCAACATCTAGGCGAAATAAATTGAGAGAAAAGAAGTACATTTAGCTAAATAAGAGAAATCGCATCATCAAATACAAAAACTTACCAATACTCACCAAGTCTCAAGTCTAGCAGTAGCCCAAATAAAAAAGATATCAATAAATCGAGAGAAAAAGTGTTCGGCTTTGAAGAACAAAGAATCCAAAGTTTTAACCTTCAACCTTACGAAATCAAGATGATTCGGCTTAAGTAACCCCAAAGAGGAGAGTAGCATAAATGAAAGATAAAGAAAAGAGATAGGGAGAAAGGATATTCGGTTACTAGAGATTAATGGAGAGACATAGAGAAGAATGATTTAGAGAAGAAAAGAAAGTCTAGAAGAGGAGAAATGAGGGAGGAATTCAGCCAGTAATTGAAAGTAAATTCAGCACAAAATGGCTTAAATAGTCATGCCATTTCAGTAAAAGAAATTAAGCCGAAATAAGAAGTTTTGAAAACAAAAAGCGACAGAACAAATGAGCTAAGAAAAACAAAATCCTCTAACAAGATTGGGCTAACACCCACACAAAACATCAAATGCCGAAACCAAAAATGAGCCAATCCCCCCTAGCCGAATTCTTGAGCAACCCAAAAGTCCCTATTCGGCTCAAACACTACTTCATCCCTCCTTCCTTGCTCTCCTCCAGCAACCAACATTATCCTTCAACATCCTCCTTGATCTACTCCCCACCTCTTATTCAAATACCAAGACCAATTCAAACCTTCACCAAGTAGAGTTCCACTCCAACTCAACTTCTAGCTCAGCAAGGAGTAAAATAAATTACTCTTTTGAGCAGGGAGAGACTTGAACCTCTGACCTCCTTGCCTCTTTGTGATGCTACCTCCTTTCTAGTCTACCACACGTTCTATTTTTGTCATATTTTTGCCTCAAATATTTAAAAGCCTTACCACCTTGAGTTAGGGCTCCCTTAATGCTAAAATCAAAACTTTCTTATGCCAAAGCTTGAACCCAGAACTTCATAGACACTCCTAAATCACTTAGCCCCTAAAGTAAACAGTCAATTGTGATATTTCTTGCACACATAAACTCTTATGTGCAGTCACCTAGTGGCTCCCACGCATAAGTCCCAATCCTACTAGGCCCAAATTTAGGGTATTACAACAACTTTTCTATTTTTAGGACACCATAACTTATAACCTTTTACACTAGCTTTATAACCAAGAAAAACACATTTAATGGACCTCGGTTCCAATTTTCCATTATCAACATGAAAATATGCAGGACACCCAAAGATCTTTAAATTAGAATAGTCAGCAGGATTACCAAACCATACCTCTTGTGGAGTCTTTTTCTCAATGGCAACGGATGGAGATCGGTTGATTAAAAAAATGCAGTAAAGGCTGCTTCAGCCCAAAACGACTTAGATAAGTTAGCATTCAACAACATACATCAAAATTTCTCCATGATCATTCTATTCATTAGTTTTGCAATATCGTTTTGCTGTGGAGTTTGAGGAACTGTCAAGTGTCTCACGATCCCTTCTGACTTGTATGGTTTATTAAAATCATTAGAACAGAACTCTAAGTCATTGTCTGTACGGAGGTATTTAATTTTTTTTTCCATCTATTTTTCAATCATAGTTTTCCAAGACTTAAATACAAAAAAACACATCACTTTTCTACTTCAAGAAGAACGCCCAAACTTTTCTGCAAAAATCATTAATAAAAATTAGCATATAATTAGGTCTACCTCTCGAAGGCACTTTTGATGACCACCATAGATTAGAATGAATATATTCCAATGTTCCCTTCATGTTATGGATTCCTCTGGTGAATCGAACTCTCTTTTGCTTCCTAAAAACGCAGTGCTCACAAAACTTCAGTTTGTAAATTCCTTTGCCATCAAGAAGTCCTATTTTGCTCAATTCTTCCATGTCATTCTCACTCATATGCCCTAGGCGCATATGCCAAAGTTTAGTAATATCATCATCTGACAAGGAAGAAAAAGCAACAGCTACATCAGCAGTAACAGTAGAACCCTATAGAACATATAACTTGGCAGTCTTTCTCTGCCCTTTCATCACAACTAGGGAACCTTTGGAAATCTTCAAAACCCACTTTCAACTATGTATTTGTACCCTTTTAAATTAAGAGTACTCAATAAAATTATATTTCTCTTCAATTTTGGAACATGTCGTACATCACTAAGTGTTTTAACAACTCCATCAAACATCTTAACTTTAATTGTTCCAACACTTGTGATTTTACATGAATCATTATTTCCTATCAAAACAACACCTTCAGACACTATTTTCGTAAGTTGTAAACCAATCCTGATTGGGACTCATGTGAAAGGTGTAGCCCGAATCAAGGATCCACTCCTCGCTCACTTTAGAATTATTTACAGAAGTGACTAAAAGTTCACCATCGCTGTAGTCTTCTACAACATCAGCTTCACCGAAATTTTTTGGTTGTTTTCCTTTTTGATTCGTAACCTCCCTTTTAATCTTGTTCTGTAGCTTATAGCACTCAGATGTAATGTGCCCTTTCTTCTTCCAGAAGTTACAAGTTTTACCTCTGTTTGAAGACTTTGATCTACCCTTAGATTTACAAAAGGATTCCATTCCTATGTCGTTCCACGATCATCATCAGCATTCCGATCTTGTCTCCCACGAACAATGAGAGCCTTTCTCTGAGATTCAATATTAACCACAAGATGCTTCATCTTATCATGCGAGGTTAAAGAATCATAAACCTCATCAACTGTGAGAGACTTACGACCATATAAAATTGTGTCTCTAAAGGTTGAATAAGACGGGGGCAGCAAACAAAGTAGAATCAACCCTTGATCTTCATTATCGTACTAAACCTCCATGGCCTCCAAGTTTGAGAGAATTTCTTTAAACACTATTAAGTGTTCGTGTACAGACGCACCTTTCTTCAAACGATGAGCATAAAGATGTTGCTTCATATGCAGCTTGCTGGTTAGTGTTTTCGACATACATATTTGTTCCAGCCTCTTCCATAATGCAGCGGCAGTTCTCTCCTTTATCACATCCTACAAAATTTCGTTAGACAAATGCAGATGTAATTGTGTTAATGCCTTTCGATCCTGACGCTTCTTCTCTTTATCCGTTGATGTCTAAGGCATTTTATCTATCCCTGGTGGGGCATCCTTCAGATCCATCTGCATAAGAACTTCTTGCATCTTAATCTACCACAACGCAAATCTGGTGTTGCGATCCAATAGTGAAATTTCATACTTCAAATGTGCCATTACTGTGATCAAGATGAATAACCTGGAAGCTCAGATACCAATTTGTGAAAAATATAATGTCGGTAATGATAATATACAGTAAAGAAAAGAGAAATAAAAACAAAGAACACACAAATTTTTACGTGGAAACACTTTGGGGAAAAAAACAGTGGCAGAAGAGAAGAAAATTCACTATTTCAAATTCAAATAATTACAAGAGGAATAGACTATGTCTATTTATAGGCTTGTAAAACCATATTCTAATAAGAGTGTAGTAAGATTGAAATACCTTATTCTAATCAATATCAAATAGATGGAGTTCAATAAGGTTTAAAAACCTTATTCTAAAATAAAATAAAAGAAGTGTTGTTCTATATAGATTTTACTTTTGTTTTATTTTACCACTATATTTTATTTAAATAAGGATTCGGGTCACTTAATTCTAACATAATTTATTTTTTATTTTTAAAATATAAGTTAATCAAATTTGAATAAGTTAAATTATTTGAATCAATTTTATAAAGTTTTATTAAAATATAGAAGACATGGTAAATAATGTTTTAAAATTAATATCTATCTTGTAATTTTAATTTTACTGTACTTATATTTCGTCAGACGATTCCTAGTAGTCCTTATATTACCAATGATATGCTAAAGACTCTCCCATTACATCCACTACATTCTATTGTGGGTCCTTGCACTCTATCACCAACTATATACCTAGTAGCCTTTTCGATCCAATCACCTCGTGGTAAGAACCCTTACAACCATACCACTTAAATAATGAAGCAAAGTTGTTATCTGTTAGGACCCATAGTCAACTTGTCACATCCCAAAAATAGGGTGTTAGTAGAATCAAATTTGTGAGCCGAGAGAGAGTGGTTAAGCCCTAATTATTTAGATTATTTGTGCATTTTTAGGAAATAATGAGTTTCTGGTTTGTTGGTAAAGTGTTAGTGAAAATATCATTGATATCCAAGTTCAAATCCCTTACCTCGCACTATTTTTATTATGTTGCAAATTTTGCATTAAACCCTAGTTGTGATACATTATGATAAGTATGAGTAACTGGCTCAGTGGTGAAGAGAAAACAATGAGAGTGAAATTCACTTAAAAGTTAGAGTTTGATTCCCTTGTCCTGTAAATTGCCAATTTCCTTCTCCTTTTTTGTGCCGCACATGCTAAATTTAATAGCTCTAGTGCAAAATATAAATGATACAACTTGAAATACTTTAAATTTGACAAATCCAAAGTATTGTCTAAATACCATGTACAAGAAAAAACCTAAATCTATGTATAGATATCCACGTTTACCTTCTAATTATTGCAACAAAAAATAACAAAAACCTAGGTAAGGCTTCAAAAAAAAAAAAAAATCAACAACATTAAATCATTTTTCTATGCATGTTAGATACCTACCACTTAATTGTTAATAAAATAATAAAAGCTACCAACCACCTTGGGATTTTTTTTTTTACTCTTTTAAGATAAGTTATATTTCCAATATTTAAATAATGAAATTAGGCTAATAGTTAGATAAGTTCTTGACTTCCTTAAAATGTATAAAACAAACTGAACTAAATATATATATAAAGTGCTTTTATATTCTTATGATAAATAATTTTAGAGTCCACTTTCAATAGTCTAAACAACCACTTGGATATCACTTTAACACAAATAGTTACGATGAGTGAATTGAAGGAATCTAACCTGTAGTCAAAAGCCACCATCTCTGTATACTTGGAATATGACAATCCTCCAAGTGATTCTTCATCTCAATCTTCATTTTCTTCTTTAAGTTTTGTTTACCTTATATGTGGGTTGTGCCTCATATTCTTCCCCCAATTAAATTCCGCTATATTTTCCTAGTTAAGCTTTTATTATTTTAGGGATATTTTAGTATGATTCAAACTCTACTTAGCCTACTTAAAGGGGTCTTGTATCCCTGTTTCAAGATGCTAATAAAAAAGGCTTTTATTTATGGGTGACAAAATGTTGCCGCATATGAGTTTTCGTAAGAGTCTCATTGTAATTATGGAGAGTATTTTCTCCATATTTTACTCTTATTTGTTTGATCGTTTAGTGGAAAGTCAAAGCCTCTTTTGCCCGTGGTTTTTCCCTCTTTAATGGTTTTCCACGTAAAATATTTGTGTTCGTTCTTGATAAATGCCAAAAGTAACATGTTTTAGCCTCATTCTTAATGAGTTTCTAGATGATTTTTCGATTTAAAATGGTAAATTTTATGCTCCTAATCCTTTAAATTCATGTTTTTATATTTAGGAAACCATTTGGGAGCAAAAGGAGCAGAAGTTGAAAAATCGGAGCAAGTTTCAGGAGCCACACAAGCTTAGCCATTCCACATGGGCTGGACACAACTGTGTGAGCCACATGGGCTACCAAACGACCATGTCCTAGACTATGTGGATTTCATGAATGACACACAGGAAACACCGAAAAATGCACTTTTTAGGGTTTTAGGCGTTATAAGACCTATTTATAGCAAATATAAGAAAAGGGCATAAGCCGTCAAAGAATATTGAAGAAAACAACTCAAACAACACTATTGGAGCTGGCTCAAGAGTAGATTTCCATCAAGATTGAAGATATCCTTTTGGTTTCTTTGAAGCTTATTACGAGTTTCTTTATTTCTTGCGGTTATACTCTCCTTGGGATGTCTTTATTTGTGATTATGAACTAACTTTCTAATACCTAGGGGAGATGAACCCTATGATTAATTTTGTATTTTGATTTCTATTTTACACAATAAATACTTAGATCTTGTTTTCAATTATATGTGTTTAATTCTTGGTTTAATATTTCTAGATTATTAATCCATGTTTGTTGTGCTTAATTCAAAGGAGGAATATACCCTTTTTAAGAGTAGATTTAGCATAATTGAGTGTAGTTGCATGCAATCCTAGAAATAGGACCACATAAATCTACCAGATTAGAGTCAAATCTAATAGGGGATCTATAGATCGAGTTAATACGAAAATAGGGGTTTTAATTAGGAAGAAATTTCAATTAATCAACCTAGAGTCAGTTGCTCTTACTCTCAAAAGAGATATTAGCATAATTTAGAGATTTTTATGGATCAAGATACTAAGTGAAAAATTGTTTAATTCAAATCAATAATGACAGATGAAATCTAGGTGGATTCTTTCGTGGGTATTCTTTCATTTCTTGGTTGTTAATCATTTGTCTTCATGATTTGTTCTTTGTTGTGTTCTTTAGTTAATTAATTTAGTTAAATTTAGTTTTAATCAATCACTCCAATTTGTTGGTTAAGTAATAGAAAGATGGTAATTAATAGTACATTTACTCTTTATGGGAATGATATTGGTGTTCACCGTTGCTATACTGTTAACTGATAGATGAACTTGCCTTTGTCAAATTTTTAGTTGGTTTACGGCTGCATCAAGTTTTTGCGCCATTGCCGGGGACATAAATATTAGGAAATTTTGCATCAAACCCTACTATGTGACTCGCATTGTTTTTATAATAAAGAATACAAAATTATTTCAAAAATAAGGAAATAGCCTAATGGTTAGTTGATAAATGGAAAAGTATTGATATTAGTTAAGGTCCCAAGTTTGAATTTTTTTCCCTTACAAAATAATTAAGTTTTGCAAAATCCCTTTTTTTTTAATGTGTGTGTCATCCATAACCTTGAACCCTAGGTATAAATACAAAATTTTCTTGTATTATTTAGCATTAAATTCAATTTCTCGTTACCCTAGTCGTTCACCTGTTCCTCCCCTCTTTTCTCTTCAACTTTCTTTCTTTCTTCCTTTGTGTGCCGACGCCTAAGCCACCAATATTCACCATCAGTTTCTCTTATTTTTGCAATGGGTTATTGCACCATTATTTTATCTTCTTTCTTTTATTTTATCATAAAATTTCTAGTCTTAAATCTGAAATTTTAGCACTCTAGATCAGCCTATATTGATGCCCCAAAAGAACTCCATTGTTGCCCCTTTCACCTATTTGGTGTAAGTTCTTGTTTTCTCTCAATTTCTTGACAAATATTGTTAAATAAAAACCTCAATTTCCAAATATTTAATTTGGAGGATTGTTAAATATTTAATTGATATTTTTCATCTATTTAATTGATCTTGAAAGTGGCTTTAAATTAGCCATAATTCGGCCATCGTTGGTGGTGGTGTGCACGCCTATAGGCTAGAAAAGGGGGATGTTTTTCTTTAATTCTTTCCCATATTTTTCTAGTATGATTTTTTGTTCTTGAAACCTCCTAATCAGCCTTTAATCACATGATAATTGGAGACATTTGTTCTTGATCAATTGACAATTCAGGAGGCATAAGTGTGGCTAATTGTAAACTAGTTTGTTGTTTCGACATAGATTGTGGGAAAAGGTTATGAATTGATTGAATGAAAGATTTTAATCAAGATTAGCCATTTTTTTTTCAGTATTTAAATGTTTTATGTTCGAACCCAAACACTCCAAATCAACAGTAAAGCTGAAAGAAGTTCGCATGTACGATTCACATAAAAACAATGTAAGAAATCTAACTAGTTTGGATTCAAAAAATAGTTATAATCATGACGATTGGATTGTCCCCATAAGTTGGTGTTTAGTGGAAGTATAAGAGGTGTATTAATTATTTTCTACAGTGATTTGATTTAATTTAGGCTCGTTTGAAAGTTTATTAAAGAAACCACAAGATTCGCTAGTGTGTTGCAAAAGAGAGTAAATAAGGTGTGGGCCCTAACTTAAAAACTTAAATATTAATAAAGATTTTAATGTTATAAATAATGATTTAGCTTGCTGACCAGGCTTGTCTATTTAGCTAAGTAATTAAATTTAAAAGTGGTTGAATCAGGTACGTTTTGAGCCCTAACTATTTGGCATGGCATGGTAGCAATATTTCTAGTTTGACTAAATGATTGAATGTTTGAAATTGTCATGAATGTTTCATAATTTGATGTGTGATTGGTTGTATGTATAGCATGATTATGAACTAAATAAGGGTTATGCAATATATATTCGTACAAGTGATTTGTTATGATATGTTCGAAAGACTGTTATACATGCACACAAAGAAAAGTTATAGATGAATATGAAATTGTGAATTGTTGATGATACCACTTTTTTGGTAACTTGAAAGTTGGAATTTTATTTCCATTCATTGAAAGTATTTGATAATTGAGGAAATGTCAAGAAAATGTCAAGAAAATGTGAAAGTATAAGTTATGGCTATGGATGAGATTGTGTGACATATTGCATCTACATTAGGGTGGGTTATTGGTGGTTGATGGAGGAGTTCCATAGAGTACTAGCGGCATATTAAGTCCGCATTTATACATAGTTAGTGCACTACACCGGGAGTACCAAGAGGATTGGTGATTTTATTGCATTATATGATACTGACAATTTTATCACTTTGTAACAACCCAAACCCGTCCTAGATGTTATGGCCGAGTCTGGCGATATCACATGATAGTGCTTTTGAATCCGTAGCCCTGCTTAAACCATTTCCCCTTTAAAAGCTTTTCATTATTTTATGTTAGTTCTAAATAGTGTCGTTCATTCTCGAAATGTTATCTATTTTCCAAAACATTTATACTTTTCAGTTTGCGTAATCGTGGTGATTTTGTAAAACATTTGTTTCTTTTGAAAGCCCTCGTTTTCATACTTCTAGCAATGCAAACCATAAAACATTTCAAATACTAAATTTAAAAAAAAATCATAATGGCCCTAATTACATAGAACTTCTCCCAAATATAATCAAAACTAGAACTAAATATAATACCGTGGATCTGTCGTGAAGTAGAAGCAGTGGTCACCGTCGAGTCATCCACTGCCCCGATCCATATAATTTTGGGGATTACCTGAATAGATTAAATAGAAAAGGGTAAGTTTCACAACCCAGTGTGTCATCCCCACAGATATCAAACGTACGGAGTAATCACCAGAAATCAAAAATCATAGATTAGGCTGGAGCCCATTACAGACACTGTTCAAGGCCCTAGCCCACTCGAATGCAAAATTATATATATAATAAGGTATAGAACCAGAAATATATTAGGGCCTTAGCCCCATCAGATACAAAATACATATCAAAATATCAGAACCCTACCCACCAGCCTCTACACACCATCTCCGTCCAGCCCTACACGCCATGTGGGGATATAATCAACCTACCCATCCCTACACGGCATATTGTACCGAAATGTGGCACATAAACAGAATAATGCAGCTGAGCTGCCAGATAACAGGCTTAAAGCCTTTCAAACACTTCCTCTGAAATATCATCAACCCTCCCCGATGCAATGTAACATACCAAATATGACATGCAACATACAAATAACCGATCATGCATTCAGTTCAGTACAGATATCATACTCAGTCAGACACCATATAATCAGGTCAGATAAATAAGGGTTTAAGTAATGCTTTCCGACCCTTCAGTAGGACCACAGTTGGCTTGGGCGACTCGTGCAACCTTACAGATCATTTCAGAAAAATTGGCTCACACGCTCGTATTGCCTACCCGTGTGTGTCACATCCCAAATTTATGGGGCTTTGCATTTAACGTGCTGTGATGTATTGTTGTGATTATTATGCTTGTAAGAATGTTTTAGGGGTCCAGAATGGGCTCAAAGTTGGGCCGTGGCCTTAGCAAAAATTTTCTGTTTGGGCACTCTAGTGGAGAGTCAGGTAGGATAGGGCTTAAAAGATATTATCTGTGAAGTAAGACACAAAAATGGGCTTGTGGCCCAGTGGTCAGTGGCGACATACAGGGATTAGGAGGTGGCGTGTCAAGCAGTTAAGGAGGTCTAAGGTTCGAATCGCATGATACCTTTCTATTTTAATTTAATTTCGGCAATAGCAAAGAGCAGTAGTGGAGTTCGGCTTGGATGCTTGAAATTAGAAATTATTTAGTGTTGATAATAAGGTTGATAATGTGCTGATAAAGGAAGGAAGAGATGGTGTTATCCATGACATTGGGGATGAGTAATCAGATAAAGATAAGGAGAAAATTTTGGATTTATCTATTGGTCACAGTGGTGGCCAAAATTCCAACACTGAAGTGGGAGGTGAAATCGGTTCTGATAGGTTCAAGGGGTGCCAAAATTTCCATTGATTAAATAGCTTAGTTTTGATTTTTAAAGAGGGGCATTTTTGGTTTTTAGGCAGTAGGTGCCGAAATTTTGGTTTAAGTAGGGGGATACCTCTTCAATTTCGGCATTTGACCCTATTCTCTTTTTCTTTCCTCTCATCTCCACTTTCATGCAAAAGTCGAAATTTCCATTGTTCTCTTCTCTCAATCATTTTTTTCTTAAAAGACGAAACTCATAGCTCTTCTCTTCTCCAATCTTTTCTTATAACCGAATAATCATTGTTCTTTCCTTTATTCTCTCTTTGTCGATTTCTTCATAGTTGAATCTTCATAGATCCTGTTGTACTATTTTCCTTTTGATATTCTCAAAAGCCGGAATGTCTAAGAGTTAGTCAAATCTGTCGGTTAAGGTAAGTGCCAAATTCTCTCTTCACTTTTTCTCTTCTAGTTTTTGGATACCAAAGCCAAAAGGCTAGATAAGATTATCTTTGGGGTAATGATTTGATTGTTCTCGTGTTCTTATTTTGGGGTGACACATCGAGAATCGAAGTAGATCATCTAGATCTAAAAGCCGAAAACTACTAGTCTCTAAACTCCATCTCTTTTAGGATTTTTAGGTAAGGGATTTCTGCCCTATGAATTTACATGCGTGTTTGTACTAGATTCAATTTTTTAATCTGATTGTTGACTAAGATATGTTCCATGGATACAAATGCCAGTCAAACGAAAGAGGGAATTGGATCCATAAATCCAACCCCTAGATTTAATAAGCGAGCTATGTCAGCCGTAGAGATTGGCCATCGGGTTATGGATCGACTTCAGAACAAAACCTGAGACAGTTAGCAGTCGTATCAACTTCTGATAGTGTCAACATAAAAAGTCTCATCTTGTTTGTAATCAGGTGTGTGGATCTCTATCACACTAGTTAATATGTACTATATATGTTATGGGCTAAAAGTCGGAAAAGTCTGTATGAACAGTCGTGTTACCCAAAAATGGTAGGTAATGGATGCCAGGTACGTAATCATAGAAACTTCTCTATGTGTATTGAAGGATGTGGTAGTCTGTGATCTTTATAGATAGTATATTGTTTTAATTTTGCATGTATGTATGCATGGGATGGGATTGATATGACGAAGGGAAGAGCATGCTAATAGGTCACTCAGTGATAGGTGGTTAATCCACAACATGTTATTTAGGTCACATGGCGATCAGTGGCTCTGCCACATCTGATTAATAGCTCACATAGTGATCGGTGGTTAAACCACAATATATTATTAAGGTCGCATAGAGATCGGTGGCTCTTCCACATATGTCATATAGTGATCGACTTTTATGACAGGCAGCACAGCTGTCGAAATGGTATGTAGCGGATGGAGGGTTGATTGTAGAAATCCCTAAGATGTGATGGCTGGTACGGGCTGGTGTGTAGAGGATGGACTATAGGATTGGAATGGGCCATGCAACATGTATTTATTCTGTTGCCATTGTGTATGGGCCAAGGCCTATAATGTGTTTGTGGGCCTCACCCTTTTATGTGTTTTTGGGATTTGCACACTAAGTCTTGGTGACTTACCCTTTTATTTCCCTGACTTTTTAGATGAGTAGTAGATCGTGGACATGGGAGCCGAGGCGGACTCGAAGGGCCATCAATTTTTTATTTTCATCAACTATTTTTGGTTTTCTTTTAAGTTTTAATTTTGGGATTATTTATGTAATAAGGCCTCCATAGCTTAGGTTATTAATTTATATTTGCTAATGTTTATATTCTATAAACTTATGTTCAAGGACTTGATTATAAGAAGTTAAAAAAAAAAAGAGATTTTCAAATAAGTTCGAAAAAAAAAAAAACTACAAAGGCTTCCTACAAATATCACTTATTTAACAAATACTTGCATAAATGAACTGAGATTTTCAAAACCCTCCAAAGCAAAGTTTTTAACATTTAACCCGTAGCATACTAGATCTGGTTGTGACATTTTGGGTCGGGTTTGGGGTGTTACATTTTGGTATCAGAGCCCAGTTCAAAACTCGGGCTATGAAATGGGTCCAGTAGTGATTTGTAAAATTGATGAGAATTTGAGAAAACTTTCGGTTGAGATATGGCTTTCGAGTCTATCGGCACCCGATCCACGCAGGTAAGTATTCTAAACTCATTATATGTTATGCATGTTGGCCTTAATGGGCTCCATAGGGACATAGGCTAGTATGATTAGAGTTTGATGGACTTTAGGCTCAGTTTAAACAACTCTTAAAATCCATAAGATTTAATTTCTCTAATTAAACATGTCAATGAATAAGTCGTTGGGTTGGAGTGTGGCGACAGGCATATGCATATCTAGGATTGGATCTAGGTAGAGCTTAGTATTTAAGCGGTCCTAGTGGTCCCCTCCACTTCGCTGGAATCCTACCTGGTGTGTAGTGACTGTTCACCTTAGCCATGAGGACTTGTTGACGGGTCAAAATTTATAACTAAAACCCAAAAAGGACCAGCCACCCTATTTCGCAAGATTGCTAAAATACCCTTAGTTTTGTAAAATTTTTGGAATACCCTTGATTTGTAAAATTACCAAAATACCCCTGGTTTGCAAAATTATCAAATACCTCTAGATTACAAAATTACCAATATACCCTTGTAGGATAAAATTACGAAAGTACCCCTAGGTAGTGCATTGACGAAAATACCCTTATGTGACGAATGTGGGTTTATAGTTGTCACTTTTGTGTTTGATGCTGTTATGTGATGCTTTGTTGTGATGCATATGGATGTAGAATGTATGTGATTTCT
This sequence comes from Gossypium rotundifolium, assembly GCA_025506655.1. NCBI lineage: Eukaryota > Viridiplantae > Streptophyta > Magnoliopsida > Malvales > Malvaceae > Gossypium > Gossypium rotundifolium. The sequence continues at coordinate 51,454,827 of CP106734.1, forward strand.
AGAACTAGGAGATACATACTTGAGACTGAGTTTGAATTCGAAAGAACTACTAATTAAACTACTTTCCATAAGATTATTCATGGTTAATCAGTGAAAGAATTAATAATTCATAAAATTTATAATCAGATAAACGTGAATCAGTTGAATGAGTACAAGGGGTCGTGGACGTCTTGCGCATAGCCGTGGTAGGGGCAGGATGGCTGTGACAGAACTAGTAGGGTCTGGCCATGGATCAAGAGATGAGATTCCAGTTCCACCAGTTGAGGAGGAAATTTGGGACCGGGCAATTTGGAGATGATCGGTATCTCGGCGATGTTAAGGATTTTAGAGAGTGTTCTTTGAGGCGAGCATGGGCATAGGAGCCCAAAATCTATGTCGGAGTAACTTAGAGCGAATGGGGCATAAGTGTTTAGGGGAATTTCTAGTATAGCCCGAGTACGGCTGAGTATTGGTTGGAGGGGGTTGAACGTATAATGAGTGATTTGATTTTACGGAAGAAGAGAAACTGAAAGAAGTAGTTTCCCTTCTTCGGGACGAAGTGTACCAATGGTGGCTTACGGTTAAGGATGGTACAGTGGCTGACCGTATCACCTGGGATTACTTTAGAACCACATTTCAGAGTAAGTACATTGGAATGAGTTATGTGGATGTGCAGCGCAGAGCATTTCTAAATCTAGTTCAGGGAAGTAGGTCAGTGGCGGTATATGAAGCAGAATTCTTACGCCTTAATCGTTATGCTCGAAAGATAGTGGCCACAAAACATGAGTGCTATATTTGATTTGATGATGGCCTGAAGGATGATCTATGTGTTTGATAGCTCCACAGCGGGAGAGGGAGTTTGTTGTGCTTGTGGAGAAAGCTAAGATAGCTGAGGAGGTGAAGCGGACAGAAAAACTGAACAGGGATAGAGATAGGAGTGGAAGTAAGAGAAATTTTGGATCATCAGGGGCAACCGAGCGTGTTCAAAAAAGACCTAGGTTAGATAGGCCGAGACGGGATGAGAGACTTCTTTGCTACTAGTCAGACACAGAAGTGTGCTTGATGTGGTAAATTCCATGTAGGTGAGTGTTGGGCGGCGGTGGGAAGTGCTTTAGGTGTGGATCTATGGACCATTAGATTAGAGACTGTCCACAGCTACGGGGCGATGTAGGACTCAGAGGGAAATGCTCTCTAGGGTAGAAGAGGTCAGTGCAGAGAGGTCGTGGTCGGCCCGGAGGTGGTAACGATTTGGTCGAGGTAGTGGAGCACCAGCCGAGGGGTAAAACACTAAGGTGAGGCGCACGGGGTTAGTCTATCTTTGCCAGATGTCGGGAGAAGGCTGATGCACTGGATGTTATAACCGGTACATTTTTAATATTTGGTTTGCCTTACACTGCATTGATTGACATTGGGTCGACGCATTCATATGTTGCTAGTAGTGTGTCTGGAACTTTAAGTTTAGATTCTAAGATTACCCCTAGGGCGATGATTGTAATTAGCCCATTAGGACAATCTGTGGTAGTAGATAAACTCTATTGGGAGGTACCCTTAGAAGTTCAGGGAATAGTTTTCCTGACGGATCTGATAGAATTGCCGTTTGAAGAGTTTGACTTAATATTAGGCATAGACTGGCTGGTAAAGTATCAAGCTAATTTAGATTGTGCAGCCAAGCGTATGGTGTTAAAAACCCCCGAGGGTGGAGAAGTGTTGGTGATAGGAGAAAGAGGGAACTGTCTGTCGAATGTGGTGGCTGCCCTTAGAGCAGAAAGGATGGTGAGAAAAGGATGCAAGGTAGTTTTAATATTTTTTGGGCTCGAAGCCGAGGACCTAACTATTGGGGATGTTAGGATGGTGAAGGAATTTCTTGATGTTTTCCCAAAAGAGCTTCTGGGATTACCCCGGATCATGAAGTGGAGTTTGGTATCGATCTTCTTCTGGGAATAGCACCAGTATCTATTACTCCATATAGAATGGCACCAAAAGAGTTGGTGGAATTGAAAGCGTAGATTCAGGAGTTACTAGATAGAGGGTTTATTCGACCAAGTGTGTTGCCGTGGGGAGTGCCGGTGTTATTTGTTAAGAAAAAGATGGATCAATGCATATGTGCATTGACTATCATCAATTGAATAAGTTAACAATCAAGAACAAATACCGTTGCTAAGGATCGATGACTTGTTCGATCAGTCGAAGGGGGCCTCAGTCTTTTCGAAGATAGATCTGAGATTAGGTACCATCAACTTAAGGTCAAGGAGGCGGATATTCATAAGACGGCATTCAGGACTCGCTATGGTCACTACGAATTCATGGTGATGTCATTTGGGTTGATAACACACTAGCAGCATTTATGGATATGATGAACCAAGTGTTCCAGCCCTACATGGATCGGTTTGTCGTAGTATTTATAGATGATATCCTGGTTTATTCAAGATCGAAAGGGGAGCATGATTCACATCTGCGAGTGGTTTTGCGGATTCTGAGGGAGAAGCAAATGTATACCAAATTCAGTAAGTGCGAATTTTGGCTAAGTGAAGTTACTTTTCTAGGCCACGTTGTGTCGGCAGAGGGGATTAGGGTTGACCCTCGAAAATTGAAGCGATGTTGGAATGGAAGCTGCCTAGGTCTGTGGTGGAAATTCAGAGCTTTCTTGGTCTGGCCGGGTACTACCGAAGGTTTGTTGAAGGATTTTCTTCAATTGCAACACCATTAAATAAGTTGTTACGGAAAGAGGTTCCATTTGTTTGGTCTAATAAGCAGTAAGAGAGTTTCGAGAAGTTAAAAAGGATTTTGACAAAGGCTCCGATATTGATTCAGCTGGAGGCTGGGAAGGATTTGTAATTTACTGTGATGCTTCACACACGAGACTAGGATGCGTGTTGATGTAGGATGGAAAGGTTGTGACGTATGCATCTTGGTAGTTAAGACCGCACGAAGCAAATTATCCCACCCATGATTTGGAATTGGTGTAGGATTTTGCAAGAAGCGCATGGTAGTCAATACGCTATGCACCCTGGAGGGAATAAGATGTATCGGGATTTGCGGGATCAGTTCTAGTGGCCGGGCTTGAAGCGTGAGGTAACTGAATTGGTGAGTAAGTGTTTGACCTATCAGCAAGTAAAGGCAGAGCATCAGTTACCATCAGGGTTATTGCAGCCGGTGAAGATTCCACAATGAAAGTGGGAAAGGATCACAATGGACTTTGTTAGTGGGCTACCTCTCACACCTACAAAGAAAGATTCGGTTTGGGTGATTGTTGATCGCTTGATGAAGTCTGCTCATTTCATACCAGTACGAGTCGATTACTCTTTGTAGAAATTGACTAAGCTATACATAGCGGAGGTGGTGAGGTTGCATGGAGTACCAGTATCGATCATATCGAACAGGGACCCGAGGTTCACGTCGTGATTTTGGAAGGCGTTGCATCAAGCATTGGGTACGAAGTTGGATTTCAGTACAATGTTTCATCCTCAGACCGATGGACAGTCTGAGTGGGTAATTTAGATCTTAGAGGACATGTTGAGAGGTTGTGTCATTGATTTCAGAGGTAGTTGGGAAGAATTTATACCATTAGTGGAGTTTGCTTACAACAACAGCTACCAGTCTAGTATTCAGATGGAGCCCTATGAAGCATTGTACGGGCGGAAGTGTTGTACTCCTACCTGTTGGACGAAATTAGGGGAACGTTGAAATTTGGGTCCAGAGTTGGTTACCGAGATAGAGGAGAAGGTGGAGTTAATTCGGGCTCGACTAAAAGAAGCGTTGGACAGACAGAAGTCCTCTGCTGATTTGAAGCGTGAGGACATAGAGTTACAGTGGGTGACAAGGTGTTCTTGAAAGTGTCGCCATGGAAGAAAGTACTGAGGTTTGGACGGAAGGGTAAATTAAGTCTCAGATTTATCGGACCTTATCGGGTGTTGAAATGAGTAGGGCTGGTAGCATATCAACTAGAGCTACCTTCTGAGCTAAGCCAGATTCATAATGTATTCCACGTCTCTATGTTAAGACGTTACCGTTCGGATACATCTCATGTGGATTCAGTGGAAGAAATCGAAGTGAGACTTGACATATCCTTTGAAGAGGAACCTGTAGGAATCCTGGATCATGATGTTAAGGTATTGTGAAGGAAAATAGTTTCGTTAGTTAAGGTTCTGTGGTAGAATCACAGTTTGAGGAGGCTACTTGGGAACCAGAGGAAGCAATGCGGCAGCAATACCGTATCTATTTTGATCATGTAATTTCGAGGCTGAAATTTCTTGAAGGGGGTAGAACTGTTACATCCTGAATTTATGGGGCTTTGCATTTAACGTGCTGTGAAGTATTGTTGTGCTTATTATGATTGTTAGAATGTTTTAGGAGTCCAGAATGGGCTCGAAGTTGGGCAGAGGCCTTATCAAAAATTTTCTGTTTGGGTACTCTAATGGAGAGTCAAGTAGGATAGGGCTTAAAAGATATTATCAGTGAAGGAAGACAAAAAATGGGCTTGTGGCCCAGTGGTCAGTGGCGACATGCAGGGATTAGTAGGTGGCATGTAAAGTAGTTAAGGAGGTCCAAGGTTCGATTCGCATGATACCTTGTTATTTTAATTTAATTTCAGCAATAGCAAAGAGAAGTAGTGGAGTTCGGCTTTGATGCTTGAAATTAGGAATTATTTAGTATGGATAATAAGGTTTATAATGTGATGATAAAGGAAGGAAGAGGTGGTGTTATCCATGACACTATGGATGAGTAATCAAATAAAGATAAGGAGAAAATTTTGGATTTATCTACTGGTCACAGTGGTGGCCAAAATTCGAACACTGAAGGGAAAGGTGAATTCGGTTCTGATAGGTTCAAGGGGTGCCGAAATTTCCCTTGATTAAATAGCTTAGTTTTGATTTTTAAAGAGGGGCATTTTTGGTTTTTAGGCAGTAGGTGCTGAAATTTTAGTTTAAGTAGGGGGAAACCTCTTCAATTCCGGCATTTGACCCTATTCTCTTTTTCTTTCCTCTCATCTCCACTTTTATGCAAAAACCAAAATTTCCATTGTTCTCTTCTCTCAGTCATCATTTTCTCAAAATCGAAACTCATAACTCTTCTCTTCTCCATTCTTTTCTTATAACCAAATGATCATTGTTCTTTCCTTTATTCTCTCTTTGTCGATTTCTTCATAGCCGAATCTTCATAGATCCTGTTGCACTATTTTCCTTTTGTTCTTCTTAGAAGTTAGAATCTCTAAGAGTTAGTCGAATCTGTCGGTTAAGGTAAGTGTAAAATTCTCTCTTCACTTCTTCTCTTCCATTTTTTGGAGACCAAAGCCTAAAGGCTAGATAAGATTATCTTTGGGGTAATGATTTGATTGTTCTCGTGTTCTTATTTTGGGGTGACATATCGAGAATCGAAGTAGATCATCTAGATCTAAAAGCCGAAAACCACTAGTCTCTAAACTCCATCTCTTTCGGGATTTCTAGGTAAGGGATCTCTACCTTATGAATGTACATGCGTGTTTGTACTCGATTCAATGTTTTAATCTGATTTGTTGACTAAGATCTGTTCCAAGGATACAAACGCCAGTCAAACAAAATAGGGAATTGGATCCGTAAATCCAACCCCTAGATTTAAGAAGCGAGCTATATCATCCATACAGGATTGGCCATCGAGTTATGGACCGACTTTAGAACAAAACCTTAGATAGCTAGCAGTCGTATCGGCTTCTAATAGTGTCGACATAGAAAGTCTCGTCTTGTCTGTAATCAGGTGTGTGGATCTCTATCACACTAGTTAATCTGTATTATATATATGTTATGGGCTAGAAGCCGAAAAAAGTCTATATGAACAGTTGTGTTACCCGAAAAGGGTAGGCAAAGGATGCCAGGTACGTAATCATAGAAACTTCTCTATGTGTATCGAAGGATGTGGTAGTCTGTGATCTTTTTATATAGTATATTGTTTTGATTCTGCATGTATGTATGCATGGGATGGGATTGATATGATGAAGGGGAAGAGCATGATAATAGGTCACTCAGTGATCGGTGGTTAATCCACAACATGTTATTTAGGTCGCATGGCGATCGGTGGCTCTGGCACATCTGATTAATAGGTCACATAGTGATCGGTGGTTAAACCACAATATATTATTAAGTTCGCATGGCGATCGGTGGCTCTGCCACATAGGTCACATAGTGATCGGTCTTTATGACGGGCAGTACAACTGTCGAAATGGTGTATAGTGGATGGAGGGTTGATTGTAGAAATCCCCAAAGTGTGATGGCTAGTACGGGCTGGTGTGTAGAGGATGGACTATAGGATTGGGATGGGCCATGTAGCATGTATATATTCTGTTGCCATTGTGTATGGGCCAAGGCCCATAATGTGTCTATGGGCCTCATCCTTTTATGTGTTTTCGGGATTTGCACACTGAGTCTTGGTGACTCACCATTTTATTTCCCTAACTTTATAAATGAGCAGTAGATCGTGGACATGGGAGCCGGGGTGGACTCGAGGGGCCATCAAGTTTTTATTTTCATAAACTATTTTTTGTTTTCCTTTAAGTTTTAATTTTGGGATCATTTATGTAATAAGGCCTCCATAGCTTAGGTTATCAATTTATATTTACTAATGTTTATATTTTATAAACTTATGTTCAAGGACTTGATTATAAGAAGGAAAAAAAAAAAAAAAAAAGAGATTTTCAAATAAGCTCAAAAAAAAAAAAACTACAAAGGCTTTCTACAAATATCACTTATTTAACAAATAACTGCATAAACGAACCGAGATTTTCAAAACCCTCCAAAGCAAAGTTTTCAACATTTAACCCGTAGCATACCAGATCTGGTCGTGACATTTTGGGCCGGGTTTGGGGTGTTATAGTGTGGGCCCATATGCCCGTGTGGCTAACGCCCGTGTTGTTCACCCGTGTTGGCCCACACGCCCGTGTTGTTCACTCGTGTGGGCCCACACGCCCATGTTGCCTACTCGGTCGAATAGGTTGAGCCCATGTCATGCACATGGCATCACCCAACCATCAAACGGCCGTGTCTTTTGTGCACATCCTGGCCTCGCCGACCACACGGTTGTGTTGTGGCTCAGAGCCTACCACACGGTCGTGTGGCGTCGACAAAAATATTTTTTTCCTTTCACCGATACTCATTTTTTGTGTTTCTAGGTACACACCTGGTACTGTTTCGTGGTGACAACACTCCCGAGCACTCCAGAACCTATAATTTACCAATTTCACTCAATTTATCACTTAATCAATCGAACCAAAACTAAATCCGAAATGAGAAATGCATCCCTTAAGCGATGAAAAGCTTACCCCAACACCTCGAAACAGTTGATTACGTAATAGCACAGTGAGACCCTTAATCCACGTGACATGCTGTTGCCAAATGTCAAAACCCTCGAATCAAAGTTGGAAAAAAAACGTAAGTTAAAGAGAGCAAAACTCCACTTAGCAGAACCTGTGAAGTCAAAAGATACACGGAGGCGAAATTGGATAAACAAGAAAGGGGAAGAAAACAAAAATTTCGACAGATGAGGAGAGGAAGGAATTGGCATCAGAAAACTTTGGGAAAATAAAATTTTGAAAAAAACAAAATATTTAAACTAAAAGATAATAAACTTCCCCCAAATCCCTAATATTTCTCCCACAAATCCACTACCCAGGATTTTTGTTTCACCGAAACTTTTTCGGTCAAACAAGCAAAAATAAATTCCCACACTCGCACAGGGATTAGAACTCCAGACATTTAACACACCAACACACATCTCAACCACCAGACCAGCAGACCTATTCTGACGTGGTTTTATAACTAATTTAATATAAGCCCACAGTGCAAGCTAAAGGCTTCAATCAGAAAAATACCAAAATTTGCCCAAGTAAGGCTTGAACTTGGGACCTCTCACACACACCCAGAACATTTAACCACTGAAGCAGATACACATTTGTGTCACACAAATGTAACAACAACAGATTAAAAATTTTTGGGGCGTTACAACTCTACCACCTAAAATAAAATTTTGGCTTTGAAATTTTACTTGATCGAAAAAGGTGAGGATACTGCTGACGCATCGAATCCTCCGACTCCCAAGTGGCCTCTTCAGTGCTATGATTCCGCCATAGCACTTTCACTAAGGGGATAGACTTCCTTCGAAAAACTTCAATGTCGCTATCTAAAATTTGAACCAACTCCTCCTCAAATGTTAGATATGGTCTAACCTCAATGTCCTCCACTGGAATAATATTCGTAGGATCAGAGCAGTATCATCTCAGCATCAAAATGTGAAAAACATCATGAATGCGATCCAACTCTGTAGGTTGTTCCAACTGATATGCGATTGGCCCCACTCGCTTCAGAATACGATACGACCCAATGAACCTAGGGCTTAGATTACCTTGAGATCGAACCTTAGAACCATCTTCCATGGCGAGACATTGAGAGAAACTAAGTCCTCCACAGAATGCTCGATATCCTTTCTCCTCAGATCAACATAGGACTTCTGCCTATCAGATTCTGTTTTCAGTTAATCTCGAATCACTCGGACCTTATCTTCAGTTTTAAAAACCAGTTCAGGACCCAGTACACTTCACTTACCCAACTCGGTCTAGAACAAGAGAGTGCAACACTTATGACCGTACAGGACCTTGTAAGGCACCATCTAGATGCTAGATTGGTAGCTGTTATTGAAGACAAACTCCGCCAAAGGCAAGTACTCCTCCCAAATGCCTTGGAAATCGATCACATAGCTCCTCAACATGTCCTCTAGTATCTGAATCACCCTCTCTAAATAACCATCTATCTGAGGATGAAATGCAGTATTGAAGTCTAGTCTTGAACCCAGAGCCTCATGCAACTTCTTTAGAATCTAGACGTGAAGCGAGGATCCCTATCAGAGATGATTGAGATAGGAACCCCATGCACTCTCATTATTCTCAGATATATATAGTTTAGCCAATTTCTGGGGAAAAGTCCATCCTGATCGGAATGAAGTGAGCCGACTTGGTCAATCGATCCATGATGACCCAGATGGAATCCTTCTTAGTGGGTGTTAATGGAAACCCACTAACGAAGTCCATCTTTACTCATTCCTATTTCCACATCATTATCTTAACTTGCTGCAGTAACGTTGAAGGCAACTGATGCTCATCCTTAACCTGTTGACAAGTTAGACAGCGAGCAACAAAGTCAGTAACCTCACGCTTCAACCTTGGCCACCAATACAACTCTCAGAGATCTTGATACATCTTGTTCCTACCGGGATGCATAGTATAGAGACTACTATGCGCCTCCCTCAAAATTGACTATCATAACTCCTCATTACTAAGCACACAAATCTAACCTCGGAAACAAAGTACCCCATCACTATTAATCCCAAAATCAGTAGCATCACCAGTCTCAACCTGACGAAAATGCAACTCAAGAGACTTATCCCCAATCTATTTTCCTCTAATCTGATCAATCCATGTAGGCCTAACCTGAAGTTACGCTAACAGACTTCCATCGTCGAATAGACTGAGTCGAGCAAACATTGCTCTCAGATTGGTCATAGCCCTATGGCTCAAAGCATCCGCCACCACATTGGCCTTACCAAGATGGTACTCAATGGTGCAGTCATAATCCTTAAGCAGTTCAATCCATCTACGCTGCCTAAGGTTTAACTCCTTTGGAGTGAGGAGATATTTGAGGCTTTTATGATCGGTGTAGATAGTACACTTCTCACCGTACAGGTAGTGCCTCCAAATCTTTAAAGCAAGGACTACAACAACCAGTTCCAAATCATGTGTAGGATAGTTTACCTCATGCGTCTTAAGCTAACGTGATGCATAAGCTACAACCTTACTGTCCTACATCAGTACGCAACTCAAACCCACATGCGACGCATCATTGCGTATGAAAAATCCTTCCTAGATTCAAGCTATACTAGAACCGGAGCCTGAGTCAAAATAGATTTGAGCTTCTTCAACCTCTCTTGCTACTTATCAATCCAAACAAAAGGAACTCCCTTGAACAGAAGCTTGGTTAACAGTGCTGTGATAAAAAAGAACCTTTCTACGAAGCGTCGATAATAACCCGCTAGCCCCAGAAAGATGAAGATTTTAGAAACTTTCTTCAGCTGTTTCCAATCCAACACAGCCCCAATCTTATGAGGATCAACACGAATCCCCTCCACAGAAACCACATGTCCCAAAAAGGTTACCTCCCAAAGCTAGAACTCACACTTACTGAACTTCGCATACAACTATTTCTCACGAAGAGTCTGTAGTACCACTCTGAGATGCCCATTGTGCTCGTCCTTAGTCTTAGAATACACTAGGATATCATCAATGAATACCACCATAAACTGGTCCAGATAAGGTTGGAACACACGGTTCATCAAATCCATAAATGCCGCTGGTGCATTGGTCAACCCAAAATGTAACATCTTGAAATAGGGCCTAAACATAATAGTGGTTGTGAAACCACAAATTCAAGCTGTAAAATTTTATTACGATTAATTATTATGATTTACCGAGTGATTAAATACATGTGTTAAAGTATTGATAAGAAATTTTATTGATTTCATGCTTAAATTGCCTATTAGGACTTGTTTGCAAAAGTTGATAAATAGGGGTTCTAATTTATAGAGTACTTGATTGAAATGGGGGTTTGAAGTAGGAGTCCTTAAATGGCAATTAGACCATTATATTTTCATGTACAAAAATGGACATATATAGGTAGAAAGAACCAAAGTTTTTAATGAAGGGTAATTTAGTCATTTGTTAATAAAAAGAAATTAAAAAGGGAAAAGGCAAAATATGCTCATCTTCTTCATTAGGCCGAATTTTCAAATTTTCACCATAGCTAGGGTTTGTTTTAACCTTCCAATCTCCATAGTAAGTGATTCAAAGCCCCGTTTTTAATGTTCTTTACATTTTTGAAGCCTCGATAGCTCGGTTTAGCTTATTCTATTAATAATTATTGCTATGGTTCATATTTGGAAAAATAACCATATGTTAAATGTGTTTATTTTGATATTTTATGATAGAATATGAAGTATAAAATTATGTTAAAGAACTTTTGTTAAGTGATTTTAAGTGAAAACGAGTAAAAGCGACTTAATCGATAAAAATACCTAATGTTCATAAGTACATGTTAGAGTGAGAATTTGATGTTGTCATAGAAGGGAAAAATGATCAGAATGTCATAAAACATAAGAATAATAGATTAAGTATAATTTTTGAGCTTTGGGGTAAATGTGTAAATATGTAAAAGTTTAGGGGCAAAATTATAATTTTTCCAAAGTTAGACTTAACGACTGTTTTGATAAATGTGAGATTAAATAAGATAAATTTGCTATTATAGATCAAGAAGAATGAAATTCAGAGTTAGATCAGGAAAAGAAAAAGATAATGGACTAAATCGATATAGTTTATCGTATATTGTTTTGAGGTAAGTTTGCGGTAAATAAATGCAATATTCTATTATTTTACATTTGATACTATTAAATTCTAGCATTTACATATTTATTCTGTAAATTTATCATTTAAATACTCAAGCATGAATTGACGAAGAAGAAATCTCAGAATGTCCGGTTGAACCTTAGGAATGTGTAGCATACAAATGTCATGACATTAGGGTTTAAGGAAATCATGTAAGACCATGTCAAGACATGGCATTGGTAACTTACTATAAGACAAAGGTCCCATGTAAGACCATGCCAAGGCATGGCATTGGTGAATTTATAAGGCAAAGGTCCCATGTAAGACCATGCCAAGGCATGGCATTGGTGAGTTCATAAGGCAAGGATACCACGTAAGACCATGTCAAGACATGGCAATGGTTAAGTTTCACAAGGAAAGGTACCCGCGTATCCTTAGTATTCTAAGTAGTTCAACGGTAAAATGTACAGAGTATACCAAAGGAAAGGTAAGACAAGTTCAAGCTAAAAAGGTACATGTAAGAATTTAAGACTTAAGTATATTATGTTAAAGGCTTAAATAAATTTGGTAAGAAAAGAATATGATAATGCATTAAGAATGTTGTTATTTATTTACATGCAAACTTACTAAGCTTAACACTTAAACCCATTCCTTTCTTTCTTTTCATAGTTTTACAAGCCAACTCGGGGATCGTAAGGACGTCGGAGATCGTTACACACTATCAAAGGATTATATTGGTATTTTGTGACTCGAATGTTTTAAGTTATGGCATGTATAGGGACTTAGCCATTTTGTGTGTATGACCTAATGATATGGCTTAATATTGTCTTGTAAATTTTTGGTAATGATTATCTATTAAAATGGTTAATTAAGAACATGTTTTGGATGTTATGTAATGCCTAGTTGATGGCTATTTTAAGAAATTATGTAATTATATACAAGGGAATAGTTTGGATAGCAGCAGTGACGTGATTTTGAAAATTCACCAAATATTGTAGAAATGGAATGAGGTTGTGCATGAGATGTAGAATTAAATCTTATTGATTCTATTTTTATGTAAAAAAATAGTGTAGGAAAAATAAGTTTATATTATGAGATAATTGATTTTTAGTGAAGAGAGGTTAGAACTGTCGAACTGTGTAACAGGGGAGACTTTAACTAATAAACTGTACTAATTGGCCACACCAAAAATACTGGAAAAATTATAGTAAGAAGATATATGAGTATAGTTCCAAGGAAAATTTACGGATCTATATTTCTAGTTTCGTAAATTTAGTGAACATGCCAGATGGACAGTTTCAATTTTTATGCCCTGATCTAGTAAGTTAAGTCTAGTAATGCCTCGTGCTCGACTTCGGCAATAGTTTGGGTAAGGGGTGTTACATTATTTGTATCAGAGTGAGGGTTTAGTCAATTCTTGGAATGTTCAATATCAGTGAGAGTCTAACTATACATGCCATACTTATATTTTGATAGTGTGATGACTCCTGACGATTTTAAAATGTTTTTCTTTTATTGTTATGGATCCCAAATGAGCTAGTGTAAATGATGTAGAGAGTAATGCGCTCGCTCCCGCAGAAGGGATGGTGCCACCAGATAGTAGTGAAAGGCCCATTACTGTTAGTTAGGGAGGAGGGGCTCGAGAAGCCTTCTTCCAAGCTATGAATGAATGGTTTGCTAAGTGCATTCATACGAAACCAGCTGTTAAACCTTCACCCCCTCACGATCCTCAGACCACTCATGTAGCATCCCCAGTTGTAGATACAATCAGAAGAGAGAAACCACCCGTTGACAAGATCAGAAAACAAGGGGCCGAAGAGTTTCAGGCTACCAAAGATGATGATGCAAAGAAAGCTGAATTTTGGCTGAGAACACTATCGGAGTCTTTGATGTGTTATCCTACACACCGGAAGAATGTATTAAGTGTGTGGTGTCACTTCTTAGAGATTTGGCCTACCAGTGGTGGAAGACACTTGTGTCAGTAGTACCAAAAGAAAGAGTTACCTGGGATTTCTTTCAAGAGGAGTTCCGTAAGAAATACATAAGTCAGAGGTTTATTGACCAGAAAATAAAAGAGTTCCTTGAGTTAAAATAGGGTAAGATGACTATGACTGACTATGAACGTGAATTTGTTAGACTCAGGAATTATGCTCGAGTGTGTGTCTACAGAGGCTATCATGTGCAAAAGATTTGAGGATGGACTCAATGATGATATCCACTGTCAGTTGGTGTATTAGAGATAAAAAGTTTATTATTTTAGTTGAACGAGCATGTAAGGCAGAAGAGTTATTAAAAAGAAATGGTAAAGCTGAAATTAAGATGCAAGACAAGAAGAAAAGATAGACGAGCAAGTCATTTCAGTCTACATCCAAAAGGCCTAGAGAGTTCTCTACAAGATCTAATTTTTTAGCCGGGTATTCTAGTCGAAACAGAGGTGGAGGATTTATGGATTCAAAAGCTCAAACCACTTCGATTGTGAGTGTTGGTAGTATTCAGCCTAATAGATCCGAGTGTCCTCAATGTGGTCGACGTCATACAGGTCAATGTCGAGCAACTGAGATTGGTTATTACCGATGTGGTGCACCGGATCATTTCATTTGGGAGTGTCCCGAAATGGTTAAAAGAGAAATGCCCCCGTTAGAGGTAGATCTCAGAGAAATCCAGGAGTAGAGGTAGGTAGAGGTACATTTAGAGACACAACAATGAGATCAGATGTTAGAGCACCCGCAAGGACTTATGCTATCCATGCTCGTGAAGAGGCATCTTCCCCCGACGTAATTACGGGTACATTTTCTCTTCATGATGTTAATGTTATTGCTTTGATTGATCCAGGTTCAACCCATTCTTATGTTTGCATGAAATTAATGCCTAGTATGAACATGCCCATAGAGTTTACGAAATTTGTGATTAAAGTATCGAATCCATTAGGTCAGCATGTGTTAGTAAACAAAGTATGTAAACATTGCCCTTTGATGATTAGAGGTTACTATTTTCCGGTTGATCTCATGCTATTGCCATTTGATGAGTTTGATGTGATTGTTGGTATGGATTGGTTAACTGCACATGATGTGATAGTGAATTGTGGAAAGAAATTCATTGAGTTGAAATGTGAAAATGGAGAGATCCTTCGGGTTAATTCAGATGAATCAAGTAGTTTAATTTCCATGATTTCTGTTATGTCTACTCAGAAATGTTTAAGGAAAGGATGTGAAGCTTATCTTGCTTTTGTGTTGAATGCTAAAGATCCGAGTTGAAAATTGAAATCGCTTTGTGGTAAATGAGTTTCTGATGTGTTTCGAAAGGACTACGGGTTTGCCTCTATCGAGAAGTTGAGTTTGGTATTGAATTGATTCCGGTGCCACACCTATTTCTATTACTCCTTATAGAATGACTTCAATAGAATTGAAAGAATTGAAAGCTCGATTACAGGAATTAACTAATAAAGGCTTTGTAAGACCTAGTTATTTACCATTGGGAGCACCAGTGTTATTTGTGAAAAAGAAGGACGGTTCCATGAATTGTGCATAGACTATCGGCAGCTTAACAAGGTAACCATCAAGAACAAATATCCATTGCCTAGAATAGATGATTTGTTTGATCAATTGAAAGGAGCCACTATGTTATCTAAGATAGATTTGAGATCCGAATACTATCAGTTGTGAGTTAAAGAGTCGATGTTTGGCGCTTTTGAACTAGGTATGGTCACTATGAATTTCTTGTGATTCCATTTGGCTTAACCAATGCTCCTTCCATTTTCATGGATTTAATGAACCAAATTTTCAGACCTTACATGGACAAGTTTTTAGTTGTGTTCATTGATGACATCCTGATTTATTCTCATGATGAAACTGAGCATACAGAGCATTTGAGAACAGTTTTACGGATTTTAAGAGATAATCAGCTTCATGCCAAGTTTAGCAAAAGTGAGTTCTGGTGATGGGAAGTTTGTTTTCTTGGACATATTGTCTCAGGTGAAGGTATTAAAGTTGATCCGAGCAAGATTTCAGCCATTGTTGATTGGAAGCCTCCCAGGAATGTAGCAGAAGTCAGAAGTTTTATTGGTCTTACCGGTTATTATAGACGATTTGTAGAGGGATTTTCCATGATAGCTACTCCATTGAAAAGATTACTACGGAAAGATGTCAATTTTGAATGGACTGAGAAGTGTCAGCAGAGTTTCGACAAGTTAAAGGCATTGTTGATTAAAGCTCCTATTTTAGAACAACCAGAACCGGGTAAAGAGTTTGTGATTTATAGTGATGCATCCTTAAATGGACTAGGTTGTGTACTTATGTAGGAAGGAAGGGTAATTTTTTATGCCTCTAGACAGTTAAAATCACATGGTAAAAATTATCCGACACATGATTTAGAGCTAGCTGCTATTGTATTTGCATTAAAAATTTGGACATATCACTTGTATGGTGAGAAGTGCCGAATATTCATTGATCACAAAAGTTTGAAATACTTGTTGACTTAGAAAGATCTAAACTTGATGCAAAGAAGATGGCTGTAGTTGATTAAAGATTATGAGCTAGTGATCGATTATCACCTAGGTAAGGTAAACGTTATTGCTGATGCTTTGAGTAGAAAATCATTATTTGCTTGAGAGCTTTGCATACTAGTTTGGCCTTATCAGATGATGGTTCTATTTTAGCTGAGTTGAGAGCTAAACTGACGTTTCTTGAAGAAATTTGTAAAGCTCAGAAGGATGATGGTGAGTTTCAAGCCAAAAGAGTTCAGTGCGAGCAAGGTGTAGAGTCTGATTTTCAGATCGGTTCTGATGCTTGTTTGATGTTCAGAGACAGGGTATGTGTACCAAAAAATGATGAGCTTATTCAAAAGATCTTACAGGAAGCACATAGTAGTTCTTTGTCTATTCACCCAGGTAGTACAAAGATGTATAATAATTTGAATAAAATGTATTAGTGGACAGGAATGAAAAGAGATATATCAAAGCTTGTTTCTAGATGTTTGATCTGTCAGCAGGTAAAGGCCGAACATCAGGTACCTTCAGATTTATTGTAGCCTGTATTAGTTCCCAAGTGGAAATGGGACCGAGTTACTATGGATTTTGTGATAGGATTGCCTTCGACACCAAGAAAGAAAGATGCAATACGGGTTGTGATTGATAAGCTAACGAAGTCGGCTTATTTTATCCCAGTTCGTATGGATTATTCACTTGACAAGTTGGTCGAGTTGTATATTTAAGAGATTGTGAGACTACATGGAGTACCATTATCGATTATCTCAGATAGAGATCTGAGATTTACTTCACGATTTCGAAAGAAATTGCAGGAAGCTTTAGGTACAAAGTTGAGTTTTAGTACAGCTTTCCATCCTCAAACTGATGGTCAGTCAGAAAGAGTTATTCAGGTACTTGAAGATATGCTTAGATGTTGTGTATTGGAATTTCAAGGTAGTTGGGAGAAATATTTGTCATTAATAGAGTTTGCCTATAATAATAGTTATTAATCAAGTTTGAAGATGGCACCTTATGAAGCTTTGTATGGACATAAATGCCGCACACTTTTGTATTCAACAGAGCTTAAGGAAAATCAAATTTATGGGGTTGATCTAGTCAAAGAAACAGAAGAGAAAGTAAAAGTCATCAGAGATTGCTTGAAAGCAGCTTCAGATAGATAGAAATCCTATGCAGATTTGAAAAGAAAAGAAATTGAATTTCAAGTTGGTGATAGGGTATTCTTGAAAGTATCCCCTTGGAAGAAAGTTCTCATATTTGGCAAGAAAGGCAAATTAAGTCCCCGTTTTATTGGACCATTTGGGGTGATTGAGAGAGTTGGGCCATTGGCATATCGGTTAGCTTTGCCGACTGAGTTAGAAAAGATTCATAATGTGTTTTATGTGTCTATGCTACGTCGTTGTCGTTCAGATCCATCGCATGTGATTTCACAAATAGAGGTTAAGATTCAACCAAATATGACTTACGGTGAGGAACAGATAAAAACTCTATCTCGGGAGGTTAAGCAATTAAGGAACAAAAGTATTGCACTTGTGAAAGTACTATGGAATAGGCATGGGATAGATGAGGCTACATGGGAGCCCGAAGAGACTGCGAAAATAGTACCCAAATCTTTTTACAGGTAAGATTTTTTGGGATGAAAATGTAACATCCTAAATAATTGAGTATCATTATGTTACTAAATGTTGGTTCGGGTTACTTGGAGTTAGAATAAATATTATTATTTAAGTGTACTTTAGAGTAAAGAAATTAAATGACCTTAAGACTTAAATTAATTAAGTACCAAAAGATGGCATAAGATGAGTTAATGGCATAGTGGTGATGGCGCCATGAGTTGGACATGAGGGAAGAGGTTCGAATCACCTAGCATGCAACTAAAAAAATTTTTATTTTTAGCTTTAGCTTGAGCATGTGTCGGCAAAGAGATAAGGCTAGGATGAGTTGGAATGCTTTATTTTTGGTAAGAACACTAAGTATTTGGAAGGCTTAGATAAGGGCTTGAAATGGGGGATTGTGTTTCATCAACTTAAGGAAAATGGAAGGGAAAAAGGCTTAAGAGTAGGAAGATGTTTTGGAAACTTCCTAATGGCCATTTAACCCATGTATTTGGACGGCAATGAGGCAAAAGGGGGGGGGTGGCCGGTTTTGGTTGAGAGTATGGTTGCTTGAATGTTAGAAGAAACTCTTTCATTTTGGTCATTTTCTTAACAAAGCATATTTTTCCTCCACCCATATTCTCTCTAGCCGAAAATTTCCAACATATTTGAGTACACAATTCATTTTTCTTCTTCTTTGAGCCATTCTTGTGACCATTTCGGTTTGAAACTCTTTCTCTCCCAAATCCTTTTTCTCTTTGTGACCAAAAGTACATAGACAAGCAAATATTTTTCTTCCTTTCATTTTCTCATTTTCTCCTCCTATGCCGAATGCATTTTCTTCCAAACTAAGTATCTTTTCTTCTCTTTTCTTTCTCCTTTCTTTTCTTTCTTTCTCTCTTCTCTCTTCAAACCGAACCATACCATTCTATTTCCTATTCTTCATTTTTTTCTTCATTACAATTTTCTTCAAATTTCATCCATGGTCGAATGTAATTTGCTCTTGTGACAAAATCTCTTCATTTTCTCTTACCACAATCGATTTCAAGAATCAAGGTAACGGGATTTTATTTTAAGGATTCTTATTCATTTAGTATAGTTAGTTATTAATTGATTCGTTTGTAAGATCACAATCTTTCGATTGATTCTCGTGGAACGAAGACAAATCGGGGTAAGTCAAATCCCAAGTCTTGTAAATGTTAATCATATTTCGATACTAATAATCTTATGTCTTAAAAGACATTCAAGATAGGGCAGAAAAGGGAAGTCCATAGTCTTCGTAAGAGGGGCGATTCTACTATTCCCCCTAAATATAAAGCGAAGGGTCATTTCGAGTCCGGATTTTCCATCGGGTTGCGGACCATCAACCGAGGAGAATCAATTATTTGAAGTAGTTCGTACTCCCGAGCCTTTGTACGTTCGTGGATTCTCATCGAGTAACAAATCATCGAACGAGGAGAAACCAAAGATAGAAGTGGTTCAAAATCAAAAGGGTAAGGATTTAGATCGTATATCAATAGTAAATTTTTGATAAAAGATAATGTCCTAATGGTTCGTATTATGATTAGGTGTTGACGAGCGAGAAGGTTTAGTACTCACGATATCAAGGTGTGTAACTTCACACTTATCTCGGGATTGGATGTCATACTGTAATATTGAGCAAAATCGTAAAAATGACCAAAAATGGTATTTTGGTGGAATTACATGAAAACGATTAAAAATGGTGAAAATTACGAAATTGCCCTCGATGAGTTAGTTAGTAAAATATAAATTTTTATGTCTTCGTAAAATTGGGCCGAAAATGTGTTAGATCGTAAAATTGGGCCGAAAATGTGTTAGATCGTAAAATTGGGCCGAAAATGTACTAGATCGTAAAAATGGGCCGATAAGTATGCTAGTTAGTAAAATGGGCCGAAATCCCTGCTAGATCGATAAATGGGCTGAAATCTCTGTTAGATCGAAAAAATGGGCCGAAATCTCTGTTAGATCGATAAATGGGCCGAAATCTCTGCTAGATCGTTAAATAGGCTATAATCTCTGTTAGATCGTTAAATGGGCCGAAAATTCTGACAAATTGCTAAATGGGCCGAACTCTTTGCTAGATCGTAATTTGGGCCTAAAGTGCTAAGTTGCTAAATGGGCTAAATATTATTTTGTAATTTTGGGCCTTAATAAAAACTTGAAATATTGATTCTTATGTTAATTGGGCCATTTTGATAAAATCATCTTAGGAACATAGATTATTTTGCATACATGTTGCATGGGTTGGGATTATCGACGAAGAGAAGAAAGGCCTGTTGCCAAAAATCTAGTTCGGTGGCTCTGCCACAAAAATGGCTATTTGCCTCTAGTTCGGTGGCTCTGCCACAAATATTTAATGGCTCAATTCCTCTAGTTCGGTGACTTTGTCACAATCTAGTTCGGTGGTTCTGCCACAAATATAAAATGGCTAAATGCCTATGATTGGTGTGTTGGCGGGGTGGGTTGACTTGATCCCCACAGGTGTGATGGTTGGTACGGGTGGTGTGTAGCGGATGGAAATTAGGTTTGGGTGGGAAATTTCATTAATTACATGCATCTCATTATTTATATTGTTAAACCTGTTGACGGGCTCAAGCCCAAAATAATGATTTGATGATCTGGCCCAATGAATAAGTAAGTGAGTTATACATTGAGTTCTAAGTAACTCACTCCCTCAAATTTTTCATCTCAGGTAATGGAAATTGACGTGGACTTGGGTCGAGGATGACTTCGTGGAGGCCATACTACAAATAAGGGTTAATTAAACTTTGAACTTTTATTAAAGACTTTCTATAATTTACTATTATGGGTTTGATGTAATAAGGCCTCTATTAATGTTTTATGGATTTTATGTGTGGATGGATTTAAATTATGTTTTGGACTATTAATATGGGCTTATAATTATTTTGTTTTCTTAAAATAATTTGGGTTTTCAAATATATGAAATTCCTTTATCTATCTTTAAAATATTTGAACTCTAAAATAAAAAAAATTTAAAATTACTTTAAGGATTTTGACAATCTAATATTAATGATATTTTCAACTAATATTTTCTCATATTCATAAAATTTAAAATACCCTTTTTGGTTTTTATTAAACCTTATTAAAAAATTGATTTTGAAATTTCCGATTCACCTTAATTATTAAGATAGTTCGATCTATGTAACAAACCAAATCTCGTCTTTATGCATAATCGGGTTTGGGGTGTTATAGAAAATCCCTAAAGGGGAGAGAAATGTAACATCCTGAAATAGGGCCTAAATAGAATAGTGGTTGTGAAACCACGAATCTGAGCTATAAAAGTTTATTACGATTAATTATTATGATTTACCGAGTGATTAAATACATGTGTTAAAGTATTGATAAGAAATTTTATTGATTTCATGCTTAAATTGCCTATTAGGACTTGTTTGCAAAAGTTGCTAAATAGGGGTTCTAATTTATAGAGTACTTGATTGAAATGAGGATTTGAAGTAGGAGTCCTTAAATGGTAATTAGACCATTATATTTTCATGGACAAAAATGGACATATATAGGTAGAAAGAGCCAAAGTTTTTAATGAAGGGCAATTTAATCATTTGGTAATAAAAAGAAATTAAAAAGGGAAAAAGATGGCAAAATATGCTCATCTTCTTCATTAGGCTGAATTTTCAAGTGTTCACCATAGCTAGGGTTTGTTTCAAGCTTCCAAACTCTATAGTAAGTGAGTCCAAGCCCCGTTTTTTATGTTCTTTACATTTTTGAAGCCATGGTAGCTCGGTTTAGCTTATTATATTAATAATTCATGCTAGGGTTCATATTTGGAAAAATACACATAGGTGAAATGTGTTTATTTTGTTGTTTTATGATAGAATATGAAGTCTGAAATTATGTTAAACAACTTTTGCTAAGTGATTTTAAGTGAAAACGAGTAAAATGGCTTAATCGGTAAAAATACCTAATGTTCATAAGTACATATTAGAGTGAGAATTTGATGTTGACATAGAAGGGAAAAATGATCATCATGTCATAAAACATAAGAATAAGGGATAAAGTATAATTTTTGAGCTTTGGGGAAAATGTGTAAATATGTAAAAGTTTAGGGGCAAAATTATAATTTTGTCAAAGTTAGACTTAAGGACTATTTTGATAAATGTGAGCATTAAATAAGCTAAATTTGCTATTATAGATCAAGAAGAACAAAATCTAGAGTTAGATCGAGGAAAGAAAAAGATAGTGGACTAAATTGATATAGTTTATCATATTTTGTTTTGATGTAAGTTTGCGGTAAATAAATGCAATATTCTATTACTTTATATTTGATACTATTAAATTCCAGCATTTACATATTTATTCTGTAAATTTATCATTTAAAGACTCAAGCATGAATTGACGAAGAAGCAATCTCAGAATGTCTCGGTTGAACCTTAGGAATGTGTAGGATACAAATGTCATGACATTAGGGTTTAAGAAAATCATGTAAGACCATGTCAAGACATGGCATTGATAAGTTACTATAAGGAAAAGGTCCCATGTAAGACCATGCCAAGGCATGGCATTGGTGAATTTATAAGGCAAAGGTCCCATGTAAGACCATGCCAAGGCATGGTATTGGTGAGTTCATAAGGCAAGGATACCACGTAAGACCATGTCAAGACATGGCAATGGTTAAGTCTCACAAGGAAAGGTACTCAAGTATCCTTAGTATTCCAAGTGGTTCAACGGGAAAATTTAAAGAGTATACCAAAGGAATGGTAAGACAAGTTCAAGCTAAAAAGGTACAGGTAAGAATTTAAGACTTAAGTATATTAAGTTAAAGGCTTAAATAATTTTGGTAAGAAAATAATATGATAATGCATTAGGAATGTTGTTATTTATTTACATGCAAACTTACTAAGCATAACACTTACTCCCATTCCTTTCTTTCTTTTCATAGTTTTACAAGCCAACACGGAGATCGTAAGGACGTCAAAGATTGTTACACACTATCAAAGGATTATATTGGTATTTTGTGACTCAAATGTTTTAAGTTATGGCATGTATTGGGACTTAGACATTTTGTGTGTATGACCTTATGATATGGCTTAATATTGACTTGTAAATGTTTGGTAATGATTAGCTATTAAGATGGTTAATTAAGAACATGTTTTGGATGTTATGTAATGCCTAGTTGATAGTTATTTAAAGAAATTATGTAATTATATGCAGGGGAACAGTTTGGACAGCAGCAGTGACGTGATTTTGAAAAATCACCAAAAATAGTATAAATGGAATTAGGTTGTGCATGAGATATAGAATTAAATCTT
Source organism: Gossypium rotundifolium (assembly GCA_025506655.1). Classification (NCBI taxonomy): domain Eukaryota; kingdom Viridiplantae; phylum Streptophyta; class Magnoliopsida; order Malvales; family Malvaceae; genus Gossypium; species Gossypium rotundifolium. The sequence continues at coordinate 51,477,579 of CP106734.1, forward strand.
ATTTAGTCTATTTTTATATAAAAAACGATGTAGGAAAAATAATTTTATATTATGAGATAATTGATTTTTAGTGAAGAGAGGTCAGAACTGTCTAACTGTGTAATAGGGGAGACTTTAACTAATAAAATGTACTAATTGGCCACACCAAAAATTGTGGAAAAATTATAGTAAGAAGATATATGAGTCTAGTTTGAAGGAAATTTTATGGATCTATATTTCAAGTTTCGTAACTTGAGTTATAATTAATTTAGTTAACATGACACAGATGGACAGTTTCAATTTTTATGCCCTGTCTAGTAAGTTAAGTCTAGTAATGCCTCGTGCTCAACTCCGGCAACGGTCTCGGATAAGGGGTGTTGCACAAAAGGCATAACCAGGAACTCATAATGTCCAAACGAGTCCTAAATGTCGTCTTATGCACATTGGCCTCCTTAACCCTCAATTAATGATATCTTGAATGTAGATAAATCTTGGAGAACATAGAAGCCCCTCTGAACTAGTCGAATAGATCATTTATCCTTGGAAGTGGATACTTGTTCTTGATTGTTAGCTTATTCAACTACAAGTAGTTGATACACATCCTCATTGTCCCATCTTTCTTCTTCACAAACAACACCAATGCTCCCCATGGAGACACACTAGGGCGACTGAATCCATGATCTAATAGTTCCTGAATTTGACCCTTAAGCTCCGTTAGCTCTTTTGGTGCCATTCGGTAGGGCGCGATAGACACCGGAGCTATACTCGAAATAAGCTCAATCCCAAATTCCACTTCTCGATTTGGAGACAAACTCAGTAATTCCTCAGAAAAGCGTTTGGAAAGTCTCTCACGGTTCTAATGTCCTTAACTGAAGAGTCTCCAGAGTAAGAAATACTAATATAGGCCAAGAATGTCTCACTCCCTTTCCTCACTAACTTTTCTGCCACAAACGTAGAAATCACATTAGTCAAATAGTCTCTTTGTTCCCCAAGCACAACTACCTCACTGTCCTCTTCGGCCCTCAAAACAATCCTTTTTGTCGCACAATCCAGACGTACCTGGTGTTTAACCAGCCAATCCATTCCCAAAATCAAATTAAAAGTCCCTAAATGGAAGCTGCATCAGATCAGACAAAAATACTATCCCTTGAATCTCTAATGGGATGTCTCTAAACAATTTGCTCACTTGGATAGACTGCCCCAACGGACTCACCATAGTTACCTTACTAGAAGTACTTACAACCGAAATCCCCAAGGTTTCAGACACAGTACTGGCTACGTAAGAGTGTGCAATGCCTATGTCTATCAATGCCAAATAAGGTACATTATAAATTAGAAATGTACCTGTGATGAAGTCTGGAGCATCTCAGTACTTATGGTGACGGGCAGCATAAACTAGTGTGGGCTCCTCACCTCAATCAGTCCAGCACCTTTGCCTAGTGCTCTTTGTCCTTGGCCTATGCTGTTACCACTCCTGGCCTAACCTCCACCCCTAGGTGGTTGCTGAACTACTCGATGGTTACGCAGTACCAATACCCGTAGCTTGCATCTGATCAGTTCTTAGTGAACAATCTCTGACAAGATGCTCAGTCAATCACATCTCAAACATGCCCCAGTCGTCTTCCAACATTCGCCTGGATGGTGTCTACCATAGTTCCCACAAAGCGCCACCCTAGTAGGTGCAACAGGAGGCCCAACTCCCATTGGCCCATCAGATCTAGCCTTTTTCTTAGGCCTCATCACAGAACATGAGCATTCTGATTCCCTCTTATTCTTTCCTCTCTCTCAATTTTGGCGTTCAGTGTGCTTAACTTCCTCAATGATCTTTACCTTCTAAACTAGTGTAGCAAACTCATGCTGCCTCTGCAGAGCTATCAGAACTCGTAAACTGTCCCTGAGTCAATCCTCAAAATGGACACATCGCTCATACTCGGTCGCCACTATGCCTTAGGCATAACGGCTCAATCTCAGGAACTCGGCCTCATACATAGCCATTCAACGGTCCCCCTGGGTGAGATTAAGGAACTCAAGTCTCCTAGCGTTAATATAGTTGGCTCCCACATACTTACTCTGGAACACAGTCTTAAAGTAATCTTAATTTAATCGGTCGGGCTGAGTGCCCTCCTTAACTGTTAGCCACGACTGGTAAGCTTCGTCACGAAGCAGAGATACAACCCCCTTAACCTTCTGATCGGCATTAAAGTCCAGGTCTTCCATAATTCTTTCCATGGCCTCCATCCAATATTTGGCCAAATTAGGGGCGGCTCCACTAACACCCATGAATAACTCAATTTCACTGGACCGGAGTCATTCCGTAACTAACCCTCGACACCTAGATTCGATGTTAGACCCAGCAACCCTCTCCAATATCCTCAGCCATGGCTTGAGATAGTTCGTTGTCCCCAGCCATGCGATCTCAAGACCCAATCTCTATCGCAGGTGATACCGGTGTCTCACTAGTATCCAAATTAGGCAGATTTCCAGATGATGAGGACCTAGCTTGAGCCCCTTTACAGCCTCTACCATGACCTATAATACCCCGTCCGTGAGTACCTCGTGTGCTCATCATAAATTTAGAGTTTATATGTATTATCATTTTTATGCATTAGTTACAATTTCGATATTTATAAATAGATATTTTATGCTGAACAGTATCAGAAGTTCAGAGTTCGTTATCACGAGTCTCAGTCTCATTACAATTTTTAGTTTACACTACCTAGAGTGTTCTCAGTACAGTATACAACCTATTCACTATTTCGAGCATGCTTGTAGTGTTTTTAGACAAATCTAAACAGAGTTTCAGAACACTTACAGGATCAGTGCCGGAGACTTGGTGTACCACATACCTAGTCCAAAAATATTTTCAATCACTTAAAAATCTTTTCTTAAAACCAAATCTTTATAACCCAAATCCACAGTCGAGTTTTGCAAACCTGGCTTTGATACCACTAAATGTAACACCTCAAACCCGACCTAGACGTTATGGCTGAATCTGGTGATATCACATGATAGTGCTTTTGAATCCGTAGCCCCGCTTAAACCATTTCCCCTTTAAAAGCTTTTCATTATTTTATGTTAGGTGTAAATAGTACCGTTCGTTCCTGAAATGCTGCCCGTTTTCCAAAACATTTATACTTTATGGAAGCATTTAAAATAGTTTACGTAATCGTGGTGTTTTGGTAAAACATTTGTTTCTTTTGAAAACCCTCATTTTCCTACTTCCAGCAATACAAACCATAAAACATTTCAAATACTAAATTTTTAAAAAAAAATCCGAAATGGCCATAATTACATAGAACTTCTCCCAAATATAACCAAAACCAGAACTAAGAATAAAACCGTGGATCTATTGTGAAGTAGAAACAGTGGTCACCGTCGAGTCTTCCACTGCCCCGATCCGTCTAATGCTGAGGATTACCTGAATAGATCAAAAGAAAAAGGTGACTTTCGCAACTCAATGTGTCATCCCCACAGATATCAAACGTGCAAAGTAATCACCAGAAATCAGAAATCACAGACTGGGCCGGAGCCCATTACAGACCGTTCGGGCCTTAGCCCACTCAGATACAGAACTAGAAATATGTTAGGGCATCAGCCCCATCAAATACAGAATACATATTAGAATATCATAACCCTACCCACCAACCTCTACCCACCATCTCCGTCCAGCCCTACACACCATGTGGAGATATAATCAACATTCCCATCCCTACACACCATACTGTATCGAAATGTAGCACATAAACAAAATAATGAAGCTGAGCTGCTAGATAACAGGCTTAAAGCCTTTTAGACACTTTCTCCGAAATATCATGAACCATCCCCGATGCAATGCAACATGCAAATAACCGACCATACATTTAGTTCAGTACTGATATCATACTCAGTCAAACACCATATAATCAGGTCAAATAAATAGGGGTCTCAGTAACACTTACTGACCCTTCAGTAGGTCCACAATCGACTTGGGCAACCCGTGCAACCTTACAGATCATTTCAGAAAAATGGGCTCACATGCCTATTGGTCTGGCCGTGTGGGCCCACATGCGCATGTGGTCCACTTGACCACAAATTGGCCTTGGCCGTATGGATCAAACGGCTTAGCCCAGAATCCCACACGCTCGTGTTGCCCACACAGCCCAATTAGTTGAGCCCGTGTCACATACACGGCCTTACCCAGCCATCACATGGTCGTGTCCTTCGCGCACGGCCTGGCCTTGTCGACCACACAGCCGTGTTGTGGCTCACAGCATTGCACATGGCCTACCACACGGTAGTGTGGCGTCAACAGAAACATTTTTTCACTTTCACCGATTCTTGTTTTCTGTGTTTCCAAGTACACACTTGGTACTGTTTCGCGGAAAAAAAACACTCATGAGCACTCCAGAACCTATAATTTACCAATTTCACTCAATGTATCACTTAAATAATCGAACCAAAATCGAATCTAAAACGAGAAATGCATCCCTTAAGCGATGAAAAGCTTACCCCAACACCTCGAAATAGTTGATTATGCAATAGCACGATCAGACCCGTAATCCACGGAAGATGCTAGTGCCAAATGTTAAAACCCCCAAATCAAAGTTGGAAAAAATGTAAGTTAAAGAGAGCAAAACTCCACTTACCAGAACATACGAAGTCAAACGATACATCGATGGAGGAAAATTGGATAAACGATAAAGGGGAAGAAAACAAAATTTTTGACAGATGATAAGAGGAAGGAATTGGCGTCAAAAAATTTTGGGAAAGGAAAATTTTGAAAAAAAACAAAATAATTAAACTAAAAGATAATAAACTTCCCCCAAATCCCTAATATTTCTCCCACAAATCCATTACTCAAATTTTTTTGACCGAAACTCTTTCGGTCAAATGAGAAAAAATAAATTCCCACGCTCGCACAGGGATTCGAACTCCAGACCTCCAACACACCAACACACATCTCTACCACCAGACTAGCAGGCCTATTCTGACATGGTTTTATAACTAATTTAATATAAGCCCACAGTGCAAGCTAAAGGCTTCAATCAGAAAAATACCAAAATTTGCCCAAGTAAGGCTTGAACTTGGGACCTCTCACATACACCCAGAACACTTAACCATTGAAGCAGATACACATTTGTGTCACACAAATGCAAAAACAATAGATTAAAAATTTTTAGGCGTTACACACTTTATATGTTATTCGACAGATTTTCTGCATTTATGTTACACTGTGGTTTCTACCACCTTGAGCTTTGCTCGAATACGTTGGAGTTTGACGGGTTTTGGGGAACTCGTGGTGTGTAGCGGATGGATGAATTGATAGGAACCTCTTTCCATTGCATCATGTTCATGACATACTTGAATGTTATTGATTTTTGATATGTATATTACTGTGTTGTATTGAATGGTATCAAAATTAATGATTGTTACTCGAATGAATGATTACCTAAGCTCATACACCACTGACATCAATTTGATAATGGTTATATAATGATATGAAATTCCAATGATAATTATGGGTTCTTCTATTAATGATAACATGTTTCACTATATTTGATATTTATATCCGTTTAAATAATTGTTTGACTCACACTAAGCTTTCATAAGCTCACCCCCATAGTGTTTAACTTTTTAGGTAAAACTTGAAACTAGGACTAGACCTAGCATACAAAAAATCACCTTGGACCTTGGAATATTATTAATAAGTATTATTAATATGTCTCTATTGGTATTGGTTTATATTTTTTTCATTATTTTTTGTCTGTAGCTTGGTAACTTTTCATTTGGGGATTTTTGCTTGCATGGATTGCTCGAGGATAACAACCAGAAAACGATGATATCTAGCTTAAGTAAAATTTTGCATTGGTCCCTAAATTCCACTGCATTGCAAAGAAATCATTTTTGAAAAATAAATTGATAAGGCAACTAGGTTTCCAAAATGAATTGAAAAATGGTTTTTTCCGTTACATTAGTTTAACATCGAGTTTTTACTAAAAGAAGGACAAGTAAATAATTTTTCTAAAACAATACTATCAACAATAAAATGAATCTTAAGTACAATTGACCTAATAAATGAATGTTTAAACTAACACAAGCGTACAACTACGATTTTTCTCTAAATGAGTTTATTGATAGTCTTCAAAAGTAACGTAAGTTAGCTTAGCCATTTTGGTGGCTAATGTAGCCTTCTCAATCTAGCCATAATGTCTATGTCGGGTTTGGGAGGTTATAGATTCCTTCAATTCATACATCATAACTATGTGAGTTAAAGTGATATCCAAGTAAATTTTTACACTATTGACAATGGACTCTAAAATTATTTATCACCAGAATATAAAAGAAATTTATTTTTTTTTAATTTAGTTTCTTTTTATCCATTTTAAGGGAGAGAAGAAATTGGCTAATTATTATTGTAAATTCATTATATAAATATTTGAAAAATGAGTTTTCTTAAAATAGTAAAAAAATTCAAACGTAGCAGGTAGCTTTTATTACTTTTTGATAATAAAGTGGTAGGTATCTAACATGCATAGGAAAATAATTTAGTGTTGTTGATTTATTTGCATTACAGCAAAACAGGTTTTTAACGGCATTTTTTGGGCCTATAGCGCCGCTAAAAATATTTGTGACTTTTTTATTAGTGCCACAAAAAACACTGCTATAGAAGATAACCTTTAGCGGCGCTTTTCCCAAAAATGCCAAAAATGCTGCTATAGAACATGACCTTTAGCGGTGCTTCTACCGAAAACACCGCTATAGAACATGACCTTTAGCAGTGCTTCTACCACAAACGCCGCTAAAGAACATGACCTTTAGCGACACTTCTCCAACAAACGCAGCTAAATGTGATGTTCTTTAGCGGCATTTTTGGTTAAAGTGTCGCTAAAAGACTTGTTCTTTAGCGGCGTTTGTGAAACAAACGCCATTAACTTTAAGAGATTTCTTACATCCATTTTCATTCATATAAAACCCTTTCTATAACAACCAAAAACAACAAGTACAACTCCAACCAAAAACAGTAAATACAAATCCAACCAAAAACAACAAATTTAAATTATACTTCAAATCTAACGAATGATATACAATCTAAATTAATAAATGAAATAACAAAATATTCTTACAATAATGTTAAAAGTTATAATGTTAAAATATTCTTACAATAAGAAAACAAACATCTAAGATGGCGGATTCTGTGATTGCTAAAACATCTTCATCATATTCTGAAGCTGTTGCTGGAGTTTGTCATATTTTCTGCTTTGCTCTGCTTCCCTCGCTGCTGCCTCCACTTTAAGTTGAGCAATTTTCTCAACTGTGCTCGTTTGCATCTAAACCAGCTGATCTTTTAACCTCTGAACTTCAGCTTGAGTCTGACTCCCCGAAGGCATGTATTGCTGCGAGCTGGATCCAAAATATTGGGTTGGGTTTATAAAAGATCCTTTAAATCAAACACGATCATACCTTTCCGGACCCAAAACTTCAGTAATAAATCGGTTATCAATGCCATCAAGATTAACAGAGCTATCACTAGAAGCGATCACTTCATACTCCGCCCTTTTATCCTTTAGTTTCTCCTAATAAACTAATCAAAGAGTTAGAAACAAAATATATAATCAAAACAAATTGTAATATCCCAAAATAGGGCCTAAACGGAATAGTGGTTGCGAAACCACGAATCTGAGCTATAAAAGTTTGTTACGATTAATTATTATGATTTACCGAGTGATTAAATACATGTGTTAAAGTATTGATAAGAAATTTTATTGATTTCATGCTTAAATTGCCTATTAGGACTTGTTTGCAAAAGTTGCTAAATAGGGGTTCTAATTTATAGAGTACTTGATTGAAATGGGGTTTGAAGTAGGAGTCCTTAAATGGTAATTAGACCATTATATTTTCATGGACAAAAATGGATATATATAGGTAGAAAGAACCAAAGTTTTTAATGAAGGTTAATTTAGTTATTTGGTAATAAAAAGAAATTAAAAAGGGAAAAAGATGGCAAAATATGCTCATCTTCTTCATTAGGCCGAATTTTCAAGTGTTCACCATAGCTAGGGTTTGTTTCAAGCTTCCAAGCTCCATAGTAAGTGATTCCAAGCCCTGTTTTTAATGTTCTTTACATTTTTGAAGCCCCGGTAGCTCGGTTTAGCTTATTCTATCAATAATTCATACTAGGGTTTATATTTGGAAAAATACCCATAGGTGAAATGTGTTTATTTTGATGTTTTATGGTAGAATATGAAGTCTGAAATTATGTTAAACAACTTTTGCTAAGTGATTTTAAGTAAAAACGAGTAAAATGGCTTAATTGGTAAAAATACCTAATGTTCATAAGTACATGTTAGAGTGAGAATTTGATGTTTCCATAGAAGGAAAATGATCAGCATGTCATAAAACATAAGAATAAGGGATAAAGTATAATTTTTGAGCTTTTCAGAAAATGTGTAAATATGTAAAAGTTCATGGGCAAAATTATAATTTTGCCAAAGTTAGACTTAAGGACTGTTTTGATAAATTCGAGTATTAAATAAGCTAAATTTTCTATTATAGATTAAGAAGAACAAAATCTGGAGTTAGATCGGGGAAAGAAAAAGATAGTGGACTAAATCGATATAGTTTATCGTATTTTGTTTCGAGGTAAGTTTGCGATAAATAAATGCAATATTCTATTATTTTATATTTGATACTATTAAATTTTAGCATTTACATATTTATTCTGTAAATTTATCATTTAAAGACTCAAGCATGAATTGAAGAAGAAGTAATCTCAGAATGTCCCGGTTGAACCTTAAGAATGTGTAGGATACAAATGTCATGACATTAGGGTTTAAGGAAATCATGTAAGACCATGCCAAGGCAGGGCATTGGTGAATTTATAAGGCAAAGGTCCCATGTAAGACCATGCCAATGCATGGCATTGGTGAGTTCATAAGGCAAGGATACCATATAAGACCATGTCAAGACATGGCAATGGTTAAGTTTCACAAGGAAAGGTACCTGCGTATCCTTAGTATTCCAAGTGGTTCAACGGGAAAATTGAAAGAGTATACCGAATGAAAGGTAAGACAAGTTCAAGCTAAAAAGGTAAAGGTAAGAATTTAAGACTTAAATGTATTAAGTTAAAGGCTTAAATAATTTTGGTAAGAAAAGAATATGATAATGCATTAAGAAAGTTGTTATTTATTTACATGCAAACTTACTAAGCTTAATGCTTACTCCTATTCCTTTCTTTATTTTCATAGTTTTACAAGCCAACTCGGGGATTGCCTGTGAACATTAAACAAAAAGGGTGAGTTTACGTAAACTCAGTGTGTAATCCCGCAGAAACAAACAAATAATCAGTATTCATAGTGCACAGTTGAACAGTCTTTGGCCTAAGCCCTTTTCAGTATTAGTGAAAGTTTGGGCCTTAGCCCATCATAGTATCAATAGCAGTAACAATTATGAAGTAGCAACATCCTACCCAACCAGCATCTACACACCATCTCCGTTCAACCCTACACTCCATGTGGGGATATAATCAACCACCCATCCTAAACTCCAAGTAGTCTAGAATGCAAAGACAATACAAGAGTTTGCAATCGAGTCGCTAATAAATTAGGCTTAACGCTTTCAAGACACTTCATCGAATAATAAATTTCAACCCAATGCAATGTAACATACAATGGATGATATGCTATTATGCAATTCCAGTACATATATTCAGTTCAGATATTAACATGCTCAATGCTGATATCATTCAGTCAATTTCACACATTTAGGGGTCTAAGTAGTGCTTTCTGACCCTATAGTAGGTTCACAGTTGACTTGGGCGACCCGCGCAACCTTAAAAACATTTCAGTAAAAATGGGCCCATATGCCCATGTGATCTGCCCATGTCGGCCTACATTCCCGTGTGGCCCTCTCGGCCCAAGTTGGCCTTGGCTGTGTGATCCATTTTTAAAGTAACCCATGCTAGCTCAATACTCATATATGTTTTCACTATTTACTTATATGTTCATTCAAAACTGTCTACTTGAGTCATTATCACTAAATTATTTATATATTGAGCTATAGAATTCCAAATTCAGATCCACTTGATGTTTTTGAAAATAGACTCAAATACATTTCTACGATAAAATTTTTAGAATTTATAGTTTATCAAATAAATACAGTAAAATCTTTAAAGTTATCCCTATTCTGCTATTTGACAGCTTCATCCTTTCATTACTAAAAATTATTTATCCCTTAGTACGGAATTTAGATGATGTCTCTATTTATTTCTCTTGAAAATATACTCATTAAAGATTTAAACATATAAATTTAAGCCCCTAACTATTTTTTAAAAATGTTTGATGATTTTCCTAAGTCAAAACAGGGGAACCCGAAATCATTCTGACCTTATCTCACAAAATTTATTACATCTTATGATTTACAATTCCATTGCTTAAATTGTTTCTTCCATGAAAAACTAGACTCAATAAAATTTAATTTCATATTTTATTCAACCTCCAACTCAATTCCCACTATTTTTGATGATTTTTCAAAGTTAGACTACTGCTACTGTCAAAAACTATTTTAGTGCAAAATGGTGATTTCCAAGTTTATAACACTTTTATTTCCTTTCTCTACAATTTTTCGCATCATTTTCTCTTATTTCTCTTATTTCCCGACAGCAAGCAAATCTAACTTTTTGCCTAATCCCATTTTCTGCATTTTGGGTACACACCTATATCATTTTCACTGCTTACACAATCCCGAGATCACCAAAAACCTGCAATCGACAATCCCAACTTTATAATCAGTCTTAAACTAAGATTAAACTGTATTCACGTACCAAAAGGTCTAAGCTTGTCCGTTCATCACTTACCTTCTAACTTCGCACAATTCCACCACTACTCAACATGAGGGAGATAGCAACCGAAACGATCCGCTTCCGTAAAAATAATCATTCCTCATTAACGAAGAGTTCAACAAAGTTAAGAATGAATTCAAAGCCAAAACCACTCGCCCAAAAAACACAAGAAAATGCATACCTTATACGCTTACCAAACGATCACCACTTCGAGTCAAATCGATGAATGTTAATTCTAGCCTTACGATCAACTCCTAAATAGTCAAAAAAACACCTCTTAATCCCTTATCCAGAGTAACATTCGAGTTTAATAAAATGAAAACTTACCATACAACACAATTGTACGCTTGCACAAAGGGGAAAAGATGAAGAAAGACAAAGAAAATAGAAGGGGAATTCAAAGAAAATTCATCAGCAAGGATTTATTATTTATAAAAAAGAGGAAAATCAAAAATTGAGAGTGGGGGAGAAGAGAGAACGTCAAAAAGGTAGAAAATAGTCCGAAATTTGAAAAAAAAAAACTAAACAAAATGATAATGCCTAAAAACTCTGGTAACTCATCTCCTTAGTTCTCTCCCTAACCTCCCACAACAACTGCACTACTCGAAATTTCAATTTGACTAGGACTCCACCGCGCCACATGGGCAAGCAACAAAAATAATTCCCTTGCTCGCGCAGGGACTTAAACTCCAGACCTCCCACATGCCAACACATACCTTAGCCACTAGACCAGCAGGCCCATTCTAATATAAACTTACCAATAATTAAACTTAAGCCCTTTGCATAAGGTTAAGGCATTATTTATAAAAATACCAAAATTTTCTCAAGTAAGGCTTGAACTTGGGACCTCTCACACATACCTAGAACACATAACCACTGAAGCAGATAGGCATTGTGTGTCACACATACACGGAATCAAAAATTAATCTTTTGGGGCGTTACAAAACCGAAATAGTTATACAAGTTTGGAAGAAAGTAAAACCTCCTTGTAACACCCCAAACCCGGCCTATGCACTAAGCCCAGATTTCGGCATGCCATACAAATTTAACGAACATTCAAATCATTTAATGAGTAGAAATCAAATTTTGAACGATTAAGAAAATTACTTTATCGAAAAATCGAAGTTCATTGAAAACCATAATTAAAAACACAAGAATTTGTCGTTTGATATATAAAAAAAAATATTTGATAAAAACTTTGGACTTATTTAGTCGAAATATTTCGTCGAAAAGTTTTAAAAGAATTTCCTAAGTTTCTAGTTCAGAAAAACTTTTATTTTATACGAGAATTATAGAAAACATTTAAAAAAAACTAAATCAATCCAACTTAATAAAACTAAAACATAATAAATCCATCCATATAATAAAATCCATAAATTAAAAAGGCCTTATTACATCGCCATTAAAAATAGTACTTAATAAAAATGATAAAAGAAGTCTTAAAGTTTTATAAACCACCATTTGTATTATAGCCTCCCCACGAAGTCATCTCCGACCCAAGTCTCCATCAATTGTTATTACCTGAGAGGGGTAAAAAAAATGGGGTGAGTTACTTAGAACTCAGTGTGTAACTCACTTACCATAGTCCATTGGTTAAATATTTATTTGGGCCTAAGCCCATTTCAAAATATAATAATTTAACATTTAAAAATAATAATGCAAATGATATGCAATTCCCAAAACCAAACCTAGATTTCCATCCGCTACACACCCCTGCATCCAACCAAGCACACTGTGGGGAGCTTTAGTCACCCACCCCGCCAACATACCAAAGTAGGCTTTAAGCCCAATATAATATTTGTGCAACGGCCATTTAAATAATTGTGGTAGAACCATCGATCTAGATTTCGCAACGGCCATTGTGTGAGTCACCTATCTAGAATTCGCATTAAGCCTTTCTTCTCTTCATCATTGATCCCAACCCATGCAATCATGTTTATGCATTACAAAATATTTGTAAAGAAAACCATATTATAATTTATGAATTTTGGCCCATTAAAACATATTTCACATATAACCCATTTATCAATTATAATAAACGACCTATTTATAAATTTTCACTTAAGGCCCTTTTATCGAATATCACATATGGCCCAAATTCTCAATTATCACATACGGCCCAAATTTGCCAAATATCATAATGGCCCAAATTTATCAAATATCACATATGTGGCCCAAATTTATCAAATATCACATATGGCCCAAATTTGCCAAATATCACATATGTGTCCCAAATATATCAAATATCACATATGGCCCAAATTTATTAAATATCACATATGTGGCCCAAATTTATCAAATCTCACATATATGGCCCAAATTTATCAAATATTATCATTTTAGCCATTAAGGGCGATTTCAAATTTTCACGTTCTTAATACCGATTTTACGATCTTAACACTAAAGTGTCAACAATACCATATTTCTGATTTCACCAACTTTGCGATTTTTAATCCAACTTTAACCATTGTATAGTCATCTAACCCATGAGATATATTGTGAAATTACACACCTGATTATGGTGAGAACTACACTATCCCGCTCGTCGATATCTAAACATACATTACGAAGGATTAGAACACTAAAAATTAATATTAAACTATTCCAATATTGAGCGATCTAAATCTTACCCTCGAATCTCGAACAACCACTATTTACGATCTCTCTTTGATCAAAGGTTCAATACTCCGAGTAAACAGTGGTTCGGGAGTACATACGACATCGAATAATTGATTTTTGTCGGATGAAGGTCCACAACTCGGTGGAAAATCTTAGATTCCCGAAACAGTCCTTCTCTTAAACTTAGGGGGATTAATAGAACCACCCTCTTAGAACACTATTCTCGCCCTTTTCGTCCCTATTTTGATTGTCTTCAAAGACAAGGAATCATTAGTCTTAACAATATTTTTTGAAAATCTTAAAACTAAAGACTTGAAAGTGTAATCGGTTTACCTTGAAAATCCTTTACCTTTAATACTTTAAATCCGATTTCAACAATCCACGATATTTACAAACACATGATTTTTGGCCCTCCGCTAAATTTCTATGATAGAGATTTCTATGATAGAGAAAAGGTTGGAATTAGATATGGTATGATGATGATCTCAATCCAAAAGATCATCCCACACCACAAGATTTGGCACAAAAGAATAACAAACTCCAAAATATTATACTAGCCACTTACCGATTGATTAAGTTATGAGTAGAAAGAATATTCAGTTATGAAGGAAAAATTGAAGGAGATAGTGCTTAGCAACATTCGGCCATGAGAGATGAAAGAATGAGATGATGTTAATTCAGTTTCCGAGAGAGAAAAGAGAAAGAAAAAGAAAGAAGATGATAGGTTTATAATTCTTTTATCAATGGTAAAAGAAAAGCAAAGAAAGAGTGGTTAAGACAATGGTACATTCGGCAAGGGTGAAAAGAAAAAGAAAAGAAAATGCCCTTCAAGAATGTATGGTTTCGCACAAGGAGAAAAAGATTTTGGGAGAAAGTAAGGTAATACCAAAATGGTCAAAATGAAATGGCCAAAACAAGACACAAATTTTACCTATTGTTCAAGACATATTCGGCTAGGGAATAAGTTTGAGAGAAAGATTTTGAGAGAAAGCTATTGATACACCAAAATGCCAAAATGAAAATGACCAAAGCTAGCATCTACCTTACCCAATGCTAACCAAAAATTCGGCCATCCCCTAGCCCTAAAACCATCCAAGTTCATGGACAATTAGCCATTCAAAGCTTTCCAAAAGCAGAGCCTTGTTTTAAGCCTTATGTCCCCTTACATGCCTTTTCCATATGATTCCTTTCCTAAGTTATCACTTGACTTTTCCCATGATCTTCTTGCCATAAAAAAAATTAATCCAACTCATCAATCCTTATCCATGACCGACACTTGCTAAGGAAAAGCAAAATAAAGCTTCAACTTGCATGCTGGAGATTGAACCTCTCCCTCAAGCAAACATGCATGCGCCAACTCCACCTTGCTACTAGCTTCTCTTGTGCTAGTTTTAACACTTAATTTTACTTAAACCTCAAAGTCACATGATCCACTTCAATTAAATACTCCTTACTAAGATTTATTCTAATTCTAAATAGTTCTCAAGTCTTCTTAAGACCATACTAAACATGAAAAATTTTATTATACTCAAGTTAAGCACTAAAACATGCATCAATTAAATACTCAAATTTTAGGATGTTACAACTCTACCCTCCTTAAAGAAAATTTCGTCCTCGAAATTTACCTGGCTAAAAGAGATGAGGATATTGTTGTCGAATTGCATCCTCAGGCTCCCACGTAGCTTCCTCCAGTCCGTGATTATGCCATAAAACCTTGACCAGCGGTACAGTCTTCTTTCTTAACACCTTAACATCTCGGTCTAATATTCTCACTGGTTCCTACTCGAAAGATAAATTTGGCCTTAATTCCACTTCTTCTACCGGTACTATGTGCGATGGATCCGATCTATAGTGTCTCAGCATAGAAACATGGAAAACACTATGAATCTGACTCAATTCCAGAGGTAAATCAAGTTGATAGGCCACTGATCCTACACGCTTCAACACACAGTACGGTCTAATGAACCTAGGGCTCAACTTGCATTTCCTTCCGAATCTGAAAATCTTTTTCCACAGTGAAACATTCAAAAAGACCTGATCTCCCACCGCAAACTCGATATCTTTACACTTTAGATCCGCATACGACTTTTGTCTATCTGAAGCTTCCTTTAATCGTGCTCGAATCACCTTTACTTTTTCTTCGGTCTCTGATATCCATTCAGGACCCAAAAGTTGCCGTTCCCCTAATTCAGTCCAACAAGTAGGAGTACGACATCTACGACCATATAACGCTTCATAAGGTGCCATCTGAATATTGAATTGATAACTGTTGTTATACGTAAACTCTTCCAACAGTAGAAAATCCTCCCAACTACCTCTGAAATCAATCACACAACCTCTTGACATGTCTTCCAAAATCTGGATTATTCTTTCCGACTGACCATCTGACTGAGGGTGAAAAGCCGTACTGAAGTTTAACTTTGTACCCAAAGCCTCATGTAAAGCTTTCCAAAATCGTGATCTAAACCGAGGATCCCTGTCTGATATGATAGACACTGGTACCCCATGCAACCTCACGATTTCAAATACATACAGTTTAGCCAACTTCTACAACGAGTAATCCGTACGAACTGGTAGAAAATAAGCAGTCTTCGTTAATCGATCTACTACCACCTAGATAGAATCTTTCTTAGTAGGTGTTAAGGGTAACCCACCAGCAAAATCCATAGTTATCCGATCCCATTTCCATAATGGAATCTTTACTAGTTGCAACAATCCCAACGATAATTGATGTTCCCCTTTACTTGCTGACAAGTCAAACACTTTCCCACAAAATCAGTAACTTCCGTTTTAACTTTGGCTACCAAAACTGTTCACAGAGATCCCGATACATCTTATTTCCTCCCGGGTGCATAGCATAAGAGCTACTATGTGCCTCTAGAAGAATCATTTGCCTCAAATTCGAATTCTCAGGCATACAAACCCTTCCACAAAAACACAGTACACCATCTTTGTTCAAACCAAAATCTCCTATTACACCGCTTTTAGCTTGTTGTATTAAAGGACCCAACTTTTCATCGGATAATTACTTTTCCTTGATTTGTTCCAACCACAGAGGCTTCACCTGAAGTTCTGCTAACAAACTGCCATATTCATACAAAATGAGATTAGCAAACATTGCTCTCAACTCCGATATAACCTTTTCGACTAAACGCGCCTGCCACAACGTTAGCCTTTCCAGGATGATACTTGATTGAGAAATCATAATCCTTTAATAACTCCACACATCTCTGTTGTCTTAAATTTAACTCTTTTGGGTAAGGATATACTTAAGACTCTTATGGTCCGTATAAATAATTGACTTCTCACCGTATAGATAATGCCTCCAAATCTTTAATGCAAACACTACTGCAGCCAACTCCAAATCATGAGTAGGATAATTGACTTCATGCGGCCTCAACTGTCGAGAAGCATAAGCTACCACTTTTCCACTTTGCATCAGTACACATCTTAAACCCGTGTGTGACGCATCACAGTAAACGATAAACTCCTTTCCGGCCTCTGGTTGAATTAGTACTGGCGCTTCCGTTGGAATCTTCTTTAGTTTCTTGAAACTTTCTTGTTGTTTATCGGTCCATACATACGATACTTCCTTCCGTAACAACTTAGTTAGGGGTGCAGTAATCAATGAAAACCCATCAACAAAATGTCAATAATAACTAGCCAAACCCAAGAAACTTCAGATCTCAGCTACTGACTTTGGCGGTTTCCAATCCAACACAGCCTCTACCTTTCGAGGATCAACTCTTATTCCTTCAGCTGACACTACATGACCCAAGAAAGTCACTTCCTTCAACCAAAATTCACATTTACTGAATTTGGCATATAGTTCCTTATCTCGTAAAATTTGCAACAAAGTACACAGATGAGAATCATGCTCTTCTTCATTCCTCGAATATACTAAAATGTCATCTATGAACACTACTACGAACCGATCTAAATAAGGTTGAAAGACTCGGTTCATCATGTCCATAAATGCAGCTGGTGCATTAGTCAAACCAAATGGCATCACTAAAAACTCATAATGTCCATAACCAGTTCAAAATGTCATCTTATAAATATCTACCTCTTTCACCTTGAGTTGATGATAACCCGATCTCAAATCAATCTTGGAAAAGACTGAAGCTCCTCTTAATTGATCAAACAGGTCATCGATTCTCAGTAATGGATACCTATTCTTGATCGTCAATTTATTCAACTACCTATAATCAATGTACATATGCATCGACCCATCCTTCTTCTTGACGAACAAAATCGGTGCTCCCCACGGAGACACACTTGGTCAAATAAATCCCCGATCTAGCAGTTCTTGAATTTGAGCTTTAAGCTCTGCTAACTCCTTCGGTGCCATTCTATAAGGAGCAATGGACACCGGAGTAGTTCCGGGTAAAAGCTCAATGCCTAACTCTACTTCCCGATCTGGAGGTAGACCCAGAAGTTCTTCGAGAAAGATATCTAAAAATTCTTTCACCGTTCTCACACCTTCTACCGATAATTCGTTGGCATCCAAAGCACTAATGAATGCTAGGTATGCTCTATTCCCTTTTCGCACCAACTTGTCTACCTTCAAAGCAGATACCACATTTGCCAAAAAGTTTCTTTGCTCGCCCATCATTATTATCTCCTTATCATCCACAGTCCTTATTGACATCCGCTTTTCGGCATAATCCAATTGCGCCCGATGCTTCACCAACCAATCCATGCCCAAAATAAGATCAAACTCACTGAAAGATAACTCCATCAAGTCTGCTAGAAATACCTCTCTTTGAATCTCTAAGGGCACATATCTGAATAATTTATTCATCAGGATCGATCGTCCTAAAGGACTAATTCATCATCATCTCTCTATCGGTAATCTCAAATCTAATATTTAGGATTCGAGATATAGCACTAGCAACATACGAGTGGGTAGATCCGATATCTATCAAAGCGATGAAAGTACATCGAGATGAAGAATGTACCGATTATCACATCGTGCATCGCCGTCCTCATGACGCTTGACAAAGATAAACCAATCTGGCCGTCTCGCCTCGTGTTACCTCTACACCATTACCTCGACCCAAGACACCTTGTCCATGTCCGTTACCATTACCACCACGACCGGTCCACGACCTCTTGGTGGTCTTTGAAAGTACCTCTAGTGGTCGAGCCTCGTGGTTACGAGCTTCTCGAGTCGCTTTGGTCGTCGAGGACAATTCTTAAACCGATGATCCTTGGATCCACATTTAAAACAGCTCCGCTTTTCCTCCAACATTCTCCGGGATGTCGTCTACCACGATCGGCACATTCTCGAATCGATTGGTAGTCACGGTGCCTTAACTTGAATCGCCTCATCATTCCGTGGCCTCTTTTGAAACCTTTTAGAAGAACTAAAGTACTTAAAATCCCTCTTGCCTCTTACTTTTTCCCGATTATGGTGTTCTGAATTCTTAGCCTCTTCGGCTATCTTAGCTTTCTCTACAAGCGAGGTAAAAGTCCACACTTGTTGTGGGGCTATCAGTACCCGCAACTCATCATTCAGTCCATCCTCAAAGCGTACACAGCGCTCATGATCAGTCTACACTATAGTACGAGCATAACGACTCAAACGAAGAAATTCTGCCTCGTAGGCTGCCACAGTCTTACTTGAACCAAATTCAGGAATTCTTTCCTTCGGGCATCTACATAACTTGTCCCAACGTACTTCCCTTGGAAAGCAGCTTTACAAAAATCCCAATTAACCATTGCAGCCTCGGTGTCTTCTCGGACAGTAAACCACCATTGATACGCCTCGTCTCTTAGCAAAGACACAGCTCCTCTCAGTTTCTGCTCGACGGTGCATTCCAAATCATCCATAATTCGTTCTACAGCCTCAAGCCAATATTCTACCACATTCGGAGCTACACCAGAAACACCTCTAAAAACTTCTGCACCACTAGACTTGAGTCATTCTAATATTGATCCGCGAGCTACTGGCCTAGTTCTGGCTACAGCTACTCTTTCTAAGACTCACAACATTGCTTGAGTCAAAGCATTATCCTCATTCGCATGATCATGAGATTCAGTTTCGCTCTCGAATGATGCAGGTGCATCCATTTCTAGTATGTGACCCGACACTTCAAACGCAGCACCTCGTCCTCTACCACGGCCACGTCTACCGCGTCCATGACCACGTCCTCTATTGCTCATATTGACTAATTCGCTTTAATCTGATTACAAGTTTTATGAATCAGAATATTATTTCAGTGTTTATTAACGATATTTTATGAGATATAAGAGATAGGGTTGTTTTCGCCATCACATCCTATAGTCTCGATCTCTATCGTTTTCAACACCTAAAACTAGAAGTTCTAGAGTGTTCCTTAGGTCTCATCACAAAAATAAACATTTAATAAATAAATACTTACTGAACATACTTACTTGACTTGGTGTCAGACGCTCGTGGTGCCATACTACCTTTAAAACATAAAATATAGAAATTTAAGTGGTTTTTAAACAAAATCATCGTTGAACCCAAACCACAGCCGAGTTTTGAAACTGAGCTCTGATACCATAAAATGTAACACCCCAAAACTGATCTATGCATTAAGCCCAGATTTTGACATGCCACACAAATTTAACGAACATTCAAATCATTTAATGAAGTAGAAATCAAATTTCGAACGATTAAGAAAATTACTTTATCGAAAAATCGAAGTTCATTGAAAACCATAATTAAAAACACAAGAATTTGTCGTTTGATATATAAAAAAAAATTTGATAAAAACTTTGGACTTATTTAGTCGAAATATTTCATCGAAAAGTTTTAAAAGAATTTCCTAAGTTTCTAGTTAAGAAAAACTTTTATTTTATACGAGAGTTATAGAAAACATTTAAAAATAAACTAAATCAATCCAAATTTTAATAAAACTAAAATATAATAAATCCATCCATATAATAAAATCCATAAATTAAAAAGGCCTTATTACATCGCCATTAAAAATAGTACTTAATAAAAATTATAAAAGAAGTCTTAAAGTTTTATAAACCACCATTTGTAATATAGCCTCCCCACGAAGTCATCTCCGACCCAAGTCTCCATCAATTGTTATTACCTGAGAGGGGTAAAAAAATGGGGTGAGTTACTTAGAACTCAGTGTGTAACTCACTTACCATAGTCCATTGGGCCAAGACCATTTAAATATTTATTTGGGCCTAAGCCCATTTCAAAATATAATAATTTAACATTTAAAAATAATAATGCAAATGATATGCAATTCTCAAAACCAAACCTAGATTTCGATCCGCTACACACTGCATCTAACCAAAGACACACCTGTGGGGAGCTTTAGTCACCCACCCCGCCAACACACCAAAGTAGGCTTTAAGCCCAATATAATATTTGTGGCAACGGCCATTTAAATAATTGTGGTAGAACCACTGATCTAGATTTCGGGCAACGGCCATTGTGACAGAGTCACCTATCTAGAATTCTAGCATTAAGCCTTTCTTCTCTTCATCATTGATCCCAACCCATGCAATCATGTTTATGCATTACAAAATATTTGTAAAGAAAACCATATTATAATTTATGAATTTTGGCCCATTAAAACATATTTCACATATAACCCATTTATCAATTATCATAAACGGCCCATTTATAAATTTTCACTTAAGGCCCATTTATCGAATATCACATGTGACCCAAATTCTCAATTATCACATACGGCCCAAATTTGCCAAATATCATATATGGCCCAAATTTATCAAATATCACATATGTGGCCCAAATTTATAAAATATCACATATGGCCCAAATTTTCCAAATATCACATATGTGGCCCAAATTTATCAAATATCACATATGGCCCAAATTTATCAAATATCACATATGTGGCCCAAATTTATCAAATCTCATATGTATGGCCCAAATTTATCAAATATTATTATTTTAGCCATTAAGGGCAATTTCAAATTTTCACGTTCTTAATACCGATTTTACGATCTTAACACTAAAGTGTCAATAATACCATATTTTTGATTTCACCAACTTTATGTATTTTTATCCAACTTTAACCATTGTATAGTCATCTAACCCATGAGATATAGTGTGAAATTACACACGACACGGTGAGAACTACACTCTCCCGCAAATCGATATCTAAACACACATTACGAAGGATTAGAACACTAAAATTTAATATTAAACTATTCCAATATTGAGCGATCTAAATCTTACCCTCGAAATCTCGAACAACCACTATTTGTGATCTCTCTCCGATCAAAGGTTCAATACCCCAAGTAAACAGTGGTTCAAGAGTACGTACGACTTTGAATAATTGATTTTCACCGGATGAAGGTCCACAACCCGGTGAAAAATCTCGGATTCCCAAAATAGTCCTTCTCTTAAACTGAGGGGGATTAATAGAACCACCCCTCTTCTGAACACTATTTACTGCCCTTTTCGTCACTATTTTGATTGTCTTCAAAGACAAGGAGTCATTAGTCTTAACAATATTTTTCGAAAATCTTAAAACTAAAGACTTGAAAGTGTAATCGGTTTACCTTGAAAATCCTTTACCTTTAACACTTTAAATCTGATTTCAACGATCCACGATATTTACGAACACTTGAGTTTCGGCCCTCCACTAAATTTCTATGATAGAGAAAAGGTTGGAATTAGATATGGTATGATGATGATCTCAATCCAAAAGATCATCCCACACCACAAGATTCAGCACAAAAGAATAACAAACTCCAAAATATTATACTAGCCACTTACCGATTGATTAAGTTGTGAATAGAAAGAAGATTCGGTTATGAAGGAAAAATTGAAGGAGATAGTGCTTAGCAACATTCGGCCATGAGAGATGAAAGAAAGAGATGATGTTAATCTGGTTTCCAAGAGAGAAAAGAGAAAGAAAAAGAAAGAAGATGATAGGTTTATAATTCTTTTATCAATGGTTAAAAAAAAAAGCAAAGAAATAGTGGTTAAGACAATGGTACATTCGGCAAGGGTGAAAAGAAAAAAGAAAAGAAAATGCCCTTCAAGAATGTATGGTTTCGGCATAAGGAGAAAAAGATTTTTGGGACAATGTAAGGTAATACCGAAATGGTCAAAATGAAATGGCCAAAACAAAGCACAAATTTTACCTATTGCTCAAGACATATTCTAGGGAATAAGGGAATAAGATTTTGAGAGAAAGCTATTGATACACCAAAGCGCCAAAATGAAAATGGCCAAAGCTAGCATCTACCTTACCCAATGCTAACCAAAAATTCGCCATCCCCTAGCCCTAAAACCATCCAAGTTCATGGACAATTAGCCATTCAAAGCTTTCCAAAATAGAGCCCTTGTTTTAAGCCTTATGTCCCCCTTACATGCCTTTTCCATATGATTCCTTTCCCTAAGCTATCACTTGCCTTTTTCCCATGATCTTCTTGCCATAAAAAAAAAAATTAATCCAACTCATCAATCCTTATCCATGACCGACACTTGCTAAAGAAAAGAAAAAATAAAAGCTTTAACTTGCATGCTAGGAGATTCGAACCTTTCCCCTCAAGCAAACATGCATGCGCCAACTCCACCTTGCTACTAGCTTCTCTTGTGCTAGTTTTTAACACTTAATTTTACTTAAACCTCAAAGTCACTTGATCCACTTCAATTAAATACTCCTTACTAAAATTTATTCTAATTTTGAATAGTTTTCAAGTCTTCTCAAGACCATACTAAACATGAAAAATTTTATTATACTCAAGTTAAGCACTAAAACATGCATCAATTAAATACTCAAATTTTAGGATGTTACACTCCCCTTTCTTTGAATTCTAAAGTCTAACTGCATCTTCCCGTTGGTACCTCAGCATTCCCGGTGGGACATTTCGCAATTTCTCTTCGAGATAAAGAAAATGAAAGAGGAATTCAAAAGAAATTCGGTAGCAAGGATTTATTATTTACAAAAAAGAGGAAACCCAAAAATTGAGAGTGGGGAGAAGAGAGAAAACGTCAAAAAGGTGGAAAATAGTTTGAAATTTGAAAAAAAATAAAGAAAAAGATAATGCCTAAAAATATGGTAACTCATCTCCTTAATTCTCTCCCTAACCTCCTATAACTCCACTACTCGAAATTTCAATTTGACTAGGACTCCACCACACCACATGGCCAAGCAACAAAATAATTCCCTTGCTTGCACAGGGACTTGAACTCCAGACCTCCCACACGCCAACACACACTTTAGCCACCAGACCAGCAGGTCCATTCTAATATAAACTTACCAACAATTAAACCTAAGCCCTTTGCATAAGGTTAAGGCTTTATTTATAAAAATACCAAAAATTTCCTAAGGCTTGAACTTGGGACCTCACACACACTCATCCAGAACACATAACCATTGAAGCAGATAGATATTGTGTGTCACACATACACAAAATCAAAAATTAAAATTTTGGGTCATTACAAAATTGAAATATTTATACGAGTTTGGAAGTAAGTAATACCTATCATTTCTTTGAATTCCAAAATCTAACTACATTTTCTCATTGGTACCTCATCATTCCCGGCGGGACATTTTGCAATTTCTCTTCGAGGCTTATATTTTTCTTAAAACATTCCTTCTTTAAAGCACTTTTATGGTTTCTCTATTTTTTTCCTAATGCCTTCTTAACATAATTATCCTAGACCTAAAACAAATCTCTCCTGCAAAAAACACAAGTTTAGAAAGTAAATATAAATGAAACTTAAACAAAAGTATTATAAATTACATTCAAGTTATTACCTTAATATTATCGAGAGCCTGATTTTTGTTACTATCAGGCATATGATGCCATGACTCGTAGTTGATAGGCAACAGATTGGCATTTCGTGCTATAATGCCTAATTATCCTGTTAAAAGTTGAGCTTCTGATCCAACAAGCTGAGCAAGACTGTTTCTGGTTACTTTGACATGCTTGGCAGAATTTAACTCGTATAAATATTTTAGTAGCATACGTCCTCGAGTTCTGCGTGTCTCACCACTTTTAGCTGAAAATGGTTTATTATAATATAAGAATTTGAAATAGAAATCAATAATAAAAGTCAACATGCATGTAAATTAAAGTTCAACATTCCTATGAATTTCTAGCAGTTCGTAATTTGTATTCTGAACATTCGAAGATCCAATACCAGTTTCTTGTTCACTATTTGTTTCTTCCGAATTTGGAGGATTTTGAACAATACTTAGACCTCGCAATCTTGTTCTGGTGTAACACCCCTAACCCGAAACCGTCGCTGAAATAGGGTTAAGAGGCATTACCGAATAATCGAAACATTTCACATCCATTTCACGACACAAAGTCAATCATCAATTAAACATACTCAAAATCGTACATATAGTCCCTTATCAAGGTCTACGAGACCTTAGATACGTGTTGGAGAGAGGTCAAGACTAAACCAAACACTTATGAAAGTTATTGGAAATTTAAACAATTTTCAATACTACTGAGGTCACACGCCCGTGCAGTTAGGTCGTGTGCCTCACACGGCTACCAGACACACCCATGTGTCCAGGTCATGCCAAAACAGAGCATACATAATGACTTATTCCAACGGCCACTAGACACGCCCGTGTGTCATGGCCGTGTAATATTAGGCTAACTACTGACTTGTTTACATGGCCACCAAGAACGCCCGTATGCCATGACTGTGTACACTTAGGATGACTACTGATTTATTCACACGGCCACTAGGCACGCCCGTGTGCCACAACTGTGTATGCAAAACAGGCCATTTCCAAGGCCAAAAATGCCACCCACACTTCGGTCAGCCATATAAGCAAAATACCAATTCATTTCATGCACAATTGATAACCAAAATCATGTTAAAAGATCAACATGTCATTTAAACTCATCCCAACTCCAATCATGCTAATTATATATCAATTTGCACAACTAAAACATATACATTACCAAGCATGATTCATCCTCAATACCACTAGATTATAATAGCATCAATTCATCACTAAGCTTACCAATCATAAGACATTTCATTACCATCAAGCCATACCATAACATGCATCATATACCAAATCCATTCATACACATAACCAACATATATCTAGCCACATCACATAGCTACTTACACATTTCAAATATGTTTCAAAACAACTAGCCTATACATGCCATATTCAACTATACACATCTTTCCAAAAGTACCAAAATATATTGCCAATAGTGTGATAGAGATGTTGACGATCCCCGGGTCCAAGCTAGCTTTACTGACACTATAAAATAGAGAAACAATCACACAGTAAGCTTTCAAAAGCTTAGTAAGTTCGTAACAAAATACATTATACCAAAACAAAACATCACATAGACTAATTCACAATCACATATATATACCATACCATCCAAAGATAATATGTTCAATTAACCTTTCATAACTCATTCATAGTCTCATCAACCACATAGGTTCTGAACGTACCTTAGCCAACACTTAGTTATCGATTTCATATGCTACTCAGTACTCACTATTTCATTTTGATCATATTTCCTCCCTTCTTCGATTCAATCACACACTTAGTGCCCAAATCGTTAGCTAAAGCTTAATTAGCATCGCACACATAGTGCATCCATATCAAACTGATCTTTAATCGGTATCGCACACACAGCACCAACCACAAAGCTAAAGCTTATATTATTTCGCACAAACAATGCTAATCATCTTGGTCACATTTCCAGATGCGCACATTTAGTGCCACATAACTCGAGCCCTCACATAGCATTCATATTTCAATATTATCATACCATTAATTTCACAACATTAAATATAGCTAAATACATTTATTATGTCCGAACTTATCTCGGACGTCGAATGCCGAAACGGTCGATTAATCAAGCACTTTATCTTTGCCTCGATATCGATCCGAACCTCTCCTTTATTGGTATATACACATTCAAATTCAATCCATTCAATCACAAATTCATTCAATTTAGTCCAAACACATATATACAAGGCATTTTATAAAATAGCCCTTACATTTTCACACTTCAACACTTTAGTCCCTAATTAATCAAATCACCAAATACACATAATTTGCTTGTACCCATGCCTAGTCGAATTCTCACTATACTCATACAAGCCCAATTATTTCATTTATTTCACATTTTAGTCCTTCAATTTATCATTTTCACAATTTAGCCCTAATTAGTTAAATTCACAAAAAATCCAAGAACAAAACATGTTCATTAAACACATATATTTCATTTAATACCAATATTCATCACAAAGCTCACAATTTCATCAATGGCACATCTCATAAACATCATCAATTCTTCAAATTACAACATGGGCCTGATAGTAGACTAAGCAACAACCTCAAAAACATAAAAATCATCAAAAACTAAAGTAAAAATATACCTTAATTAAGCAATTTAATGGCCAAACCCTAACTTGTATTTTCTCTTCGTTTCCTTTCTTCAATTTCGGCACTCAAAGGATGATAATAATCGTCTATCATGTTTGTTTTATCACAACATATATTATTAATCCAATTACCATATTAGCCTTTAATAATAACATATTATATTACATTTTAGTTGGTTAAAATGTCCATCCACCATCCACTAAATATATAATGGTTTACTTGCATAAAGCCTCAATATCTAAAAGACAACAACACTTAGGTACTTATAAATCAGCAAATAGCTTCTATACTTTACGCGATTAAGTCCTTTCTTTTAATTCGGCACACAGTCGATAAAATTACCACATAGAATTTTCACACAGGCTATACCACATATAATCAACACAAAAAATAACATTAAAATCTTATTCTGGCCTCAAATTTGTGGTCTTAAAACCACAATTCTGATTAAGGTCTAAATCGATGTTACAACTCTCCCTCCTTAGGGATTTTCGTCCCCGAAAATCTTACCAATGAATAAGTGCGGATACTACTCTCTCATAATGTTCTCACGCTCCCACGTAGCCTCTTCCACTCTGTGTTTGTACCACAACACTTTCACTAAGAAAATTCCTTTATTTCTCAACTCTTTGGTTTCTAATGCCAAGATTTGAATCGGTTCTTCACTATACGACAAATATGACTGAATTTCAATCTCAGTAGGAGCAATCACATGAGATAGATCAAATCTATACCATCGAAGCATTGAAACATGAAACACGTTATGAATCTTTTCTAGCTTAGGTGGCAACATCAATCTATAAGCCGCTAGTCCAACTCATTCAATGATCCCATGCGGTTCGATGAACCTTGACTCATCTTGCCTTTTAGGCCAAATCGAAATATTTTTTTCCACAAAGACACTTTCAAAAACACTTTATCTCCAACTTCAAATTCAATATTTTTTTTTGTTTCAAGTCTGCATAAGACTTCTGACGATCTGAGGCAGCTTTCAAACTATCACGAATCACTTTCACTTTTTGCTCAGTCTCTTTTATAAGACCAACCCCGTGAATCTTATTCTCACTTATCTTAGTCCAATACAATGGAGTTTGACATTTTGACCATAAAGAGCCTCATATGGTGCCATTTTAATGCTAGATTGAAAACTATTATTATACGCGAATTCAATCAACGGCAGATGTTTTTCCCACGTACTCTCAAACCCATTTACACAACACCTCAACATATCTTCGAGAATTTGAATGATTTGCTTGGATTGACCATCCGTTTGCGGATAAGAAGCAGTATTGAAATGCAATTTTATGCCTAACGCATCTTGCAATTTCTTCCAAAATCGTGAGGTAAATCTCGCATCTCTATCAGGCACAATTGATAATGGCACCCATGCAATCTCACAATTTCAGCAATATACAATTCAGCTAATCTATCGAGTGAATAATCTGTTCTTACCGGAATGAAATGAGTCAATTTCTTCAATCTATCAACTATCACCTAGATCGCATCTTTTTTTCTCGGAGATAAAGGCAATCTCGACACAAATTCCATCGTAATTCTCTCCATTTCCACTCAGGAATCATGATCGGTTGTAACAAACCGGATGGAACTTGATGTTCAGCTTTAACTTGTTGATAAATTAAACATTTCGACACAAAGTCAAATGACTATTGTGAGCTTTATTCAAAATCATCTGAATCAACTCTGAATTTCTCCGAACACAAATCTGATCTCTAAATCTCAGACAATCATCACTATCAATTCAAAATTCTAAATCAACATTCAATTCACACTGTTTTTAGAATTCATTTGAACATCACTTTTCTGGGCATCACAAATTTGACGTACAAACTTTAGCTTTACTTTCAACTCGGCCAAAATTGCCCTATCATCACACAGATTTTTCTGAGCATTCATTGTTCGGAAAGCACATATAGACTTTCGGCTCAAAGCATCAGCTACAAAATTAGCTTTGCCTGGATGATAATCAATCACAAGTTCATAATCTTTCAACAATTCTAACCATCTTCTCTTTTGCAAATTCAATTCTTTCTGAGTCATCAAGTACTTCAAACTCTTATGATCAGTATAAATGTGACATTTCTCACCAAATAGATAGTGATGCCAAATCTTCAATGCAAACACAATCGCAGCTAATTCAAGATCATGTGTCGGATAGTTCTTTTCATGCAGTTTTAATTGCCTCGAAGCATAAGCAATAACTTTGCCTTCTTGCATCAGCACACAACCCAAACCATTCAATGATGCATCACTGTAGACTATGAATTCATTACCCGATTCGGTTGAACTAACACTGGCGCTTTAGTCAACAATGCTTTCAATTGCTTAAAACTCTGTTGGTACTTTTCTGACCACTCGTAACATCTTTTTGTAGCAACTTTGTCAATGGAGTCTCAATTATTGAGAAGCCTTTCACAAACCGTCTATAATATCCCGCTAGTCCTAGAAAACTACAAACTTCAGACACATTTCTCGGAGGCTTCCATTCTAAAATAGTAGAGATTTTACTCGGATCAACTTGTATTCCTGCAAATGATACAATATGCCCTAGAAAGCTAACCTCACGCAGCCAGAACTCACATTTACTAAACTTAGCGTACAATTGTTTCTCAAGTAGAGTTTGTAACACAATTCTGAAATGCTCAGCATGTTGTGTCACATCACATGAATAAATCAAAATATCATCAATGAACACTACAACAAAACGATCCAAATATGGTCTGAATATACTATTCATCAGATCCATAAACACTGCAAGAGCATTTGTTAATCTGAAAAACATTACTAAGAATTTGTAATGTCTGTACCTCATTCTGAAAGCAGTTTTTAGCACATCGAATTCTTTAACTCTCAACTGATAATGGCCCGATCTCAAATCGATCTTAGAAAACACTGTAGCTCCTTTCAACTGGTCAAACAAATCATCGTTACAAGGCAACGGGTAATTGTTCTTTATCGTCACTTTGTTCAATTGTCGGTAATCAATACACATTCTCATAGTACTATCTTTCTTTTTCACAAATAACATAGGAGCACCCTAGGGTGAGAAACTCGGTATCCTCTATCTGTCAACTCTTTGAATTGAGACTTCAACTCTTTCAATTCTGTTGGTGCCATTCTATACAGAGCTATTGAGATAGGAGTAGTCCCCGACACTAGTTCAGTTCCAAATTCAACTTCTCGTACTAGAGGTAATCCTAGTAACTCCTCAGGAAACAGATCTGGAAACTGGCAAACCACATGCACAGATTCAACTTTCTTTTCTGTCACTTTTGTATCAATCACATATGCCAAATGAGTTTCGAAACCCTTTCTCACATAGTTCAAAGCTTTCATCATAGATACAATAGCTGGTAACCCTTTCATATCACTGGATTCAATTTAAACTATCTCACCATTCTGACTTCTCAATTCAATACTCTTTCTTTTACAATTCACAATGGCATTATACAAAGTGAGCCAACCCATACCCAGAATTATATGAAATTTATCGAATGTTAGTAACATCAAATTAACCGAAAGTATATATCCTAAAACATCAATGGGAAATTCTTGCACACTTTATCCACCAAGACACACTTACTTAAGGGGTTCGATACTCTAACCACAAATTCAGTAGACTCAATAGGTAAAGTAAAAGTACCAGTAATGACATCTGGCGATGACGTTTCCTCTCGTGCACGTATAGTATAAGCTTAGGCAGGTGCTCTTGCCCCAAATCTCACAGCTGTATCAGTAGTTCCTCTCTGGCTTCCACTCACATTTTTGGTGTTTCTGGGTGGTCTACCCCTAACCGTCACATTACTCGATCTCAAATTCTGAACATTTTCTTCCTCAGCCATCTTTGGACAGTTTCGAATGAAATGATCTCGTGATCCATATTTATAGCAAACTCTATTATTGTACTTGCCCCAGCATTCTCCCACATGTCGTCTTCCACACTATCTACACTCAGGTTTGTTACTTTTGGACTATCAACACTTGGTTCTATTAGAGCTTGAGTTTTCGGACAAACACTTAGTCTTGTGCGATCTCTATTCGGATGTCCAAATTAAGTATTTGATTGGTTCCTTGTATCTCTAAATCTCTTCGTCGAAGGTTGAGAAAACTTACTCATCAATCATTTTCTTTTATCACGAGCTTCAGAATCAGTTTTCTTCTTTTCTTTACTAAGCTCCTCGGCTTTGCATGCTCTTTCAATTAACACAACAAATTTATTTATATCAAGTATCCCAACCAACAACTTAATATCTTCATTCAGCCCTTCTATAAAGTGCTTACACATAGTAGCTTCGGTTGAAACACATTCCCATGCATTCTAGCTCAATCTCACAAATTCTATTCATACTTTGTAACTAACATACGGCCTTGTTTCAACTCTAAAAACTCTTTACATTTTTATCAATAAATCGTTGACTGATATACTTCTTTCTGAACTCAACTTGAAAGAAATCCCAGGAGTCAACGACATCAATGTTTTCCACCAGTTATAAGCTGTATCTCTAAACAAAGAAACTGCACACTTGATACACTCACTAGGAGTCAACGACATTTCATCGAATACCCAATTGTATTCTCGAGCCAAAACTCGGCTCACTCAGCATCGTCATCAACTGTGGCCCTAAACTCTTCCACCCCGTACTTACAAATCTTATCCACTGGAGGTTTATTCAATCTGATTGGATCTATAACTTGTGGCATAGCAGGTACTTGTGGGGGTAGAGGTTGTGAAGCAGCCGTATTCGTTCGAACTAACTCCAAAAACAACTTACTTATCATTCGAAAGAAGGATTTCTTAGCCTCTCCTGCCTCACTACTTTTATTTGTCCTAGATGTGGTCGACGTTGTCCCTCGAGCGGGAGCAAGTGCTTTACTCTCTACATCATCAGCAACTGCTCGCTTGGGATCCATTTTCTATACGAAAACAATTTATAACTGTTAGAATTCATCACACTATCGCAATTTCATATATGGCATATATAGCTAGACTCATACGCGCTACGTTAGTCCGAGAATCAACTAAATCGTAGCTCTGATACCAATAAAATGTAACAACCTTGACTCAAAACTACCACCGAAATAAGGTTAAGAGGCATTACAGAATAATCAGAACATTTCACAACCATTTCACGATACAAAGTCAATCATCAATTAAACATACTCAAACACGTACATATAGTCCCTTATCTAGGTCTACAAGACCTTAAATACGTGTTGGAAAGAGGTCGGGACTAAACCTAACACTTATGAAAGTTATTGAAAATTTAAACATTTTTCAATCATCTTTGAAGTCACATGCTTGCGTCTTGATCAGGCGTGTGCCTCACATAGCTACCAGACACACCCATATGTCCAGGTCGTGCCAAAACAGAGCATACATATTGACTTATTCCCACGGCCACTAGACACGCCTATGTGTCGTGGCCGTTTAATATTAGGTTAGCTACTGACTTGTTTACATGACCACCAAGCACGCCCTATGCCATGGTCGTGTACACCTAGGTTGGCTACTGATTTATTCACACGGCCACTAGGCACAACCGTGTGCCACTACCATGTATGCAAAACAGGCTATTTGCAAGGCCAAAAATGCCACCCACACTTCGGTCAGCCCTATAAGCAAAATATATTTTCATTTCATGCACAATTGACAACCAAAATCATGTTAAAAGATCAACATGTCATCTAAACTCATCTCAACTCCAATCATGCTAATTATATATCAATTTGCACAACTAAAACATATACATTACCAAGCATGATTCATCCTCAATACCACTAGATCATACTAGCATCAATTCATCACTAAGCTTACCAATCATAAGACATTTTATTACCATCAAGCCATACCATAATATGCATCATATACCAAATCCATTCATACACATAACCAACATATATCTAGCCACATCACATGGCTATTTACACATTTCAAATATGTTTCAAAACAACTAGCCTATACAT
This sequence comes from Gossypium rotundifolium, assembly GCA_025506655.1. Lineage (NCBI taxonomy): Eukaryota > Viridiplantae > Streptophyta > Magnoliopsida > Malvales > Malvaceae > Gossypium > Gossypium rotundifolium. The sequence continues at coordinate 51,510,333 of CP106734.1, forward strand.
GCCAATTCAACTATACACATCTTTCCAAAAGTACCAAAATATATTGCCTATAGTGTGGTAGAGATGCTGACGATCCCCAAGTCCTAGCTAGCTTTATTGACACTGTAAAACAGAGAAACAATCACACAGTAAGCTTTCAAAAGCTTAGTAAGTTCGTAACAAAATACATTATACCAAAACAAAACATCACATAGATAATTCACCATCACATATATATACAATACCATCCAAAGATAATATGTTCAATTAATTTTTCATAACTCATTCATAGTCTCATCAACCACATAGGTTCTGAACGTACCTTAGCTAACACTTAGTTATCGATTTCATATGCTACTCAATACTCACTATTTCATTTTGATCATCTTTCGTCCTACTTCGATTCAATCATACACTTAGAGCCCAAATCATTAGCTGAAGCTTAATTAGCATCACACACATAGTGCATCTATATCAAATCGATCTTAACTCGGTATCGCACACACAGTGCCAATCACAAATCCGAAGCTTATATTATTTCACACACATAGAGCTAATCATCTCGGTCACATTTCCAAATACTCACACTTAGTGCCACATAACTTGAGCCCTCACATAGCATTCCCATTTCAATATTATCATACCATTCATTTCACAACATTAAACATAACTAAATACACATATTATATCCGAACTTACCTCGGATGTCGAATACCGAAACAGTCGATTAATTGAGCACTTTATCTTTGCCTCGATATCAATCCGAATCTCTCCTTTCTTGGTCTATACACATTCAAATTCAATCCATGGGCACATTTTCACACTTTGACACTTTAGTCCCTAATTCATAAAATCACCAAATACACATAATTTTCTTGTACCCATGCCTAGCCAAATTCTCACTATACTTATACAAGCCTAATTATTTCATTTATTTCACATTTTAGTCCTTCAATTTATCATTTTCACAATTTAGCCCTAATTAGCTAAATTCACCAAAAATCCAAGAACAAAACATGTTCATTAAACACATATCTTCCATTTAACACCAATATTCATCACAAAGCTCACCATTTAATCAATGGCACATCTCATAAACATCATCAATTCTTCAAATTACAACATAGGCTTGATAGTAGACTAAGCAACAACCTCAAAAACATAAAAATCATCAAAAACTAAAGTCAAAACATACCTTAATTAAGCAATTTAATGGCCAAACCCTAACTTGTATTTTCTCTTCTTTTCCTTACTTCAATTTCGGCACTCAAAGGATGATAATAATCATCTATCATGTTTGTTTTATCATAACAAATATTATTATTAATCTAATTACCATACTAGCCTTTAATAATAACATATTATATTACATTTTAGTTGGTTAAAATGTCCATCCACCATCCACTAAATGTATAATGGTTTAATTGCATCATAAAGCCTCCATATTTAAATGACAACAACACTTAGGTACTTATAAATTAGCACATAGCTTTTATACTTTACGCGATTAATTCCTTTCTCTTAATTCGACACGGTCTATAAAATTACCACATAGAATTTTCAAACAGGCTATATCACATATAATCAACACCAAAAATAACATTAAAATCTTATTCTGACCTCAAATTTATGGTCTCAAAACCACTATTCTGACTAGGGTCTAAATCGGGCTGTTATATTTGGGCATTTATTTTCAATACACATAAAATAGTTGAAATTTTAGTAACTAATTACAACAATAATAGTACATATAAAATAGTTGAAATATTTAACAAGATCAAGATTTAAATTATAATGTTACATATAATTAAAAAATCGTAAAATCTTACTACATCATAATTCGTTAATATCTTCATGCTGGCTAACCTATTGAAATTGTGTACTAGTACTAAGGATAATTTCATTTAAGTTTTGTTCTAGAAAAGGTAAAGTTTCTGATCTTTCGTTGATGTCATCTCTACTTCTATTTCCCATGTCAAACAAGTCTCTAGGGGTGTTACAGAGTACAATGTACCAACGCTCATCAGTTGGATCTTTCGAGTAAAAAACTTGTTTCACTTGAGAAGAAAATGCATGCGGCTTGTCAATCAATTGTTATCCAATATGAATTAATTGAGAGAAGTTCACCATTATAAAACCAAATTGATAATTTCACGAGAAGTATTAACATCAGCCCAATCACATCGAAATAAGACAACTTTCTGTTTGCCATAGTAATCCAACTCAATAATGTTGATAAACCGTAAAAGTAACATATTTTAATCCCACATTTAGTATGCTTTTGGATGATTTATCCCTGATTTATGTAAAAAGTGCTCTTAATCCTTTCTTTTCATGTCTTATGCTCAGGAAAGCACCTAAGGATAAAAAGAACGTAAAACGGGCTTAATACGAACCAAATTGGGCCAACCCAAGAAGTCGACACGGCCTGGGCTTTATTCCATATGGCCGTGCCTTGCTATCCACCTAGAACACGACCTGCCACTAATTTACACGGCCGTGTCTCATCAACAAAAAGCCCAACACGGCCTATCCCCGATCTACATGCCTGTGCCCCAATTGACAGACCCAAAGCACGACCTGACCCTCAACTTGCACGGGCGTGCCACGGTCGTGCCTAAATCAATAGAATAGAGACACGGGCTGAGCCCCAATTTACACGGGCGTGCCTTAGCTATACCCCTACCGTTGGAAAGAGTAATTTCACTCTGAATAGGATGCTTGGAGCCCAAGAAACGTAATCCTAAGTCTACTCAAACACCTAGGACAAATTATACCTGAATTATGAGTACTTAGGAGACAAGTAAAGCATCCCAAAGTCTATAAAAACACCACAAGGCGGCTATTCAAGGGGTCAATGATTGAGCAGAGTTTCTGCCAAGCCTTTCTCATTCAGGGTCGAAGATAGCCAATTGATCCATCTCAAAGAGTCGAAGTTCTACTCAAGATGGAGGATCTCCTCTTCAATTCCTTCAGGGGTTTTAGGGATTTCCTATGCTTTTTTTATATTTTCTCTTGAGATGTTTTCTTGTTTAGTTATGAACTAAACTCCTCTAGATACCTGAATGGGATTAAACCTATGATGGATTTTGTTATTTAATTCTTTCAGTTTATATGATAAATACTTAATTTGTTCTTAATTATGTTGCTTAAATTTATCTGATGTGCTTAGGTGGAGGAGGAATAGACCTTTCCTAAGAGTAGATCTAGCATAATTAAGCAGAGTTAATCAGGCGCTTAGAGATAGGGTTACTAGATTTTTTTTAGATTAGGGTGAAACCTAATATGGGAGTCCATTGATCGATTTACTGCTTCCTTAGGGGCTTATTATAAGAGAACGAGAGTTCCACTAATTAACCTAAGGTTAGACGTTATTCACTTCGAGAGAAGGTTTAATGTAGGTTAGAGAGTCTCACGGATCAAGCTAAGTAAAGAAATCATATGAATTGAAAAGGTAGATAATAGGTGAAGTCATAAGTGGATTCTTCCAGAAGGTATCGTCTTTATCAATTGAGTTTTCTTCAAAGCCTTTTCCCAAAGTTTCGTTTCTTTTGTCTTTGCATTTAAGTTTAAGTATTTCATTTGTTTTAGATTAATAAACCAATCACTCCATATTTTAGGCTAAATAATAGAAAGAAAGTGAGTAGTAGTACTTTTAGGTTCCTTGGGTTCGATAGGATATTCTTGCCTGAGCTATACTACTGTTCGATAGGTGCGCTTGCCTCTATCGTTGTCGTAGTCAGTCTACAGGTTTGATCACACTTTTATAAATATTAAAACTAGACTGTTTCGCAGCGATCAAGTTTTTGGCACCGTTGCCGGGGATCTCTAAAATATTAAGAAAGCTCTATTTCTATTACTTTAGCCAATTTTTTTTATTGCAATTTTTTTTTATTTTTTATTTTTTTTACTTTGCTAATTTTTTACTCTATTTTGCTTTTGGTAGAAAATTTTAGTCTACGAAAAAAGATGGTACTGAATAATTATCAGTGGCAAGGCATAGGGGCAATTCCTACTGAAGCAACCAGTGTTTTAAATCTCAACGTGGTCAACATGTTTTCTATTCAGTTAGAGATGATGAATAAAAAGATTGACAATTGGTATAGTCCTTCGAAGATACACCCAAAAATACAATATGATTCAAATCTAGGAGGCGTGGCGAATCTTGAGTACCCACCCTACGGATATGGCATGGAAAATGAGCAAGCTCACTATACAGTAACTATTTTAGACATCAAAATAATTTTTATAGTGACACTTATAATGCAGGTTGGAAATACCATCCCAATTTCTCATGGGATGATCAAATTAGCCAAAGATCGAAACTTCTTCCAGATTTTCAACAACCAACTCACCAACAGGAAGAAGAATTGAGTCTTGAGGAACTATTGGCAAAATTCTTGGCAAATACTGAGAAACGTATCTAAGAAACTGAGAGAATAATCAAAAGCAGCAAAAGCCGAATCGGGGAAAGCACTAAGTCAGTCAAGAAAGTTACTAATGCAGTCGAGCAACTCGTAAATTTAATGCCCAAACGACCACAAGGGCGTCTACCAAGTAACACAGAGATTAACTCAAAGGAGCCAATCCAAGCCATAATAGCTCAAGAGAGTAAAGGGTTAGATGAAACCAATATACTTCCAGAAAACAAAGTAGACGAAGGTAAAGTAGAGGTAACACAAGAAAAGCTAGAACTAGTAATTAAAGAGTACCAGCCTTGCATACCGTATCCTGAAGCCATAAAAAGAGATGATTCAGATGCACAGTTCAGTAAGTTTCTCAAACTGTTAAAGAAATTGCATATTAACTTCCCTCTTCTTGAAGCTCTTTTTCAGATGCCAGACTCGAGGAAATTTTTAAGATAGCTCTTGATCAACAAACGCAAAATAGATGAAGAGCACCACGTGGAACTAAATGCAACAACCTCAACAATTCTACAAAATAAACTGCCACAAAAATTAAAAGATCCAGGGAGTTTTACAATTACATGTTTAATTGGTAGTTTATCTATTGATAATGCTTTAGCTGATTTAGGGGCAAGCATCAATGTTATGCCTTATAAAATGTTTAAACAACTAGGTCTAGGGAAACCCAGACAAACTAGGATGAGCATTCAATTAACTAGTAAAACTATAAGAATTCCTAGGGGTATAATAGAAAATGTTCTAATCAAAGTTGATAAATTCGTATTCCAGTAGACTTTGTTGTTTTAGATATGGATGTGGACAACACGATTCCTTTAATTTTAGGAAAACCCTTTCTAGCAACTGCCAGGACTAAAATTGATATTGGTACAGGAGAACTCATTCTTCGTGTAGGTGATGGATCAATTAGTCTACAAGCTTTTGACTCGGCCAGGACATCAAATGATGAAGGTGAGAAATTAAATTCAGTTGATAATGAAATTGTTCAATTTTCACCACAAGAAACACCACAAGGCTACAAACTTGAGCCGAATCATGGGCCCCAAGTCGTACAAGCTCATAACAGTGAATTGTTAATGGATCCAAACCCAAGGGAAGAACCTATGGTAAGAAAAGGTAAGGTTGAGGTGTGCCATGATTTACCAAAATCAGCAATTACAGAGTACCAACCTCGTGTGCCATATCCCGACGCAATAAAGAAATACAACACAGAGGAAGAATTTGTTGAACTCACACTTCATGTAGACGACGGAACAATCACTCTTCAAGCTCTTAAGTCAACTAGGACATCGAGTAATAAAGGTACGAACGTTAATTCTATTGATAATCATTTGGTTCAACCTTCTTTACAAGAAGCATCATGAAATCACTTAGATGAGCTAGATACTAAACCTTGTGCCAACAAAGAAGGAATACATAAGGAACAAAGCCTTAGGGTTGACAAACCAAAAGAGCAGGAAACACAAATCAAAGAGGAACAGGAATCGCACGAAGAGAAACCGAAGAAGCCCCGAGACGAGCTGATAGGAACAATGAATCACTTCAAATTAGGAGATTAGGTATTGTTGAATAAGGAAGACCTCGAATCACCAATTTAGACCTCAAGACAAACGAAGAAATCACTTTTGAGGTACTAAATGTCTTGCTATATGGCACAATCAAGGTCTACAATCCTAAATTCGACACTTTTGAGGTAAACATTACTCGACTTAAACTATATATCCATAATCGAAGTGATCGCGTGAGAAAGGATTTTCACCTCCTCAAACCACCATGACCATACAAATGAGAGGTAAAGTCTAGCTAAGACTATAAACGAGCGCTTCTCATGAGGCAACCGAGCACTTACCCCATTTTGCATTTTTTTTTTTTCTTTTCTTTTCTTTTAGCACCTAACCATAAACTAACCAAAGAGCGATTTCTAGGCCACACTACTTACACACAGGCGCGCATGGCGTGTGGAAGCCAAGAGATGAACCATGGGAGTGCGATGAGCAGTGCACGATATAGAAAAAGTTCTTTTCCCAACACGGGTGGCGATAATAGTCCACGCCTGTGTCGACGCCCCGTGCAAGGTTTCTGACTTGTCAAGCGCGGGCTAAACACGGTCGTGCCTTTCAACTGTGCCAACATTCTGACTTATCAAACATGAGAGGAGCACACCGTATTAAATAATCATGTGAAGAAAGACACGGACGTGCCACGACACTCACAGCTATGCCCGAACACCCTGAATGCGTTCAAAATTTAAAATCCCAAAACACGGGCTACATCTCTATTTAAACCCCATTCCCCATTTTTCTAGTTGTCTTTCATTTTCCATTATTTATTTTTGTTTCTATTTTATTTCATCATTATTTTTTTAACTTTACTTTATTTTACTTTATTTTATTTTCTTCTTCTTATTCCCTATGATATTTAGATTTAGCTTAGGATACAATAAAACCAAGCCGGCTACTTCGAGGATTCAATTTCAAACGGTTCGAGACGCTTCCCCACGTTCACCTCCAATCTTATCCAGTTTCTTTTCATAGACTTCATCCAAAAATTTAGGAAGTGTTACTTCTCCCTTCTCTTTTGATTTTATTATTACATAATTGTTTATCTATCTTTGTACATTAAGGCAATGTACATCTTAAGTGTGGGGGTAAAAGTACGACTTTTGCATTACTCTCAAAATCTCGAATTTAGTCTTGTTCAAAGTATTTTTCTTATATTACTAATTAGGATAAAATTTCTTATGATGTATGATTTTTATTGATATGTTTTAGGGTAAGTTAGAGTTAATTGTGCATTGATGATTAAATCTGAAGGATACTAGAGAATCGAGCATGATAAGTCTACTTTCTAAAAATTAAAAATTAATAGGTCGTTGAACTGAATTTGATTATTACTTTGAAGTTTGAAATTTATAGGGTTTGAGGTCAAAAACACCCATAATTTTCATGAGATTTTGAGCCTTATAGAGCATATATTCTTTTTCGTGCTCACTTTATTTATTATGAGTGTGTCAACTTTGAACTCTTATTCTAGAACTTACCTCGTTTATACATGTCGAGACCACACTTTTGATTTGATATACTGAGATGATAAAGGCACCTAGGTTTTAACCCATTCACACCACTAAAAAGCCTACCCACATAATTAACCCTTAGTGAACCCCATTGAATCCTAGCAAACCTTTTTATTGACTCACCCACTAATATTAACCCAAAATCCCTTTGTATTTGTTATCACCATTCTTTTGACTACCCTTTAATCGAGGTTTGATTTGATTAAATTACCGAATTATATTTTAGTAGTTACATTTATCATTTATGATGTAATATTTTAGTTTGTTCTTAAAAAAAACTTCGAAAAATCAAAGTATTTTTCAGTATTAGTAGTATAGAAAGTGAGCTTGTGCATTTCAATTTCAATTATCAAAGAAAAAAAAAGCTCGTATTATTATTAGTTTAAAGTTTCAATTGATGTAATCATTTATTTTCTAGTTCATTATTTTTAGTTAGGTAATTTGTCAATTCGATCTCGTTCTTAACCTTCTAATTCAACCTTTATCCACACCTTTTAACCCAAGCCCCGTTACAACCCTGATTAAAGACCTTTCGATTTGTGTATCATCTCATATACAATGGTGGAGATTTGATTTTAGGCTAGCATATGGGATTAACTTTCCAGGTTCGACTTATGAGTGCTTATTCTTGAACCTTAAACACTTCGAGTGATTTGAGTGAATCTTTTGTGAGGATGTCAATCCTTGTCAGTTTTGATTTAAAAGGTAATTACTTAGATAAGGGGAGACACCTATGTTTTTGTACTACAAAGGTATGACTTATCTTGATTGAATCTTTAGGGTTCTTTGAGTTGAATTATCCATGTATAAATTATCTATGAATTATGATGAGGCATTATTAATAAGAATTATGAATTATGGAAAGTTCGTTTTAGTTGTAAGTTGAGAATTTTGCTTGAGGACAAGCAAACGCTTATGTGTGGGGGTATTTGATAAACCGTAAAAGTAACATATTTTATTCCCAAATTTAGTATGCTTTTGGATGATTTATCTCTGATTTATGTAAAAAGGTGCTATTAATCCTTTCTTTTCATGTCTTATGCTCAGGAAAGCACCTAAGGATAAAAAGAACGAAACGGCTTAATACGGGCCAAATTAGGCCAACCTAAGAAGTCGGCTTTACTAGTGCGTGCTTGTTATCCACCTAGAGCACTACCGTCACCAATTTACATGACCGTGTCTCATCGACAAAAAGCCCAAGACGGCCTATCCCCGATCTGCATGGCTGTGCCCCAATTGACAGACCCGAAGCACAGCCTGACCCTCGACTTGCACGGGTGTGCCACGGCCTTTCCTAAATCAACAGAATAGAGACACGGGCTGAGCCTCAATTTACACGGGCATGCCTTAGCCGTGCCCCTACCGCGGGAAAGAGCAAATTCCCTCGAAATAAGATTATTGGAGCCCAAGAAACACAATCCTAAGTCTATCCAAACACCTTGGACGAATTATACCTAAATTATGAGTTCTTAGGAGACAAGTAAAGCATCCCAAAGTCTATAAAAATACCCCGAGGTAGCTATTCAAGGGGTCGATGATTGACCAGAGTTTTCTGCCAAGCCTTTCTCGTTCAGGGATTGTCTCGAAGATAGCCAATTGATCCATCTCGAAGATTCGTAGTTCTACTCAAGATGAAGGATCTCCTCTTCAATTCCTTCAGGGGGTTTTAGGGATTTCCTATGTTTTGTTTTATCTTTTCTCTTGAGATGTTTTCTTGTTTAGTTATGAACTAAACCCCTCAGATACCTGAAGGGAATGTAACCTATGATGGATTTTGTTATTTAATTCTTTCTATTTATATGATAAACACTTAGTTTGTTCTTAATTATGTTGCTTAAATTTATCTAATGTGCTTCGGTGGAGGAGGAATAGACCCTGCCTAAAAGTAGATCTAGCATAATTAAGCGGAGTTGATCGGGTGCCTAGAGATAGGGTTACGAGATTTTGCCAGATTAGGGTGAAACCTAATATGGGAGTCCATTGATCGATTTACTACTTCCTTAGGGGGTTATTATAAGAGAACAAGACTTCCACTAATTAACCAAATGTTAGACATTATTCACTTCGAGAGAAGGTTTAATATAGGTTAGGGAGTCTCCCGGATCAAGCTAAGTAAAGAAATCATATGAATTGAAATGGTAGATAACAAGTGAAGTCATAGGTGGATTCTTCCCGAATGTATCATCTTTATCAATTGAGTTTTCTTCAAAGTCTTTTCCCAAAGTTTCGTTTCTTTTGTCTTTGCATTTAAGTTTAAGTATTTCATTTGTTTTAGATTAATAAACCAATCACTCAATATTTTAGGCTAAATAATAGAAAGAAAGTGAGTAGTAGTACTTTTAGGTTCCTTGGGTTCGATAAGATATTCTTGCTTGAGCTATACTACTGTTCGATAGGTGCGCTTGCCTCTATCATTGTCGTAGTCAGTCTATAGGTTCGATCACTCTTTTATAAATATTAAAACTAGACTATTTTGCAGCGATCAAATGTCAATAAGAAGTCCATAATACTCCACATTTCCCTCAACAGGATTACAATCCCTAGCACTTGCATAACTTGTAATTGAAGAATTAACAACTATTCCACAATTTTGAGTCCTCCTCAATCTTTCGCGATATTTTGTATGAAACATGAATCCATTGATGAGGAAGGCGCTATATCTTTTTACTACTCTATTCGAACCTTGGGAAAGCCATTTAACTTCGTCATTGGCGTCCTTTCCACTCCAAACCTATTGAATTGAAAGTAAATTGATTAATTATAAATGTTGTAACACCCCCAAACCCGACACAGGCGTTATGACCGAATCTGGTGATGTCACATTAAGGATAATTCCAAATCGATTTTACTAAGTTAAAATTTAAGGCCTAAAAGCCCAAAATCCTTGAAACTTGTTAAGTAGCGATAAAATCCCATGTTTTAAGTAAAAGTCCATAAGTTAAAATTATCTTGAAAATCATGTTTAAACTTAATAAATTTATTTAAGTTTAATAATTACGTAAACAGTTGAACAATGATATCAAAACACAGAATCTAAAGTCAAAACGGAGTACAAGGCCTTATTACAACCAACAAAAGTGAAATGATTAAAATAATGTCTTTTGAAACTGATAAGCAAAATTCCTGAGTATGTTGTAGTGTGGCCATCTCTGAACCCCCCACGCCGAAAGCGCTCATCGTGGATCACCTGAAACATTTAATTAGAAGGATGTGAGTTTCGAAACTCAGTGTGTACGACCCTTGGCAATCAATTCAATATGCAATTATCACATTGGGCCTAAGCCCTATCAAAATCAGTGGTCTTGGGCCTTAGCCCACAACGACCTCATATCATATCATATCATATCATAACACATGAAAACAAAGTTATGCAAAACCCTCCCCAAAAGTCCATCCGCTACACACCATTTCCCTTCCAACCCTAGACTTCTGCGGGGATATAAATATCAACCCACCCATCCCTTCACTCCAAAGGTAGCACCAACAGCGGCACTACTAAATGTTGCAGCAAAGATGCTAGGTATATAATGGGCTTAAAGCCACTGGTGGATCCACGGTCGTCAAGCGACTATGCGATCCTCAAATTCTTCCTCCGTACCATAATTCCTTCCCATATGCATCCCAAACAGAATATCATATGAATACAGTATGCACATGAGTAACATCCATAAAGCTCATACTCATCACATAAGAGTATTTTAGTCATTTCACAATCAAGGGTATTTTCGTAATTCTACCCTATCGGGGTATTATCGTAAATTTTTGAATTGGGGGTATTTTGGTAATTTCCCAAACTAAGGGTATTTTAGTCATTTTCTCCCTTAGGGGCATTTCGATCATTCTTAAGTTTTATGGATTCAGTACCTACCTTGGCCCGTTAACAAGTCCCCAACGGTCAAAGTGAACAGGCACTATGCACCAGGTAGGATTCCAGAAAAGAGGAGGTGGGTCATTGAGACCGCTTAAGTACCAAGCTCTCTTTAGATCCAATCCTAGACATGCATACACCTATTACCACACTTCAACCTTATGACTTGTCCACGGTTGCAATTTTGTGTTTATTTTTTATGTAGGTTTTAGAAGTTATCAGATACTAAGATCAAATCCATGTACAAAGCCCAAATAAGCCTACATACATGCAAACGACCTACTAAGCCCAATCCCATTCATATGGCCCATTAGGCCCAAATTACATCTATATGGCCTATTAAGCCCAAATCTCATTAATACAACCATTAGGCCCAAATCATATACATATGGCCCATTAGGCCCAATTACAATCGAATCATACAACCTGTTCATGCCAATTCATTATTCATGCTCACATAACAACCATTGTCGTTTTGGGCCCAAAAGTTCGGCATGCCTATTTAGCAACTTTCGGCTTTTCAGCGTTGCCGATATCGTGTGTGTATAGTGTTTGTAACGTTCTGGAAACCCCTGAATCAAAGACCTACAATAGATATCACTTAATGATCAATCTTGGCTTAATACATACTTTAACAAAAACTGAAACCTTACCGTAATCTTATTGTGCGCCATACGTTCTAGTAGCCCTTCCTTAGCTACTATTCACGAATATCCTCTAGATATATGCCCAAACGTATATCATCAAAAACAAGTGACTTATAGTCCACATAAGTCACCCTTATAGGCCATACTTACATTCGGCCATCCACTAAACCACAATTGAGACGAGTGCACTTACCTCTTTGCTAACAATCCTTACCATGCTTGCGATCCTTGAATTCTACCCTTGTTAATACAAGGTTAACGATAAGGAGAGGTTAGATAGCCCTTCGGCTTTTAACAAAGCAAACAAAAGAAGTTGATGGAACACTTTACCAAAACCCTCATTTGATCCTGCGGCCTAGATAGCTACTGGACAAGATTCGGCTTTAAACTTGATTAAGAGTAAATAACAACAAATTTGTGATGGAGATAAAATAACAAGGAATGACACCAAAAAGGGATTTCAACAAGAAAATATGATTGTAATTTCGACAATGAAGAGTTTGGTTATAGGTGATTTCGGTAAGAAAGGATTCGGCTATAAGAAATTTCGGCACTGGGAGAATTTGGCTATAGGAGGAATCAATTGAGGGGAATAAAAGAAAGAAAAAAATAAAGGCAATTCAAAGAACCCTTCAAAGGATTCGGCACTCTCCTCTTATAGCCACAAGCCAAAAATGCCTTCCCCCAGAGTCCCATTCGGTGCCACTTCTTCACCCTACTCATCTCCTAACTTTTCTCCCTGACAACTCCTTAATCACATCCGAAATTTCCTCCACATCCATTACACCAAATCACTTCAATCTCTTCACAGCAAGAGTTCAAAACCAACACAACTCCGGCTGTCCACTTTGCAAAATAAACACTCCAAAATCCCTTACCACTACTCGAACCTTGGACCTCTTCAACTGACAATCACGTAACCTTATATCTCCACAAGTGACGGCACTTGCCACTGGACCACAGGCCCACAGCCCCACTTTGTGTCCTATTTTTCCCTTAATCTGCTTAAGAGGCCTAATACCTAAGACTAAGGTTCACTAAAGTAGAAAAATAAATTTTCTCCTCTGGTCTTCCCTATCTCTAAGACTTCAAATAATTTCGATAATACCTTAATTCTAAGTGCTACTAATACATACCAATTTCAATGCACAGAAATTTAGAGTTTTAGGATTTTTGGGGAGTTGCAATTCTACCCCTCTTAAAAAAATTTTGGCCTCAAAATTTACCTAATTGAAACAAGTGAGGATATTGTCATCGCATTGCCTCCTCAGGTTCCCAAGTAGCCTCATCGGCATTATGGTTACGCCATAGCACTTTGACCAAAGGGACATACTTTTTTTATTAGCACCTTAACATATTGGTCAATTATTTGAACTGGCTCCCCTTCAAAAGTTAGGTCTGGTCTAACCTCGATCTTCTCGACTGACACAATGTGAGAAGGGTCTGAGCGGTAATGCCTTAGCATTGATACATGGAACACATCGTGTATTTGGCTCAGTTCAGAAGGCAATTCCAACTGATAGGCAACTGGACCAATTCGCTTCAACACTCGATATGCCCAATTAATCTAGGGCTTAACTTACCTTTCCAACCAAACCTTAACACCTTGTTCCAAGGGGAAACCTTGAGAAAAACCAAGTCCCCCACAGCATACTTAATCTCTCTCCATTTGAGGTCAACGTACGACTTCTGCCTATCCACTGCCTCCTTCAGTTGATCCCGAATCAACTTTACCTTATCTTCGGTGTCTACTACCAACTCCGGACCCAACACTCGCCGCTCACCCAACTCAGTCCAACAAATTAGAGTACGACATCTTCACCCATATAGTGCTTCATATGGCGCCATTCCAATACTTGCCTGATAACTATTGTTATATAAAAATTCAGCTAACGACAAGTAATCCTCCCAACTGCCTCGAAACTCGATTACACACCCTCTCAGCATATCCTCCAAAACTAAATTACCCTCTCCGACTGACCATCAGTCTGGGGGTGAAATGTTGTACTAAAATCCAACCTCGTACCTAGTGCTTCCTGCAGCTTCTTTCAAAAGTGAGACGTAAAATGAGGGTCTCTATCAGATATAATAGAGACTGGAACCCCATGCAACCTTACAATCTCTGACACATACAACCTTGCCAACTTCTATTATGAGTAGTCAGTGCGGACCGGTATAAAATGGGCATACTTAGTTAACCGATCCACAACAACCCACACAGAGTCCTTCTTAGCAGGCATCAAGGGTAGCCCACTAACGAAATACATAGTAACCCGCTCCCACTTCCATAGTGGAATCTTAATTGACTGAAGTAACCCTGATGGCAATTGATGCTCTGCTTTCACTTGCTAACATACCAAACATTTGCCCACAAATTTCATAACCTCACGTTTCAATCCCAGCCCCTAATAAAGCTCTCGTAAATCCCAATACATCTTGTTACCTCTAGGGTGCAAAGCATAGGAACTACTATGCACTTCCTCCAATATAGACTTCCTCAGCTCTTTGTCCCTTGGCACACAAATTCTACCACGAAAACACAACAACCTGTCATGATTTAATCCAAAATCTGTTGTTTCCCTATTCTCAATTTGCTTGAATCGAGAATTCAGATTCTCATCCAATGAATGTTTCACTTTAATCTACTCAACCCACAGTGGCTTCACTTGCAATTCGGCTAACAAACTCCCGTCGTCATACAAAGTCAACCGAGCGAACATCGCCCTCAAGTCCAACATAGCCCTACAGCTTAACGCATCAGCCACCACATTTGCTTTGCCCGGGTGATATTCGATCGTGTAATCAAAATCCTTTAACAGCTCAATCCATCTGTGCTGCCTCAAGTTCAACTCCTTCTTAGTTAAGAGGTACTTCAGACTCTTGTGATCCACAAAAATGGTGCACTTCTCTCCATACAAGCAATGCCTCCAAATGTTAAGTGTGAATACCACTGCTACCAACTCCAAATCGTGGGTTGGGTAATTCCCCTCGTGAGCTTTAAGCTGGCGCGATGCATATGCAACCACCTTCCCTTCCTACATCAAAACACAGCCTAAGCCCACATGTGACGCATCGCTATAAACCGTAAACTCTTTTCTAGTCTCTAGATGAATCAAAATAGGGGCCTCTGTTAAAACCTTCTTAAGCTTATCAAAGCTTTGTTGCTGATTATCAGTCCATACAAACGAGACCCCCTTCTGTAGCAGCTTGGTCAAGGGTGCCACGATTAGGGAGAACCCTTCAACAAATCCCTTATAGTACCCTGCCAGCCCTAGAAAACTTCAAATTTCTGACACTGTCTTGGTTGTTTCCAATCCAATACTGTTTCCACCTTCTGAGGATCAACTCTATTCCCATCATCTGAGACCACAGATCCTAAGAAAGTGACTTCCCTTAGCCAGAATTCACACTTGCTAAACTTAGCATAAAGTTGCTTCTCCCTTAGAATCTGCAACACAATCCTTAAGTGTGCATTATGATCAACCTCTGTTCTCGAGTATACCAAGATGTCATCTATGAAGACTACTACGGACTGGTCTAGGTACAGTTGAAAAACCCAGTTCATAAGATCCATAAAAGTAGGAAGTGCGTTTGTTAGCCCAAAAGGCATCACCAAAAACTCGTAATGTCCATAACGAGTTCTGAAAGTTGTCTTATACATATCTGCTTCCTTAACCCCCAATTAATGGTACCCTGAACGCAAGTCAATCTTCAAGAAATCTGATGCTCCCCTAAGTTGATCGAAAAGGTCATCTATCCTAGGCAGAGGGTACTTATTCTTAATGGTTAACTTGTTTAACTGCCTATAGTCGATGCGTATCCTCATGGACCCATCCTTCTTCTTCACAAATAATACCGGTGCTCCCCATGGAGACACACTTTGTCTAATAAATTCGCTATCCAATAACTCCTAAATCTTGGCCTTAAACTCCACCAGCTCCTTCGGTGCAGTCCTATAAGGTGCGATGGACACTGGAGCCGTACCAGGTAACAATTCTATTCCAAACTCCACTTCTCTATTGGGAGGTAACCCAGGAAATTTCTCCGGAAAAACATCAGGGAATTCTTTTACTATTCTTAAATCCTTAATATAACCTACGATACTGCATCTTCTATCATGGCAGCCCATTCATGTGGTCCCGTTTCAACTACCGGTGAAGCCAGAGCCTCCTCTACTCCAACATTGGGCATATGGCCCGACTCTGTCGACCCAGCCCTTACACTTCCATGGCCTCGGCCGCGGCCTCTTGCACCTCTTCTAGCGCTCATCGTTGCGTGCGTACTTCTGGATTAGAATTTTTTATGAAATTAGTTCATAGTTCCACTATTTAAAACACATGTCTTATGCAAGTAGTAATTTAGAAGTTGTTTCGCGGTCATAAATCCACTACAGACTTAAGTTTCCTACGGGTTTTAGTCTCTAAAAACTTATTGCTTAAAGTAGCCCAATATCTAAATACAGTTTAATAATTTAAATAGTTAAAATAACAGAAACACTTAGTTGGCTCGACGTCAAGGGCTCGGTGAACCACATTACAAGATACTGTAAAAATTTTTCATCTACATGTTTTAAAAAAACCCTAAAATTCAATGCCCATTTCACAGCCCGAGCTTTGCAACCGAGCTTTAATACCACTAAATGTAACACCCCCAAACCCAGCCCAGACGTTATGACCGAATCTGGTGATGTTACATCAAGGACACTTACAAATCGATTTTACTAAGTTAAAATTTAAGGCCTAAAAGCCCAAAATCATTGAAACTTGTTAATTAATGATAAAAGCCAATGTTTTTAAGTAAAAGCCCATAAGTTAAAGTTATCTCAAAAATCATTTTTAAACTTAAGATATTTATTCAAGTTTAATAATTACGTAAACAGTTGAACAATGATAACAAAACACAAAATCTAAAGTCAAAACAGAGTATAAGGCCTTATTACAACCAACAAAAGTGAAATGATTAAAATCATGTCTTTTGAAACCGATATGCTAAATTCCTAAGTATCTTGTACTGTGGCCATCTCCGAACCCTTCCTACGTCAAGCTGTCTACTGTGGATCACCTGAAACATTTAATAAAAAGGGTGTGAGTTTCAAAACTCAGTGTGTACGACTCTTGGAAATCAATTCAATATGCAATTATCACATTGGGCCTAAGCCCTATCAAAATCGATGGTCTTGGGCCTTAGCCCACAACGACCTTATATCATATCATATCATATCATATCACATGAAAACAAAGTTATGAAAAACCCTCACTTAAAGTACATCCGCTACACACCATTTCCCTTCCAACCCTACACTCCTGTGGGGATATAAATATCAACCCACCCATCCTTACACTCCAAAGGTAGCACCAACAGCGGCACTACTCAACGTTGCAACAAAGCTGCTAAGTATATAATGGGCTTAAAGCCACAGGTGGATCCATGGTCTTCAAGCGACTATGCGATCCTTAAATTCTTCCTCCGTACCATAATATCCACCCATATGCATCCTAAACAGAATATCATATGAATGCAACATGCACATGAGTAACATCCATAAAACTCATACTCATCACATAGGGGTATTTTAGTTATTTCACAATCAAGGGTATTTTCAAAATTCTACCCTATCGGGGTATTTTCATAAATTTTTGAATCGGGGTTATTTTGGTAATTTCCCAAACTAAGGGTATTTTAGTCATTTTTACCCTTAAGGGCATTTCGATCATTCTTAAGTTTTATGGATTTAGTACCTACTTGGCCCCGTTAACAAGTCCTCAATGGTCAAAGTGAACAGGCACTATGTACCAGGTAGGATTCCAGAAAAGTGGAGGTGGGTCATTGAGACCGCTTAAGTACCAAGCTCTCTCTAGATCCAATCTTAGACTTGCATACACCTATTACCACACTTCAACCTTATGACTTGTCCACGGTTGCAATTTTGTGTTTAAGTTTTATTTAGGTTTCAGAAGTTATTAGATACTAAGATAAAATCGATATACAAAGCCCAAATAAGCCTACATACATGCAAACGGCCTACTAAGCCCAATCCCATTCATATGGCCCATTAGGCCCAAATTACATCTATATGGCCCATTAGGCCAAAATCTCATTAATATAGAATATTAGGCCTAATTACAATCGAATCATACAATCGTTCATGCCAATTCATTATTCATGCTCACATAACAACCATAGTCATTTTGGGTCCAAAGGTTCGGCAGGCCCATTTATCCACTTTTAGCTTTTGACTTTTCGACATTGCCAATATTGTATGTGTATAGTGTTTGTACACACGGCAACAACGTGTGCTGCAAACCCCTAAATCACGGACCTACAATAGATATCACTTAATGATCAATCTTAGCTTAATACACACTTTAACAAAAATCGAAACCTTACCGTAATCTTACCGTGTGCCACACGTTCTACCACACGTTCTAGTAGCCCTTCCTTAGCTACTATTCGCGAATATCCCCTAGGTCTGCACCCAAACGTATATCATCAAAAAACAAGTGACTCATATTCCACATAAGTCACCCTTATAGGCCATACTTACATTCGGCCATCCACTAAACAACAACCGAGACGAGTGCACTTACCTCTTTGCTAACGATCCTTACCACACTTGCGATCTTTGAATTCAAACCTTATTAATATAAGGTTAACGATAAGGAGAGGTTAGATATCCCTTCAGCTTTTAACAAAACACACTAAAGAAGTTGCGAACACTTACCGAAACCCTCCTTTGATCTTGTGGCCTAGATAGCTACTAGACAAGATTCGGCTTTAAACTTGACTAAGAGTAAATAACAACCGATTTGTGATTGAGAAAAACTAACAAGGAATCAACACCAAAAAGGGATTTGGGCAAGAAAAGATGATGGTAATTTCGGCAATAAAGAATTCGGTTATAGGTGAATTCGGCAAGAAAGGATTCGGCTATAGGAAATTTCGGCACTGGGATAATTTGGCTATGGGAGGAATCTATTGATAAGAATAAAAGAAAGAAAAAAATAAAGGCAATTCAAAGAACCCTTCAAAGGGTTTGGCACTCTCCTCTTATAGCCACAAGCCAAAAATGCCTTCCCCCAAAGTCCCATTCGGAACCACTTCTTCACCCTGCTCATCTCTTAACTTTTCTCCCTGATAACTCCTTAATCACATCCGAAATTTCCTCCACATCCATCACAACAAATCACTTCAATCTCTTCACAGCAAGAGTTCAAAACCAACACAACTCCGACCGTCCACTTTGCAAAACAAACACTCCAAAATCCCTTACCACTACTCGAACCTTAGACCTCTTCAACTGACAATCACGCAACCTTATATCTCCTCAAGTGACGCCACTTGCCACTGGACCATAGGCCTACAGCCCCACTTTGTGTCCTATTTTTCCCTTAATCTACTTAAGAGGCCTAATACCTGAGACTAAGGTCCACTAAAGCAAAAAATATAATTTCCCCTCTGGTATTCCATATCTCTAAGACTTGAAATAATCCCGATAATACCTTAAAATTAATATTCTAAGTGCTACTCATACATACCATTTTTAGTGCACATAAATTTAGAGTTTTGAGATTTTTTGGGTGTTACAAATGTTATGATAAAACATTATTATTTGTCGACGAAAGCTTCAGTTGCATACTGTTTGCCTTAACCATTCATGAAAAGATTCTTTGAATAACTCATGAATATCTCGATGTTGTAATCTTCGGAATCGTGAACGAGATCTCAAGACTTGTTTGTACTCGCTATGTTGAAAAGTGGATTACATGGTAGAAGATAAACAAATTAAAAAGGTGAGTATTTATCAAATTTTAAAACTTACTTGGATAGTGTCCAATTGAATCATGGTGAAAAAGAACATATCGATGTGCTTGTGAAACACCCCAAACCCGGCCCAAAAAGCCTGACCGGATTTGATATGTTTCTCAAGTAAAACTTTAGCAAACTCTTACTTATTTAAGAAAAACTTGATGATTTTGAATAAAACAGATTAACTTAAAGATCGGGTTGAAATTTAATTGTAAAATAAATTAGTATCTTCTTAAAACATTATTTTTAAGAGGAATAATAAGTTAACGAAAACCAAATTTATTGAAAAATTTATTAATATTGTGGAAATATATTTTGTTTTCAAAAGCAGTTTAAATTATTTATCAAAACCATTTAGTTATTTAATTAATAATTGTTCATGGCGAATAATAAAAAAATAAATCCCAAACACAAAAATTTAAAAATAGTTTATAGTGGCCTTATTACATAAAAATAGCAAAAACCCATAATAAAGTCTAAGTAATAAAAATTAACTTAATAAGTTTAAGTAGGAAAATTTCCAAGATACTTTGTTTGAGCGTTGGCCACCTTGAAATCCTTGTCGACCCGATCCATCGACTACTGAATCATCGAAAAGTTATCCCACAAAAAGGGGTGAGTTATAAACTCAATGTGTAACACATACATTAAAAAGCCCATTTGATCATAGCCTTAAAGCCCATCAATTACACATATGGCCATAGGCCCATTTAAGTCATGATTAGCCATAAAGCCCATTTTCATAGCAGATTAAATAATAATCATTTAAAATCACATGGATATGTACATATAATGGAATGCAAACCCGGCCCACCTAAATATCCATCCGCTTCACACCACCCGTACCAACCAAACACACCGTGAGGATTACTAAATTGACCCTCCATCCGCTACACACCATCGAAGGCAGTTGCTGCAGTCAACATGCACATCGCCCTTATAATTTTGTGGCAAGGCCACCAGACAAATGTGACCGAAGTCACCAGATTCAAAATATGTGACCGAAGTCACCAGATTCACATATGTGACCAAAGTCACCGGATTATGTGGTAAAACCACCAGAATACTTCCCCTTTATCAATTTTTCCCATATGCCCATGCACATACATATTATTAAATTTTCATGCCATTTACCCCAAAATCATAATATAGTCATACTTATTTCACATTTATGCATATAGCAAAATTAACGAAATATTGGGGTAAACATACATGAATATCGTATACCACTGAATGGTATCCACAATCAATATCAAATATATTGTCATATAAATCACATTTATTAAAGATCTATGAGATTTTTTTGTAAGGTTACACACCTTATGACCGTGAGAACGATGCCTTCTCGCTCGTCAACACCTAGTTAATTATCACACTAGATTAGTATACACCATTACTAATAAAACTATACTATTGATGAGAGATCTACATCCTTACCTCAATTCTCGAACAACCGTTATTTGTGGTTTTCTCGCTAGATGGATCAAAACCCCCGATAACCCACCAACGAAAAGTGGTTTGGTTATGCGCACTACTTCAAATAACCGATCTTCGTTAGCGGAGGTCCACAACCGGTGGAAAATCTCTTATCGCCGATCTGACCCTTCGTTTGAAGTTCGAGGGTAAAACAGTGCCTCCTCTCTTCCAAACACTCCGTACTGCTCTTTTCGAACCTATCTTGTTAGTCTCAAAATCACCCCTAAAATAAAGTTAGTTAATAAACATCAAGAAGGATTGATATAACCAAAAGTGATGTTCTTACCTTGGATGATTTTGAAAGGTTTCCTTAAAAGCGTTGGTTCCAAAAGATTCTTAAAATCCTTTCCAAGGATTCTACCGAGGAGAGAAAAGAAAAAATAAGAGAACTATGTTTTAAATCGGTTATAATAAAAGGAGATAAGAAAATAATTGACAAAAAGTCTTACTTGCCCACTTGAAGATTTGGCCTTGATGATATAGAATAAGAGAATTTGTGATTTCGAATTGCACAAAAAAGAGAAGATAAAAAGATAGTGATTTTTGGCTATAATAGTTTCGGTTTTCAATAAAAGAAAAGAAGGAATGAAATCAAAATGGAAGATGATTCGGTTGAAAAAGAGAGGAAAAGAATGGTGGTTTTGCTTAGGGTAGATGATGGTTTGGTTGAGAGAATAGAAGAAAGAAAATGAAAAATGGAAGGAGAAAGAAAGAGAAAAGAAGAAAAGATGATGATAATGATGATTTCCAAAAGAAAAGAGATAGGTTTAGGGACTTAGGTGCATTCGCCAAGAGGGAAAAAGTGAAGAAAATAGGTTTATGATCTTTGGTATTTTTAAGAATGAGGAAAAGAAAAAGAAGAAATGTTTTTCCAAACTTTTGATGCTTTTGACTAAAGAGGACAATAATTTGAGAGAATAGGTACTTTAACAAAAATGGTCAAAAATGAAAGTTAAAACAAGGCAAAACTTTTACCTAAAATCATCAACAAAATTTGGCTAGGAGGAAAGCTTTTGGAGAAATGAGAAAGATACATAAAATGTTAGAATTTGGCCAACTATCACCCTCTAATGGCTAAGCAAAATTTCGGTCAACCTAAACCAACATAATCCCCCTTTTCCTCCACATTTCTTCCCCATTAATCATATTTTCCTAACACAATTAAGCCTTCTCCCTTAGCCCCTAAAATCGACTAGGTACATGGTCAAATGACCATGAAAAAGCTTCCATAACATTGTCCTTACTTCAAGCCTTTTGTCCCCCTTTCTTACCATCCTTTCTTGATTCCTTGCCATAACTTTTAGCTTACCTTTTTCACATGGTCTACTCACCAAAAATAGAAAAGATGACCATCCCTTCTAGAATAGTCTTGGCCAACACTATAGGGAAGGAAACAAAAAATAAAATCCTCCCATTTGCTAGCTAGGGGATTCGAGCCTCTCCCCTCAAGTATTCATCCATGTGTCCTAACTACCTTACCAATTACTCATCTTATGCTTAAAACCTCTTGTCATTATTTCTTAAAGCCTATCTTGCTTAGCTCCATATTAATTATTAAAAATTAATATTTCACTAAGCAATCACTTTCATAATGAAGTTCAAAAATAAATTTCCAAAACACACTCAAACCTAATTAGGCATGCAATAACATTCAATTAAGTAAAGATGCATAACCCCTAATTATCAGGATGTTGCAGTTCTACCCCCTTAAAATAATTTCGTCCTCGAAATTACCTGGTTGGAACAAGTGAGGGTATTGCTGTCGCATCGCTTCCTCCGGTTCCCACAAAGCTTCTTCTGATCCATGATTGCGCTATAATACTTTGACGAGAGGAACTGATTTTCTCCGTAAAACCTTTACATCTCGCTCCAGAATTTGAATTGGCTCCTCTTCATAGGACAAATCTGGTCTTAATTCCACCTCATCAACTGGCACTACATGAGATGGATCCGATCGGTAACGGCGTAACATTGAAACATGGAACACATCGTGCATTTGCTTCAACTCGAAGACAAATCTAAGCGATATGCCACAGGTCCGACCGCTTTAAAACCCGATAAGGTCCAATGAACACGGGACTTAATTTCCCTTGCGACCAAATCTCATCACCTTTTCCAAGGTGAAACCTTCAAGAATACTTGATCCCCATAGTAAACTCTATTTCTTTTCGCTTAAGATCTGCGATGACTTTTGTCATCGGATGCTTCTTTAACCGAGCAGAATTACCTTAACCTTTTCTTGGATTCACCACTATTTACGGACCCGAACTTGGCGTTCCCTAGTTACATCCAACACGTTGGAGTGCAACACTTAGTCCATATAGTGCTTCATATGGTGCCATCCGAATAATGGCTTGGTAAGCTTGTTGTTATGCATAAATTACGCTAACGGTAAGAACTCTTCCCAACTTCCCCTGAAATCCATCACACATCCCCTTAACATATCTTCTAAGATTTGGATTACTCGTTTAGACTGGCCATTAGACTGTGGATGAAATGCCGTACTGAAATCCAATCTGGAGCCCAAAGCCTAATGCAATGCTTTCCAAAATCGAGACGTAAACCTCGGATCTCTATCCAAAATAATCGACACCGACACTCCATGCAATCTCACAATCTCAGCCACATATAACTTCGCCAATTTCTGCAAAGAGTAATCAACTCGAACTGGGATAAAATGTGTAGATTTCGTCAATCGGTCCACTATCACCCATACCGAGTCTTTCTTAGTAGGCGTAAGAGGAAGCCCACTAACAAAGTCCATGGTGATTCTCTCCCACTTCCATTGCGAAATCTTTATCGGCTGAAGCAATCCCGAAGGTACTTGATGTTCAGCCTTGACTTGCTGACACGTTAAGCACTTTCCCACGAATTCTGTAACTTTTCGTTTAAGACCAGGCCATCAAAACTGATCTCGCAAATCTCGATATAACTTACTTCCTCCAGGATGCATAGCATAGGGGCCACTATGCGACTCCTGAAGAATCTTTTGCCTCAACTCTCGATCCCTTGGCATATAGACTTTACCTTTAAAACATAATACCCCATCACGGTTAATACTATAATCTTCTAATTTCCCACTCTGCACCTGCCGAAGCTTTACACTCAGATCTTCATCTATCAACTGCCTCTCTTTCACTTGACTCAACCATGTCGGTTTAACTTGTAATTCTGCCAACAAGCTCCCGTCATCGTAAAGACTAAGATGTGCAAACATCGCCCTTAAATTTGACACCACTTTTCGACTTAGAGCGTCTGCCACCACATTCGCCTTGCCCGGGTAGTACTCAATAGAATAGTCGTAGTCTTTCAACAACTCTATCCACCTTCGCTGCCTCAAATTCAATTCTTTCTGAGTCAGTAGATATTTCAGACTTTTGTGGTCCGTGTATATCACTGACTTTTCTCCATATAAATAATGTCTCCAAACTTTAAGAGCAAAGACTACTGCTGCCAACTCCAAGTCATGCGTCGGGTAATTAACCTCGTGTGGTCTCAACTGCCGAGACGCATACGCAACTACCTTCCCGTCTTGCATCAGAACACATCCTAATCCCGTGTGAGAAGCGTCACAATATACGACGAAATCCTTTCCTGCCTCAGGCTGAATCAAAACTGGAGCTTCAGTCAAAACCTTCTTGAGCTTCTCAAAACTCTCTTGTTGCTTATCAGCCCACACGAAAGGTACTTCCTTTCTCAGCAATTTCGTTAAAGGTGCAGCTATCGAAGAAAATCCTTCAACAAATCTTCTGTAATAGCCTACTAACCCCAAGAAACTGCGAACCTCAGTTACGGACTTAGGTGGTTTCCAATCTAGTCTGACCTCAATCTTTGAGGATCCACCTTATTCCTTCTGCAGACACCACATGGCCTAAAAATGTGACTTCCTTCAGCCAAAATTCACACTTGCTGAATTTGGGATATAGCTTCTTATCCCTTAAAACTTGCAACACAATCCGGAGATGCTTATCATGCTCCATTTCGGACTTAGAATACACCAGGATGTCATCTATGAACACCACAACGAATTGATCGAAGTAGGGTTGGAAAATCGGTTCATCATATCCATGAACGCTTGGGTGTTCGTCAATCCGAATGGCATTACCAAAAATTCATAATGCCCATATCTAGTTCGGAAGCCGTCTTATGGATATCCGCTTCTTTCACCTTAAGTGATGATACCCGACCTTAAATCAATCTTTGAGAATACATGACTCCTTTAAGTCGATCGAACAAGTCATCGATCCTCGGCAAAGGATACTTGTTCTTGATGGTCGACTTATTCAAGCTGCCGGTAATCTATACACATCCTCATCGTTAGTCCTTCTTCTTCATGAATAGAAGGTGCTCCCCATGGAGACACACTAGGTCGAGATAAATCCACGATCAAGCAACTCCGAATCGAGCCTTAAGCTCAACTAACTCCTTGGTGCCATTCTATATGGAGCAATAGAAACTAGCACCGTTCGGGCAATAATTCAATCCCAAATTCTACCTCTCGATCCGGAGGCAATCTTGGAAGTTCTTAGGAAAAACATCTACAAATTCATTCACGATCCGACTTCTTCAAGCAATTGCTTCCTTAGCCTCCAAGGCACTCACCAACATCGGAAGGCTACACATCCCTTTCTAACCATCTTTTTGCCTTAAGGCGGATACTACATTAGATAAGTAGTTAGTCTCTCGCCCATCACTACAACTTCTTTGTCATCAAAAGTTCTTAAGGACATCCGCTTAGCGGCACAATCTACATTTGCACGATACTTCACTAGCCAATCCATGCCTAAGATCGGTCGAATTCCCGAATGGCGGCTCCATTAAATCAATTAAAGCTGCGCATCCTTGGGCTTCTAAAGGCACTTCCTTAAAAGTTTGTCTATTTCTCTTTATCTGTCCTAAAGGACTAAGTACAATCATCTTCCTAAATGCAGATCTCGGAAGTCACATGCGAGTTCGGATACTTCACTAGCGATATAAGAGTGAGTTGACCCTATGTCTATCAAAGCAATAAAAGGCAACCCGAAATCGAAGCGCACTCCAGTGATAACATCGGTATGTCACTATCTTCTCTCTGATTTAATCGCATATACCGGACTGGTGTCTCGCCTCGAGCTACCACCGCCTCTGCTGAAGTTCGCGACCTCTACGAGCCATTACCCTTCCATTTGGACCACGGCCCTTTATCGATTCTTTGTTCACCCGCCGACTGATTAAGCATACGACACTGGCGGTTCTTATCTGAATTCTTGGGCAATCCTTGATCATATGGTCTTTAGATCCGCACTTGAAACATCCACGGTCTTTTCCAACATTCTCCGGTGCATTTTCCCACATTGAGCACAAGCACGATGTTGTCCACCCGTGTGATCTGCTGACTTTGTGACCCATCATTTCTTGGTTTCTTCTGAAAATTCCTGGATGACCCTGAAGACCCAAAGCTTCTCTTATTCTTATTCTGGCCTCTGTCCCGGTTCTGTCTTTCAGTCCGCTTAACCTCTTCAGCTATTCTTGCCCTTTCTACTAAGATTGCAAAATCTCTTTCCCGGTGCGGAACAATTATCACTCGCAGTTCATCTCTAAGTCCATCTTCAAATCTGACACACCGTTCATATTCAGTAGCCACTATCCCTCTGGCATATCGACTAAGTCGCAAAAATTCTTCTTCATACTCAGCTATCGACTTATTTCCTTGCACCAAATTTAGAAATGCCTTCCTCTGGGAGTCGATGTAGCTAGCTCCAACGTATTTTCCTTCGAACTTAACTTTAAAATACCCCCAATCCACTCGATCCAGCGGGGTACTTTCCTTGATAGTGAGCCACCTTTGGTAAGCCTCATCACGGAGTAGTGAAACAAAGCACCTTTAGTTTTTCTTCACGGTCGGTCTAAATCGTCCATGATCCTTTCATTGCCTCCAACCGATACTCCGCTACATTTGGGGCTACTCAGATACTCCCTAAAAACCTCGGCTCCATTTGATCTTAGTCTTTCGACTCTCGACTTTTGAGACCCATTTCGATACTTAGCTTCGCTACTCGTTCCAATACTCGAAATGCGACTTGTGATATTGCGTCACCTCCTCCATTTTGCTCTTGAAAATCCACCCCAACAGCGTGTATGAGCTTCATTTTGAAACCTTGACCAGATCTAAGCTGGTTTCAACACGACCATTCTTCCTCTTCCCGTCCATGACGACCATGTCCCCTAGAACTTATGTCTACTAAGTGTCTTATCTATTTTTCTGAAAAAGTCTTATGTATTAGAGTCTTTTCACTTCTTATTAAAAGAAAGTTTTATGCAAGCGATATTGATGGTTTTCCGTAGTAGTACACAAACACCTAGGGTCCATGTCTCTAAAGTATAGTTTCCTTAGGCTTATCATACATTCATATCACTTATCAATAAGGGTACTTACGATGGATCTGGCCGAGAATTCCAAGTGCCATGCTCTTATAAAACCATTTTAACTTAAGAAAACTTTCAAAAGTCATTTGGGCCAACTTTTGAAAACATTGTGGGCTTCAAAACCCAAGGTAGAGAGTTTAAAAGCGGGCTCGATACCAAGTTGAAACACCCCAAACCCGGCCCAAAAAAAGCGATCGGATTTGATATGTTCCTCGAGTAAAACTTTAGCAAACTCTTACTTATTTAAGAAAAACTTGATGATTTTGAATAAAAGCAGTTAACTTAAAGATCGGGTTGAATTTAATTGTAAAATAAATTAGTATCTTCTTAAAACATTATTTTTAAGAGGAATAATAAGTTAACGAGAAAACCAAATTTATTGAAAAATTTATTAATATTGTGGAAATATATTTTGTTTTCAAAAGCAGTTTAAATTATTTATCAAAAACCATTTAGTTATTTAATTAATAATTGTTCATGGCAGAATAATAAAAAAATAAATCCCAAACACAAAAATTTAAAAACAGTTTATAGTGGCCTTATTACATAAAAATAGCAAAAACCCATAATAAAGTCTAAGTAATAAAAATTAACTTAATAAGTTTAAGTAGGAAAATTTCCAAGATACTTTGTTTGAGCGTTGGCCACCTCGAAATCCTTGCTGACCCGATCCATCGCACTACGAATCATCTGAAAAGTTATCCCACAAAAAGGGTGAGTTATAAACTCAATGTGTAACACATACATTAAAAAGCCCATTTGATCATAGCCTTAAAGCCCATCAATTACACATATGGCCATAGGCCCATTTAAGTCATGATTAGCCATAAAGCCCATTTTCATAGCAGATTAAATAATAATCATTTAAAATCACATGGATATGTACATATAATGGAATGCAAACCTGGCCCACCTAAATATCCATCCGCTACACACCACCCGTACCAACCAAACACAGTGGGGATTACTAAATCGACCCTCCATCCGCTACACACCATCGAAGGCGATTCTTTGCGGTCAACATGCACATCGCCCTTATAATTTTGTGGCAAGGCCACGGACAAATGTGACCGAAGTCACCAGATTCAAAATATGTGACCAAAGTCACCAGATTCACATATGTGACCGAAGTCACCGGATTATGTGGTAAAACCACCAGAATACTTCCCCTTTATCAATTTTTCCCATATGCCCATGGACATACATATTATTAAATTTTCATGCCATTTACCCCAAAATCATAATGCAGTCATACTTATTTCACATTTATGCATATAGCAAAATTAACGAAATATTGGGGTAAACATACTTGAATATCGTATACCACTGAATGGTATCCACAATCAATATCAAATATATTGTCATATAAATCACATTTATTAAAGATCTATGAGATTTTTTACACACCTTATGACCGTGAGAACGATACCTTCTCGCTCGTCAACACCTAGTTAATTATCACACTAGATTAGTATACACCATTACTAACAAAACTATACTATTGATGAGAGATCTACATCCTTACCCTCGGATTCTCGAACAACCGTTATTTGTGGTTTTCTCCGCTAGATGGATCAAAACCCGATAACCCACCAATGAAAAGTGGTTTGGTTATGCGCACTACTTCAAATAACCGATCTTAGTTAGCGGAGGGTCCACAACCCGGTGGAAAATCTCTTATCGCCGTCTGACCCTTCGTTTGAAGTTCGAGGTAAAACAGTGCCTCCTCTCTTCCAAACACTCCGCATTGCTCTTTTGAACCTATCTTGTTAGTCTCAAAATCACCCTAAAATAAAGTTAGTTAATAAACCATCAAAATGATTGATATAACCAAAAGTGATGTTCTTACCTTGGATGATTTGAAAGGTTTCCTTAAAGCGTTGGTTCCAAAAGATTCTTAAAATCCCTTCCAAGGATTGGCCTAGGAGAGAAAAGAAAAAAAATAAAGAGAACTATGTTTTAAATCGGTTATAATAAAAGGAGATAAGAAAATAATTGACAAAAAGTCTTACTTGCCCACTTGAAGATTCGGCCTTGATGATATAGAATAAGAGAATTTGTGATTTGAATTGCACAAAAAAGAAGAGAAAAGATAGTGACTTTTGGCTATAATAGTTTCGGTTTTCAATAAAAGAAAAGAAGGAATGAAATCAAAATGGAAGATGATTCGATTGACAAAAGAGAGGAAAAGAATGGTGGTTTTGCTTAGGGTAGATGATGGTTTCGGTTGAGAGAATAGAAGAAAGAAAATGAAAAATGGAAGGAGAAAGAAAGAGAAAAAGAAGAAAAGATGATGATAATGATGATTTCCAAAAGAAAAGAGATAGGTTTAGGGACTTAGGTGCATTCGGCCAAGAGGAAAAAGTGAAGAAAATAGGTTTATGATCTTTGGTATTTTTTGACAATGAGGGAAAGAAAAAGAAGAAATGTTTTTCCAAACTTTTGATGCTTTTGACTAAAGAGGACAAGAATTTGAGAGAATAGGTACTTTAACAAAATGGTCAAAATGAAAGTTAAAAAAGGCAAAACTTTTACCTAAAATCATCAACAAAATTCAGCTAGGAGGAAAGCTTTTGGAGAAATGAGAAAGATACACAAAATGTTAGAATTTGGCCAACTATCACCCCTAATGGCTAAGCAAAATTTGGTCAACCTAAGCCAACATAATCCCCTTTTTCCTCCACATTTCTTCCCCATTAATCCTATGTTTCCTAACACAATTAAGCCTTCTCCCTTAGCCCTAAAATCGACTAGGTTCATGGTCAAATGACCATGAAAGAGCTTCCATAACATTGTCCTTACTTCAAGCCTTTTGTCCCCCTTTCTTACCATCCTTTCTTGATTCCTTGCCATAACTTTTAGCTTACCTTTTTCACATGGTCTACTCACCAAAAATAGAAAAGATGACCATCCCTTCTGGAATAGTCTTGGCCGACACTATAGGGAAGAAAACAAAAAATAAAATCCTCCCACTTGCTAGCTAGGGGATTCAAACCTCTCCCCTCAAGTATTCATCCATGTGTCCTCACCACCTTACCAATTATTCATCTTATGCTTAAAACCTCTTGTCATTATTTCTTAAAGCCTATCTTGCTTAGCTCCATATTAATTATTAAAAATTGATATTTCACTAAGCAATCACTTTCATAATGAAGTTCAAAAATAAATTTCCAAAACACACTCAAACCTAATTAGGCATACAATAACATTCAATTAAGTAAAGATGCATAACCCCTAATTATCAGGATGTTACAGCTTGTATCCAAGATCTGTCATCTACAGTGTAATTTCAACTTTACCGATTGGTTCTCCATAACTTCGAAATAAATAAATTTCTGCTAAGTTATGATCAGTGAGCCTAGCATTTCTACCTGGTCTATTAAGTCTTGTTTCAACATCTTCTAAATATCGAGAACAAAAAGTCATACACTCTTCTGCCAAGTATCCTTCAGCTATTGATCCTTCTTGATAACGCTTATTACGACAATAAGGCTTCAATTTGAATAGGAACCTAAACATGATATACAACATTATCAAAATTTGTAACTAAAAGGTAAATTCATGAATCAATGAAAAACTTTACAAATAAATTAGCACCTCTCTATAGGATACATCCATCGATAGAAAATCGGTCCACCAAGTTTTGCTTCATGAGGGAGATGGATTACCAAGTGCACTATAATAGTGAAGAAGGAAGGTGGAAAGATCTTATCCAAATTGCATAAAGTCAAGGCAGATTGATCTTTTACTTTCTCAAGTTCTTCAAAATTCAAAACTTTACCGCAAATAGCTTTCATTATATTGGAAAGTTCAATTATACAACACGTCACCTTTTTTGACATACAACACTGCAAAGAAACTGGCAGTAAATCTTGCATCAAGATGTGATAATCATGTGATTTTAGGGAATATAGTCTTCAATCTTTAAGACTCACACATTGAGATATATTTGACGTATACGCATCTGGGACATTTATGTCCTTCAACACCGTGCAGAACACTTCTTTTTCTTTCTTCGACATTGCAAAAATAGAAGGCGGCAACCTATATTTCCCATTCGGAAGTACTTGAGGATGAATTTCACACCGAATTCCCATGTCAACTAGATCAAGTTGACTCTAAAGATTGTCTTTCAATCTTCTATCGACATTCAGAATTGTCCCAATGATGTTCTCGCAAACATTCTTTTTAATATGCATGACATCAAGATTGTGTTGCAAAATGTGATGCTCCCACTAAGGCAACTCAAAAAAAAAAAATACTTCTCTTTTTCCACAAGTCTGCCTCATTAGGATCATCCTCTTCATCCATCATCAATTTGCCTGTCAACATCGCCAATATACGCCTCCCTTTATCTTCTCTTTGCATGCGTGTTGTGTGGTTCATTCATCTTCTCATAACTTAAATTGATATCTTTTAACATGAATAAGTTTTCAGATCCAATGGTCTGCTCAGGAGCTTCTCTGAACTCTTCAGTACCATCAAATAGAGTCCTCTAAAATCTAAATCTAAGATTTCCATCTAACCACCGACGATGCCCCATATAAGAGAAATTATTTCCATTATATAACCACTTCGAACATGTTTGCGCAGCACAATAAGGACAAGCATAACGTCCTTTGGTACTCCAACCAGATAAATTGGCATAAGTCGAGAAATCATTCATTTTCCACAACAAAGTTGCACGTAAATAAAAGTTCTCCTTTCTCAAGACATCATATGTTTCAACACTCGCCCATAATTATTTCAACACTTCAATAAGTGGCTACATATAATTGTCAATATCATTTCCAGGACCTTTCTCTCCAGGGATAATCATAGATAAGATAAAAGAAGATTGCTTCATGCAAATCCACGGAGGCAAATTTAAGGAACAAGTACTACAGGCCAAGTACTGTATGAAGTACTCATGATTTTAAAAGGATTAAACCCGTCAGATGCTAGCCCAACCCTCACATTTCGAGGATCACTTGCAAAGCTTGAAAATTTACTGTCAAATGATTTCCAAGCTAAAGAATCCACAGGATGCCTTAATAATCCATCATCGGTTCATTGATCATGATGCTACCTCATAAACTCGGCTGTCTTTGACGACATGAAAAGCCTTTGAAGCCTTGGTATTAGTTAAAAATATCACAAAATCTTGATTTGTAACATCCTGATAATTAGGGGCTATGCATTTTACTTAATTGAATGATGTTACATGTTTATTAAGTACAACTTTGGAAGTTATTAGAGCTTCATTTATTAAGTGAATGCTTTGCTAAACTTTTAATTTCTATTAATTAGAGAGAGAACTAAGCTATTAAGGCCTTAAGAATTGATGATAAGAAGTTCTAGCATAAGTTAAGTAATTGGCAAAGTGGTTAAGATGCATGGAAGTGTTCTTGAGGTGCAAGGTTGAATCTCTAGCTAACATTAGGGAGATTTTAATTTTTTTCTTCCTTGTAAGTGTCGGCCAAGAATATTCTAGAGTGGATGAGCTTTCATCCATTTTGGCTTGTTGACCATGTGAAAAGGAAGTTAAAGAACATAAGGCATGGAATCACAAATTCATGATAAGATGAGGGGACAATGGCATAATAAAAGGGCTATGTTTTGGGGATGTGTTCATGGTCATTTGACCATGAACCTAGATAACATGAAGGCTAAAGGAGAGGCCTAGTTGTGTAGTAAATTCTTTGGATATGATGGGAAGAAACAAGGAGGAAAAAGGGGGATATGTTGGCATTGATGTGGCCGAATTTATGCTTTGCCATTAGGGGGGGAAAAGTTAGCCAAAAGTCTTTGTTTTGTCCATTTTTTTCTCATTTTCTTCAAAAATTCTCTCCTAGTCGAATTTGCTATAGAGTTTAGGTAAAAACTCTCTTTTGTTTTAGCTTTCATCTTTTGACCAATTTTCTTCATTTTGGCCGAATGTACTATAGTCATTTTGGTGCATTTTCACTTTTGATTTAGCCTCAATTGCTTGAACCAAATACAACCTTCTTTCTCTCATTTAGTTTTCATTTTGAAACCAAAAACCACAAAGATTAAGCACCATTATTCTTCTTCATTTTCTCTCCTCTTGCCGAATGCATCTAAGTTCCATAGTCAATCTCTCTTCTCTTTGATCATATTCTCTTTTCTTTTTCTTTTCATCTTATTCTTCTATTATCTTTCTCTCATTGCCGAAATCACCATTATCATTTTCTTCTTCTCTTTCTCTTTACTTCCTTCTCTTTTCATTCTCTTTCTTCTTTCCCTTCAAAACCGAAACCATCATATTGAAACCACCATTTTTATTCTTTTAATTTGTGAAGGCCGAATCATCATATTCCTTTCTTTTTTTTTTTCAAAGCCGAACCTCCAAGTGATCAAAGTAAGATGCTATCAATTATTTTCATCACTTCCTTTCACTTTAGTAAGATTGGAAATCATAATCTTTTATTTCTCTCTTAGGCCGAATCTCTTGAAAAGATTTTGAAAGGAACTTTGTTGAAGACAACCTTAAGTGACCATTCGAATCATCAAGGTAAGATTACTAATTTAGATTATATCAATTTCTTTAGATGGTTTACTAATCTAAGTTATTTTAGGAGCGATTTAAGATCATCAAGATAGGTAAGAAAAGAGCCGTTCAAGTGTTTGGAAGAGAGGTATTCCTTTACCATCGAACTTCAAGCGAAGAAGCGATATCGGGGTTAGAGACTTTCCACCGGTTGTGGACCTACGCTAACGAGGATCGATTATTCAAAGTAGTGCGTACAACCGAACCACTTTATGTTGGTGGAATATTGGCGGGTTTTGATCCATCTAGTGGAGAAAAGCGTAAATAAGCGTCATTCGTGAATCAGGGTAAGGATTTAGATCCATCGTTTATAAGTATAGTTTTTGCTAACAATAGTTTATACTAACAGAGTGTGTTAATCATTTAGGTGTGGGCGAGCTAGAGTATTGTTCTCCTTTGTTACTAGGTGTGTAACCATACATTAAAATTTCCATAGATTTATATTATTAAAAAGTGATTATATGATAATATGTTTGTTTGCGGATACCAATCTTTGGTATACAAAATTGAGTATGTTACCCAATATTCCGCTTATTTTGATATATGCATCAATATGAAATAAGCATGACTATATTATGATTTGTGGGTACATAGCATGAAAATCGATTTGATATGTATGTGCATGGGCATATGGGTATGTTTAATAAAGGAGGAAGTATTCGGTGGTTTTACCACAATTACAGTGACTTGAGTCACATATGTGAAATTGGTGGCCGGTCACATATTTGATTCCGGTGGCCGGTCACATATTTGACTCAGTGGCTTCGGTCACATATTTGACTCGGTGGCCGGTCACATATTTGACTCTGGTGGCTTGGTCACATATTTGGACTTGATCGGTGACTTGGTCACATCTGTTTTGGTGGCTTTGCCACAATAAGGCGATGTGCATGTTGGCTGCGACAAGCGCCTTCGATGGTGTGTAGCGGATGGAGGTCGATTTAGTAATCCCACGGTGTCTTGATTGAGTGCAGGGGTGTTTCAACAGTATCGAGCCCGTTTTAAACTCTCGGCCTTGGGTTTTGAAGCCCTAGCGTTTTCAAAATTTGGCCCAAAAGATTTTTGAAAGTTTTCATAAGTTTTATAAGAGCATGGCACTTTCGAATTTTTATTGCCAGATCCATCGGTATGTACCTTCATTTGATAAATGATATGAATGTTTGATAAGCCTAAGGAAACTTTAGAGACATGGACCCTAGGTGTATGTGTGCTACTACGAAAACTCTTGAATATCATTTCATAAGACTTTCTTTTAATAAGAAGTGAAAAGACTCTAATACATAAGACTTTTAAGTAAAAGCAGATAAGATCGTAGTAGACATGAGCTCTAGGGGCGAGGTCATCGTGGACATGGAAGAGGAAGGATGATTGTTTTGGAACCGATTCGGTCGGTCAAGGTTTGAGAATGAAGCTCCACCACCCATTTGTTGGGCGATTTCCAAGAACAAAATGAAGGTGGTGACGCGAAAGATCACAAGTCGTGCTTGAGTTTTGGAGCAGTGGCGAAGCTAGTTCGGAAGCGGATCTCGAAAGTCATGGTGAGAGACTTAGATCGAATGGGTGAGGTTTTCGGAGGAGTATCTGGAGTAGCTCTAATGTGGCTGAATATTGGTTGGAGGCGGTCGAGAGGATCATGGACGATATAGGCGACCTTGACGATTTTAAGGAAGTGCCTCTAGAAGTCCAAGGAATACGGTTTCGGTGATTTAATGGAGTTGCCATTTGGAGAATTGACCTAATCTTAGGCATGGGCGGCTTGTGAAGTACCGTGCAAATGTGGATTGTCTTTGCTAAGAGAATGTCCTTAAGAACTCTTGATGATAAGGAAGTTGTAGTGATGGGCGAAAGGCGGAACTACTTATCTAATGTAGTATCCGCTCTTAAGGCGAGAAAAGATGGTTAGAAAAGGATGTGAAGCTTTTACGATGTTGGTGAATGCTTTGGAGGCTAAGGAAGCAAGCTGTTAAAGAAGTCGGAGACGGTGAATGAATTTGCGAGATGTTTTAGGAAGAACTTCGAGGTTGCCTCCGGATCGTGAGGTAGAATTCGGGATAGACTTATTGGTGGAGCAGCGCCGGTTTCTATTGCTCCATATAGAATGGCAGAAGGAATTGCTTGATCGTGGATTCATCCGACCTAGTGTGTCTCCATGGGAACACCGGTCCTATTCGTGAAGAAGAAGGGCGGATCGATGAGGATGTGTATAGACTACGGCGGTTGAATAAAGTGACCATCAAGAACAAGTATCCTTTGCCGGGATCGGCGACTTGTTCGATCGACAAAGGAGCTGCGGTATTCTCTAAAATTGATCTAAGGTCGGGTATCATCGGCTTAAAGTGAAGGAAGCGGATATCCATAAGGCGGCTTCCGAACCGAGATATGGCCACTATGAATTTACGGTAATGCCATTGGATTGTGACGCCCAATTGCGTTTATGGATATGATGAATCGGATTTTCAGCCCTACTTGGATCGGTTCGTCGTGGTATTCATAGACGACATCTTGGTGTATTCTAAGTCCAAGTAGAACATGATGAGCATCTTGGATTGTGTTGCAGTTTTAAGAGAAAAGAAGTGCATCGCCAAATTGACAAGTGTGAATTTTGGTGAAAGAGTTGCATTTTAGGACATGTGGTATCTGCGAGAAGGGATTAGGGTGGATCCTCGGAAGATCGGTGTATTAGATTGGAAACCACCTAGGTAAAATGGCGAGGTTCGCAGATTTCTTGGGTTTAGCGGATATTACGAAGATTCGTCGAAGGATTTTCATCGATAAATGCACCTCTAACGAAATTCGAGAAAGGAAGTACCTTTTGTGTGGGGTGATAAAGCAAGAGAGTTTGAAGCTCAAGAAAGTCTTGTGGAAGCTCTGTTTTGATTGACTGAAGTGGAAAGGATTTTGTTGTGTATTGCGATGCTTCTCACACGGGATTAGGATGTGTTACGATGCAAGGCGGAAAGGTAGTTGCGTGTCGTCTCGGCGATTGAGACCATACGAAGTTAATTACCGACGCATGACTTGAGTTGGCAAATGTAGTCTTTGCTCTTAAGGTTTGGAGATATTACTTATAGGGAAAAGTCGGTGATATACACGGATCACAAAAGTCTGAAATATCTCTTGACTCGGAAAGAAGCGAACACGAGGCGGAGAAGGTGGATAGAGTTGTTAAAGACTACGATTGTTCTATCGAGTACCACGGGTAAAGGCGAATGTGGTGGCGGATGCTCTAAGTCGAAAAGTGGTGTCGATTTGAGGCGATGTTTGCACATCTTAGTCTCTACGATGATGGAAGCTTGTTGGCGAACTTGAGTTAAGCGAGCATGGTTAAGTCAAGTAAAGAGAGCAGTTAGTAGATGAAGATATGAGTGAAAAGTTTGACGGTGCAGTGGGAAATTGGAAGATTTTGGTATTAATAAAGGATTTGAGTATTGTGTTTTAAAGGTAAAATCGTATGCCAAAGATCGAGTTGAGGCAAAAGATACTTGAGAATCGCATGGTAGCCCCCTATGCTATGCATCGGAGGAAGTAAGTTATATCGAGATTTGCGAGATCAATTTTGGTGGCTGGTCTTAAGCGAGAGATTCTGAATTTGTAGGAAAGTGCTTGGCGTGCCCGACAAGTCAAGGTGAACATCAAGTACCTTACGGATTACTACGACCAATAAAGATTCCGCAATGGAAGTGGAGAGAATCACCATGGACTTTGTTAGTGGGCTTCCTCTTCGCCTACTAAGAAAGACTCCATTTGGGTGATAGTGGACCGATTGACCAAATCGCACATTTTATCCCGTTCGGATTGATTACTCTTTGCGAAATTGGCAAAGTTATATGTATTTGAAATTGTGAGGTTGCATGGAGTGCCGTTGTCGATAATTTGGACGGAGATCGAGATTTACTTAGCGATTTTGGAAAGCATTGCATCAAGCTTTGGGCACCAGATTGGATTCGATCGGCATTTCATCCTCGACGGTCGGTCAGAAAGAGTAATCCAGATCTTAGAAGATATGTTAAGGGGTTGTGTGATAGATTTCAAGGAAGTTGGGAGGAATTCTTACCGTTGGCGAAATTTGCGTACAACAACGATTTTCAATCCGATATACGGATGGCACCGTATGAAGCACTATATGGACGGAAGTGTCGCACTCCTACGTGTTGGGCGAAATTGGGGAACGGCAGATTTTGGGTCCGAGATAGTGTACGAATCCGAAGAAAAGGTTAAGGTAATCGGGCTCGATTAAAGAAGCGTCGGCGAGACAAAAATCGTCTGTGAGATCTTAAGCGGAAAGAAATAGAATATGCGTTGGGAGACCAAGTTTTCTAAAGGTTTCACCTTGGAAAAAGGTGATGAGATTTGGTGCAAAGGAAACTAAGTCGAGTTCATTGGACCTTATCGGATTGTAAGCGGGTCGGATCGTGGCATATCGATTAGATTTGCCTTGAATTGAAGCAAATGCGATGTGTTTCATGTTTCAATGTTACGCCGTTACCGATCAGATCCATCTCATGTAGTACCGATTGAGGAGGTGGAATTAAGATCAGATTTGTCATATGAAGAGGAGCCAATTCAAATTGCAGGCGAGATGTAAAGGTTTTGGAGAAAATCAGTTCCTCGTTAAGGTATTATGGCGAAATCAAGGATCGGAAGAAGCTTCGTGGGAGCAGGAGGAAGCGATGACGACAATACCCTCACTTATTCGAGACGGTAATTTCGAGGGCGAAATTATTTTAAGGGGTGAAGCGTAACATCGATAATTAGGGGCTATGCATTTTACTTAATTGAATGATGTTGCATGTTTATTAAGTACAACTTTGGAAGTTATTAGAGCTTCATTTATTAAGTGAATGCTTTGCTAAACTTTTAATTTCTATTAATTAGAGAGAGAACTAAGCTATTAAGGCCTTAAGAATTGATGATAAAAGTTCTAGCATAAGTTAAGTAATTGGCAAAGTGGTTAAGATGCATGGAGCGTTCTTGAGGTGCAAGGTTGAATCTCTAGCTAACATTAGGGAGATTTTTAATTTTTTTCTTCCTTGTAAGTGTCGGCCAAGAATATTCTAGAGTGGATGAGCTTTCATCCATTTTTGGCTTATTGACCATGTGAAAAGGAAGTTAAAGAACATAAGGCATGGAATCACAAATTCATGATAAGATGGGGGGACAATGGCATAATAAAGGGCTATGTTTTGGGGATGTGTTCATGGTCATTTGACCATGAACCTAGAACAACATGAAGGCTAAAGGAGAGGCCTAGTTGTGTAGTAAATTCTTTGGATATGATGGGGAAGAAACAAGGAGGAAAAAGGGGATATGTTGGCATTGATGTGGCGAATTTATGCTTTGCCATTAGGGAAAAGTTAGCCAAAAGTCTTTGTTTTGTCCATTTTTTCTCATTTTCTTCAAAAATTCTCTCCTAGCGAATTTGCTATAGAGTTTAGGTAAAAACTCTCTTTTGTTTTAGCTTTCATCTTTTGACCAATTTTCTTCATTTTGGTAGAATGTACTATAGTCATTTGGTGCATTTTCACTTTTGATTTAGCCTCAATTGCTTGAACCAAATACAACCTTCTTTCTCTCATTTAGTTTTCATTTTGAAACCAAAAACCACAAAGATTAAGCACCATTATTCTTCTTCATTTTCTCTCCTCTTGCCGAATGCATCTAAGTTCCATAGTCAATCTCTCTTCTCTTTGATCATATTCTCTTTCTTTTTCTTTTCATCTTATTCTTCTATTATCTTTCTCTCATTGCGAAATCACCATTATCATTTTCTTCTTCTCTTTCTCTTTACTTCCTTCTCTTTTCATTCTCTTTCTTCTTTCCCTTCAAAACCAAAACCATCATATTGAAACCACCATTTTATTCTTTTAATTTGTGAAGGTAGAATCATCATATTCCTTTCTTTTTTTTTTCAAAGCGAACCTCCAAGTGATCAAAGTAAGATGCTATCAATTATTTTCATCACTTCCTTTCACTTTAGTAAGATTGGAAATCATAATCTTTTATTTCTCTCTTGGCGAATCTCTTGAAAAGATTTTGAAAGGAACTTTGTTGAAGACAACCTTAAGTGACCATTGAATCATCAAGGTAAGATTACTAATTTAGATTATATCAATTTCTTTAGATGGTTTACTAATCTAAGTTATTTTAGGAGCGATTTAAGATCATCAAGATAGGTAAGAAAAGAGCCGTTCGAAGTGTTTGGAAGAGGAGGTATTCCTTTACCATCGAACTTCAAGCGAAGAAGCGATGTCGGGGTTAGAGACTTTCCACCGGTTGTGGACCTTCGCTAACAAGGATCGATTATTGAGTAGTCATTACAACCGAACCACTACGTTGGTGGAATATTGGCGGGTTTTGATCCATCTAGTGGAAAAACCGCAAATAACTTGTCATTCGTGAATCAGGGTAAGGATTTAGATCCATCGTTTATAAGTATAGTTTTGCTAACAATAGTTTATACTAACCGAGTGTGTTAATCATTTAGGTGTGGACGAGCTAGAGTATTGTTCTCCTTTGTTACTAGGTGTGTAACCATACATTAAAATTTCCATAGATTTATATTATTAAAAGTGATTATATGATAATATGTTTGTTTGCGGATACCAATCTTTGGTATACAAAATTGAGTATGTTACCCAATATTCGCTTATTTTGATATATGCATCAATATGAAATAAGCATGACTATATTATGATTTGTGGGTACATAG
The DNA here is from genome assembly GCA_025506655.1 of Gossypium rotundifolium. Classification (NCBI taxonomy): domain Eukaryota; kingdom Viridiplantae; phylum Streptophyta; class Magnoliopsida; order Malvales; family Malvaceae; genus Gossypium; species Gossypium rotundifolium. The sequence goes on from CP106734.1 coordinate 51,551,270, forward strand.
CATGAAAATCGATTTGATATGTATGTGCATGGGCATATGGGTATGTTTAATAAAGGAGGAAGTATTACGGTGGTTTTACCACAATTACAGTGACTTGGTCACATATGTGAAATTGGTGGCCGGTCACATATTTGATTCGGTGGCTTGATCACATATTTGACTCGGTGGCCGGTCACATATTTGACTCCGGTGGCGGTCACATATTTGACTCTGGTGGCGGTCACATATTTGGACTTGGTCGGTGACTTGGTCACATCTGTTTTGGTGGCTTTGCCACAATAAGAGCGATGTGCATGTTGGCTGCGACAAGCGCCTTCGATGGTGTGTAGCGGATGGAGGGTCGATTTAGTAATCCCCACGGTGTCTTTGGTTGATGCGGGGGTGTGTAGCGGATGGATAATTAGGTTGGGCCGGGCTTGCATTTCATATTATGTGCATAACCATGTAACATTGTATGATAATTATTTAATCTGCTATGAGCTAAAATGGGCCTTTGGGCTAAATATGAGCTATATGGGCCTTAGGGCTAAATATTTGATTTAATGGGCCTTTGGGCCAAATATGAGTTAAATGGGCCTATGGCCATATGTGAAATTTTGGGCTTGAAAGCTTTTGATAAATGGGCTTTTTAGTGTATGTGTTATACATTGAGTTTATAACTCACCCATTTTATGGGATAACTTTTGAGATAATTAAGTAGTGCGATGGATCGAATTGACAAGGAATGCGAGGTGGCCAAAGCTCAAACAATGACGTTTGGAAATTTTCCTACTTGAACTTTTTAAGCTAAATTTTATTATTTAGACTTCATTTGGGTTTGCCAATTTTATGTAATAAGGCCACTATAAATTACCTTTAATTTTGTGTTTGGGTTTATTTTAAATTCTGCCTTGAATAATTATCAAATATCTAAATGGTTTTCGATAATTTATTTAAAAATGTGTTTGTTACTATTATATAAATGTTTTCAAGGAAATTTTCTTAAGTTTGTTTTCCTTTTTGATTTAATTAAGTCCTTTCAAAAATAATGTTTTAAAAGACAAAAATACTTTACAACGTGATTCCGCTAAAGTTTTACTTGAGGAACATACCAAATCCGGTTAGGCTTTTTGGGCCGGGTTTGGGGTGTTTCATGATTGGTTTCTTTTTTATCTGTGTCTCACCTTCATCCTCATTCACATCTTCTGTATTCCTATTCATCCAATGAGATTTACAATAACCATGACAAGACTATTGGTTTTTCTGACCACCCCAATACAACATGCAATCACTTGGGAAACTATGAATTTTGTTGTACCCAAGGCCTAAATCTTTTATCGGTTTTTCATATCTTTTCATGAATGAGGGATTTTTGCAAACAAAACATATCTCTCAAAAACTCTAAATACATTGTAAAAGAGTTTCCGGTCCACCCTCCCACACATTTTAAGTGAAATAGACGAATCCAGAAGGACATTTTTGAATATTTTGATCCCTCGTAAAGTTCTTCATTCATTTCATTAAGTAACTTGTAGAACTTCGTTGCTTCTCCATTTGGCTCTTCGTTAGGTACACTTCTCCCATTTCGGTAAAAGCATTTCCACTAATATTACAATCATCAGATGCAATAAAGTTAGGTGGAAATGATTGCAAACCATGACTATGCATATTAGATGCATCCCACAACATACCTTTCATGTCATCTTCTCTAACAGGCTGATGGTAAGCACTATGAGGATAAGCCGGATTAATCGTTGAAGAGGTTTACTAGGTGTACACTCTCCATGGAAAATCAATTTTTTATACCATTGAATAAAGCCATCAACAATTAGATGTTCTTAGACAACTTCACGAAAAAGCCAATTGATGTTGGCACACTTCTTACACGAGCAAAGAATCATATTCTCTTGGATTGCATTTTGAAATGCAAAATTTAGAAAAGTTTGTACTCCATTTTGATAGTCGTTGCTTACCCTTGACAAATTCATCCAACTCTTATCCATTTCATAGTTCTTGAAGTCTAAAGTTGACAATAAATTACAGTTACTTAAATGTTCTCAATTGATTTAAATCATGTCATTGTACTAAAATAGATAATACATATCAAGTATCAAGTATCTAATGGGTGTAAACTATGTAAGTTATGTAAGTTATGATATGATATATATTTATGTACGATATGTAAATTACGTAAGTTATGTAAATCCATATATATTATATATATTTATGTAAGTTATGTAAGTCCATAGATATGATATATATTTATGTATTATGTAAGTTATGATCCAATGTTTTCTCTAAATGTTTATGTAAGTTATGATTATCATCTTTAATTTTTAACTTTAAATTTTAACCCTTTAATTATACTCTTCTAATTTATAAATTTTAACTTGTCCATGTGCATGAACCCTGAAAGCGCTCCGCTCAATTTGTGGTTACACATTTTGGGGATTAATTAGGTGAGTTCATCATCTAGTATCTGGTCGGGGAAAGTCATCTGACGATCAATTTTAAAAATATACTAGAACAATAAATCCATTTTATATGCTTATTTTTTCTTTAATTAGGATAGAATGGGCTATAATTTGATGGTTAACAAAATAACTTTTCATTTTAAAAAGCTTTTAAATCATTTTTTTGTTAAAAGATAAGTAATTTGATTTTTATATAAAAATAAATTTTATTAATGGTACATATTATTATATAGATAAAATTTTATTTTAAGTTTTTGCATACACTTAAAAATATTAAATATTAAAATCAAACATTATAATTTTCAATATTATTACACATATATTTTAGTAAAAAGAGAGTATTTAATCATGTAATAAATTAATATTTTTATTCAAAATATTGAAAAATCATGTTAATATTTTAATAAAATATTTGATCTCCATAATGACAAAAATAATAAAATAAATGACAAATATAAAAGTATAATAGCGAAAATAATAAAATAAATGTAAGAATTAATTTCAAAATATGTATAGTAATAAACTTGAAAATAATTTATAGACTAAAAAGAAACAAAAAAACCCTTTCAAATTGATTGCAAAAAAGGAAAAGCCCTTGTACTACAACTTCCTTTCACAAACAAGATGGTCGGTTCTAGGCTTCTAGCTATAATTCATTGATGTTTAAAAAAGTAACAAGGAAAGCTCCTATACATGAGAACGACCAGAATGAAATACATTGTAACACCCCAAACTCAGCCTAGACATTATGGTCGAATTTGGCATGTCACATTGAAGTGTCTTTCGAAAATTGGACTTGTCGGTAAAAACTCGTTCTATGTTTAAAAACCCCTTTTATTATTATTTAACAAATCATCTAGTCAAAGCGTTTGCCTTATTATCTGCTATTGTTATAGTAAGTTGATTTAAAATCGCGGAAGCTTTTGAAAACTCTAATGTTTAAATTTCGTGTCTTTGAAAACAGTAATTATTTTGAAAATTCGTTATCTCCTAAACTAGCATGTTAAAATAAGTAAGCAAAAGCCCAATTAAAAATTTAAACAAACGTACATGGCCTTATTATATTAACAAACCCCAACACAAACTTTAAATTTAAATAAAAGCAAGGGTAGGACAGCTGCAGTTGTGTGGCCACCTCCGAGCCCCCATAGCACCAAATCACCTATGGCTGAGGATTACCTGTATAGTTAAAAGTGAAGGGTGAGTTTATGATAAACCGTAATATATACATATTTTAATCCCACATTTGGCATACTTTTGGGTGATTTATCCCTTGAATTGTGGAATTCGATGCTCCTAATCCTTTAATTTCATGTTTTATACTTAGGTGAGCATATAAGGATGAAAAGAATGAAAAACGGGCCAAAAACAGAGAAATTGGGCCAAAGTGAGAAATCAACACTACTGGAGTTCACCACGGTAGTGCCACTTTTTGAACTTCGAACACAGCCTGGGCTCGATTCACATGGGCGTGCCACACGGGCGTGTCCCTGCCGTGACCCATTTTAATTCTACTCAGAAAATGTTACTTAGAGGCGAAGAAAGACATTTTGAAGCATATATAAACACCCTAAGTGTCACCTAAAAGAGGGAGCCAAAGGAGGCGAAGCCAGAGAGGGTTGAATATAGGGAATTACTCGAAGAAAATCAGTTGATCCATCTCAAGAAGCCAGAATCACGCTCAAGACTGAGGATCTTCCCTTTAATTACTTCAGGGGTTTTAGGGTTTTTCTTTATGGTTTGTTATTTACTTTCTTCTGAGATGTATTCTTTTATGAATAATATCTAAACCCCTCAAATAACTGAGGGGGATGAAACCTAAGACAGATATTGTTATTATTTTCTACACTGTATGATAAATACTTGATTTGTTCTTAATTTTGTTTTCTTAGTTCTTGTTTTAATATTTTAGGATATTGATTCAAGTATTGATGTGCTTATTTAGAGGAGCAAAAGTCCCTGTCTAAGAGTAGATCTAGCATAATCAAGCGGAGTTGATTGCACTCCTATAAATAGGACGATGAAAATCTGCTGAATTAGGGTCAAACCTAATATAGGAGTCCATAGATCGAGTTAATGCAACACTAAGGGTTTTAATTAGAAAGAGATTTCAATTAATCAACCTAGGCTTGACGTTAGTAGCCTCGAAAGACGTATTAATATAAATTAAGGAATCCTACGGATCAGGTCAAGTGAATAAATTGTCTAGTTCAGAGTTAAATAACAAGTGAATTCTAGGTGGATTCTTCTTCAGGTATTGTCTTAATCAATTGGTTTTCTCAAAAGTGATTTCACAATTCATTCTCTGTGTCTTAGCATCCTTAGCTTAGTAATTGGTTAGATAAAATCCCATTTATTTTAGGCAAGATAATAAAAAGAAGGTCAGTACTAGTACTTTTGGCTCCTTTAGGTTCGACATTCCGGTCTTGCCACTAAGCTATACTACTGTTTGATAGGTGTGCTTCCCTCAATCATGGTGATAGTTTTTAGGCTCTATCATTCATTATCTAAATATTAAAACTCTCAAATCACCATCAGTTTACGAAAAACTTGGTGTGTAACCCCTATCAATCAGTCAGTATACAACATGCGATGTGATGCGGGCACGAGCCCTATTCAATAACAATCTGATGTGGGTCTTAGCCCAACACAGTAACAATTTGGGCCTTAGCCCAATACCATATCAGTACAGTGCAATAATGCAACTCATCCCCAATTCAGCCAACACACCATGTGGGGATAAAATTGACCCACCCAGCCAACACACCAATATCGCAGCAAAGCTGCCAGTACCAATATCGCAACAAAGCTGCCAATAACAGTATTGAAGCAAGGCTGCCAGTAACAGTATATGTGGGAAAGCCACTAGTACAGTATACTTCCTCCATAACAGTATCCCAACCCCATGAAGTATGTCATGTCATAAATCATACATATATGCAGAATGTCATACTCAGTAACAGTCATATACAAATCATGAACACATCAGTCCCCCTACCTTTATGGGTTTAACGGTCATTTCAATCTATTAGGGGTAAAATAGTCATTTCACCCTTTAGGGGTATTTTGGTCATTTTACATACTTTGGGGTCTCAGTGCAAATATCGACCTCTAGAAAGGTACGCAGTCACCTCGAGCGACTCCGATAACCTAAATGGTCATAACAGTGTAAATGGGCCCAAGTGGGCCCACAGGGTCGTGCGCCCTTTCAGTCTAGATTTCGCCACAGCTATGTGACCAACATAGCCCAATATAGTATTCACCACAAATCATGGATTTCATTCGTGTGGGGCCCATGAGCCCATAGGGCCCACACGGCCCCTTTTCGGCCCAATGTGGCCCATGATGGCCTAAGCCCATAAGATTACTCATGACGACATCTACAGTCAAACATCATGTTTCGTGGGCTCAAATTACAACACGAGTGATCTCACGACCATGTGGCCTCAAACGTCGTGTTTTCTGACTTTTCAGTTTTTGTCGATTTGCAGTTAAGGCAGTGTGATTACACACCTGTTTACAAGAAGAGTGCAAATCTCCACGTACACCAACCTAGATTCAAACATGACCCAATGCCAATCCTTTAATCGTTAGGGTAAAACACCCTCATATTGACACTTAATCCAAAAACACCATCCTTACTTGAATGAGGCAACTTTAGTCTTCCAATACCGCTAACCGAAAGTGATCGCACGCTTTTATCGATTATCTATACCACAAACACTGATCTCATTAACCAAGGTAGGCCAAGTGGCCTCAATCCACAAATGGTATCCTATAAGAACATAATCAGTATGCGACCTAAACCCCAAAAGTGAGGTAACGTATTACCTTGATTGAACACTGAGAACAAGGGTTGCGACTACTTCAAAACCACTTACACTCCACCACTCCTCAAGGAAAACCCTAGAACGCGGAGAGTAACACATCATGAGGAAAGGATCAACAGTTAGTAATTAAAGGATAAAAAGAAGGGTATTTGGTTTTAAGAAAAAGAATAGAAAAGAACAGGTTTAATCAAAAAGTGGGGAGTATAAACACTTTACCAATAATCAGAACCACTCGTAGCACTGGAATAGCAAGAAGCAGCGAAGAGAAGACCGGCGCAGAGAGTGATAAAACAAAATGGTGATATTCAGCTAAACCACAATCGATAATGGGAGGTAGCTCTCGGTCTACACAAGAAAAATATTGAGAGGTAGAAAATAAAAAGAGAATGATCAGACTAAGTAAAATTGATTAAGAGCAGAACCTAGAAGATAAAAGGGATATTCAGCCAAATGAGAGCACAAATTGAGGAAGAGAAGAAGAGAGAAAAAGAAATGGAAGAGTTGCTCACAAAATCGACTAACAACTATTGACCGAAATGAAAAGGACTTTTGTTGAATAATGTGCAGCAACCAATACAAATTCGAATGAATCAAAAGACGATAAATGAAAGAAAAGAAAAGGAGAATTTGGCAGATGCTAACACCAAAATGTTCCTCCAATGCTGAAATGACAAAGATTTTCCCCAGCTGAATTCTCAAAGCTATAGTTGACCCAAACGGCACAACACTTCCTCTCAATCAAACTCCTTGATTTCTCTTAGTATCTCTCCTCTTATCTCTCCTTGAATTACTCTACTGATTTCTCCTCAACTCCTCCAACAACTCCCTTCAAATTCTATTCAAACTCCCCTTCGCTGTGTTTCAGTCCATCTCTACTACCTACACAGCTCAAGCAGCAAAATAAATACTCCATTGCGCAACCTAGGAATTGAACCTCAGACGTCACAGTTGCATACCACACCACCTTGCCACTAGACCACAAGCTTTTCTTATGTCATAAAACAATCACTATTATTGATAAGGCCTATATACCAGTGTCCAGATTTATTTAAGAGCTAAACTAAAAATTCAACAAAAGCAAGACTTGAACCCAGGCTTCTCAAACAATCTCATACACATCCAAGTCACTTAGTCATTAAAGCAACCAAGCAACTTATGTCATATCATGCAAAAATTAAAGACTTACATTTTTGGGGCGTTACAACTCTACCCCCTTAACAAAATTTTTGCCTCGAAATCTACTTGGTTAGAATAGATGAGGGTATTACCGGCGCATTGCCTCCTCAGGTTCCCACGTTGCTTCTTTTGAACTGTGATTATGCCAAAGCACTTTAACTAGCGAAATAGATTTCTTCCTCAGTATTTTAACCTCATGGTCCAATATCTGCACTGGCTCCTCCTCGAAGGTCAAATCTGGCCTAACCTCGATCTCCTTGACTGGTACTAGATGTGTGGGATCATAGCGATAATGCCTCAGCATAGAGATGTGGAACACATCGTGAATCCGATCTAATTCTAAAGGCAACTCAAGTTGATAGGTGACCGGTCCCACACCCTTCAGTATACGGTAAGGCCCAATGAACCTAGGGCTAAGCTTACCCTTCCGCCCAAACCTCAATATCTTTTTCCATAGGGAGACCTTGAGAAATACGAAGTCCCCCATAGAATACTCAATCTCTTGGCGTTTAAGATCTGCGTAAGACTTCTGCCTATCAGACATTTCCTTCAACCGATCTCGAATCAGTTTTACCTTCTTTTCGGTATCAGACACTAACTCTGGCCCCAAACTCACTACTCGCCTAGCTTAATCCAATAGGTAGGTGTACGAAACCTATGACCATATAACACCTCGTATGGTGCCATTTGAATACTAGACTGGTAGCTATTATTATACGTGGACTTTACTAGTGGCAAATAGTCTTCCCAGCTACCTTGAAAATCAATTACACAACTTCTTAACATGTCCTTCAGTATCTGAATCACCCTCTCTAACTGACCATCTTTCTAAGGATGGAACGCAGTACTGAACTCCAACCTAGTACCCAAAGCCTCGTATAATTTCTTCCAGAACCAATATGTGAATTGTAGGTCTCTATCGGATATGATGGAAATCGGTACCCCATGCAGTCTCACAATCTCAGCCACATACAACTTTCCTAGCTTCTGCAACGAGTAATTAGTATAGACTAGTATAAAATGGGAGGATTTATTCAATCGGTCTACAATAACCCATACCGAATCCTTCTTAGTAGGTGTTAAGGGCAGCCCACTCACAAAATCCACGGTTACCCTCTCCCACTTCCAAAGTGGAATCTTAAGCGGCTATCTTTGTAACCACAAGGCGGTGATGCTCGATCTTAACTTCCTGGCACGTCAAACACTTACTTACAAAATCAGTAACTTCGCGTTTCAGTCCTGGCCACCAGTATAGCTCATGAAGATCTTGGTATAACTTGTTTTCGCCAGGATGCATACGATATAGACTACTATAAGCGTCCTACAGTATACACTGCCTCAGATTAAAATCCTTCGATACACAGACTCTCCCACGGAAACATAGTACTCCTTTACTATTCAATCTAAAATCTGAAGTTTCCCCATTCTCAACCTGTCGAAAACGAGGAACCAGTAACTCATCCAACAACTGTTCACCCTTAATCTGTTTAGTCCACATTGGTCTAACTTACAGCTCAGCCAACAAGCTACCATCATCAAACAAGTTGAGACGGGCAAACATTACTCTCAAATCAGATACAGCCTTACGGCTCAGTGCGTCAGCTACCACGTTAGCCTTACCAGGGTGGTACTCAATCGAGAATTTATAATCCTTATGTAGCTCTATCCATCTTCGCTACCTAAGATTCAAATACTTCTGAGTGAGGAGGTACTTGAGGCTCTTGTGATCTGTGTAGATAATACACATACACACTTCTGATCGAATAAATAGTGCCTCAAATTTTTGTACAAATACCACCGTAGCTAACTCCAAGTCATGAGTAGGGTAATTTGCCTCGTAAGGCTTAAGCTGATGAGACACATAAGCAACCACCTTACCCTCATGCATCAGCATACAACCCAGCCCAACGAGTGATGCATCACTGTAGATAGTGAATTCCTTCCCAGACTCTAGCTGTAACAACACAGGGGCTTCAGTCAGAACTTTCTTCAGTTTTTCAAAACATTCTTGCTACTTATTAGTCCAGTTAAACGGTACCCTTTACACAACAACTTAGTCATGGTGCAGCAATCAAGGAAAACCCCTCAACAAAACATCTGTAATACCCTGCCAGACCCAGAAAGCTTTGAATCTCAGATACGGTCTTAGGTGGTTTCCAATCTAGTATTGCTTTAATTTTTCGAGGATCAACCCTAATCTCCTCGGCAAATACCACGTGACTTAGAAATGTCACTTCTCGTAGCCAGAACTCACACTTGCTAAACTTAGCGTACATTTGTTTCTCCCTTAAAATCTGCAGAACAATTAGGAGATGTGCATCATGTTCATCATCGATTCTCGAATACACCAAGATATCGTCTATAAATACCATCACGAATCGATCCAAGTAGGGTTGGAATACTCAGTTCATCAGGTCCATGAAGTTAGCTGGTATATTCGTCAGCCCAAACGACATCACTAGGAACTCATAATGATCATAACGAGTCTTAAACACAGTCTTATACACATCAGCCTCCTTAACTCTCAACTGATGGTACCTAAAACGAAGATCTATTTTGGAGAAAATCAAAGCTCCTCGCAGTTGATCAAATAAATCATCTATGCTCGGCAAGGGATACTTTTTCTTGATAGTCAATTTATTCAATTATCGATAGTCGATGCACATGTGCATGGACCCTTCCTTCTTCTTTACGAATAACACTGGTGCTCCCCATAAAGACACACTAGGTCGAATGAATCCTCGATCCAGTAGTTCTTCTATTTAAGCTTTTAACTCCACCAGCTCCTTCGGTGATATCCTATAAGGAACGATGGACACTAGAGCTATTCCAGGCAGGAGCTCAATACCAAATTCAACTTCGCGGTTCAGAGGCAACTCAGGAAGCTCATCATGAAATACATTAGAAAAATCCTTAACTTTTTTTATATCTCCAACAGAAGGACCCTCAGAATTATATACCCTAATATAGGCTAGAAACGCCTCACACCCCTTGTGAACCAGTTTTTCGGCCCTTAATGCAGAGATCACATTAGACAGAAAGTCCTTTCACTCCCTAATTATAGCCACCTCCTCATCCTCAGTAGTCCTCAATACCATATGCTTAGCAGCACAATCCAAACTTGCATGGTGTTTTACCAGCCAATCCATCCCCAATATTAGGTCGAATTCACCAAACGGTAGCTTCATCAAATCCGCTGGAAATATAACTCCTTAAACCTCTAGGGGTACATCTCTGAACAACTTGTCTACTCTTACTGACTGTCCCAATGGACTTAACATAGTCATCTCATTAATAGTACTCTCACACATGATACCCAAGGTGCCAGACATAGTGCATGCAATGTATGAATGCGTAGACCCTATATCAATTAGAGCAATGTAAGGTACATTATGAATTAGAAATGTATCGGTTTTAACATCTAGAGTGTCACCATCCTCTCGACGACAAGTAGCATAGACCAATGCTAGCTGCCTTGCCTCAATGTTACTAGCACCTCTGCTTGGCACTCCATAATCTCGTCCCATACCATTTCCACCCTTGGCCTGCCCACGGCCTCTTGGTAGATGCTGACCACCTCTCGCTAGATGAACATAACCTTGACTTGCATCTTGCATCTGAATAGGCCTCTAAGGACAATTCTTGACTTAATGCTCTATAGACCCACATCTAAAACATGCCTCAATCTTCTTCCAACACTCACACAGGTGTTGTCTCCCACAATCAGCACAAGGCTGTGGTCTTGCAATAGGAACCCCAGATCAGACTGGCCCATCAAACTTGGTCTTCTTTTTAGGCCTTCTAGCAGAACTTGAGGGCTCTAAACCCTTCTCACGATTCTGGAACTCAGAGCGCTTCACGTCCTCAGTGATTTTTGCCTTTTCTACTAGGGCAGCAAAATCTCGCTCCCTCTGCAAAGCTATCAAGACTCCTAACTCATCTCGGAGGCCATCCTCGAATCACACACACCATTCATATTCAGTCGTCACTATCCCACGAGCATAGCAACTCAGTCAAGAAGTCTGCCTCATATTCTGCCATTATTTTATTCCCTTAGGTCAAGCTCAAAAATTCCCTTATTCGGGCGTCCACATAACTTGCGCCCATATACTTTTCGTGGAAAGATGCCTTAAAGGAATCCTACATTAACCGATCGACACAGTACCTCTCTCAAGTAAGCTACTCTTGATAGGCCTAATCTCATGATAAAGACCTTTGTACCTTTTAGTTTTTGCTCAGAAGTGCAGTCGAGGTGGTCTATTATTCTCTCTGTGGCTTCCAACCAGTATTCAGCCACATTAGGTGTTATTCTAGAAATACCCCTGAATATTTCCACTCTATTCGATCAGAGTCATTCTGAAATTGACCCACAGCCCAAAGCACCAGTACTAGTCCCTGCGACCCTTTCCAAAATGTGGAGCATAGCTTGGGATAGTGCATCATCCCCAACCGCTCGATCTTATGATCCTGTCTTATTCATCGGTGAAGCTGGTGCCTCCCTAGCCTCAACATTAGGCATGTGCCCTGATGCTGAAGACCTAGCCCTAGCACTTCCTCGACCTCTATCGCGGCCTCAAGTACCTCTAGTGCTCATATCAAATAACGTATTATCTGTTTAAGAAGTATTATGTATTAGTTTGTAATTCCAATAATTATTAATAGATGTCTTATGAAAAGCAGTAATCGGAGTCTTATTTTCGCAAACAAGGTCTCTGTACAATTTTTAGTTTCCTACAGTCTCAATTTACTCTAACTAAAGAATTATGTACAATCCTACTATCTATAGTAATCTCTCAATGTATTTCGGTCCAAGCAGTCTACAGTATAAAGAAAACTTAAGGATTCGGCGCTGGAGACTCGGTGTGCCACACTTGTAAACCTTCCAAAACACTTCAAGAATAGTTTTTCAGAAATTCCAAATATTTTCAAAACCCATTCCATAGTCGAGTTTTATAACCTGGCTCTGATACCACTAAATGGAACACCCCAAACTCAGCCTATACATTATGGACGAATCTGGCATGTCACATTGAAGTGTCTTTCAAAAATTGGACTTGTCGGTAAAAACACGTTTCTACGTTTAAAACCCCTTTATTATTATTTAACAAACATTTCGTCAAATCGTTTGCCTTATTATTTGCTATTGTCATAGTAAGTTGATTTAAAATCGTGGAAGCTTTTGAAAACTATAATGTTTAAATTTTGTGTCTTTGAAAATAATAATTATTTTGAAAATTCGTATTCTCCTAAACTAGTAGGTTAAAATAAGTAAGTAAAAGTTCAATTAAAAATTTAAACAAAAATTCATGGCCTTATTACATAAACAAAACCCAACACAAACTTTAAATATAAATAAAAGCAAGAGTAAGACAGCTGCAGTTGTGTGGCCACCTCCGAGCCCCTCACAGCACCAAATTGCCTATGGCTGAGGATTACCTGTACAGTTAAAAGGGAAGGGTGAGTTTACAAAAAACTCAGTGTGTAACCCCCTATCAGTTTGTCAGTATACAACATGCAGTAACATTATGGGCCTGAGCCCTATTCAATAACAGTACAGTGTGGGTCTTAGCCCAACATAGTAACAGTGTGGGCCTTAGCCCAATACCATATCAGTATAGTGCAATAATGCAACCCATCCCCAATCCAGCCAACACACCATATGGAGATAAAATCGATCCACCCAGCCAACACACCAATATCACTGACAAAGTCAGCCGATATGATATCGCGATAAAGTGCGATAACGATATATGTGCCAAAGCCACCGATCAAGATATACTTCCTCAATAACAGTATCCCAACCAATGCAGTATGTCATGTCATAAATCATACGTATATGCAAAATGTCATACTTAGTAATAGTCATATACAAATCATGAACACATCAGTCCCCCTACCTTTAGGGGTATAACGATCATTTCCATCTATTAGGGGTAAAATAGTCATTTCACCCTTTAGGGGTATTTTGGTCATTTTACCTACTTTGGGGTCTCGGTGCAGATATCAACCTCTTAGAAGGTACACAGTCACCTCGAGTGACTCCGGTGACCTAAATGGTCATAACAGTGTAAATGGGCCTAAGGCCCATTACTCAGCCCAAGTGGGCCCACACGCTCATACAGGCTGTTCAGCCTAAATTTTGCCACGACTATAAGACCTACATAGCCCAGTACAGTATTTGTCACAAATTGTGGATTTCATTCGTGTGGAGCCCATGAGCCCATTGGGCCCACACGGCCCCTTTTCAGCCCAATGAGTCCATGACGACCTAAGCCCATGAGATTGCTCATGGCGGCATCTATAGTCAAACACCATGTTTCATGGGCTTAGATTACCACACGAGCGATTTCACGCCCATGTGGCCTTAAACGCAATGTTTTCTAGCTTTTTAGCTTTTGTCGATTTGCAGTTAAGGTGATGTGATTACACACTTGTTTACGAGAAGAGCGCAAATCTCCACGTACACCAACCTAGATTCAAACATGACCTAATGTCAATCCTTTAATCATTAGGGTAAAACATCCTCTTATTGACTCTCTTAACGCCCTCTCTTTTTTTCTTTCCATCGGAGTTATTTCTTATTTCACAGATACTTGCCATGGTAAGGAAGAAGGGGGAACAAGCACACTTGGAGAGCGTAGTACAACGGAGAGTTGTATGCTACGTTCGGGAAGGACGAATCGCTCTCAAAATAGAATCCATTGATTCTCTCCCAATTGGTTAGACCGTAGGTGTGATGATTTACTTCACGGGCGAGGTTTCTAGTTCAAGTCCAGGATGGCCCAACTGCGCCAAGGAAAAGAATAGAATAAGCATCTGACTACTTCATGCATGCTCCACTTGGCTCGAGGGATAAAGCTCAGTTGGTAGAGCTTCGCTCTTGCAATTGATCGTTGTGATTACGGGTTGGGTGTCTAATTGTCCAGGCGGTAATTATTGTATCTTGTACCTGAATCGATGGCTCACTTTTTCTAAGTAATGGTAACTTACTTGAATGAGGCAACTTTAGTCCTCCAAGACTGCTAACCAAAAGTGATCGCACACTTTTATCGATTATCTATACAACATACATCGATCTCATTAACCAAGGTAGGCCATATAAGTGGCCTCAATCCACAAATGATATCCTATAAGAACATAATCAGTATATGACCTAAACCCCAAAAGTGAGGTAACATATTACCTTGATTGAATGCTGAAAATAAGGGTTGTGACTACTTCAAACCACTTACACTCCACCACTCCTCGAGGAAAACCCTAGAACTGCAATGAGCAACACATCGTGAGGAAATGATCAACAGTCGGTAATTAAAGGATAAAAAGGAGGGTATTCGATTTTAAGAAAAAGAATAGAAGAGAACAAGTTTAATCAAAAAGTGAGAAGTATAAACACTTGACCGATAATCAGAAACACTTGCAGCACTGGAACATCAAGAAGCAGCGAAGAGAAGATCGACACAGAGAGTGATAAAACAAAATGGTGATATTCGACTAAAATACAATCGATAAGGGGAGATAGCACTCGGTCAACACAAGAAAAATATTGGGAGGTTGAAAATAAAAAGAGAAGGATTAGACCAAGTAAAATCGATTAAGAGCTGAACCTAGAAGGTAAAAAGGATATTCGGCCAAAAGAGAGCACAAATTGAGGAAGAGAAGAAGAGAGAAAAAGAAATGGAAGAGTTGTTCACAAAATCAACTAACAACTATTGACCAAATAGAAAAGGACTTTTGTTGAATAATACGCAGCAACCAATACAAATTCGACTCCAATGTCGAAATGCCAAAGATTTTCCCCAGCCGAATTCTCAACACTAGAGTTCCCGCAAATGGCACAACACTTCCTCTCAATCAAACTCCTTAATTTTCTCCTAGTATGTCTCCCCTTATCCTTCCTTGAATTACTCCACCGATTTCTCTTCAACTCCCCTAGCAACTCCCTTCAAATTCTATTCAAACTCCCCTTAGATGTGTTTCAGTCCAACTGCACTACCTACACAGCTCAAGTAGCAAAATAAATACTCCATTGTGCAACCCAGGACTTGAGCCTCAAACCTCACAGTTACAAAACACACCACCTTGCTAGTAGACCACAAGCTCTTCTTGTGTCATAAAACAAGCACTATTATTGATAAGGCATATATGCCAGTGTCTAGATTCATTTAAGAGCAAAACTAAAAATTCTGCAAAAGCCAAGACTTAAACTCAGGCTTCTCAAACACTCCTATACACACCCAAATCAGTTAGCCGTTAAAGCAACCAAGCAACTTATGTCATATCATGCAAAAATTAAAGACTTAAATTTTTGGGGCGTTACATACATTATCACGAGATCCTATACATGGCAAAAAATACCTATTTCAAAACCTGTATTTCAAAGATTCAAGTTTTTCAACTTCTCTCCGTATTTTTAACATTAAAAAACTTATCAATCAAGTGAAAATTTCAAATAAGAACATATATGCTTGAGCACAAGATCATTCATTTTCAAGTTCTAGAAAAAGAAAGTGCCGAAACTAATAGCAGAAAAAAATACTACAACAAGAACTGTCAACCTGTATTTTTGTAATCGACTTCCTTACAAGTTCTTTCAATAGATAGTGCACCTAAAGATCAAAGCACATGGCATTCAACAGTCAAAATTCAGTAGTCATATGGGAATTTCACTTTTGGCAAACTTAGACAAGAATCAATAGACTTGTTGGCACAAAAATGAATTCTTTTTTCTATATATTATTTCTGAATTTATGAACTGTGAGTTTTATAGAAAGTATTAATACTTAAATTTTGATGTAGCAAGAAACTAAATATCCGACTTAAGGTTTGGTTCTTCAAAAGGCTAAATCCTAATTATGACTTATCAGAAGCTTAATTTTCCACTTTTCAATTATAAGTTTCTTAGCTTTTCAAGCAAATTTCCTCTAAACAGATGCATACTAAATGCTTTCTAGTAGATGAACCTAAGTTATGTACTTGATGACTTGTAAATTTGAGTATTATTATATCTATGTATTATAGAGGAAAACAATGACAAACACTTCTTTGACAGCATAACAAGTCTCTACCATGCAACTGTAAGCAATATTAACCCCCATTGCTTGGATATAATCTTCTTTGATTCATAAACAGACATAAATGGTTTTAGTTTAGTTATTCATATTTTTTATCATTTTTTTATATAATTGGTCTTGATTCTCAGCTTGTACTTGGCTCATGGAATACATGGCAGATTTCAATGGAGAGACATCAAATAAAATTTAGCAAATTAAATATACATACCTCTTAGAAATTGTAAATTGGATGGTAAAGTTGATTCCAGCAAATTAAATTACACCGCAAACAATGAAGATAAGGTCATATATGAATAGTAGGAAGATTTAAAATATATATGAATAAAATTAAAGGAAAAATATAAAAAATTAATATTCAAGGTAAATTATACATTAAGCGTATACCTAGTTCATTTATGTAAAAATATAAAATATTTTATACATTAAATAACATTAAACGTATATTATACTTAAAGAAAAAGAAATGGGTTTTGCCTGGTAATTAACAATGAAAGCATGACAGTATAGAGGAAAATGAAACATGCTACTTGTCCGCTAGCTCTAGCTGTTATGGTGGAGTTGAAAATACCAAATCTGAACTGAGAAGATAAGTAGCAAAGCAAGAGTAGTGAAATGAAGATTGAGTTAATTTTGAAGTGAGAACAGTTTGAAATACCAAACCAACTCAATGAGCAAACTAAAACAACCCTAGGAACCGAATTTCCAACGGCGACGGCGGAGAGAAGAGGCGAAGAATTATCTTTTGAAACGGCAGAGAGAAGAGTCGAAGTTGATTTTGCAAGTTGGGAAATTAGGAAAAAAAAGTTTGGGGAAGAAGAACTTAGGGGAAATTGGGGGAAAAAAGTTGGGATGTTGGTGAAAAGAATCGGGGAAATCTGAATTGGGGGAAAGTAAATGAAATTCGGGGCTCCAAAAAATGATGTCATTTAAGTTGAGTGTAATAAAATTTTGCGGCGCTTCACAAAAATGCCACTAATGAAAACCTTTTGCGGTGTTTTACACAAAATGCCACTAAAAACAAAGCATAAAACAACATTGTTTTTTTTTTAATAGTTAATAATATTCGTAGCGTTTTAGGTGAAACGCCACTAATTACAATGCTATAAACACCGCTGTTTTGCAATCCCTTAATAGATGTTTGTGGCATTTTCGGTGAAAACGTTGGTAATGCATACCTTTTGCGACGTTTTATAAAAAGCGCCACTAATAACAAAGCTAAAATGAGGTCATTTAAATAATTAATACTTTTTGCGACGCTTTTGTTGGAAACGCCACTAAATATGTAGCATAAAACGACACTGTTCTTCAATCTTTTTAATATATATTAGCGGCATTTGGAAAAAAAATGCCACTACTACTCAACCTTTTGCGGCGTTTCGACCAAAAACGCCACTATTGCTCAACTTTTAGCAACATTTGGACAAAAAACGCCACAATTGCTCAACTTTTAGCTGCATTTGGACCAAAAACGCCACTATTGCTCAACTTTTAGCGGTGTTTTGTCAAAAATGCCACTATTCCTCAACTTTTACGGTGTTTTCCTTCTAGGACCCCTAATGTATGACATTTGCGGCATTTTTCTCCAGGACGCCACTAAAAACGCGGCTAAATGCCTATTTTCCTGTAGTGTTGGAAGTCTTACCTAGGTTTTTGCTATTTTTTGTTATAATAATTTGATGGTAAAGGTGGGCGTGTATACATAGTTTTAGGTTATTTCTTGTACATGGTATTTGGGCAAAACTTTGGATTTGTCATGTAACACCCCAAACCCGGCCTAGATGTTATGGCCAAATCTGGCGATGTCACATGGAAAGTGTTTTAAAAAAAATGAGTTCTCAAGTAAAAATCGTTCCAGCTATTAACTTTTATTTATTTCGAAAAACACAAATTCATCGTTAAGTTAAAAAGGGTCCTTCTTATTTAGTGAAAGCTTTGAAAAATATCTTATTTTAGAAAACTATCTCTGATTCCAAGAATCTTTCATTTTTAATGAAAAATCAAGTTTTGTTGAGTTTGCAGTTTAAATATCCAAAAATTATAAAACAGTTAAATTCCCAAATTAAAACCAAAAAGTCCAGCATCGCAAAAATTACAACCAAAATCATGAACTAAAAATCAAAACAAAAAACTAGCATTTCAAAAGTTTTATGTGTGGCCACTGTCGAGTCCTCCGTTACACCGATCCGCCTAGTGCTAGGGATTACTTGGACAGATTAAACAGAAAAGAGTGAGTTTCGCAATTCAGTGTGTAATCCCCACAGACATCATACATATCAAACACTCATCAGAAGTCAAAAATAACAGTCTAGGGCAGAAGCCCATCACAGAATCAGTTCGGGCCTCAACCCATTCAGATGCAAAATCAGATATAGATTAAGGCCTTAGCCCAATCAAATGCAAAATCAAATATATACAAGGGAATTAGCCCAATCGGATATAGAATCAAATATATACAAGGGCCTTAGCCCAATCGGATATAGAATGCAGATCAGTATATCAAAATCCTACCCACCAGCCTTTATTCACTATCTCCGTCTAGCCCTACACACCATGTAGGGATAAAATAAACCCACCCATCCCTACACACCATAATGTACCGAAATGCGGCACATGAACAGAATAATGCAGCTGAACTGCCAGATATTAGGCTTAAGATCCTTTCAGAACACTTCCTCCAAATAACATCAACCCCATCCCGATGCAATGCAACATACCAATATGACATGCAAGCATGCAAATAACCTAACATACATTCAGTTCAGTATAGATATCATATAGTCAGATCACATAAATCGGGGTCTAAATAACACTTACCAACCCTACAATAGGCCCACAGTCAACTTGGGCAACCCGTGCAACCTTACAGCACTTTTCAAAAAATGGGCTCACACGTACATGTGGGCCCACACGCCCGTGTGGCCCACTTGGCCTAAATTGGCTTTTGTGCATGGCCTAGCCCAGAATCTCACACGTCCGTGTGGCCCACATGGCCTTATTGGTCGATCCTGTGTCTCACACACGGCCTCACCCAACCATCACATGACTATGTCCTTCGTCCACGGCCTGGCCTCATCAATCACATGGCCGTGTACTGCCACCCGACCTACCACACGAGTGACCGCACGCTAGTGTGTCAATGGCAGTTTCATTTTTGGCTTTCGCCAATTCTCATTTTCTGTGTTTTCTAGTACACATCTGATATGCTTGGGATGCCAAAGCAACTCCAAGTAATCTCAAGCCTAAAATTAATTAGTATACACTCGATTAATCACTTTAATAGCCAAACAAAACTCGAATGCAAAATAGAGTATTCATGCAACGAACAATTGAAACTTACCCTCGATCGAAAAGCAGAAACATCAAACCCTTAAAACGTTAATGGCTGCTCTCCAACCCTTTGATAAACTCCTAACAACCAAAAGAAGGTCCCCTGAAATAACTAATCTAGAAAATGTTAAGAGGAAATAAGAACATAACTTACCAACATGCACACAACACTCTATTCGTTGAAAAGTAGAAATGCAAGATAAGAAAACAAATAGAAAAGGAAAGATTTGCTGATCGAACAAGATAAAAATGGCAGGAGAAAGGTGATTGCAAAACTCACGTCAGAAGTTTGGAGGAGGGGGAAAAATCAAAATTGAGAAAAAGAATAAAAATAAAAATAATAACCCATTGATCACCCACTAATCCTTAAATTCACTCCCTAAAACCATCCACTAACCCCCAGCCTCATCAAAATTTTGACTCCATTCAAACACTTATAGTCAACCAAGGTAAAAATTAAATCCCCTTGCTTACCTAGAGAATTGAACACAAGACCTCTAGCATAACAACCCTCCACCCAACCACCAAGCCAGTAGGCCTATTCTGATATAATTTTACCAAAATTTAAACTTAATCCTACTTATTAGAGACTGAGCTTTATTCATAAAAATACCAAAAATTACCCAAGTTGTGGCTTGAACTTGGGACCTCTCACACATACCCAGAACACATAACCACTGAAGTAGATAGACCTTGTATTAATGAATTACAAAAACATATTTAAAAACTTGGGGCGTTACAACTCTACCCCCTAAAAAGAAAATTTCTTCCTTAAAATTTTACCTGACCAGAAAAGGTGAGGATACTGCTGACGCATCAAATCCTCTGGCTCCCAAGTGGCCTCCTCAATTATATGATTCTGCCACAACACTTTCACTAAGGGGATAGATTTCCTTCGTAGAACCTTAATGTCGTGATCTAAAATCTGAATTGGCTCTTCCTCAAACGTTAGATCCAGCCTCACCTTTATCTCCTCAATAGGAATAACATGCATGGGATCAGATCAGTAGTGTCTCAACATTGAGACATGGAACACATCATGAATGTGATCCAACTCCAGATGAAGCTCCAACTGATATGCGACTGGCCCCACTTATTTCAGAATACGGTACGGCCCAATAAATCGAAGGCTTAGCTTACCCTTGCAATCGAACCTCAAGACCTTCTTTCATGGTGAGAACTTGGGAAAAACTAAGTCCCCCATAGAATACTCAATATCCTTTCTCTTTAGATCAACATAGGACTTCTGCTATCAGAGGCCACTTTCAGTCGATCTCGAATCAATCGGACCTTATCTTTAGTTTTAGAAACCAATTCTAGACCCAGAACACGTCGCTCACCCAACTCAGTCGAACATAAGGGTGTGCAACACTTACGACCATACAAGGCCTTGTAAGGTTCCATCTGAATGCTAGACTAATAGCTATTGTTGTAGGTGAATTCTACCAATGGCAAATACTGCTCCCAACTTCCTCGAAAATCTATAACACAACTTCTCAACATATCCTCCAATACTTGAATCACCCTCTCTGACTGACCATCTGTCTGAGGATGAAAAGTAGTACTGAAGTCCAACCTTGAACCCAGAGCCATATGCAATTTCTTCCAGAATTGAGATGTGAAGTGAGAATCCCTATCGGAGATGATTGAGACAGGAACCCCATGCAGTCTCACTATTTCAGATATATATAGTTTAGCCAATTTCTGGACAGAAAAGTTTGTCCTGACCGTGATAAAGTAAGCAGACTTGGTCAATTGATCCACGATGACCCAGACGGAATCCTTCTTAATGGGTGTTAAAGGCAACCCACTAACAAATTTTATTGTTACTCGTTCCTATTTCCACACTGGTATCTTTACCGAATGCAGTAACCCCGAAGGTAACTGATGCTCAGCCTTAACCTATTGACAAGTCAAACAGCGAGTAACAAATTCAGTAACCTCACGCTTCAACCCTAGCAACTAGTACAACTCTTGGAGCTCTCGGTACAACTTGTTCCCACCGTGATGCATAGCATAGGGACTACTATGCGTCTCCCTCAGAATCGACCGTCGCAACTCCTCATCACTCGATACACAAATTCGACCGCAGAAATAAAGTACCCCATCACTGTTAATCCCAAAATTAGTAGCATCACCATTCTCAACCTGATAGAAACGCCACTCAAGAGACTTATCCCCATCTATTTACCTCTAATCTAATCAATCTATGTATTCTTAACCTAAAGCTCCGCTAACAGACTCCCATCGTCAAATAAATTGAGCCGAGTGAACATCGCTCTCAAATCGGTCATAGCCCTAAGGCTCAAAGCATCTGCCCCCACATTCGCCTTACCAAGATGGTACTCGATGGTGCAACCATAATCCTTAAACAGTTTAACCCATCTCACGCTGCCTAAGGTTTAATTACTTCTAAGTGAGGAGATATTTGAGGCTTTTATGATCAGTGTAAATAATACACTTCTCACCGTATAGGTAGTGCCTCCAAATCATTAAAGCAAAGACTACAGTAGCCAGTTCCAAATCATGAGTTGGATAGTTTACCTCATGCATCTTAAACTGATGTGACACATAAGCTACAACCTTAGCATTCTACATTAGTGCACAACCCAAACCCAACCTGCTCCCGCTCAAGGGACAGCGCCAGCTGAATCTAGGCCGATTGCTAGTAGCCACGAGGGAAAGGCCAAGCAAGCCTTCTTCCAAATGACGAGTAAGTGGTTTTCAGAGTTTGTTCGAGCAAATTTGATTACTCAACAACCTCCACCCCCGTAAGTTTCTGTAGTGCCACAAACGACTGATCTAATTTAATTGAGTAAACCTCCAGTGGATAAAATTCAAAAGTATGGGGCCGAAGAGTTCAAGGCCACAGTTGATGACGATGTTGAGCGAGCTGAGTTTTGGCTCGAGAATATAATTTGAGTGTTTGATGAAATGTCATTGACTTCTGATGAATGCTTAAAATATGTTGTTTTATTGTTGAAAGATACAGCGTATAATTGGTGGAAAACATTAATATCTGTGGTTCCGAGAGAAATAATCACCTGGGATTTCTTTTAAGTTGAATTTCGAAAGAAATATATTAGTTAACGATTCATAGACCAGAAACATAAAAATTCCTTGAGCTGAAATAGGGCCGTATGATTGTTACAAAATATGAACAAGAATTTCTAAGGTTGAGCCAGTATGAGCGGAATGTGTTTCGACAGAAACTGTTATGTGTAAACGCTTCATTGAAGGGTTGAATGAAGATATTAAAATTTTGGTTGGAATTCTTGGCTTGAATGAATTTGTAGTGTTGGTTGACAGAGCCTACAAAGCTAAAGAGCTTAGTAAAGAAAAGAAGAAAGTGGATTAAGAGGCTAGAGACGAAAGGAAAAGGTCGATGAATAAGTCATATCAATCTTCATTGAAAAAGATTCAAAGATGCAATCAATTGCTTAAATGTATCATGAGGACATTCGAGTAGAGATGATATGTCTCTAACTAAATATGATCACAATAAAGGAAAGCGCACCTATCATTTAATAGTATAGTACGGTAAGACTGGTAATATCGTATCCACAAGGACCAAGAGTACTAGTAATTACTATCTTTTTATTATCTAGCCTAAAATTTGGAATGATTTCTTTTAAACTAAAACTTAATTAAAAATACGACCAAATTGGGAAAATACTTTAGACAACTTTATGAGATAGGCAATTCCCAAAGAAGAATCCACCTCGATTTCACTTATTACTTTCGATTAATATGATTTATTCACCTAACTTAATCCGTAAAAATCCCTGATTTATGTTACTATCTCTTTCAAGACTAAAAACAACTGACTCTAGGTTTATTAATTGAAATTTCTTTCTAATTAAAGCCCCTATTGTCGCATGAACTTGATCTATGGACTCCCTTATTAGATTTGACTCTAATTCGACAAATTTTTGTCGCCCTATTTCTAGGGTTGCAATCAACTCCACTTAATTGCATTGATCTACTCTTAAATAGGGACTTTTCTCCTCTAAATAAGCACATTCAACTTGAATCAATAACCTAAATTATCAAAACAAGAATAAAAACTCACAATTAAGAATAAGAACAAGTATTTATCTTATAAATCAAATAATAATAAGATTCGTCTTAGGTTTCATCCCCTTAGGTATCTAAGGGATTAGTTCATACTGATAAAGGGAAACATCTTAAAATAAGGAAAACAACAAAACATAAGAAAACCCAAAAGCTTCTAACAAACTTGATGGGAGATCTTCAGTCTTGATGGAGATCATTCTTCCGAGCTGCTTCGATGGCTATCTTCGAGCATTTTTTGCCTTCTACTCGGCCTCCCCGTTTAGGTTGCCCCCTCGAGTGTTTATATAGGCTTTCGAACACCTTTCTTGGCCCACAAGTAGTCTATTTCAAATAAAATTAAACTTTGATACGGCTGGGACACGCCCATGTGACACACCCGTGTTTGACTTCTTAGACTGTGCTCGCATCTGCTCGCCACACACGACCGTATGGTCTACCCGTGTACATTGATCTAGGCTGTGTTTGATTCTGCTCGTAACACACGGCCATGTTTGATAGCCAGGCCGTGTTGATTCTTAAGGTAGGTCTATTTTGTCTTATTTTGGCCCGTTTATCATTCTATTCGACTCCCTAAGCTCTCCTAAGTGTAAAACATGAAATTAAGGGATTAGGAGCATCAAATTCATCAAATCTAATAAAAATTCATCCAAAAATAAGCCAAGCATGGGTTTAAAATATGTATAGATTATGGTTTATCAAATATCCCCACACTTAAGCATTTGCTTGTCCTCAAGAAAAATCCTCAACTCATAATTAAAATTAACTTCCTCTGTAATATCCTGATTTGGTGGGTCTGTGCATTTGGTATGTTGTATGGCTAAGTTGGTAGGTTGAGGCTTTGAGGTATGTATTGGGCTCAGGTTTGGACTTAAATCTGGGTTAGGTTGCTTATAAATAGTGCTAGTTTATAACTTAAGTTAAGTTAAGTAATTATGTTTAGTAGTAAGTTGGGCTCGTGGCCCAAAGTTTGGAGGTGCTATGGGTGAGCATAGAGGTTGC
Source organism: Gossypium rotundifolium (assembly GCA_025506655.1). NCBI lineage: Eukaryota > Viridiplantae > Streptophyta > Magnoliopsida > Malvales > Malvaceae > Gossypium > Gossypium rotundifolium. The sequence continues at coordinate 51,576,203 of CP106734.1, forward strand.
GTCACTTAGGAGGGAGATTGGGCCATATGTGGCCACTTGGGGCCCAAGTTTATGGGGTCCAAAATTTGGCACTCCTAGGGGGGAGGGGAGGACAGCACATGAGCTACATTTTAGGAGTTTTAATTCTTTTATTTTTTGTTAATTAAAAGCTGATAATAAGGAAGGGAAGAGTTGGTTTTAAGGTGGTCTCATCTTAGGAAAGGATAATGGATGTGATGATAGATGGATAAAAGTTATCAGGAAAGGGAGAGTTGGCCGAAACTCCAACTTTGAAGGGGTGTGTGTGTAGCCGAAATTAGTAGCCAGTTGTCCACCTTTTCTTTTATTTGTTTTCTTCTTTCTTTATTTTCTCATACTTTTCTCTCTTCTAGCCGAAATTCCCTAGCTTTATTTCCCTCTCCAAAATTATTCTAAAAGCCGAATCCCCTCTGTTCATACTCTTTCTCCCATAGCTAAATCTACGAGGGTGGTTTCATTTTCCCGAAGGTGCACCATAGCCGAATAGTCTTTAAGGGGGTTGGTGAGTTTTCGGGATTTTTCATCTCTAAGATTTTTCTATTTTTCATCAAGTTTCTAATCGACTCATTTGTTCTAAGGCTCTATCGGTTTCACTCTCGCTCTTGGTAGCGAATCTGTCTTCTTTGAGATCTATAGTGCCGATTGGTGGAAAAGCCAAAGGTAGGTGGTGGTAGGTTCGAACGAATGGCCACTTTCTTGCTCCTTTCTTTTTGGCTGAATATCATAGGGTGCTCAATTGGTTGTGATTATTGGTTTGGTTTAATACTTTTGGTGATTGGCCGAATGTAGGTAGGGTGGTGAAGTTTTTAAGGATTTTTTGGGATTCGACAGATTAGGTAAGGGTTCGTTTAAAGTGATATAGTTATTAAATTAATTGGATCTCATCATTTTATTGGTTTAGTGACCAAGGGGTTATTATGGACACTAATAATAGTCAAGCGATAGGAGGGGTTGGATCTGTAAACCCAACGCCTAAATATAAGAAACGATCAGTATTGAGAGTACGAGATTGGCCACCGGGGTGTGGGTCGACATCAGAGATAGATCGTAGGCCGATAGTGGTAGTTTCGAGTGGCAGTAGCATAAAAGTGGTACGAGTGTTAGTACGAGAACCAGGTGTGTAACTCTTACACACTTTCTTTACTTAATATGTTAAATGTTATGTGATGATAAAAGTCGAAGTGACGGTAGTGATTACTAAGTTACCCTTATGGGTAAAAACGAGGATGCCAAGTAAGTTGTTATGGTTGCTAGCGTTAATTAAAATGTGAACTATAAGGTCATGCCATTCTTTATTCAATATTCTACATGTTAGAGCATGATCATACTTATATTGTGAGCGCGAACATGTGATATGGGTGTTGAGAGGAGGGGAAGTATGATCTATCGGTGTCACCGGTGGTTTAGTACCACACGATTGGGTTGGCCCCATATATTATAATATTGTGACTATGTCTCGGTGGTTTGGGACCACCGGTGGTTTGGTACCACATATGTTTATTTGTGACTTGGTCACGGTGGTTTAGCACCACCAGTGGTTTGGTACCACACGGGGTAGATTTGGGAGATATGGATGGATATCTAGGTTGATGGGTTGCATGACATACATATTTGTATATGAAATTGTGTAAGAGCATAACGTCTTTTGGGATGGGGGTTTACACATTAAGTCTAGGTGACTCAACCCTTCCTTTATATTTTACAGATAAACCTTAGATCGTGGATTTGGAGCCGGAGTGGACTCGAGGTGGCCATGCTCAGCATTCGTTTTATTTCAATGTTTTCCATATGGACTTAGTTATTTTCGTTAATTTGGGTTTTTAGTTCTGTAATAAGGCCGCTTAAGTATTATTTTAGACATTTTATTTGGTTTTTTCTTAAAGTTTCCATAAGTATGCCCGTAAAACTATGAATTTGGTGTTTTCAAAACCCTAAATAAATACTTGATTTTTAAAATGTACACTGACTAAGTATTAAATACGGAGTAACAATAAGGCAACCAAGTTTTTCTAGAACAAGTTTCAACATGTTCTAAACATCACAAGATCCAACGACGTTTTCTTTAAAATGTTACAACAGAATTCTCTTTAAACAAGTCGAAAAATCAATTTTCAAAACATTTTCTTTCCCTTGGCACGCCAGATTTGGTTGTAGTATTTTGACCGGGTTTGGGGTGTTACATTTTAGTATCAGAGCCCGGTTCAAAAGCTCGGTTGTGGGTTTAAGGCCCAAAATATGGTTTAAGAGTCTGTGAAATAATTTTTAGGGTGATGAATATCTCGGAAAGCATGGCACATAAGTCTCCGGTGCCGATCCATCCAGGTAAGTACCCTAACCTTTGGTATGATATTTGTATGTTGGGCTTCGCGAGTTTTAGACATAGATAAGCATGATAGTATTGATGGACCATAGGGTTGGTTTGCACAACTTCTTAATTACATAAGACTTAAGTCTAATCAAACAAACCTATGAGTAAGTCTCCGAGTAGGGTGTGGCAACAGCCATACGCATGTCTAAGATTGGGTTCAGGGAGAGCTTGGTATTTAAGCAGTCCTAGTGACTCACCTCCACTTCGCTCGAACCCTACCTGGTGCGTAGTGACTGTTCACTCTAAGCATGAGGACTTGTTCATAGGCTAAATCTTATAGTTAAAACCCGAAAGGGATCAACCACCCTATTTTGAAAAAAAACCCTAGTTTTGAAATTACCAAATTACCCCTTGATTTGTAATAACTACCCTAGATTTGAAAAATGACCAAAGTACCATTGGTTTGTAAAATTACCAAATTACCCCTGACTTTCAAAATTATCGAAATACCCCGAGTGGAAATTTACCAAAATACCCTTATTTTGTAAAATCACCCAAAATTTTATTTTGGAAAATTACGAAAATACCCTCGAGTCGTAAAATGACAAAAATACCCCTACAAGTTGAATGTGGCTCATGAATGTTGTTTGTATGATTAATGTGCTTAGAATTAGGAGATAAGCCTGAAACTTTTTTAAACCTATCTTTCATAAAATTATTCGTGGATAAATAGTGAACAGAGTTAATAATCCATAAAATTCTTAACTAGATAAGCACGATCGAGAAGAATGAGTACAAGAGGTCATGGACGTCCGCCGTGTGCCCATGGTAGGGGCAGGATGACCTTGTTAGAGCTAGTAGGGTCTGGCCATGGGTCAGGGAACGTGATCGGATCTACCGGTAGCGAAAATAGAGTTTCAAGACCAAATTGATGGTAACGATGCAGTATCTTAGGTAGTACTGCAAGTTTTAGAGAGAGTTTTTGGGGCAGGCGCGGGTTTAGGAGCCTAAAAATTCGTGGCTGAGCGACTCCAGGCTATCGGAGCAGAAGTGTTTAGGGGAGTTTCTGGTGTAGCTCCTAACACTGCTGAGTACTAGTTAGAGGCGATAGAGCATATAATGGATGATTTAGATTTCTCGACTGAGAAGAAGTTGAAAGGGATAGCGTCTCTTCTCCGGGATGAGTCGTATCAGTGGTGGCTCACGGTTAGGGATGGTGCAGTGGCCGATGATATCACCTGGGATTACTTTAAGGCAGCCTAATAGAGGAAGTATGTGGGGGCTGGTTATACTAATGCGCAACGTAGGGCGTTCTTGAATTTGGTTCAGGGGAGTAAGTCGGTACCCGAGTATGAGGTAAAATTTTTGAGGTTAAGTAGGTATGCTCGGGGTATGGTGGCTACGAAATATGAGCGCTGTGTTAGGTTTGAGGACGGGTTAAGAGATGAGTTGCAGGTGTTGATTGCACCTCAGTGGGAAAGGGAATTTGCCGTTCTCATGGAAAAGGCCAGAATAGCTGAGGAGATGAAGTGAACCGAGCAACAAAACTGGGACAGAGCTAAGGATAAATAGAGTTCTAGGCCATCAGGGTCTGCTGAAAGGGCTCAGAAGAGGACTAGAATTGGTGGATCGGATCGAGCCACAAAACCTACTACTGCTCAGTGGCCACCTCAGTGTGCTCGATGTGAGAAGTCTCATTCGGGAGAGTGTTGGGCTAGTAGTAGAGGGTGCTTTGAGTGTGGGTCAATGGAGCATCGGACAAGGGATTGTCCACAGAAATTAGCTAGGACACGGACTGAGGGTCAAGGACGTGCTCAGTTTAGGAGAGATGGCCAACAACCACAGAGGGGCTGAGGCGCAGCTAGGGGTGGTAATGGTATCGGTCGAGGTCGTGGAACACCTGGCCGAGGTGCTAGAGGTGCGGATGCAAGACAGCTGGGGTTGGTCTATGCAGCGAAGCGTCGAAAGGAGGGCGACACACTGGACGTCACAATCTGTACGTTTTTAATTTCTAGGTTACCTTATACTGCTTTGATTGATGTTGGCTCGACGCACTCTTATATTGCTAGTAGTATAGTGGAAACCTTAAACTTGGCTTGTGAGACTGCTGCTAGGGAAATAACGGTAGTTGGCCCTCTAGGACACTCTGTGGTAGTAGACAAACTGTATAGGGATGTACCCCTAGGACTGCAAGGGGTAGTGTTTCAAGCTGATTTGATGGAACTACCCTTCGGGGTGATCGATTTAATCTTAGGAATGGATTGGTTGGTTAAGCACCAGGCAAAACTAGATTGTGCAGCTAAGTGCCTGGTGTTGAAATAGGTTTAGGGTGAAGAGGTGGTGATGATAGGGGAGTGAATGAATTACCTATCTAATGTAGTGTCCGCACTGAAGGCGGGGAAAATGGTAAGGAAAGGATGTGAGGCATTTGTGGTCTATGTTTGTGCTATGGAAGGTAATGAATCGGTTATAGGAAGTGTCCAAACGGTAAAGGAGTTTATCAATGTTTTTTCGGAAGAGCTTCCGGGTTTGCCCCCGGATCGCGAAGTGGAGTTTGGTATAGATCTTCTACAATGAACATCACCAGTGTCTATTGCCCTGTATAAGATGGCGCCAAAGGAGTTGGAGTTGAAAGCATAGATTCAGGAGTTGTTGGATCGAGGTTTCATCCGGCCAAGTGTGTCACCGTGAGGAGCACCTGTACTCTTTGTTAAGAAGAAAGACGGGTCCATGCGAATGTGCATAGACTACAGATAGTTGAATAAATTAAGAGTTAAGAACAAGTATCCGTTGTCGAGGATAGATGACTTGTTCGACTAGCTTAAGGGAGCATCAGTTTTCCCCAAGATAGATTTGAGGTCGGGATATCACCAACTTAAGGTGAAGGAGGTAGATATCCATAAGATGGCATTTCGTACTTGATACGGGCATTATGAATTTTTAGTAATGCCGTTCGGGTTGACGAACGCACCAGCAGCATTTATGGATATGATGAATCGGGTGTTTAGCCGTATTTGGATCGGCTTGTCATAGTATTTATAGATGATATCCTGGTATACTCAAAATCGAAAGAGGAGCACGACACCCATTTGCGGGTGGTGTTGCAGATTTTAAGAGAAAAGCATTTATGCGCAAAGTTTAGTAAGTGTGAGTTCTGGTTGAAGGAAGTTGCCTTCTTGGGTCATGTGGTGTCAGCTGAGGGGATTAGAATGGACCCTCGGAAGATTGAGGCTGTATTGGACTGGAAGCCACCAAAGTCTGTGGCGGAGATTCAGAGTTTCCTGGGTTTAGAAGGATATTACCGAAGGTTTATGAAAGGATTTGCTTTAATTACAATGCCATTAACTAAGTTGTTAAGGAAAGGGGTTCCATTTGTATGGTCGACAAGCAACAAGAGAGTTTTGAGAGGTTAAAGAGGATTCTGACAGAAGCTCTGGTGTTAATTCTACCTGAAGCGGTGAAAGAGTTTGCAGTTTATTGTGATGCATCGCATACGGGATTAGGATGTGTGCTGATGTAAGAAAGGAAAGTAGTAGTGTATGCTTCTCGATAGTTAAGACCTCACGAGGTGAAATACCCGATGCATGATCTGGAATTGGCTATATTTTGCCCTAAAAATTTGGAGACATTATTTGTATGGAGAGAAGTCTGTAGTGTACATGGATCACAAGTGTTTGAAGTACCTTCTTACACAGAAGGACCTAAATTTAAGGCAGAGGAGGTAGATCGAGTTGTTGAAGGACTATGACTGCTTGATTGAGTACCACCCGGGAAAAGCTAATGTGGTAGTGGACGCATTGAGCCATAAGGTGGTGGCAGAATTAAGAGCCATGTTTGCCCACCTTAGTCTGTATGATGACGAAAGTCTATTAGCGGAATTGCAAGTTAAGCCCTAGATTTATCGGGCCTTATCGTGTATTGAAGCGAGTGGGACCAGTAGCTTATCAGCTCGAGTTGCCACCAGAGTTGAGTCAAATCCATAATGTGTTTCACGTTTCCATGCTTAGACGCTACCGCTCAGATCCATCTCATGTTGTGCCGATAGAGGAAATTGAGGTGAGCCCAGACTTATCTATTGAGGAGGAACCAGTGCAGATCCTAGATCGGGATGTGAAAGTTTTGCATAGGAAATTAGTCCCTTTGATAAAGGTATTATGGAGGAACCATGGATCGGAGGAAGCGACATGGGAGCCAGAGGATTTCATGCGACACAATACCCTCAACTCCTCTGACTAGGTAAATTTCGAGGTCAAAATTCATTTTAAGGGGTAGGCGTAATATCCGATTTGGTGGAGTGCATGCATTTGGTATGTTGTATGGCTAAGTTGGTAGGTTGAGGCTTTGAGGTATGTATTGCGCTCAAGTTTGGACTTAAATCTATGTTAGGGTGGTTATAAATAGTGCTAGTTTATATTTTAAGTTAAGTAATTATGTTTAGTATTAAGTTGGGCTCGTGGCCCAAAGTTTGGAGGTGCTATGGGTGAGCATAGAGGTGGCGTCACTTATGAGGGAGATTGGACCATGTGTGGCCGTTTGGGGCCCAAGTTTATGGGGTGCAAAATTTGGCACTCCTAGGAGGGAGGGGAGGACGGCACATGAGCTACATTTTAGGAGTTTTAATTTTTTTTATTTTTTGTTAATTAAAAGCTGATAATAAGGAAGGGAAGATTTAGTTTTACGGTGGTCTCATCTAAGGAAAGGGTAATGGATGTGATGATAGATGGATAAAAGTTATCAGGAGAGGGGAGAGTTGGCCGAAACTCCAACTCTGAAGGTGTGTGTGTAGCTGAAATTAGTAGCCAGTTGTCCATCTTTTCTTTCATTTCTTTTCTTCTTTTATTTCTTTTCTCATACTTTTCTCTCTTCTAGTCGAAATTCCCTAGCCTTATGTCCCTCTCCAAAATTATTCTAAAAGTCGAATCCCTTTTATTCATACTCCTTCTCCCATAGTCGAATCTAAGAGGGTGGTTTCGTTTTCCCGAATGTGCACCATAGTCAAATAGTCTTCAAGGGGGGTTGGTGAGTTTTTGAGATTTTTCTTTTCTATGATTTCTCTATTTTTCATCAAGTTTCTAATCCGAATCATTTGTTCTAAGGCTCTATCGGTTTCATTCTCTTCTCTTGGTAGCCGAATCCTGTCTTCCTGAGATCTGTAGTGCCAATTGGTGGAAAAACCAAAGGTAGGTGGTGGTAGGTTCGGCCGAATGGCCACATTCTTGTTCCTTTCTTTTTGGCCGAATATCATAGGGTGCTCGATTGGTTGTGATTATTGGTTTGGTTTAATACTTTTGGTGATTGGCCGATATAGGTAGGGTGGTGAAGTTTTTAAGGATTTTTTTGGATTCGACAGATTAGGTAAGGGTTCATTTAAAGTGTTATAGTTAGTAAATTAATTGGATCTCATCGTTTTATTGGTTTAGTGACCAAGGGGTTATTATGGACACTAATAATAGTCAAGCGATTGGAGGGGTTGGATCTGTAAACCCAATGCCAAAATACAAGAAACAATCAGTATCGAAAGTACGAGATTGGCCATTGGGATGTGGGCCAACATCAGAGATAGATCGTAGGTCGATAGTGGTAGTTTCGAGTGATAGTAGCGTAGAAGCGGTGCAAGCGTTAGTACGAGAACCAGGTGTGAAACTCTTACACACTTTCTTTACTTAATATGTTAAATGTTATGTGATGATAAAAGCCGAAGTGACGGCAGTGATTACTAAGTTACCCTTATGGGTAAAAATGAGGATGCCGGGTAAGTTGTTATGGTTGCTAGAGTTACTTAAAATGTGAACTATAAGTGCATGCCATTCTTTATTCAATATTCTACATGTTAGAGCATGATCATACTTGTATTGTGAGCACGAACATCTGATATGGGTGTTGAGAGGAGGGGGAAGTATGATCTATCAGACTGTCACCAGTGGTTTGGTACCACACAGTTGGTTGGCCCCACATATTATAATAGTGTGACTATGTCTCAGTGGTTTGGGCCACCAGTGGTTTGGTACCACATATGTTTATTTGTGACTTCGGTCACCAATGGTTTGGCACCACCAGTGGTTTGGTACCACACGGGGTAGATTTGGGAGATATGGATGGATATCTAGGTTGATGGGTTGCATGACATACATATTTGTATATGAAATTGTGTAAAAGCATAATGTCTATTGGGATGGGGGTTTACACACTAAGTCTAGGTGACTCACCCCTTCCTTTATATTTTGCAGATAAACCTTAGATCATGGATTTGGAGCCGGAGTGGACTCGAGGTGGCCATGCTCAGCATTCATTTTATTTCAATGTTTTCCATATGGACTTAGTTATTTTCGTGGATTTGGGTTTTCAGTTCTGTAATAAGGTCACTTAAGTATTATTTTGGGACATTTTAGTTATTTTAGTGGTTGGGTTTCGTAATAAGGTCACTTAAGTATTATTTTGGGACCATAAAGTTTCCATAAGCTTAGGTAAAACTATGAATTGGGTGTTTACAAAACCCTAAATAAATACTTGATTTCTAAAATGTACACTGACTAAGTATTAAATATGGAGTAACAATAAGGCAACCAAGTTTTTCTAGAACAAGTTTCAACATGTTCTAAACATCACAAGATCCAAGGACATTTTCTTTAAAATGTTACAACAGAATTCTCTTTAAACAAGTCGACAAATCAGTTTTCAAAACATTTTCTTTCCCTTGGCACGCTAGGTTCAGTTGTAGTGTTTTGACTCGAGTTTGGAGTGTTACATTTTGGTATCAGAGCCCAGTTCAAAAGCTCAGTTGTGGGTTTAAGGCCCAAAATATGGTTTAAGATTCTGTGAAATGATTTTTAGGGTGGTGAATATCTCAGAAAGCATGGCACCTAAGTCTCCGACGCCGATCCACCCAGGTAAATACCCTAACCTTTGGTATGATACTTGTATGTTCGGCTTCGCGGGTTTTAGACATAGACAAGCATGATAGTGCTGATGGACCATAGCGCTAGTTTGCACAACTTCTTAATTACATAAGACTTAAGTCTAATCAAACAAACCTGTGAGCAAGTCGCCGAGTAGGGTGTGGCAATAGCCATACGCATGTCTAAGATTGGGTTCAGGAAGAGCTTGGTATTTAAGCAGTCCTAGTGACTCACCTCCTCTTCACTCGAACCCTACCTGGTACGTAGTGACTGTTCACTCTAACTATGAGGACTTGTTCACAGGCTAAACCTTATAGTTAAAACCCGAAAGGGATCAACCACCCTGTTTTGAAAAAAACCCTAGTTTTGAAATTACCAAATTACCCCTTGATTTGTAATATCTACCCTAGATTTGAAAAATGACCAAAGTACCCTTGGTTTGTAAAATTACCAAATTACCCCTAACTTACAGAATTACTGAAATACCTCATTTGTAAAATCACCCGAAACTTTATTTTGGAAAATTATGAAAATGCCCTTGTAGGGAAAAATTACGAAAATACTCCTTGGTAGTGAAATGACAAAAATACCCCTACAAGTTGAATGTGGCTCATGAATGTTGTTTGTATGATGAATGTGCTTAGAATTAGGAAATAAGCCTGAAACTGAAACTATAGTTAGGTTCGAGCTCGAAAGAATCACTTTTAAACCTATCTTTCATAAAATTGTTCATGGATAAACAGTGGACGGAGTTAATAATCCATAAAATTCTTAACCAGATAGCGCGATCGAGAAGAATGAGTACAAGAGGTCGTGGATGTCTGCCGCGTGGCTATGGTAGTGGTAGGATGACCTTGTCAGAGCCAGCAGGGTCTGGCCATGGGTCAGGGAACGTGATGCCGGATCTGTCGACTGAAAACAGAGTTTTAAGACCAAATTGGTGGTAACGATATAGTATCTCAGGCAGTACTGTGAGTTTTGGAGAGAGTTGTTGGGGCAGGCGTGGGTTTAGGAGCCCAAAAATTCGTGGCTGAGCGACTCGGGCTAACGGAGCAGAAGTGTTTAGGGGAGTTTGGTGTAGCTCCCAACACTGCTGAGTATTGATTAGAGGTGACAGAGCGTATAATGGATGATTTGGATTTCTCAACTGAGGAGAAGTTAAAAGGGATAGTGTCCCTTCTCCGAGATGAGTCGTATCAGTGGTGGCTCACGGTCAGGGATGGTGCAGTGGCCGATGATATCACCTAGGATTACTTTAAGGCGACCTACCAGAGGAAGTATGTAGGGGCTGGTTATACTGATGCGCAATGTAGGGCGTTCTTAAATTTGGTTCAGGGGAGTAAGTCGGTACTTAAGTACGGGCAAAATTATTGAGGTTAAGTAGGTATGCTCGGGATATGGTGGCTACAAAACATGAGCGCTGTGTTAGATTTGAGGACGGGTTAAGAGATGAGCTGCAGGTGTTGATTGCACCTCAGTAGGAAAGGGAATTTATCATTCTCGTGGAAAAGGCCAGAATAGCTGAGGAGGTGAAGCTAACCGAGAAACAAAACCAAGACAGAGGCAATGATAAAAGGAGTTCTAGGCCATCAGGGTCTATTGAAAGGGCTCAAAAAAGGACTAGATTTGGTGGACCGGATCGAGCCAAGAAAGCTTCTGGCTCTTGCTTTCAAAGGCCACCTCGATTGTGCTCGATGTGGGAAGTCTCATTCGGGAGAGTGTTGGGCTAGTAGTAGAGGGTGCTTTGAGTGTGGGTTAATGGAGCATCATATAAGGGATTGTCTTTAGAAATTAGCTAGAACGCAGACTGGGGTCAAGGATGTGTTCAGTTTAGGAGAGATGGCCAACAACCACAGAGGGGCCGAGGCCTAGCTAGGGGTGGTAATGGTAACGGTCGAGGTCGTGGAACACCTGGTCGAGGTGCTAGAGGTGCTGATGCAAGACAGTCGGGATTGGTCTATGCAGTGAAGCATCGAGAGGAGGGCAATGCACCGGACGTAATAACCGGTACGTTTTTAATTTCTGGGTTACCTTATACTACTTTGATTGATGTTGGCTCGACGCACTCTTATGTTGCTATTAGTATAGTGGAAACCTTAAACTTAACTTGTGAGACTGCTGCTAGGGAAATAACGGTAGTTAGCCCTCTAGGACACTCTGTAGTAGTAGACAAACTGTTTATAGGATGTACGCCTAAAACTGTAATGGGTAGTGTTTCAAGCTGATTTGATGGAACTACCCTTCAGGGAGTTCGATTTAATCTTAGGAATGGATTGGTTGGTTAAGCACCAGGCAGAACTGGACTGTGTAGCTAAGCTCCTGGTGCTAAAATCGGTCGAGGGTGAAGAGGTGGTGATGATAGGGGAGAGAAGGAATTACCTATCTAATGTGGTGTCCGCGCTAAAGGCAGAGACGTTGGTAAGGAAAGGATGTGAGGCGTTTGTAGTTTATATTTGTGCTTTGAAAGATAAGGAATCGGTTATAGGAAGTGTCTGAATGCTGAAGAAGTTTATCGATGTTTTTCGGAAGAGCTTCTAAGTTTGCCCCCGGATTGTGAAGTGGAGTTTGGTATAGATCTTCTACCAGGAATAGCACCAATGTCTATTGCCCCGTATAGGATGGCACCAAAGGAGTTGGTGGAGTTGAAAGCGTAGATTCAGGAGTTGTTGGATGAAGTTTCATCCGGCCAAGTGTGTCACCGTGGGGAGGGCCTGTACTCTTTGTTAAGAAGAAGGACGGGTCCATGCGAATATGCATAGACTACCGACAATTGAATAAATTGACAATTAAGAACAAGTATCCATTGTCAAGGATAGACGACTTGCTCAACCAGCTTAAGAGAGCATCAGTTTTCTCCAAGATAGATTTGAGGTCGGGATATCACCAACTTAAGGTAAAGGAGGCAGATATCCGTAAGACAGCGTTTCACACTCGATATGGGCACTATAAATTTTTTGGTAATGCCATTCGGGTTGACGAAGGCACCAGTAGGGTTTATGGATATGATGAACCGGGTGTTTCAGCCGTATTTGGATTGGTACACTCGAAATCGGAAGAGGAGCACGACGTGCATTTGCGGGTGGTGTTGCAAATTTTAATGGAAAAGCGTTTATGCGCAAAGTTTAGTAAGTGTCAGTTCTGGTTGAAGGAAGTTACCTTCTTGGGTCATGTGGTGTCAGCTGAGGGGATTAGAGTGGACCCTCGGAAGATTGAGGCTGTATTGGACTGGAAGCCACCAAAGTCTGTGGCGGAGATTCGGAGTTTCCTGGGTTTAGAAGGATATTACCGAAGGTTTGTTGAAGGATTTTCTTTAACTGCAATGCCATTAACTAAGTTGTTAAGGAAAGGGGTTCCATTTGTATGGTCAGACAAGCAATAAGAGAGTTTTGAGAGGTTAAAGAGGATTTTGACAGAAGCTCGGTGTTAATTCAACCTGAAGCGGGGAAATATTTTGCAGTTTATTGTGATGCATTGCATACGGGATTAGGACATGTGCTGATACAAGAAGGGAAAGTAGTAGCGTATGCTTCTCGACAGTTGAGACCTCATGAGGTGAAATACTCGACGCATGATCTGGAATTGGTTACAGTGTTTTTTGCCCTAAAAATTTGGAGACATTATTTGTATGAGAGAAGTATATAGTGTACACGGATCACAAGAGTTTGAAGTACCTTCTTACACAGAAGGAGCTAAATTAAGGCAGAGGAGGTGGATCGAGTTGTTGAAGGGCTATAACTGCTCGATTGAGTACCACCCAGGAAAAGCTAATGTGGTAGCGGACGCCTTGAGCCGAAAGGTGGTGGCAGAATTAAGAGCCATGTTTGCCCACCTTAGTCTGTATGATGACGAAAGTCTGTTAGCGAAATTGCAAGTTAAGCCCTAGATTTATCGGGCCTTATCAGGTATTGAAGTGAGTAGGACCAGTAGCTTATCAGCTCGAGTTGCCACCAGAGTTGAGTCAGATCCATAATGTGTTTCACGTTTCCATGCTTAGACGCTACCGCTCAGATGCATCTAATGTTGTGCCGATAGAGGAAATTGAGGTGAGCCCTAACTTATCTTTTGAGGAGGAACTAGTACAAATCCTAGATCGAGATGTGGAAGTTTTACGTAAGAAATCAGTCCCTTTGGTAAAGGTATTATGGAAGAACCATGGATCGGAGGAAGCGACATGGGAGCTGGAGGATATCATGCGACAGCAATACCCTTAACTCTTCTGACCAGGTAAAATTCGAGGTCGAAATTTATTTTAAGGGGTAGAACTGTAATATCATGATTTGGTGGGTCTGTGGATTTGGCATGTTGTATGGCTAAGTTGGTAGGTTGAGGCTTTGAGGTATGTATTGGGCTCAGGTTTGGACTTAAATCTGGGTTAGGTTGCTTATAAATAGTGCTAGTTTATAATTTAAGTTAAGTTAAGTAATTATGTTTAGTAGTAAGTTAGGCTCGTGGCCCAAAGTTTGGAGGTTCTATGGGTGAGCATAGAGGTGGCGTCACATAGGACGGAGATTGGGCCATGTGTGGCCGCTTGGGGCCCAAGTTTATGGGGTGCAAAATTCGGCACTCCTAGTGGGGAAGGGAGGACGGCACATGAGCTACATTTTAGGAGTTTTAATTCTTTTGTTTCTTGTTAATTAAAAGCTGATAATAAGGAAGGGAAGAGTTGGTTTTAAGGTGGTCTCATATAAGGAAAGGATAATGGATGTGATGATAGATGGATAAAAGTTATCAGAAGAGGGGAGAGTTGGCCGAAACTCCAACTCTGAAGGTGTGCGTGTGTACCCAAAATTAGTAGCCAGTTGTCCATCTTTTCTTTCATTTGTTTTCTTCTTTTCTTTCTTTTCTCATACTTTTCACTCTTCTAGCTGAAATTCCCTTGCCTTATTTCCCTCTCCAAAATTCTTCTAAAAGCTGAATCCCCTCTGTTCATGCTCATTCTCTTATAGCCGAATCTAAGAGGGTGGTTTCATTTTCCCAAAGGTGCACTATAGCCGAATAGTCTTCAAGGGGGATTGGTGAGTTTTCGAGATTTTTCTTCTCTGCGATTTCTCTATTTTTAATCAAGTTTCTAATCCGAATCATTTGTTATAAGGCTCTATCGGTTTCACTCTCTGCTCTTGGTAGCCGAATCCTGTCTTGCTGAGATCTGTAGTGCCGATTGGTGGAAAAGCCAAGGGTAGGTGGTAGTAGGTTCGGCCGAATGGCCACTTTCTTGTTCCTTTCTTTTTGGCCGAATATCATAGGGTGCTCGATTGGTTGTGATTATTGGTTTGGTTTAATACTTTTGGTAATTGGCCAAAAGTAGGTAGGGTGGTGAAGTTTTTAAGATTTTTCGAGATTGATGATTAGGTAAGGTTAGTTTAAAGTGTTATAGTTATTAAATTAATTGGATCTCATCATTTTATTGGTTTAGTGACCAAGGGGTTATTATGGACACTAATAACAGGTCAAGCGATAGGAGGGTTGGATCGTAAACCCAACGCCAAAATACAAAAGCGATCGAGATTGAGATGCGAGATTGGCCATCGGGGTGTGGGCCGACATTGGAGATAGATCGTAGGCCGATAGTGGTAGTTTCGAGTGACAGTAGCGTGGAAGTGGTGCAAGTGTTAGTACGAGAACCAAGTGTGTAACTCTTACACACTTTCTTTACTTAATATGTTAAATGTTATGTGATGATAAAAGCGAAGTGACGGCAGTGATTACTAAGTTACCCTTGTGGGTAAAAGCGAGGATCTTAGGGTAAGTTGTTATGGTTGCTAGCATTAATTAAAATGTGAACTATAAGTGCATGCCATTCTTTATTCAATATTCTACATGTTAGAGAATGATCATACTTGTATTGTGAGCACGAACATCTGATATGGGTGTTGAGAGGAGGGAAGTATGATCTATCGGTGTCACCGATGGTTTGGTACCACACGATGGGTTGGCCTACATATTATAATATTGTGGCTATGTCTCAGTGGTTTGGGACCACCAGTGGTTTGGTACCACATATGTTTATTTGTGACTTCGATCACCAGTGGTTTGGCACCACCAGTGGTTTGGTACCACACGTGGTAGATTTGGGAGATATGGATGGATATCTAGGTTGATGGGTTACATGACATACATATTTGTATATGAAATTGTGTAAGAGCATAACGTCTTTTGGGATGGGGGTTTACACACTGAGTCTAGGTTACTCACCCCTTCCTTTATATTTTGCAGATAAACCTTAGATCGTGGATTTGGAGCCGGAGTGGACTCGAGGTGGCTATGCTCAGCATTCGTTTTATTTCAATGTTTTCCATATGGACTTTGTTATTTTCGTTAATTTGGGTTTTCAATTCTGTAATAAGGCCGCTTAAGTATTATTTTGGGACATTTTATTTAGTTGTTTCTTAAAGTTTCCATAAGTATGCCGGTAAAACTATGAATTGGGTGTTTTCAAAGCCCTAAATAAATACTTGTTTTCAAAAATTTACACTGACTAAGTATTAAATACGGAGTAACAATAAGGCAACCAAGTTTTTTTAGAACAACTTTCAACATGTTCTAAACATCACAAGATCCAACGACATTTTCTTTGAAATGTTACAACAGAATTCTCTTTAAACAAGTCGACAAATTGATTTTCAAAACGTTTCTTTCCCGTGGCACGCCAGATTCGGTTATAGTGTTTTGACCAGGTTTGGGGTGTTACATCCTCAAAACATAATTCTCATCAATAATGTCTTATCATAATTCATAAAAAATTCATACAGGGATAATTTAACTTAAAGAGTCTTAAAGATTCAAACAATCTAAGTCACAAATTGTTGTAGCATGAAAACATAGGTGTTTCCCCTTATCTAAATAATTACCTTTGATCTAAAATCTACAAAATTGACATCCTCACAAAAGATTCACTCAAATTACTCAGAGTGTTAAAGGTTCAAGATAAAGCACTCAAAAGTCAAATATGAAAAGTTATTACCATAGGCTTGCGTGAAAATCAAATCTCCACCACTATAACATGAGATGATACACAAATCAAATGGTCTTTAAAAGGGTTATGGGGCTTGGGTTAAAGGTGTGGATATATCTGAATTAAAGGGTTAAAATCGATATTGAATTGACAATTTACGTAACTAGAAAAATAAACTAATACTGAATAATTTCATCAATTGAAAACTTAACATTAATAACACAAGCTTCTTCTAAAGATGTGAATTTAACCGTTTTAATGCTCATAGAACTAGTAATGAATAAATTCCCAATTTTTTTTAAGAATAAGAACATACAATAATAAGAAAGAATTTAACAAGCTGAAATAAAGAACATAGTTAGGCAACTAAAATCAAATCTACACAAAAAAAATAGGTTAATTCAATAGGGAAAATTCTTGATGAATCAGAAAGAGTGAGTTTTAGGTTAATATTATGAGTAAATCAAGAAATGATTTATTAGGATTCAAAGGGGTTCACTAGGGGTTAATTATGAAGGTGGGCTTTTGATGGAATAAGTGGGTTAAAACCTAGGTGCCATCTCAGTTGTAACAGCCCGATTTAGGGGCTAGTTGGAATAGTGGTTTCTGGACCACTAAACCGAGGTCGGGAAAATTATTTTGATGTTATTTTATGTGTTGTAGCATAATTATAAGGTTATGTGAAAATTTTGATACAATAATTTGAGTGATAGCATGCTTAATTGTGAAAAATGATTAAATTACAGTAAGTGCGAAAGTTCTATTTTATACGGTAAAGGCACCTAATAGCTGTAAAATGTAATTTGGAGGATTTTAAAATGCAATTAGGCCATTTTGGAGCGTAATGGCCGGCCATAGGGTGCTTAGGGAACAAAAGCATTAAATTTTGTCAAACTAGGTGATAGTTGGTGACTAATTGACTAAAATATGATAAAATAATATGACTAAAGGAAGCTATCATCTTTCACTATTCATCTCCCCCTCTACTACTGAAAATTTTAGCAAGTTTAAGGGTTTGAAAGCTTGAAAATTTCAGCTACATCTCATCCTTGCAAGTAAGTATTTTTTTAGGTTTTTCTTAATGATTTTTGTACTTTTGGGGTCCTAAAGCTTTAGCTAGTTAATGAGGGGACTAATTTGTGATATGGTTGAAAGTCTAGGGACATTCCATGAGAGTATTCATGTTGTTATCTGAGTTTTTATGAAAGAAAATGAATGATAGGGAGGTGAGAAACAACTTTTATGAAAGGTGTTAGCATGAAAACACCTAATTAGGATTTAAATGCAAAGATTGATTTTGTGTCATGAATGCATGAAACAGTTGGAATTGTGAGAAGTTGTAAGAGAAATAAATGTTTAGCTAGGCTTGTTTAATGAGAAAGTGAGTTGAAAAATGATTTACGAGCCTAGGGGTAAAATCGTTATTTTGCCAAAGTACAAGGGCAAAATAGTCATTTTTGCCTAAATGTAGATTATGATGCATTATGATCACAGAATGATCTAAATGAATGAATTTTATTGTTATAGATCAAGAAGAACGCGGGATTAACCTTGACCGAGGAAAAGGCAAGGTTACGAAGTAAACTGCAATTCAATATGTTTTGCACCGAGGTAAGTTTATGTGTAAACGATGCATTATATATGTACACATTGTTGTTGCTAACTAGTGCATGGCACAATTGAGAACATGTATGATACAAGTGGGTAGAATGTGGTAGTTATTGTATAACTCTAGTATGAATGATGGAATGGATATGTAAATCTGTTATATCAATATTTGATGGTCGGCTAAGTGCGATACCATCGACTATTTATCATTTGGTGAGCTATGTGCGATACCACTGTAACTAACCTATTTGGTGGGCTATGTGTGATACCACCCTAATAAAGACCTATGGTGGTCTAAGTGCGAAACCACCAAGTAATTCGATTATGAGTGATCGATTAAGAGATTGTGATGTATTGTATTATGTGACATTGTGGTGCTAAGTGCAGGAGACATGCTAATAAATGTATACATTAAGCTTGTGATATGGTTTGGATGTGGAAATGGAAGAAATGAGTAAGCATGAATATGGATGTGGAATGTTTCTTGTTTAGTATGTAATGCTATTTATTGTTTTGCACATACTATAATGCTAACTGTTTAAATGTAAACTTACTAAGCTTAAAGCTTACTCCCCCTTTTCTTTTTCCCTTGTTTTATAGAGTTTAAGAGTCGAGCCAGGATACACTGATAAGCTGAAGATCACCTATACTATCAGCTCACCTTGGTATATCTAGACTTAGTGATTTTGTATATGGCATGTATAGGGGTTAGATCAGTTAGATTATTTTGTTAATTTGGCCAAAAGTATGTTGGCCCCTTATTAAGATAACTATTTTGTATATTGCCATGGTTGATGGCTCACCTTGTCATTAATGAAAATATGTAGTTATTCATGAAAGTTCATGTCACAAATTACAAGTTGTTTATTGATATGTTGAATGGATTCATGTGGAGTGAACTAGAGGGGTGCATAGAGCTTGGCAAATAGCCTCGTTCTTGTCTGTATGGATAGACACACGGGCGTCTGTCTAGGCCATGTGTGACACACGGTCAGTCCATGGGCATGTGCCCAAGCCGCGGGAAGTCTGCACTTAGGATTTAGAATTTGAATCACCACACGGTGAAAGCACATAGACGTGCAACCAACCGTGTGGATTAATCAGAGATGACCACGGGCATCAAACACGAGCATGTGTATAGGCCGTGTAAATAAGTCAGAATGCCAAGGTTTCCCACACGGGCCAGGGCCACGGACGTGTCCATGCCGTGCAAAATTAGTCAGTGTCGACCACAAGTGGAAGACACGGGCATGTCTTAGGGGCATATGGACGTGTCCGTAGACCAACATGGGCGTGTGACCGTTGTTTAGGTGAAAATTTTCTAAGTGTTTGTAAGGTTCCGGTTGGGTCCCGTAAAATCCCGAGCTAGTGTAAAAGGTCTCGTTGACCCATGATAGGGATGTTATAATGGTGAATGAAAAGTTTTAAATTGGAGAATATTTTTATAGCCTAAAGTGGAATGATCAAGCAAGTCAAGTCCAGTAATGCCTCATTCTCGATTCCAGCGGAAAACCCAGGTAAGGGGTGTTACATCAGTATATCAAATCAAAGTTGTGCTCTCGACATGTATAGTAGAATCAAGTTCTAGAATAACAAGTCAATATTGACACACTCATAATCAAAAAAGTGAGCAAGAAAAATGTATGCTCTCAAGGCTCAAAATCTCATAAATTATGGTTTTTGATGTCAACCTTGCAAATTTCAAACTTCAAAGTAACATTTAAATTTAGGGAAACAACCTAAAAAAATTTTTAATTCTGAAAAAAGACTTATCATGCTTGATACTCTAATGTCTTAAAGTTTAAATCATCAATGCACAATTACCTACATATCAGTAGAAATCATAAGTCAATAAAAGTTTCATTTTAATTAGTAGTATGAGAAAATTTACTTAAGAATAAGACAAAATTCAAGGATTTTCTGGTAATGAAATCAATAACCTCCCTACAGTTAAGATGTACACTGTCCTTAATGTACGAAGATAAATAATGATATTATAGTAAGAAAATCATAAGATATGGAGAGAGTGAAACTTCCTGAATATTGGATGGAGTCAAAGAAAATAAACGGTAAAGTTGGGCAGAGGTGAAGGTGGGGGAGGAGACTCTAGTGGTGGTGTGGTCATTCCTTAACAGCCCCTTAAACCTAAATTAAGGAAATCAAAATATAATAATATAAATTAAAGACAAGAAAGATAAAGGAAAAGAATTTGAAAATGAAAATAAAAGAAAAAAAAAATAAATGGACTCAAAGGTCCTTATCTTGTCGAGTAAATGAAGCAATGGCATGAACTTATGTAGAGTGGTCGCACATGGGGAGACTGCACTAGGATCCTTTCGCTTTTTCGACATTGGGATGGTGGCTTTGGTCTTGCCTCTAGTATTAGTCATTGTATATGGTGGCAAGGATGGTGGTTGATGTGGTGGTGGTGTAAAGATGGAATAAGGAAAAGGGGGAAAGGGAAATAAAGGGAGAAAGATAATGGGAAGGGAAAAAGAGGGTTTTTGGGCTTGAAAAAAGTGGAGTAAGTGGAGTGAAGGGGTGATGGCTGATGGTGGAGAGGGAGAAAAGCTGTAGAGGCTAGGGATGGGGAGGAAGGGATTTGGGGAAGAAAGTGAAAAGAAAAAGAGGTTTAAATAGAGATTGCGACACATGGTCGTGGCCTATGCCCGTGTGCCCTATGTGTGTTAGGTCGCATGGTTGTATCGCATGTGTCAGGGTTTCCATGCCCATGTTGCTTGTCGCCCTACTACGTGTTATGTCGCAGGCGTGTCATACTGTGTGTTTCAATTCTAACCACGGCTTCTGGGCACGGGCGTGTCGTGCACCCGTGTCATTTATTTAGTATCGATCATGGCTGTATCGCACGGACGTGGCATTTTTATCGTGGCCCATGTTCTTTAGTCAGTGTTGACCATGATCGCATCGCACGGCCGCGGCTTTTTATCGCAACCCATGTTATTACTCGTGGCGGCCATACGGCCACGGCCACGCCCGTGTGTAAGGCCATGTGGTAGGGAACCTGTGCTCATTAATCAAAAATGTGGATATTAATGGGGTTAGTGCTCGGGTTACCTCTTGAAAAGCGCTCTTTTAAAGTCTTAAGCTAGAATTACCTCCCATTCTCGTACTCATGGTGGTTTGAGGAGTTTATACTCCTCTCTCTTGCTATTAGTTTTATTTATATGGTTTGAGTCGAGCAATATTTACCTTAAAAATACCTATATTAGGGTGAGTTACCTTGGTTGTTCCGTATGGAAAAACCTTGAGTACCGTAAAAGGGGTTGCTCAGTTTGTATTTAGCTCTAATGTGGTTATTCGGGGATCTATTTCATCTAATCGTACCTGGTCTCCAACTTTCAAGTGATTTGCTCCACCCTTAAGATCGTCATGAAGTTGCTTTGGTTCATCATGTTTCTTGATTTCTCTTTGGCATGTGTCCTCCACTCTTTTAATTCATCGATTTGAAGCCTTTGATCCTCATGAGTTATTTCATTATTGGCACGAGAACTATGACGTGGCTCAATTGAGTATTTTTGAGGTGCTTCCTGAAAAGAGGGTTGAACCGAATGGTTATAAATAGAATTTATGTACTCACCTTTATTACTCGATGTCCCAACCAATTCACGAGCCTGAAAAGTGATAGTTTTGTTACCTACATGAAGTGTGAGCTCACCTGTACCAATATCAATTCTAGTTTTAGCAATTGCTAAAATGGGTCGCCCTAAGATTAAAGGTGCTTTGCTATCCTCATCCATGTCTAGAACAACAAAGTCAACTGGGAAAATAAATTTATTGATTTTTACAAGCACATCCTCAACAATTCCCTTAGGAAATCTAATGGTTTTATCTGCGAGTTAAATACTCATCCTAGTTTGTTTAGGTTTCCTAAGACCTAGTTGCTTAAACATTTTATAGGGCATAACGTTAATATTTGCCCCTAAATTAGCTAAAGCATTATTAATATCTAGAATACCAATTAAACAAGGAATAGTAAAACTCTCTGGATCCTTTAATTTATCGGGTAGTTTATTTTGTAAAATAGCTGAGCAAACTGCATTTAGCTCTACGTGCGACGCGTCATCTAACTTTTGCTTGTTTGCTAGAAGCTCCTTTAAAAATTTAACTGAGTTGGACATCTACGAAAGAGCTTCAATAAACGGTAAGTTAATATGTATCTTTTTTTAAGAGTTTAAAAAATTTACCGAATTGTTCATCCGTGCAATCTTTCTTTGTTGCGTTAGGATATGGCCCACGAGGTATATACTCTTTACTTACCGATTTTTGTGTTTCGCGGCTTACCTCATCCTTACCTTTACTTACCACAGTGTTCTTGCCTCGATTAAGATTCAAATTCTACCATCCCTCTTTAAAACGCTTTCTTTGTGATGGCGTGGAGTTGCTCCTTGGGCTAGGTTCAATATTGCTTGGCAAGCTACCTTGTGGTCATTTGAGATCAACTTAGCAAGCTGACCTATTTGGTTTTCGAGCCCTTGAATCGATGCTTGTTAATTTTTGAGTGCTGTTTTGGTGTTTTGAAAATGAGTTTCGACACCACGATGAATTTTGTTAGCATCTCCTCAAGGTTCGACTTCTTCTCTTATGTGTAAGGTTGCTGTTGAAAGCCTGGAGGGGTTGTTCTCTCTGATTTCCTTGACCACCCCATGAGAAGTTTGGGTGGTTCCTCCAACCTGGATTATAAGTGTTATAGAGGAGGGATAATTCTGAGTTCTAGAACTATTACCCATATAGTTTATCTGCTAGTTTTCTATGCCAGGATTGTAGGATGGATATTCTTTATTACTCATTCCTCCTCTATTCATATCGCACTGTATAACTGGATGTACTTGCGAAGAACCACACAAGCCATCAATCTTTCTAATTAAAAGCTCTACGGTTTGATAGCATGGTAACCGCGTCGAGGTTGAAAACAACTTGGCGACTTTTGTTGGCCGTCCTCATAACTTGCCAGCGATAGTTATTCAATGACATCTCTTCAATGAATTCGTAGCGACCTCGGGTTTTTATTGTTTAGTGTACCCTTGGCGGTTGCATCAATCAATTGCCTAGTTGTGGGGTTCACACCATTGTAAAGGTTTGAACACAGTAACCATAATGATAACCCATGGTGAGGCACCTTCTCGATGAGGCCTTGTATCTCTCCCATGCATCGTAAAGTGTTTCTAAATCCATCTACACAAAAGAAGAGATATCATTCCTCAACTTAGCCGTTTTAGTGGCGGAAAATATTTAAGTAAAAATTTTTGGTCATAAATGAAGCAATGGCATGAACTTATGTAGAGTGGTCGCACATGGGGAGAGCGCACTAGGATCCTTTCGCTTTTCGACATTGGGATGGTGGCTTTGGTCTTGCCTCTAGTATTAGTTATTGTATATGGTGGCAAGGATGGTGGTTGATGTGGTGGTGGTGTAAAGATGGAATAAGGAAAAGGGGAAAGGGAAATAAAGGGAGAAAGATAATGGGAAGGGAAAACGAGGGTTTTTGGGCTTGAAAAAAGTGGAGTAAGTGGAGTGAAGGGGCGATGGCTGATGGTAGAGAGGGAGAAAGGCTATAGTGGCTAGGGATGGGGAGGAAGGGATTTGGGGAAGAAAGTGAAAAGAAAAAGAGGTTTAAATAGAGATTACGACACATGGTCGTGGCCTATGCCCGTGTGCCCTATGTGTGTTAGGTCGCATGGTTGTATCGCATGTGTGGGGTTTCATGCCCATGTTGCTTAACGGCTACGGCTAACAAAGACGCAGGCGTGTCGCCGTGTGACCTTTTCAATTCTAACCACGTGTCATTTATTTAGCATCGATCATGGATCATGGTATCGCACGGACGTGGCATTTTATCGTGGCCCATGTTCTTTAGTCGATGTTGACCATGATCGCATCGCACGACGCGCGCTTTTTATCGCAACCCATGTTATTACTAAGTGGCGGCCATACATACCACCGCCATGCCCGTGTGTAAGGCCATGTGGTAGGGAACCTGTGCTCATTAATCAAAAATGTGGATATTAATGGGGTTAGTGCTCGGGTTACCTCTTGAAAAGCGCTCTTTTAAAGTCTTAAGCTAGAATTACCTCCCATTTTCGTACTCATGGTGGTTTGAGGAGTTTATACTCCTCTCTCTTGCTATTAGTTTTATTATATGGTTTGAGTCGAGCAATATTTACCTTAAAAATACCTACATTAGGGTGAGTTACCTCGGTTGTTTCGTATGGAAAAACCTTGAGTACCGTAAAAGGGGTTGCTCCGTTTGTATTTAGCTCTAATGTGGTTATTCGGGGATCTATTTCATCTAATCGTACCTGGTCTCCAACTTTCAAGTGATTTGCTCCACCCTTAAAATCGTCATGAAGTTGCTTTGGTTCATCGTGTTTCTTGATTTCTCTTTGGCATGTGTCCTCCACTCTTTTAATTTATCGATTTGAAGCCTTTGCTCCTCATGAGTTATTTCATTATTGGCACGAGAACTATGACGTGGCTCAATTGAGTATTTTCGAGGTGCTTCCTGAAAAAAGGGTTGAACCGAATGGTTATAAATAAAATTTATGTACTCACCTTTATTACTCGATGTCCCAACCAATTCACGAGCCTGAAAAGTGATAGTTTTGTTACCTACATGAATTGTGAGCTCACCTGTACCAATATCAATTCTAGTTTTAGCAATTGCTAAAATGGGTCGCCCTAAGATTAAAGGTGCTTTGCTATCCTCATCCATGTCTAGAACAACAAAGTCAACTGGGAAAATAAATTTATTGATTTTTACAAGCACATCCTCAACAATTCCCTTAGGAAATCTAATGGTTTTATCTGCGAGTTAAATACTCATCCTAGTTTGTTTAGGTTTCCTAAGACCTAGTTGCTTAAACATTTTATAGGGCATAACATTAATATTTGCCCCTAAATTAGCTAAAGCATTATTAATATCTAGACTACCAATTAAACAAGGAATAGTAAAACTCTCTGGATCCTTTAATTTATCGGGTAGTTTATTCTGTAAAATAGCTGAGCAAACTGCATTTAGCTCTACGTGCGACGCGTCATCTAACTTTTGCTTGTTTGCTAGAAGCTCCTTTAAAAATTTAACTGAGTTGGACATCTACGAAAGAGCTTCAATAAACGGTAAGTTAATATGTATCTTTTTTTAAGAGTTTAAAAAATTTACCGAATTGTTCATCCGTGTGATCTTTCTTTGTTGAATAGGATATGGCCCACGAGGTATATACTCTTTACTTACCGATTTTTGTGTTTCGCGGCTTACCTCATCCTTACCTTTACTTACCACAGGTTCTTGCCTCAGTTAAGATTCAAATTCTACCATCCCTCTTTCGTCGCACACTGTGATGGCGTGGAGTTGCTCCCTTGGGCTAGGTTCAATATTGCTTGGCAAGCTACCTTGTGGTCATTTTGAGATCAACTTAGCAAGCTGACCTATTTGGTTTTCAAGCCCTTGAATCGATGCTTGTTGATTTTTGAGTGCTGTTTTGGTGTTTTGAAAATGAGTTTCTGACACTGCGATGAATTTTGTTAGCATCTCCTCAAGGTTCGACTTCTTCTCTTATGGGTAAGGTTACCGTTGAAAGCCTGAAGGGGTTGTTCTCTCTGATTTCCTTGACCACCCCATGAGAAGTTTGGGTGGTTCCTCCAACCTGGATTATAAGTGTTATAGAAGAGGGATAATTCTGAGTTCTAGAACTATTACCCATATAGTTCATCTGCTAGTTTTCTATGCCAGGATTGTATGATGGATATTCTGTATTACTCATTCCTCCTCTATTCGTATCGCACTGTATAACTGGATGTACTTGCGAAGAACCACACAAGCCATCAATCTTTTTACTTAAAAGCTCTACCTGGTTTGATAGCATGGTAACCGCGTCGAGGTTGAAAACACTGGCAGCTTTTGTTGGCTTCGTCCTTATAACTTGCCACTGATAGTTATTCAGCGACATCTCTTCAATGATTTCGTAAGCAGCCTCAGGTTTTTTATTATTTAGTGTACCACTGGCGGTTGCATCAATCAATTGCCTAGTTGTGGGGTTCACACCATTGTAAAAGCTTTGAACCTGTAACCATAATGATAACCCATGGTGAGGGCACCTTCTCAGTAGGCCTTGTATCTCTCCCATGCATCGTAAAGTGTTTCTAAATCCATCTACACAAAAGAAGAGATATCATTCCTCAACTTAGCCGTTTTAGCTGGCGGAAAATATTTAAGTAAAAAATTTTTGGTCATTTGTTCCCATGTAGTATTGATCCTCATGGTAACGAGTTCAACCACTGTTTGGCTTTATTCCTCAACGAGAAAGGAAACAACCGAAGGCAAATGGCATCATCAGAAATGTCATTTATTTTAAAAGTGTTGTAGAATTCCAGAAAATTTGCCAAGTGATTGTTTGGATCCTCATCCTGCAAACCATCAAACTGAACAAATTGCTGAATCATCTGAATAGTGTTAGGTTTCAGTTCAAAATTATTTGCAGCAACAGCAGGTCTAACAATAATTGATTCGGATCCTGTTAAATTAGGTTTAGCATAATCATACATAGTACGAGGAGTAGGATTTTGATTCACCGGGTTTTCGGCAACCACATGAGGTAGCGGATTATTATCAGCCATCACTTCAATAGTATTAATTTTGTCTTCTTGTTTTTCTTCTATGTATTATAGACTTCGACTTATTTCTCTTTGGTTTGTGCAAGCTGTACTTTCAATATCCCTGTCAAAAAGTAATGGTCCTGATGGGTTCCTTCTAGTCATAAACTAAAAGTTCCTGCCAGAAGCGAAGAAAGAAAAATTAGAGAAGTAAAAACGAATAAAAAGTAAAATTAAACTGCAATAAAATAAGAATGGCTAATGTAATAAAAATTTAGTGTTCCTAATATCTTAGTCCCCGGCAACGGCGCCAAAAACTTGATGTGTCTTTAACTAACTACGATCACAATAAAGGCAAGCGCACCTATCATTTAATAGTATAGTTATGGTAAGACCGGTAATATAGTATCCACTAGGACCAAGAGTACTAGTAATTACTATCTTTTTATTTTCTAGCCTAAAATTTGGAATGATTTCTTTTAAACTAAAACTTAATTAAAAATATGACAGAGAATGAATTGGAAAAATACTTTAGACAACTTTATGATATAGGCAATACCCAATGAAGAATCTACCTAGACTTCACTTATTACTTTTGATTCATATGATTTAGTCACTTGACTTAATCCGTAGAAATCCCTGATTTATGTTAATATCTATTTCAATACTAAAAACAACTGACTCTAGGTTGAATAATTGAAATTTCTTTCTAATTAAAACACTTATTATCACATTAACTCTATCCATGGATTCCCTCGTTAGATTTGACTCTAATCTAAAGATTTTCATTTCCTATTTCAAGGGTTGCAATCAACTACGCTTAATTATGTTGATCTACTCTTAAATAGGGACTTTTCTCCTCTAAATAAGCACATTCGACTTGAATCAGTAACCTGAATTATCAAAACAAGAATAAAAACTCACAATTAAGAATAAGAACAAGTATTTATCTTATAAATCAAATAAAAATAAGATTCATCTTAGGTTTCATCCCCTTAGGTATCTAAGGGATTAGTTCATACTGATAAAGGGAAATATCTTAAAATAAGGAAAATATCAACATATAAGAAAACCCAAAAACTTCTAAAGAACTTGATGGGAAATCTTCAGTCTTGATGGAGATCTTTCTTCCGAGCTACTCCCGATGGCTGCTTCGAGTATTTCCTGCCTTCTACTCAGCCTTCCCGTTTAGGCTGCCCCCTAAGGTCTTTATATAGGCTTTGGAACACCTCTTTTGGCCCACAAGTAGCCTATTTCGAATAGAATTAAACTTTGATACGGTAGGGACATGCCCATGTGACACACCCATGTTTGACTTCTTAGGCCGTGCTCGCATCTGTTCACCACACACGACTGTGTGGTCTACCTGTCTACGTTGATCCAGGCCGTGCTCGATTCTGCTCGTAACACACCGCCATGTTTAATAGCCCAGGCCATGTTGATTCCTAAGGTAGGCCCATTTTGTCTTATTTTGGCCCGTTTATCGTTCTTTTGACTCCCTAAGCTCTTCTAAGTGTAAAACATGAAATTAAGGGATTAGGAGCATCGAATTCATCAAATCTAATGAAAATTCATCCAAAAATAAGCCAAGCATGTGGTTAAAATATGTATAGATTATGGTTTATCAAGAGATCGTGTGAAACAAAAAACCGGTCCTAAAACTCCTATGGAATCAAGTGTTGGAAGTGTCAGAAGTAATAATCCTGAGTGTAGACAGTGTGGGAGACGGCATATCGGTGAATGCTGGGACAAGTATAATAATAGAGTTTGCTATAAATGTGGATCATGAGATCATTTCATTCGAGATTGCTCAAAATTAGCTGAGAAAGAAAATGTTTAGAGTACAAGGCCGAGTAACATGACAACTAGAGGTAGACCACTGAGAAATACTAGAAACGTGAGTGCTAGTCAGAGAGGAACAATGGATACAGCTGTGAGATTTGAGGCGATAGCACCTGCCTAAGCCTACATACTCATGCTTGTGAAGAAGCGTCATCTCCGGACATCATAACTAGTACTTTTACTCTTTTTGATACTGATGTAATTACTTTGATATATCCAAGATCTACTTATTCATATGTATGTGTGAATCTAGTAACTAGTAAGACTCTACCTGTTGAGTCTACTGAGTTCGTAATTAGAGTATCGAACCCCTTAGGCAAGTGTGTCTTAGAGCATAAAGTGTGCAAGAAATGTCCGTTGATGTATCGGGATATTTGTTTTCCGCCAATTTGATACTGCTACTGTTTGATGAATTTGATATAATTCTGGGTATGGATTGGTCAACCTTGCATAATGCTATTGTGAATTGTAAACGGAGGACTATTGATTTGAGAAGTCAGATTGGTGAGATAGTTCGAATTGAATCTAGTGATTTGAATAGACTACCGGCAATTATATCTTCGATGAAAGCCTTGAATTATGTGAAAAAGGGTTGTGGAGATTTTCTTGCATATGTGATAGATACAAAAGTGATAGGAAAGAAAGTTGAATCTATGCATATGGTTTGCGAATTCCCTGATGTATTTCCTAAAGAACTACCAAGATTACCTCCAATACAAGAAGTTGTGTTTGGTATTGAATCACTGCCGGGAACAGCTCCTATCTCAAGAGCTTCGTATAGAATGGCATCAACAGAATTGAAAGAGTTGAAGTCTCAGTTGCAAGAATTGACAGATAGAGGATTTACACGATCGAGTTTCTCGCCCTGGGGTGCTCCTGTGTTGTTTGTGAAAAAGAAATATGGTACTATGAGGATGTGTATTGATTATCGATAGTTGAACAAAGTGACGATAAAGAATAAATATCCTTTATCGCTAATTGATGATTTGTTTGATCAGCTGAGAGGAGCTACGATGTTTTCAAAGATAGATTTGAGATCAGGCTATTATCAGTTATGAGTTAAAGAAGCAGATGTGTAGAAAACTGCTTTCTGAACGAGGTACGGATATTATGAATTCTTAGTTATGCCTTTCGAACTAACGAATGCTCTTGCAGTATTTATGGATTTGATGAACCAAAAATTCAGACCGTATTTAGATCAATATGTCGTTGTGTTTATTGACAATATTTTGATGTATTCTTGTGATGAGATGCAACATGCTAAAGCATTTGAAAATTGTGTTACAGACTCTGCATGAGAAGCAATTGTATGCAAAGTTTAGCAAATGTGAGTTCTGGTTACGTGAGGTTGGTTTTCTAGGACATATAGTGTCAGCTGAGGAAATACGAGTTGATCCGAGCAAAATTTTAGCAATTTTAGAGTGAAAACCCCAAGAAATGTGTCTGAAGTCTGCAATTTTTTTAGACTAGCGGGTTTTTATAAACTATTTGTGAAAGACTTCTCGATAATTGCAACTCCATTGACGAGATTGCTTCAGAAAGATGTTAAACTTGAATGGTCAGAAAAGTGTCAACAGAGTTTTGAACAGTTGAAAGTATTGTTGACAGAGGCACCAGTGTTAGTTTAACCTGAACCAGGTAAAGAATTCATAGTTTACAGTGATGCATCGTTGAATGGTTTAGGCTGTTTGTTGATGCAAGAAGGCAAAGTTATAGCCTATGCTTCGATACAGTTAAAACCGCATGAAAAAAATTATCCGACTCATGATCTTGAATTGGCAGCTATTGTATTTGGATTGAAAATTTGGCGTCACTACTTATTTGGTGAGAAGTGTCACATTTATATTGATCATAAGAGCTTGAAATATCTAATGACTCAAAAAGAATTGAATTTGAGACAGCGGAGATGGTTAGAATTATTAAAAGACTATGAATTAGTAATTGATTATCATCCAGGATAGAATTATTAAAAGACTATGAATTAGTAATTGATTATCATCCAGGAAAAGCTAATGTTGCTGCTAATGCTTTGAGCCGAAAGTCTTTATTTACTTTGCGAGCAATGAGTACTCAATATATATCGTGTGATGATGGTTCGATTTTGGCTGAATTGAAAGTGAGGCCAATGTTTATACATTAGATTCATGATGCTCAAAAAAGTGATGATGAGTTAAAGGCAAAATGAAATCAGTGTGGTTTGAATTCTGATTCGGAATTTCGAGTTGATAATTATGATTGTTTGAGATTTCGAGATCGAATTTGTATCCCGAGAAATTCAGAGTTGATCTAGTTGATTTTGAATAAAGCTCATAATAGTCGTATGTATGTTCATCCGAGAAGTACGAAAATGTATAATGATCTGAAATAGTTTTATTGGTGGCATGGTATGAAACGGGATATCTCAAAGTTTTTTTTTTTTGAGATGTTTAGTTTTTCAGCAAGTTAAAGCTAAACATCAGGTGCCATCAGGTTTATTACAACCAATCCTGAATGGAAATGGGAGAGAATCACGATGGACTTTCTACCGGGATTACCTTTATCTCCAAGAAAGAAAGATGCAATTTGGGTGATAGTTGACAGATTAACGAAATCAGCTCTTTTTATTCCGGTGAGAATAGATTATTCACTTGATAAATTAGCCGAATTGTATATTTCTGAGATTGTGAGATTGCACGGGGTGCCACTATCTATTGTATCTGACAGAGATCCAAGATTTACTTTACGATTTTGGAAGAAAATACAAGAGGTTGTAGGTACGAAGTTGCATTTTAGTACATCATTTCATCCACAAACGGATGGTCAATTCAACCGGATCATTTAGATTCTCGAGGATATGTTGAGATGTTGTATCCTTGAGTTTGAAAGTACGTGGGAAAAGTATTTTTCGTTGATTGAATTCGCGTACAATAATAGTTTTCAATCTAGCATTAAAATGGCACCATATGAGGCTCTTTATGGTCGTAAATGTAAAACTCCATTATATTGGACTAAGCTTAGTGAGAATAAAATTCATGAGGTTGATTTAATCAAAGAGACTGAACAGAAAGTGAAAGTGATTCGTGATAGTTTGAAAGCGATTTCAGATCATCAAGAGTCTTATGCATATTTGAAATGAAAAGATATTGAATTTTAGATTGGTGATAAAGTGTTCTTGAAAGTGTCTCCGAGGAAGAAAATACTTCGATTCACAAAAAAAGGCAAATTAAGTTTGAGGTTCATCAGGCCGTATGAGATCATCGAATGTACCGGGTCGGTTGCTTATAGATTGATGTTGCCATTTGAGCTAGAGAAGACTCATAATGTGTTTCACGTGTCGATACTTAGACGATACAGATCTGATCCATCACATGTGATTGTCCCTACTAAGGTTGAGATTCAATCAGATTTGTTGTATAATGATGAACCAATTCGAGTTTTGGCACGTGAGATCAAAGAGTTAAGAAATAAGAAGATTTCTTTAGTGATAGTGTTGTGACACAAACATGGAGTTGAAGTGGCTACATGGGAGCCTAAACATATTATGAGAGAGCAATATCTAAACATATTCATCAGTAAGATTTTCGAGGACGAAAGTCCCTAATGGGGACAGTTATAATAGCCCGGTTTAAACCCTAGTCAGAACAGTGGTTTTGGGACCACAAATTTGAGGTCAAAAAAATATTTTAATATTATTTTTCATGTTTACGGTGTGTGATTATGTAACATCACGAAATTGGGCCTAGTAGGATTGGGCCCATTGGGCCTTGGGCGTAAGAGTGTTTAAAATTTTGAGAACAAGAGAATGGCATTAATTCAAGTTGGACTTATTAAGAAAGTAATTTTGGAAAGTTACGAGGTTTCTATGAAGTCTCGGGTTTAATTGGACCTTAGGAAAAATTTGGTATTTTAGCACTTTAAGGAGAGATGGTAAGTAGCTTCAAGGCTTATAGAAATAAATGAGTAAATTGTTAGCATAAATGAGCAATTAGTAAAGAGGTTATGGCATCAAGTGAAGGATATTAAGGGAAGAGGTTCAAATCCCATTGTGTGCAAATTTTGACTATTATTTTTGCATGCTCTCCTTAAGTGTCAACTAAGAGGTATATATGGCAAGGTGGACTTCTTTATTTTTGGTAAGGTGGCTAAGGAAATAAGGAAAGGTTGAGGTTAGGGAAAGGAATCAAAAGAAATAGGCAAGTATGGGGGACATGTTGGCACAAAAAGGGGAGAATGTTATGAAAATTGTGGTTGGCCAAATGCTTGACCAATATTGTAATGCATGTGGACGGTTTTGGGGGTAGATAGGTAGATGAAATTTTTATTTTGGCATTTGGTAAGGTCTTGGTATTTTTTTTGCCAAAAATCCTATTTGCAACTTTTGTGTCATCTTCTTCCAATTTGCTATTCTCTTTGCCGAAACCTCCTAGCACAATTGTGCATCTTTCTTCTCTTTTGTTTAGTCAAATATTCATCTTTTGTTCATCTTCTTTTGATAGCCGAATTTCTATCCTCTTCTATCTTCCCCATTTTTGTGTGTTGGACATCTCTCCTTGGTTGAATCGGGTAAGGGATTCATTTCTACTCCTTTCATTTTCTTCTCTTTCTAGCCAAATATGTATGTTCATCACTATACAGCTATTCCACTTTGTTTCTTATCGTAATATCACTCTCTCCATTACTCTCATATTTGATAAACTCTTTTTCGTAGAGTTCTAGTGGGTGGCCTAATACCAAATCATTGTCGATTCATTCATAGTCATAAGCCAATTGGTGGGAATCGGGATTATCATCGATTAAGGTAAGGAGTCTTTTCATAGTCCATTCGATATCGCTATTTAGTTATGGTGTTAATCGGATTGAAATTTTGGCTAATCGATTATGTTGTTAGGCACAAAATCACTCGATACTCTCTACTTGTGGATTTTTCGAAAATAGTGGTAAAGTCAAACACCTATCTCTCGTAATAAGAGGCTCGGATTGTTGGTAAGTGATATAGATTGTTAATCAATCACAATACTTGGATGAAGTTGTAAATTGGGTTTTGGACTAATTGTTGACCGATTGTATCTTTAGTTGCCGCGGAGAATATCGTGTTACGGATTCTAAATAAGGTGTGTAATCTCGTATCTTTCGAAAACATGTTTGAAATGGTGTGTAATCTCACATCTCTCTGAAAGTTTGTATGATATGTTTTGTGATTCGGTCGAAATACCGAAGAAAATTGGAAACCGGCATCCGTGATCCCTCGGGAGTGCGTATATTCGTAGTAGTAACCATATTTTGTAATAAAATAGTTTCGGTTAGAAACAGTGATGTGTTTCTGAAAAATCATTAAAAATAGGAGAAAGGGAATTATAAAGTGAATAAGATTTCGAATTAAAAATTATTGTGTCTATTTTGCTATGGAAGAAACAGAGAAGGAAAAAAGAATTTTATATTCTGAGATATTTTAATTTTAGTGAGACTGGTTCTGATTGACTTCATGGTTCCCTGTTCTATCTTGGAAAAATTGGTTAAAATTGTACAAAGTGAATTATGAGAAATAATTTACATGTATAGATTCCTTAGTGAGTTTATTTTCAATAGAAAAAGTGGGAGCAGTATATGAAAACCGTACAATGAGATATTTGAAATTAAGGAAGGAGAAGTCAGAATTGTTGGACAGTGAAACAAGGGAAAATTTAAGGAATAAACTGTACTAAATGGCTAAGCCAAAAATTTAGAAAAATTATGGTAAGAATATATATGAGTCTTGTTTCAAGAAAAATTACAGATCTAAATTTTGAGTTTCCTAACTCGAGTTATAATCAATTTAGTTAATGTGACATAGATGGATAGTTTCAATTTTTATGCCCCAAATTAGTAGTTAAGTCCGGGGTTGCGAAATTACGAAAATACCCTCAATGGGTAAAAATTATTGATTTACCAAAATGCCCCTATGGGCCGAATTACCGAAATGCCCCAATGAGTTGATTTACCGAAATGCCCCTATGGGCTGAAATAAGGAAATGCCTTAATGGGCGATTTGATAGATTGCCCTAATGGGTCGGTTTTGTAAAGTGTTATAATGGGCCGAATTTGTGAAATGAATCTCTGAATTAATGATTGTTGTCTCAGATCGTAAATATCATGAGTTACTATGTATGTTGCATATTTACATATTGCATGGGATGGGAAACTTGAATGAAGAGAAGAGTAGACCTATGGCATTGCCACAAATTATGATAATGGTATGTGCCAATTTAAATATGGCTTTGTGCGGCGTGATTAAGGCCGTAGCCGATTATATTACCAGTATATGATTCTCACTGCTCGGGCTTGACTACAAATTGGAGAGACTGGCGGGGTGGGTTGACTTGATCCCCACCAGAGAGATTGGTTGGTACGGGTGGAGAGACTGGCGGGGTGGGTTGACTTGATCCCCACAGGAGAGATTGGTTGGTACGGGTGGAGAGATTAGCTGGATGGGTTGGGTTGCATTACATTATCTACATTATCATGTTTATAGGCCTAAGGCCCAATTTGTTTTGTAAATGGGCTTCGGCCCAAGATTATGCTAAATTGGCTCCGGTCCAAGTTATTGCTAAATGGGTTCAAGCCCAGTGGACAACGGTGAGGGGATTATACACTGAGTTTTTGTAACTCACCCCCTTCATTCTTAATCCTTGTAGGTAATGTACCATGATGTGGACTTGGGCCCATGGATGACTCGGTGGAGGCCATACTTCGAAAATAAATGTTTCGAACTTTAGTAAATAAATTTTCTGCTCTATTTTGTTACTTTTATTATTTTGGGTTTTTTAAGTTGTAATAAGGCCTCTGGGATATTTTTATTTTGCTTATGTTTTGTCGTGCTTATTATTCTGCTTGAGATACTTTAAGGGAATTTTCTAAAATTCTAAATAAATGTTTTTTTTCTAAATTGATTAACAAATGGATTTTATACAAACTTTTGCAAATAATTTAACCCTAATTTTCTTTCGAATTATCAACAATATTTTCAAAAGTCACGGTTTTAAAACTCACTATTTCAATTATCGATTTATCAATCAACCTTCGAAATTAGTAGTATTTTTATCAAATATTTCTAATCAAACTTGTTTTCTTCAATTACACCTATTTTAGTATGAATCACAAGATCCTTTATACGTTTTCTTCATTGTGACACACCAGATTCGGGCCTAACTTCTGGGACGGGTTTGGGGTGTTACAGATTAAGCATGTGTGAAATTCCTGTGTGAGAATTTTATCATTTGTGTGCTTAATTTACAAAAAGGACTTAATCGCATAAAATGTAAAAGCTATGTGCTGATTGTTAAAGTGCTTATTTGGCATGGCTTTTAAAATGAGAGGTCTTTATGTTGTGATTAGACCTTTGATAGTGGTGATGGACATAAAAGGTCATTAAATGGATGAATATATAATGTTTATAATAAGGTTAAAATGGTAATTGAATTATTAAGTTGATATTAATAAAATAAATAAGAAAAATGAAGCCATTATCATCACATTTGCCAAAATTTGAAAGAAAAAGAAAGAAAATAAGCAAGTTAAGGTTCGACACACATTTTGGTTAATTAAGGTTTATTTTTGCTTCGATTTTTTATGATTTCTATGTTTTTGTGATCATTGCTTAGTGTATTATCAAGCCCATGCTTTAATTTTAGAATTTAATGAAGATTTTGAGATGTGCCATTGTTGAATGTTTAAGCTTTGTGATAGTTGATGATGAAATATGAAAGATATGTGAAAGATTAACATATTTTGTCTTTGAATTTTTGGTGAATTTGAGTAATTTGCTCTAAGTTGTAAAAAAGAGAAATTGGAAGACTAAAATGTGAAACAAATGAAATATATGGGCTTGTATGAATATGAGGAATATTTGGTCAAGCATGGGAATGTTGAAATTATGTGTATTTTGTGATTTTATGAAATAGGGACTAAAATGTTAAAATGTGAAAATATGAGCATTATTTGTAAAAGGCCCTAAATATGTTTGTTTGGATTGAATTGAATGATTTGGTGAATAAATGAGCTAAATTTGAATATATATAGATCAAGAAAAGAGAGATTCGGATCGAGATCGAGGCAAGAACAAAGTGCTTCATTGATAGACTAGTCTCGGATTTCTACGTCCGAGGTAAGTTCATTTATAATACGAATTGTTTAAATTATACTCATGTGTTATGTAATGGAAGACTATGTGGTTGATGAATTAGTAATGTTAAATGTGATTTTGAGAGATGTGGCACTAAGTGTGTGGTATAGAATTAATACAGTAGAGAACGACACTGTATGTGCGAAGTAAAGAAAATATTGACTACTTCGATTGGCACTGTGTGTGCGATACCGAGTTAAATTTGGTTTAAAGTAAAGCCACTAAGTGTGCGATGATATTTAATCTTCGGCTAAGATATTGGCACTAAATGTGCAATTAAACGAATGAATAATGATGATTGATCGAAATGTGGTATTGAGCATTGAGTAGCAAGAATAATCATTAACTAAGTGTTGGCAAAGGTATTTACGGAACCTATGTGGTTGATGATTTTGTAAATGGATATATGGATGGATAAGTGAGCATATTTTCTAAAGATGAAATTGTGTATATTTGTGAATTGATCTATGTGATGGCTATTTTGTATATTGAAATTGAATTATTGAGTTAAATGTATATTATGACGAACTTACTAAGCTTTAAAGCTTACTGTGTGAAATTTTCTCTGTTTTACAATGTATTTAAAGCTAGCTTGGATCAAGGGATCATTAGCGACTCAATCACACTATCACTATCTAATTTGGTGTAACATCCTAAATATGGGCTTGTGCATTTATATGAGATATTGGTTTAATATGCTCGGGCTGAGGCCTTGATTAAATATTTAAATTAGTCACTCTAGGGTTTAAATTAACGTTCTGGGCAGTTTAAGTAATATTTTGGGCTTTAAAACTTGGGTTAGGTGGTTGATAAATGGTGTTAGTTCATAATTTAAGTTGGATTATTAGATTAGTAGCAAGCTGGGCTTGTGGCCTGAAGACAAAAGGTGCCTTAAGTAGGCATTAAGGTGGCGTCACAAGGGGGAAGGTATTGGGCCCAGTGTGGCCGCTTGGGGCCCAAATGGATGAGTCTAATTTCGACACTAAGAAGGGAAGGGGGTTGGACGGCAATTAGGCTGTGTTTTAGGAGTCCATTTCTTTTGATTTAAGTGATAAAAGTGTTAATTAAAGAGGGAGGAGTTGGTTTTAAGGTGGGAAGGATTGAGTTATCAGTTGATTTAAAGACTATCAAAAGAGGAGAGAGTTGGCTGAAACTCAACTACAGGAGGGGGAAATCGGTTTAGTATAGGCTTCTGTGGTAGCCAAAATTCTGCTAACAAATTCTCTCCATCTTTTCTTTTCTCTGCCGAAATCTCTACTTCAGTCTCCCTCTGAGTTTTCTTTCTTTTATTTTTTCTAGTTGGCCGAATACTCTGAAAACACTTTTCTCATTCTTTGCAAAACACTTTAGCCGAATTCTCTTTTCTTCATACCCTCATCTCCCATAGCCGAATATACAAGGGTGGTTTTGTTTTCTCAAAGGTGCACCATAGCCGAATACACCCCTCTAATTTGGTAAGTTTTAGGATTTTGCTTCTTTTCAATTTCTTCATTCTTTTTATCAAGCTTCTAACCCGAACCGGTTTTCTAAGGCCTTGTCGATTTCACTTTCTAATCTTAGAAGCCGGATCTTTTCTTGCTGAGATCTGTAGTGTCGATTTGTGAAAAGCCAAAGGTAGGTGGTCAAGTGTAGGTTCGGCCGAATGGCCACTTTCTTATCCTTTATCTTTGGCTGAATGTCTTAAGGTGTTAGATGGTTGCGATCATCGGTTTGGTTAACTATTTTGGTGATGGCCAAATGTAGGAAGAGAGGTGACGTGTTCTCAACGACATTCGGGATTCGATTAACTAGGTAAGAATTTAATTTAAGTATTATAGATGTTAAGTAATTAGATCTCATCGTTTAAATGATTTAATGATTAAGGCTGGACTCGAATAACAGTCAGGCAGAAAAGGTTGGATCTACAAAACCAACACCCAAATACAATAAGCGATCTATTTCGGTAGTGCGAGATTGGCCATCGGGGTGTGGGCCGATATCGAAGTCAGATCGTGGGCCGATTGTGGTAGTCTCGAGTGATAGTAGCGTAGACATAGCGAAAGCATTAGTACGAGAATCAGGTGTGTAATACTTCCCCACCATCTAGATCTGATAATTAATATATGCTCATAAGTTTTATATGATATGATAAAAGTTAAAATCTTGGTTTTAATAATGGAAACCCAACGAGGGTAAAAGCGGACCACCAGGTTAGTAAATAATCTGATTATATGTTATAAGTAAATTGTTGTATGTGATTGCATGGGTTGGGTGATGAAAGGACGAAGTTATATGTATATGTGTAGCAGTTTTTACCGTGATTTGCTGTAGCGGCTAATGCCGTGATTTGTTATAAGGGCTTCGCCATAATATGTTGATGAGCAAACATGATCGCCATCTTCGCAGTAGCGGTGTGGGTTGATTGTAGAAATCCCCAATGGTGTGAACGGTTGGTACGGGGGCGTGTAGCTGATGGAAACCTAGGCAAACGGGTTAGGTTTTGCATATTATTTGTTATCCATGTAAATGAAATTATTATTATGTTTCATGAGGCCCAAATCTAGGGGTGCATGAGGGTTGCACACTGAGTCCCGCGACTCACCCAATTAAACTAACATTTCAGGTGACACTTAGTGCATCGACAGTATCGGGAGGAGCGCAAGGTGGCCATGCAAAAGAATATGTGAATCCGGTGAAAAGTCCCCACTTGATAGTTTTTTTTTAAAGTATTTTATGTTATGGGTTCAAACTTAATTGTAATAAGGTCATGGGCCATTAGTTTACATTTTGGTTTTATTATGGGTTTTATTATTTGTTTTTTTTTCCCTAAACTATGACATGTAATTCGTTTTGGGCTTTTGATTATTAGGGCATATTTTATATAAATTACATTTGGGCTTTCTGTCAACACGATTGGTTGTACAAAAATTTTCTTGGTGATATACCAAATTTGGTTGTAGTGTTTGGGCCGGTTTGGGGTGTTACAAAATTGGTATCAGAGCCCGGTTTAAAACTCAACTTTGAGGTTTTGGGCTCAAAAGATTTTCTAAAAATGGGTTTTTGGAACATGGGTTTCTTTTAGTAAGGGTTTGTTGGCTCGGCATGGCGCCTACGTCTCCGGCCAAGTTCGCTAGGTAAGTATTATGAACTCCTAATTGTGATATCAATGTGAGCTTAACGGGTTTTATGAGACGTAGACTACTTAGGTTAGAATTTGATGGACTCTAGGCTTAGATAAACAACTATTCAAATCCATAATACTTAACTTCATTAAACAAAACCTGTAAACAAGTCACAAGACTAAAGTGTGGTAACAAGCATATGCATGTCTAGGAGTATATCCGAAAGAGCTTGGTATTTAAGCAGTCCAAGTGACTCACCTCCTCTTCGCTGGAATCTCACCTAGTGCATAGTGATTGTTCACTTTAGCCATGACAGGGTGTGGCAATAGGCATATGCATGTCTAGGAGTGGATTCAGGGAAAGCTTGGTACTTATGCAGTCCTAGTGACTCACCTCCTTTCCACTGGAATCCTACCTGGTGCATAGTGACTATTCACCCTAGTTACGAGTACGTGTTGACAGGCCAAAACTACAATTAAAACCCAAAAGGGACTAGCCACCTATTTTTCTCACAAAATTACTAAAATATCCTTATTTTGAAAAAAAATACCCATGAATTGCAAATATACCCCGATTTACAAAGCCAACAGAATTTTTCCATAGAAAATAATAACAACAACATCAAAATATCCTTGATTTGTAAAATTACCAAATTACGTTTGATTTGTAAATAACCAAAATACCCCTAATTGGCAAATTTACTAAAATACCCCCATATTTCAAAATTACCGAAAACCCCTAAATTTCAAAATTATCGAAATACCCTTGAATTTTAAAATTACTGAAATACCCCTAGATTGCAAAATTACTGAAATACCCCAAGTTGGAAAATTACCAAAATTTTGCAAAATCACCCAGAACCATATTTTGGAAAATTATAAAAATACCCCTATAGGATAAAATTATGAAAATACCCCTGGGTAGCGAAATGACGAAAATACCCTTAGGTGATGGATGTTACTTGTAAGAATGTTGTGTGTGCATAATCCCTAGAATTAGGAGGACTGAAAACTATAGATAGGTTCGAATTCAAAAGAATCACTTTTAAAAACTATGTTTCATAAGATTGTCCGGATAATTAGCGGAACAACTAATGACTCATAAAACTTTTACATCAGATAAGCGCAAACTAGAAGAATGGGTACAAGAGGTCGAGGACATCCGCCACGTGGTCGCGATAGAGGTAGGATGACCGTGTCAGAACTCGTAGGATCGGGTCATGGGTCCAGAAGTGAGATACCGGTTCACCAACTGCTGATGTGGAATTTCAAGACCAGACAGGTGGAGAGGATATGGTGTATCAGGTTGTACTGAGGGTTTTGGAAAGAGTGGCTGAGGCTGGTATGGGCATAGGAGCCCAAAAATCTGTGCTAGAGAGGTTGAGGAACAATGGGGCCGAAGTATTTCTGAGAGTCTCTGGCGTATCCTCGAGTTTCGCTGAATATTGGTTGGAGGTAGTGGAATGGATAATGGATGACCTAGACTTCACAGTGGAGGAGAAGCTGAAGGGGGTCGTGTCTCTTCTTCGAGGCGAGGCCTACCAATGGTGGCTCACGGTGAAAGAGGGTACGGCCGCAGACCTGATTGACTGGGATTTCTTTAAGGAGTCATTCCAGGGAAAGTACGTTGGGGCTAGTTATATGGATGCTCAAAGGAAAGCATTCCTGAATTTGGTCAAGGGAGTAAGTCTGTGGCTGAGTATGAGGCTGAGTTTCTACGCTTGAGTCATTACGCTCGAGGAATGGTGGCAACGGAGTATGAACGATATGTTCGGTTCGAGGATGGGCTATGGAATGAGTTAAGGATTTTGATTGCACCACAACGGGAGAGAATTTTCACGATTTTGGTGGATAAGGTCAAAATAGCTGAGGAAGTGAAACGGGTGGAGAGGCAATAGAAGGATAAAGATCGGGACAGGAGTAAGAGAAGTTTTGGACCCTCTAGAGAAACTGGAAATTTTTAGAAGAGGCCTAGGACTGATGGGCTAGCTCGTGCTCCGTCGAGCTAGAGTCAAGCATGTTCTACATGTGGGAGAACCCATTATGGGGAGTGCAGAGTGAAAATCGATGGATGCTTTAGGTGTGGATCCACAGAACACTTGATGAGGGACTGTCCTCAGATGGATCGGGGACAGCCAACGGGCCGAGGTTCTGATCAGACTAGGAGAGGTGATCAGTCTGGACCAAGGGGTAGAGGTGCAGCTAGAGGAAGTAATGGATCTGGTCGGGGTCGTGGAGCATCTGACAGAGGTGCAGGTATTGTTGATCCAAGGCAGCCGGGTCTTGTTTATGCAGCTTGGCGACGAAAGGATGGTGACGCACCGGATGTTATAACCGGTACATTTCTTATCATTGATAACCCTTTTCTTGCCTTAATTGGCATTGGGTCAACCTACTCTTATGTTGCATGTTCAGTATCTGAGACTCTAAGGATAGATCATGAGATAACCACTAGGAAGATGACCGCGGTTAGTTCCTAGGACAATCTAAGGTAGTGGACAAACTGTTTAGGGATGTACCTTTAGAGACTCAAGGGGTAGTATTCCCAGCAGATTTAATGGAATTACCGTTTGGAGAGTTTGACCTTATTTTAGGAATGGAGTGGTTGACTAAGCATCGTGCCAAGTTGGACTGTGGGAATAAGCGTATGGTATTGGGTACCCCGGAAGGCGGGGAGGTGGTTGTGTTAGGAAAAAGAAGGAATTACTTGTCCAATGTGGTATCACCTTTAAAAGCTATTAAGATGATTCGGAAGGGATGCAGTGCATTTCTAGCTTTTATTAGTGCATTGGATGCTAAGGAGGTGACTGTTGATGAGGTCTGAAAAGTCAAGGATTTCGCGGATGTCTTTCCGAAGGAATTTCCAGGATTACCCCCGGATCGCGAGGTGGAATTTGGAATAGACCTACTTTCGGGTACAGCTCCAGTATCCATTGCTCCTTATAGGATGGCGCCGAAGGAGTTGGTGGAGCTCAAGCCTCATATTCAGGAACTATTGGATCGTGGGTTCATTCGACCGAGTGTGTCTCCATGGGGAGCGCCGGTCCTGTTCGTGAAAAAGAAAGACGGCTCCATGCGTATGTGCGTGGACTATCGCCAATTGAACAAGTTGACGATTAAAAACAAGTATCGATTACCGAGAATCAAAGATCTGTTCGATCAGTTCAAATGAGCTTCGGTCTTTTCTAAGATTGACTTAAGGTCTGGATATCATCAATTAAGGGTTAAAAAAGGGGACATTCATAAGATGGTGTTTCGGACTCGGTATGGGCATTATGAGTTCTTAGTAATGCCGTTCGGGTTGACAAACGCACCAGCAGTCTTTATGGATATGATGAACCGGGTGTTTCAGCCATATCTTGATCAGTTCGTTGTGGTGTTCATCGAATATATCCTGGTTTATTCTAAGTCTGAGGAAGAACATGATGAACATCTTCATGTGGTGTTGCAAACTCTGAAGGAGAAGTAGTTGTTTGCAAAGTTCAGTAAGTGTGAGTTCTGGCTGAAGGAAGTGACCTTCTTAGGACAAGTGGTTTTGGCCGAGGGAATCAGGGTGGATCCTCGAAAGATAGAGGCTGTATTGGATTGGAAACTGGCAAAGTCTGTGGCAGAATTTTAGAGTTTCTTAGGTTTGGCAAGGTATTACCGAAGATTCATTGAAGGGTTTTCTCTAATAGTGGCACCTCTAACTAAGTTGTTGAGGAAGGGAGTATCGTTTGTGTGGACCGACAAACAGTAAGAGAGCTTTGAGAAGTTAAAGAGAATCTTGACAGAAGCGCCAGTGTTGACTCAAATGGGAGGCGGTGAAAGGAATTTACTGCTCTTGTGATCGTCGCATTACGGGTTTAGAGTGTGTGTTGATGCAAGAAAGAAAGATGGTGGCGTATGCGTCTCGATAGTTGAGACCGCATGAGTTGAACTACCCTACGCATGACTTGGAGTTGGCGGCGGTAGTGTTTGCCTTGAAGATTTGGAGGCACTACTTGTATGGGGAGAAGTCGGTAATTTATACTAACCATAAAAGTCTGAAGTACCTCCTTACCCAGAAGGAGCTAAATTTAAGACAACATAGGGGAAGTTAAGTCCACGGTTTATTGGGCCTTCTGATTACTAGATCGTGTGGGCCCAGTGGCTTATCGTTTGGAGTTGCCTTCAGAGTTGGAGCAGATACATGATGTGTTCTATGTCTCGATGTTGAGACGTTATCGATCTAATCAATCGCACGTAGTGCTGGTAAAAGAGATAGAAGTAGGGTCGAATTTGTATTTTGAGGAGGAGCCAGTGCAAATTCTGGATCGAGATGTAAAAGTGTTAAGAAGGAAGTCTATTCCTTTGGTCAAAGTCTTGTGGCGAAATCATGGCACAGAAGAGGCGACGTGGGAGCCAGAGGGTGTTATATGCCAACAGTATCCCCATCTTTTCTGATCAGGTAAATTTTGGGGCCAAAATTTATTTTAAGGGGGTAGAACTGTAACATCCTAAATATGGGCTTGTGCATTTATATGAGATGTTGGTTTAATATGCTCAGGCTGAGGCCTTGATTAAATATTTAAATTAGTCACTCTAGGGTTTAAATTAACGTTCGGGTAGTTTAAGTAATATTTTGGGCTTTAAAACTTGGGTTAGGTGGTTGAAAAATGGTGTTAGTTCATAATTTAAGTTGGATCATTAGATTAGTAGCAAGCTGGGCTTGTGGCCTGAAGACAAAAGGTGCCTTAAGTAGGCATTAAGGTGCAATTACAAGGGGGAAGGTATTGGGCCCAGTGTGGCCGCTTGGGGCCCAAATGGATGAGTCCAATTTCGGCACTAAGAAGGGAAGGGGGTTGGACAGCAATTAGGCTGT
Source organism: Gossypium rotundifolium (assembly GCA_025506655.1). Taxonomy (NCBI): domain Eukaryota; kingdom Viridiplantae; phylum Streptophyta; class Magnoliopsida; order Malvales; family Malvaceae; genus Gossypium; species Gossypium rotundifolium. The sequence continues at coordinate 51,620,514 of CP106734.1, forward strand.
GTTTTAGGAGTCTATTTCTTTTAATTTAAGTGATAAAAAGTTGTTAATTAAAGAGGGAGGAGTTGGTTTTAATGTGGGCTCTCCTAAAGGTAAGATAAGGATTGAGTTATCAGGTGATTTAAAGACTATCAAAAGAGGAGAGAGTTGGCCGAAACTCAACTACAGGAGGGGGAAATCGGTTTAGTATAGGCTTCTGTGGTAGCCGAAATTCTGCTAACAAATTCTCTCCATCTTTTCTTTTCTCTACTGAAATCTCTACTTCAGTTTCCCTCTGAGTTTTCTTTCTTTTCTTTTTTCTAGTTGGCCGAATACTCTGAAAACACTTTTCTCATTCTTTTCAAAACACTTTAGCCAAATTCTCTTTTTTTCATACCCTCATCTCCCATAGCCGAATCTACAAGGGTGGTTTCATTTTCCCGAAGGTGCACCATAGCCGAATACACCCCTCTATTTTGGTAAGTTTCAGGATTTTGCTTCTTTTCAATTTCTTCATTCTTTTTATCAAGTTTCTAACCAGAATCGATTTTCTAAGGCCTTTTCAATTTCACTATCTAATCTTAGAAGCTGAATCTTTTCTTGTCGAGATCTTTAGTGCCGATTTGTGAAAAGCTGAAGGTAGATGGTCAAGGGTAGGTTCAGCCGAATGGCCACTTTCTTATCCTTTGTCTTTGGCCGAATGTCTCAAGGTGTTAGATGGTTGCGATCATCGGTTTCGTTAACTATTTTGATGATGGCCGAATGTAGGAAGGGAGGTGACGTGTTCTCAACGACATTCGGGATTCGATTCACTAGGTAAGAATTTGATTTATGTATTATAGATGTTATGTAACATCCTAAAACGGGGGCTATTTGAGATTAAATGTTTTTTTTCTTAAATTGAATTGTTGTATTATTGATTGTGGTGTAATAAGGCTTAGTTGGAGGTCTTGAGTAGGCTCGATTTAGTAGAAAATTGTATTTGGGAACTTTAAAGGTAAGGAGCTCTAACAAGTAGGGGTTACAAGAATAAATAGAGGATTTATTGACACAAAATAAGCCTTGGAAAAGTGGCAAAGGAGGCCACTTGGGAGCTACTTGTGATGCCATAATGGGTGAGGAGAGCCGTGTTCGAGTCACGAAGATCCCTTTCTTTTGCACCTTGTTATGGACGGCATAGGGAGGAGAGATTTTCTCTTTAAACTCTTTTATTTATTTATTTAGATAATAAGATAATAGAAGATAAATAGGGATATTATTTGGATTATTAAGAGATTATTATTTAATTAATCAACAAGAGTTGGCAAGAGAAAAGTAGGCATTTGTTAATTCAAATTCTTTTGGAATTAATTCAAATCCAGAGTTGGCGAATTTTGAATTCCTTAGTGGAGTGGACGGCAAGGTAATTAGGGGATAATGTCAATTTCCGAGCTTTTCTTCTGCTAGCTCTCACTTTGTGATATTTTTCCTTTCATTCTCTCTCAAATTAAAAATCCCATTGCCATTCACTTTTCCTATTCCTTTGATCTCTAGTCAAATACCTACTCCTATTTTTTCTCTTCTTCAAACCTTGGCGAATCTACCATACTTTGATCTTCCATCTTCTAACTTTCCTTTCTCTTCTCCAATCATTAGTCAAACTCTACCTTCTCCCCATTATTTTCCACTTTGGTCGAATATCAAGCAAAGGTAACCTTCTAAACTCGCTTCCAATCGGTTCATAAGGTGGGTAAGTAATCATGGCGAATGCTATTTTCCTTCTCTTGGTGTCTCGTCAATTTTACAAGGGTAAGGGCCGATTTCAGTATTTGTAAGCAAAAGATGTTAACACTCTTGTGAAACCGATTGATTATAGGATTCCCGGGATTTGTGGAACAAGCGATCTAGGCCATTCTCTGATAGTCGACTTTGGTAAGGGGTGGTAAGGGCCTATTGTTAATGGATTATTCTTTTAAGTGATTAAAAGTCAAGGCTATTGACTTTGCCATTTGACCGATTTGGTAAAGCAGATCGTGTATCGAGTGTCGTGATTAGTAGCCAAAAGAGAAAAGGGACAAGTAGATCTAGGGTGGCCGACTTCTCTTTTCGGATTTAGACTTCTCGTTGGCTGTGTGTACATACACACTTATAACTATTAATAAACCTGCGAAAGGCATGTTATATGTAAATCGCTCTATGTAGATACGGATTTAGTACCTTAATGGTACAAGCGAGGATCCGGTAAGTCTCTCACAAGATGAGATTGTTAATAATGCTTTGGGGAAGCATGGCTTATTTGATACATGTAATAAATGTATGTTGACTTGAACTCGTTTATAATCGCTGATATGGGTTGATGAGAGGAGGCGCAGTTACATTGTGTCGACGGACACCAGTGTTTTGGTAACACACCGTGACTACGGTCACCGTGAGGTTTGGTACCTCCAGAGGTTTGGCACCTCATAGCGCCTCGTCGGTGGCTTAGTAGCACAGTGGGTTGGCCCCACGATGATAATACGGATTGACGCCGGTGATTTGGTATCACGCGATGGGTTGGCCCCATCAACCGATTTGTGTCTTTAGACACGAGAGGTTTGGCACCTCCAAATGATTTGGTATCACATCCGTGACTATCGTCACCGGTGGTTTGGCACCACCAAAGTGGTTTGGTACCACAATGGGGTAGACAGAGGCGTTTGGTTGGCTAGGTTGGGTACATGACTTAATGCATGTTAATTTGTTATAAATTGTGTATGATGTGGTATTTACCCGGGGGAAGGGTTACATACTGAGTCTTGGTGACTCACCTTCTCCTTTATTTTTTCAGGTGACACGTAGTTCGCAGATATGGAGCCGGAGGGACTTGAGGTGGCCATGCAGTGGGATTTTAATTTAATAGACTTTGAATTTTGGTTCATTTATATTTTTTTTATTATTGTTGGTTGATTTTAATTGGGTTGTAATAAGGCCTCCTAGAATTATTTTATTATTGTTACATGTTTAGAATATTTTGTTTAAATTATTTAATGATGTTAAAACGGGTTCACATGTTTTCCCAAAATTAACGTAAAATGTTTTAAGTGCCATCCGCACATTCAAATCTGTAAACAACCCGACTTAATAAATATTTCTAAACAACACCGAGTATGGTTTTAACAAGAGACTTGAAAACACAAGGGTTTCACAAAACTTATAACGGTTTTAAAAAGTTTTTTTCACAATGTTTTCTCGGTAACAAACCAAATTCGGTCGTATTGTTTGGGCCGGGTTTGGGGTGTTACATGTTAAGTAATTAGATCTCATCATTTAAATGATTTAGTGATTAAGGATGGACTCGAATAACAGTCAGGCAGAAAAGGTTGGATCTACAAAACCAACACCCAAATACAAGAAGCGATCTGTTTCGGTAGTGCAAGATTGGCCATCGGGGTGTGGGCCGATATCGAAGTCAGATCGTGGGCCGATATTGGTAGTCTCTAGTGATAGTAGCATAGACGTAGCGAAAGCCTTAGTACAAGAATCAGATGTGTAATACTTCCTCACCATCTAGATCTGATAATTAATATATGCTCATAAGTTTTATACGATATGATAAAAGCCAAAATCTCAGTTTTAATGATGGAAACCCAATGAGGGTAAAAGCGGACCACCAAGTTAGTAAATAATCTGATTATATGTTATAACTAAATTGTTGTATGTGATTGCATGGGTTGGGTGATGACAGGAGGAAGTTATATGTATATGTGTAGCGATTTTTACCGTGATTTGCTATAGCGGCTAATGCCGTGATCTGTTATAAGGGCTTCGACCATAATATGTTGATGAGCAGCACGGCTGCCATCTTGGCGTGTAGTGGTGTGGGTTGATTGTAGAAATCCCCAATGGTGTGAACGGTTGGTACGGGGGCGTGTAGCGGATGGAAACCTACGCAAACGAGTTGGGTTTTGCATATTATTTGTTATCCATGTAAATGAAAATATTATTATGTTTCATGAGGCCCAAATCTAGTGGTGCATGAGGGTTTCACACTGAGTCTCGCGACTCACCCAATTAAACTAACATTCAAGGTGACACTTAGTGCATCGGACCGGGCCGGAGAGGAGCGCAAGGTGGCCATGCAAAAGAATATGTGAATCTAGCGAAAAGTCCCTACTTGATAGTTTTTTTTAAAGTATTTTATGTTATGGATTCAAACTTCGTTGTAATAAGGCCATGGGCCATTAGTTTACATTTTGGTTTTATTATGGGTTTTATTATTTGTTTTTTCCCTAAACTAAGACATGTAATTCAGTTTTGGGCTTTTGATTATTAGGGCATATTTTATATAAATTACATTTGGGCTTTCTGTTAACACGATTGGTTTTACAAAAATTTTCTTAGTGACATAGCAGATCCGGATGTAGTGTTTGGGCCAGGTTTGGGGTGTTACATTTGGTACTTTTGGAAGTTGTATATATTTGGTATATGGCATGTATAGGCTGGAGATTGTGGTATATTTTGAGTTGTTAAATCTTGCCATGTGATATGGCTTGAAAATTGAATGATTTTGGTATATATAAGTGGGTTATGTGAATGATGAATATAGTATGAATTAGTGAAAAATGGAAATGGTATGTTTCATGTTTAAATTAGTTGATGAGAATGGTGGTTTAAATGTGTGCTTTGTGGTATGGATTAAATGATACATGATTTACATGATAATGATTGTGTAATTGATACTTTGTGTTAGTATGTTAAGATGGATTTGAATAGGAAAATGAATGATTATGTTAAGATATCAAATTGAGTATGTTTTGGTATGTTTGAAGGCCATTTGGGGTATGAAATTGAATTGGCTCATGCTTGTAGGTGTGACCAAAAGTGTGAGTGGCAAATTGGCTTTGAAAATGGTCTATTTTTGCCCACACGGTTGAGCACACGGGGGTGTGGCTCAACCGTGTCCCTGAAAATTATAATTTGATTCAAGCCAGGCTCGCACATGGGTTGGACACATGGGCGTGTGATTGGCCGTGTGATGCAAGCTAGTTTCGACCACGGGCCAAACACACGGGTGTGTGACAGGTCGTGTGATGTAAGTCAGTTTTGACCACGGCTTGGACACACGGGCGTGTCTGAGACCGTGTAAGGTACACGGCCTACCCACATGGGCGTGTGATCTTTGTAACTATGAAAAATGTTATGTTTTGGAAAAAATTCGTATGTGTTTGGTTTAGTCCTGACCCCTTCGTATGTGATCTTTGTTATGTTTTCATGATGACGTACTTTGCATTGTGAAATGGTTGTTAAAAATTTTGATTTGTCTGGTAATGCCTCTTAACCTTAGACCGGCGATGGTTACGGGTTAGGGGTGTTACAACTTTAACTCAAATAATTACGATGAGTGAATTTGTAACAGCCTATTTTTAGTCAAATAGAAACAGTGGTTTTGAAACCACTAATCCGAGGTCAAATATTTATTTTATAATTATTTTAGTGTCTACAACATGTTAATTAAGTCATATGAAAATTACGTTAAGAAATTAAATCGTTTGAACACTTAATTTAATATAAAGGACTAAATTGCATAAGGTGCAAAATTTGGATTCTATAAGTAAAAGGTATCATTTTGCTATGAAATTGGAATATGAATGGCCTTAAATGGTAATTAGACCATTCATAAAGGTAATGGACAAATGTGAACATTATTAATGTGATTAGTAAAGGTTATATAGGTAAATTAATAAATAAAAACTAAAATAAGTAAAACAATACCAAATTTTTGTCCATCTTCTTCCTATTGTCGATTTTTTAAGGACAAAACACCACCATTTTAAGGTTCTTTCATTCGGCTACAACAAAGGTTAGCATGTAAGTGATTTTTGAGTTCGTTTTTAATTATTTTTATGTTTTTGGAGTCGTTGTAACTTTATTTAGCTAGCCCAAGGACTAATTTGTGAAACTGTTAAAAGTATAAATTTTTACCATGAATGTTTGTTAGTTTTTTTTTTTTTTTTTTATGTTTGATGGATGAAAATGAATGTTTGATGATACTTGAACAACTTTAATAAAGAAAATTTTGAATGAAATTGCAAATTAGGGATTAAATTGAGAAATGTGAAAATTATGTGATAAATGTGTGAAATAATGAAAAATATGCGCTGCTATGTGTGTATATATATATATATATATAATTCGGCTAGCATGGGTGTGGGTTAAATTGCATGAATTTGCATTTTTGTGAGCTAAGGACTAAATTGTAAAGAATTTAAAATTTAAAGGGCAAAAGTGTAATTTTGCCAAAGTATGATTTTTGGATTAAATTGAATAGAATGTATTTTAAATAAGTTAAATTTGAATATATACATATATATATATATATATATATATCAAGAAAAGCAACGTTCGATTTAGATCGGGGAAGACAAAATAGTGGATTGATAGCTCGATTCTCTCCGCGTAAATTCGAGGTAAGTTCGTATGTTTACTAAGCATTGAATTATACGTGTTTGAATGCTTAATTTATATAATTTTGATGATATGACACTACAAAAGTTCTCGACAAGTTATCGGCAATATATAAATCCCGGTTGAACTTTAGGAATAGATAGAATACAAATGACATGTCATTAGTGGTTATTATGTTGGGTGATGGTCCGTACATTCTACCGGTGGCTGAGTTTTTAGGCATGTGCTGTGGATTCTCGTCAACTTATGTGAGCATCATCGTGTAGCTACATCTTGACCGTCAGCTTGTGTGAGCAGACCCGATGATAGCTCGAGATGAGCATTTATATATGAAATATGAGATTGAGATGGTTACGACCATGTATTGGCACTTAGGGTGTGAGATTCCTGGGTATCTGATATTATTCCAAATGGTTCAACGGGTATATCAATGATATGAAAAAGTATGAGATTGATACGAATTAGTACAGGTATGTACGTGAACCATACAAGTATTGAATCGAAGAAATTTATGAACTTCATATCTAACCTTATGGATGAATTTGTGTTAGGCTTGTAGACTAAATTGAGTTACATTATCTCATGTTTATTTACTTGAAATTGTGAATGAATGGTAAGTTATACATATTATCCATACGAGCTTACTAAGCTTTATAGCTTACTCTGTAACATCCCAAAGTTGGTCCTAGTAGGATTGGGCACATTGGGCTTTAGGCGTAGGAGCGTTTAAAATTTTTAAGAACAAGAGAATGGTACTAAGGCAAGTTGGACCTATTAGGTGAGTGATTTTGGAAGGTTATGAGGCTTTTATGAAGTCCCGGGTTAAAGTTAGGCCATAGGAAAAATTTTGGTTTTAGGTGAAAAAAACCCTGGGAGTTGCTATGTAGGCTTTAAGAATAAAATGTGGGGAAAAATGACAAGTGGAGTGTGTGGTGTAGTGGCAAAGTGACGCCACTTAAGGAGTAAGGGGGGTGACGCCATAGAGGAAGGAAGGAGGTCCAAAGTTCAAGTCTTGGTGCTTGCATTTTAATTTTCTTTTTAAATGGATTTTTGAATTTGGCCATAGGACTTATATTTAGTTGCGCATGATTTTAAAAACAAGGATCTAGTTGGTAAAGTGGCTAGCAGCATGGGTTATGTTATAAGGGAGCCTGAGTTCGAATCTCATGAGAAGCAAGGGAGTATTTATTTTTCTAAGATGGGGCGGCAAGAGTTTGAGTTGGATTTAAACTCTGCTAGCGGAAGGATCCCACATCGGAAAGATAAAAAGAAGGAAGGTGAGAAGCTAGCTATATATAGCGCATTCTATGAGGAGAGTTAATATACCTTGGTGGGCGTTTGGGTGCAGACCTAGAGGATAATCGCCAATAGTAGCGAAGGAAGGGCTACTAGAACATGAGGTACACGGTAAGGTTACGGTGAGGTTTTAGTTTCCGATAAGTGTATATTAAGTTATGATTAATCGTTAGGTGATGTCGATTGTAGGTTCGTGACTAAGGGGTTTACAGCACACGAGGTTACCAGGTGTGTACAAACACTACACACACGATATCGACAATGTCGAAAAGCCGAAAAGCCAAAAGTGGCTAAATGGGCCGGGTGGGCCCTGAGGCTAAGGTTGATGAAATGGTTTGGTTGGTTATACGAATTGAATTAGTCATGCATGATACATGAATTTGATTTGTTTTGGGCCTAATAGGCCATATGATGAGATTTGGGCCTAATGGGCCGTAAGGGCCTAATGGGCTTATGGGGACGTAGACATGTATGTTAGGGTTTATAGACCTTAGGTCTAGTTTGAACAACTTTTAAATTCCATAAGACTTAATTTTCTAATTAAACATGTCTGTGGACAAGTCACTAGGTTAGGGTGTGGCAATGGGCATACGCATGTCTAGGATTGGATCTAGGGATAGATTGGTACTTAAGCGGCCCTAGTGGCCCACCTCCTCTTTTCTGGAAACCTACCTAGTGTATAGTATCTGTTCACTTTAGCCGCGAGGACTTGTTGATGGGCCAAAGTTCATAGCTAAAACCCGAAAGGGACCAAAATACCCCCTATTTGGGAAATTACCAAAATACCCTTGATTTGCAAAATTACCAAAATACCCCTAGTTTGTGAAATTACCAAAAAACCCCTAGTTTGTAAAATTACCGAAATACCCCTGGTTTGCAAAATTACCAAAATACCCCGGTCTGTAAAATTACCAAAATACCCCTAGTTTGTATAACTAACGAAATACCCCCCGATTACAAAATTATTGAAATACCCCAGATTACAAAATTACCAAAATACCCTTAGTGTGTAATTATCATTTTACCCCTAAACGATAAATTATCGTTGTACCCTCGTGGTAGTACTAATGTTGTCGGTGTTAATTGTATGATTGATTATGATCGAGATGCACTGCATTCATGGATTAGTTATGAGTAGAATTACCGAATTACCCTTGGTAGGTAAATTATGAAAATACCTTTGGTGGGTAAATTATGAAAATACCTTTGGTAGGTAAATTACAAAAATACCCTTGGTGGGTAAATTATGAAAATACCCTTGGTGGGTAAATTACAAAAATACCCTTGGTGGGTAAATTACGAAAATACCCTTGGTGGGTAAATTATGAAAATACCCTTGGTGGGTAAATTACGAAAATACCCTTGGTAGGTAAATTATGAAAATACCCTTGGTAGGTAAATTACGGAAATACCCTCGATGGGTAAAATGACCGATATGCCCCTAGAGGGTAAAAATGACGAGAACGCCCCTACATGTTATATGATTAATCTTGTATGTGATTTATGATGGTTAACGTTTGATAATTATTGTATGTTGCATTCATGTGTTATTATGTTGCATGGGGATGAGATTATTCGAAAGGAAAAGTGCAAATAGGATAGCATGGTCGCTTGACGACTGTGGATCCACCGAAGGCTTTTAGCCACCGAGCAGCTATGCTGCATCGATAAGTTAGTGCCGCAACTGATGCTACATAAGGAGTGTAGGGATGGGTTGGTAGATTAAATCCCCACAGGAGTGCAAGGTTGGACATGAGTCGGAGTGCAGGGTTGGTATGGGCATTAATGCATTGCATATGTGGTTTTATTTGAGATGGGTTCAGGCCCAGATAAATATGATTTGTGACATTTATGGGTTAAGGCCCAACTGAGGCTTTTATGGGCTAAGGCCCAATTGCTACCGTTACTGAAATGGGTTTCGGCCCAAACTATTGTGATTCATGTTCTTATTGATGAGGGTTATGCACACTGAGTTTTCGTAAACTCACACCCTCTTTTTAATATTTTTTTCTTAGGTAATCCTCAGTAAGAGGTTCGACGTGCTGGAGGACTCGGAGGTGGCCACACTACGAGCAATTTTGGACTTTAGTATTTTACTTATTTTTAACTTGGGTTAATATTTTGTAATAAGGCCTCTCTTAAATTCTGGTTTTAGTTTTGGATTTTTTTTAGTTTATTATGTTTTAAATCTGCTAAACTTTGTATCACAGTTTTCCAAAAAAAATATCTACTTTCAAAATACTACGCTTTCGTGAATAGGTCGTAAACATCACGTTTTCATAAGTCAGTTATTTTAATTAATATTTCGCAATAAACAAAGTTTTTTTTAGGTAATAACTTTTTAATAAATGTCGATTAATACTGAACAAACGCAAACTGGGACTTTAGTTTTTAATATCAAGAAAGGTTTTCAAATGGAACCATGGTTTCTCGAAAAGCACCCCAATGTGACAAGCCAAATTGGGGCCTAACTTCTAGGTTGAGTTTGGGGTGTTACATACTCTATTTACTTTTCCGTGTTTATAGTGATTTCAAAGCTTGCTCGGATTGAGAGTTGTCGGAGATCTCATCACACTATCCAGCCTTTATTTTGGTACTTTTAAACTTGTGTATTGGGTTATATGACATGTATAGGTGTTGAAGTTAATATGGCCTATATGTTTGTAATGTATTTAGACAATTGATTTGGCTTGTAAATGATGTATGTTTTGGTTATGTGTATAGCTATGTGATTTGGATCATTTTGGAAAACTTGTTTATGTATATTTGTGTAAATGGGCTTTTGTTATGTGGTTTATATTTGCTTTGTCAATGCCCTATTGATAATTGGTAATGAAGGTAGCAAATGGTTGAATTTGAGAATGAATTAATATGCTAATTATTAGGCAAAATAATGCATATTTGAAAGTAACCAATCAAGTGAATTCTTGAAGGATATATTGGTATGATTTGAATTGTCAAATTATGATGTTATGAGTATTATGGTTGTCAGTATTGGAATAGCATGATTTTGGCTTGGTTGAAATTGGTTTGAATGCCTATTGTTGATAAGTTTATATGCTATTTGGTATGTGTAGGTGAATGCAAGTTTGGGTGAAAAAGATGGCTTGGAAAATAGCCTATTTTTGTCCACACGAGCAGAGACACAAGCGTATGTCTCAACCGTGTGTGAACACAGCTTGGTGACACGACCGTGTGTGGCACTCGGTTCTCCTGGTAATTATTTAGAAACCAATTCAATAGCTCCACACGGCTCAGTACACAAGAGTGTGACTTGGCCATGTGGCATAAGTCAGTATACCCTCCAGTTTTCACACGGCCTAGCACACGGGCGTGTGAGGCCATTTCGAAGGGTACACGGACTAGTCACACGGGCGTGTGGTTGGCCGTATAACCCAAGTTAGATAGTTTCACGGGGTAGGACATCGACTGGGACACGGCCATGTGATCCAATATTTTGAATGTCCACACGGCTTGTAACATGGACATGTCTTTGGCCGTGTGAGACACACGGCCCGGCCGTATGGGCGTGTCCCCTGTACTTTGAAAATTTTCTATGTTTTCCAAAATTTTTCTGAGTTTTCGGTTTAGTCCCGAATTACTTTTAATGCTTGTTTTTGGCCTCGAGAGCTTGTATTAGGGACTATATGATTGTATTTGAATAATGCTTGTTTAGATATGAGAATTGTATGATTGTTTAATTGATAAGTCCAAAAATGCTCTGAAACCTTATTTCAGTGACGGATGCGAGTTAGGGGTGTTACAGAATTGAATGAATCTGAGATGGAGTCAAAGGCAACCATTTCTGCATGCTTGGAAAGTGAGAATCCTCCAAGTGATTCTTCATCTCAATCTTCGTGTAAATTGCCACCGTTATTGGAATGAGCTTCGGACCGGATTGTTGTGATGCATGTTTTTACTGATGAGGTTTATACACACTGAGTTTTCGCAAACTCACCCCCTCTTTTTAATTTTTCCAAGCAACCCTCAGTAGGCTGTTCGACGTATTGGAGGACTCAGAGGTGGCCACACTATGAGCAGTTTTGGATTTTAGTATTCTACTTTACTTTAAATCATTTTTATGGAGTTGTAATAAGGCCTCTCTTAAATTCTGGTATAGTTTGGGATTTTTAGTTTATTATGTTTTAAATCTGCTCAACATTGAATCTTTATTTTTCCAAAATAATATCAATTTTCAAAACACTACGTTTTCGTAACCAAGTTGTAAACATCATGTTTTATAAGTCAGTTGTTTTAAATTAAGCTTCCACAACAAACAAGGTTTTAAAGGTAATGACTTCTTAATAAATGTCGATTCATAAAAACAATCACAAACTAGGACTTTAGTTTTTAAATATCAAGATGGGTTTTCAATGAAAACGCGATTTTGAAAAAACACCTCAATGTGACACGCCAGATTCGGGCCAACTTCTAGGCAAAATAGCCATTTCGGCTATGACCACACAAGACCAAAAATTGAGGAAGAATTGAAATAGTTTCCATTACCTTGCATAAACAGAAACAGATTGAAAAGGGACCTTTAGTAGATAATTATCACTTTGATTCCTAGGGTTCAGCTTAGACAGAGAGAAGTCGAATGGAGTCCAAGCAGATTTGGCACAAGTAGCAAAAGCCAACAAGGTTTTGGCTTAAGAGAAAAACAAGAGAGAGACAAAAGAAAAGTGAAGAAAATAGGCAACTAGGGTTCGGCTAATATAGGAAACTAATCAACAACAAAAGAAGTAGGGGTTATGCATTTTGTGCTATTCTATGTGTTTGGCTCATTTAGCATGTTATTTTGATGTGTTTGGGGGCCCTGAGGAGGCTCAGGTTCAAGCTAGAGCTTTGGTAAATTTTTCTCTGTAGGGCACTTTAGGGGGAGAGCTAGGGGAAGTAGGCTTTAAGAATATTTATTTGTGTTTGATGACACAAGTTGGGCATGTGGCAGGGAGGTTGTGGTGTCACTGGTAGAGCAAGGGGGAAAGAGTTCGAATCCCCTCTGCCACATTATGGAACTTTATTTTTGGTGCCAGGATGGAGAATAGGTGCCATTCGACTAGGACTCTACATAGTGGCTGTGGAATGAGTCCACAAATTCAAATGATTGGACAAGAGTAGCTTGGGGAATTTGAACTGGTCAAACAATTCAAATTGGTGGATAGAGAGGACTTGGTGGAGAAAACCAAGGGATTTAAGTGGGGGTGTGAGAGTTGGCGAATGTTGGGATGTTGGGGGGAATTTCGACTATGTGATGTAGTTGGCTAGGAATTTTGGCCTTGATGGTGGGTGTTAATAAAAATCGAAAGCTCTTAGGATGTGTGTGCAGAAATTCTCTGCTTGTGATTAAGTAGTTTTGTGTTTTTAGTTTTGGCAAATCAAGTATTTGGGGTCATTTCTTGTCAACTCTTTCTTGCTAGTGCCGAAATACTCAATCCTCATTTCTTCATCTTTTCTTCTCTTCAATTAGGTGTTGGCTGAAACTTCTTTTGCACTACTCTTCTTGTCTATTCTCTTTTACTTCTCCTTAGCCATTGGTTTCTTTTGCGTCACCAAGAGCTGAATCTCTCATTCATCTCCTACTATTTGTTTCACCTCCATAATCGAACCCTAACTTTCTCCTTTACATCTCTATATTCTTCATTAAAATCGAAACCCCTACTTGTTTTGTTCTTGATTAGTTTCTCCATTAGCTAAACTCCAGTTGCCTATTTTCTTCACTTTTCTTTTCGTCTCTCCCTTGTTTTTCTCTTATGCTGAAACCTTGTTGGCTTTTGCTGCTTGTACCGAATCTACTTGGACTCCATTCGGCTTCTCTCTGTCTAAGCTGAACCCTAGGAATTAAAGTGATAATTGTCTGCCAAAAGTCCCTCTTCAATCAGTTTTTGTTTGTGCAAGGTAATGGAATCCTCTATTTTCGGTCTTGTGTGGTCATAGCTGAAATGGCTATTTTGTTTCTTAATGATAGTACGCGGCTAATCTATTCTGTTCTCCTCTTATCGTGGCATGTTTGCATCGGATTAGAATCTATAACCAAGTTTATCTGTGTTTGATTCTTCTTTGACCAAGGTAAGGACTTTCTCTTTAGTCTTATACGAGTAGTTTCTCTCTCGCTTTACTCTGCCTTAACCCAATCTCTTTGTTAGACAACCATTGTTCTCTCTAAAAGTACGGTACTGATCAAAGATTCTCTTCATGGATGCGAGTGCTAGCCAATCTAAGGAGGGGAGTGGACTCGTAGTCTCTGCTCCTAAGTTCAAATGAGGTGCGGTGTCGGTGGTTTGAGACTTTTCACCGGGTTGTGGTAGAGAGCCAACATCCATTTGGGATAGGCAGATAGTGGTTATTTCCGCTAGTGAGAGTAGTGACGATCAATAGTGTTTAGTCCTTCGCGTAATCAGGTGTGTAATGCTCACACCTTCTTTTATTAATTTGCATTAATAACTGTATTGGCTGAAAGCCAAAACGACTATGTCGCCAGCTGACATACCCTTGTGGGTAAGGTTGAAGACACCAGGTAAGTACCTTTATGATTCTGCCTTTTGAATAACATATCCTAAATCTGTGTATGATTTGATTATCTATTGTACATTGGAAATATGAATGCATTCATCATCATACGATAATATGTTGCATGGGCTTTGGGATATGATATTGATTGAAAGGGGAAGTGTAATTCAGTGGTCTAGTACCACAGTGGTTTGGTACCACATATATCAGTGACTATGTCACATTATTTCAGTGGTTTGGTACTACATATATATATATATATATATCAATGACTCTATCACAGTGGTTTGGTACCATAGTGGCCTGGTGGCACAGGTGTTTTGGCTGGTTCAGGTGATGTAAAGGATGGAATACTAGGTTGGGCTAGGCTGCATTGCATACACTTTTTAATATGCCATGTTGTGAGGGCTAAAGCCCAACGTGCTTCTATGGGCTTAGGCCCAGATTGTTTTCGTAAAGGGGAATTACACACTGAGTCTTGGTGACTCACCCCTCTGTTTAATTTTGCAGGTAACCCCTAGTTGAGGATTTGGAGCCGAGGTGAACTCTGAGGTGGCCATGCTTTACTTCGTTCATAAATTTCCTTTCTTTAGTTAAACTTACTTTTAATTTGGGAATCTGTTATGTAATAAGGCCTCCTGGAATTTATAATTTGGTTTCCAACTTATTACGATAATTTATATTATATGAAACGTTAAATTGGGAGTTTTCTAAACAAAATGAAAAACAAACATTCTTTTAATAATGAAACTCAAAATTTTCCTAAAACTACACAAACACTTTTTTTAAATGTCACATTTATGAAATCCCCTAATTTCGACTTTCGTATCACAGAACCCGTATTCGACTATTAGTTCTTTTAAATAAAAGTTGGTAAGAAACCCTTAAAACTGAATTTAATTTTCAAGATGGAAACACAAAACGATAAGTTTTCTAAATTGCGATGTTTTCACTAAAATTTCAAAACTATCTTTCCATATGACATACCAGATTCGGTCGTAACGTATAGACCGGGTTTGGGGTGTTACACTTCGTTTTCTTCTTCAATTTTCATTTACCTTGTATGTGGGGTGTGCCTGGTATTGTTCTCCCAGTTAAACTCTGCTATCATTTCCTAGTTAAACTTTGATTATTCTAGGGATACTTTAGTATGATTAGAACTCTACTTAGCCTATTTACAAGGGTCGTGTATCCCTGTTCCAAGATTCCAATAAGAAAAAAAAAGGTTTTTCTTTAAGGGCAACAAGATATAGCCGCATATGAATTTTGGTGAGAGTTTCATTGTAATTATGTAGAATATTTTATACCCTTTTTTTTTTAGTTCCCTATGATTTTATTTTCTGATTTGCTCTTTCGGATTTTGAGTTTTGTATTTGGGGTCTTTGGTAATGCCCATTTAGTATATTTAGGTTTATTTTCTGTATATTTTACTCTTAATTTTTTACTCATTTTGTGGAAAGTCAAAGCCTCCATTGCCCGTGATTTTTCTCTCTTTGAGGGTTTTCCACCTAAAATATTTGTATTCATTATTCTCCACTTTTATTATCTCGTTGTTTATACGAGTCAAATCCCAATAATATAAACAGAAGTTTTTACAAGGTAAACGAAAATTAAAGAAGAAAATAAAGATTGAGATGAAGAATCACTTGGAGGATTGTCATTTTCCAAGCACGCAGAGATGGTGGGCCTTTGACTCCATGTCAGATTCCTTGAATTCACACATCGTAACTATTTGAGTTAAAGTGTTATGCAAGTGATTTTTTAGACTATTGGCAATGGACTCTAAAATTATTTATCATCGAACATAAAAGTAATTTATATATTTTATTTTAATTGGATTTTATCCATTTTAAGGAAGTGTAGAACTTGGCTAATTTTATTCTAAATTTATTATTTAAGTATTGGAAATCGACTTGTCTTAAAAGAGTAAAAAAATCCAAAAGAGTAAAAAACCAAAAGTTTTGGATTTTTTACTCTTTTAAGACAACTAATATTTCAATATTTAAATAATAAATTTAGAATAAAATTATCCAAGTTCTTCACTTCCTTAAAATGGATAAATATCCAACTAAATTAAAATATATAAATTACTTTTATGTTCTGATGATAAATAATTTCAGAGTCCATTGCCAATAGTCAAAAAAAAATCACTTGCATAACACTTTAACTCAAATAGTTACGATGTGTGAATTCAAGGAATCTGACATGGAGTCATAGGCCCACCATCTCTGCATGCTTGGAAAATGACAATCCTCCAGGTGATTCTTCATCTCAATCTTCATTTTCTTCTTTAATTTTTGTTTACCTTGTAAAAACTTCTATTTAGATTATTGGGGTTCGACCTGGATAAACAACAAAATAATAAAAATAGGGAAGAATGAATAGAAAATTTTTATTTGGAAAACCCTCACAGAGGGAAAAACCATGGCAATGGAAGCTTCGATTTTCCACAAAATGAGTAAACAATTGAAAGTAAAATATGCAAAAAATAAACCTAAATTTACTAAATGGGCATTACCAAAAACCCCGAACACAAAACTCAAAATTTTAAGATGCACATCAAAAAACAAAACCCTTAATCTCATAGGAAACTCACAAAAAGGGGTATAAAATACTCTACATAATTACAACAAAACTCTCACCAAAACTCATATACAACTACATCTTGTCGCCTCTAAAGAAAAGTTTTTTTTTTTCTGATTGGCCTTGAAACAAGGATACAAGACACCTTTAAATAGGCTAAGCAGAGTTCTAATTATACTAAAATATCCCTAGAATAAATAGTGATTTAATGGGAAAAGATAGAAGAGCTTAATTGGGAGAAAAATACCAAGCACACCCCATATACAAGGTTGTGATGAAGAAACACTTAGAGGATTTTCATTTTTCAAGCATGCAGAGATGGTTGCCTTTGACTCCATCCTAAATTCTTTCAATTCACTCATCGTAATTATTTGAGTTAAAGTAATATCCAAGTGATTTTTTGGACTATTGAAAATGGATTCGAACTTATTTATCATAAGAATATAAAAGCAATTTATATATATATATATATATATATATATTTAGTTTAGTTGGTTTTATCCATTTTAGGAAATTGAAGAACTTGGCTAACTATTAGTCTAAGTTCATTATTTAAATAATAGAAATAATAGTTGTCTTAAAAGAATAAAAAATCCAAAAGTAGTTGGTAGCTTTTATTATTTTTTAACAATAAAGAGGTCGGTATCTAACATGCATAGGAAAATAATTTAATGTTGTAGATTTTTATGGAAGTCTTACCTAGGTTTTTGCTATTTTTTGTTGTAATAATTGGATGGTAAATGTGGATATCTATACATAGATTTAGGTTATTTCTTGTACATGGTATTTAGGCAGAATTTTGGATTTTTCATATTTGAATTATTTCGAGTTGTATCATTTAAATTCTATACTAGAGCTATCCAATTTAGCATGGCTGCACAAAATAAGGAGAATGAGAACAAATAGAAAAAGTTGACAATTTGCAAGAAAAGGGAATCACACTCAGGTTTTTACGAGAATTGCACTTTCTCCTTGTTTTCTCTTAACCACTAAGTCAATTACTCATCATTGACATAACCTTACAATATTTATTTTAAAAACAAGGCGTGTCACGTATTAGGGTTTAAAGAAAAGCTTGCAAAATAATAATGGTTCGAGAGAAGGGATTTGAACTTGAGTTTCAATGATAGTTTCACTAACAGTTAACCAATAGACCAATAAATCATTTATTTCCTAAAAATGCATAGATAATCTCAAAAATAAGGCATGGCCACTCTCTCTCGGTTCACAAACTCAATTCTACTAACACTCAATTTTAGGGAGGTGATAAGCTGACTATGGGTCCCAACCAATAACAATGTTGTTTCATAGGTTAAGTCGTAAGGTTATGAGGGGTCCTACCTCGAGGTGATTGGATCGAAAAGGCCACTAGGGATATAGTGTGTGATACAGAGCAACGCCACATAGTACAATGTGTCGAATGTGATAGGACAGTCTTTAGCATAACATTAGTAATATACGGACTAACATGAATCATATGATGAAATATAAGTACAGTAAAATTAAAATTACAAGATAAATATTTATTTTAAAACATTATTTCTCAAGTATTCTCTATATTATAATAAAACCTTAATTAAATTTATTCAAATAATTTAACTTATTCAAATTTGATTAAATTATATTTGAAAAATAAAAATAAATTAAATAGCTCTAGTGTAAAATCTAAATGATACAACTTGAAATAATTTAAATTTGACATATCCAAAATTTTGCCCAAATACTATGTACAAGAAATAACCTAAATCTATGTATAGATACCCACATTTACCATCCAATTATTACAACAAAAAATAGCAAAAACCTAAGCAAGACTTCCAAATAAATCAACAACATTAAATTCTTTTCCTATGCATGTTAGGTACCTACCACTTATTATCAAAAAAGTAATAAAAGCTACCTACCACTTTTGATTTTTTTTTTTTTTTTTTACTATTTTCAGAAAACTCATATTTCCAATATTTAAATAATGAATTTAGAATAATAATTAGCCAAGTTGTTCGCGCAAAAGGAAAAAAAAGCAACTGAATTAAAAAAATATAAATTGCTTTTATATTGTAATGATAAATAATTTCAAAGTCCATTGTCAATAGTCTAAAAAATCACTTGGATATCACTTTAAATCACATAGTTACAGTGTGTGAATTGAAGGAATATGTAACCTCCCAAACCTCAAATAGAAATTATAGTTAGATTAAGAAGGTTACATTAGCCACTAAAATGGCTAAGCTAACTTACGTTAATTTTGAACATCTTCAATAACCTCATTTTAGAGAAAAATCGTAATTTTACTTTTGTGTTAATTTAAAACATTCATTTATAAAGTCAATTGTACTTAAGATTCATTTTATTTTTGATAGTGTTGTTTTAGAAAACCCATTTGCTTGTCTCTCTTCTTTGTAAAAACTCAATGTTAAACTAATGCAATGGAAAAAAAAAAAAAAAAACCATTTTTCAAGTCGTTTTTTAAACCTAGTTGCCTTATTGATTTTTTTTTTCAAAAATAGTTTCTCTGCAATGAAACGAAATTTAGGGGCCAATGTCAAGTATTACTTAAGCCATATGTCATGCTTTTTTCAATTTTATGTTTGAGTAATCCATCCATGCAAAAATCCCTATATGAAAAGTTATCAAGCCATAGACCAGAAATAATTAAAAATTACAAACCAAAACCAATAGAGACTTATTAATAATACTTACTAAAAATAGTCTGAGGTTCAAGGTGATTCTCTATATGCTAGGTCTAGTCTTAGTTTCGAGATTCACCTGAAAAGTTAAACACTATGGGGGTGAGCTTATGAAAGCTCAGTGTGAGTCAAACAATTATTTAAATAGACATAAATATCAAATACAGCGAAACATGTTAGCAATAACAGAAGAACACATAACCATTATTGGAATTTCATATCATTATATAGCCATTATCGAATCGATGTCAACGGTGTGTGAGCATGGGTCATCATTCATTCAAGTAACAATCATTAATTTCGATACCATTTAATACAATACAATACAATACATACAAAAAATCAATAACATTCGAGTATGTCGTGAGCATGATGCAATGTAAAGAGGTTCCTACCCATTCATCCATCCATTACACACCACGTGTTCCCTAGAACCCGTGTGCCAAACTCCAACGTATTCGAGCAAAGCTCGACGTGGTAGAAACCACAGTATAATATAAATGCAGAAAATATGTCGAATAATATATAAAGCAATAAAATTGTCAGTATCATATAATGCGATAAAATCACCGATCCCCTCGGTGCTCCAAGTGCAGTGCAGCGACTAGGTATAAATGCAGACTTAATATGTCGCTAGTACTCCATATAAGTCCTTTGACAACCACAAATAACCCACCCCAATGTATATGCAATATGTCACAAAATCTCATACATAGCCATAAATCATACTTTCACAATTTATTGGCATTTTCAATATATGCCCTCAATTTTCAAATACTTTCAGTGAATGGAAATAATATTCCAACTTTCAAGTTATCAATAAAATTGTATCATTCAACAATTCACAATTTCATATTCATTTAAAACTTTTCTTTGGGTGCATGTATAACAGTCTTTCGAACATATCATAACAAATCACTTGTATGAGCATATACTACATAAACCTTATTTCATTCATAATCATGCTATACATACAACCAATCATACATAAAATTACCAAACATTCATGAAAATGTCAAACATTCAATCATTCAGTCAAACCAACAACATTGTTACCATGCCATGCCAAATAGTTAGGGCTCCAAACATACCTGATTTGACCTCTTTTAAAATTAATTACTTAGCTAAATAGCCAAGGCCAATCAGCAAGCAAAATTATTATTCATAACATAAAATCATTATTAATATTTAAGTTTTTGAGTTTGGACCCCTACCTTATTTTCATTCTTTCGCAGCACACTAGCAAATCTTGTTGTTTTTTAATAAACTTTAATACGAACCTAAATTAAATTAAATCAGTATATAAATTAGTTAATAAACCTCTTATACAAACCTTAAACATCAACTTATGGGTTCAATCCAATCATCACAATTACAACTATTTTTTGAGCCCAACCTAGTTAGATTTCTTACACTGTTTTGATGCGAATCATACGAACGAATGTCTTTCGGCTTTACTGTTGATTTGCAGCGTTTGGGTCAGCACCTAACACATTTAAATACTTGAAAATCAGTAGCTAATATTGATTAAAATCCTTCATTTAATCAATCAATAACCTTTTCCCAAAATCTATGTCGACACAACAAACAAGTTTACAATTACCTATACTTACACTTCCCCAATTGTCAGATTCAAATTGTCGATTGATCAAGAATGAATTTAAGTAATTATCATTTGATTGAAGGATGATTATGAGGGGTTTAATAAATCAAAATAATTCTGGAAAACTATGGGAAAAAATTAAAGAAAAACAGCCCCCTTTCCTTGCCCATAGGCGTGCATACCACCACCGCGGTGGTTGAATTGGGGCTGATTTAAAACCACTTTCAAAATCAATTAAAAAGATGGAAAAATACCCATTAAATTTTTAAAAATCCCCCAAATTCAGTTTTGGAAATTTATGTTTTTATTTAAAAATATTTATCAAGAAATTGGGAGAAAACAAGAACTTACACTAGCTAGATGAAAAGGGTGACAATAGAGTTCTTTTGAGGCATCAATTGAGGCTGGTCTTGAGTGCTAAAATTTCAAATTTAAGGATGAAAATTTTATGAAAAAATGGAAGAAAGAAGAGGAAAATAATTGTTCAAGAAGCTGCTGCAAAAATAAGAGAAATTGATGGTGAATCTTGGTGGCTTAGACGGCGCCACACAAGGGAAGAAAGAAAGAAAATTGAAGAGAAAAGAGGAGAGAAACAGGGTGAACAGCTAGGGTAGGGAAAAGTTGACTTAAAGGGTAAAAAATACAAGAAAAATTTTTATTTATTCTTAGGGTTCAAGGGTATGGATGACACACATTAAAAAAAAAAAAAAGAGATTTTGCAAAACTTAATTATTTAGTAAAGGAAAAATTTCGAACTTGAGACCTTAATCTAAATTTCATACTTTTCCATTTATCAACTAACCACTAGTATATTTCCTTATTTTTGAAATAATTTTCAATATTTATTTTAAAAACAAGTCGTGTCACATATTAGGATTGATACAAAATTTGTAAAATAATAAAAATAATGCTAAGGAAGGGATTTGAACTTAGGTTTCAAAGAACGTTTCACTAATACATAACCAACGAACCAATACCTCATTTATTTCTTAAAAATGCAAAAATAATCTCAAAAATTAGTGCATTACTACTCTCTCTCGATTCACACACCCGATTCAACTAACCCCCGATTTTTGGGATATTACATAATCTGACATGGAGTCAAATGCCACCATCTCTTCATGCTTGGAAAATGGCAATCCTCCAAGTGATTCTTGATCTCAATCTTCATTTTATTCTTTCATTTTTTTTTTTTTTACCTTGAAGAATTTCTTGGTTAGATTATTGGGGTTTGACTCGTATAAACAACGAGATAATAAAAGTGGAGAAGCACAAACACAAATATTTTACATGGGAAACCCTCAAAAAGGAACAAATCATAGGCAAAGGAGTCTTCAATTTTCCACTAAATGATTACACAAACCAGAGAAAAATATGGAGAAAATACTCTCCATAATTACAATGAAACTCTCACAACAACACATTCGGCTACATCTTGTTGCCCCTAAAGAAAAGCCTTTTTTTTATTGACATCTTGAAACAGGGATGCAAGACCCATTTAAATAGGCTAAGTAGAGTTCTAATCATTGTAAAATGTCCCTAGAATAATCAAAATTTAACTGGGAAAAGATAGCAGAGTTTAATTGGAAAAAGAATACGAGGCACACCCAACATATAAGGTAAACAAAAATTAAAAATTCAGATGAAGAATCACTTGGAGGATTGTCATTTTTGAAGCATGTAGAGATGGTTGCCTTTGACTCCATTTCAGATTCCTTCAATTCACTGACTGTAACTATTTTAGTTAAAGTGATATCTAAGTGTTTTTTTAACTATTGAAAATGGACTCTGAAATCATTTATCATAAGGATATAAAAGCAATTTATCTATATTTTTAGTTCAATTAGTTTTTATCCATTTTAGGGAAGTCAAGAACTTGGCTAACTATTAGTCTAAATTCATTATTTAAATATTGGAAATATGTGTTGTCTATAAAGAGTAAAAAATCCAAAAGTGGTTGGTACATTTTATTAATTTTTTTAACAATGAAGTGGTAGGTATCTAACATGCATAGGAAAATTATTTAATGCTATTTATTTGGAAGTCTTACCTAGGTTTTGGCTATTTTCTGTTATAATAATTGGATGGCAGAAATAGGAGTCATCCACTTAAGATGTAATGAGCAAGCAAATAATAAAGTTATCAAATATGGAAACATGAGGTTGTTAAGCGTGACTCTAGCCAAGTTCTTCACTTCCTTAAAATGGATAAAAACCAGCTAAATTAAAAAATAGATATAATTAATTAATTAATTGAACCCTAGGAGCCAAGAGTGCTTTGCTTAGTATCTTAGAAAAACCAGCCTCTACTGCAGCTTGGGATGGAGGAAAGTGGTGGCAACAAAGGGTTGAAGGATGAAGAGGTCTCCTTTTTGGCGAAAGAGCTCATTCAACTATCAGTGAAGAGTTTGGCAGTGAAACCAAGCGAAAAGCCTACGTTGATCTGCACTATATGGACAGAGAAGTCTTATAACCCGGATATCTTCAGGGCACAGATGAAGAGTATTTGGAAAACAAAGGGAAAATTTGAGATCCAATTAGCAGGTCAAAATCTTTTCATGATTAATTTTGAGTTTGAAGAAGATCTAGAGACAATCTAGAAGGTCAGCCATGGTTATTCAGAAAGCAGTTAGTTATTTTTGATAGATTGCTTAGATCGACAGAAAGGAGTAGAATTAAGCTTGTTTCGTCCCTGTTTTGGGTTAAAATTGGGCCATGTTTACCAGAATTTGATAAAAAAGACTTGATGCATGCTATTAGGGCAACTTTTGGAGGAATTATTAGTTCTGAAATAAACAGTGAATTCTGTAGGATTAGAGTTAAGTTATATGCAGAAACCCCTTCGCAGGGGGATATTTGTATTAGATGATCAAGAAGAATTTTGGATTTCTTTTAAATATGAAAAGTTACTGACTTTCTATTTTGGATGTGGTAGAATGGGGCACGCTCTTCCAAGCTGTGAGGTGATAAAACTTGTAGAAAAAGATAAAATTAGAGATGATCCACCTTTTTCATTAGCATTAAAGGCATAAATCAGTTTATTTGGAAGAGAAAGTTTAAAGTTAAATGCCTTCTCAAGAAAGAAAAAGAATCAATGTTTGTACATGGATCTGTTGGAGGAAAGCCGAGAGATGGGGCTACAAGGAGGGATATTTGGGAGATGAGACAAACAGATGATCTACAACTATTAGGAGTGGAGAAAGTGCTGAAATTTCAAGAAGAAGGGATGATTGTAGATGAGGAAGATCATGAATGAAGCGGTGAACAAGAAGTAATTTTGAAATCAGCCAGGAAAACCAGCTGGAAAAGAATTAATTCTGTGATAGGGATGGATCCGTATAATGAAGAAAGCATAGCGCGTAAGAGAAAATTGATAGAGTTCGGTGTTGGGGATTATGAGGAGAAAAGAATCTTTGAAGATACAGTCAAAAGAATGTAGTATGACGTCAAGATCCAAAAAGTAAGGAGGGTTCAGAATTGTTAGTAGAAAACTTGGGAAAAGACAATTCTCCTAACCAATGTAGATCGACAGCTGCTAGATGGCAAGCCAACCGGACGCAATGAAAATCATTTGTTGGAACCTTCGTGGTTTGGGGAACCCATGGGCAGTACGAAGGCTTTGGTTCTTGCTGAAGCAACATAACCCCAATATGGTTTTCTTTATGGAGACCAAAATTGATGACAAGCGTATGAAAAAAATCAGAAGAAGATGTGGTTTTGTGAATGGAATTGATGTAGGAGCAGAGGGCTCGAGAGGTGGACTTTTTCTAGCATGGAGAGAAAAAATTGAGGTCAGATTCAAAACCTTCTCAAAAAATCATATTGATGTGCTGATTGAAGAAAACAATGTGAATAGAGAATAGAGATTTACAGGATTTTATGGGTTGCCTTATGTAAGTGATCAAAACACTTCGTGGAATTTGTTAAGGACATTGGGGCAAGAACAACGCTGCCCGTGGTTGGTTAGTGGTGATTTTAATGAAATTATGTAGTCTTTTGAAAAAAGTGGAGGCCAACCGAGGGAGGACAGGAAAATGGCAGCCTTTCGCGAGGTTTTGGATGAATTTTAATTACTGGATATGGGATTTCAGGGAACATGGTTTACATGGGAGAGGGAAGTTATAGGAAATGAATATAAAAAGTGACTGGATAGGGGTGTGGCCAATGAAAAATGGATGCATCTCTTCTTAAAGGGCAATGTTCGTCATTTAGTTAATTCAATGTTAGATCATTGTCCTCTCCTTATTCACACAAACAATGAAAAAGTTTTAAACGAAGCCCATGATTTAAATTTGAGGCATGATGGACCTTAGAAGAGTCATTTGAGCAAGAGATTAAAAAGTCATGGGAATCATCAAACTGGTCGATTTTTGAAAAGTTGGAAAGACTAAAAACTAGCTTGACAAGGTAGGAAAATTTAATTTAAAAAGGTAGAGATGGTCTGAAAATGAAGCTCACAGAGGAACTAGGAACTCTATTGGAAAGTGAGAGGAATGGTGATACAATGGAAAAGCTAATTGATACCAAAATTAGATTAAATACGGAGATCGATTAAGAAGAAATGTATAAAGAGAAGAGAGCAAGGGCCAATTGGCTTCAATTAGGGGACAAAAACTTAGCCTTTTTTCCATAAATATGCCTCAACTCGTAGAAGGATCAACACAATCAATAGGCTAGAATCAGTGGAAGGGCAAGAAATTACTGAAGATCTAGGAATTAACGAAACAACCTCAAACTACTGTCAAAACTTATTTTCGTCTAATGGTGTGGGAAATTCATCATACTTACTAACGGGTGTTGGTACTAATATTTCCTCTGAAATTAATACAGCTTTGCTATCAATATATACGGTGGAAGAAGTTCATCAAGCGCTACAAGGGATGGGGCCCACTAAAGCACCAGGTTGTGACGGCTTTCCAGCTTTATTTTCTAGAAATACTAGCATATTATGGGTAAAGATGTTGAAGTTTTTGTCTTGAAATTTTAAATGAGGGTAAGGATTTTGAATCTACTAACAGTACATATATAGTGCTTATTCCAAAAACTCTAAACCCTACAAACCTTGTTAATTTTAGATCCATTAGCGTATGTATAGTTCTATACAAAATAGTGGAAAAAAATAGCAAATAGACTTCAGAACTATATTGGAAGACGCATTTATAGTGCTCAAAGTGCTTTTGTTCTAGGAAGATTAATTTTGGATAATGTGCTGATTGCCAATGAAATTCTTCACACATTGCATCAAAAGCATACTGGGAAAAAAGGGTTTATGGCGGTTAAGCTAGATATGAGTAAAGCCTATGATAGAGTTGAATGGGGTTTTTTAAAGGATGTAATGCTCCGAATGGGATTTGTAGAGGAATAGGTTACATTTGTCATGAAATGCGTCTCAACAGTCTCCTATGCAGTGAATATTAATGGAAATAGAGGCAGGATTTTTCAACCTACTAGAGGATTACGACAAGGCGATCCGTTTAGCCCCTATCTTTTTTTTTATTTGTAGTGAGGGACTTTCAACTCTAATTAGACTGGTAGTTAGGGAGGGAGTTCCAAAAAGAGTCAAGGCGAGCAGAAGGGGACAGGCGATATCACACCTTTTGTTAGTAGACGATTGTATCTTGTTTGGAGAAGCCACAAAGGAACAAGTGGCATTTTAAAATACATTTTGAAAGAATATGAACAATGCTCTAGTCAATGTGTGAATTTTAACAAGTCGACAATTTTCTTCAGCTCTAACACATCAGAGGGGTTAAAGAAGAAATATCGACGTATTGGGTGTGAGATGTTCAACAAATTTGGAAAAATACTTAGGACTTCCTAATGTGGTGGGCAAAAGGAAGAAAGAGTCTTTTCAAAGGACAAGGTCAATCAAAGAATTGGACAGTGGAGTATAAGGCTTCTATCACAAGGGGGGAAGGAGATTTTTATAAAGTCAGTACTTCAAGCAATACCAAATTACACTATGACATGTTTTCTTCTACCAAAGTCTTTATGCTGGAAATTAGAAAACATTTTTGCGAAATTCTGGTGGCAGCATGGAAAGAAGAAGAAGAAAAGGGATACACTGGTGCCAATGGAAATTTTTGTGTCACTCTAAAGAAGAAGGGGTATAGGATTTAGAAATCTGTCTCAATTTAATATCTCTCTTCTAGCGAAGCAAGGATGGAGGATTATTAATAATGAAGAATCTCTTGTCACGCAAGTCCTTAAAGTTAAATATTTTCCAAATGATCAATTTTTAAACTCCAGATTGGGTAATTCGAGTTCTTATACTTGGAAAAGCATATGGGCAACAAAAGATGTTTTGAGTAAAGGTTTATTTTGGCGAGTTGGCACAGGCACTAATATTTCTATTAATAGTGATGCTTGGATCCCAGATACAATAAATTTCAGGTTATCATCAGAGGTTGATTCTATGCGAGATCTTAAAGTTCATACGTTGATAGAAACCAATGAAAGAAAATGAAGAATGGAGTTGATCAAGTATACCTTTGTAGAGGAAGGTGCTAAACGAATCCTCCGAATCCCCTTGGTAGGTGTACCACATGATGACCTTTTGGCATGGGGAGGTGAAGCTTCGAGAGAATTCTCAGTTTGAGCGCCTATAAATTATTACAAATTGCTGATGAAAATCCTAAAGCTTATGCTTTACAAACCATCTATAGGAAATTCTATAAAAAAAAACTATGGTTCCTGAACCTACCAAGAAAAATAAAGATTACAATATGGAGAATTTCATGGAATTATTTGCCTACGAAAGTAAACATGCAACATAGAAAGCTAGTCACGGATACAAGTTGCCCTCGGTGTGGAGAGTGAGCTGAAATGATTGACCATTTATTTCGGTAGTGTCCTGTTACAGTGGAAGTGTGGTCAACATTACTACTCCAAAATGTGCTCACAGCTATTAATAGGGATTTCAAACAGTGGCTTACCTGGATTTTTGAACAGCTCAATCCTCATAAATGCCGCATTTTAGTTGTGCACTCTGGGCAATATAGGGAGACAGAAACTCAAGAATACATAATAAAAAGTTCAGTAAAGGCAAGGAAATAGGAAATTTCATAAACAACTATATTGCAGAACTTGATGGTCTCGAAAGCAGGAAACCAACAAAAAAAAAAAAAACAAGGAGTTGGAGGTGCCCACCTCGAGAATCTGTTAAGATAAACTTTGATGGAGCTTTCGACAAAAAAAACAATATTTTAGCTTCAAGAATCATAGCAAGAAATGACAAAGGATGTATTCTTTTATCATGCTCTGAAACCCATAAGGAGGTCACTTTAGCCTTTGCGGTGAAGCACTTGCATGCCGAAAAGCGGGCAAAATGGGAATGGAAAATACATGGCCGGAAGTTATTGTTGAAGGCGACTCCCTTGCAGTGATCAAAAAATGTAACAGTAAAGATTAGGATAAATCAATGATAGGAGGTTACATCTCGTATATTCAATAGATGGTAAATAGACAGATGGTAAATAAAACTAAGCACTTTGTGTTCAAGCATTTTCGAGAACTGCAAACGCCCTT
Organism: Gossypium rotundifolium; assembly: GCA_025506655.1. NCBI lineage: Eukaryota > Viridiplantae > Streptophyta > Magnoliopsida > Malvales > Malvaceae > Gossypium > Gossypium rotundifolium. The sequence continues at coordinate 51,649,115 of CP106734.1, forward strand.
GCCCATAAAATTGCAATAGAAACTTTAAAGAGGAAAAAAGAGTTTTACCAGGAAAAGAAAGTCTTAGAGTACGTTGAGAATCAGAGGTTCCTGGATGGGTACGCGAACCAGATTGAAAGGGAGATTTCGATAGAAGGCTTGGGAAAGGGAAGCTAAAGAAATGAAAAGATTCTTTTTGAGAGAAAATAGCGTCCTAGAGAAGTGAAATCGTCAATCAAGGGAGCAGTTATGATGACAGAGGTTTGATAGATTTCAAACGTTTCTGATTGGGCATTAGTGTCGGTGGAGTTAGTATTTCAAGATTAGTCTGTAGATGTCTTCAAAACATATAGATTTTTCTTCCGATTTTCTTTACTTTATTTTGGGCCTCTTTACATTTGGGCCGTTTTCTTTTATCAGTTGGTTTTATTGGACTCTTGTTTTTGTAATTTGTTTCTATTATAATATAAGCCCAATTGATATTTTATTCATATATATATATATATATATATAAATTGCTTTTATATTTTGGCAATAAATAATTTCATAGTCCATTTTCAATAGCCTAAAAATCACTTGTATATCACTTTAACTCAAATAGTTACGATAGGTGAATTGAAGGAATCCCACATGGAGTCAAACGCCACCACTCTGCATGCTTGGAAAATGACAATCCTCTAGGTGAATCTTCATCTCAAAGCAAATAGTTGTGCCTAGTGCTATAAATAGGTTTGACACCTAGTGTCTCATTGGATAAACCGAAGCAAATTGGTACGTAATGCCTCATCGACTCGTAGTCAAAGTAACACTGAACTCTTCTTATCCTATAGCATGTCAACTATATCTGAATCTATCCAAACAGTTAATAAGGTATTCATTACTCAATTTATTATTAATCAATCAAATCAAGAAGTCCATACATATATCATAGCTCATCACCACATTAGTATAATTCCACATTTCAAATAATATTTTATATATTTATATATTTATATATTATTTTATTTTAATCTAGTCAATTCAATTCTTTTTACATACAACCAATTTTAATTGATTCAATTCGCTTAGATTTATCGAATTATCACTTTATCATCTATCATAACTTATTTCAAACCAATACAAAGTCAATTCATTAATTTATCGAATTATACTATCTTCAATTACATTCAATTTAATCCTTTATCTCACCTTTTCGTACCGAAGTGTAAACGATCAAAATTTTAATTAAACATATTTACAATTATAATTTTAAATACATAAAAATTTAACACAAACATACCGTATGAACTTACCTAATACAACCAACAAGCAAATTTGTTCGTAGGGACTATTTTGCAACTTCCCCTTTTTTTTCCAATTTTCCTCTGTACGGTTCAATCATTGATCTATATAATAATTAATTTAAATTTACTAAATTAAAATACATTATCATATTCATTTTTATGTATATAACTTATAATTTCTATTTTACAATTTTTTCCTAAACTTTTACACTGTGTTCAATTTAGTCTCTAACACTGAAACTATTAAAAATTTCACATTAAAGCCCCAATACACATAACCGATTATAATTCCACCCCTAATCAGCCTTCAATCACTTAAAAATTACAATATTTTCATACTAAGTTGGACATTTTTACATATTAGTCCTTAAATGCAAAACTAACAAAATTCACTTAACAAAATAGTCCTAAAACATTTCCAAGCTTCAAAATCTTCCATTTAACATCAAGAACATCCAAAAATCATCAATGAAATTTTTAACAAACTTATACAGTTTTGAAAATGAAGATACGATTTAACTGGACCTAGTTGCAACGATCTCAAAAATATTAAAATTACTAAAAACGAGTAAAGAAATTGCTTACATGCAAGGAAGACAAATCGGTCAAATTCTACAAGCTTTCATCCATGGAGTTTTAGTCTTTGCAAAGAAAAAAGAATGATAAAATTTTCCATCCACTTATGTTTTATTATTTTTTAACTTAAATTTAACTTAACTTTTATTATAATATTATTATTAAAACCAAGTATAAACCGACCATTAAACCAAAAAGTGGTAAATTACCATTTAAATCCTTCAACAAACTTTAACTATGCACCTATGCTAATAATAATCAATAGTGATGATGTTTTACGTCTTTTATGTTTTAGTCCTTTTTCTTTAATTAACCATCCAAACACTAGAATTTCTGGATCAAACTTCAATTCACTTATATAATAGCTTTATAAATATTGAATAAAAATATTCATGGGCTCGGTTTACAAAAATGAGGTCCTAATACCTCATTCTCCAAAACCACTAGACTTTCTGTAACATCCGGGATCTAGGGGCTTTGCATCTTTTGTGTTTTCTACATATTGATGTGTTATGCTTGTTGTTTGGATATGATTGGGGGCCTCGGAAGTTATGGGGTTAAGCCGAAGTTTTGGTGGAATTTTAGTTTAGGGCACTTTAGGAGGATAGCCAAATAGGAGTAGGACTTTAGGGGTTGTTTGTTGTGTTTAGTGACACAAGGAATGCAGTGGAAGAGTGGCAAGGGAACGCCACTTAGCATGCATGGAGTGGTGTTACAAGGAGTTGAGAGGGAGGAGGTTCGAAACTCTTAAGTAGTAAGGGAGTATTATTTTTGGCTCAGGCAGGGGAGGTGGTTGGATGGCAATCAAACTCTAGAAGAGAGAGGTATGACTTCGTCAAGCATTTCAAATGATTGGTGGAGAGAAATTTAAGGAGTTTGAATCATTCAAACTGGTTTGAATGATTGAATCATTCAAACTGGTTTGAATGAGTGGAAGAGAGGAAAAGTAGGAGTGATGGAAGGGACGACACAGTGGGGGAGTCCTAGCCAAAACTTTAAGGAGTGTAAGAGGTGGTGAGCATTCGATTTTGGGCAAAGGAGGGGGTGCCAAAATTTGGTATTAGTTATTCTCATTCTCTCTTTTTTTGAAAATCACCTAGCCAATTTCCACTCTTTTCTTCTTTTGTGACCTTTAGCTGAAATTAAGAAGACCATTTGGGACATAATTCTTTCAGTCACTTTTCCATTCATTCTCTAGAAACTGAAACCTTGTTCTTCTATTCCCCTTTCTATTTCCTCTTTTTCCTTTCATGAACTTCTCTCTTGTCGAATTCTCTTGACTTTCCTCATCTTATTCTTGTTTCTTCTTCCATTCACTAAAAGCTGAAACCAAACCTTCATTCTTCCTCTTAGTCAAAACCTCTAAGTCTCAACATTTCTTCTTTTTTTTCTTAAACTATTCACCATAGCCGAATTCTCATCTCAAAGTATAGTAAGTTTTCATTTTTCTCTTTTCTCTTTTCTTTTCCCTCTAGGCCGAATCGGTTCTTAACCTCTTTTTGGGCTTTATTTTTCACTATTCTTCTCTGGTAGCCGAATCTTCTCTGTCCTGTCTGTTAGTGCCGAATCCTGAAGATAATTGAGGGCGAGTAGGTGAAGTTGGTTTTGGCTGAATGGTGAAAGGAGGGTTCAAGTTCCCTGTTTGGTCAAAAGGCTACCTCCTGTAACCCATTCTCTTTTAGCCAAATCTCATTTTGTTTTTGTGTAGGTGTGAAATCAATGTTTTAATCCAAGTCTGCTAACTTCGGGATTCAATCGATTTGGGTAAGAAGATTCATCCTAGTCGTACTATCAATCGATTTATCTTCTATCTGTCATTTTAACCTTGTTGGGTGAATACTCAAATCATATCTCTTATAGTGAATTTTGATCGAAGCTTTTGATGGATGCAAGATATATACAAGTTGGTGAGGGAGGTAAACCTTCGGGTTTGATCCCTAGGTTCAAGAAGAGAGTGGTATCTACTGTTCGTGATTGGCCACCAAGTTGTGGGCCAGTTTCTGAGTAGAGTAGTAGACAGATAGTCGTGATCCCAGCCAGTGAGAGCGTTGACTTCGATAGTTTAGTGTTGTGCGTAATCAGGTGTGTAACTTCTCACACCATTTATAATGTTGTACTAGTGTAATATTATATTCTATTAAATACCGAACCTCGGTATGACTACTGAGTTGCCCTTGGAGGGTAAAGGCGAGACATTAGGTTAGTGCTTACAGTTACATCAAATAAATGGCTATGAGGAGATGACATGATATACGTTATGAGCATTCTATACATGCATACTGAAACTTGTTGTATCTATGCATTAAAGTTATTATGTTTGCATGGGATTTGGATTATGTTACTAAAGGGGAAGTGTTGTAGTGGCCCTACCACGATCTGTTGTAGTGACTCTGCCATGATCTATTGTAGTGGCTCTTCCATGATCTGTTGTAGTGGCTCTGCCACGATCTGTTCTGGTGACTATGTCACGATTCTGACGATGAGCAGCTAACTACAACATGACTGCCATCGATGGTGTGTAGCGATGAGGGTTGATTGTAGAAATCCCTATTGGTGTGATTGGCAGGTATATGTGGTGTGTAACGGATGGAGATATAGGATTGGAATGGGTTCTGCATCATTCTGGCATATGTTGTTCTATTGCTCTATTCTGTAGGGCTAAGGCCCAATCTGGTAGTGCTTGAGTGTTGCACACTGAGTCCTGTGACTCACCTTGTTGATTAACATCTTTTCAGGTAGCACATAGTGCAACGGACCAGGCTGGAGAGGAGCACAAGGTGGCCATGCATGGTTTTGTTTCATTTCAGTAAAGAACTTTACTCATTTCCAATAACTGGTTTTGTTTTCACACTGTAATAAGGCCTCTATAAATCGGGTTTTAAGTTTTGAATTTATTTTAAGTTTTAGACACTAGTTGAAATAACAATATATTTTAAAAAGGAAACACAAAGGCAACGTAATTTTCATGCGAGTAAATTATTCAGTAAATTATTGTCTTTTGCGACAAAACACTCGTAACATAGACGAATAACATGGGTTTTCAAAAGTCACTTGATTTTGAAACTTGGCAAATTAAACTAGGCTATCATGTAACTACTAAGTTTTCTAAACATCCGACAAAATTTGAAAATGTAGCAGGAGGAGTAAACTAGAATTTTCCATTAAGAACGCAATGTGTTTTATAAATTCTTCTTAGTGACATGCCAAGATCCGAGTCGTGGTATTTGGGTCGTGTTTGGGATGTTACAAATTGGTATCAGAGCTAGGTTTAAAAGCTCGACTTTGGGTTTTGGGTTCAAAATGATTTTTAAGGATGGGTTTTTTTTTAAATATATACATATAAGATGAAATACATATCATTTTTTAGCATGGCACCCGAGTCTCCGGCCTAAGTCTGCCAGGTAAGTTTTTTGATTAGCAAGGGATTTGTATAAAATGACGTGTGCTATGTGAATATACTGCCATGGATGTTAGAACTAAGGAACTATACCTTAAAAGCGAAAACTTTTAGGTTGTATGTGAATTGTGGAAACTACTTGTAATTATCTTTCATGAAATTTTTACTCTCTAATAACAGTGGAAGAAATGCTAATTCATAAAATTTCAAAATCAGATTAAGATAGGATTATAGAGATGAGTAGTAGGGGATGCGACCGCAATGTGCGTGGTTATGGTAGAGGCGAGATCACTGTGTCGGAACCAGTGGGATCTTGTCATGGGTCGGGTAGTGAGATACCGGTACCGCCAGCGGTAGGAGTAGAATTTTAAGACCAAATCGATGGGGATAAGGCAATGTCTCAGGCAATGTTATGGGTTTTAGAGAGAGTTGTTGGGGCGAGTATTGGTACTGGGGCTCAAAAATCAGTGTTTGAATGACTTCGAGCCAATGGAGTAGAAATGTTTAGGGTCGTCTCTAGCGTAGCCCCTAATACTGTTGAGTATTGGGTAGAGGAAAGTTAGCGCATAATGGATGGCCTTGACTACATGGTAGAGGAGAAATTAAAAGGGTGGTGTCTCTTCTTCGAGACGAGGCCTATCAGTGGTGGCTTACGGTAAAAGAGGGTACTCCCGTGGACCAGATTGATTGGGATTTCTTTAAGGTATCATTTCAGGGGAAGTACGTCAGGGCCAGCTATGTTGATGCCCATATGAAGGCATTTTTGAATTTGGTTCAAGGGAGCAAATCTGTGTCCGAGTATGAGGTAGAATTTCTGTGCTTGAGCCGTTATGCTCGAGGTATTGTGATGACTGACTATGAGCACTGCGTACGGTTCGAAGATGGGCTGCGGGATGAGTTAAGAGTGTTGATAGCACCGCAGCGAGAAAGGGACTTTGCCATTCTAGTGGAGAAAGTTAAAATAGCCGAAGAGGTAAAGCGGACAGAGAAGCAGAATAAAGATAAGGATAGGGGTAGGAATAAGAGAAGTTTTGGGCCATCGGGATCATCTAGGGGTGTTCAAAAAGGCCTAGGTTTGATGGGCTAGCTCGTGCTCCGACCGCGGCTGCAGAGGGTCAGTTTCAATTGTGTGTTTTGTGTGGGAAGGTGCATTATGGGGAATGTAGAAGATGAACCGGTAGATGTTTCAAGTGTGGATCTATGGATCATATGATAAAAGATTGTCCACGGGTGGGTCAGGTGCAGCAAGCTAGACAAGGTTCTGATCAGTTTAGGAGGGCTGGTCAGCCATTACCGAGGGGTCGTGGCCCGGTCAGAGGAGGAAATGGGTTTGGACGAGGCTGTGGAGCACCTGGTAGGGGTGCTAGGAATGCAGATGCAAGGCAACCAGGTCTGGTATACGCAACTCAATGGTGAGAGGATGGTAATGCACCGGACATTATAACCAGTACGTTTCTTATATCTGATACTCCATTTCTTGCCTTGATTGATATTGGATCAACCCACTCTTATGTTTCATGCTCGGTATCTGAGACTTTAAGAATAAAATCTGAAATAACTGCTAGGAAGATGACTATAGTTAGCATGCTAGGACAATCCATGATAGTGGACAAACTATTTAGGAATGTACCTTTAGAGACTCGAGGAGTAGTGTTTCCGCAGACTTAATGGAATTACCATTTGGGGAGTTTGATCTCATCTTAGGAATGGATTGGTTGGTGAAACATCATGCTAAACTGGATTGCGAGACTAAGCGTATGGTGTTGAGTACCCCAAAAAGCGTAGAGGTGGTTGTGATAGGGGAAAGACGAAATTATTTGTCCAATGTGGTTTCTGCGTTGAAGGCTGTTAAGATGATTCGGAAGGGATGCAATGCATTCATAGGTTTTATTAGTGCATTGGACAGAAAGGAAGTGGTCGTTAATAAGATTAGAATAGTAAAGGATTTTACGGATGCCTTTCTTGAGGAGTTGCCAGGATTACCTTCGGATCGGAAAGTGGAGTTTAGAATTGAGCTACTTCCAAGTATAGCTCCGGTGTCCATCTCCCCTTACAAAATGGAGCCAAAGGAGCTGGTAGAACTCAAAGCTCAGATCCAGGAACTGTTGGACCGTGGTTTCATTCGACCGAGTGTGTCTCCGTGGGGATCGCCGATCCTATTTGTGAAGAAGAAGGATGGGTCTATGCGTATGTGCATTGACTACCGCCAGTTGAACAAGTTGACTATCAAGAACAAGTACCAGTTGTCGAGGATAGACAACCTATTTGATCAGCTCAAAGGGGCCTCGATCTTTTCAAAGATAGATCTGAGGTCGAGATATCATCAACTTAAGGTCAAGGAAGCAGATGTTCACAAGACGACTTTCTAGACCCTTATGGTCACTATGAATTCTTGGTAATGCCATTTGGATTGACAAATGCACCAGCGGCGTTCATGGATATGATGAACCAGGTTTTTCAACCCTACCTGGACCGGTTCGTCGTTGTATTCATAGACGACGTCTTGGTATATTCCAAATATGAGGAGGAGCACGATTCGCATTTGTGGGTGGTTCTGCAGATTTTGAGGGAGAAGGAGTTATATGCCAAGTTTAGCAAGTGTGAGTTTTGGTTGAAAGAGGTCACATTTCTAGGTCATGTGGTATCGATGGAAGGGATTAGAGATGATCCCCGGAAGATAGAAGCTATGTTAGACTGGAAACCATCGAAGTCTGTGGCGGAGATTCGAAGTTTCTTGGGGTTGGCCGGGTACTATAGAAGGTTTGTTGAGGGGTTCTCCTTGATTGCACCATCCTTAACTAAGTTGTTCGGAAAAGGGAGCTTTTGTTTGGATCGACAAGCAGCAGAAAAGCTTTGAGAAACTAAAAAGGGTCTTGATAGAGGCTTTAGTGTTGATTCAGCCTGAGGCCGGTAAGGAGTTCGTAGTTTATTGTGATGCTTCACACAAGGGATTAGGGTGTGTGCTGGTGCAGGATGGGAGAGTTGTGGCGTATGCATCTTGGCAGTTAAGACCGCATGAGAAAAACTATCCCACGCATGATTTAGAGTTGGCTACGGTGGTGTTCGCTCTAAAGACCTAGAGACATTACCTGTATGGGGAAAAGTCCGTTATCTACACCGACCATAAGAGTCGAAATACCTCCTCACCCAGAAGGAGTTGAATCTGAGACAGCATATGTGGATTGAGTTATTAAAAGACTATGATTGTTCAATTGAGTATCACCTAGGAAAGGCTAACGTGGTGGTGGATGCGCTGAGTTGAAAGGTGATAGCAGATTTAATGGCAATGTTCGCTCATCTCAGCCTGTTCGAGGATGGCAGTTTATTAGCTGAACTTCAAGTGAAGCCAATGTGGACAAGCCAGATTAAAGAGAAGCAGTTGTTAGATGATGTCTTGAGTGCTCGACTCTGGCAAGTATAGAATAGTGGAGTAGAAGATTATAGTTTGAACAGTGATGGGGTCCTATGTTACCGGAAAAGGGTTTGTGTGCTAAAGGATGTGGAGTTGAGACAGATGATTCTTCAGGAAGCGCATAGTAGTCTATATGCTATGCAACCTGGAGGGAATAAGATGTATCGAGATTTACGGGAACAATTTTGATGGCCAGGTTTGAAGCGAGAGGTAACCAAATTCGTGAGTAAATGTTTCACGTGTCAGTAGGTAAAAGCAGAACATCAGTTTCCTTGGGGGTTGTTACAGTCGATAAAGATTCCGTAGTGGAAATGGGAAAGAGTCAGGATGGATTTTGTTAGTGGGCTACCTCTTACGCCCACTAAGAAAGACTCGGTTTGGGTAATTGTTGATCGACTGATAAAGTCTACTCATTTCATATTTGTTCGGGTCGACTATTCTTTATAAAGTTGGTGAAACTGTATGTGGCGGAGATTGTGAGACTGCATGGGGTACCAGTGTCGATCATATCATATAGAGACCCTAGGTTTACGTCACGTTTCTGGAGGGCGTTGTATCAGGCATTGGGGACAAGCCTAGATTTTAGCACCGCTTTTCATCCGCAAACTGACGGCTAGTCTGAAAGAGTAATCCAGATCTTGGAAGATATGTTGAGAGGTTGTGTTATTGACTTCAGGGGTAGTTGGAAAGGGTATTTAACTTTGGCGGAATCGCGTACAATAATAACTACCAATCTAACATTCAGATGGCGCCCTACGAAGCATTATATGGACGGAGGTGTCGTACTCCTACTTGTTGGATGGAGTTGGGTGAGCGTCAGATATTGGCTCCAGAATTGGTTTCAAAAGCGGAGGAGAAAGTTAAGTTAATTTAGATTCGATTGAAGGAAGCGTCAGACAGATAAAAATCTTATGTAGATCTGAAGCGAAGGGAGATAGAGTTTGCAGAGGGTGACCAAGTTTTCTTGAAAGTGTCCACTGTGGAAGAAAGTACTGAGATTTGGTCAGAAGGGCAAGGTAAGCCCTAGGTTTATTGGGCCTTATCGGGTATTAGAATGTGTGGGACCAGTGGCGTATTGACTAGAAGTACCTCCAGAGTTGAAGCAGATACATGATATGTTCCATGTTTCGATGCTAAGACGTTATCATTCTGATCCATCGCATATTGTTCTAGTGGAAGAGATTGAATAAGACCAGACTTGTCCTTTGAAGAGGAGCTAGTGCAAATTTTGGATTGGGACGTTAAAGTGTTGAGAAGGAAGGCAGTTCCTTTGGTCAAAGATCTATGGCAGAACCACGGTATAGAGGACGCGACGTAGGAGCCAGAAGAGGTTATGCAATGGCAATATCTTCATCTCTTTTGATCAGGTAATTTCGAGGTCAAAATTTTTTTAGGGGGTAGAACTGTAACATTCGGGATTTATGGGCTTTGCATCTTTTGTGTTTTCTGCATATTGATGTGTTATGCTTGTTGTTTAGATATGATTTGGGGCCTAGGGAAGTTATGGGATTAAGCCAAAGTTTTGGTGGAATTTTAGTTTAGGGCACTTTAGGAGGATAGCCAAATAGGAGTAGGACATTAGGGGTTGTTTGTTGCATTTAGTGACACATGGAATGTAGTGGAAGAGTGGCAAGGGAACGCCACTTAGCATGCATGGAGTGGTGTCAAGGAGTTGAGAGGGAGAAGGTTCAAAACTCTTAAGCAGCAAGAGAGTATTATTTTTGGCTCAGGCAGGGGAGGAGGTTGGATGGCAATCAAACTCTAGAGGAGAGAGGTATGACTTGGTCAAGCATTTCACGATTGGTGGAGAGAAATTTAAGGAGTTTGAATCATTCAAATTGGTTTGAATGAGTGGAAGAAGGGAAAAGTAGGAGTGATGGAAGGGACGGCATAGTGGGGGAGTCCTAGCTGAAACTTTGAGGAGTGTGAGAGGGGGTGAGCATTCGGTTTTGGGCAAAGGAGGGGGTGCCAAAATTTGGTATTAGTTATTCTCATACTCTCTTTTGCTGAAAATCACCTAGCCAATTTCCACTCTTTTCTTCTTTTGTGACCTTTAGCCGAAATTAAGAAGACCATTTGGGACATAATTCTTTCAGTCTCTTTTCCATTCATTCTCCAGAAACCAAAACCTTGTTTTTCTCTTCCCTTTTCTATTTCCTTTTTTCCTTTCATGAACTTCTCTCTTGCCAAATTCTCTTGACTTTCCTCATCTTGTTCTTGTTTCTTCTTCCATTCACTAAAAGTCGAAACCACACCTTCATTCTTTCTCTTAGTTGAAACCTCTAAGTCTCAGCATTACTTCTTTTGTTTTTCTTCCTTGAACTATTCACCATAGCCGAATTCTCATCTCAGAGTCTAGTAAGTTTTCATTTTTCTCTTTTCTCTTTTCTTTTCCCTCTAGGCCGAATCAGTTCTTAACCTCTTTTTGGGCTTTAATTTTCACTCTTCTTCTCTGGTAGCCGAATCTTCTCTGTCCTATCTGTTGGTGCCGAATCCTGAAGATAATTGAGGGCAAGTAAATAAGGTTGGTTTTGGCCGAATGGTGAAAGGGGGGTTCAAGTTCCCTGTTTGGTCGAAAGGCTACCTCTTGTAACCCATTCTCTTTTAGCCGAATATCATTTGGTTTTTGTGTAGGTGTGCAATCAACGTTTTAATCCATGTCTTCTAACTTTGGGATTCAATCGATTTGGGTAAGAAGATTCATCCTAGTCGTACTATCAATCGATTTATCTTCTATTTGTCAATCTAACCTTGTTGGGTGAATACTCAAATCATATCTCTCGTAGTGAGTTTTGATAGAAGCTTTTGATGGATGCAACATATATACAAGTTGGTGAGGGAGGCAAACCTTCGGGTTCGATCCCTAGGTTCAAGAAGAGAGTATATCTGCTATTCGTGATTGGCCACCAGGTTATGGGCCAGTTTCTGAGCAGAGTAGTAGACAGATAGTCGTGATCCCAGCTAGTGAGAGCATTGACTTTGATAGTTTAGTGTTGTGCGTAATCAGGTGTGTAACTTCTCACACCATCTGTAATGTTGTACTAGTGTAATATTTTATTCTATTAAATGCTGAACCTCGGTATGGCTAGTGAGTTGCCCTTGGAAGGTAAAGGCGAGACATCAGGTTAATGCTTTCTGTTTACATCAAATAAATGGTTATGAGGAGATGACATGATATACGTTATGACCATTCTATACATGCATGCTGAAACCTATTGTATCTGTGCATTAAAGTTATTATGTTTGCGTGGGATTGGAATTATGTTACTAAAGGGGAAGTGTTGTAGTGGCTCTACCACGATCTGTTGTAGTGGCTCTGCCATGATCTGTTGTAGTGGCTTTGCCACGATCTGTTGTAGTGGCTCTGCCACGATCTGTTGTGGTGACTATGTCACGATTCTGACGATGAGCAGCTAACAACAGCATGACTGCCATCGATGGTGTGTAGCGGTGAGGGTTGATTGTAGAAATCCCCATTGGTGTGATTGGAGGTACGGGTGGTGTGTGCGGATGGAAATCTAGGATTGGAATGGGTTCTTCATCATTCTGGCATATGTTGTTCTGTTACTCTGTTCTGTAGGGCTAAGGCCCAATCTGGTGGTGCTTGAGTGTTGCACACTGAGTCTTGTGACTCACCCTGTTGATTAACATCTTTTCAGGTAGCACATAGTGCAACGGACCGGGCTGGAGAGGAGCACAAGGTGGCCATGCTTGGTTTTGTTTCGTTTCAATAAAGACCTTTACTCATTTCCAATACGTGGTTTTGTTTTCACACTATAATAAGGCCTCTATAAATCAGATTTTAAGTTTTGAATTTATTTTAAGCTTTAGACACTAGTTGAAATTACAATATGTTTTAGAAAGGAAACACAAAGGCAACATAATTTTCATGCGACTAAATTATTCAGTAAATTATTATCTTTTGCGACAAAACACTCGTAACATAAACGGATAACATGGGTTTTCAAAAGTCACTTGATTTTGAAACTTGGCAAATTAAACTAGGCTATCATGTAACTACTAAGTTTTCTAAACGTCCGAAAAAATTAGAAAATTCAGCAGAAGGAGTAAACTGGAATTTTCCCTTAAGAACGCAATGTGTTTTATAAATTCTTCGTAGTGACATGCCAAGATCCGGTCGTGGTGTTTGGGCCGGGTTTGGGGTGTTACACTTTTGGTGTGCACCACTTGTACCTTGACTAACTTACCAATTAATAAAATCTATTAAATCACTATTCACCATTATACTATATTTAAATCATAAATATTAATTAAATATATCTATGTACTCTCGTCGGAATTGGGATCTCGAAACCACTGTTTTCGACACCATTGAAAAAAGGTTGTTACACCATAAGCACTGTCGAAACCATTTTTTTTATTTTGAAAAATGGGGTCGACTTTTTTTAAAAAAAAACAAAGAATGGGAGTCGCCACCAATCCCTTTTTGCTTAGGTGTGATCAGATCACCTTATAAAACATTTTATTTCAAAACATTGATTTTGGGCTAAGAAATTCAAGAAAACGGGTTCGAGAGTCGGTTACGTATGATGAAGGATTAGTGTAACACCCCTATCCTGTATCCATCGTCGGATTAGGGTTAAGGGCATTACCTGACAGATCGAAAACTTTAACAGAAAATTTGTAAATTAAACTATCATATACAATCATAAAGTCCCCTAAGTAGGTCATTGAGACCTAAAACATGCTTAGAAACAGGGTTGGGACTAAACCAAACACATACAAAAATTCTCAAAAATTTAAAACTTTTCAAAGTTTCAGGGGTTACACGCCTGTGTGGGCAGATCATGTGCCTCCCACGGCTATTAGACACACCCGTGTGTCCTCCCCATGGTCGAAACTGACTTGGCTCCACGGCTACCGGGCACCCCCGTGTGCTAAGGCCGTGTACACTTAGGCCATATACTGACTTCTTCACACGGTTACTAGGCACGCCCATGTACTATGGCTGTGTGTTTTTATGCTAGCTACTGACATAGCCCCACGGTCACTAGGCATGCCCGTGTGCCACAACCGTGTGACATTATAGGCCATTTGCAAGGCCAATTTTCCACCCACACGAGGGTCAATCCTACAAGCAAATACCCTTACAATATATGCACATTTAACTATCATGGACATGCCAAAATATCCATTCAGTCTATACTTTCAAAATCAATTTCAACCATGCCAACCTACAAGACTAAAACTTATATATATATATATACAAGCATAATTTATCAATACTTACCATTCACAAGCTCATCCTTTTGCTAAACATACATGCTCAAAAATTTCATCTATTTACTTACCTTAAACTTAACCATTTCTTATATTTTCAATCCATATCAAAAATATACATCATATAACACATTCATCAAAGCATATTACCAACACATACTAGCCAAATCACATGGCTAAGTTTAAATCTCACACTTATACAAATAACTAGCCTATACATGCCATATCTAGCTATATACATTTCCAAAATGTACCAAAACAAGCTGAGTAGTGTGATAACGATCCTCGATGGTCCCTGAGCCTTCAGTAGCTTTGACGATCTATAAAACAGAGCACACACACAGAGTAAGCTTTCAAAAGCTTAGTAAATCAGATACAAATAACATATCATACAATGAATACAAACCATTCAAAACATTGGTAATTATAGTTCTCAAAACTGATTCATCCTATGATCTTTGGCATATTTGTTTATACAAAGCTTGCCATAACTTCTATTCATATATCACATAAGTACTTAGCTCATTCATAACAATTCTTGTATCTCATTCATATTCTCATGTTCAATGATATGATTATTCAAAGCAACTTCACATAGGTACTTACCTTTTATACACATTTAGTGTACATACCAAACGAACCTGGAACGAATGTACATTCACATAATTGTTCATAGCTCAGATTTTCCCGTTGAACCGTTAGGAACCTAATAGGATACTCAGAAAGCTCGAAATAGTCATACAATGCCAACATCCCAAATGAGGTCTTACATGTACTCAGATATCGATGTCATTATCCCAAACAGGGTCTTACACAAATCAATACGATGTCGATGTCCCAGACATGGTCTTACACGTAAAATCATATCGATGCCAACGTCCCAGACGTGGTCTTACATAAATCTCAATTCAATGCCAACGTCCCAGATGTGGTCTTACATGATAAAATAGAACAGATACCTATGTCATGACATAGATAATCCTATCTATTCCTAGGTTTGTACGGGACTTCTCGGACATTGTCACTAAGTCAACCTTATCTCAGAATTCATGTACAGATTATCTCATAGGCATTCATCGTTAACATTAGTCATATAAACATACGCAGTTCAATACAAATACGTTTATTTGCATAATAACTTACCTCGGATTCGATTTAACAGAATGGAAACGGCTACTCGGTTACTTTAGCTTTCCCGTAGTCTAAGTTCATTTTCCTTGGTTCTTGATCTATACATATTCAGATTTAACCCTTTTATTCACTAGTTCATCCAATTCAATCCAAATACACATATTTTGGGCAATTTACAAATTAGCCCTTATAATAACATATTTTATCAATATAGTCTATTTTTCTCAAAACATCAAATTCACGAAATCATCATTTAACCATGCTTAGTCGAGTGTTCATACATCTCATAAAAGCCCATATTTTCTATCAAATTCACAATTTAGTCCCTCAAGTTACTATTTTCTCAATTTAGCCCTACTTAGCTAAATTCATCAAAAATTCAAGAACAAAATATGTTCATCTAACACATATCTTTCATTTAAGATCATAAATCATCTTAAATTACATGAGTTCATCAAAATCTCATCTCAAAAACATCATCAATTCTTCAAATTACAACATGGGTTACAAAGTTTACGAAGCAACGATTGAAAAAAAACGTAGAAATTATCAAAAACCGATTAAAAACATACCTTGAATTAAGAAAAACAAAGGTCGAACCTAGCTTAAGTTTTCTTCTTTCTTTTCTTTGGTATTTTGGCACTAATGGATGAATATCATAACCATTTTTCATGTTTTGTTTTATTAACATACATATTAATATAATTACCATATTAACCCTTAATAAAATAAAATAAAACATATGTGCATAAGGTCATCAAAGACCATTGCCGTCCACTATCCAAATTAATAGGCTAATTGTAACACCCCAAACTCGGCCTAAACGTTACGACCGGATCTGGCATGTTACATGAAAGGAATGTCTAAGAATTGTGCGTTCATTAAAAAGCTCATATTCTTTATAGTTATTGTGAGAAATCGAGTTTAAGTAATTTTGAATAAGAAACGGTTTATTATCATTTTAGGAAAATCCCATATTGATCATTTAATAATAAGTAGTAACCAAATTGAAAGCTGAAACCAAATAAAATACCCAATGCCTTATTACATAACAAAACCAAATTTAAAAGTAAATTAACCCAAAATAGTAATTGAAATAAAATCCGAAAACATAGTGCATGGCCACCTCGAGTCCACCCCGGCTCCACATCCGCGATTTATGCCTCATCTGCAAATGTAAGGGAAAGGGGTGAGTCATTGAGACTCAGTGTGTAAATCCCCATCCCGATAATAACAAGGCACTTACACATTTGATATGTCAACATGCAAATCATGCAAACCCAACCTAACCAACCGAACTCATGTGTCTACACCGTGTGGTCAAAACCACTGGTGACCGTAGTCACAAATTATATAAGTGTGGTCAAAACCACTGGTGACCATAGTTACAAATCATATGGTGGGGCCAACCCACCATGTGGTCAAAACCACTGATGACAATCCCGTAATCAACATGTGGGGCCAACCCATTGTGGTACCAAACCACTGGGATGAGTCACAATAATCCACGTGTGGTCAAAACCACTGGTAACTGTAGTCACAAATAATATCCGTGTGGTCAAAACCACTAGTGGTCAAAACCACTGAGACTAGTCACAAATAATAAAGAAAGCGGGGCCAACCCACTGCGTGGTCAAAACCAATAGTGACAGTCTAAATCATCCTTCCCCCTCCTCTTATCATACCCATTTTCATGCAATGTTCATCAGTCATAATAATTCGTGTATGCAGTATGACATGTATGCAAATTATATATCAAAGATAATGTATGAAACAAATTACCATCATAATCAGAATAATAATATACAACATAATCAAGCTAACCAACCTCTAAGGGTATAACAGTAATTTTACCTACCAAGGGTATTTTCATAATTTACCCACTAAGGGTATTTTTGTAATTTACCTACCAAGGGTATTTTCGTAATTTACCTACTAAGGGTATTTTTGTAATTTACACACCAAGGGTATTTTCGTAATTTACACACCAAGGGTATTTTCGTAATTTACCCATCAAGGGTATTTTCGTAATTTACCCACCAAGGGTATTTTCGTAATTTACCTACCAAGGGTATTTTCGTAATTTACCCATCAAGGGTATTTTGTAATTTACCCACCAAGGGGTAATTTACCTACCGTAATTTACCTACCAAGGGTATTTTCGTAATTTACCCACCAAGGGTATTTTCATAATTTACCCATCAAGGGCATTTTCGTAATTTACTCACCAAGGGTATTTTCATAATTTTGGACCTGCAATGGCCCTCCCGAAGGTCTAATGTTACCCTGAGCGACTCGGCTACTATTTTCGATCGTCACTAGACTATTGGGCCTAAAACCCGATTTTACCCATTCAGGCCCACACGCTCGTGTCGCCCACCTAACACAAATCTAGCCACGTATATAGGTTCCACCTAGTCTAGTTCACTATATACTATATCATCATACAATTTATTCCAATTGAGCCCACAGGCCCATTGGGCCCACTTCGGCCCATCGCGGCCCAAGCAGCCCCAACCCACAAGAATACTACTGATGGCCTCAACTATCGCGTCGAAGCCCCACACGTGCGCTCGCACGCTCGTGTGGCTACTATTGCCATGATGGAACTTGGCATTTGCCGTTCTACAACTAGAGTAGAGAGAGTTACACACCGATAGAGTGCGGTGTTAAACTGCTACTGCGACCACTCCGTGCCCAAACGCCCACCAAGGTATCTTAACTCTCCTTCGGAATGATGCTCTTTATATAGCTAGCTCTTCACCTTCCTTCTTTGTATCTTTCCGATGTGGGATCCTCCGTCGATGAGAGTTTAAATTCAATGAAACTCTTACCGTCAATCAGTAAAATAAATACTCCTTGCTTCTTATGAGATTCGAACCTGGGCTCCTTGAAACATAATCCACCTGCTAGCCACTTTACCAACTAGCTCATTGTGTCTTAAACCATGCAACTAAATATAACCCTATGGCCAAGGTCTAAATTCATTTAATAAAAATAATCTAAAAAGAATGCAAACGCTACAACTAGAACCTTGGACATCCTTCCTTCCTTGTGGCGTCATTCCTTGTCCTTAAGTGGCGCCACTTTGCCACTACACCACACACTCCACTTGTGTCATTTTCCTCCACATTTTATTCTTAAGGCCTACCCGCCAACCTCCAAGGTTTTTTCACCTAAAACTAAAATTTTCCTAAGGCCTAACTTGAACCGGGACTTCGTAGAAGCCCCTAACCTTCAAACTCACTTATCTAATTGGTCCAACTTGCATTTAAGCCGATCTCTTATTCTCCAGAAAAAATTTAAATGCTACTACGCTCAAGGCTAATTGGGCTCAATTCTCCTAGGCCCAATTTCAGGATGTTACACTAATTGCCTTTTAAGGGCTTCAACATATAAAGGCATCAACAATTTGATACTTTCACAATTAACTATCAAACCATCAATTTATGCGATTAAGCCCTTTTCTAAAATTAAGCACACAAACATATGAATTTAATTCACAGAAATTTAGCACATGCTTAATCATATATCAAATGCACAAAAATAATATTAAAACATTTCATTGACTCAGATTTGTGGTCTCGAAACCACTATTCTGACTAGGGTATAAACCAGACTGTTATAATTAGCACCCTCGTAACGCCCAAAATTGGTACTGGATTGATTAGTTATTGTCCTAATGTCGAAAATTCGAAAAGATTTGAAAACATGATTTCTTTAAAAACTTGAACAATTTGAGTTGGAACTTGAGATTCCTTTGTTCGAAAGAATACAAACATTACATTCAACACGTTAGGATATGATGTTTTAAACCCTTGTAACCAAAATCATCTCATGATTTACAAAATTCGTTGAAAGGATATTAAGTTATTTAGTCAAACGAAAAATCAAAACCCAACACGTTAGGGCACTACTTCTCGAATTTCTAAACACAGAACATTGCCTTATTTAACAAAAACTTTTGGATAAAATGTGGTAGTTAAAGGAGATAGATATTTTAAACAATGATTTAAAAAAAGTAACATTAAGTTATTACAAAAAAGTGAAATTTACTAAAGTTACAGGTCATATTAATAATTAGCACTAACATAAACAATTAAGTAAAATAATGACAAGCAATAATAATAATGTTAAGGTAAACAGAGATAATAGATTCAAATTATTTAAAAATGAACAATCAAAATAAAGAAAAAATATAAAGTAGATAATAGCAATTTTAAAAGAATCTATGAAAAATTAAGGAAAAAATTTATTCACAAGATTAAATTCATGTATAAAAATAATAATAATATAAGGTAAATAATATATTCAAAACAATTAATAAATATTATAACAATTTTTTTAAAAATAGAATAATAAAAAATGATATGGCAAAATCTAAAATAGTTAATATATACATAATAAAATAAATATATATTTTAAATAAATAATATAAAAACTTTGAATAAAAATGTATAAGGGATAACTTATAATAAGTATATAATTTACCATTTAAAATAGATAATATACATGTTTTAAATAAACAATAAATGGAAAATTTTGCCTTAATAATAAAATAATTTAGATGATGTACAACATACAAATTTTCAAATAATACATAATATGATTAAAGTTAAATAATATATAATATATAACAAATAAAAATAATATATATGATAAAACAATTTAACGTAAATAGGGAAAAGCAAAAAAGAAAAACAAGTTTAAAATAATTAAAATAAATGAATAAATAATGATTAAGCAATTAAATGGATAAAAAAGGTTAAAAAAACGCATAAGTCAACCTAACTCCCGCAATATGAGGATTCAACGAAATTCCCCTACCAAAATCTTACTCGAATCGAAGCAACTCAAAAAGAAATGAAGATGACTGAAAAACAAAATAAGAACAAGCCATAGAAAATAAGTGTAACATCCTAAAATTTGAGTTTTTATATGTTGCATTATTTTTGTGCTCAGCTAGTTAAATTATCCAATGTCTGTGTTTAAATAGTCTTGAGAAGGCTCGGGATTTATTTGGAATTAGTAGAATTATTTTGGCAGTTAGTACTTTAAGGAAATGGAATAAGTGACCTTAAAGCTTAAGGTAATTAAGTGATAAAAAGGTAAGCATAATTGAACATATAGTAAAGGGGATATGGCGCCATGTGTGTTACCTTGAGGGAAGGAGTTCGAATCCCTTTGTGTGCATGTGAGAATTTTATTTTTTGCTTTCCTTCCACATATTGTCGGTCAAGCATTGAACTTATGGTAAGTTGGACTTTTATTTTCATGCAAGATGGCTAAGAGAAAAGGCAAGATTGAACTTAGGGAAAGGAATCAAATGGAAAAGGCATGTAGGCGGAACATAAGGCTTATAACAAGGGAGATGTTTGGGAAAGTTTGGGTGGCTAAACTTTGACCATTTGGCCATGCACTTGGACGATTTTGGGAGCTAGGGGGGAATGGCTGAATTTTTGGGTAGCATTTGGTAAGGTAGGTGCTAGTTTTGGTCATTTTTTTCATTTTGGCATTTTAGTGTATCAATAGTTTTTTTTTCTCTCCAAATTCTTCTCCCTAGCCGAATATGTCATGAGCAATAGGTAAAACTTTTGTTTTCTTTTGGCCATTTCATTTTTGGCCATTTCGATATTATCCTTCTTTCTCCCCAAAGTCTTTTCCTCTTTGTGCCGAAACCATATATCTTGAAAGGCATTTTTCTTTTCTTCTTGCAAAAAATCTCAAACATCACTCCCTCTCCAATATTGTAATATCCCGGGTTAAGGGGTTAATTTATTTTTGGCATTGTTGCATGATTATTGGTGAGCTATTATGTTGTTTGTATGGTTTCGGGGCTTAGATGAAGGCTAGGAGTGTGCCTGAGTAGGTGGAAAATTTTGTTTTGGGCTTTAGGGGATAGGAGTGAAGGAGATGGGGTTTTAATTAAATTAAGTGAATTTAAAGCACAAATGATGAGCTAGCAAAGTGGCAAGCATGCGCCACATGGAGAGTGTGTGTGGCGCCATCTACAAGGGGAGGTCTTGTGTTCAAGTCGAGAATCCCACCCCTTTGGCTCCCATTTTGGACGGCATGGAGGAAGAGGTAGAAGGCAACTTGAACTCTAGCTTGGACTTAGTCTTCACATTCAAAAGAGGGTGGAGAGTGAAAGTAGGAGGAGACTTGGTCATGGGATTTGAATTGGTGGTGTGGGAGTAAATGGGGAGATTTGGCGGATTTGGTGAGAGTTTGGGGAAAGGGATGTGTGGTTTGTTGGTAATTGGAGTGAGCCAAATTGCCTTTTGGTATGTGTAATTTTCGGTCACTTGCAATAGCCTAAGCCGAATCTCTTTGTTCTTTTTTTTTCATTTTGGAAGCCGAACCCAAGTGCTCTCATCTTTGCCGAAATTTCTTTTGGCTTTGGTGTCCTTTTTCCTACCTTTCGGTCAAAGCTCTTTTGGGTAAGCAAGTTTCTCCTAGTCAAAAACGAGCCAAAATTTGCAAGACACTTCTTCTTCTTCTTCTTTTTTCAGCTAGAGCCGAATGCTCAAGGAGCTTTTCGACAAAAATTGTTTTGCATCTCTAAACTTGGTGAGCCGAGAGTTCTTTTGCATTTCTCTTCTATTCTTTTTTGTACTTGAACAAAGCCGACCCTAGTATCCCTTTTCAAATTCTTTTCTCTTTTCTTTCACACAAAACCGAAAGCTATATTCATCCATTCATCTTTTCTTTATTTTTCTTTCTTTGTCAAACCTATTAGTCGACCTTACTACCACCCTTGCCGTTTTCCTTCTTTGTTTTTCTCTAAAGCTCTTCTTTTCTTGATCAAGGGTGCTAGCCGAAACTCCACTCCCCAAACCCCTTTTTCTTTGCTTCTTTTCATTCAAAACTGAAGGTGACCCCCTCCATTCATCTTTCTTTACTTTCGTTTCTTTTCCAAAACACTGCTTGGCGAATCCTTTTCCTCTCTTAGTAGTTGGTAGGCCGATTATTGGTGGTTTTAGGTGCTGGTTTCAATCGTTTGGTAGTGGTAAGTGTTGGCCGAATGGCCATTTCTCTTCTCTTGTACTTTACCAATTCTTGGTATGTTAAGGGCTGATATCGGTATGGGTTAAAAGGTGTTAACTTCTTGTTTAATCTTTTCAGATAGGGTCTTTGGACTTTGAAATAATCAAGAGGAGTCTTCCAACTCTTTTAGCCGATTGTTAAGTGGTGGTAAGAGGAGTATTTTGTTAGTCCATTCTTTTAGCCTCGTTAAAGCAAGTCTCAATGGATTAATGGATTTTCTTTTTAGGTGGAGGCCGTTTGTAAAAGAGAAACCTTTGTGGTTCGAGTTTGGTAGGAAGCCAAACGTTTGCAGGTAAGGACTATTTGATAAACCCTTTTGGTTTAATGCTTGTGGTCGAATGGTATGATGGTTAATCCATTTGTTGGCCGATTGTAGGATTCGAGTTGTAGAAGTGATCGAGGGACGTAAATCGATTTTAGGGATTAATACCTTCGCTAATTGTGTGTAAACTAACACACTGCCTTAACTTAATAATGTGATAACTTTGTTGTGTAAGTGAAACGGTCACGATTGATTATCTCGATACCCATTGAGGTATGGATACTGATTCGTAAGTCCGTTTCATTATGAGTTATGTGATGATGATGATATCATGATTGTTGATACTTTGAGATGCCATATTAAGCATGTGAGCATGATAGCATGATTGCACGATTTTGCATCTAGTATGTTATGTGTTTGGGTGATATGAGAGAGAGGGGAGTATGATATCCGTGTCTTTGGGACACTGTCTTTGGGACACGTGAGGTTTGGCACCTCCAAAGGGTTTGGTACCACAATGATATTTTGTGACTTTGGGTCACCGGTGGTTTGGCACCTCTGCGTCTCGTCCCGTGGCTTAGTACCACGTTGGGTTGGCCCTACGCTGATTATCTGGGATTGACGCCAAGTGATTTGGTATCACACGATGGGTTGGCCCCATCATCGGATTTGTGACTACGGTCACCAGTGATTTGGTATCACATTGTGTCTTTGGGACACCAGAGGTTTGGCACCTCATTGTGACTCGCCCTCGTGGTTTAACACCACCGTGTGTTGGCCCCACTTTTGAGATATGGGATCGCCCTGCTAGTGATTTGGTATCACACGATGGGTTGGCCCCATCATTGGATTATTTGTGACTTGGGTCACCAGTGGTTTGGTACCACAGATGGATATCGTGACTTTGGGTCACCAGTGGTTTGGCACCACCAGTGGTTTGGTACCACACGGGGTAGAAAAGGCGATATGGTTGGTTAGGAACGGGTGCATTATCTGCATTATTCTGTTATGATATGTGTGTTGGCATGTTGTATCGGGGGAGGGAATTATACACTGAGTCTTGCGACTCACTCTCTCCTTTGACTTTGCAGGTGACACTTAGACGCGGACATGGAGCCGGGATGAACTCGAGGTGCTCATGCCATACTGAAATAAAGATTGCCCGGACTTCTTTTATAAAAATTTGGTACACTAGCTGATTTATTTCTATTTTGTTATATTTGGGTTTGTAAATGGCCTCTTAAATTATGTTTTTGATATGTTATGTTTAAGTAGATTTTCAATATGCTTTAACAAACCAATTAAGTGAAATGTGCTAAAACTTGGAAAGACAACGTTTTCAAAACTTCAAAAACGATGTTTTAAACTATACCATCGGGTATCATACTATAACTTGGGATAAAATGAACTTAAAAGGTTTTCTAACTTAAATATGATTTTTTTCTACTAAGTCATAAATGTTTTAGTAACAATAAGAAATAACTTAAGCTTCAAAACGAAATAAACTAGTTTTACCTACACATCGAATTACTTTTCAAAACTTTCTGGGTTTTCAAATACATCATCAGACTTTTAATCGAAACCTAATCGAGTTTTCCTCAAATACAAAATTTCGCTAGGCGTTTTCACCAAACTGCTAGACTTCAACCTAAACCACCCAAAACCTTTTCCCTGTAGCATACCGATTCGATTCGTGGTGTATTGACCGGGTTTGGGTGTTACATTTGTGGTATCGAGCCAGTTCAAAAGTTTCTACTGTGGGCTCGAGGCCCAAAATGTTTTAAAACTATAGTTTTCAAGTATTCATTTTAAAGTATGGTTTGAAAGGCATGACACCGAGTCTCCCGCACTGGGCCGCCTGTAAGTACCCTGCACTATTTGTTGTGATATTGATTAATATGATTGGTGGCTAGTAGGACTACTTTAGAGACCTAAACCGATAGGACTCTGTGGACTCGCGAAAACAAAGCTTCTTTAAAAATTCATAAGACTTTGCTTTAAACACAGTGGAATAATGACCGATACATAAAATTCTTTAATCGACGAGATTTAGTCATGAGTACCCGAGGTGGACGTGGTCGTGGACGTGGTCGCAGATGGGATGACCTGCTTCGAGCCCGTAGGTTCGGGTCGTGGTTCGAGAGAATGAGGTACTTGCCCGCCACCACCGGAGGTGGTGAGTTCGAGAGCGCGATCAGCGATGACGTGATGTCACTGAAGCGATATCGCTGGTTTTAGAGAGGTAGCTGGAGCGGTGGAGGCGTAGGAGCTAGGAAATCTGTGCCTGAGCGACTTCGGGCAAATGGGGCTGAATTCTTTCGGGGTGTCTCTGGTGTTGCTCCTAGCACTGCTGAGTATTGGCTGGAAGCGACAGAACGGATCATGGACGATCTGGACCTAACGGCTGAAGAGAAATTAAAGGGGATTGTATCACTCCTCCGGGATGAGTCATACCAGTGGTGGCTCACGGTCCGTGATAATACCGCAATCAAGATCCGACATGGGACTATTTTCGCCGCTTATCGAAAAGTACGTCGAGCTAACTACATAAATGAGCAGAGAAAAGCATTTCGAGGTTAGTCGAGGAGCAAATCGGTTCGAGTACGAGGCGCACTTTACGGTCGAGTCGGTATGCGTGGGTATGGTGGCTACCGAGCATGAGAGGTGCGTTCGTTTGAGGATGGCTCGCGAGACGAACTAAGGTCGATAATTGCGCCAAAGCAGAGCGTGAATTTGCGGTTCGGTTGAAAAGGCGAAGGTTGCCGAGGGCATTAAAGAGTCCGTGAGGGTGGTATGGATAGAAACCGTCATAAACGGAGTTTTGGATCTTCCGGTCGTGGGTAATCGTGAGAAAAGGGCTAGACCGGGCGAATCAATCACGGTAGGTTTGTTGTCGCTAGGCGTGACCGCCGCATTGTAACCGCTAGGGAAGGCTCATTGGGGAGGATGTTGACCGATGGCGAGAGGTCGCTTGAGTGTGGCTCGTTGGACCACCGTGTGAGGGATCGCGCAAGTTGGCTAGGATTCACCGAGAATCGGTCGTCGACTCAAGACAAAATAATGGACCACCGCCGCAGAGAGGCCGAGGTAATGGCAGAGGAGGTATAGCCTCGTCGGGGCCGTGGGGCACCGGGTAGAGGTGCAGTAGTTTCGAGGCCGACATACCGGACTAGTGTATGTTTGAGGCGCCGAGAGGAGGCGACGCACTGCACATCATTACCGATGACGCTTTTTAATCTTTGGTTCTCCATTTATCGCTTTAATTGATGTGGGTTCAACACACTCGTATGTTGCAAGTAGCATAGTGAAGACCATGGATTTAGACTCAAATATCTTCTAGGCGATGACCGTAATAAGCCCTCTAGGTCACTCTGTAGTGGTAGATAAACTATATAGAGACGCACCTCTAGAACTCCAAGGGGTAATATTTGAGGTCGATCGATGGAACCGCCATTCCAGAGTTCGATCTAATTCTCTAATGGACTGGCCGGGTAAGTATCGGTGAAGTTGGATCAAGTGACTAAGCGCATGGTTTCGAGCACACACGGTGAGGTGAGGAAGTAGTGCTAATCGGTAATAGGAGAAATTATCATCCAATGTGGTATCTCGCTCCAAAGCCGAGAAAATGGTCGAAGGGCCGTGAAGCGACGTGGTTCATGTGTATGCCTTAGAGACTAAGGAGTCTGTGGAGACGGTTCGGACAGATTAGGAATTTGTGGATGTGTTTCGAGGAGCTCCGGGTTTGCCACCGGATCGGAGGTAGAGTTCGAGATAGATCATTATGGAAGCTGCGCCAAGATCCATTGCTCCGCATGTGATGGCACCTAAAGAGTTAGTGGAGCTTAAGGCTCAAATCCAGGAGTTATTGGACCGAGGCTTTATCAGGCCAAGTGTTTCGCCATGGGGAGCGCCGGTTCTTTTTGTCAAGAAGAAAGACGGCACTATGCGGATGTGCATAGACTACCGCCAACTGAATAAGCTGACGATCAAAAACAAGTATCCACTACCTCGGATAGATGACTTGTTTGATCACCATTGAAGGCGTCTTTTCTCAAGATCGACTTAAGGTCCGGGTATCACCAGCTAAAGGTGAAGGAGGCGGATATTCAAAACGGCATTCCGTACTCGGTATGGGCACTTCGAGTTCTTAGTTATGCTGTTCGGGTTGACTAACGCGGTACCGCCTTCATGGATCCGATGAATGTGGTGTTCCAACAAAGATTCAGATCATTCGTGGTGGTTTTTATCGACGACATCTTGGTATACTCAAGGACCGAGGAAGAGCATGATGCTCATTTACGGTGGTATTGCAGATTCTAAGGAGAAACAATTATCTGCGAAGTTCAAGAATGCGAGTTCGCTCGTGAAGGTGACATTCTTAGGTCATGTAGTGTCGGTGAGGGATTAGAGTGGACCCCGCAAGATAGAAGCGGTTTTGGATTAGAAGCACCTAAGTCGAGAGCGGAGATTCGGAGTTTTCAGGCTTGGGTGATACTACCAAGATTTGTAGAGGGTTTCTCATTGATCACAAAGCCAATGACTAAATTATTGAGAAAGGGGTTCCGTTTATTTGACCGAGAAGCGCAGGAGAGCTTCGATAAGTTAAAGAAGATTTTGATCAAGCTCCGGTTCTAATTCAACCCGAGGTGGTAAGGAATTCACAGTGAATTGCGATGCATCACATACTGAGCTTGGGTTGTGTGTTGATGAGGAAGGGAAGGTGGTGGCTTACGATCCCGGCATACCGAGGCCACATGAGGTAAATTATCCTACGCACGATCCGGAGTTAGCAAAATGTAGTATTTGCCTTAAAGATATGGAGGCATTACTTGTACGGAGAAAGATCGATAGTCTACACGACCATAAGAGTCTCAAGTACCTTCCGACTCGTAAAGACTTGAATATGAGACACTGATGGATTGAGTCGAAAGACTACGATTGCTCAATTGAGTATCATCCGCAAGGCTAAAGTTGTGGCGCACGCATTGAGCCGTAAGGTTGTTTCGGTTGAGAGCGTTGTTTGCCCACTTGAGTTTGTATGATGACGGGAGTATTCTCGCGAGCTGCAGTGTTGCCTACTTGGGTTGAGCGGATCGAGAGGAAACAGCTTGTTGGATGAGGTTCGAAAAGCAGAGGACACAAGTGCGAATAATGGTTTGAAGGGTTATAGCTTGTCCAGTGATGGGGTGCTGTGTTTTCAGGGGAAGGCTTGTATGCCAAGAGATTCTGAGTTAAGGCAAAAGATTCTTCAGGATGCACATAGCAGCCCCTACGCTATGCATCCTGGAGGCAGCAAAATGTATAGGGACCTCAGAGAAGCAGATTACCGTGGCCGGTCCAAAAAGGAGGTGACCGAAGTTTGTGGGTAGATGTCGACTTGTCGGCAGTCAAGGTCGAGCATCGATGTGCGTCTGGGTTGCTTGACCAATGAAGATTCCACAAAGGAAGTGGGAAAGAATAACTATGGATTTCGTCGGTGGAATACCGCTTACACCGAGCAAGAAGGATTCATGCAGGTAATTGTGGATCTACCGACTAAATTAGCTCACTTTATTCCGGTGAAGGTGGATTACTCACGCAGAGGTTGGCAAAGCTATATGTATCGAGATAGTGAGATCAGCGGGGTGTTGTCTCGATCATCTCGGATAGGATCCGAGATTCACGCCAAGGTTCGAAGGCGTTGCATCGTGCTCTGGGTACACGGTTAGATTTCAAGACAAGATTTCATCCGCGATCGGATGTATATGGAAAGGGTTATACTGATCTTGGAGGATATACTACGAGGTGTGTTTTGGACTTGAGGGTAGCCGGGAGGAGTATCTACCGTTAGGTGAATTCGCCTACAACAACAGCCTATCAAGCGAGCATCAAGATGGCACCTTATGAGGCATTGTGCGCAGAGGAAGTGTCGTTCACCTACTTGTTGGACGGAGTTAAGTGAACGCCGCTTATTGGGACCGAGTTGGTTGGTCGAGACCAAGACAAGGTTAAGTTGATTCAGCTCGATTGAAGGAAGCTTCTGACGGCGAAGTCCTATGCCGACCTTAAACGGAGAGATATTGAATTTCTTTGTGGAGATCGGGTTTTCTGAAGGTCTCACCGTGGAAGAAAGTATTAAGGTTCGGAAGAAAGGCAAGCTTAGTCCGAGGTTTATTGGGAGTATAAGGTAATCGAGACAGTGGGACCAGATTGCATATCACTCAAATTGCCAGAGCTAAGTCGATTCACGACGTGTTCCACGCTTCGATGCTTGGCGTTCATCGTTCGATCCGTCACATGTGGTAACAGAGAAGAGATCGAGGTAAACCAGATATGACCATGGAGGAAGAGCCTGTCTGATTTTAGATCGGATGTGAAGGTTCTTGCAGAAGTCTGTGCCTCTGGTTAAGGTTCTTTGGCGGAATCATGGCGTGGAAGAAGCGTGGGAACCCGAGGATATGATGAGACAAACAATACCGCAACTCTTGACTGTAATTTCGAGGTCGAAATTATTTTTAAGGGGTAGAAGCGTAATATCTCGGGTTAAGGGTTAATTTATTTTTGGCATTGTTGCATGATTATTGGTGAGCTATTATGTTGTTTGTATGGTTTGGGGCTTAGATGAAGGCTAGGAGTGTGCCCGAGTAGGTGGAAAATTTTTGTTTTGGGCTTTAGGGATAGGAGTCAAGGAGATGGGGTTTTAATTAAATTAAGTGAATTTAAAGCACAAATGATGAGCTAGCAAAGTGGCAAGCATACGCCACATGGAGTGTGTGTGTGGCGTCATCTACAAGGGGGAGGTCTTGTGTTCAAGTAGCGAGAATCCCACCCCTTTTGGCTCCCATTTTGGATGGCATGGAGGAAGAGGTAGAAGGCAACTTGAACTCTAGCTTGGACTTAGTCTTCACATTCAAAAGAGGGGTGGAGAGTGAAAGTAGGAGGGAGACTTGGTCATGGGATTTGAATTGGTGGTGTGGGAGTAAATGGGGGAGATTTGGCCAGATTTGGTGAGAGTTTGGGGGAAAGGGGATGTGTGGCTGGTTGGTAATTAGAGTGAGCCGAAATTGCCTTTTGGCATGTGTAATTTTCGGTCACTTGCAATAGCCTAAGCCGAATCTCTTTGTTCTTTTTTTTTTCATTTTGAAAGCCGAACCCAAGTGCTCTCATCTTTGCCGAAATTTCTTTTGGCTTTGGTGTCCTTTTTCCTACCTTTCGGTCAAAGCTCTTTTGGGTAAGCAAGTTTCTCCTAGTCAAAAACGAGCCAAAATTTGCAAGACACTTCTTCTTCTTCTTCTTTTTTCAGCTAGAGCCGAATGCTCAAGGAGCTTTTCGACAAAATTGTTTTGCATCTCTAAACTTGGTGAGCCGAGAGTTCTTTTGCATTTCTCTTCTATTCTTTTTTGTACTTGAACAAAGCCGACCCTAGTATCCCTTTTCAAATTCTTTTCTCTTTTCTTTCACACAAAACCGAAAGCTATATTCATCCATTCATCTTTTCTTTATTTTTCTTTCTTTGTCAAAACCTATTAGTCGACCTTACTACCACCCTTGTCTGTTTTCCTTCTTTGTTTTCTCTAAAGCTCTTCTTTTCTTGATCAAGGGTGCTAGCTAAACTCCACTCCCCAAACCCCTTTTTCTTTGCTTCTTTTCATTCAAAACCAAGGTGACCCTCCATTCATCTTTCTTTACTTTCGTTTCTTTTCCAAAAACACATTGGGCGAATCCTTTTCCTCTCTTAGTAGTTGGTAGGCCGATTATTGGTGGTTGTTAGGTGCTGGTTTCAATCGTTTGGTAGTGGGTAAGTGTTGGCGAATGGCCATTTCTCTTTCTTCGGTATTT
Source organism: Gossypium rotundifolium (assembly GCA_025506655.1). Taxonomy (NCBI): domain Eukaryota; kingdom Viridiplantae; phylum Streptophyta; class Magnoliopsida; order Malvales; family Malvaceae; genus Gossypium; species Gossypium rotundifolium. Next base: position 51,679,261 of record CP106734.1, read on the forward strand.
TACCAATTCTTGGTATGTTAAGGGCGATATCGGTATGGGTTAAAAGGTGTTAACTTCTTGTTTAATCTTTTCGTATAGGGTCTTTGGACTTTGGAAATAATCAAGAGGAGTCTTCCAACTCTTTTAGCCGATTGTTAAGTGGTGGTAAGAGGAGTATTTTGTTAGTCCATTCTTTTAGCCTCGTTAAAGCAAGTCTCAATGGATTAATGGATTTTCTTTTTATGTGGAGGCCGTTTGTAAAAGAGAAACCTTTGTGGTTCGAGTTTGGTAGGAAGCCAAACGTTTGCAAGGTAAGGACTATTTGATAAACCCTTTTTGGTTTAATGCTTGTGGCCGAATGGTATGATGGTTAATCCATTTGTTGGCCGATTGTAGGATTCGAGTTGTAGAAGTGATCGAGGGACGAAATCGATTTTAGGATTAATACCTTCGCTAATTCAGGTGTGTAAACTAACACACTGTCTTAACTTAATAATGTGATAACTGTTGTGTAAGTGAAACAGTGCGATTGATTATCTCGATACCCATTGAGGTATGGATACGGATTCGGGTAAGTCTGTTTCATTATGAGTTATGTGATGATGATGATATCATGATTGTTGATACTTTGAGATGCCATATTAAGCATGTGAGCATGATAGCATGATTGCAACGATTTTGCATCTAGTATGTTATGTGTTTGGGTGATATGAGAGGAGGGGAGTATGATATCCGTGTCTTTGGGACACTGTGTCTTTGGGACACCGAGGTTTGGCACCTCCAAAGGGTTTGGTACCACAATGATATTTTGTGACTTTGGGTCACGGAGGTTTGGCACCTCAAAGATCTCGTCCCGTGGTTTAGTACCACGATGGGTTGGCCCCACAGATTGATTATACTGGGATTGACGCCGGTGATTTGGTATCACACGATGGGTTGGCCCCATCATCGGATTTGTGACTACGGTCACCGGTGATTTGGTATCACATTGTGTCTTTGGGACACCGAGGTTTGGCACCTCATTGCGACTCGTCCCCGTGGTTTAACACCACCGTGGGTTGGCCCCACTTTTGAGATATGGGATCGTCGCTAGTGATTTGGTATCACACGATGGGTTGGCCCCATCATTGGATTATTTGTGACTTGGTCACCAAAGTGGTTTGGTACCACAAGATGGATATCGTGACTTTGGGTCACCGGTGGTTTGGCACCACCGGTGGTTTGGTACCACGGGGTAGAAAAGGCGATATGGTTGGTTAGGAACAGGTGCATTATCGCATTATTCATTATGATATGTGTGTTGGCATGTTGTACGGGGAGGAATTATACTTGAGTCTTGCGACTCACTCTCTCCTTTGACTTTGGGGTGACACTTAGACGCGGACATGGAGCCGGATAAACTCGAGGTGCTCATGCCATCTTGAAATAAAGATTGCCCGGACTTCTTTTATAAAAATTTGGTACACTAGTGATTTATTTCTATTTTGTTATATTTGGGTTTGTAAATGGCCTCTTAAATTATGTTTTTGATATGTTATGTTTAAGTAGATTTTCAATATGCTTTAACAAACCAATTAAGTGAAATGTGCTAAAACTTGAAAGACAACGTTTTCAAAACTTCAAAACGATGTTTTAAACTATACCATCGGGTATCATACTATAACTTGGGATAAAATGAACTTAAAAGGTTTTCTAACTTAAATATGATTTTTTCTACTAAGTCATAAATGTTTTAGTAACAATAAGAAATAACTTAAGCTTCAAAACGAAATAAACTAGTTTTACCTACACATCGGATTACTTTTCAAAACTTTCGGGTTTTCAAATACATCATCGACTTTTAATCAAAACCTAATCGAGTTTTCCTCAAATACAAAATTTCGCTAGCGCTTTCACCAAACCGCTAGACTTCAACCTAAACCACCCAAAACCTTTTCCTGTAGCATACCGTATTCTTCGTGGTGTATTGACCGGGTTTGGGGTGTTACAAATATTTCACTATAGTTGAATCTTCCTTCCTTCCATTGAACTTTCTTTTTATTCGAGTGGTCATTTTGAACAATCGGTAAGAACACCCTTTTCTATTCTTTTATTTTTCCTCTATTATTGAAATTCATATGTTGGCTTGGGAGGGTCTTTTTGACCGAAATCATCATCTTTTCTCGTTTAAACAAAACCCTTTCTTCTTGTAGTGGTATAGTGGAGTGCCAATTATTTCTACATCATTTAATTGACCCTAGCCATAGGAAGATCGTGTGAAAAAGAATTTCATCGTTCAAGGTAAGGAAATTTTTTTGAAGGGTTCTATATTACTTTTTTATTTGTTAAAAAATAGTGTTGATTAACCGATTTTATCATATGGACTCTATCACTCGATTTTCATCCCGTGAACGTAAGAATTTTGTTGTAAGCCGACTTCGCTCATAAGGTCAATTGGTTATTATAACGAAATATTAGTTTGGACTAATAATTATTTGACAATGGATGCAAACAATATCGAATCAAAAGGAGTAGTGATTGGTGATCGAAAAAGGAGCGGATTTGCAATCCCTTCTAGATTCAAACAAAGGCTATTTCGGCGATCCGAGATTTTCCACCGGTTTGTGGACCCTCAACCAGTGAAAATCAACTATTCGAGGTTGTTCGCAATCGTGAGGCATCAACGATTCGAATTTTCCACCGGGTTGTGAACCGTCAATCGGAGAGGATCGACAAATAGTTGTTATTCGTGATTCCGAGGGTAAAAACCTAAACCGTTTATTTTAGAGTAGATATACTATAAGTGTTAATGATCTAATCGAGCGTTAAAATATTTTTAGGTGTTGACGATCAGGAAAGTGTAGTGCTCACCGTAATCAGTTGTGTAATCTCACACTGTATCTTATAGGTTAAATAACTATATCGTATTAATCTCTTGATTAAATCACAAGTTAGTGAAATAGGGTAAACTGACATATTTATCAATTTATTGGTAAGGACTATGAAATCGGTATTAAGACTGTGAATATTACGAAATTGCCCTCAATGGGCCAAATCGATAAAAGTGACTATATGGGCCAAATGTAATATTTGATATATGGGCCAAATGTAATATTTGATATATGGGCCAAATGTGATATTTGATATATGGGCCAAATGTGATATTTGATATATGGGCCAAGTGTGATATGAGTTATAAGGGCCAAAATGTGATATGGGGCAGATTGTGAAAATTTTTATAATGGGCCGTATGTTTGTAATAATTATATGAATGGATTGTTGTAATTGAATATGCATATTATATACATCATTTGCATGGGTTGGGATATTTGACGAAGAGAAGTTCTGGTAGCTTTGCTAGAAAATTTCGTGGCTCGCCACAAATCAAAAATGGCTATGCCATGTAAACTCAGAATCTGGTGGCTTGTCCATTAAATTGATATACTGACTAAATGCCTATCTTGGTGTCTTTGGCGAGGTGGGTGACTAAAGCTCCCCACAGGTGTGCTGGTTGGTACGTGTGGTGTATAGCGGATGGAAATTAGGTTTGGTTTGGGAATTGCATATCACATTCATATTATATATGATATTATGTTACAATTGTAAATGGGCTTTGGCCCAATAAATGCTTAATTGGATTTTTGGCCCAGTGACAACGGTAAGTGGGTTACACACTGAGTTCTAAGTAGCTCACCCCGTTTTCCTTACCCTTCTCAGGTAATGATCAATGACGAAGGCTTGGGCCGTGGACGACACATTGGAGGCCATACTACGAATAATGGGTTATTTAAATTCCGGATTTCTTTTAATTACTTTTTATCATTTTGCTATTTAATATTAACTTGTAATAAGGCCTTTGGATAAATTTTTAATGATGTTTTACTTTTGGATGGATTTTATAAATTGCTTGAATACTTTAAGTGGGATTTATCTAAAATTGAAATAAATATTTTTCTCAAAAATAAAGGGTTACATTCTTAAATATTTTACTCGAAAAATTTTGTTAATAATGTTATAATAATTTTTCAAAATTATTTTCAAACTCTTGTAAATCTTCTTAAAATATTAATTTAAATTTTCTAAGCTTCATTTTATAAATCCTTACGTCTCAAATTATTAGATTTAGCAATCAACCTTAGTTTTAAAAAAAAAAAAATCCACGTCAAAACGTTTTGAAAATCTATCTCTTTAAATCTTTAAAAGACTAGATGTATGCTCATTTCGTGTGACATGTCAAATTTGGTCTTAACACATAGGCCGGGTTTGGGGTGTTACATTTTATGGTATCAGAGCCAGGTTCAAAACTCGAGCTGGGATTTGGGTTCTAAAACATTTTTTTCAAAATTGTTTTGGATTATAGAACGCATGTTTCAAAGGTAGTATGGCACCATGAGTATCCGGCACCAAGTCAAGTAAGTGTATTGAAATTGAATGATTATTATTATAGTGATATGACTATAGGAACACTCTAGAACTTTTAGTTTTAGATGTTGAAACTATAGAGGTTGAGACTATAGGATACGTTTACGAAAACAAATCTACCTCTTATATATCATAAAATATCGTTAATAAACACTAAAATAGAATACTAATTCATAAAACTTGTAATCAGATTGAAACGAAATAGTCAATATAAGCGCTAGAGGACGTGGACGTGGTAGATGTGGCCGTGGTAGAGGCCGAGCTACTAGAGTTGTGTATGAGGCATCGGGACATATGCCGAAAATGGACGCACCGACATCACCTTGTCAGAAAATGGATCACATGACCATATGAGAGAAGACATTGCTCTGTCTCAAGCAATGATATGAGTTTTAGAAAGGGTTGCTGGGGTTAGATTGGGGCCAATAGCTCGTGGATCAATATCGGAGCGACTCAGATCAAATGGTGCTGAGACTTTTAGGGGTATTTCAGTAGTAGCCCCAAAAGTCGCGGAATATTGGCTAGAGGCTGTGGAGTGGATCATGGATGACCTAGAATGTACCGTCAAGCAGAAACTAAGAGGAGCTGTGTCCTTGTTGAGGGACGAGGTATATCAATGGTGGCTCACTGTTCGAGAAGGCACTCACATCAAATGTGTTACTTGGGATTTCTTCAAAACTGCATTCCAAGGAAAGTATGTTGGGGCAAGTTATGTGGATGCCCTGTAACACCCCAAACCAGGTCTATGCATTAAGACGAGATTTTTGTTTTGTCACACAGAATGAACATCCTTTTAATTATCTAATGATTTAGGTAAAACAGTTTTACAAAACCTTTTGAAAATGAAGTTTAGTAAAAATCAAGAATTTGATTTAAAATCGATGAATAAAGCAGTACTAGTTTGAAATCTTATTATTTACTATTTAATTGTTAAAGACTTTAAAGTAATTTTAAAGAGTTCAAAAGAATATGAAAACAAGAATATTTAAGAATCCCATATGTTTAAGAACAAAATATTTAAGGAAATATTATTAAAATAGTATTAGTCCAAATTAAGTGTCTAAAGCATAATTAAAACCATCCACACATAAAAATCCATAAAATAATAATAATAGAGGCCTTATTACATCATACCCAAAAATAGTAATTAAATAAATATACTTAATTGAAGTTCATAGTTTATAAAACCCTTGTTCGAAGTATGGCCTCCACGAAGTCATCCCTGGCCCAAGCCTCCATCAATTGTCATTACCTGAGAAGGATAATAAAGCAGAGTGAGTTACTCAGAACTCAGTGTATAACCCACTTACCATATCCACTGGGCCAAATCATCAAGACATTATATTGGGCTTGAGCCCATTTACAGATTTAACAATATAATAATAAAGCATGTAGAATGAAATTTCCAATCAAACCTAAATTTTCCATCCGCTACATACCACCCGTACCAACCAACACACCTGTGGGGATCAAGTCAACCAACCCCACCAACACACCAATCGCAGGCATAAAGCCATTTTAAATAATATTGTGGTACACCACCGAACTAGATTGTGGCAAAGCCACCCAAACTAGATTTTTGGCAACAGGCCTTTCTTCCTTCGTTAATTTTTTCCAACCCATGCAATCATGTTTATATATAAAACATAACAATACATTCACATGATAAATTTAACAAAAGGCCCATAATACAAGTGGGTCCATATCTCAAATTTTCATTTTGGCCCATAAAGAAAAATAACATTTTAGCCCATTTAACGATCTAGCAAACTTTGGCCCATATATCGATCTAGAAGTTGTTGGCCCATATATCACATGAGGCATAAAATTTTACTATTTATCAATTAACCCATTGAGGGCATTTTCGTAATTTCCACGACTTTAACCGTTTTCATGCATTACACACAAGTGTTAATTATTTCGTATTTCTTCTATTTTGCCATCTTTACGATTTTATCCCAATACTTATGGTATAGTATCTAACCCGAGAGATAAGTGTGAAGTTACACACCTGGTTACAATGAGAACTAGACTTTCCCGCTCGTCGATACCTAAACACACATCACGATAATTTAGAACACTAATACTATTTATAAATCTATTCTTATAAATAACTATCTAGACTTTACCCTTTGGATTTCGAACAACTTCTATATGTGGTTTCTCCCCGATTGTTGGTTCGCTACCCATTGAATATCCACAAACAAACAAAGGCTCAGGAGTACGAACGACTTTAAATAATAGATTCTCCTCGGATGAGGGTCCACAACCCGGTGGAAAATCTCGAATCCTCGAAATAGCCCTTCGCTTAAATTTTGGGGAATAGTAGAACCACCCCTCTTTCAAACACTATTCATAACCTTTTTCGTCCCTATCTTGATTGTCACAAAATATCTTTGTCCCACAAGATGAAAATCGAGCGATAACGTCCCTTAAAACAAAATCGATTAATAGTTCATCTATAACAATATGTCAAGTAGTATATAGCTCCTTGATAAGAACCCTTACCTTAACACTTCGACTCAATTTCTAATGAATCACGATGATAACGAATATTCCAAGTTCGGCCTTCTTTATAACACTATAAAAATGAAAGATTGTCTAAGGAAAAAGAATGTTATTATCGGTCATAAGACCCTCCTAAACTTATATATATTCAGCTAAGAAAAGAAGGGAAAAGAAAATATTCGAAAAGAGTTCTTACCGATTGCTTAAACGAAGGTTGAAGGAATAATCAACAAAACAATATAGATGAAGAGAAGATTTGGCTTTGAAGGAAAATTGAAGAAAATGGTATTAGTACCATTCAACCATTGGGAGAAAAGATGGAGAAAGTGTTTGAATGATAAATAAAATGGAGAGGAAAAGAGAATGGGAAGTAGGTGTTTATGATTCGGTTTTCAAAGAGAAAAAAGAGAAAGAGAAAAGTGATGAGTTTAGGAACAAAATGCATTCTAAGAATGGGGAGGGAAGGAAAAAGAAGAATGGTCTTTAGCTTTGGTATTTTGACATAAGGAGAAGAGTGTATTGAGATGCTAGGCAAAAATGTGCCCAAATGGTAACATGAAAAAGAAATGGTCAAAAGAACTAAGCTTATCAAATGCTCAATTTTGGCTAGGAGAAAAGTTTTGAAGAGAATTGAAAATTTTGCACAAATATGCTAAGAATGACCAAAAGCTAACTCCTAATCCTAGCCAAGCTACAACCACATTCGGCCAATCCCTTTAGTCCATAATGCCATCCAAATACATGGTCAAAATGGCCATGCAAAAGTTTCCAAATCATTATTCTTGTATCATGCCTTGTATTCCTCCACTTTTCAAATGCTTAAAAAAAAACAATCCCTAAAATCAAGCAAATCCAACCCCTTAATTCATGTTTACCATGACCTTTAGCCATCTTTCCATAAAAAAATTTAGTCCATCTTATTCATGAATGAAGCTTGGCCGACACTTGCTAGGAAAGAGCAAAAATAAATGCTCACAATTTGCATGCTAGGAGATTCGAACCTCTCCCCTCAAGACCATACATGTAGCGCATATCCCCTTCACCAATAGCTCAACTCATGCTATCCTTTATCACTTTAATTAACTTAAACTTCAAAGTCACCTGATTCCTCTACAGTAAAGTACTCTTCACTAAAATTTATTCTGACTCTGAATAAACCCGAGCCTTCTCAAGACTATATTAAACACACAAATAAAATCATTCACAAGCTAAACACCAAAAACATGCAACATATCGATACTCACATTTTTAGGATGTTACAATTCTACCCCCTTAAAGAAAATTTCATCCTCGAAATTTTACCTGATTAAAAGAGGTGAGGATATTGTTGTCGAATTGCATCCTCAGGTTCCCACGTAGCTTCCTCCTCTCCGTGATTGCGCCATAAAACCTTGACCAATGACACGGTCTTCTTTCTTAGCACCTTAACATCTCGGTCTAAGATTTCCACTGGTTCCTCCTCAAAAGAAAAGTCTGATCTCAACTCCACTTCTTATACCGGTACTATGTGAGACGGATCTTATCTATAGCGCCTCAGCATAGAAACATGGAAAACATTATGAATCTGACTCAACTCCGGTGGTAATTCAAGCTGATAGGCCACTAGACCAACATGCTTCATCACACGATATGGTCCAATGAACCTAGGGCTCAACTTGCCCTTCCTTCCAAATCTGAAAATCTTCTTCCAAGGTGAGACTTTCAGAAAGACCTGGTCTCCCACCGCAAATTCAATATCCTTACGCTTCAGATCTGCATACGATTTTTGTCGATCCAAAGCTTCCTTTAACAACGCTCGAATCACCTTTACCTTTTCTTCCATCTCATATATCAACTCAGGACCCAACAACTGTCGTTCCCCCAATTCAGTCCAACAAGTAGGGTATGACACCTACAACCGTATAAAGCTTCATAAGGTGCCATTTGGATACTAGATTGGTAACTGGTATTATACACGAACTCTGCCAACGGTAGGAAATCCTCTCAACTACCTCTGAAGTCGATTATACAACCACGTAACATGTCTTCCAAAATTTAAATTACTCTTTCTGACTGATCATCTGACTGAGGATGAAAAGCCATACTAAAGTTTAACTTTGTTCCCAAAGCCTCATGTAAAGCTTTCCAAAACCGTGATGTAAACTTGGGATCCCTGCCTGATATGATAGACACTGGTACCCTATGCAACCTCACAATCTCAGATACATACAGCTTAGCCAACTTCTGCAGTGAGTAATCTATACAAACTGGAGGAAAATGGGCATTCTTCGTCAAACGATCAACTACTACCCAAACGGAATTTTTCTTAGTAGGTGTTAAAGGTAGCCCACTAACAAAATCCATTGATATCCGTTCCCATTTCTAGAGGGGAATCTTTACCGGTTGTAATAAGCCTGAAGGCAGTTGATGCTCCGCCTTCACTTGTTGACAAGTCAAACATTTACCTACAAACTCAAAAATCTTACGCTTCAACCCTGGCCACCAATACCGTTCACGAAGATCTCGATACATCTTATTTCCTCCGGGGTGCATAGCATAAAGGCTACTATACGCCTCCCGCAGAATCATTTGTCTCAAATCTGAGTCCTTGGGCATACAAATTCTTCCATGAAAACACAGCACTTCATCATTATTCATACCAAAATCCCCTATTTCACCACTTTCAACTTGCTAAATTAAGGATTCCAACTTTTCATCTGATATCTATTTTTCCCTGATATGATCTAACCATAGAGGATTCACCTGAAGTTCCGCTAACAGACTACCATCCTCATACAAACTCAGATGAGCAAACATTGCTTTTAAATCAAATACCACCTTACGACTTAACACGTCTGCTACCACGTTAGCCTTCCCAAGATAATACTCGATTGAGAAATCATTATCCTTTAACAAATCCACCCACCTTCTTTGTCTCAAGTTTAACTCATTCTAGGTAAGAAGATACTTAAGACTCTTATGATCCGTATAGATGATAGACTTCTCACCGTAGAGATATTGCCTCCAAATATTTAAAGCAAATACTACCGTAGCCAACTCCAAGTCATAAGTAGGGTAGTTTACTTCGTGCGGTCTCAACTGAAGAGAAGCATAGGCCACCACTTTTCCATTTTGCATCAGCACACATCCTAAACCCGTGTGTGATGCATCACAGTAGATGATAAATTCTTTTCCAGCCTCAGGTTGAATTAGTACTAGTGCTTCCGTCAAAATCTTCTTCAATTTCTCGAAACTTTCTTGTTGTTTATCAGTCCATACATATGGTACTCCCTTTCGCAATAGCTTAGTTAGGGGTGCAACAATCAATGAAAACCCCTCAACAAAGCGTCTATAATATCCAGACAAACCTAAGAAACTCTGAATCTCAGCTACTAACTTCGGTGGTTTCCAATCCAATACAGCCTCAATCTTCCGAGGATCCACCCTTATTCCTTCAGCTGACACCACATGACCCAAGAAAGTCACTTCTCTTAACCAAAATTCACATTTACTAAATTTGGCATAAAGTTGCTTATCACGAAGTAACTGCAACACTATACGCAAATGTAAGTCATGCTCATTTTCATTTCTCGAATATACCAAAATGTCATCTATGAACACTACCACAAACCCATCTAAATATGGTTGAAAGACCCAATTCATCATGTCTATAAATGCAGCTGGTGCATTGGTTAACCCAAACAGCATCACCAAGAACTCATAATGTCCATAACGAGTTTGGAATGCCATCTTTTGAATATCTGCCTCTTTCACTTTGAGTTGATGATAACCCGATCTCAAATCAATTTTGGAGAAAATTGATGCTCCTTTCAATTGATCAAATAGGTCATCAATTCTCGGCAAGGGATACTTATTCTTGATCATCAATTTATTCAACTGCCTGTAATCAATGCACATACGCATCGACTCATCCTTCTTCTTAACGAACAAAATCGGTGCTCCCCATGGAGACACACTAGGTTGAATAAATCCTCGATCCAACAATTCTTGAATTTGAGCTTTAACCTCCACCAACTCCTTCGGTGCCATCCTATAAGGTGTAATAGACACTGGAGACATTCCGGGCAAAAGCTCAATACCAAATTCTACTTCCCGATCTGGAGGTATACCAGGAAGTTCTTCAGGAAAGACATCTGAAAATTCCTTCACCGTTCTCACATCTTCCACTGATAACTCCTTGGCATCCAAAGCACTAATAAAAGCTAGGAATGCTCCATGCCTTTTTCGCACCAACTTTTCTGCCTTTAACGCAGATACCACATTTACCAAGTAATTTTTTCGTTCGCCTATCATTACTACTTCCTTATCATCTGAATTGACATCCGCTTGTTAGCACAATCCAAATGCGCTTGGTGCTTCACCAACCAATCCATGCCCAGAATGAGATCGAATTCGTCGAAAGGCAATTCCATCAAATCCGCTAAAAATATTTCTCTTCGGATTTCTAAGGGCACGTCTCTAAACAGTTTATTCATAATTACCGATGGTCCTAAAGGACTAATTATCGTCATCTCACTATCGATAATCTCAAATTCTATATTCAGGTTTCCAGATATGGCACTAGCAACATACGAGTGGGTAGAACCAATACCTATCAACACAGTAACAGGCACATCAAAGATGAAGAACGTACCAGTTATCACATCAGTTGCATTGCCATCCTCGCGGCGTCTAACCGCATAGACCAACCCTGGCTGTCTTACCTCTGCATTACCTCTAGAACCATTGCCTCATCCCGGTGCACCTTGTCCGCGTCCAACCCCATTACAACCACGACCTGGTCCACGGCCTCTCGGTGGCCGCTGAGTGCCTTTTTATGCCTTTTATGCCTTTTCTCTCAAAAATTCTTCTCATCTTTGCCGAAACTTCAAGCCATTAGTGAGCATTTCTTTTCTTCAATTCTTTCTTGTTGGTGTAGGTACCAAACCATTGTGACCAAACTATTTTCATTCATCTTCTCTGGAAAACCAAAATTTGATAGGCACCCCTTCTCAACCTTTCTTTTCTTTTTAAAAAATTTTCCAACTCTACTATCTTTTTCCTCTAATCCATACCCTCATAAACAAAATTATTCTTGTTCATTTTCTTCCATAGTCGAAACTCACAATCCACAATCACTCCTTCATAAAAAATTCTTTCTCATTTGAGATGACATTCCTTCTTCGATTAAATCGTGCTTTAAGTGGGAGATCGTGTATTGTTCTAGCCGAAGTCAAACGGTGGTAATTGGATCCAGTGTCGATAAGGTAAGGGGGTTCATTTTGGATTTTTTGTTATATCTCTATTCGGCTATGTTCCAAATCGTATTGAAGTTTCAACTAATTGACTATATGTATTAGGGACAAATAACTTGATATATTTATACCTTTGGATATAGTGGTAAGTGATTCAAGTGTAAGTGATATGAAATCTTTTGGAAATCTGAGGCTAACTTTTTGTTGGTATTGTTCTAGATCAACGACGAATGGTTCGTTAGGAAATCGAAATCAAGGTGTGTAATCCCGTACCTTCCGAAAACATGTTTGAAATGGTGTGTAATCTCACATCTCTCTGAAATTTTGTATGATATATTCTGTTATTTGGTTGAAATACCAAAGAAAACTTGAAATCGGCATCCGAGATCACTCGGGGGTGCGTAGGTTCATAGTGGTAACCATGTTTTTTGTACTAAAACAATTTTGGTTAGTGGCAGTGATGTGATTTGAAAAATCATGAAAAATAGGATAAAGGGAATTAATGAGTGAATAAGATACAAAATCAAAGCTTACTATGTCTATTTTGATAAGGAAGAAACAGAGAAGGAAAAGGAATTTTATATTCTGAGATATGTTAATTTTAGTGAGACTGGTTCTGAATGATTTCGTGGTTCCCTGAATTGTCTTGGTAAAATCAGATAAAATTGTACAAAGTGATTTATGAGTTATAATTGCTATTTATGGATTCCTTAGTGAGTCTATTTTAAATAGAGACAAGTGGGAGAAGCATATGAGAACCGTACAGTGAGATATTTGAATTTTGGGTAAGAGAGGTCAGAATAGTTGGACAGTGAAACAAGAGAAATTTTAAGGACTAAACTGTACTAAATGGTTAAGCCAAAAATTCTGGAAAACTTTTTGTAAGGAGATATAGGAGTCTAGTTTCAATAAAAATTTACAGATTTAGATTTTGAGATTCCTCACTCGAGTTATGGTCAATTTAGTCAGTATGACGCAGATAGACAGTTTCAAACTTTTATGCCCCAAATTAGTAGTTAAGCCTTGGTTATGAAATTACCATAATACCCTTAGAGGGTAAATTACCGAAATACCCTTAGTGGGTAAGATTACTGAATTACCCTTAGCGGGTATGATTGCCAAATTAGGAAAATGCCTTTATGGGCCGAATTATTGAAATGCCCCTATTGAGCCGATTTGTAAAGTGTTAATGGCCCGAAATACTAAATTGCTTAATGGGCTGAATTGACATATTGCCTTATGGGCCGAATGGACATATTGATTAATGGGACAATCTGATATATTTTGTTGTGTGGGCCAAATTGATATATGATTATATGGGCCGATCTGAAAATATGCAAAATAGGACAAGATGATATTTGCTTAATGGGCCAACTTTGATAAATTGTTATAATGGGCCATAAAATTTGTAATGAATATCTGAATACATCATTGTGAATTGATATGCATTATATACATGATTTGCATGGGTTGGGATATTTGATGAAGAGAAGTTCTAGTAGCTTTGCAACAAAATTCTGGTGGCTTGTCCACAAATTGATATATGGCTTAATGCCCAGTTTGGTGTGTTGGCTGGGTGGGTGACTAAAGCTCCCTACAGGTGTGTTGGTTGGTACGGGTGGTGTGTAGCGGATGGAAAACTAGGTTTGGTTTGGGAAATGCATATCACATGCATATTATATACATGTTAATATGTTATAATTGTAAATGGGCTTTAGCCCAATAAATGCTTAATTGGATTTTTGGCCCAGTGGACAATGGTAAGTGGGTTATACACTGAGTTCTTGTAACTCACCCACTTTCTTTCTTAACCCTTGTAGGTAATGCTCAGGGACGAAGACTTGGGGGCATGGATGACTCGGTGTAGGCCATACTTCAGAAATGGTTTTATTTGGACTTTAGTTTCTTACTTCGTTTACTTTATTACTTTACTATTTTGGGTTATGTGTTGTAATAAGGCCTCTGGATTATTTTATTTTGCTTTATGTTTGATGTGTTTATATTTTACTCAAATTATTTTAAATTGGATTTTCTAAAATCATAATAAAGGTTTTCCAAAATCAATTAACAAATGAATTTCAAAATAAACTTTTACAAATATTTTAATATGGAAAATTCTCTAGAACTATCAACGATATTTCCAAAAGTAATGATTTTATAAAATTATTACTTCAAATTTAATTGATCAATCTTCGAGGTTAGTAGTATTTTATTAAGTATCTCAAGTCAAACTTGATTTTCTTGATTTTAACAAATTAATATCTATTTTTTTACGAATAAAAAGGATCTAACATGTTTTTTATCTCTTTTGACATGTTTTCTTTATACGTTATCGAAAAACTTTTTAGTGTGACACACCGGATTCGAGCCTAACTTCTAGGCCGAGTTTGAGGTGTTACATTTTATGGTATCAGAGCCCAATTGCAAAACTCGATCGTGGTTTGGGTTCAAAAGCATTTTCCAAAGCTGTTTAGAATTTTTATTTATAAATATATGTTCTAAAGGAAGTATGGCACCATGAGTATCCGCACCAAGTCAAGTAAGTATTTTTTTTATTTTATAATTATTGTGATACAAAAATTCTACAAAGTAGAATACTCTAGAACTATTAGCTTTAGGAGTTGAAACTATAGAGACTGAGAGACTATGATGCGAATTTGACTCTCAAAAATAACTTTTCTACCCATACTCCATAAAACATTGTTTAATAAACATCAAATAGCATAATGATTCATAAAACTCTTAATCAAATTATATCGACTTAGTGAACTTGAGTGCTAGAAGACAGACGCGGTAGATGTGGACGTGGTAGAGGCCGATGTGCTAGGGCTAGATCTTCGGCACTAAGGCATGTGCCCGAAAGGGAGGCGCAGACATCATTAGTGGCTAAGACGGGATCTTATGATTGAGTTGGGGTTGATGAGCTAGCTCAGATAGTTAAGAAGGTATTGAAGGAGGTTAAGGAAATCAGTGAAGCACTTCGAGTTAGGTTTGTGGACTATAAGAAGAAAAAAGATCGTTGTTCTTTAGGGTCGCAGTCTTATTTTGGGAAGCGTGCCAAGGCATGTCTAAACTTTCCAACTTGCGATTATTATTGAAGGTGTCATCCGGGAGAATGCTGGAGGAGGTTAGAAGCATAAGGCTCGGGATTGTTACATCACCATGAAGTCAGGTTTGTTTGGTTGGACATGAAGATTGAATGTAAAAAATTCTAAGTATAAATGGTAGACAACTGTTTTCTTTTGTGGTTAGATGTTTGGCTGCGTGTGAAAGATGATTCAAGATTTTGTTAAAAGTACATTGTGGTTTTTAAGATCAAAGTGCGCAGCGCAAGCTTAGTGATGTGATTTGAGCGATGCGTTTGGTAGTTGATTGGAAATTTCGAGGACGAAATTTCTTTAAGGAGGGTAAAATTGTAACATCCCGAAATTGGGCCTAGTAGGATTGGGCCCAATAGGCCTTGGGCGTAGGAATGTTTAAAATTTTGAGAACAAGAGAATGGCATTATTGCAAATTGGACTTGATAGTTAAGTAAATTTGGAGTTTACGGGGTTTCTACGAAGTCTCGGGTTTAATTGGGCCTTAGGAAAAATTTGGTATTTTAGCACTTTAAGGAGAGATGGTAAGTAGCTTCAAGGCTTATTGAAATAAATGAATAAATGGTTAGCATAAATGAGCAATTAGTAAAAAGGTTATGGCATCAAGTTAAAGACTTTAAGGAAAGAGGTTCAAATCCCATAGTGTGTAAATTTTGACTATTATTTTTGCACTCCTTCGCTAAGTGTCGGCCAAGCATGTAATTATGGCAAGGTGTACTTTTATTTTTATGGCAAGATGGCTAAAGAGAATAGGAAAGAATGAAGGTGAGGAAAGAAATCATGAAAAATGGGAAAGTAAGGGGAACAAGTGGCATTTTTCAAGGAAGATGTTATGGAAAGTAGGGGTGGCAAAATGTTGACCCTTTTTGGCTATGTATGTGGACGGTTTTGGGTGTAAGAGGGGTAGCCGAATTTTTGTTAGTGTTTTGGTAGAAACTTTGGTGCTTGGTTGGTCAAATTCCTTCTTGCATTTATATGCCTTTTCTCTCAAAAATTCTTCTCATCTTTGCCTAAACTTCAAGCCATTAGTGAGCATTTCTTTTCTTCAATTCTTTCTTGTTGCCGTCGGTACCAAACCATTGTGACCAAACTATTTTCATTCATCTTCTCTTGAAAACCGAAATTTGATAAGCACCCCTTCTCAACCATTCTTTTCTTTTCACGAAATTCTCCAACTCTACTATCTTTTTCCTCTAATCCATACCCTCATAATTGAAATTATTCTTGTTCATTTTCTTCCACAGCCGAAACTCACAATCCAGAATCACTCCTTCATAAATTCTTTCTCATTTGAGATGACATTCCTTCTTCGATTAAATTGTGCTTTGAGTGGGAGACCGACCGTGTATTGTTCTAGTCGAAGTCAAACGGTGGTAATTGGATCCAATATCGATACGGTAAGGGGGTTCATTTTGGATTTTTCGTTATATCTCTATTCGGCTATGTTGCAAATTGGATTGAAGTTTCGACTAATCGACTATATGTTTTAGGGACAAATCACTCGATATATTTCTACCATCGGATATAGTGGTAAGTGATTCAAGTGTAAGTGATATGAAATCTTTTGGAAATCTGAGGCTAACTTTTTGTTGGTATTGTTCTAGGTCAAAGACAAGTGGTTCGTTAGGAAATTGAAATCAAGGTGTAATCTCGTACCTTCCAAAAACATGTTTGAAATGGTGTGTAATCTCACAACTCTCTGAAATTTTGTATGATATGTTCTGTGATTTGGTCGAAATACCAAAGAAAGCTGGAAATCGGCATCTGCGATCACTCGGGGGCGTGAGGTTCATAGTGGTAACCATGTTTTTTGTAATAAAATAGTTTTGGTCAGTGGAAGTGATGTGATTTCGAAAAATCATGAAACATATCAGAAAGAAAATTAATAAGTGAATAAGATATCAAATCAAAGCTTCGTGTCTATTTTGATAAGGAAGAAATAGAGAAGGAAAAGGAATTTTATATTCGAGATATGTTAATTTTAGTGAGACCGGTTTCGAATGATTTCGTGGTTCCCGATCTATCTTGGTAAAATCAGATAAAATTGTACAAAGTGATTTATGAGTTATAATTGATATGTATGGATTCCTTAGTGAGTCTATTTGAAATAGAGACAAGTGGGAGCATATGAAAACCGACATGCATGTGAGATATTTGGAAAAATTGTAGTGAGATATTTGAATTTTGGGTTAGAGAGGTCAATTTAGTTGTTGACGCAGATGGATAGTTTCAAACTTTTATGCCCCAAATTAATAGTTAAGCCTTGGTTACGAAATTACCATAATACCCTTAGAGGGTAAACTACCAAAATACCCTTAGTGGGTAAGATTATCGAATTACCCTTAGCGGGTATGATTGCCAAATTATGAAAATGCCCTTATGGGTCGAATTATGGAAATGCCCCTATTGGGCCGATTTGTAAAGTGTTAATGGCCCGAAATACTAAATTGCTTAATGGGCTGAATTGACATATTGCCTTATGGGTCGAATGGACATATTGATTAATGGGCCAATCTGATATATTTTGTTATGTGGGCCAAATTGATATATGATTATATGGGCCGATCTGAAAATATGCAAAATGGGCCAAGATGATATTTGCTTAATGGGCCAACTTTGATAAATTGTTATAATGGGCCATAAAATTTGTAATGAATATATGAATACATCATTGTGAATTGTTATGCATTATATACATGATTTGCATGGGTTGGGATATTTGACAAAGAGAAGTTCTGGTAGCTTTGCTACAAAATTCTGGTGGCTTGTCCACAAATTGATATATGGCTTAATGCCCAGTTTGGTGTGTTGGCGGGGTGGGTGACTAAAGCTCCCCACATGTGTGTTGGTTGGTATAGGTGGTGTGTAGCGGATGGAAAACTAGGTTTGGTTTGGGAATTGCATATCACATGCATATTATATACATGTTATTATTTTATAATTGTAAATTGGCTTTGGCCCAATAAATGCTTAATTGGATTTTTGGCCCAATGGACAATGGTAAGTGGGTTATACACTGAGTTCTTGTAACTCACCCCCTTTCTTTCTTAACCCTTGTAGGTAATGTTTAGTGACGAGGACTTGGGGCCATGGATGACTTGGTGTAGGCCATACTTCAGAAATGGTTTTATTTGGACTTTAGTTTCTTACTTCTTTTACTTTATTACTTTACTATTTTGGGTTATGTGTTGTAATAAGGCCTCTGGATTATTTTATTTTGCTTTATGTTTGACGTGTTTATATTTTACTCAACTTATTTTAAATGGGATTTTCTAAAATCATAATAAAGGTTTTCCAAAATCGATTAACAAATGAATTTCAAAATAAACTTTTACAAAAATTTTTAATACAGAAATTTCTCTCGAACTGTCAACGATTTTTCCAAAAGTCACAGTTTTATAAAATTATTACTTCAAATTTAATCGATCAATCTTCGAGGTTAGTAGTATTTTATTAAATATCTCAAGTCAAACTTGATTTTCTTGATTTAACAAATCAACATCTATTTTTGTACGAATAAAAAGGATCTAACATGTTATTTTTATCTCATTTGACATGTTTTCTTTATACGTTATCGAAAAACTTTTTAGTGTGACACACCGGATTTGGGCCTAACTTCTAGACCAAGTTTTGGGTGTTACATTTTATGGTATCAAAGCCCAGTTGCAAAACTCGGTCGTGGTTTGGGTTCAAAAGCGTTTTCCGAAGCTGTTTAGAATTTTTATTTATAAATATATGTTTTAAAGGAAGTATGGCACCACGAGTATCCGACACCAAGTCAAGTAAGTATTTGTTTTCATTTTATAATTATTGTGATACGAAAATTCTACAAAGTAGAATACTCTAGAACTGTTAGCTTTAGGAGTTGAAACTATAGAGACTGAGAGACTAGGATGCGGATTTGACTCTCGAAAACAACTTTTCTAGCCATACTCCATAAAACATCATTTAATAAACATCGAATAGCATAATGATTCATAAGACTCTTAATCAGATTATATTGACTTAGTGAACATGAGCGCTAGAAGACGTGGACACGGTAGACGTGGACGTGGTAGAGGCCGAGGTGCTAGGGCTAGATCTTGGTCACCAAGGCATGTGCCCGAAAGGGAGGCGCAGACATCGTTAGTGACTGAGACGAGATCTCATGATCGAGTTGGGGTTGATGAGTTGACTCAGATAGTTAAGAAGGTATTGAAGGAGGTTAACGAAATCAGGGAAGCACTTCGAGTTGGGTCTGCGGACTATAAGAAGAAAATAGATCGTGGTTCTTTAGGGTCGCAGTCTTGTTCTGTGAAGCGTGTCAAGGCACGTCCAAACTTTTCGGTTTGCGATTATTACAGAAGGCGTCATCCGGGAGAATGGTGGAGGAGGTTAGGAGCATGCTTGAGATGCGGGTCTAAGGAGCATAAGCCTCGGGATTGTTACATCACCATAAAGTTAGGTTTGTTTGGTTGGACGTGAAGATTGAATGTAGAAAATTCTAAGTATAAATGGTAGACAACTGTTTGCTTTTGTGGTTAGATGTTTGGATGTGTGAAAGAGGATTCAAGATTTTGTTAAAAGTACATTGTGGTTTTTAAGATCAGAGTGCGCAGCGAAAGCTTAGTGATGTGATTTGAGCGATACATTTAGTAGTTGGTTGGAAATTTCGAGGATGAAATTTCTTTAAGGAGGGTAGAATTGTAACATCCCGAAATTGGGCCTAGTAGGATTGGGCCCAATGGGCCTTGGGCGTAGGAATGTTTAAAATTTTGAGAACAAGAGAATGGCATTATTGCAAATTTGACTTGTTTGTTAAGTGAATTTGGAGTTTATGGGGTTTCTATGAAGTCTCGGGTTTAATTGGGCCTTAGGAAAAATTTGGTATTTTAATACTTTAAGGAGAGATGGTAAGTAGCTTCAAGGCTTATTGAAATAAATGAATAAATGGTTAGCATAAATGAGCAATTAGTAAAAATCAAGTGAAGGACTTTAAGGGAATAGGTTCAAATCCCATAGTGTGTAAATTTTGACTATTATTTTTGCACTCTTTCCCTAAGTGTCGGCCAAGCATGTAATTATGGCAAGGTGGACTTTTATTTTTATGGCAAGATGGCTAAAGAGAATAGGAAAGAATGAAGGTGAGGAAAGAAATCATGAAAAGGGGGAAAGTAAGGGGAACAAGTGGCATTTTTCAAGGAAGATGTTATGGAAAGTAGGGGTGGCAAAATATTGACCCTTTTTGGCTATGTATGTGGACGGTTTTGGGAGTAAGGGGGTAGCCAAATTTTTGTTAGTGTTTTGGTAGAAACTTTGGTGCTTGGTTGGTCAAATTGCTTCTTGCATTTTTATGCCTTTTCTCTCAAAAATTCTTCTCATCTTTGCCGAAACTTCAAGCATTAGTGAGCATTTCTTTTCTTCAATTCTTTCTTGTTGCTGCAGGTACCAAACCATCGTGACCAAACTATTTTCATTCATCTTCTCTTGAAAATCGAAATTTGATAAGCACCCCTTTTCAACCATTCTTTTCTTTTCACGAAATTCTCCAACTCTACTATCTTTTCCCTCTAATCTATACCCTCATAACCGAAATTATTCTTGTTCATTTTCTTCCATAGCCGAAACTCACAATCCACAATCACTCCTTCATAAATTCTTTCTCATTTGAGATGACATTCCTTCTTCAATTAAATCGCGCTTTAAGTGGGAGACCGACCGTGTATTGTTCTAGCCGGAGTCAAACTGTGGTAATTGGATCCAATATTGATAAGGTAAGGGGGTTCATTTTGGATTTTTCGTTATATCTCTATTCGGCTATGTTGCAAATCGGATTGAAGTTTCAACTAATCGACTATATGTTTTAGGGACAAATCACTCGATATATTTCTACCTTTGGATATAGTGGTAGGTGATTCAAGTGTAAGTGATATGAAATCTTTTGGAAATCCGAGGCTAACTTTTTGTTGGTGTTGTTCTAGGTCAACGACGAGTGGTTCGTTAGGGAAATCAAGGTGTGTAATCCCGCACCTTCCAAAAACATGTTTGAAATGGTGTGTAATCTCACATCTCTCTAAAATTTTGTATGATATGTTCTGTGATTTGGTCGAAATACCAAAGAAAATCAAAAATCGGCATCCGCGATCACTCGGGGGTGCGCATAGTGGTAACCATGTTTTTTGTAATAAAACAGTTTTGGTCAGTGGCAGTGACGTGATTTCGAAAATCATGAAACATAGGAGAAAGGGAATTAATAAGTGAATAGGATATCAAATCAAATCTTACAATGTTTATTTTGATAAGAAAGAAACGGAGAAGGAAAAGAATTTTATATTCTGAGATATGTTAATTTTAGTGAGACTAGTTCTGAATAATTTCGTGGTTCCCTGATCTGTCTTGGTAAAATCAGATAAAATTGTACAAAGTGATTTATGAGTTATAATTGATATGTATGGATTATTTAGTGAGTCTATTTTCAATAGAGACAAGTGGGAGCAGCATAGGAAAATCGTACAATGAGATATTTGAATTTTGGGTAAGAGAGGTCAGAATCGTTGGACAGTGAAACAAGGGAAACTTTAAGGAATAAACTATACTAAATGGTTAAGCCAAAAATTCTAGAAAACTTTTAGGAAGGAGATATATGAGTCTAGTTTCAAGGAAAATTTACGGATTTAGATTTCGAGATTCCTCACTCGAGTTATGGTCAATTTAGTCAGTATGACGTAGATGGACAGCTTCAAACTTTTATGCCCCAAATTAGTAGTTAAGCCTTGGTTACGAAATTACCGTAATACCCTTAGAAGGTAAAATATCGAAATACCCTTAGTGGGTAAGATTACCGAATTACCCTTAGCGGGTACGATTGCCAAATTATGAAAATGCCCTTATGGGCCGAATTATGGAAATGCCCTTATTGGGCTGATTTGTAAAGTGTTAATGGGCCGAAATACGATATTGCTTAATGGGCTGACTTGACATATTACCTTATGGGCTGAATGGACATGTTGATTAATGGGCCAATCTGATATATTTTGTTATGTGGGCCAAATTGATATATGATTATATGGGCCGATCTGAAAATATGCAAAATGGGCCAAGATGATATTTGCTTGATGGGCCAACTTTGATAAATTGTTATAATGGGCCATAAAATTTGTAATGAATATCTGAATACATCATTGTGAATTGTTATGCATTATATACATGATTTGAATGGGTTGGGATATTTGATGAAGAGAAGTTTTGGTAGCTTTGCTACAAAATTCTGGTGGCTTGTCCACAAATTGATATATGGCTTAATACCCAGTTTGGTGTGTTGGCGGGGTGGGTGGCTAAAGCTCCCCACAGTTGTGTTGTTGGTTGTACGGGTGGTGAGTAGCAGATGAAAAATTAGGTTTGGTTTGGGAATTGCATATCACATGCATATTATATACACGTTATTATGTTATAATTGTAAATGGGCTTTGGCCCAATAAATGCTTAATTGGATTTTTGGCCCAATGGACAATGGTAAGTGGGTTATACACTGAGTTCTTGTAACTCACCCCCTTTCTTTCTTAACCCTTGTAGGTAATGCTCAGTGACGAGGACTTGGGGCCATGGATGACTCGGTGTAGGCCATACTTCAGAAATGGTTTTATTTGGACTTTAGTTTCTTACTTTGTTTACTTTATTACTTTACTATTTTGGGTTATGTGTTGTAATAAGGCATGTGGATTATTTTATTTTGCTTTATGTTTGACGTGTCTATATTTTACTCAAATTATTTTAAATGGGATTTTCTAAAATCATAATAAAGGTTTTCCAAAATCGATTAACAAATGAATTTCAAAATAAACTTTTACAAATTTTTTTAATACGGAAATTTCTCTCGAACTATCAACGATATTTCCAAAAGTCACAATTTTATAAAATTATTACTTCAAATTTAATCGATCAATCTTCGAGGTTAGTAGTATTTTATTAAATATCTCAAGTCAAACTTAATTTTCTTGATTTAACAAATCAACATCTATTTTTTTACGAATAAAAATGATCTAACATGTTTTTTTTTATCTCATTTGACATGTTTTCTTTATACATTATCGAAAAACTTTTTAGTGTGACACACCAGATTCGGGCTAACTTCTAGGCTGAGTTTGGGGTGTTACATTTTATGGTATCAGAGCCTAGTTGCAAAACTCGGCCGTGGTTTGGGTTCAAAAGCATTTTCCAAAGCTGTTTAGAATTTTGATTTATAAATATATGTTCTAAAGGAAGTATGGCACCACGAGTATCCGGCACCAAGTCAAGTAAGTATTTGTTTTCATTTTGTAATTATTGTGATACAAAAATTCTACAAAGTAGAATACTCTAGAACTGTTAGCTTTAGGGGTTGAAACTATAGAGACTGAAAGACTAGGATGCGGATTTGACTCTCGAAAACAACTTTTCTACCCATACTCCATAAAACATCATTTAATAAACATCGAATAGCATAATGATTCATAAAACTCTTAATCATATTATATCGACTTAGTGAACATGAGCACTAGAAGACGCGGACGCGATAGACGGGGACTTGGTAGAGGCCGAGGTGCTAGGGCTTGATCTTTAGCACCAAGGCATGTGCCCGAAAGGGAGGCGCAGACATCGTTAGTGGCTGAGATGGGATCTCATGATCGAGTTGAGGTTGATGAGCTGACTCAGATAATTAAGAAAGTATTGAATGAGGTTAAGGAAATCAGTGAAGCACTTTGGGTTGGGTCTGTGGACTATAAGAAGAAAAGAGATCGTGGTTCTCTAGGGTCATAGTCTTATTCTGTGAAGCGTGTCAAGGCACGTCCAAACTTTTCGGCTTGCGATTATTGCAGAAGGCGTCATCCGGGAGAATGCTAGAGGAGGTTAGGAGCATGCTTGAGATGCGGGTCTAAGGAGCATAAGGCTCAAGATTGTTATATCACCATCAAGTCAAGTTTGTTTGGTTGGACGTGAAGATTGAATGTAGAAAATTCTAAGTATAAATGGTAGACAACTGTTTGCATTTGTGGTTAGATGTTTGGCTGTGTGAAAGAGGATTCAAGATTTTGTTAAAAGTACATTGTGGTTTTAAGCTCGAGTCTTGCAATAAAGCTTAGTGATGTGATTTGAGCGATACGTTTAGTATTTGATTCGAAATTTTGAGGACAAAATTTCTTTAAGGAGGGTAGAATTGTAACATCCTGAAATTGGGCCTAGTAGGATTGGGCCCAATAGGCCTTGGCCGTAGGAATGTTTAAAATTTTGAGAACAAGAGAATGGCATTATTTCAAATTGGACTTGTTAGTTAAGTGAATTTGGAGTTTACGGGGTTTCTATGAAGTCTCGGGTTTAATTGGGCCTTAAGAAAAATTTGGTATTTTAGCACTTTAAGGAGAGATGGTAAGTAACTTCAAGGCTTATTGAAATAAATGAATAAATGGTTAGCATAAATGAGCAATTAGTAAAAGAGGTTCAAATCCCATAGTGTGTAAATTTTGACTATTATTTTTGTACTCTTTCCCTAATTGTCGGCCAAGCATGTAATTATAGCAAGGTGGACTTTTATTTTTATGGCAAGATGGCTAAAGAGAATAGGAAAGAATGAAGGTGAAGAAAGAAATCATGAAAAAGGGGAAAGTAAGGGGAACAAGTGGCATTTTTCAAGGAAGATGTTATGGATAGTAGGGGTGGCAAAATGTTGACCCTTTTTGGCTATGTATGTGGACGGTTTTGGGTGTAAGAGGGGTAGCCGAATTTTTTTAGTGTTTTGGTAGAAACTTTGGTGCTTTGTTGGTCAAATTCCTTCTTGCATTTTTATGCCTTTTCTCTCAAAAATTCTTCTCATCTTTGCCGAAACTTCAAGCCATTAGTGAGCATTTCTTTTCTTCAATTCTTTCTTGTTGCCGTAGGTACCAAACCATTGTAACCAAACTATTTTCATTCATCTTCTCTTGAAAATTGAAATTTGATAAGCACCCTTCTCAACCATTCTTTTCTTTTCACGAAATTCTCCAACTCTACTATCTTTTTCCTCTAATCCATACCCTCATAACCGAAATTATTCTTGTTCATTTTCTTCCATAGCCGAAACTCACAATCCACAATCACTCCTTCATAAATTCTTTCTCATTTGAGATGGCATTCCTTCTTCGATTAAATCACACTTTAAGTGGGAGACCGACCATGTATTGCTCTAGCCGAAGTCAAACGGTGGTAATTGGATCCAATATCTATAAGGTAAGCGGGTTCATTTTGGATTTTTCGTTATATCTCTATTCGGCTATGTTGCAAATTGGATTGAAGTTTTGGCTAATCGACTATATGTTTTATGGACAAATCACTCGATATATTTCTACCTTCGGATATAGTGTAAGTAAGTGATTCAAGTGTAAGTGATATGAAATCTTTTGGAAATTCGAGGCTAACTTTTTGTTGGTGTTGTTCTAGGTCAACGACAAGTGTTCGTTAGGAAATCGAAATCAATGTGTGTAATCTTGTACCTTCCAAAAACATGTTTGAAATGGTGTGTAATCTCACATCTCTCTGAAATTTTGTATGATATGTTCTATGATTTGGTCAAAATACCAAAGAAAACCAGAAATCAGCATCTGCGATCACTCGGGGGCGCGTAGGTTCATAGTGGTAACCATGTTTTTTTTGTAATAAAACAGTTTTGGTTAGTGGCAGTGATGTGATTTCAAAAAATCATGAAACATAGGAGAAAGGGAAGTAATAAGTGAATAAGATATCAAATCAAATCTTACTATGTCTATTTTGATAAGGAAGAAACGGAGAAGGAAAAGGAATTTTATATTCTGAGATATGTTAATTTTAGTGAGACTGGTTCTAAATGATCACGTGGTTCCCTGATCTATCTTGGTAAAATCTGACAAAATTGTACAAAGTGATTTATGAGATATAATTGATATGTATGGATTCCTTAGTGAGTCTATTTTCAATAGAGACAAGTGGGAGCAACATATGAAAGCCGTACAGTGAGATATTTGAATCTTGGGTAAGAGAGGTCAGAATCGTTTGACAGTGAAACGAGGGAAATTTTAAGGAATAAACTGTACTAAATGGTTAAGCCAAAAATTCTGGAAAACTTGTAGTAAGGAGATATATGAGTCTAGTTTCAAGGAAAATTTACGGATTTAGATTTCGAGATTCTTCACTCAAGTTATGGTCAATTTAGTCAGTAGGACGCAGATGGACAATTTCAAACTTTTATGCCCCAAATTAGTAGTTAAGCCTTGGTTACGAAATTACCATAATACTCTTTGAGGGTAAATTATCGAAATACCCTTAGTGGATAAGATTACCGAATTACCCTTAGTAGGTACGATTGCCAAATTACAAAAATTCCCTTATGGGCTGAATTATGGAAATGCCCCTACTGGGCTGATTTGTAAAGTGTTAATAGGCCGAAATACGAAATTGCTTAATGGGCTGAATTGACATATTGCCTTATGGGCCGAATGTACATATTGATTAATGGGCCAATTTGATATATTGTGTTATGTGGGCCAAATTGATATATGATTATATGGGCCGATCTGAAAATATGCAAAATGGGCCAAGATGATATTTTCTTAATGGGCCAACTTTGATAAATTATTATAATGGGCCATAAAATTTGTAATGAATATCTGAATACATCATTGTGAATTGTTATGCATTATATACATGATTTGCATGGGTTGGGATATTTGATGAAGAGAAGTTCTGGTAGCTTTGCAACAAAATTACAGTGGCTTGTCCACAAATTGATATATGGCTTAATGCCCGTTTGATATATGGCTTAATGCCAAGTTTGGTGTGTTGGAGGGGTGGGTGACTAAAGCTCCCTACAGGTCTGTTGGTTGGTACGGGTGGTGTGTAGCGGATGGAAAACTAGGTTTGGTTTGGGAATTGCATATCACATGCATATTATATACATGTTATTATGTTATAATTGTAAATGGGATTTGGCCCAATAAATGCTTAATTGGATTTTTGGCCAAGTGGACAATGGTAAGTGGGTTATACACTGAGTTCTTGTAACTCACCCCCTTTCTTTCTTTACCCTTGTAGGTAATGCTCAGTGACGAGGACTTGGGGCCATGGATGACTCGGAGTAGGCCATACTTCAGAAATGATTTTATTTGGACTTTAGGTTCTTACTTTGTTTACTTTATTACTTTACTATTTTGGGTTATGTGTTGTAATAAGGCTCTGGATTATTTTATTTTGCTTTATGTTTGACGTGTTTATATTTTACTCAAATTATTTTAAATGGGATTTTCTAAAATCATAATAAAGGTTTTCCAAAATCGATTAACAAATGAATTTCAAAATAAACTTTTACAAATATTTTTAATACGGAAATTTCTCTCGAACTATCAACGATATTTCCAAAAGTCACAATTTTATAAAATTATTACTTCAAATTTAATCGATCAATCTTCGAGGTTAGTAGTATTTTATTAAATATCTCAAGTCAACCTTGATTTTCTTGACTTAACAAATCAACATCTATTTTTGTACGAATAAAAAGGATCTAACATGTTGTTTTTATCTCATTTGACATGTTTTCTTTATACGTTATCGAAAAACTTTTTAGTGTGACACAACGGATTCGGGCCTAACTTCTAGACCAAGTTTGGGGTGTTACATTTTATGGTATCAAAGTCCAATTGCAAAAATCAGTTGTGGTTTGGGTTCAAAAGCATTTTCCAAATCTGTTTAGAATTTTGATTTATAAATATATGTTCTAAAGGAAGTATGGCACCACGAGTATCCGGCACCAAGTCAAGTAAGTATTTGTTTTCATTTTATAATTATTGTGATACGAAAATTCTACAAAGTAGAATACTCTAGAACTGTTAGCTTTAGGAGTTGAAACTATAGAGACTGAGAGACTAGGATGCAGATTTGACTCTTGAAAACAACTTTTCCACCCATACTCCATAAAACATCGTTTAATAAACATCGAATAGCATAATGATTCATAAAACTCTTAATCAGATTATATCGACTTAGTGAACATGAGCGCTAGAAGACACGGACGCGGTAGACGTGGACGTGGTAGAGGCCGAGGTACTAGGGCTAGATCTTCGGCACCAAGGCATGTGCCCGAAAAGGAGGCGCAAACATCGTTAGTGGCTGAGATGGGATCTCATGATCGAGTTGGGGTTGATGAGCTGACTCAGATAGTTAAGAAGGTATTGAAGGATGTTAAGGAAATCAGTGAAGCACTTCGAGTTGGGTTTGTGGACTATAAGAAGAAAAGAGATCGTGGTTCTTTAGGGTCGCAGTCTTGTTCTGTGAAGCGTGTCAAAGCACGTCCAAACTTTTCAGCTTACGATTATTGCAGAAGGCTTCATCCGGGAGAATGTTGGAGGAGGTTGGAGCATGCTCTAGATGCAGGTCTAAGGAGCATAAGGCTCGGGATTGTTACATCACCGTCAAGTCAGGTTTGTTTGGTTGGATATGAAGATTGACTGTAGAAAATTCTAAGTATAAATGGTAGACAACTGTTTGCTTTTGTGGTTAGATGTTTGGCTGTGTGAATGAGGATTCAAGATTTTGTTAAAAGTACATTATGGTTTTTAAGATTAGAGTGCGCAGTGAAAGCTTAGTGATGTGATTTGAGCGATACGTTTAGTAGTTGATTAGAAATTTCGAGGACGAAATTTCTTTAAGAAGGGTAGAATTGTAACATCCCGAAATTGGGCCTAGTAGGATTGGGCCCTATAGGCCTTAGAGGTAGGAATGTTTAAAATTTTGAGAACAAGAGAATGGCATTATTGCAAATTGGACTTGTTAGTTAAGTGAATTTAGAGTTTACGGGGTTTATATGAAGTCTCGGGTTTAATGGGCCTCAGGAAAAATTTGGTATTTTAGCACTTTAGGGAGAGATGGTAAGTAGCTTCAAGGCTTATTGAAATAAATGAATAAATGGTTAGCATAAATGAGCAATTAGTAAAAGAGGTTCAAATCCCATAGTGTGTAAATTTTGACTATTATTTTTGCACTCTTTCCCTAAGTGTCGGCCAAGCATGTAATTATGGCAAGGTGGACTTTTATTTTTATGGCAAGATGACTAAACAGAATAGGAAAGAATGAAGGTAAGGAAAGAAATCATGAAAAAGGGAAAAGTAAGGGGAACAAGTGGCATTTTTCAAGGAAGATGTTATGGAAAGTAGGGGTGGCAAAATGTTGACCCTTTTTGGCTATGTATGTGGATGGTTTTGGGAGCAAGGGGGTAGCCGAATTTTTGTTAGTGTTTTGGTAGAAAATTTGGTGCTTGGTTGGTCAAATTCCTTCTTGCATTTTTATGCCTTTTCTCTCAAAAATTCTTCTCATCTTTACCGAAACTTCAAGCCATTAGTAAGCATTTCTTTTCTTCAATTCTTTCTTGTTGCATTAGGTACCAAACCATTGTGACCAAACTATTTTCATTCATCTTCTCTTGAAAACCGAAATTTGATAAGCACCCCTTCTCAACCTCTTTTCACTAAATTCTCCAACTCTACTATCTTTTTCCTCTAATCCATACCCTCATAACCGAAATTATTCTTGTTCATTTTCTTCCATAGCCAAAACCCACAATCTACAATCACTCCTTCATAAATTCTTTTCATTTGAGATGACATTCCTTCTTCGATTAAATCGCACTTTAAGTGGCAGACCGACTGTGTATTGGTCTAGCTGAAGTCAAAGGGTTGTAATTAGATCCAATATCGATAAGGTAAGGGAGTTCGTTTTGGATTTTTGTTATATCTCTATTCGACTATGTTGCAAATCGGATTGAAGTTTCGACTAATCGACTATATGTTTTAGGGAGAAATCACTCGATATATTTCTACCTTCGGATATAGTGGTAAGTGATTCAAGTGTAAGTGATATGAAATCTTTTGGAAATCCGAGGCTAACTTTTTATTGGTATTGTTCTAGGTCAATGATGAGTGGTTCATTAGGAAATCGAAATCAAGATGTGTAATCCCATACCTTCCGAAAACATGTTTGAAATGGTGTGTAATCTCACATCTCTCTGAAATTTTGTATGATATGTTCTATGATTTGGTCGAAATACCAAAGAAAACCGGAAATCAGCATCCGCGATCACTCGGGGGCGCGTAGGTTCATAGTGGTAACCATGTTTTTTGTAATAAAATAGTTTTGGTCAGTGGTAGTGACGTGATTTCGAAAAAACAATGAAACATAGGAGAAAGGGAATTAATAAGTGAATAAGATGTCAAATCAAATCTTACTGTGTCTATTTTGATAAGGAAGAAACGGAGAAGGAAAATGAATTTTATATTCTGAAATATGTTAATTTTAGTGAGACTGGTTCTGAATGATTTTGTGGTTCCCTGATCTATCTTGGTAAAATCAGATAAAATTTTACAAAGTGATTTATGAGTTATAATTGATATGTATGGATTCCTTAGTGAGTCTATTTTCAATAGAGACAAGTGAGAGTAGCATATGAAAACTGTATAGTGAGATATTTGAATTTTGGTTAAGAGAGGTCAGAATCATTGGACAATGAAACAAGGGAAAATTTAAGGAATAAAATGTACTAAATCGTTAAGCCAAAAGTTCTGGAAAAATTTTAGTAAGGCTATATATGAGTCTAGTTTCAAGGAAAATTTACGGATTTAGATTTCGAGATTCCTCACTTGAGTTATGGTCAATTTAGTCAGTATGACGCAGATGGACAGTTTCAATTTTTTATGCCCCAAATTAGTAGTTAAGCCTTGGTTACGAAATTACCATAATACCCCTAGAGGGTAAATTACCGAAATACCCTTTGTGGGTAAGATTACTGAATTACCCTTAGCGGGTACGATTGCCAAATTACGAAATTGCCCTTATGGGCCGAATTATGGAAATGCCCCTATTGGGCCGATTTGTAAAGTGTTAATGGGCAAAATACGAAATTTCTTAATGGGCTGAATTGACATATTGCCTTATGGGCCGAATGGATATATTGATTAATTGGCCAATCTGATATATATTGTTATGTGGGCCAAATTGGTATATGATTATATGGGCCAATTTGAAAATATGCAAAATGGGCCAAGATGATATTTGCTTAATGGGCCAACTTTGATAAATTGTTATAATGGGCCATAAAATTTGTAATGAATATCTGAATACATCATTGTGAATTGTTATGCATTATATACATGATTTGCATGGTTTGGGATATTTGACGAAGAGAAGTTCTGGTAACTTTGCTACAAAATTCCGGTGGCTTGTCCACAAATTGATATATGGCTTAATGCCCAGTTTGATATATGACTTAATGCCCAGTTTGGTGTGGTGGCGAGGTGGGTGACTAAAGCTCCGCACAGGTGTGTTGGTTTGTACGGGTGGTGTGTAGCGGATGGAAAACTAGGTTTGGTTTGGTAATTGTTTATCACATGCATATTATATACATGTTATTATGTTATAATTGTAAATGGGCTTTGGCTCAATAAATGCTTAATTGGATTTTTGGCCCAGTGGACAATGGTAAGTGGGTTATACACTGATTTCTTTTAACTCACCCCCTTTCTTTCTTAATCCTTGTAGGTAATGCTCAGTGACGAGGACTTGGGGCCATGGATGACTCGGTGTAGGCCATACTTCAGAAATGGTTTTATTTGGACTTTAGTTTCTTACTTCTTTACTTTATTACTTTACTATTTTGGGTTATGTGTTGTAATAAGGCCTCTGGATTATTTTATTTTGCTTTATATTTGACGTGTTTATATTTTACTCAAATTATTTTAAATGGGATTTTCTAAAATCATAATAAAGGTTTTCCAAATCGATTAACAAATGAATTTCAAAATAAACTTTTACAAATATTTTTAATATGGAAATTTCTCTCGAACTATCAACGATATTTCCAAAAGTCACAGTTTTATAAAATTATTACTTCAAATTTAATCGATCAATCTTCGAGGTTAGTAGTATTTTATTAAATATCTCAAGTCAAACTTGATTTTCTTGATTTTAACAAATCAACATCTATTTTTGTACGAATAAAAAGGATCTAACATGTTTTTTTATCTCATTTGACATGTTTTCTTTATAGGTTATCGAAAAACATTTTAATGTGACACACCGGATTCTGGCCTAACTTCTAGGCCGGGTTTGGGGTGTTACATTTGTTATGATTTTAGAAAATCCCATTTAAAATAATTTGAGTAAAATATAAACACATCAAACATAAAGCAAAATAAAATAATCCAGAGGCCTTATTACAACACATAACCCAAAATAGTAAAGTAATAAAGTAAACGAAGTAAGAATCTAAAATCCAAATAAACCATTTGTGAAGTACGGCCTCCACCGAGTCATCCATGGCCCCAAGTCCTTGTCACTGATCATTACCTACAAGGGTTAAGAAAGAAAGGAGGGTGAGTTACAAGAACTCAATGTGTAACCCACTTTCCGTTGTCACTAGGCCAAAAATTCAATTAAGCATTTATTGGGCCAAAGCCCATTTACGATCATAACATAATATCATATATAATATGCATGTGTTATGCAATTTCCCAACCAAACCTAGTTTTCCATCCGCTACACACCAATTGCATTCAACCAACACACCGTGGGGAGATTTAGTCACCCACCCCGCCAACACACCAAACTGGGCATTATGGCATATATCAAACTGGGCATTAAGCCATATATCAATTTGTGGACAAGCCACTAAAATTTTGTAGCAAAGCTTCCAGAACTTCTCTTCGTCAAATATCCCAACCCATGCAAATCATGTATATAATGCATAACAATTCACAATAATTTCTTCGGATATTTATTACAAAAGTACGGCTCATTATAACGAATTATCAAAGTTGGCCCATTAAGCAAATATCATCTTGGCCTATTTTGCATATTTTCAGATCGACTGATATAATCATATATCAAACGGCCCATATAGCAAATATCATCTTGGCCCATTTTACATATTTTTAGATCGGCCCATATAATCATATATCAAACGGCCCATATAGAAAATATCATCTTTTGGCCTATTAACACTTTATAAATTGGCCCAATAGGGGCATTTCCACAAAATCAGCCCATAAAGGGTGAAACACCCCAAACCCGGCCCACAAGCCCTGACCGGATCTGGCATGCTTCTAGTGAAAAACCATTCGAATCTTATTTGGGCTTCGCCAAAAACTTGTGTGTTTTTGAAAACGGTTGATTTGGGTTGGGTTCAAAATTAAAACCCGTGTTGATTAGGTGTCAAAACAATTAATATTTATATTTAAGAAAAATTTACTTTAACTTCAAATCGATAAATTTCGTATCATACTAAGTAGTTTAAATGCATGCATAGACAATTTAATACTTATGGCCTTATTACATCAAATAAAACCGAAATAATTCAAAACTTAAATAAATAAAAAATAAACTAATAAAATAAGCAGTCTACGAGTTATGCATGGCCACCACTGAGCTCCTGCCGACCCGGTCCATCTACTGAGTGTCACCTGAAAAATAATCCCACAAAGGGGTGAGTCAAATAGACTCAATGTGTACAACTAATACAAGACTCAATTAAATTCAGGCATATCAAATCATACATAATAAACACATATAAACCATGATGCAAACCCGAACCCAAGCCTAGATAACCATCCACAACACATCACCAGTACCAACCATCACACCGTGGGGACTACTAAGTCGACCCTCCATCCGCTAAACACCATCGAAGGCAGTCGCTGCAGTCGACGTGCTCATCGCCCTTATAAAATTCGTGGCATAGCCACCAGATAGTTATTTTGTGACATAAGTCACCACATTCAGATCTCATAACATAAGTCACCACATTCAAATTACGTGACATAAGTCACCACATTCAGATATTGGGGGTATAAAACCACCAATTCACTTCCCCTTTACATATCACCCATATGCTCCATGTCAAACAAATCATGTAATATCATGACTTATTTCACATTCTTATCACTATTGACATATGTTCCATCATAGATCATATCATACTTATAGTAGGAGTGGGTAAACGTACCTGAGTACTTTGTACCATTGCAAGATACTCTTAGCCACATCTTAACATATTCTTAGTAATATATTTATCAAAACATAGTAGTAAATTAATTAAGGCTTAGTGTGTGGTACACACCGATTTACTTAGCAAGTTCTTGAAAATCCGAAAACCGATCTAGCGTCCTAGATCCTTAGTTCCTACATTTGGCAAACTCTACACATGTTAGCAAAGAGCCATTCGGCTATATGATCAAATCCCGAAGGATTATTGCACCCAAAAATCTTACCTTGTTGCCGATTTGATTACTAATCAAATCCCGAAACGTTGTAGTCCTTCTTCCTTGTAATCGGCTAACACTAGATCAATTGACTTGGTTGGTTTTCGGCTTTTGAATAAGTAAGGAATAGATCTGAGCCACTTGGCCAAATGTCAGATTCACTTACCTTGTGGATCTGAATCCCGAAATTGATCCTTGCTTCTCTGGTGATATCGAGATTCCTATAGGCACATGTTAGATCTAATCTAACATTAAAACACAATAAAATGGCCTTTGGCCTAAGATCTTCTCGCTTACCTTGATCTAAAATCTCGAATACCTCCTCCCTTGTAGGCGCCTATAGTAGAATCCCGAAATTCCTAAAAGAACCGATTTCATGTTTGATTAAATGCCGAATTTTGGCTTTTGTTCCACACATGTTGACAGAGAAGAAATAAGGAGAAAGAATAAAGATTGACCATAGCAGACTTACCTATTCAAACCGATTTGAGAATGGATCAAAGAGATCTCTAACTTGGTTGCTATTGGCCAAGAATGAGAAGAGATGAGGTGGAAGAATTTGACAATGGCTTAGGAAAATAATGAAGATTAAACTTCAATGGAAAAAGAAAAATAATATTGTGGGTGGCCTTTTAAGAATGTGGAGAGGGAGAGTGTGAAGCTTAAGAGTTTCGGCTATGGTGAATATAGGAAGAAGAAGATTTCAGCTAGAAAATAAAACTGTGAGAAAAGGAAAAGAAGGAAATTCGGCTAGAGAAAGAGATGAGAAAGAAAAAGCAAAGTAAAAAGATGGACACTCTTGGTAAGAATTTCGGCTAACACTCAAACACTAGCCTTTCCTTGCTTTTCTCCTATTTTATCTCTTCTTCCTCCATTCAAAATAATTAAAATAAATCTACATTTATCTCCTTAGCTTTAAACAAATTTTAAAAGAATTCAAACCCATCTAAAGCTATTTCCTCAGTCTCCCTATGCCGTCCACCTCTACTCCTTATTGTTGCAAAAT
Source organism: Gossypium rotundifolium (assembly GCA_025506655.1). Classification (NCBI taxonomy): domain Eukaryota; kingdom Viridiplantae; phylum Streptophyta; class Magnoliopsida; order Malvales; family Malvaceae; genus Gossypium; species Gossypium rotundifolium. The sequence goes on from CP106734.1 coordinate 51,714,749, forward strand.
AAAAGTTCTTATTTTGCCTCCCTTGTGACTCGAACCCTGGCTCATTTGCACTACTTGTGGCGTCACTTACAGAGGCTTTAAGTGGCGCCTCCAAGCCACTTAACCAAGCCCATTTGTGTGTTATAACTCCCCTACATTTTCTCTTAAGGCCACCCTGCTTAGCTTCCTCTTTTAGATTTAAAACCTAATAATTTCTAAGGCATTTACTACACTATAAAGTTTCCAAAATTCATGCCACACAATTTAGAACACATAAACATGCTTTCACACATGCTTAAGTAAAAATGCATAGGCCATAAATCCCGGATATTATAGTTCTACCCCCTTTAAAATAATTTCTACCTCGAAATTGCCTGGCTAGAATAGGTGGGGGTACTGCTGTCGCATTGCTTCTTCTGGCTCCCAATAAGCTTCCACCGATCCATGGTTACGCCACAACACCTTGACCAAAGGGAACGACTTCCTCCGAAGCACCTTCACATCTTGTTCCAGAATCTAAATTGGCTCTTCCTCATAAGACAGATCTGGTCTCAGCTCCACCTCTTCAACCGGAACTACATGAGATGGATCCGATCGGTATCGGCATAGCATGGAAACATGAAATACGTCGTGTATCTACTTTAATTCCAGAGGTAACTCCAACTGGTATGCCACCGGTCCAATTCGCTTCAATACCCGATAAGGTCCTATGAACCTTGGACTTAGCTTCCCTTTGCGACCAAATCCCATCACCTTCTTCCAAGGCGAAACTTTGAGAAACACTTGATCTCCCACAACAAATTTGATCTCCTTCCGTTTGAGATCTGCATATGCCTTTTGCCTATCAGACGCCTCCTTCAACTGTGCCCGAATTATCTTAACCTTCTCCTCGGATTCTGCCACAATTTTTGGACCCAAAATCTAACGTTCCCCTAATTCTGTCCAACACGTAGGAGTACGACACTTCCGTCCATACAACGCTTCGTACGGTGCCATTTTAATACTAGCCTGATAGCTATTGTTGTAAGCAAATTCTTCTAAAGGTAAATATTCTTCCCAACTTCCTCTAAAGTCTATCACACAGCCTCTTAGCATATCCTCCAACACTTGTATTACTCATTTCAGATTGACCGTCATTTGTGGATGGAAAAAAAGTCTTTGAAGTCCAATCTGTGCCTAAAGCTTGATGTAGAGCTTTCCAAAATCGAAACGTAAACCTTGGATCCCTATCCGAGATAATCGACACCGGCACTCCGTGCAACCTTACAATCTCTGCTACATACAATCTTGCTAGCTTTTGTAGAGAATAGTCAACCCGCACTGGAATAAAATGCGCGGACTTTGTCAACCGATCCACTATCACCCATATCGAGTCCTTCTTAGTAGGCGTAAGGGGAAGCCCACTAACGAAGTCCATGGTAATTCTCTCCCACTTCCATCTGCGAATTTGTATTGGTGAAGCAATCTGATGGAACTTGATGTTCACCTTAACTTGTCGACACATCAAACACTTGCCAACATATTTGGTAACTTCCGCTTAAGACCGAGGCCACCAAAACTGTTCCTTAGATCTGTACAATTTACTACCTCCGGATGCATAGCATAAGGGCTACTATGCGATTCGAAGAATTCTTTCTAAGCTCCTCGTCCTTGACATCTGAGACCTTACCCTTGAAGCACAATACTCCTCGTCTTTAACACCATAACCTCTAACTCTCCATTGCGCTTGTCGCAACTTAACACTTAGATCTTCATCCATTAACTGACTTTCCTTCACCTCATTCAACCATGTCAGTTTGACTTGCAATTCTGCCAGCAGACTTCCATCGTCATATAAGCTCAGATGTGCGACCATTGCCCTCATATCCGACAAAACCTTTCGACTTAGGGCATCTGCTACCACATTTGCCTTGCCCGGGTGATACTCTATGGAACAATCATAGTCCTTCACTAATTCCACCCACCTTCGCTGTCTCAGGTTTAGCTCTTTCTGAGTCAGTGGATACTTAAGGCTTCTGTGGTCTGTGTAGATCACTGACTTCTCTCCATAAAGATAGTGCCTACATACTTTAAGAGTAAAGACCACTGCCGCCAATTCCAAGTCATGCGTCGGGTAGTTAACCTCGTGTGGCCTTAGGCTGTCGAGAGGCAGCATAGCGACTACTTTCCCATCTTGCATAAGGACACCTCCCAATCCTGTATGGGAAGCATCACAGTACACTACAAAATCCTTCCCTGCCTCAGGCTGAATCAAAACTGGAGCTTCGGTCAAGACCCTCTTAAGCTTCTCAAAGCTCTCTTATTGCTTATCGGTCCATACAAAAGGCACTTCCTTTCTCAACAACTTTGTCAGAGGCGCGGCTATCGACGAGAACCCTTCCACGAACCTTCGGTAATAGCCTGCTAATCCTAAGAAACTCGAACTTTCGCCACAGACTTAGGGGGTTTCCAATCCAAAACTGCCTCAATCTTCCGAGGATCCACCCTTATTCCTTCAGCAGATACCACATGTCCTAAAAACGTAACCTCCTTAAGCCAAAATTCACACTTGTTGAATTTGGCATAGAGCTTCTTCTCCCTCAACACTTGTAACACAACTCGGAGGTGCTCATCGTGTTCTTCCTCGGACTTGAATACACCAAGATATAAATCTATGAACACAACAACAAAGCTGGTCCGAGTAAGGTTGGAAAACCCGGTTCATCATGTCCATAAGCCTTGGTGGGGCATTTGTCAATCCGAACGGCATTACCAAGAACTCATAATGCCCGTACCTTGTGCGGAAAATTGTCTTATGGATATCAGCCTCCTTCACCTTAAGCTGATGATATCCGGACCTTAGATCTATCTTTGAGAATCTCGGCCCCTTGGTGATTGAACAAGTCGTCTATCCTTGGCAGCGGATACTTGTTCTTGATGGTCGACTTATTCAACTAACGATAATCTATGCACATGCATAGTTCGTCCTTCTTCTTCACAAACAAGACCGGTGCTCCCCATGGAGACACTTTGGGTCTAATAAACCTGTGGTCTAGTAATTCTTGGATCTAAGCCTTGAGCTTAACCAACTCCTTTGGTGCCATTACATGCAGGGCAATTGACACGGGAGCTGCATGCTGAGAAGTCAATTCCGAACTCCACTTTCCTATCCGAGGGTATTTCAAGTGACTCTTCCGGAAAAACATCCACAAACTCCCTTATGGTTCTAACTCCACTAACTCCCCCTTCTTTCGCATCCAACTCACTAATGAAGGCCAAAAATGCCTTGCACCCTTTTCGTACCATCTTATCAGCCTTCAAAGCAGAAACTATGTTAGACAAGTAGTTCCTTCTTTCTCCTATCATAACTATCACCTCATCCTCTGGGGTCCTTAACTCCATTCGTTTGGCTGCACAATCCAATATAGCCCGATGCTCCACTAGCCAGTCCATACCAAGTATAAGATCAAATTCCCCAAAGGGTAATTCCATTAAGTCGGTAAGAAATACCGCTCCCTAAAGCTCCAAAGGCACACTCCGAAATATCTTGTTCACTACTACGGTTTGACCTAGTGGGCTTACTACAGTCATCTCCCTACTAGATAGTTCAGAGGCTATTCCTAGAGTTTCAACTACTCTACATGTAACATAAGAATGGGTCGAGCCCACATCAATCAAAGTAACATAAGGCTTGCCAAATATAAGGAACGTACCGGTTATGACGTCCGGTGCGTCTCGTCCTCCCTCCGATGAACTGCATACACTAAACCCGACTGCCTGGCCTCCGTGTTACCAACACCTCAGCTCGGTGTTCCCCATCCTCTACCAGCACCGTTTCCTCTATCATTCGAACCACGACCCTGTTGAGGCCGCTGTCCACCTCTTCCAGCCTGATTAGGACCTTGACTTACTGGTCGTCCCCCTTCGATTCTAACTGGACAATCCTTAATCATGTGGTCCTTGGACCCACACTTGAAGCATCCTCCCGTCTTCTTCCAACACTCTCCTAAATGCTTCTTCCCATATTGGGCACAAGTACGATACTGCCCTCCAGTAGCAGCCTGCTGACCTCGCGGCCCATCAACTCTAGGCCTCTTTTGCTCATTCCTAGAAGACCTTGAAGATCCAAAGCCTCTCTTCTGCCTATTTCGATCGGTGTTCTGCCTTACAGAATCCTTGATACCCTCGGCTACCTTAGCCTTCTCCACCAACACAGCAAACTCCGCTCTTGCTGTAGAGCTATCAACGATCTCAAATCATCCTCGGCCCTATCCTCAAATCGGACACATCGCTCATGCTCAGTTGACACTATGCCTCGAGCATAACGGCTCAGCCTTAGGCATTCAGCTTCCGACTCCGCCACGGACTTGTTCCCTTGAACCAACCCCAGAAATGCCTTCCTCTGTGCATCGATGTAATGAGTACCAACATACTTCTTCTGGTATGCCGCCTTAGCATAATCCCAAGTGAGTTCCTCAACTATAACACCATCCTGGACCGTGAGCCACCACTGATATGACTCATCGCGGAGAAGTGACACCAACCCTTTCAATTTTTCCTCGGCAGTTAAATCGAGCTCATCCATAATCCGCTCAGTCACCTCCAACCAATACTCAGCGGTACTGGGTGCCACACCAGATACACCACAGAACACCTCAGCTCCATTGGCTCGGAGTCGCTCAGGTACCGACTTTCGAGCTCCCATGCCTCCACCTGCTCCGGCCACCCTTTCCAAGACCCAAAGACATCTTTGTGACACTGCGTCATCCCCCGTATGATCCTGATATTCCACATCAGTGGCTGGTGGTGGTGGTGGCATTTCATTTTCAGATCCTTGACCCGATCTAACGGGTTTCGACACAGTCATTCGGCCTCTACCACGGCCTCGCACGTTACGGCCACGTCCCCTTGAATTCATACTTCCAATTTGCGTTTATCTGATTAAAGAATTTTATAGATTAGTTTTGTTCCACTGATTTATCACGTACAGTCTTATGTTCAATAGTTTTTAAGGGGTAGTTCTTTCGAATTCATTCACATACAGTCTCAGATCATTCATTCAATCACATACATGAACTTGCGTTCATTACAAAAAAATGTTGTAGTTGTCGTTGTTTGTTGTTTTCCACTACCTAGGGGTATTTTCGTAATTTTATCCTATAGGGGTATTTTGGTAAATTTTTTTCCAAACTAAGGTATTTGAAAATGTTGCAAAATAGAGATTGTTGATATTTTACAAAATTAAAATACTTGCTGGAAAAATTTAAAGAGTGAAATGGTAATTTTATACACTAGGAGTATTTTTGTAGTTTTACAAGCCAGGGTCATTTAGGTATTTTTATTGCAAAACATGGTTCCTGGTGACTTTTCAAAACAAGGGTATTTTTAAAGATTTCTAATTTGAGGGTACATCGGTAATTGTCCTCTCTAAGGGTATTTTGGTCATTTGTATAGGTTAGGGGTAATTTGGTCATTTTACAAATCAGGGGTAATTTTCTTAATTTTTTTTTCCAAATTAGAGTATCTTAATATTTTGTAAAAATAGGGTTTTTGGATATTTGTAAGGTAAGAGAATCTTGATAAAAACTGTGGGTAGTATGGAAATTTTATGAACCAAGGGTATTTTAGTAAATTTTTTTCAACCAGGGGTATTTAGGTCATTTTAGTAAATCAAGAATATTTTGGAATTTTTTTTCAAAATAGTTTTCCTACACATCAAAGGGGTCATTTGGTGATTTTAAGACTAGGGTTTTTATAAAAATATGGCTAGTCCCTTTCGGGTTTTAGTTATTGGGTTTAGCTTGTGGTTGAGTCCTCTTGGTTAGGGTGAACCATCACTACGCACCAGGTAGGATTCGAGTGGGTAGGAGGTGAGTCACTAGGACTGCTTAAATACCAAGCTCCCACCGAAACCAATCCTAGACATGCGCACAATGATTGCCACACCCTAACTCGGCGACTTAGACATAGGTTTGTTTAATTGGGCATTAAAGTTTTATGTAATTCTCACGTTGGGGTAAACTAGTCCTAGGGTTTAATTCCTAGTCCACTAATCTACGTCCCTATATATTCCCACATACAATTCATAGAAGAGTTGGGAGTACTTACCTGGTGGACTTCGGGCCGGAGACTTAGGTGCCATGCTCGAAAACCCGCTCAATTTCTTATAAAACCCAATTTCAAAAGAAAGAAACATTTTGGACCCAAAAAGCCCTCAAGGTTGAGTTTTGAACCGGGCTCTGATACCAAACTGAAACACCCCAAACTCGGCCCACAAGCTCTGACCGGATTTGGCATGGTTCTAGAGAAAAACCATTCGAATCTTATTTGGGCTTCGCCAAAAACTTTTGTGTTTTTGAAAACGGTTGATTTGGGTTGGGTTCAAAATTAAAACCCGTGTTGATTAGGTGTCAAAACAATTAATATTTATATTTAAGAAAAATTTACTTTAACTTCAAATCGATAAATGTCGTATCATACTAAGTAGTTTAAATGCATGCATAGACAATTTAATACTTATGGCCTTATTGCATCAAATAAAACCCGAAATAATTCAAAACTTAAAAAAAATAAAAAAATAAACTAATAAAAATAAATAGTCTACGAGTTATGCATGGCCACCATCGAGCTCCTGCCAGGCCTCGTCCATCTCTTGAGTGTCACTGAAAATAATCCCACACAAGGGGTGAGTCAAACAGACTTAATGTGTACAACCAATACAAGTCTCAATTAAATTCAGGCATATCAAATCATACATAATAAACACATATAAACAATGATGCAAACCCGAACCCAAGCCTAGATAACCATCCGCTACACATCACCCGTACCAACCATCACACCGTGGGGACTACTAAGTCGACCCTCCATCCGCTACACACCATCGAAGGCAGTCGCTGCAGTCGACGTACTCATCGCCCTTATAAAATTCGTGGCATAGCCACCAGATAATTATTTTGTGACATAAGTCACCACATTCAGATCTCGTGACATAAGTCACCACATTCAAATTACGTGACATAAGTCACCACATTCAGATATTGGGGTATAAAACCACCAATTCACTTTCCCTTTACATATCACCCATATTCCCCATGTCAAACAAATCATGCAATATCATGCCTTATTTCACATTCTTATCACTATTGACATATGTGCCATCATAGATCATATCATACTCATAGTAGGAGTGGGTAAACATGCTTGAGTACTTTGTACCATTGCAAGATACTCTTAGCCACATCTTAACATATTCTTAGTAACATATTTATCAAAACATAGCCGTAAATTAATTAAGGCTTAGTGTAGGGTACACATCTGATTTACTTAGCAAGTTTACTAAAAATCCTGAAAACCCGATCTAGCGTCCTAGATCCTTAGATCCTACATTTGGCCAACCCTACACATGTTAGCAAAGAGCCATTCGGCTATATGATCAAACCTCGAAGTATTATTGCACCCAAAACTCTTACCTTGTTGCCGATTTGATTGCTAATCAAATCCCGAAACATTGTAGTCCTTCTTCCTTGTAATCGGCTAACACTAGATCAATTGACTTGGTTAGTTTTCAGCTTTTAAATAAATAAGAAATATATCTAAGCCACTTGGCCAAATGTCAGATTCACTTACCTTATGGATCTGAATCCCGAAATTGATCATTGCTTCTCTGGTGATATCAAGATTCCTATAGGCACATGTTAGATCTAATCTAACATTAAAACACAATAAAATGGCATTTGGCCTAAGATCTCACTGCTTACCTTCGATCTAAAAATCCCGAATGCCTCCTCCCTTGTAGGCGCCTATAGTAGAATCCGAAATTCCTAAAAGAATCGATTTCATGTTTGATTAAATGCCAAATTTTGGCTTTTGTTTCACACATGTCGACAGAGAAGAAATAAGGAGAAATAATAGAGATTCAACCATAGCAGACTTACCTATCCAAACCAATTTGAGAAGGGATCAAAAGAGATCTCTAACTTGGTTGCTATTCGGCCAAGACTGAGAAGAGATGAGGTGGAAGAATTTCAGCAATGGCTTAGGAAAATAATGAAGATTCGGCTTCAATGGAAAAGGAAAAATAATATTGTGGGTTGGCCTTTTAAGAATGTGGAGAGGGAGAGTGTGAAGCTTAGGAGTTTCGGCTATGGTGAATATAGGAAGAAGAAGATTTCGGCTAGAAAAGAAAACTGTGAGAAAAGGAAAAGAAGGAAATTCGGCTAGAGAAAGAGATGAGAAAGAAAAAGCAAAGTAAAAAGATGGACACTCTTGCTAAGAATTTTGGCTAACACTCAAACACTAGCCTTTCCTTGCTTTTCTCCTATTTTATCTCTTCTTCCTCCATTCAAAATAATTAAAATAAATCTACATTTATCTCCTTAGCTTTAGCCAAATTTTAAAAGAATTCAAACCCATCTAAAGCTCCTTCCTCAGTCTCCCTATGCCGTCCACCTCTACTCCTTATTGCCGCAAAATAAAAGTTCTTATTTTGCCTCCCTTGTGACTCGAACCCTGGCCCATTTGCACCTGCTTGTGGCGTCACTTATAGAGGCTTTAAGTGGTGCCTCCAAGCCACTTAACCAAGCCCATTTGTGTGTCATAACTCCCCTACATTTTCTCTTAAGGCCACCCTGCTTAGCTTCCTCTTTTAGATTTAAAACCTAATAATTTCTAAGGCATTTACTACACTTTAAAGTTTCCAAAATTCATGCCACACAATTCAGAATACATAAACATGCTTTCACACATACTTAAGCAAAAATGCATAGGCCATAAATCCCAGATATTACAAAGGGCATTTTTGTAATTTGGCAATCGTACCCGCTAAGGGTAATTCATAATCTTACCCACTAAGGTGTTTCGGTAATTTGACCTCTAAGGGTATTATGGTAATTTCGTAACCAATGCTTAACTACTAATTTGGGGCATAAAAGTTTGAAACTGTCCATCTGCGTCATACTGACTAAATTGACCATAACTCGAGTGAGGAATCTCGAAATCTAAACCCGTAAATTTTCCTTGAAACTAGACTCATATATCTCCTTACTAAAATCTTTCCAGAATTTTTTGCATTACCATTTAGTACAGTTTATTCCTTAAAATTTTCCTTATTTCACTGTCCAACAATTTTGACCTCTCTTACCCAAAATTCAAGTATCTCACTATACAGTTTTCATATGTTGTTCCCACTTGTTTATATTGAAAATAGACTCACTAAGGAATCTTTAAATATAAACTATATCTCTTAATTCATTTTTTACAATTTTATACGATTTTTTAAAGATAGATCAAGGAACCCCAAAATCATTCAGAACCATTCTCACTAAAATTAACATATCTCAGAATATAAAGTTTCTTTTTCTTCTCCATTTCTTCCTTATCAAGATAGACACATTAAGATTTGATTTGACATCTTATTCACTTATTAATTCTCTTTCTCCTATTTTTCATGATTTTTTGAAATCATATTACTACCACTGACCAAAATTATTTTATTACAAAAACATGGTTACCACTATGAACCTACGCGCCCCCGAGTGATCCCAGATGCCGATTTCTAGTTTTCGTTGATATTTAGACCAAATCATAGAACTTATCATACAAACTTTCTGAGAAATGTGAGATTACACACCTTGATTTCGATTTCCTAATGAACCACTCGTCGTTGACCTAGAACAATGCCAACAAAAAGTTAGCCTCAGATTTCCAAAAGATTTAATATCACTTACAGTTGAATTACTTACCACTATATCCGAAGGTAGAAATATATCGAGTGATTTGTCCCTAAAACATATAGTTGATTAGTCAAAACTTCAATCCGATTTGCAACATAGCCGAATAGAGATATAACGAAAAATCCAAAAACGAACCCCCTTACCTTATCGATATTGGATCCAATTACCACCGTTTGACTTAGGTTAGATGTAACACCCCAAACCCGGCCCATGAGTCCTGACCGGATCTGGTATGTCACGGAGTAGAATAGTTTGAGTCATTTTGAAAGTTTGGTGAAAACTTGGTAAAATTGGGCTAAGGTATGAAAACGGGGTTTGAAAATTTAGTTGGGCTTTTATAAACATAGTTGGGTTGATAGACCCTTTTTCAAACATTGATCATGTATCATTGTGAAATCATCAAAGTGATAGTTGACTTAGTGAATATTGTTACCCGATGGTAACTCCTTGAAAACCCGTTAAATTTTATTAAGTTTGGAAAGGTTACTTTTAACCGGTTCAATTAATATTTATAAATTCCATTTGTAACATAACATAAGTAAAATAAAAATACATCCACATAATAAATAGTGGCCTTATTACAATCTCAAAATAAAAATACTTAGTTAATAAAATAATTAAACTTGATGAAAATAAATTTAACTCCAACAATAAGCATGGCCGCCTCGAGCCCTCTCGGGCTCCATCTCCGCGATCTATTCATCTGCAAAATGTTAAGGGAAAGGGGGTGAGTCACCAAGACTCAGTGTGTAATCCCCTACCCGATAAAGCAACTCATACACAAGTCATTAATAAACATGCACATGCAACCCAACCTAACCATCCATACTCCTTAACTACCCCGTGTGGTCAAAACCACTGGTAGTTAAAACCACTGATGACTTAGAGTCACAAATCAAATGATGGGGCCAACCCATCGTGTGGTCAAAACCACTAATGACCCTAGGTCACAATATATCAAGTGTGGTCAAAACCACTGGTGGTACCAAACCACTGGGACTTAGTTGCAAATAATCAATCGTTGTGGTCAAAACCACTGATGACCATAGGTCACAAATAATTTGATGGGGCCAACCCATCTTGTGGTCAAAACCACTGACGACAGTCCATAATTCATCCCCCTCCTCTCATCAATCCCACCATCACATGCTTATACATCAATTATCATATATCATGTCATAGTATTAAACATCATGTGATGGCATGCACACATATATCAAAAATTACAAGTTTAGGGGACTTACCCAAAATCCATGATTATGCCACAAGCTAACCACAACCAAAAGATTTAAGGCAAACAATAACGTTATGTAAATTAATAAAGTGTGTAGAGAGATCTTACACACCTGTTACTATCGTAATTCCTAGATCTCAAAACTCTGATCTACAACGCTAGATCTTGACCCTACATTCGACTAATCATCTTTGTTAGTATCAAAAGCCTATTCGGCCAAACCAAGATTGTACCAAAGGGTTTCACACGAACCCGAAACCTTACCTACACATCCTTTGAACACTAACCACTTCATGATATGTAAATCCGTTTCACTTCCCTACAATCGACAACCAACATATTAGTAGCCTTTGACTTTTCAATCACTAAAAATATTGTCTATTAAAATCGATCCTTACCACCACTTACCTTAGGGGAATAAATCCCGAAAGCTTTCCTTAATGGCTATGTCTTCCCACACTTATTGAAAATTGGCAGCACCCTTTTCCTCAAGGGAGATTCGGCCTAAGCAAAATTGGAAGGCTGAAATTTTAGAGAAGAGGAGAAGGGGTATTCGGCCAATAAGAAACAATGATGCTGGAAATTCTTGAGCAAATTTTGGCTAAGAGTTAAGGGTGGATTCGGTAGCACAATGAAGAGAGGAAGAAGAGAAAGAATTTGCTGGAAATTTTCTCTTAAAGGGGGGTATATTCGGCTAAAAGAAGCAAGAAAAAGCTGGAAGTTTTGAATAGTTTTGGCTAGAAACAAATGAGAATTAAATGACAAAATTTGGGGAGAAGAAAAGAAAATTGTTTGAACTTTTACACTTCTTTCTTTGTACAAAAATAGATATGGACAGCCCCCCAAGGTCTCCAATTTTCGGCAAACACTCCCTATTTTGTGATAATTTCAGCCTTGAATTATCATAATTAAATCTAATTTTATCTAACTTCCTATCCCTTAATCCCCTCTTTAGCAAATTAAATGAAAATAAAACACTAAAATTCCTTCTTCCAGCCGAAATTAAGAGTCCAAAATTGAACCAACACTCTCCCATTCGCCAGCTACAAAAGAAAAAAAATAAAATCAAGGTGCTGCTTCCTTGATTCGAACCAGTGACCTCTCTAATGCAGCCCCCTACAACGCCCCTTGCCATCTCTTCCAACCCGACTTTCATGTCATGCACCCTCACCTTTTAATTTTTAAAGCTTCCCTACTTGAGCTCGTCACCGCATATAAAAATTAAATCGCAAAACGCTCCTCTAGCCACTCGAACCCGAGACCTCATACCAAGGCCCTTAAGCCACGCCCCATGCCACTCCACCGAACCCATCTTTCATGCCACAAACCTTTCTCGCCTTCCTAGCCTTAACGCCCAAAAAGCCCAAAAGGAAAAAAATATTTCCCCTTTGTTATTGCCGTGACTCGAACCTCCTCCCTAGTAACCCCCCTTAGGCGCAACAAGCCACTTGTGCCAAGCCTATTCTTTGTGTCATAATTCCTCCTAAATTTTATTTAAGCCCTAACTTCACCTAGCTCCTTTCTTTTAAGTTCCTTAAAAAGAGATTTTTAATTCCAAATCCAACCTAAATCGGGGTTATTTCTAGACCCTAAATCATGCCAAATAAAGTCATATTATTTATTTCTTTAAGCACACATGAGAAATTTATTTAAATTTTTAACAACCCCTAATTTAGGGTGTTACAATTCTACCCCCCTTAAAAATAATTTCGTCCTCGAAATTACTTACTAATGAATAGTCATACATCTTAACTCACCGTACTACGCTTATGTTTGCTTTTCGATCTTAATAAAACTATCTTACTTCCTAAGCACCATCTCTAAATTCACAACCAAGGTTTCAGGCACTTACCTAACAAAACAAGAAAACTCTACAATAATCAAACAATTAAGGGTATTTCAGAAATAAGGAGCATACCCGTTGTCACATCTGGCACATCTTCCTCCATGTGACGGCCAACTGCATAAACGAACCTTGGTTGCCTCGCCTCTGCACCCTCAGCACCTCGGCCACGCCCGTTACCATTTCCATTACCCCTAACTGCACCTCGACCCCTCTGTGGCTATTGGTTATCCCTCCTATTTGGTGCACGATCCTGACCTTCTGATCTTAGTCTAGCTTCCTTTTTGGACAGTCTCTAACTCGATGCTCCATAGACCCACATTCGAAGCATCCACGATTACCATTCCAACACTCCCCCTTGTGAAACTTGCCACACCTATCACATCGTGGCGGCCATTGAGGATTAGCAGCAGCAGGCCTAGCTTGATTCGACCCATCAAACCTCGTCCTCTTCTGCTCATTACCCGAGAACCTTGAAGGTTCCGAGCTCCTCTTATTCCAATTTCTATCTTGATTTCGTCTAACCGACTGCCTTACTCCTTCAGCAACCTTCGATTTCTCCACTAGGATAGCAAACTCCCATTCCTGTTGTGGAGCTATCATCATTCTCAGCTCATCCCTCAGGCCATCTTCAAACCTGACACAGCGTTCGTGCTCGGTACCCACAATACCACGAGCATACCTACTCAATCGGAGGAACTTAGCCTCATACTCAGCCACCATCTTATTACCTTGAACCAGGTTCAAGAAAGCCTTTTTGCGCGTCTACATAGCTAGTTCCAATATACTTCTTTTGGTAAGCATCCCTGAAGAACTCCCAAGTGAGATTTTCTGCCATCGTTCCATCCCTTACGGTGAGCCACCACTGATATGACTCATCCCGAAGCAGAGAGATGATACCCTTGACTTCTCCTCGGTGAAATCCAAATCACCCATAATCCTTTCAAGAGATTCTAGCCAATACTCGCCAAGACCGGGCGCCACTCGAACACTCCTCTGAATACTTACGCTCCGTTAGCCGAGTCGTTCACCTATAGATTTGGGTTCTGCACCCACGCCACCTCACTACCTGTTCCAATACCGTGTCTGACTTGAGATACGACATCATTACCACCCATCGATCTTGAAATTCGGTCTCGCCGAGAGCAACTGCATCTCATTTCGACCCATGTCAGGACCTCATTGGCTTGGACAAGGCCATCCTACCCCTACCACGACCACGCGGCGGGCGTCCCGACCTCTTAAACTCATTCTATCGATTGCGTTTATCTGTTTAAAAATTTTATGTATTAGTACTTGTTTCACTGGATTACCCGCGAAGGAATTTTATGATAAGAGTTTAGGAGTGGTTCTTTCGTAACATACATACGCACGATTTTTCATTCATTCATTCCAAAGAGACGTTGTAGTTTCGTTGTGATTGTTTTTCCACTACCCAGGGGTATTTTAGTAATTTGTCCTATAGGGGTATTTTTGTAATTTTTCAAAAATGAAAATTTTTGGATGATTTTGTCAAAAATTATTTTAAAACTCTTAATTTTCTGGGGTATTTTGAAAAATTTTGAAATTCGGGGGTCTTTCGGTGATTTTGAAACTCAGGGGCATTTTGGTAATTTTTCACAAATCAGGGTGAATTTGTAAAATTTGATAAATCAGGGATGTTCCAAAGAGTTGTAAACTTTAGGAGTTACTTTTAAGAATTTATCTTCCATTTTGATAGTGTTGCAAAATTTTGAAAACCAAGGTCATTTTGGTAATTTTGTCGATTAGGGTAATTTTGTAATTTTCTAAAATAATGATGTTTTGATATTTTGCAAAGTTTTTTTTGGGCACTTTTATATATAATGGAAATTTTGTTTGTAACTATGGGTATTTCAAAATATCATAAATCAAGGCGTTTTGTAATTTTTACCCTAAGGGTATTTTAGTAATTTTTCACATTAGTGGCATTTTCTCAAAACAACTTCCAAAAATTGGGTTCTAATTATTTTCATAAAGAAGGATATTTTGAAAATTTCTATTTGAAAAATTTTCATACTGAGGTATTTTGGTAATTTACAAACCCGGGGTATTTTGGTCATTTCAAACCGAGGGTATTTTGGTCCTTTTTTATTAAAAAACTAAAGTTTTATTTATTTCCAAAAGCAAAGCGACTAGTCCCTTTCGGGTTTTAGTTATCAAGTTTAGCTTTGTGAGCTCGTCGTCTCATTAGGATGAGCAGATTACTACGCACTGGTAGGATTCGAGTGAGTAGGAGGTGAGTCACGAGGACCGCTTAAATACCTGTGCCCCCCAAGAATCCAATCCTAGACATGCATTATAATGATTGCCACACCCTTTTTATTAGTGACAACTCACAGGGTTTGTTTAGGTAATTATTAAATCTTATGCATAGTTGGGGTATACTAGCCCTAGGGTTCAATAGTTCTACTCTAGTAGTCTACGTTCCCAATTTACCCTTCTACCCTTCATCAAAAAGAATTCACAAAAATTGATAGAAGTACTTACGGGCGAAGAGGTGCCGGAGACTCGGTGCCATGCTGTTCAAGCCAAACAATTTCTTAAAACATTATAATAAGGCCTACTATCTAAAAACCAAACATTTTGGGCCTTGGGCCCCTCACAGTCGAGTTTTGAACCTAGCTCTGATACCAAAAATGTAACACCCCAAACTCGACCCATGAGTCCTGACTGGATCTGGTATGTCACGGAGTAGAATAGTTTGAGTCATTTTGAAAGTTTGGTGAAAACTTGGTAAAAGTGGGCTAAGGTATGAAAACGGGGTTTGAAAATTTAGTTGGGCTTTTATAAACATAGTTGGGTTGATAAACCCTTTTTCAAACATTGATCATGTATCATTGTGAAATCATCAAAGTGATAGTTGACTTAGTGAATATTGTTACCAGATGGTAACTCCTTGAAAACCCGTTAAATTTTATTAAGTTTGGAAAGGTTACTTTTAACCGGTTCAATTAATATTTATAAATTCCATTTGTAACATAACATAAGTAAAATAAAAATACATCCACATAATAAATAGCGGCCTTATTACAATCTCAAAATAAAAATACTTAGGAAATAAAATAATTAAACTTGACGAAAATAAATTTAACTCCAACAATAAGCATGGCGCCTCGAGTCCTCTCGGCTCCATCTCCATGATCTATTCATTTGCAAAATGTTAAGGAAAGGGGTGAGTCACCAAGACTCGATGTGTAATCCCCACCGGTAAAGCAACTCATACACAAGTCATTAATAAACATGCACATGCAACCCAACCTAACCATCCATACTCCTTAACTACCCGTGTAGTCAAAACCACTTGGTGGTCAAAACCACCGATGACTTAGAGTCACAAATCAAATGATGGGGCCAACCCATCGTGTGGTCAAAACCATCGATGACCCTAGGTCACAATATATCAAATGTGGTCAAAACCATCTGGTGGTACCAAACCACTTTGGGACTTAGTCGCAAATAATCAATCGTTGTGGTCAAAACCACTGATGACCATAGGTCACAAATAATTTGATGGGGCCAACCCATCTTGTGGTCAAAACCACTGACGACAGTCCATAATTCAACCCCCTCCTCTCATCAATCCCACCATCACATGCTTATACATCAATTATCATATATCATGTCATAGTATTAAACATCATGTGATGGCATGCACATATATAAAAATTACAAGTTTAGGGGACTTACCCAAATCCATGATTATGCCACAAGCTAACCACAACCAAAAGATTTAAGGCAAACAATAACGTTATGTAAATTAATAAAGTGTGTAGAGAGATCTTACACACCTGTTACTATCATAATTCCTAGATCTCGAAACTCTGATCTACAACGCTAGATCTTGACCCTACATTTGGCCAATCATCTTTGTTAGTATCAAAAGCCTATTCGGCCAAACCAAGATTGTACCAAAGGGTTTCACACGAACCTAAAACCTTACCTACACGTACTTTGAACACTAACCACTTCACGATATGTAAATCCGTTTCACTTCTCTACAATCGGCAACCATACATATTAGTAGCCTTTGACTTTTCGATCACTAAAAATATTGTCTATTAAAATCGATCCTTACCACCACTTACCTTAGGGGAATAAATCCCGAAAGCTTTCCTTAATGGCTATGTCTTCCCACACTTATTGAAAATTAGTAGCACCCTTTTCCTCAAGGGAGATTCGGCCTAAGCAAAATTGGAAGGCTGAAATTTTAGAGAAGAGGAGAAGGGGTATTCGGCCAAGAAGAAACAATGATCTGGAAATTCTTGATCAAATTTTGGCTAAGAGTTAAGGGTGGATTAAAAGAACAATGAAGAGAGGAAGAAGAGAAAGTATTTGCTGGAAATTTTCTCTTAAAGGGGGGTATATTCGGCTAAAAGAAGCAAGAAAAAGCTGGAAGTTTTGAATAGTTTTGGCTAGGAAACAAATAAGAATTGACAATGAAGAAAATTTGGGGAGAAGAAAAGAAAATTGTTTGAACTTTTACACTTCTTTGCTGTACAAAAACAGATATGGACAGCCCCCCAAGGTCTCCAATTTTCGGCAAACACTCCCTATTTTGTGATAATTTCAGCCTTGAATTATCACAATTAAATCTAATTTTATCTTACTTCCTATCCCTTAATCCCCTCTTTAACAAATTAAATGAAAATAAAACACTAAAATTCATTCTTCTAGCTGAAATTAAGAGTCCAAAATTGAACCAACACTCTCCCATTCACCAGCTGCAAAAGAGAAAAAAATAAAATCAAGGTACTGCTTCCTTGATTCAACCGATGACCTCTAATGCACCCCTACAATGCCCCTTGCCATCTCTTCCAACCCGACTTTCATGTCATGCACCTCACCTTTTAATTATTAAAGCTTCCTACTTGAGCTCGTCACACAGATATAAAAATTAAATCGCAAAACGCTCCTCTAGCCACTTGAACCCGAGACCTCATACCAAGGCCCTTAAGCCACGCCCCATGCCACTCCACCTAACCCATCTTTCATGTCCCAAACCTTACCTGAAATTTATTTAAAACCTTCCTAGCCCTAACGCCCAAAAAGCCCAAAAGGAAAAAAACATTTCCCCCTTGTTATTGCCGTGACTCGAACCTCCTCCCTAGTAACCCCCCTTAGGCGCACCAAGCCACTTGTGCCAAGCCTATTCTTTGTGTCATAATTCCTCCTAAATTTTATTTTAGCCCTAACTTCACCTAACTCCTTTCTTTTATGTTTCTTAAAAAGAGATTTTTAATTCCAAATCCAACCTAAATCGGGGTTATTTTTAGACCCTAAATCATGCCAAATAAAGTCATATTATTTATTTTTTAAGCACACATGAGAAATTTATTTAAATTTTTAACAACCCCTAATTTAGGGTGTTACATTAGAACAATACACGGTCTCCCACTTAAAGCACTAAGTAAGAGAGTGATTAAAACATGAAGTGGAGGATAACACCATTTTCGGTTACGATCACGATTTATAACCGAATAGTGATAATTACTTATTCTACTAAAGAGAAAAGAATATGATCATAGAAAAGAATTCACTTACCGATTTAATCGAAGAAGGAATGTCATCTCAAATGAGAAAGAATTTATGAAGGAGTGATTGTGGATTGTGAGTTTCGGCTATGGAAGAAAATGAACAAGAAAAATTTGGTTATGAGGGTATGGATTAGAGGAAAAAGATAGTAGAGTTGGAGAATTTCGTGAAAAGAAAATAAAGGTTGAGAAGGGGTGTTTATCAAATTTCAGTTTTCAAGAGAAGATGAATGAAAATAGTTTGGTCACAATGGTTTGGTACCTACGACAACAAGAAAGAATTGATGAAAAGAAATGCTTACTAATGGCTTGAAGTTTCGGCAAAGATTAGAAGATTTTTTTTTGAGAGAAAAGGCATAAAAATGCAAGAAGGAATTTGACCAACCAAGCATGAAAGTTTCTACCAAAACACTAACAAAAATTCGGCTACCCCTATTACACCCAAAATCATCCACATACATAGCAAAAGGGTCAATATTTTGCCACCCATACTTTCTATAACATCTTCCTTGAAAAATGCCACTTGTTCCCCTTACTTTCCCCTTTTTCATGATTTATTTCCTCACCTTCATTCTTTCCTATCCTCTTTAGTCATATTGCCATAAAAATAAAAGTCCACCTTTCCATAATTACATGCTTGGCTAACACTTAGGGAAAGAGTGCAAAAGTAATAGTCAAAATTTGCACACTATGGGATTTGCACCTCTTCCCTTAAAGTCCTTCACTTGATGCCATAACCTCTTTAATAATTGCTCATTTATGCTAACCATTTATTCATTTATTTCAATAAGCCTTGAAGCTACTTACCATCTCTCCTTAAAGTGCTAAAATTCCAAATTTTCCCTAAGGCCCAATTAAACCCGAGACTTCATAGAAACCCCGTAAACTCCAAATTCACTTAACTAACAAGTCCAATTTGCAATAATGCCATTCTCTTATTCTCAAAATTTTAAACATTCCTACGCCCAAGGCCCATTGGGCCCAATCCTACTAGGCCCAATTTTGGGATGTTACACGGTGGCAGCTTGTGAAGCAAAATTTCTACGTTTGAGTCGTTATGCCCGGACTATAGTGCCTATTGACCATGAACACTGTGTGCATTTTGAGGACAGGTTGAATGATGAGTTGCGGGTACTGATAGCCCCACACTAAGAAATGACTTTTTCCACGCTTGTGGAGAAAGCCAAAATAGCTGAAGAGGCTAAAAACTCGGAGAGGCAAAATCGAGAAAGAGATAGAGGCAGGAACAAGTGGTACTTTAAGTACTCGGGTCCTGCTAAAAGGTTTCAGAAGAGGCTCAGGAATGATGAGCCAGATCAAGCTAGAGCACCTGCTACTACCAATCAGATTCAATCTGTACGTTGTGGAAGACGACACCACAGTGAATCTTCGGAAGAGAACCTGGTTGTTTCAAATATGGTTCTAAGGACCATCAGCTTAAGAATTGTCCTTGACAGACTGTTCTGACTTAAGAAGCTCGTAACCATGACGCACAGTGAATTAGAGGCACTAAGCAGCCACCGAGGGGCCGTGGACCAAGTCGAGGTGGTAATGGCGCAGGTCGAGGTCAAGGTGCACCGGGCAGAGGTAATGGCTTCAGGGGTAACACGGAGGCGAGGCAGCTAGGGTTAGTTTATGCGGTCAGACGCCGAGAGAATAGTGATACACCTGATGTGATAACCGATACATTCTTCATCTCTAATGTACCTGTTACTACTTTGATTGATATCAAATCTACCCATTCATATATTGCTAGTGCTATATCTGGAAATCTGAACTTTAGATCTAAGATTTCTGATAAAGAGATGATGGTAATTAGTCCTTTAGGAAAATTTGTGCTAGTGAATAAATTGTTTAGAGACGTGCCCTTAGAAATTCAAAGAGAAATATTTTTGGCGGATCTGATGGAACTGCCTTTCAATGAGTTTGACTTTATTTTGGGCATGGATTGGTTGGTAAAACAAAGAGCACACTTGGATTATGCTGCAAAGCGGATGTCGATAAGGACTTTGGACGATAAGGAAGTGGTGATGATAGGCGAATAGAGAAACTATTTAGCAAATGTGGTATCTGTTTTAAAGGCAGAAAAGTTGGTGCCAAAAGGGTGTGGAGCATTTTTAGCCTTCATTAGTGCTTTGGATGCCAAGGCATTATCGGTGGAAAGTGTTAGAACGGTGAAAGAATATTCAGGTGTCTTTTTCGAAGAACTTTTGGGTTTACCTCCAGATCAGGAAGTAGAGTTTGGCATTGAGCTTTTGCCCGAAATGGCTCCGGTATCCATTGCTCCTTATAGGATGGCGCCGAAGGAGTTAGTGGAGCTTAAGGCTCAAATTAGGAGTTGTTGAATCAGGGATTCATTCGACCGAGTGTGTCACCGTGGGGAGCACCGATCTTGTTCGTCAAGAAGAAGGATGGGTCGATGCGTATGTGCATCGATTATAGGCAGTTGAATAAGTTGACGATCAAGAATAGGTATCCGTTGCTGAGAATCGATGACCTGTTTGACCAACTGCGAGGAGCTTCAATTTTCTCAAAAATAGATTTGAGATCGGGTTATCACTAGCTTAAGGTCAACGAGGTGGATATTCATAAGGAGCGTTTTGAACTCGTTATGGACACTACGAGTTCTTGGTGATGCCGTTTGGGTTGACCAATGCACCAGCTACATTTATGGATATGATGAACCGAGTCTTCCAACCCCATTTAGACCGATTTATGGTCGTGTTCATAGATGACATTTTGGTTTACTTGAAGAATGAGGAAGAGCATGATTCACATATGCGGATAGTATTGCAAAAATTACGGGAAAAGCAACTTTATGCCAAATTTAGTAAGTGTGAATTTTGGCTGAAGGAAGTGACTTTCTTGGGACATGTTGTGTCAGCCAAAGGAATCAGAATTGATCCTTGGAAGGTAGAGGCTGTGTTCAATTGGAAACCACCGAAGTCAGTGGCCAAAATTCTGAGTTTCCTAGGATTGGCTGGTTATTATAGACATTTTGTTGAGGGTTTTCGTTGATTCTTTGCACCTAACTAAAGCTATTGCGAAAGGAGTATCATTTGTGTGGGCGTAACAACAAAGAAGAAAGTTTTGAGAAATCAAGAAGATTTTGACTAAGCGTCGATCTTGATTCAACCTAAGGCTAGAAGAGTTTATCATTTACTGCGATGCGTCACACACGGGTTTAGGATATGTGTTGATGCAAGGTGGAAAAGTAGTAGCTTATGCATCTCATCAATTAAGGCTGCACGAGGTGAATTATCCCACTCATGATTTGGAGTTGGCTGCAGTGGTGTTTGCTTTGAAGATTTGGAGGCACTATCTCTACGGTGAGAAGTCGATCATTTATATGGACCATAAGAGTCCAAAGTACCTCCTTACCCAAAAGGAGTTGAACTTAAGACAGCGGAGGTGGATAGAGCTGTTGAAGGATTACGACTTCTTCATCGAGTATCATCCCAGAAAGGCTAACGTGGTGGCAGACGCATTGAGTGGTAAGGTGATATCGAAGTTGAGAGTGATGTTTGCTCATCTCAGTTTGTATGAAGATGGTAGTCTGCTAGCCGAACTTCAGGTGAAGCCTATGTGGTTAGGTCAGATCAAGGAAAAGCAGTTATCAGATGAAAAGTTGGGTCCCTTACTTCAGCAAGTGGAAGGTGGTGTAATAGGGGGTTTTAGATTTGATAAGGATGGAGTATTGTGCTTTCGAGGAAGAGTTTGTATGCCCAAGAATTCAGATTTGAGATAAATGATTCTGCGAGAGGCGCATAGTAGCTCTTATGCTATGCACCCCGAGGGAAATAAAATGTACTGAGACCTCCGTGAGTAGTATTGGTGGCTAAGGTTGTAACGGGAAGTTACTGAATATGTGAGTAAGTGCTTGACTTGTCAACAAGTGAAGGCGGAACACCAATTACCATCGGGATTGTTGCAACCGGTAAAGATTCCATTATGGAAATGGGGACGGATAACGATGGATTTTGTTAGTGGGTTACCCTTACCACCTACCAAGAAAGATTTTGTCTAGGTAATAGTGGATCGATTGACGAAGACTGCCTATTTTCTACATGTTCATATGGATTTCTCACTACAGAAGTTGGCTAAGTTGTATGTAGTGGAGATCGTAAGGTTACATGGGGTACCGGTGTCTATTATATCGGACAAGGATCTTAGGTTTACATCACGATTTTGGAAGGCTTTACATGAAGCTTTGGGAAACAAGTTGAATTTTAGTATGGCATTTTATCCTCAGGCGGATGGTCAGTAGGAGAGAATAATCTAGATCCTGGAAGACATGTTAAGGGGCTGTGTGATTGACTTAGGGGTAGTTGGGAGGATTTCCTACCGTTGGCAGAGTTTGCATATAACAATAGTTATCAATCCAGTATCCAAATGGCACCCTATGAAGCATTTTATGGTCGTAGGTGTCGTACTCCTACTTGTTGTAATGGATTGGGGGAGCGACAGTTATTGGATCCTGAGCTGATATCAGAGATGGAGGAAAAAGTAAAGGTAATTGAGCACGATTAAAGGAAGCTTCGAATAGACAAAAATCATATGCGGATCTGAAGCGTAAGAACATTGAGTTTGCAGTTGGAGATCAGGTCTCTCTAAAGGTCTCACCTTGGAAGAAGATCTTCAGATTTGGAAGGAAGGGCAAGTTGAACCATTGGTTCATCGGGCCGTACCGTGTGTTGAAGCGTGTAGGACCAGTGGCTTATCAACTTGAATTACCTCCGAAGTTGAGTCAGATTCATAGTGTTTTTCATGTCTCAATGTTGAGGCATTATCGATCAGATCTGTCTCATATAGTACCGGTAGAGGAAGTTGAGTTAAGGCCTGACTTGTCATTCAAGGAAGAGCCAGTGAAAATTTTAGATTGAGATGTAAAGGTGCTGAGAAGGAAGACTGTGCCGTTAGTCAAGGTTCTATAGCGTAATCACAGAGTGGAGGAAGCTACATGGGAGTCTGAAGAGACAATCAAGAAAGTGTAGTGCTTACCGTAATTAAGTGTGTAATCTCACACTGTATCTCATGGGTTAAATAACTATATCATATTAATCGCTTGATTAAATCACAAGTTAGTGAAATCAGGTAAACTAGCATATTTATCAGTTTATTGGTAAGGACTATGAAATCGGTATTAAGACTGTGAATATTACGAAATTGCCCTCAATGGGCCAAATTGATAAAAGTGACTATATGAGCCAAATGTAATATTTGATATATGGGCCAAATGTAATATTTGATATATGGGCCAAATGTGATATTTGATATATGGGCCAAATGTGATATTTGATATATGGGCCAAGTGTGATATGAGTTATAAGGGCCAAAATGTGATATGGGCTAGATTGTGAAAATTTTTATAATGGGCCGTATGTTTGTAATAATTATATGAATGGATTGTTGTAATTGAATATGCATATTATATACATGATTTGCATGGGTTGGGATATTTGATGAAGAGAAGTTCTAGTAGCTTTGCTACAAAATTCTGGTGGCTCTACCACAAATCTGAAAAATGGCTATGCCATGTAAACTTTGTAAATTTGGTGGCTTGTCCATTAAATTGATATCTGACTAAATGCCTATTTTGGTGTCTTTGGCGGGGTGGGTGACTAAATCTCCCCATGGTGTCCTAGTTGGTGCACGGTGGTGTGTAGCGGATGGAAATTAGGTTTGGTTTGGGAATTGCATATCACATGCATATTATATATGATATTATGTTATAATTGTAAATGGGCTTTGGCCTAATAAATGCTTAATTGGATTTATCACCCAGTGACAACGGTAAGTGGGTTACACACTGAGTTCTAAGTAACTCACCCCGTTTTCCTTACCCTTCTCAGGTAATGATCAGAGATGGAGGCTTGGGCCGTGGATGACTTAGTGGAGGCCATACTACGAATAATGGGTTATTTAAATTTCGGATTTCTTTTAAGTACTTTTTATCATTTTGCTATTTAAGATTAAGTTGTAATAAGACCTCTGGATAAATTTTTAATGATGTTTTACTTTTGGATGGATTTTATAAATTGCTTGAATACTTTAAGTGGGATTTATCTAAAAATTGAAATAAATATTTTTCTCAAAAGGAAAGGGTTACATTCTTAAATATTTTTACTTGGAAAATTTTTGTTAACAATGTTATAATAATTTTCCAAAATTATTTTCAAACTCTTCTAAATCTTCTTAAAATATTAATTTAAATTTTATAAGCTTCATTTTATAAATCCTTATGTCTCAAATTATTAGATTTAGCAATCAACCTTAGCTTTCAAAAAAAAAAAAAAAAAAAAAAACTCCACATCAAAACGTTTTTGAAAATCTGATTTCTTTAAATATTTAAAAGACTAGATGTATGTTCATTTTGTGTAACATGTCAAATTTGGTCTTAACGCATAGACCGGGTTTGGGGTGTTACAATAAGAACGCAAAAGAGAGAGAAATTTGAGTGAATTTTCTCAAGAATTTTTATTACTCAAAATTCAAGTCCTTTACAATGAAGGGAGAGACCTATATTTATGGTTGAACCTCCCCAAATCCTACGGTGTAGATCAATTACATCAATGGCTAATATTAAAAGGTATCTACAAATTAAATCTCTAAAATTACAAAATCATATCTTCTAAGATTGCATATCATATCTTTTAGGATTGCATACCATATCTAAGATTTGCATATCATATCCAAGATTGCATATCCTTGAAGATTATGTTTCCAGATACGTCAAGCTTGTAGATGGACCTTCAATCTTTTCAAGTAATGGGCCATTTCGATCGGGCCAAATGATATATTTTGGACTGGACTTGGACTTTGTTTTATTATTTTAGGTTTATTATTTTTTTATGGGCCCGGGCTAAATTGGCCTATTACAGCTGCCCCTCTTTGCTCATTGTCGTGGAACGAGAATGGAGCAAAGACTATAAAAGGACCAATTTTTCCGATCTTGTCGAGCCTTAACTTCTTGATCCTTGTCTTCTCCAAATGGATTCCAACCCAACTGCAACTTTAGGGTTATTGTGATTTCAACTTAACTTTACTTCTCTCCAACTACTGCAACTTCAGAAGTATTGGACTATCTGTTCTACTACTCTTTCAAGGAAATAAGTCTGACAGCTTCAATCTGTTTCACTGCAACTTCAGGAAAATAAGATTTGTCATAAGATTTGCTTTCTTTGATCTGCTCCACTAGCACTTCAGAGAGGCAAGGCTAGTGTCTTTGATCTACTTCGCTGCAATTTCAGGAGGACAAGATCTACAATCTTTAGTCTACTCTGCTACAAACTCACGGAGGTTAGGCTGATGTCTTCGATCTACTTCACCGCAACCCCAGGAAGGCCAAACCTGCTATCTTTAGTCTAGTTCTACTGCAAACTCAAGGAAACGAGACTGGTGTCTTTGATCTGCTTCACTGCAACCTCAGGAAGGCAAGATCTACTATCTTTTAGTCTGCTCTACTGCAAACTTAGGAAGACAATGCTAATATCTTCGATCTGCTTTATTGCAACTTCAGGAAAACAATATCTGCTATCTTTAGTCTATTCTACTGCAAACTTAAGGATGCCAGACTGATGTTTTCGATCTACTTCACAGCAAACTCAGGAAGACAAGATTTGTTATCTTCAGTCTGCTCTGCTGCAAACTTAGGGATTCCAAATTGGTATCTTTGATCCGCTTCACTGCAAACTCAAAAGACAAGATCTGCTATCTTCGGTCTGCTCCACTGCAAACTCAGGGATGTCAGACTAGTATCTTCAATCTGCTTCACTGCAATCTCAGGAAGATAAGATCTGCTATCTTCGGTCTGCTCCGCTGCAAACTTAGAGATGCTAGACTAGTATCCTCGATCCACTTCACTACAATCTCAGGAAGATCTTCGGCCTACTTCGCTGGAAACTCAGGGAGGCCAGACTAGTATCATCGATCCGCTTCACTGCAATCTCAGGAAGACAATATCTACGATCTTCGGTCTACTCCACTGCAAACTCAGGAAGGCCAGACTAGTATCTTTGATCCATTTCACTGCAATCTCAAGAAGACAAGATCTGCCATCTTCAGTCTGCTCCACTGGAAACTCAGGGATGCCAGACTAGTATCTTCGATCCGCTTCACTGCTATCTCAGGAAGACAAGATCTGCTATCTTCGGTCTACTCCACTATAAACTCAGGGATGCCAGACTAGTATCTTTGATCCGCTTCACTACAATCTCAAGAAGACAAGATCTGTTATCTTCAGTCTGCTCCACTGTAAACTCAGGGATGCAAGCTAATATCTTCGATCTGCTTTCTACAACTTTAGGAAGATAAGATCTGTTATCTCCAGTCTGCTCCATTGCAAATTCAGGGATGCCAGACTAGTATCTTCGATCCGCTTCACTGCAATCTCAGGAAGATAAGATCTACTATCTTCGGTTTACTCCACTACAAACTCAGGGATGCCAGACTAGTATCTTCTGTAACATCCTAAAATCTAGGGGTCTGTAATATTTGTGTAAATGCATGTTATGTGGTCCTGTGTGTTGTCTAAGAGTGTTTAGGGGCCTTAGGGGGGCCTAGTGTAACATCCCTTGACCCGAGTCCATCGCCGGATAAGGTTTACAGGTGTTACCATGCATTCTAACACTTAAGCTAAAATAATTGAATCATGGATGATCATCTTTATTAAATAATTATCTATAAACAATTAATAAACACATGTGTAACACATAACATATATATATTAGATCCAAACCATTCAAAGAGGAATCGTTGATGAACCTAATTCATCATACTGTGTATAATACATCAATATCACATAAACAAGTAGATTTCATGAACTTTCATTAGTGTCTAAGCTTCTTATAGCATAAAGTCTCGATTACAAATAAACTAATGCGTGCAACCATTACACATCAATTGTACACCCACTAAAAGGCCGAATATGCATGGTTCCATTATTGGCATTTTATGCACATTACCTAGCATAAACCAAGTTTAACAATTTTATGTACTCAATTAAAACAAGTAATTCAACAAGTCAAATACATATATAAATATATATGAAAATGCATACATCTCAATTATGCACTCTTTCCATACTCA
This sequence comes from Gossypium rotundifolium, assembly GCA_025506655.1. Lineage (NCBI taxonomy): Eukaryota > Viridiplantae > Streptophyta > Magnoliopsida > Malvales > Malvaceae > Gossypium > Gossypium rotundifolium. The sequence continues at coordinate 51,742,157 of CP106734.1, forward strand.
ACTATGCCTAACTATTTTAAACATTTTAACCATATTAGCAATGGTCACATAGATTTGGCGAATACACATACCCATTTATTCAATATAATTCATCCTATTTAAAACAACTGAATTTGATACATATCTAGATACGTACTTCACAAATATATATAACTCAATTTCATATTCATATCAAATTCATGAAATTGAAATGCCTAACATCTCTCTCTATTAACCTATCACATATGCATATAATTAAAATATTCTACCTTAATCTATCAAAGTGACCAACAAAGATCAAAATACATAAACATGTCATGACATATATCTATTAAACCATTTCATATAATGCCTAAACCACATCCAAACACAATCGATAATTCATGGCATGAGCAAACTATATCATCAAAACACGAAACAAGTTATCCAAAATAGATAGCCATTTTCGCATGGCTAGCATATTTACACGATTACAAAACATTAGTTATCTTGTTTAGTCTAACCTAAACATGCCCTTTTAATACAAAACTAAGTTATTCAATACCAAAAGAAAGTCGATAGTGCGGTTGACTTCTTCCCGGATCCTTCGAGTCCGTAGCTTGAACCTAAATCTATAAAACAAGGGTCAACATGAATACACACAATAAGCTTGCTAGCTTAGTAAGTCTCAAGCAAGATTTATGACATATACACATACTTAACAATTTAACTTCCATTCTTGCGGCAATTAGCATAAATAATTCAATACGAGTTTCACCTAGCCAAATATTAGTCATATCCTTAATCTAATCAATAGTAGTTTATAACATAACTTATACAATAACATTTCATATATATAACCTATGCATTTGAATATTTCAAGTTATCAAACATAATGAAATTTCAATCTCATTGCACATCATAATCATAACCAAGTTTTAAGTATCACCCAATCACATTTGAACCTCACATACATATACCATATGTAGAACATAATCAATCATATACAAATATATAATTTGACTTTCATTATTACAAATACATAAATAGGCCAAATCATGTATATGTTCAAATAGGTTAGCACATAATTCATATTTACATAACCATTTATCATTTCAAATAATCAACTTACCTTGTCACTTACCAATATAATAAGCTAATTTCCTTTTTCTTTTTAGAGCTTATAGCTCAATCTACTATGTATATACATCTCCAATTCTTTGTTTTAACTTATCATAGGCAAAAAGCACGCTAGGCATTAAAGCCGAAATAAATCACCAAGACGAGGCTTGCTAGGCAAGAAGCCTAAAATAAATCACCAAGCACAAGGCACGCTAGGCACAAAGCGACATATAACAAGCACAAAGCACGCTAGGCATTAAAGCTCGAAATGAATCAAGCACAAGGCAAGGCCGCTAGGCATAAAGCCTAAAATAAGTCATAAGCACTAGGCACCTGCTAGGCTTAAAGCCGGAGATATCATCATTTTCAACATTTTAATGAACATTTCAATAGTATCTTAACCACTTATCACTTAAATGTCATAATTCTATCACATTTCCAATTCAACAAAGCTTATTCACTTTTCACAAATAAAACTATTATAACATTGTATAATGAAACATATCAAATTCAATGTAATATTACTACATTCGGCTATCACATGAAAATATACCCAAATTTATCAAAATTGTCATTTAATACTTTTATAATGCATTCTTTAATATAATCCAGCATAGGGACTTACCTCTTTGTCGATAGACCGTGCGAATTGGCTATTCGAGAACCTTCGTCTTTCCCCGATCTAAATCGTTTTTCTTTGCTCTTGATCTAAAACACATTAAAATTTAACTCATTCAAGTACATTTCATCTCAATTTAGTCCCTAAGCACATAAATAAGTAATTACCATTTTACCCCTACTATTTTAAATTTTTACAATTTAGTCCTATTTACCTAAAACACAAAAATGCACCAAATTTCTCAATACCTCTTAAGGGCCAAATATGTATAGGGGCTATACAAGCCCTTTTCTTTCGATTATTTAGCAAATAAGTCCCTCTAAAATTTCATCTTTTTACAATATGGCCCTAAAACAAAAATTCATCAAAATTTCCAATACATAATATACTAATTTTAGCTTATCTTTTATCTAACATTATCAAACATCAAAAACATATAAATCTATCAATAGCCGAACCTCAAACATGCTTAGATTCTAAATTTTAACATGGGTCACCTACGGTTTGAAGCAACGATCTCAAAACGTAAAAATTAACAAAAATTAAATTCAAACTAACCTTGAAATCAAGCCTCCAAGTCGAAAATCAAAGAACAAAACCCCTTTTTCTTTCTCAATATTCTACCATGGGAGAATGAGAAAGATGGTGGCTTTTGTTTATGTTATTTTAAAATATTATAAAGTAATTATTAAATTACTAATATAACCTTTAATATAAAATAAAACTAACATATATATTAAGGTTATTATTGACATAAGCCACCCACTAACTCAAAATGGGTTATTTACCCTTTTAATACTCCACTTTAAAAAGCCATCATCAAATAGGCACTTTACACTATAGTTTGAGACTTTTAAAATTTACGCGATTAAGTTCTTTTTGTCAAATTAAGCACCCAAACGATGAAATTTATCTACGAAGCTTCCACACATTTTAATTCGCACATAATAAGCACAAAATAAAATATTAAAATATTTCTTGAACTCAGATTCATGGTCCCGAAACCACCGTTCCGATCAGGTTCAAATTCGATGCATTACAACTCTCCCCCTTAAGGATTTTCGTCCCCCAAAATCTTACCGTTAAACAACATCGGATATTGTTGCCTCATTGAATCTTGAGGCTCCCACGTAGCCTCTTCAACTCGTGCCTTTTCCAAAGTACTTTCACTAATGGAATTTTCTTTTTCTTAACTCTTTCTTTCCCGAGCTAAAATACTGAATCGGTTCTTCCTCTACGTCATATCGGGTCGATTTCAATCTCAGACGGTGTAATCACATGGGATCGGATCTGATCTGTACTTACGAAGCATCGAAACATGAAATACGTCATGTATCTTTTCTATCTCAGAAGGCAACTTCAATCTATAAGCAACAAGCCCAATACGTTCAGTAATTTTATAAGGTCCGATGAATCTCGGACTAAGTTTGCCTTAAGTTTGCCTTTCTGACCAAATTGAAGTACCTTTTTCCACGGAGAAACTTTCAAGAATACTCGATCTCCAACTTGAAATTCAATGTCTTTACGTTTCAAATCAGCATAAGACTTTTGACGATCCGAGGCAGCTTTCAAATTGTCTCTAATAATAGCAACTTTCTATTCGGTTTCTTTAATCAAATCAACCCCGTGTATCTTATTCTCACTGAGCTCAGTCTAGTATAATGGCGTTCGACACCTTCGCCCGTACAAGGCTTCATAGGGCGCCATTTTGATACTAGATTGAAAACTGTTATTATAGGCAAATTCAATCAGAGGTAGGTATCGTTCCCAAGTACCTTCAAACTCAAGAATGCAACATCTCAACATGTCCTCAAGTATCTGAATAGTTCTCTCGGATTGTCCATCCGTCTGGGGATGAAAGGCTGTACTAAAATGAAGTTTAGTACCTAAAGCATCTTGCAACTTCTTCCAAAATCATGATGTGAATCTCGGGTCTCTGTCCGAAACAATGGAACTCGGCACACCATGCAACCTCACAATTTGTGATATATACAATTCAGCAAGTTTATCAAGTGAGTAGTCCGTTCGAATTGGTACAAAATGAGCCGATTTGGTCAATCTATCAACTATAACCCAGACTGCATCTTTCTTGCTCGGTGTCATAGGTAAACCAGATACAAAATCCATAGTGATTCTATCCCATTTCCATTCAGGTATCATGATTAGCTAAAGCAACCCAGAAGGAACTTGATGCTTGGCTTTTACTTGCTGACAAATTAAGCACTTTGAAACAAATTCAGATATATCTCGTTTCATACCGTGCCACCAAGAGAAGCGCTTCAAGTCATTATACATTTTCGTGCTACCGGATGTATCGACATCGACTATTATGAGCTTCTTTCAATAGCATCTGAATCAAATCCACGTCCCTCGATACACACATTCGGCCTTTGTATTTCAGCGGTCATTTTCATCAATTGAAATTCGACTCGCATTATTTCCACACTAAGCCCGTTTAACAGTCATATCTTTGTCGACTTTTGTGCATCACAAATTTCTTTGAATAAACATTGGTCTTGCTTTTAACTCTGCTATTATCGAACTATCACTTGACATAACCATCTGTGTGTTCAATGCACGAAGAGCAAACAATGATTTTTGACTTAATGCATCTACAACAATGTTAGCTTTCCCCGAATGGTAATCAATCACTAACTCATAGTCTTTCAACAGTTCTAACCATCTACGTTGTCTCAAGTTTAACTCTTTCTGAGTCATCAAATACTTTAGGCTTTTATGATCCGAATAAATGTGACATTTCTCACCAAATAAATAATGACGCCAAATTTTCAGTGCGAACACAATAGTTGCAAGTTTTAAGTCATGCGTCGGGTAATTTCTTTCATGCGGCTTCAATTGTCTTGAAGCATAGGCTACAACTTTGCCTTCCTACATCAAAACGTAGCCCAAACCATTCAAATAAGCACCAGAATAAACAACAAATTCTTTACCCGATTCAGGCTGAACTAATACTAGAGCTTCTGTCAAAAGGGCTTTCAGCTAATCAAAACGTTTACGACACTTTTTCGACCACTTAAACGACATCTTTCTACAATAACTTTGTCAGCGGGTAGCTATCATAGAAAAACCTTTCACAAATCGTCGATAGTAACCCGCAAGTCCTAGAAAACTTGAATCTCGAAACTTTTTGATGGCTTCCAATCAAGTATAGCCGAGATTTTGTTGGATCAACTCGAATGCACGATCTTTAAAACAACATGTCCCAAAAAGTGACCTCTTTCATCCGAACTCACACTTACTAAACTTCACATACAACTCTGATTTACGTAAAGTTTGTAGCACTAATCTCAAATGCTCGGCATGCTCGATTTCATCTTTGGAGTAGATCAATATATCATCAATAAACACTACCACAAATCGATCTAAAAGCGCCTAAAAACTCGATTCATCAAATCCATAAAAACAAGGGTGCATTAGTAAGCCCAAAAGGCATAACCAAAAACTCAAAATGTCCTACCTCGTCCGGAATGCGTCTTTGGCACATCTGTATCTCGACTCAAGAATCGATAATAACTCGATCTCAAATCTATCTTGAAAATCTGAAGCCTCTTTCAACCGATCAAACAAATCATCAATCCGAGGTAACGGTACTTATTCTTTATAGTTACCTTATTCAGGTTGTCGATAATCAATACACATTCGCATCGTTCCATCCTTCTTTTTACAAAGAATGGTGCACCCAAGGAGAGAAACTTGGTCGTGCAAAGCCCCTATCTGTTAACTCTTGCAACTGTGCTTTCAACTCTTTTAGCTCAGTAGGTGCCATCCGATATGGAGCTATTGAGATCGGAGTCATTCCCGATGCTAATTCAATGCCAAACTCAATCTCTCGTACTGGGGGTAAACCCGGTAGTTCTTCAGGAAACACATCTGGGTATTCACATACAATCAGTACAGATTCAATCTGATTCTCAGATAATTTATTATCCGATTACATAAGCCAAATAAGCTTTGCACCTTTTCTCACATACATACGGGCTAACATCGAGGATATAACTATAGAAACCCACTTAAATCTTTGGATTCAATTCTAATGATCTCACCGTTCGATGTCTCAAATTAATAAGCTTTCTTTTGCAATTTACCCTTTGCATCATGCGAAGTTAACCGTCTATTCCTAAAATTATATCAAACTCATCGAAGGCAACATGACATTAAATCGATTGGGAAGCAAAATCCGAATCATCAATGGGCAACCTTTACACACTTTATTAACAAACACACATCTACCCAAAAGGTTGGATACGCGAATCACAAACTCAGTAGACTCAACTGGCAGAGTCTTACTGAATACCAGAGTTTCACATACATATGAATGGGTCGAACCAGGATCAATCAATGCAATCACAGTAGTATCATAAAGGGTGAAAGTACCGATAATGACATCTGGAGAAGCAGCATCCTCTCTAGCTCGAGTAACATAAGCTCTAGCTGGAGCTCTAGCCTCAGATCGAACTGCTGTGTTCTTCGTCCCTCTCTGACTACCACCTACATTGCCAGAATGCCTAGGTGGTCTGCCCCGTGCTGATGCACTGCTCGGTCTACTGATTACGTCGATTCGCTCAGCTAACATCAGGCACTCTCGAATAAAATGGTCTGAGGATCCACATTTAAAGCAGGACCGATCACAAACTCTACAACTCCCAAAATGCCATTTTCCACAATGTTTGCATTCAACTCGATTCGTGGAGCGTTACCAACACCGCCATCGAGGTAGCTCGGAGCCCACCGGAGGTCGATCACGTCTAGGTAAATCAAGTAACTTTATGTCGGTGAAATCATCTCGAACTTCTTAGATGTGGAATGGAAAGTCTTACAAGACGACCTCTTACGAATGTCTCTAGCTTCACATCTCGGCCTTTCTTTTCTCTTTCTCGAGCTCTTGACTTTGCAATCTCGCTCAACTAGAGTCACAAATTCTTGAATTTCAAGAATGCCAACAAGCAACTTTATCTCTTCATTTAGACCGCCTTCAAACCTTTTACACATAATGGCTTGGTTGATACACACTCTCTAGCATATCCGCTAAGCGACAAATTTCCATTCATATTACATCACGGTCATCTTTCCTGTTTGAGTTCAAGAAATTCTTTTCTTTTTTGATCAATGAATCTTTGGTGATATATTTCTTGTGAAATTCATTCGGAAGAAATCACACGTCACTTTTTTCTTTCGGAACCACGATACTAGTGTATTCCACCGGTGATATGCGGTGTCCCAAGTAAAGATATAGCACATTTCGGGCATTAAATGCGAGTACAAGATAGTTCATCTAGTACCGAATAGAGTTATCAAGCCATATTTCGCTCGCTCTGCATCATCATCATCATTGGCCTTGAATTCTTTGGCACCAAATTTCTGATTTTATCAAGCTGAGGCCTACTAGATCTCATCGGATCTATCATCGAAGTCTTGAAGGTATCGGAGTTGGATTATTCGGGGTGGAGGTTGGTGTACAATCGGATTAGTCGGATAAACTGGGTAAACCACTCATTCATCATCGATAGAAGGCTTGTTTAGCCTCCCCTCGTGGCTACCGAACCGGTCAAGAGTCTACCAAGACCGATCTATGTACACGATCAGCGCCACACTCTCCACATCATCCGCTACTGGCTCTTTTAGGATCAGTGTCCATTTACTATATTAAACACAGTTCAGAATATCAGAAGTCACCACACTATCGATATATGAAAAAAGGCATGTATAGCTAGACTCACACGCGCTACGATAGTCCTAGAATCGACTAAACCGTAAGCTCTGATAATCCCTTGACCCGAGTCCATCGCCGGATAAGGGTTTACAGGTGTTACCATGCATTCTAACACTTAAGCTAAAATAATTGAATCATGGATGATCATCTTTATTAAATAATTATCTATAAACAATTAATAAACACATGTGTAACACATAACATATATATATTAGATCCAAACCATTTAAAGAGGAATCGTTGATGAACCTAATTCATCATCACGTGTATAATACATCAATATCACATAAACAAGTAGATTTCATGAACTTTCATTAGTGTCTAAGCTTCTTATAGCATAAAGTCTCAATTACAAATAAACTAATGCGTGCAACCATTACACATCAATTGTACACCCACTAAAAGGCCGAATATGCATGGTTCCATTATTGGCATTTTATGCACATTACCTAGCATAAACCGAAGTTTAACAATTTTATGTACTCAATTAAAACAAGTAATTCAACAAGTCAAATACATATATAAATATATATATGAAAATGCATACATCTTAATTATGCACTCTTTCCATACTCAACTATGCCTAACTATTTTAAACATTTTAACCACATTAGTAATGGTCACATAGATTTGGCGAATACACATACCCATTTATTCAATATAATTCATCCTATTTAAAACAATCTGAATTTGATACATATCTAGAATCGTACTTCACAAATATATATAACTCAATTTCATATTCATATCAATTTCATGAAATTGAAATGCCTAACATCTCTCTCTATTAACCTATCACATATGCATATAATTAAAATATTCTACCTTAATCTATCAAAGTGACCAACAAAGATCAAAATACATAAACATGTCATGACATATATCTATTAAACCATTTCATATAATGCCTAAACCACATCCAAACACAACTGATAATTCATGGCATGAGCAAACTATATCATCAAAATACGAAACAAGTTATCCAAAATAGATAGCCATTTTCGCATGGCTAGCATATTTACACGATTACAAAACATTAGTTATCTTTGTTTAGTCTAACCTATACATGCCCTTTTAATACAAAACTAAGTTATTCAATACCAAAAGAAAGTCGATAGTGCGGTTGACTTCTTCCCAGATCCTTCGAGTTCGTAGCTTGAACCTAAATCTATAAAACAAGGGTAAACAAGAATGCACACAATAAGCTTGCTAGCTTAGTAAGTCTCAAGCAATATTTATGACATATACACACATACTTAACAATTTAACTTCCATTTTTGCGACAATTAGCATAAATAATTCAATACGAGTTTCACCTAGCCAAATATTAGTCATATCCTTAATCTAATCAATAGTAGTTTATCACATAACTTATACAATAACATTTCATATATATAACCTATGCATTTGAATATTTCAAGTTCTCGAAACATCTGAAAATTTGATCTCATTGCACATCATAATCATAACCAAGTTTTAAGTATCACCCAATCACATTTGAACCTCACATACATATATCATATGGCCAAACATAATCAATCATATACAAATATATAATTTGACTTTCATTATTACAAATACATAAATAGGCCAAATCATGTATATGTTCAAATAGGTTAGCACATAATTCATATTTACATAACCATTTATCATTTCAAATAATCAACTTACCTTGTCACTTACCAATATAATAAGCTAATTTCCTTTTTCTTTTTAGAGCTTATAGCTCAATCTATTATGTATATACATCTCCAATTCTCTATTTTAACTTATCATAGGCAAAAAAGCACGCTAGGCATTAAAGCCGAAATAAACCACGCAACACGAGGCACATTAGGCGAAGAAGCTCGAAATGAATCAAGCACAAGGCACTGCTAGGCACAAAGCGACATATAACACGGCACAAAGCACGCTAGGCATTAAAGCTGAAATGAATCACCCAAGACAAGGCACGCTAGGCATAAAGCTCGAAATAAGTCACCAAGCACTAGGCACCGCTAGGCTTAAAGCCCGAGATATCATCATTTTCAACATTTCAATGAACATTTCAATAGTATCTTAACCACTTATCACTTAAATTTCATAATTCTATCACATTTCCAATTCAACTAAGCTTATTCACTTTTCACAAATAAAACTATTATAACATTGTATAATGAAACATATCCAATTCAATGTAATATTACTACATTCGCTATCACATGAAAATAAACCCAAATTTATCAAAAATTGTCATTTAATACTTTCATAATGCATTCTTTAATATAATCCAGCTTAGGAACTTACCTCGGTTATCGATAGACCGTGTGAATCGGCTATTCGAGAAACTTCGTCTTTCCCGATCTAAATCAGTTTTTCTTTGCTCTTGATCTAAAACACATTAAAATTTAACTCATTCAAGTACATTTCATCTCAATTTAGTCCCTAAGCACATAAATAGGTAATTTACCATTTTACCCCTACTATTTCAAATTTTTACAATTTAGTCCTATTTACCTAAAACACAAAAATACACCAAATTTCTCAATACCCCTTTAGGGCCGAATATGTATAGGGGCTATACAAGCCCTTTTATTTTGATTATTTAGCAAATAAGTCCCTCTAAAATTTCATCTTTTTACAATATGACCCTAAAACAAAAATTCATCAAAATTTCCAATACATAATATACTAATTTTTAGCTTATCTTTTATCTAACATTATCAAACATCAAAAACCATATAAATCTATCAATAGTCGAACCTCAAACATGCTTAGATTCTAAATTTTTAACATGGTTCAGCTACGGTTTGAAGCAACGATCTCAAAAACATAAAAATTAACAAAAACTAAATTCAAACTAACCTTGAAATCAAGCCTCCAAGTGTCTAAAATCAAAGAACAAAAATCGCTTTTTTATTTCTCAATATTCGGCCATGAGAGAATGAGAAAGATGGTGGCTTTTGTTTATGTTATTTTAACATATTATAAAGTAATTATTAAATTACTAATATAACCTTTAATATAAAATAAAAACTAACATATATATTAAGGTTATTATTGACATAAGCCACCCACTAACTCAAAAATGGGTTATTTACCCTTTTAATACTCCACTTTAAAAATCCATCATCAAATAGGCACTTTACACTATAGTTTGAGACTTTTAAAATTTACGCGATTAAGTCCTTTTTGTCAAATTAAGCACCCAAACGATGAAATTTTTCTACGAAACTTTCACACATTTTAATTCACACATAATAAGCACAAAATAAAATATTAAAATATTTCTCAGACTTGGATTCATGGTCCCAAAACCACCGTTTTGATCAGGGTCAAATTCGGTCTGTTACACCTAGGGTCGAGATTGAGCCCTGGTAAAATTTTGGTTTTTGGGAACTTTAGGGGGGAAGACTGTATGAAGCAAGGCTTAAGGGAATATGTTGATGTTTTGATAACACAAGTGAGTAAGAGGCATAGTGGTGGTGGCATCAACATGCATGCTAGGGGAGTGAGGTTCGAATCCCACAAGTAGCACTTGGGGGGTTTTATTTTTGTGCTTAGGAAAGGGAGGTAGCTGAGTGGAGATCAAACACAGCCTTGGTTGTTGAGGACTTGGTCAAACCATTTGAATGAATGATGGAGAAGATGTTGGTGAGCAAAATATGGAGCAAATCAAGGGGTTGAGAGGAGACGTAGTGGTGGCTGAATATGGGGAAGTGCTTGGGGGGAATTTTGACTAGAGGGGGTTTTGTGTAACTAATTCGGTAGCCTAGGGTGTTAGTAGAATCGAAACTTTCCTTGTGTTAGGCATTTGGTTTTTCTTTTATTGTTCTTTTGGGTTTTCTCTTGAGAAGCAATCAGAGCATTTTTTTTTCTTTTCTTCTTTCTTTCGTACCACTTTTTGCTTTTTATGCATCTTTTCTTTACATCTTCGAATAGACCAAACAATTGTTGCCTGAATCATCTTCTGTGTACCTCTCTTCACTTTGTGTTTCTTTCTCTTTTCTTTAAACTGAATTGCCACACCTTTTCCTACTTGATTTTTCATTAAGCCGAATTTGTAAGGTCTCATTCACTCTTCTTTTTTTTTCTTTTCCCTTTTCTCTCATCTCCTTTTCTAAAACTTCTCTAACAGCTGAACTTCCTCTTTTATTTCTTTTGAATCAGTTTCTCGGTGCTTTTACTAATAGCCGAAATTAGTAGTTGGAAGTTGAGTTTTCTTTGACCGTAAAACCTATCTTGTTTATTCGATTCGGCTGTGATCACAAGGTAACGTCTTTCTCTATCTCTTTTCTCGTCTTTCCTTTCTCTTCTCTGCCCACTATAGCCGAAACACTCACTTTTTCCTTTATCTTTATTTTAATCGTGGTGAACCTCTCTTGTTTTCTTTTGGTAAGGGCCGAATTCTCTAGGGTGCAATTCGCATCGTGTGGGTTCAAACCGCTTTGGGATATTGTCTTGTTGTGGGTAAGTTGGGGATATGATCGACTTGGGGTGATGGGTTCTCTTTTTTTCTATTGAAGTCTAATCGTTGTTTTGTCAGGTCTTAAAATTTATATAAAGAATGATCGAACCTAGAAACTAACTAAGACAACGATGGAGGCAAGCGCACCTATCGAACAGTAGTATAGTTTAGGCAAGACCGGTATGTCGAATCCCAAAGGAACCAAAAGTACTAATACTAACTCTCTTTCTATTATTTAGCCTAAAAATTAAGGGAATTCGTTGTTTAATCTAAATTAACTAACTACTAAACTAAAGACACTAAGACAAAGAAGAATGAAATTTGGAAAATAACTAGAGGAAAAACCAATTGATTAAGATGACACCTAAGGAAGAATCCACCTAGACTTCACTTGGTATCTAACACTGAACCAAACGATTTATTCACTTGACTTGATCTGTAAGATTCCCTAACATATATTAATCCCTCTCTCGAGGCGGCTAATGTCTAACCATTGGTTGATTAATTGAAATCTCTTTCTAATTAAAACCCCTAGAATTGCATTAACTCGATCTATGGACTCTCAAATTAGGTTTTACCCTAATCTGGCAAAATCTAGTCACCCAATCTCTAGGCACGCGATCAACTCCGCTTAATTATGCTAGATCTACTCTTAGGTAGGGACTTTTGCTCCTCCACCTAAGCACATCATATTTGAATTAATATCCCAGAAATATCAACACAAGAATTAAGAGCACATAATTAAGAACAAGTCAAATATTTATCATATAGTTCAGAAAATAATAACAAGATTCATCTTATGTTTCATCCCCCTCAGGTATCTGAGGGTTTAGTTCATAATTATAAAAGAAAACATCTCAAAAGAAAAGATAAAACAAAACATAAGAAATCCCTAAAACCCCTTGAAGGAATTGAAGGAGAGATCCGCAGTCTTGATTATAATTTCGGTTCTTGAGATGAATCAACTGGCTATCTTCGAGTAATCTCGACAAATCTTCCCTCTTTGGCCTAGTTGGATGCCTATCTGAACATACCCCTCAAGGTTGGCCTCTAGGGTCTTTATATAAGCTTTTGGAATATCTTTCTTTGCCTCTAAGTACCCTAAATCGACTGAAACTCTTCTTTCTTGCGGCAGGGACACGCCCTTGTGGCACACCCGTTTGCTTCGATTGTAGGCCGTGGTCGAGTCTGATGATGAGGCACGACCGTGTGTTTCGGGGGTCAGGCCTTGTTCTAGTCTATCAATGAGGCACGGCTGTGTGGTCATGGGCCCAGGCCGTGTCAATTTATATTTTGGCCCAATTTGGTCTGTTTTAAGCCCGTTTCTCGTTCTTTTCATTTTCTGGTGTTCTCCTCAGTATAAAACATGAAAACAATGAATTAAGAGCACCAAATTACATAATTCAAGGCTTAAATCATCCAAAAGTATGCTAAACGTGGGCCTAAAATATGTTACTTTTACGGTTTATCAAATACCCCCACACTTAAGCTTTTGCTTGTCCTCAAGCAAAATTCTCAACTTACAATTAAAATGAACTTTCCACAATTCATAATTCTCGTCAACAATGTCTCATCATAATTCATAGACAATTCATATATGGACAATTTAACTCAAAGACTCCTAAAGATTCAAAAAATTCTAAGTCATATATTTGTAGCACGAAAACATAGGTGTCTCCCCTTATCTAAATAATGACCTTTGATTCAAAATCCACAAGGATTGACATCCTCACTAAAGATTCACTCAAAGCACTCAAAGTGTTTAAGGTTCAAGAATAAGCACTCATAAGTCGAACCTGAAAAGTTAATCCCATAGGCTTGCTTGAAAATTAAATTTCCACCACTGTAATATCAGATGATATACAAATCAAAAAGTCTTTGACAAGGTTGTAAAGGTGGTTAAAGGTGTGGATAAAGGCTGAATTAGAAGGTTAGAATCGAGACTGAATTGACAAATTACCTCACTTGAAAAATGAACTAATATCTTGAATAATTATATCACATGAAAATTTAAAAATACTAATAATACGAGATTCTTCTTCAAGATGTTGAATTTAAACGTACAAGCTCTTAGAACATAGAACTAATGATGAATATACTTCATTTTTTAATTAACACTAGCACAGATTACATAAGAAAGAACTTTTATAACTGAAATAATATAATTGAGCAACTTCTCAAATCAAGTCTCGATAGTAGTCAAAAGGAATGGTGATAACAAATATGAGCGAGGTTTTGGGCTAATATTAGTGGGTAAATCAATAAAAAGGGTTGTTAGGATCAAAGAGGTTCACTAGGGGTTAATTATGTAGGTAGGCTTTTTAGTGGAGTGAGTGGGTTAAAACCTAGGTGCCTTTATCATCTTAGTATATCAAATAAAAATGTGGTCTTGACATGTATAATCGAGGCAAGTTCTAGAATAATAATTCAGTGTTGACATACTCATAATCAATAAAGTGAACATGAAAAAGAATATATGCTCTATAAGGCTCAAATCTCACAAAAATTATGGGTTTTTGACATCAATCCCTGTAAATTTCAAACTTCAAGGTAATATTCAAATTCAGTTCAACTACCTAGAAAATTTTTTATTATTGAAAAATAGACTTATCATGCTTGATTCTCTAGTATCTTTCAAATTTAATCATCAATGCACAATTATCAATGACTTAATTCAAAACATATTAACAAAAATCATAAATCAGGGAAATTTCATTCTAATCATAATATGAGAAGCTTGCTTTAGAATAAAGCATAATTCAGGTATTTTCAAATAATACTATAGGTAACCGCCCACACTTAAGTTGGACATTGCCCTCAATGTACAAAGTTAGATGATAACAATTAGTAGATAATCAAAAGAGAGGGAGAGAAGTGAAACTTCCTGAATTATGGATGAGATCCTTGGAGGATGTGAAAAATACTTTGGAGGTGTCATCTTTTGGTGTGGTGGTTACTAACGAACTCTGCGCTAGATGTAGAAATTGGGGAGCTTGTGAAGAATTAGCCAAGAATTAGTAATAAAGATTCAAAATATATGAAGTAAATATTTAAAGAAAAGCAAGCTAAAGTGAAGGAAAATAAAAATTAAAATAAACTTATAAGAAAAGGTAAATGGAATGAAAAGTCCTTATTGTAAGATGGTTCGTGACATGGGTGTGATTTCTAAGGCCATGATGCGTGATTCCCTAGCAACCTTAAGAACCTAAAACCAATAAACTAAAAGTAAATAAAATGAACTAAGCAGAAGAGAAGAATAGATAAGAAAAATAAAGGAAAAGATTAAAGAAAAATAAGTCTGAAAAGGTCTCAAAGACCCTTGGCTTGTCAATTATATGAAGTGGCCGACATGAACTTATGTAGGTCGATCTCCCATGGGGTGACTGTGCTTTGATCCTTCCACTTCTTCGGCATAGATGTGATGGTCAAGGGTTTTGAAAGATGAATGAGAATGAAAAGTGAGAACCAAAAAGGTGTAGAAAGAGGGGTTTAGGAGTAAGTGGAGAGGGGAGGAGCGGGTGGTGGTTTAAATAGATTTTCAACTATGATGCCTCCCCACGCCCATGTACTATGGGCATGTTGAGTCACACGGCCTCCTCGTACGCCTGTGTTGTAGATTATATCGTTTCTCCCACGCCTGTGTTCAAATTGCCATGCCCGTGCTTGGTAAGTTAGTGTCGACCACGGTCGCCTCGCACGCCCATGTTTAATTTGCCACTACCGTGTATGAACTCATAATGTCGGCCACGGCCACATCGGACGACCGTGGCATGGTAGTTGGGTCCGTGACTTGAAAATTGATTCGTTTTGACTCGTACCATCTCTACTATGTCAGTGCGAAGATTAGATGCATCCACACGGCCATGACCAAGGCCATGTGCAAGGCCGTGTGGCATGAAAATCTGTCAAAGAAGAAGAAAAGAAAAGAAAAGAAAAGAAAAGAAAAATTGTAACAATAAATAGGGTTAGTGCTCGGGTTACCTCCCGAGAGGCGCTCGTTTAAAGTCTTAAGCTCAACTTTCCTCTCATTTGCATATTCAATGAGGTTTGAGGAGTTGAAAATCCTTTCTCATGTTAGCAGTTCCATTATCATGATAGAGTTTAAGATGAGTAGCATTTATTTTCAAAGTGCCAAAAATAAGATTACTTACCTCTACTGTTTCGTATGGGAAGACATTAATTACCTTAAAAGGGATTTATTTGCTTGTGTTAGGATCAGGTGGAGATATTCGTGGGTCTACTTTGTCTAATAGTACCTGATCTCTGATTTTGAACTTGTCTGCCTTATGAAGTGGCTTCTGTTCTGCTTCGTGTATCCCTAGTTTTTCTTTAAGATGTGTCTTCTCCTCTTCTAGTTCATCGATCAGAATCCCTTGTTCCTTGTGAGTTATTTTATTGTTGGCACAAGGTTTAGGATCGGACTTAGTTACGTTCTTTTGTGGTGATTCCTGAAAAGAAGGGTTAACCGAATGGTTATCAATAGAATTTACTTTCTTACCTTGGTTATTCGATGTTTTGGTTGAATCGAGTGATTGAAGAGTAACTGTCTCGTCACCTACACAGAGTATAAATTCACCTGTGTCGACATCGATTTTAGTCTTGGAAGTTGCTTAGAATGGTCTTCCTAAAATTAGGGGAATCATGTTGTCCTCATCCATGTCTAACACAAAAAAATCTACTGGGAATACGAATTTATCAATCTTCATGAGTACATCTTCGATTATACCCCTAGGAATTCTAATAGTTTTATCAGCTAATTGAATGCTCATCCTAGATTGTTTGGGTTTTCCTAGACCTAGTTGTTTAAACAATTTATAAGGCATGACATTTATGCTTGCCCCTAAATCAACTAATGCATTATCAATAGATAAACTACCAATTAAGCATGGAATTGTAAAACTCCCTAGATCTTTTAATTTTTATGGTAGTTTATTTTGCAACATTGCTGAGCATACTGCATTCAGTTCCATATGTGGTTCCTCGTCTATCTTCCACTTATTTGTCAATAGCTTCTTTAAATATTTTCTCGAATCTGGCATCTGTGAAAGAGCTTCAAGGAATGGTAAGTTAATATGTAATTTCTTTAGAAGTTTAAGAAACTTAAAGAACTGCTCCTCTGTGTCGTCCTTCTTTATTACTTCTGGGTATGGTATTCGAGGCTTGTACTCCTTGATTACCGGTTTTAGTTTTACCTCAACCTTACCTTCTTTTACCGCACCCTTTTCTCTTAATTTGGGCTCGTCTAACCCTTCATTATCTTGAGCTGTTATGGCTTGGATTTGCTCCCTTGGGTTAGTCTCGGTGTTGCTCAGCAGTCTTCCTTGTGGTCTCTCAGAAATCTACTTAGCAAGTTGCCCTATTTGGTCCTTGAGCTCCTGTGACAATACTTCAATTTTTGTTTCTACCTTTTAGAAACGTGTTTCTGAGGATGTTATGAAATTAGTTAGCATTTCTTCAAGATTCAACTTCTTTTCCTGTGGGTAGGGCTATTGTTGGAACTTTTTATGTGGTTGTTGTCTTTGGTTTCCATGACTAGTTTTTCCAACCTGGATTATAAGTATTACTATAAAGGTTATTGTTAGATCGAAAATTGTTACCCGTATAGTTCATTTGTTCGCTCTCCATACCCTCTCCGTAGGGTGGGTACTCGGGATTCACTACTCCTTCGCTTGCGTCGTGCACTGCATAACTAGATATGCCTGCGAAGAATCATATAAACAATCAAATTTTTTATGTAGCAATTCTACCTGATTTGATAACATGGTTATTGCATCGAGGTTGAAAACTCCAGCTGCTTTGGCTTGCCTTGTCCTTGTAACTTGCCACTGATAGTTATTTAGTGACATCTCCTCGATAAACTCGTAGGCTGCTCCAGGAGTTTTGTTATTCAGAGTTCCGCCGGCGGCCGCTGAATCGATTAGTTGCCTTGTCGAGGGGTTCACACCATTGTAGAAAGTCTGTACATGTAGCCATAATGGTAATCAGTGGTGTGGACACTTTCTCAACAAATCTTTGTATCTCTCCCATGCGTCATAAAGTGTCTCTAAATCCATCTGCACAAAAGAAGAGATTACATTCCTTATCTTGGCCGTTTTGGCTGGCGAAAAATATTTTAATAAAAATTTCTCGGTCATTTGATCCCATGTAGTGATTGATCCTCGTGGAAGAGAATTCAACCACTATTTAGCTTTATTCCTCAAAAAAAAAAGGAAACAACCGAAGACGGATGGCATCATCATAAATGCCATTTAATTTGAAGCTATCACAGAATTCTAGAAAATTCGCTAAGTGTGTGTTAGGATCCTCATCCTGCAAACCATCAAACTGAACAAACTATTGTATCATCTGTATAGTGTTAGGTTTCAGTTCAAAATTATTTGTAGCAATAGTAGGTCTAACAATACTTGACTCAGTTCCTGTTAAACTAGGTTTAGCATAATCATACATAATACGTGGAGCATGATGTTCTGCCGCCTCTGGAGATAGCAGATTATTCTTGGCCATCCTTTCAGTAGGATTAGTTTCACCTTCTTGCTCTTCTTCTATGTAGTTTAAGCTTCGCCTTATCCCTCTGCGATTTTTAAGAACGGTACTTTCGATGTCACTATCGTAAAGTAGAGGTCCTTTCGGGTTTCTTCTAGTCATAAACTAGAGGTACCTGAAAGGAGTGAAAGAAGAAAATTTAGAAAAGCAAAAAAAAATTTAATTGAAAAAATAAAATATGGCTAAAGTAATAAAAATTAAGCAGTCTTAATATTTCAGTTCCCGGCAACGGAGCCAAAAACTTGATCGTTGTTTTGTCAAGTCTTCAAATTTATATAAAGAATGATCGAACCTGGAAACTAACTAAGACAATGATGGAGGCAAGCGTACCTATCGAACAGTAGTATAGTTTAGGCAAGACTGGTATGTCAAATCCCAAAGGAACCAAAAGTACTAATACTAACCCTCTTTCTATTATTTAGGCTAAAAATTAAGTGAATTGGTTGTTTAATCTAAATTAACTAACTACTAAACTAAAGACGCTTAGACAAAGAATAATGATATTTGGAAAATAACTTGAGGAAAAACCAATTGATTAAGATGACACCCAATGAAGAATCCACCTAGACTTCACTTGTTATCTAACACTGAACAGCGATTTATTCACTTGACTTGATCCGTAAGATTCCCTAACATATATTAATCCCTCTATCGAGGCGACTAACGTCTAACCCTAGGTTGATTAATTGAAATCTCTTTCTAATTAAAACTCTTAAAATTGCATTAACTCGATCTATGGACTCCCATATTAGGTTTCAACCTAATCCAGTAAAATCTCATCACCCTATCTCTAGACTCGTGATCAACTCCGCTTAATTATGCTAGATCTACTCTTAGGCAGGGAATTTTGCTCCTCCACCTAAGCACATCATACTTTAATTAATATCCGAAAATATCAACACAAGAATTAAGAACACATAATTAAGAATAAGTAAAATATTTATCATATAGTTCAGAAAATAATAACAAGATTCATCTTAGCTTTCATCCCCCTCAGGTATCTGAGGGTTTAGTTCATAACTGTAAAAGAAAACATCTCAAAAGAAAAGATAAAACAAAACATAAGAAATCCCTAAAACCCCCTGAAGGAATTGAAGGAGAGATCCGCCGTCTTGAGTATAATTTTGGCTTCTTGAGATGAATCAACTGGCTATCTTTGAGTAATCTCCACAAATCTGCCCTCTTTCGCCTAGCTGGACACCTCTCCAAATGTACCCCTCAAGGTTGGCCTCTAGGGTCTTTATATACGCTTTTGGAATATGTTTCTTTACCTCTATGTACCCTAAATCGACTGAAACTCTTCTTTCCTGGGGTAGGGACACGCCTGTGTGGCACGCCCGTGTGCTTCAATTACGGGCCGTGGTCGAGTCTGATGATGAGGCATGACCGTGTGTTTCGGGGCTCAGGCCATGTTCTAGTCTATCAATGAGACACTACCGTGTAGTCTTGGGCCCAGGCCGTGTCGATTTCTATTTTGGCCCAATTTGGTCTGTTTTAAGCCCGTTTCTCGTTCTTTTCATCTTCCGGTGCTCTCATGAGTATAAAACATGAAAATAATAGATTAAGAGCACCAAATTACATAATTCAAGGCTTAAATCATTCAAAAGTATGCTAAACGTGGGCCTAAAATATGTTACTTTTACGGTTTATCAAAGTCGTTGGGGCTGAAAGGCCATTTTTTTACTATCACCTTGGATAAACTTTCTAACACAATCTTTTCATTAGAAGCACGGAACCTTAATCAGTAGAGGGTGGACCGAATATTCTCTTTAGAAGGAAGGCGTGTATTTGTTGGTAAGTTAAGCCTTTAGTCTTGTATTCACGTTTTGGGTTTATTCGAACGAGAAGACTAACTGCTTAGCCGATTTCATCTAAGGTGTTTTGAAATGTGCTGTGTATCGCAACTTGTAATTAGTTGTGTAATCTCACACCTCTCTAAATGTTTGTGTGAAACATTTGTGAAACAGCCAAATGCCAAAATGCTGAAAAATCTGGCAACTATGACTACTCGAGCGTGCGAGTGCTCGTAGTGGTAAAACGAGATGTGAAATGTGATGTTAAGTCATTTAGGGTGTCAAGAACACTCTCACGATACTAAGGCTGAAATGGGCCTATCCAAGCCAAAACGGGCCAAATTGGCCAATGGGCTACTCGGCCCACATAGGCGAAATTGATGGAAAATTGTAAATGAGTAAGTGCGGTTACGAAAACTGGAAATCTGATACTGTAACTTTGTGAAATGGGCTATATGAGTGTGTGGGCCCATTTGGGCCTAAAATCAATTTTAAGCCTAGTAGCTTCGTAGAGACCCAAAAAGGGTCTCATGACGCTTGAGGTGACAGTAGGCCTTCGAAAAGGCCATTAGTTGGTAAAATTACTGAAATATCCTCGGTGGGTAAATTACTTAGATACCCTCGTTGGGTAAAATTATTGTTATACCCTTAGGGGCAGATTTGGCATGATTGTGTATAATTTAATTAACTGCCATGATTATACATTTTGCATACACTGAATTGTTATACCATGATATGTTGCATTGGGATGGGTTGTAATGATGGAGGAAGTGCTGTATTGGTGGCTATGCCACAATATACTGATTTCAGTGGCTCAACCACATATACTGATACTGACAACTTTGCTGCATTTATATTGGCAGCTCGACTGCATTTTTGGAGTGTAGGGTTGGGTGGGTTGACTTGGTCCCCACATGGAGTGTAGGGCTAGTACAGGTGGAGTGTAGTGGATGGACTATTAGGTTGGGTTGCATTTTCTATTTGCATTACCATAATTTTGGGGTTGTGGGCCCAAATTGATACTGTATGGGGCTTAGGCCCAGACTAAGACCATGACTATGACTGAAATCGAGGTTACATACTGAATTCTCGTAACTCACCCCTCCGTTTTAACCTTGTAGGTAATCCCCTACATTAGTGGATTTGGAGCTGTGGAGGAGTCTGTGGTGGCCATACATCAAGGTTTATTATCGTGAACTTAGTAAATTTTCATTTTTCTTTACTTTAGTCTTATTTTTATTTTGGGATTAATATTTATGTAATAAGGCCATTGGTTTATTTTCTTTAAGTTTTCCTTAATAACTACTAAATTTATTGATACGATGTTTTCTTAAAATGACGATAACCGTTTTCAAAGTATCGCATATTTGTAAATAACTGAACCTGATTTCTATTATAAATAGAGGTTTCAATAGTTATAACAAACAACGTTTTTACAACAACACCATAGAAGCGAAACTGATTTTCACACACAACAAAGCCAAATTCTTAGAATAAAAGTATACGATGTTTTTAATGAGAACACAGCTTTTAAACAACCCAACCATGTGACATGATGAATCCAGTTGTAACATCTAGGCTGGGTTTGGGGTGTTACATTTTACGGTATCAGAGCTAGGTTGCAAAACTCGGCTGTGGAATGGGTTCAAAAATGTTTTCAAAATTTGTTTGAAATAAGGTTTAGAAAGTATATGTTTTAAAGAAAGTATGGCACCTGAGTCTTCGGTACCAAATTCGTAAATTCTTTTACCCTATATCTGATGATATGATGAAATGACTTTAGTAATAAACTACTAGAGTAGTGGTAGTATACTGAGACTGCTAGCTATAAGAGCTAAGACTGTAGAGACTGAGACATTAGGAAACTCAATCTACGAAAACAACTCTTATATCTACTTTCCATAAAATATTTGTTAATAAACACTGGATTACATACTAATTCATAAAATTTTTAATTAGATTAATTCGATTCAGCAATATGAATACAAGGGGACATGCACGAGGTACATGCGGCCGTGGTAGAGGCCGAGATGTTAGGGTTGGATCCTCATCATTAGGGCATATACCTGAAATGGAAGCACCTGTATCATCGGTGACCGAGACAAGGTCTCATGACCGAGCAGGATGGGACGACCCTCTGTCTCAAGCAATACTGCGAGTCCTGGAATGACTTTCTAGAGCAAGTACTAGGTCGGCAACTCGTGGGTTTATTTTTGAGTGACTCCGGTCAAATAGGGTCGAAGTTTTTAGGGGCATTTTTGGTGTGGACCCAAATGTGGCCGAATACTGTTTAGAGGTAGTTGAACGGATTATGAATAATCTGGATTGCACCGTTGAACAGAAACTGAAAGGGTCGGTGTCCCTGTTGAGAGATAAGGCATACCAGTTGTGACTCACTGTGAGGGATGGTACTCAAGCTAATCATATCACCTGGGATTTCTTTAAGACCACGTTTCAGGGAAAGTATATTGGGGCAAGTTATATGGACGCCCAGAGAAAAGAATTTTTAAATCTGGTTCAGGGGAATAAATCCGTGGCGGAGCATGAGGAGGATTTCTTGCGTCTGAGCTGGTATGCTCGAGGAATAGTTTTGACCGATTGTGAGAGTTGTGTACGGTTTGAAGATGGGCTGCGAGATGAGTTGAGGGTACTAATTGTTCCGTAGAGGAAAGAGATTTTGCTATATTAGTAGAAAAAGCCAAGATTGTTGAGGAGGTGAAACGCACTGAGCATCAAAATCGTGAAAAGGATAGGGGCAGGAATAAGAATGATTTTAGGCTTTTCAGTTCTTCTGATAGATTTCAAAAAGGCCTAAATTTAATGAGCCGGTCTGAACTGGAGCTCTGTTTGCTACTGGCATACTACAGCCTTGTGTAGTGTGCGGGTTATTTCATCATGGTGAATGTTGGAAGAAAGTTGGGGCTTGCTTTAGGTGTGGGTCAAGAGACCACAGAGTTAAGGACTGTACGCTGAAACTGGGTCTGACGTCAGCTACGAAACATGGTTATGTTCAGCCAGAGAGAGGTGGTCAACAACCACCGAGAGGGAGTGGCCCAGCCAGAGGGGAAAATAGGTTTGGGCGAGGTCATGGAGCACCGAGCAGAGGTACTAGTAATGCAGATGCAAGGTAACTAGGGTTGGTTTATGTGGCTCAACGTCGAGAGAATGGCGATGCACTGGACGTCATAACTGGTATGTTTCTTATATTTGATGTGCCATTTACCGCTTTAATTGATATTGGATCTACCCATTCATATGTTATCTGTACTATGTCTGGGACTCTGGGTATAGAATCTGAGATTGCTGCTAGACAAATGTCCGTGATTAGCCCTCTAGGACAATCGGTGGTAGTAAAAAAGTTGTTTACGAATGTGCCTCTAAAAGTTCAAGGAGTAGTATTTTCGATAGATTTGATGGAACTGCCATTCGGTGAGTTTGACCTTATTTTAGGCATAGACTGGCCAGTTAAGCATCGTGCAAATTTGGATTGCGCTGCTAAGCGTATGGTATTAAAGACCCCAGAGGATGAGGAAGTGATGGTAATAGGAGAAAGAAGAGATTATCTGTCCAATGTGATTTCAGCGTTGAGGGCTGAGAAGTTGGTGGGTAAAGGTTGAAAGGCATTTATAGCTTTTTTCAGCACATCTGATGCCAAGGAATTATTTGTTGGGGATGTCAGAACTGTGAAAGAGTTCCCAGACATTTTTCCTAAAGAGCTTCAGGGGTTGCCTCTGAATCGTGAGGTCAAATTTGACATTGAGCTATTACCGGGAACGGCTCCGTGTCTATTGCCCTTTATAAAATGGCACCGAAGTAGCTAGTAGAACTGAAGGCTCAAATTCAAGAATTGTTGGATTGGGGATTTATCAGACCGAGTGTATCTCCGTGGGGAGCGCCTGTATTGTTCGTGAAGAAAAAAGATGGGTCAATGCATATGTGCATTGACTATCATCAATTGAACAAGTTAACTATTAAGAACAAATACCGCTACCAAGGATTGATGATCTATTTGATCTGTTATGAGGAGCTTCGATCTTTTTAAAGATAGATTTAAGGTCGGGGTACCATTAGTTAAGGGTTAAAGAGGAAGATATCCATAAGACTGCATTTCGAACTCGTTATGGACATTACGAGTTTTTGGTGATGCCGTTTGGATTAACGAATGCACCAGCCGCTTTTATGGATATGATGAATCGGGTCTTCCAACCCTATCTAGATCGGTTCATGTGGTGTTCATAGACAAAATTTTGGTGTACTCAAAAATGAAGGAGGAGCATGATTCACATCTTCGAGTTGTGTTGTAGATATTGAGAGAAAAGCAACTTTATGCCAAATTTAGTAAGTGCAAATTTTGGCTGAAGGAAGTGACCTTTTTAGGGCATGTTATGTCTGCCGAAGGGATTAGAGTTAATTCTTGGAAGGTTAAAGCTGTGTTGGATTGGAAGCCACCAAAGTCAGTGTCAGAGATTCGAAGTTTTTTGGGTTTGGCTGGGTACTACAAAAGGTTTGTTGAGGGTTTTTCATTGATTTTTGCACCCCTAACTAAGTTACTGCGAAAGGGAGTACCATTTGTATGGGTGATAAACAACAGAAAAGTTTTGAAAAGTTAAAGAAGATTCTGACTGAAGCACCAGTGTTGATATAGCCTGAGGCTAGGAAAGAATTTGTTGTCTATTGTGATGCGTCACACACAGGTTTGGGTTGTGTGCTAATGCAAGAAGGGAAGGTAGTGGCGTATGCATCTCATCAACTAAGGCCGCATGAAGTGAACTATCCTACTCATGACTTGGAACTAGCCGTAGTAGTGTTCGCCCTAAAGATATGGAAACATTACCTGTACGGAGAAAAGTCAATTATTTACACGAACCATAAGAGTCTTAAGTATCTTATTACCCAAAAAGAGCTGAATTTGAGGCAACAGAGATGGATAGAGTTGTTGAAAGACTATGACTGCTCGATCGAGTATCACCTAGGTAAAGCCAATGTGGTGGCAGATGCATTAATTCAAAAGGTTCTATCTGATTTGAGAGTAATGTTTGCTCATCTCAGTCTTTTCGAGGATGGTAGTTTATTGGCAGAACTTCAGGTAAGGCCGACATGGGTTAGTCAGATTAAGGGAAAATAGTTTTTGGATGAGTTGTTAAGTTCTCATTTTCAGCAAATGAAAAGTGGGAGACAGTGGATTTTGGGCTGAACAGTGAAAGGGTATTATGCTTCCGTGGAAGAGTTTGTGTGCCGAAGGACTCTGAGTTGAGACAGTTGATTCTACGGGAGGCGCATAGTAGCCATACACTATGCATCTCAGTGGAAATAAGATCTATCAGGACCTACGTGAACTGTATTGTTGGCCTGGACTGAAACGAAAAGTTACCGACTTTGTGAGTAAATGTTTGACATGTCAGCAAGTGAAGGCGGAACATCAGTTGCCTTTGGGGTTGCTACAACCGGTGAAGATTCCACTTTGGAAGTGGGAGAGAATAACCATTGATTTTGTTAGTGGGCTACCCGACGCCTACTAAGAAAGATTCAGTATGGGTAATCGTTGACCGATTGACTAAGTCCGCTCACTTCATACCGATTCACACTGACTACTTGCTACAGAAGTTGGCCAAGCTGTATGTGGCAAAAATTGTGAGGCTAAATTGGGTGCCAATGTCTATCATATCGGACAGAGACCCTAGATTTACATCTCAATTCTAGAAGGCATTGCATGAAGCGTTGGGTACAAGATTGGACTTTAGTATAGCGTTTCATCCACAGACTGATGGCCAATCGGAGAGGGTAATTCAAATTTTAGAAGACATTTTAAGGGGATGTGTGGTTGACTTCAGGGGCAGTTGGGAAGATTATTTACTATTAGTAGAGTTTGCGTATACAACAGCTATCAATCCAGCATTCAGATGGCACCCTACGAGGCGTTATATGGTCGTAGGTGTTGTACCCCTACTTGTTGGACAGAATTGGGAAAGCGACAGTTGTTGGGTCCGAAATTGATTTCAGAGACTGAGGAAAATGTTTAGTTGATTCGGTGTCAGTTAAAAGAAGCTTCTAATAGACAGAAGTCGTATGCGGATCTGAAGCTTTAGGAGATAGAATTTTCAGTGGGGGATTATGTATTCTTAAAGGTCTCACCTTGGAAGAAAATTTTGAGATTCGGGCGGAAGGGAAAGTTGAGCCCTAGATTCATCGGGCCTTATCAGATAGTAAAATATGTGGACTAGTCACTTATCAGCTTGAGTTGCCCTCGGAGATGAATCGGATACATGACGTATTTCATGTTTCTATACTGAGACGCTACCGCTCAGATCCATCTCATATAGTGCCGGTGGAAGAAATTAAGGTTAGATCTAATCTGTCATTTGAAGAAGAACCGGTGTAGACTCTAGATTGGGATATTAAGGTGTTGAGGAGGAAATCAGTTATGTTGGTCAAAGTGTTGTGGTGGAATCGCGATTCGGAAGAAGCCACTTGGGAGCCCGAAGAGGCAATGCGACAGTAGTACCCTCACCTCTTTTGACCAGGTAAATTTTGAGGCCAAAATTTTTTAAGGGGTAGAACTGTAACATCCTAAAATCTAGGGGTCTGTAATATTTGAGTAAATGCATGTTATGTGGTTCTGTGTGTTGTTTAAGAGTGTTCAGGGGCCCTAGGGGTCCTGGGTCGAGATTAAGCCCTGGTAAAATTTTGGTTGGGAACTTTAGGGGGAGGACTGTATGAAGCAAGGCTTAAGGGAATATGTTGGTGTTTTGCTAACACAAGTGAGTAAGGGCATAGTGGTGGTGGCATCAACATGCATGCTAGGGGAGTGAGGTTCGAATCCCACAAGTAGCACTTGGGGGTTTATTTTTGTGCTTAGGAAAGGGAGGTAGCTGAGTGGAGATCAAACACTGCCTTGGTGGTTAAGGACTTGGTGAAACCGTTTGAATGATTGATGGAGAGGATGTTGGGGAGAAAATTTGGAGCAAATCAAGGGATTGAGGGGGAGATGTAGTGGTGGCCGAATATGGGGAAGTTCTTGGGGGGAATTTCGTCTAGAAGGGGGTTTTGTGTAGCTGATTCGGCAGCCTAGGGTGTTAGTAGAATCGAAACTTTCCTTGTGTTAGGCATTTGGTTTTTCTTTTGTTGTTCTTTCGAGTTTTCTCTTGAGAAGCAATCAGAGCATTTTTTTTCTTTTCTTCTTTCTTTCGTACCCTTTTTTTCTTTTTGTGCATCTTTTCTTTACATCTTCTAATAGACCAAACAATTGTTGGCCGAATTATCTTCTGTGTAGCTCTCTTCACTTTGTTTTTTTTCTCTTTTCTTTATGCCGAATTGCTACACCTCTTCCTACTTGATTTTTCATTAAGCCAAATTTGGTAAGGTCTCATTCACTCTTCTTTATTTTATTTTCCCTCTTCTCTCATCTCCTTCAATAGAACTTCTCTAACAGATGAACCTCCTTTATTTCTTTGGAATCGGTTTCTCGGTGCTTTTGCTAATAGCTGAATATTAGTAGTTGGAAGTTGAGTGTTGTTTGACCGTCGAACCTATCTTGTTTATTTGATTCGGCTATGATCACAGGGTAACGTCTTTCTCTATCTCTTTTCTCATCTTTCCTTTCTCTTCTCTCCCCACTATAGTCAAAACACTCACTTTTTCCTTTATCTTTATTTTAATCGTGGTGAACCTCTCTTGTTTTATTTTTATAAGGGTCGAATTCTCTAGGGTGCAATTCATCGTGTGGGTTCAAACCGCTTCGAGATATTGTCTTGTTGTGGGTAAGTTGGGGATATGATCGACTTGGGGCGATAGGTTCTCTTATTTTTTTTATTGAAGTTGTTGTGGTCGAAAGGCCATTTCTTTTACTATCATCTTGGATAAACTTTCTTACACAATCTTTTCGTTAGAAGCGCAGAACCTTGATCAGTAGAGGGTGGACCGAATACTCTCTTTAGATGGAAGGCGTGTATCTGTTGGTAAGTTAAGCCTTTAGTCTTGTATTCACGTTTTGGGTTTATTCGAATGAGAAGACTAACTACTTAGCCGATTTCATCTCAGGTGTTTTGAAAGGTGCTGTGTATCGCAACTTATAAGCAGGTGTGTAATCTCACACCTCTCTGAATGTTTGTGTGAAACGTTTGTGAAATGGCCAAATGCCGAAATGCCAGAAAATTCGACAACTGTGACTACTCGAGCGCACGAGCGCTCTTAGTGGTAAAATGAGATGTGAAACGTGACATTAAGTCATTGAAGGTGTCCAGAACACTCTTGCGATACTGAGGTTAAAATGGGCCTATCCGGGCCAAAACGGGCCAAACTGGCCCAATGGGCTATTCGGCCCACATGGTCGAAATTGATGGAAAATTGTAAATGTGTAAGTGCGGTTGCGAAATCTAGAAATCTGAGACTGTAACGTTGCGAAATGGGCCACATGAATGTGTGGGCCTGTTTGGGCCTAAAGTGGATTTTAGGCCCAGTAGCTCCGTAGAGACCCAAAAAGGGTCTCATGACGCTCGAGGTGACAGTAGGCCTTCGAAAAGGCCCTTAGTTGGTAAAATTATTGAAATACACTCAGTGGGTAAATTACTGAGATACCCTCGTTGGGTAAAATTACTGTTATACCCTTAGGGGCAGATTTGGCATGATTGTGTATAATTTAATTAACTGCCATGATGATACATTTTGCATACACTGAATTAATATGCCATGACACGATGCATTGGGATGGGTTGTAATGATGGAGGAAGTGTTGTATAGGTGGCTATGCCACAATATACTGATTTCAGTGGCTCAGCCACATGTATCGACATCGGCACTTTACATACGCTTATACCGGCAAACACCGCATCCTTGGAGTGTAGGGTTGGGTGGGTTGACTTGGTCCCCACATGGAGTGTAGGGCTGGTACGAGTGGAGTGTAACGGATGGACTATTAGGTTGGGTTGCATTTTCTATTTGCATTACCATGATTTTGGGGCCATGTGTCTAACTTGATACTATATGGGGCTTCGCCTGCATCGAGACCATGTTGTGGACCTAAATAGGGTTACACACTGAGTTCCCATAACTCACCCGTCCATTTTAACCTTGCCCCAGCATTAGTGGATTTGGAGCTGTGGAGGACTCTGTGGTGGCCATACATCAGGGTTTATTATCGCGAACTTAGTAAATTTTTGTTTTGCTTTACTTTAGTCTTGTCGAGACCATTTTTTGAAAAAAGGAATCGACTAGGGTTTTGAAAACGAAAATAAAAAATGGGAGTCGCCACTGATCCTTTTTGTTTAGGTGTGATGTCTGCGAAATTTGAGAAGACAGGTTCGGGAGTCAGTTACGTACAAGGAAGGGTTAGCACCCTTGCAACGCCCAAAGTTGGTACCAAATTGATTAACGTTGGCCTAATGTCGAAAACTTGAAAATATTTATTGGAAAAAAGATTTAAAAAAAACAAATTCGTTAAATTCGATTGAATCTCAAGATTAACTCATTTCAAAGGAATAAAAGTATCATACGCAGCACATTAGGATATAATACCTTTATACTCTGACGCCGAGATCATCATTGATCTTCAAAACATATGAAAAGGGTATTTGGTCATTTAGTTGAACGAAAAATCAACACCCAACACGTTAGGATGTAATTTTTCGTACTTCTAAACACACAAATATTGCCTTGTTTTTGAAAATTTTATGTACAAAAATTTTTTAAAATGGACTTAACATAAACAAAATATTTGATAAAGGCATACATATATTGAAATCAAACATAAAACAATAACAAGTAGCATGAATATAACATTAAGCATGAAATACACACAAATTCAATATAATAAGCTACAAAATATAATAATTCTACAAAATCGACAATGGCAAATTAACATAAAATAAAATTTTGATGCTAACAAATATATTTAAAATAAATAAAGTAAGTTGATTTTAAAATTAACACTTTATGGAATTATTTTGTAAAAATAATTTATGAATGAACTCATTAGATACATATTTTAAAAAGAAATTATGCATTTAAAAGATATATATGCATAAATAACTTTAAAAGAAACTAAATATATAGATAAGTTTAAAAGGAAATATATACATAAAATAATGTAAGAATAGATAATATACAAAAAAAATCTTATTATTATATATGTATGTATGTACAAAATAATAACATATAAAGAGGTTATATAAGTCATCGAAGAAATACATAATATATGATTTTGAAATTAAATATTTATACAATAAATATAAATAAAATACATATAAATGGAAAATAAAACAAATCAAAACGTTATAGAATGGATTTTAGAACAATTCTATTAAAATAACTTGAATAATAAATAAATTTAATACAAAAGAGTTACAAGAATTTAAACAAAGACTAAAAAAATACTTAATTGAAAAAGAAGTGAAATTAAGAGGCCATTTTATAATAGATAAAATTATTTAAATATGCCTAAGGAACAAATTGGAATACGCGTAAATAGTTAGGGATTAAAATAGCAATATTTCCAAAGACCGAAAACTCAGCATTCAAGTCGGATTAAATTGAAAGTGCGCTTGACTTATAGAGACCAATAAAAAAACAAATAACAAGTACCTAGGGTCTAATCAAACAACAATGCAGAAAAGAGGGACGAAACATGCAAATTAACCATTCACATGAAAACGTGCGGGTCAATGGGGATCCTGAATCGGGTCGAATTGGGGCGCCTTTCTGCACGACGTCGTTTTGCATGATTTTGCATGATTTTAAATAGGTTAATAACACCTTTAAATAGGTTAATAAAACCTTTAAACCTTTCTGTGACGTCGTTTTGCATGACTTTTGTTTTAAAACTGAACCCTATTTCATTCCCCATCCTCTCTGCTACCGAAAGAAATTACAAGATCGAAGAAATCACAACCCAACACCGCCAGATGCCATAGTAATCGGCGATTAGTGACGAACCTGAGCCTCTTGAAGCGACCCTTTTTTAAAACCCGATTCAAAGGCCTTAGTATTTTAAACCTTAAAGACCGTCTTTACTTCTGATTTTAGCGAAGAAAGACAAATCCGGCGATTTTCTCAGTAAAGGTAAATCCTCTTTTTTATTTTTGATTTTCGCATGAACCAGAAAAAATGCAGAGAGAAAAAAGTAAAAAAATGAAAAGCCAAAAGAGCATCCAAAACCTCCAAATCACCTTTCAATCTTTTTTGTTTCGATTTGGTATTTCTTATGTATTCGTAATAATGTGTAGTAGAAAAAACCCCCTTTACAATAGTGTGTTTCGACCCTTTAAAGCCAAAAATTGGGAATAAAAATAAAACAAAAAATCAAAAATTACAATTGTTTTTTGTTCTGTTTTGTTCTGTATTTGCTGTTGTTGTCATCTAATTAGCAGGTACAAAGGCGACGTGACTGTACAGAGGCACTGGCGGTATGGAGGCTGCGTGCGGGGCACCGAGGGGGGCGTGGTGCTGAAAAAATGCATGGCGTGTGCGAGGGACGTGGTAGCCCAACCGCCAGTAGGGCTGCGCATGAAGCTTCCAGAAGGTCTCTAGGGTTTTCTGAAACCCTGAAATGCTTGGGCCATTCGGGCCGGTTTCTGATTTGGGCTAGGTTTGCTATTAGGTTTAGTATTTGGGCTAGTAATTTTTGGGCTGAAATTTGGGCCACTGTTTTATTTTAATCATTGGGTTTAAAATTGTAATCGGACTGTTTAATGGACTTTTAAAATTCTGGGTTTATTTATTCTATTTGTCTCTTTTTGGTTTTGTTTTGGTCTTATAGGCTCGGGCATAAATTGAAATATTCTACACCCTACTTCCACGAGAATGGACCGGATCCGTATGTTCTCGAAGTAACCAGGGTTTAAAATCCATTCAATACTTTGAAAACTATGTGTTTTGGAAGATAGTTTGTTGTGGGTTGGCTTGAGTTGAAAACAAATTTATTTTATAACAAAACACATTTGTTTCAATTGACAAAATATTTAAACTTATTTCATATTAAGTGGGCTTACTCTTTATAAAGCCCTAAATTCATAACATAGTAATTATAGCAAAAATAAAAATTAAATCACTATGGCCTTATTACATAAAACGAAACCCAAAATAATAAATTGTACAAGACTTAAAAAAATAAAATAAATATTCAAATTAACTTGAACTTCAAGTTGAACATGGCCACCACAGTTCTCGCCGTCCCCATTCACATCGCTCATCACCAAACATATTCCCACAACGGGTGAGTCGATAGACTCGGTGTGTAACCAACACTAAACATAATAGAAATAGGCACACCATACATATCATATGCATATAAAAAATTCAAGGTAATGATGCAAACCCAACCCAAACCTATATGCCATCCGCTACACTCCACCTGCACTCAACTTGTACACCGTGGGGACTACTAAGTCAACCTCCATCTCGCTACACTCCATCGAAGGCGTCATTGTCGCAATGACGTGTTTCATCGCCCATCGATAATATTGTGGCATAGCCACCACTTTAATGTAACCGGTTACCACTTAATGTGACCAAGGCACCACTTTCACTTAGTGAGACCAAGTCATCACATTCACTTAGTGAGACCAAGTCATCACATTCACTTAGTGAGACCAAGTCATCACATTCACTTAGTGAGACCGAAGTTATCACTTTCACTTCCCTTCTTCAAATAACCCGGATGCCCCAAATTATAAATATCATGCATATCATATTTTATTTCACTTTCACATCACTTTTCACTTGTATAACATTTTTTTTTTCGAAATCCTAGTAGGAGTAGGAAAACGTACCTGAATACTTTGTACCATAATACGGCACTTTAGCCACTTTCTTTCACTTTCACATTAACATATATAATGAATTAAAAGCCATAAATCTATCAAGATTTAGTATAGGGTACACACCTGATTTGTTTAGCGAATCCTTGAGATTCCAAAAAGCAAGATCTAAAGTTTAGATCCTTAGTTCCTACATTTGGTTTATCATGTGTTACTTAGCATAAATTCTATTTTGGGCTATAATATCCAAATCCTAGTAGGATTTGTAAAGAGGCTTACCTTTGATGCCGATTTGATGTTTATTCAAATCTCTAAACTTTGTTTTCCTTCACTTGATATTCGCCAACCTTAAATCTCAACATAAATTAGTTTTAGCTTTTTAATAATTATAGATCTTATCTATGTAATCACACAAGCCTTGGCCGAATACTTTAGGGGCTTCCTTATGGATTTTAAATCCTAAAACTTCACCTTCCTTTTTCCTTGTAATCGGCCAAATCCTAGATATCCGAATAGGTTAGTTTTTGATCAATTTGATCTAATTGACTAAGATTTGGCCTTGGCGAATGTATAAACTCACTTACCTTGAAGTTCTCAAACCAAGTTGATCTTTATTTTAAATTCGCTTTGAAATTACTTGTTAGATTTGAACTACTATTCAATTATGGAAGGAACCTTTTGACGAATGTACATTGATGTACTTACCTCATTTTGAATCCCTTGATGATCCCTTATAATATTCGGCTATGGCACTATTATGGATCTCAAAGTTTTGGCTTTTGTGGAGGGATAGTAGAAGAAAAAAAAGAAAGGAAAAGAGATGGAGAGAGTTTTGACAAGGAGGATTCTGCTAAAGAAAAGAGAAAAGATCGTTGTTAATTTGACTAGAGATTTTGACAGGGGTTGAAGAGAAGAGAATGGCTCTTTGCTTTTCTCTCTTTGGTCAAACTATTAGCCTTAGAGTCCCTAAATCCGCCAACTCTTCATTTGTGATAAGTTTTAATTTTATTAACTATGAAATTCCATCAAATCTCCTAATTTGCCAAAATTCTATTGAATATAAACTCCTCCTCTTAGATTCCCTTGTGCCGTCTAACTCCCTTCACTCATGGAAGCAAAATAAAACTTCTTTTATTTGCTTCCTAGATGATTCAAACTCAGCCCAAAACCTCTTGCATTTGGGCCATTTCTAGGGCCTTAGGTGGCATCTTCAGCCACATTTCCAAGTCCGTTATTGGGTCAAATTTCATGTACTTTATATTTTTAGGTCACTTGGCCCTAAGTTCCCTTTGGGCTCTAAAGTTCGACATTCCGGGTCATTTTAAGTTTCAAAAATTTTCGCATGCTCAGATTTTCCAAGTTTCCAAAATGTTGAGTTTCCTATTTTGGCTTGGTTTCCAAAATGTTTAGTTTCCTATTTTGGTTAGGTTTCCAAAATGTTTAGTTTCCTATTTTGGTTTGGTTTCCAAAATGTTCACTTTCCTAATTTACTTAGGTTTCCAAAAATGTTCACTTTCCTATTTTCGACGTAACATTTCCATACATCCTTTATTTTCCAAAATCATTCCAAATTTATTCCAAAGCACATAAAACATGTCTTATTGTACAATTAGGCCAAAATGCATAGGCCCTTTTAGGATGTTACGCTTCTACCCCTTAAAATAATTTCGTCCTCGAAATTTTCTAACTAAACAATTGAGGGTATTGTTGTCTCATTACCTCTTCGGTTCCCACGAAGCTTCCTCCGATCCATGATTGCGCCACAATACTTTGACTAGAGGAACCGACTTCCTCCGTAGTACTTTCACGCCACGCCCGTAATCAATCGGCTCTTCCTCGAGGTTAAGTCCGCCTTAGCTCCACTTCTTCATCGGTACTATGTGAGAGGATCCGATCGGTAGCGACGTAGCATGGACACATGGAACACGCCATGCATTTGTTGCAACTCCGTGGCAACTCTAACTGGTATGCCACCGGGTCCCACTCGCTTTAGTATTCGATAGGGCCCGATAAATCTTGGGCTTAATTTCCTTTCCGACCAAACCTCATCACTTTCTTCCATGGTGAGACTTTTAGAAACACTTGGTCTCCTACTTCAAACTCTATTTCCTTCCGCTTGAGGCTCAGATAAGATTTATATCTATCCGAGGCTTCTTTTAACCGTGTTCAATTATTTCAACCATCTCTTCTCTCTCGCCACTATCTCTCGTCCCAAAACTCGACGCTCTCCTAATTCGTCCAACAAGTAGGTGTTCTACACTTCCTTCCATACAATGCTTCATATGGTGCCATTCAATGCTAGCTCGATAACTGTTGTTGTAGGCTAACTCGCTAAAGGCAAGTAATCTTCCCAACTTCCTGAAATCCATAACATGCCTCTCAACATATCCTCCAACACTTGTATAACCTGCTCGGATCATCCGTCCGATTGTGGATGAAAAGCCGTAGTGAAGTCTTAGCTTAGTGCCTAACGCTTGATGAAGTGCCTTCCAAAACCGAGACGTGAATCTTGGGTCTCTGTCTGAAATAATTGACACCGGCACTCCGTGTAGCCTCACAATTTCCGCCACATATAGCTTGGCTAGATTTTGAAGGGGATAGTCCATTCTTACTGGGATGAAATGTGCGGACTTAGTCAAATGGTCTACTATGACCCATACCGAGTCCTTCTTAGTAGGCGTAAGGGGAAGCCCACTAACGAAGTCCATGGTAATTCTTTCCCACTTCCATTGCAGAATCTGGATTGGTCAAGCAATCCCGATGGAACTTGGTGTTCAAATTTTAACTTGTCGACACGTCCGACATCTTCCCACAAATTTCAGAACTTCTCGCTTAAGATCCGCCACCAAAATTATTCTCTTAAATCAGACAAATACTTAATACCTCCGGATGCATAGCATAAGGGCTACTATGCGCTTCTCAAGGATCTTCCGCCTTAACTCCTTGTCTCTTGGCATACGACCTTCCCTTTGTAGCACAATACTCCTTCATCATTAATCTCATAGTCCTCCAACTCTCTATTCTCGTGCTTTTTGTATCTTAACATTTAAATCTTCATCAACCAACTATCCTCTTTCACTTCCTTCAACCATGTTGGCTTGACTTGTAACTCGCCAACAAACTTCCATCCTCATATAAGCTTAAATGGGCGAACATTGCTCTTAGGTCCGTCACAACCTTCCTACTTAAGGCATCGCTACTACATTCGCTTTGCCCGGATGATATTCTATCGAATACCATAGTCTTTCAAGAATTCCACCCACCTTCGTTGCCTCAAGTTTAACTCTTTTGAGTCAACAGTACTTGAGACTCTTATGGTCCTGTAGATCACGACCTTTCTCCATACAGATAATGCCTCCACACCTTGAGAGCGAAAACCACTGCTGCCAATTCCAAGTCATGGGTTGGGTAATTCACCTCATGCGGCCTTAATCGTCGAGACGATAAGCGACTACCTTTCCATCTTGCATAAGAACACATCCTAACCCCGTATGTGAAGGCCACAAGATACCACAAAATCCTTTCCGCCTCGAAAGTGAATCAACATTGAGCTCAGTTAATACCTTTTAAGTTTTTCAAAACTCTCCTTGTTTATCTGTCCACACAAAGGGTACTTCCTTCCTCAACAATTTTGTTAATGGCGGCTATATACGAGAATCCTTCCACGAACCTTCGATAATAGCCTGCCAATCCTAAGAAACTACGAATCTCTGACACAGACTTAGGTGGTTTCCAATCCAACACCGCTTCGATTTTCTTAGGATCCACCCTTATTCCTTCTGGCAGACACCACGTGTCCTAAGAAAGCAACTTCTCTAAGCCAAAATTCACACTTGCTAAATTTGGCATAAAGCTTCTTCTCCCTTAATACTTGTAACACAATCCGAGATGCTCATCATGCTCCTCTTCGCACTTAGAATATACCAAGATATCATCGATGAATACCACAACGAACCCGTCTAAGTAAGGTTGGAACACTCGGTTCATCATATCCATGAACGCGATTGAGCGCTCACAACCCAAACAAACATTACTACAAACTCAAAGTGACCATATCTTGTCCTAAAAGCGGTCTTATGGATATCGGCCTCCTTCACCTTCAACCGATGGTATCCCGACCAGAATCGATCTTCGAAAACATCGGCTCCTTTCATTGATCGAACAAGTCATCGATCCTTGGCAAGGGATACTTGTTCTTGATGGTCACTTATTCAATTGACGATAGTCTATGCACATACGCATAGTTTCATCCTTCTTCTTCACAACAGACCGGTGCTCCCCATGGAGACACACATGGGCAATAAATCCACGATCCAATAATTCTCGGATTTGAGCCTTAAGCTCCACTAACTCTTTTGGCGCCATTTCAGATGGAGCAATTGACACGTGCGCCGTTCCTGTGAGCAAGTCTATTCCAAATTCAACTTCTATCCTGGGGTATTCTCGGTAATTAAATCCGAAACACATCCTCAAGTCCCTTACCATTCGACTCCTTTGACACCTTCCTCATTTCCATCCAACACATTTACAAAGGCTAAGAATGCCTCGCACCCTTTACTTAACCATCCTTTCAAATTTTAAGCACCGAGACTACATTAGTCAAATAGTTCCTTCTCTCTCCTATCATAATGACCACCTCATCCTCAAGGGTCCTTAATTCCATTCGCTTAGCCAAGACAATCCAACACGGCTTGTTCTACTAACCAATCCATACCAAGTATGAGGTCAAATTTCAAAGGTAATTCCATTAGGTCACCCAAAGCTCACTCCCTAAATTTCTAGGGTATATTCGAAAGATCTTATTTACTACTATAGTTTGGCCTAATGGGCTTACTACCGCCATCTTCTTATCGTAAAGTTTCGAGTCTAGGCCTAGTGTCTCAACTACACTACAGCAACATAAGAATGGGTCGAGCCCATATCAATTAAAGTATAATAGGGTTTACTATGAATAAGGAACGTCTGGGTTATGACGTCCGAGCGTCTTCATCCTCCCTACAATGAATCGCATAAACCAAACCCTACCTGTCTTGCCTCAAGATTGGTGGCACCTCCGCCACGCCCTCCGCCAAAGACTATTACCTCGATATTCGAACCTCGACCTCGTTGAGGTCATTCAT
The DNA here is from genome assembly GCA_025506655.1 of Gossypium rotundifolium. Lineage (NCBI taxonomy): Eukaryota > Viridiplantae > Streptophyta > Magnoliopsida > Malvales > Malvaceae > Gossypium > Gossypium rotundifolium. Next base: position 51,780,239 of record CP106734.1, read on the forward strand.
CTCCCTACCTACCGATTAACATTCTAAGTTCTTTGGTTGTCTATCATCGATATCTTTGGACAATCCTTGAGCATATGGTCCTTAGACCCACACTTAAGACATGCTCCTATCCTTTTCCAACACTCACCGAGTGCTTCTTTCAACAATACTCACAAGGACGATATTGCCCTCGGTGTCAACTTCGACCCTTCACCCCCGCCTGGGCCTTTTTCTGCGCATTTTTCGATGATCCATAACCTCTCTTGGGTCTATTTCTATCAGAGTTCTGCCTAGTCGAGTCCTTGATTCCTTCAGCTACCTTAGCCTTTTCAACCAACGCAGAATTCCTGCCTCGATGTGGCGCTATCAATAACCTTAGGTCATCCCTTAATCCGTCCTCAAATGGACACATTGTTCATGTTCAACGTGATTACTCCTCGAGCATATCGGCTTAACCTCAGAAATTCAGCCTCATATGCCGTTACTGATTTGTTCCCTTGAACTAGTCCTAGAAAAGCTTTTCACTGCTCATCAATATACCGGTGCCGACATACTTCTTCTAATATGCCTCCTTAGCATACTCCCACGCCGATCCTCCGTCGTGGCACCATCACGACGATTAGCCACCATTGGTATGCTTCATCACGTAATCAGGCTACCATCCTTTCAATTTCTCCTCGTGGGTCAGTCGAGTTCATCCATAATACGCCATTGCTTCCAACCAATACTCGGCAGATCGGGTGCCACACCGGACACTCCATTTAAACACCTCTACTGTTGGCTCTGAGTCGCCGGCATGATTTTCGAGCTCCCAAATTTCCACCGCCGCCACCACCATTTCCAACACTGAACATAGCTCATGACACAACCTCATCCTCCGTCGAGAGCTGCTTCGACATTAACAAATGGGGTGGTAGTGGCGGTGGTAACTCATTGTCGTAACCTTGACTGATCTAACGAGTTTCGACACGGTCATTCTTCCTCTCATCAAGGCCTTGACGATCAAGGCCCTCTAGAACTCATTTTCTAGCGTCGAGATCCGATTAGGAAATTTTATGGATTAGTCTTTGTTCCACTTATTTATCAGCGAAGGAGTTTTATGGAAAGGGATTTAAGAGTGGTTCTTTTGTATTCATACAACACACAGTCTTTTCCATTCATTCATTCATCCATCAAACAAGTATGAACTTTCGTTCATTCAGAGAAACGTTGTAGTTTTCATTGTTGTTGTTTTTCCACTACCTAGGGGTATTTTTGTAATTTGTCCTACAGGGTCATTTTCATAATTTTTCAGAAGAAAACGTTCCTTGGTGTTTTTGTCAACGATTATCTTGAAAATTTCAAGGTCTCGGAGTAATTTGGAAAAATCTTAAAATCCGGGGGTATTTCGGTGATTTTCGACCTCAGGGGTATTTTGGTAATTTTTCACAATTCAGGGTAACTTTTGTAAATTTAATAAATTAGGGGTATTTTAGAAGTTGTAAAACTTTGAGGGTTCTTTTTGAAAAATTGTTCCTTCAAAATGGGGATGTTGTAAAAATTTTGGGAAGTTAGGGTCATTTTGGTAATTTTGGTAAGTTAGGGGCAATTTTGTAATTTTCCAAAAATCAAGGTATTTTTGATGATTTGCAAACTAGGGTTTTTGAACATTTATGAAATAATGATGTTTTGGCAAAACCGTTGAGTAGTTGGGCATTTTATAAACCAAGGGTATTTTTGTAATTTTTATAAGTCAAAATTTTGGAGAAAATTGTGTGTAAGAAATAGTTTTAGTGAATTAAGGAAAAAAATGATTTAAGAATTTTAATATTAAGGTTCCAAAATGGCTAGTTCCTTCGGGTTTTAGTTATTGGGTTTAGCCTATGACCGAGCCTTCTTAGTCGTGGTGAACCAAAGCTACGCACTGTGCAGGATTCGAGTGGAGAGGAGGTGAGTCACGGATCTGCTAAGTACCAAGCTCCCATGAAACCATTCCTAGACATGCGACTGAGGTTGCCACACCCACTAAGTCCTCTAGGTTAGGGTGAACCGAAGCTACGCACTGTAGGATTCTGTGAAGAGGAGGTGAGTCACTAGGACCGCTTAAATACCAAGCTCTTTTAGGATCCACTCCTGACATGCGCACCATGGTTGCCACACCCAGCTTAATTGACTTAGCCATAGGTTGGTTTAGTGCCTTAAGTCTTATGTGTTTGTGTTTGAGTACACTAATCCTAGGGTTCAAGTTCCTATCATGCTATTCTACGCTCCATGCCTTTTCTACCCTTATACAGCTCATAAATCATGTAATCACTCATAGAGTTGGGGTACTTACCAGTGGATCATGGTTTCGGAGACTTAGGGCCATGTCTTTATACTGCCCATTTGTAAAATACTTTCATAAAACTCATTTGGCCTTATTTTAAAAATGTTTTGGGCCTTAGGCCACAGCCGAGAGTTTGAACTGGCTCGATATCAAATTGAAACACCCACTTTTACCACGAGAATGGACTGGATCTCGTATGTTCCTCAAGTAACCGGTTTAAAATCCATTCAATACTTTGAAAACTATGTGTTTTGGAAGATAGTTTGTTGTGGGTTGGGCTTGAGTTAAAACAAATTTATTTTATAACAAAACCCATTTGTTTCAAGTGACAAAATATTTAAACTTATTTCATATTAAGTGGGCTTACTCTTTATAAAGCCCTAAATTCATAACATAGTAATTATAGCGTAAATAAAATTAAATCACGGTGGCCTTATTACATAAAACTAAACCCAAAATAATAAATTGTACAAGACTTAAAAAAATAAATATTCAAATTAACTTGAACTTCAAGTTGAACATGGCCACCACAAGTTCTGCCGTCCCGGTCTATTACCGCCATCACCAAACATATTCCCACAACGGGGTGAGTCGATAGACTCAGTGTGTAACCAACACCAAACATAATAGAAATAGGCACACCATACATATCATATGCATATAAAAAAAAATTCAAGGTAATGATGCAAACCCGAACCCAAACCTATATGCCATCTGCTACACTCCACCCGCACCAACCTCAGACACCGTGGGGACTACTAAGTCAACCTCCATCCGCTACACTCCATCAAGGCGTCATTTGCATTCGACGTGCTCATCGCCCATCGATAATATTGTGGCATAGCCACCACTTTAATGTAACCGGTTACCACTTAATGTGACCAAGTCACCACTTTCACTTAGTGAGACCAAGTCATCACATTCACTTAGTGAGACCAAGTCATCACATTCACTTAGTGAGACCAAGTCATCACTTTCACTTAGTGAGACCAAGTCATCACTTTCACTTCCCTTCTTCAAATAACCCAATGCCCCAAATTATAAATATCGTGCATATCATATTTTATTTCACTTTCACATCACTTTTCACTTGTATAACATTTTTTTTTTCGAAATCCTAGTAGGAGTAGGAAAACGTACCTGAATACTTTGTACCATAATATGGCACTTTAGCCACTTTCTTTCACTTTCACATTAACATATATAATGAATTAAAAGTCAGTAAATCTATCAAGATTTAGTATAGGTACACACCGATTTGTTTAGCGATTCCTTGAGATTCCAAAAACAAGATCTAATGTTTAGATCCTTAGTTCCTACATTTGGTTTATCATGTATTACTTAGCATAAATTCTATTTTGGTTATAATATCCAAATCCTATTAGGATTTGTAAAGAGGCTTACCTTTGATGCCGATTTGATGTTTATTCAAATCCAAAACTTTGTTTTCCTTCACTTGATATTCTACCAACCTTAAATCTCAACATAAATTAGTTTTCGGCTTTTTAATAATTATAGATCTTATCTATGTAATCACACAAGCCTTGGCCGAATACTTTAGGGACTTACCTTATGGATTTTTAAATCCCGAAAACTTCACCTTCCTTTTTCCTTGTAATCGGCCAAATCCTAGATATCCTGAATAGGTTAGTTTTGATTAATTTGATCTAATTGACTAAGATTTGGCCTTGGCGAATGTATAAACTCACTTACCTTGAAGTTCTCAAATCCCGAAGTTGATCTTTATTTTAAATTCCTATCGAAATTACTTGTTAGATTTGAACTACTATTCAATTATGGAAGGAACCTTTTTGCCGAATGTACATTGATGTACTTACCTCGTTTTCAATTCTCGGATGATCCCTTATAATATTCGGCTATGGCACTATTATGGATCTCAAAGTTTTGGCTTTTGTGGAGGGATAGTAGAAGAAAAGAAAAAGAAAGGAAAAGAGATGGAGAGAGTTTTGACAAGGAGGATTCGGCTAAAGAAAAGAGAAAAGATCGTTGTTACTTTGACTAGGAGATTTCGGCAAGGGGTTGAAGAGAAGAGAATGGCTCTTTGCTTTTCTCTCTTTGGCCGAAACTATTAGCCTTAAAGTCCCTAATCCGCCAACTCTTCATTTGTGATAAGTTTTAATTTTATCAACTATGAAATTCCATCAAATCTCCTAATTTGCCAAAATTCTATTGAATATAAACTCCTCCTCTTAGATTCCCTTGTGCCGTCTAACTCCCTCACTCATGGAAGCAAAATAAAACTTTTTATTTGCTTCCTAGATGACTCAAACTCAGCCCAAAACCTCTTGCATTTGGGCCATTTCCTAGGCCTTAGGTGGCATCTTCAGCCACATTTCCAAGTCCGTTATTGGGTCAAATTTCATGTACTTTATATTTTTAGGTCACTTGGCCCTAAGTTCCCTTTGGGCTCTAAAGTTCGACATTAGGGGTCATTTTAAGTTTCAAAAATTTTCACATGGCTCAGATTTTCCAAGTTTCCAAATGTTGAGTTTCCTATTTTGGCTTGGTTTCCAAAATGTTTAGTTTCCTATTTTGGTTAGGTTTCCAAAATGTTTAGTTTCCTATTTTGGTTTGGTTTCCAAAATGTTCACTTTCCTAATTTACTTAGGTTTCCAAAAATGTTCACTTTCCTATTTTCGACGTAACATTTCCATACATCCTTTATTTTCCAAAATCATTCCAAATTTATTCCAAAGCACATAAAACATGTCTTATTGTACAATTAGGCCAAAATGCATAGGCCCTTTTTAGGATGTTACATAAATTGGGTCTTATAGTGGCCCCTCTTTTCTCATTGTCGTGTAACGAGAATAGAGCAAAGACTTACAAAAAGGGCCAATTTTGTCTGGTCGTGCCTCTTTAGTCATTTCTCCTTCGAGTAGTTTCTTTCCATCTCGCTACATCTTCAGGGTTCCGGGAACTGGCGCTTCGATCCCATTCCAATGTAATTTTAGGGAGAAGAGATTTGTAGTTTCAATCTACTCCACTAGAACTTCGAGGTGATAAAAATTCAGAGAGAAGAGATTTGTAACTTCAACCTTCTTATTGAAACTGCTCGAAAGTATAGGTTGATCCTCAATAACCTCACGGAGAAGGGATTTGTAAGTTCCATCTACCCCACTAGGACTTCGAGGTGATAAGACTTGTATCTTTGATCCGCTTCGTTCAGAAAGGTAGGATCTACTATCCTCAATCTGCTCCACTGCAAACTCAGGGATGCCAAACTGGTAGCTTTAATCTGTTCCACTACTACTTAGGGGGACAAGATTTACCGTTCGATCTTGGTCCACTACTGCTTAGGGTGGCAATTGATAAACCGTAAAAGTAACATATTTTAATCCCACATTTAATATGCTTTTGGATGATTTAGCCCTTGATTTATGTGAAAAGGTGCTTTTAATCCTTTCTTTTCATATCTTATACTCAGGAAAGCACCCGAGGATAAAAAGAACACAAAACGGGCTTAAAACAAAGTAATTGGGCCTTAGAAGGAAATCAACACACTGGCCCAAATCCCACATGACCGTGCCTCACCGATTACCTAGAGCACGGCCTCAATTCCACCACCATGGCTATGCATCATCCATTTCCCACATGGACGTGCCTGGTGATCTACATGGCCGTGTCCCAATCGACAGACCTGAAGCATGGCCTGAATCCCAACTTACATGGCCGTGCGTAAAATGACAGAATCGAGACACGACCTAACCACGATTTATACGAGCGTGTGCCATGGCCGTGCCCTTGCCACACAGACGTGTGCCATGGCCTATATAAACAACCCAAGGTAGACATTGAAAGAGATGGGTTTTGCAGAGGCTTTTGCCGAAGCTTTCATCTTTTGGGGAGTCACTTGAAGATAGCCAGTTGATCTGTCTCAATAAGCCGGAGTTCTACTCAAGATGGAGGATCTCTCCTTCTATTCCTTCAAGGGGTTTTAGGGATTTCTTATGTTTTGTTTTATCTTTCCTCTTGAGATGTTTTCTTGTTTAGTTATGAACTAAACCCTTCAGATACCTGAAGGGGATGAAACCTATCATATGGATTCCCATATGATAAGTATTTAGTTTGTTCTTAATTATGTTGCTTGAATTAATCTGATGTGCTTAGGTGGAGGAGGAATAAACCCTACCTAAGAGTAGATCTAGCATAATTGAGTGGAGTTGATCGGCCGCCTAGAGATAGGGTTACGAGATTTTGTCGGATTAGGGTGAAACCTAAAATGGGAATCCATTGATCAATTTACTGCTTCCTTAGGGGGTTATTATAAGAGAACGAGAGCTCCATTAATTAACCTAAGGTTAGACATTATTCGCCTCGAGAGAGGGTTTAATATAAGTAAGGGAGTCTCATGGATCAAGCTAAGTAAAAAATCATTTGGTTTGGGGAATAAATAATAAGTAAAGTCGTAGGTGGATTCTTCCTGAGGGTATCGTCTTCATCAACTGAGTTTTCCTAAAGTCGTTCTCCAATTCATTCTTTTGTCTTTGCATCTAGTTTAGTTTTTCATTAGTTTCATAAACCAACCACTCCATATTTTAGGCTAAATAATAGAAAGAGAGTGAGTAGTAGTACTTTTAGGTTCCCTTGGGTTCGATAAGATATTCTTACCTAAACTATACTAGTGTTCGATAGGTGCACTTGCCTCTATCATTGTCATAGTTAGTCTACAGGTTCGATCATTCTTTTTATAAATATTAAAACTCGATTGTTTGACACGATCAAGTTTTTGGCGTCGTTGCCGGAGACATCTAAAATATTAAGAAAGCTCTGTTTCTATTACTTTAGCCATTATTTTTATTTTTAAATTTCTCTTATTTTTATACATATATTTTTGTTTTTCTAAATTTCTTTCTTTCTTTTCATAGCAGGTACCTCTAGTTTATGACTAGAAGAAATCCGAGAGGACCATTAGAATACGAAAGTGACATTAAAGCTACCGCTCGCAAAAATCGCAGAGAAAGTAGACGAGCTCTACACTACCAAATAGAAGAACAGCAAAGATCCAGTCCTACTAAAGGGATGGACGAAAACAATCCACCGCCAAATGTGAAAGAACAGAATGTTCTACGTATTATGTATGATTATGCTAAACCTAATTTGACAGGAGCAAAATCTAGTATTGTTAGGCCCACTATAACTGCTAATAATTTTGAATTAAAGCCTAACACAATACAAATGATTCAACAGTTTGTTCAATTTTATGGTTTGCAGGATGAAGATCCGAACACTCATATATCTAATTTTTTAGAATTTTGTGATACCTTCAAAATAAATGGCGTTTCTGACGATGCCATACGTCTTCGATTATTTCCTTTTTCATTAAGGAATAAAGCAAAGCAGTGGTTGAACTCGTTACCACTAGGGTCAATCACCACATGGGATCAAATGACCGAAAAATTTCATTTAAAATATTTTCCACCACCCAAAATGAATAAATTTAGGAATGACATATCTTCTTTTGTGCGGAATAACGCAAAAACATTATATGATGCATAGGAAAGATACACGGATCTCCTAAGGAGATGCCCACACCACGGATTTCCTTTGTGGCTTCAAGTCCAAACTTTCTACAATGGTGTGAATTCTCCAACTAGGCAAATGATTGATTCATCAGTCGGTGGAACTTTGAATAATAAAACTCCTGAAGCGACTTACGATTTTATTGAGGAGATGTCATTGAACACCTATCAATGGCAAATTACAAGAGCTAAACCGACAAAATCAGCCGGAATTTTTAACATAGACGCGGTAACAATGTTGTCAATGCAGGTGGAGTTAATGAATAAAAAGCTTGATAACTTATGTTCTTCGCAGGTACACCCAGTCATGCAATGCAGAGCGAGTGGAAATATGGAAAATTCTGAGTACCCACCCTACCAACCGGGCACAGAAAGTGAGCAAACAAACTATATAGGTAAAAATTTTCGATCTAATAATCCTTATAGTAACACTTATAATGCAGGTTGGAGGAACCACCCAAATTTTCCGTGGGGAGGACAAGGAAATCAAGGAAATCAAAGGCAGCAACCTCCTCCAAAATACCAAAATTAGCCTTATCCACAGGAAAAGAAATCAAAACTTGAAGAGATGCTGACAAAATTCATGGCAGCTACAAATTTTCGTCTCCAAAAGACTGAAGAAACACTTGATGAACAACAAAAATCGATCAAGGGGATCGAGATTCAAGTTGGAGAACTTACTAGGTCAGTGGGACATCTCACAAAGCTGATTTCTGAACGTCAACAAGGGCGTCTACCAAGCAACACAGAAATAAACCCAAATGAGCATATCCAAGCCATCACAACTCAAGAGAGTACAAAGGTAGACGAGCTCACCTCAGTACAATAAACTAAGGAAGAAAAAGGTAAAATAGAGGTAGCACAAGAGAGGCCAAAATTAGTAATCAAAGAATACCAACCTCACATACCTTATCCCGAAGCATTGAAAAAAGATGATTCAGAGGAACAATTCGATAAGTTTCTAAAACTTTTAAAGAAATTACATTTTAACTTACCTCTTCTTAAAGCTCTTTTTTAGATGCCCGACTCAATGAGATTTTTAAGACAACTCTTGATTAACAAACGCAAAATAGATGAAGAGCACCATGTAGAACTCAATGCAACATGCTTAGCAATGCTACAGAGTAGACTGCCATAGAAACTAAAAGATCCATGGAGTTTTACGATTCCATGTTTAATTGGTAGTTTAACTATTGATAATCGTTAGGCGATTTAGGGCAAGTATAAATGTCATGCCTTATGCCTTCGTTTAAACGACTAGGTCTAAGGAAGCCCAAACAAACTAGGATGAGTATTCAACTAGTGATATAATTATTAGAATTCCTAGGGCATTCTTCAAGACGTTTTAGTAAAAATCGATAAATTTATTTTCCTAGTATATTTTTTTGTTTTAGACATGGATGAGGAAAATTCAATCCCTTTAATTTTAGGAAGACCTTTTCTTGCAATTGCCAAGACTAGAATTGGCGTTGCCACAGGAGAACTCATACTTCGTGTAGGAGATGAATCGATCAATCTTCAAGCTCTCAACACAGCCAAAAAACAAAAGATGAAGGTCAGAAAGTCGTGTCAATAGATAATCAAATTGTTCAAACTTCATCGCAGGAAACATCACAAAGCACCAATGCTGAGCCAACTCATAGTCCTCAAATCGTCACAAAAAAATCACACTAGAAACAAAACTGGAAGACTGACAAATTAGAATAGCAGAAGATACACATCAAAGAAAACCTGGATCCACACGACGTAAAACCTAAGAAACAACAAAAAGAGCTCATAGGGACATCAAATCACTTTAAAATAGGAGACCAGGTGCTGTTAGAAAAGTCAATCATCACATTACTTCAACAGACCTGATGAAAAAGAAAGAAATACTCCTTCAGGTACACGATGTTTTCCCACACGAAATAGTCGAGGTAAGCAATCCAATATTCGGCAATTTCAAGGTAAACGCTTCTCGACCTAAACTTTGTCACAAAAATAAAACTGTCAGTAAGAGGGAAAATATTCAAACCTTTAAACCTCCCTAAAATTTTCAAAGTCTAAGACAGTCTAGCTTGAGACTATAAATGAGCGCTTCTCGGAAGGCAACCCGAGCACTAACACTTTTTATTTTTAAAATTATTTTTTCTTTTCTTTCATTCTCTCTTCTCTCTCCACATTTAAACTAAAACAAAGATGCAGGTTTCCAGGCCACACGGCCTTACACACGGCCGTGCCCATGGTCTTGTGGACCACCAAAACTACCACACCGACAGAGCAAAGCTGTGCAAGTCAGTCCAACCACCCCTAACATCACGGAGCCAACCACCCACAGAATGGGCACCGACAAAAATAGCACGGCCATGCCTCACGGTCGTGCTAAGATACTGACTTATTGAACATGGGCAAACCACGCCCGTGCATTCTAACCGTGCCCACAAACTAGCTTTCTAGAAACGGGCGTGGAAGAACAACACACTCCACAACATGGCCGTGCGATGTGGCCGTGTGAAACAACACACCCTCGGTACATGGGCGTGGGAACGTGCCAGATTTGAAATCTTATTTAAATTCACACATCCTTTTCCCTTTTTCCCATCTTCTCTCTTTCTTCTCTTCCTTTCAAAATTTTTCTCTGTTCATAGAAAAGGTCCAAGACTCTTGAGAAACATAAAATCATGCCAAAGAAACGTAAGAAGAAAAGCAACATCTCCTCAGAGGAGACCTCAATATGAGTTCATGCCAGCAGCTTCACTTAATTGACATGCCAAGGGTCTCCAAAACCTTTTCGGCTCTATTTTTATTTTCTCCTCTCCTTTATTTTCCTTATCTATAATTCTTTTCTGCTTAATTTAATTTATTTCATATTAGTTTCTTGGTTTTAGATTTTAAAGGCTGTTAGGGAATCACTCCACTTCCACCATTACCTACACTCCGCAGCCTTAAAAATCATACCCACCTCACGAACCATATGCTAATAAGGACTCATTAGTCCATTAGTCTTTTCTTTAAATCTTAGTTTTCTTCTTAGTCTCCTTCTCTTTATTTTCTTAGTCTTTAATCATATTATTAGTATATTATTATTTCTCTAGATCTCTAGGCTATATCTTTGCAGGCTACCCAATTTCTTCATCTAGCAAATTACTTTTTGGTAGCCACTCCACTAGGCCCATAGAAAACACCATCACCGCCACCAAAGATGCTAGGGATCATCCAGATTTCAGGGAGTATTACTTTCCTCACTTATCTTTTTGATTTGGCATCTAATTATCATTATATATCTTTGTACATTGAGGGCAATGTACATTTTAAGTGTGGGGGTAATAGTGCCTAACTTTTTGCATAATTCTCAAAACCCTGAATTTAGTCTCAATCTTAAGTGTTTTTCTCATATTATTAATTAGGGTGAAATTTCTAATACTTTATGATTTTTATTGATATGTCTTTAAATAAGTTATAGATAATTGTGCATTGATGATTAAATTTGAAGAATACTAGAGAATCGAGCATGATAGGTCTACTTTCTAAAAATTAAAATTGATAGGTTGTTAAACTGAATTTGAGTATCACCTTGAAGTTCAAAATTCATAGGGAATGATGTCAAAAACACCCATAATTTTTGTGAGATTTTGAGCCTTATAGAGCATAGATCCTTTTTCATGCTCACTTTATTGATTATGAGTGTGTCAACTTTGAACTGTTATTCTAGAACTTGCCTCGTTTATGCATGTCGAGACCACATTAATGATTTGATATACTGAGATGATAAAGGCACTTAGGTTTTAACCCGTTCACTCCACTAAAAAGCCTACCTACATAAATAACCCCTAGTGAACTCGTTGAAGCCTAAGCCTTTTTATTGACTCATCCACTAATGTTAACCTAAAATCCTTTTGTATTTGTTATCAACATTCTTTTGGCTACCCCTCTATTGAGAATTGATTTGATCAATTGCCGAATTAGGTTATTGCAATTATCAAAGTTCCTTCTATTAATTTTTTCTCAGTTTGTTCATAAAAAAAATCCAAGTATATAAAAGAGCCTAGAGCATTTAAACTCCAATTATTGAAAAAAAAGCTCGTATTAAAGTATTATCCAAATTTCAAGTGATGAAAATACTCTTTATAGAGTAATTATCAATAGTAGTATTATTAGTTTTAATTTGAAGTAAATACTCACATTCAGTTCATTGTTTTTAGATTAGGTAATTAGTCAATTCAGTCTTTATTTTAACCCTCTAATTTAGCCTTTATCCACACCTTTTAACCTAGCTCCGTTACAACCCTGATAAAGACCTTTTGATCTGTGTATCATCTCATATACAGTGGTGGAGATTTGATTTTCAGGCAAGCCTATGGGATTAACTTTTCAAGTTTGACTTAGAGTGCTTATTCTTCAATCTTAAACACCTTTAGTGATTTGAGTGAATCTTTTGTGAGGATGTCAATCCTTGTTGGTTTTGAATTAAAGGTAATTACTTAGATAAGGGGAGACACCTATGTTTTCGTACTACTACAAAGGTATGACTTATCTTGATTGAATCTTTAGTGTTCTTTGAGTTGAATTATCCATGTATAAATTATCTATGAATTATGATGAGACATTATCGATTGGAATTATGAATTATGGAAAGTTCGTTTTAATTGTAAGTTGAGAATTTTGCTTGAGGACAAGCAAAAGCTTAAGTGTGGGGGTATTTGATAAACCGTAAAAGTAACATATTTTAATCCCGCATTTAGTATGCTTTTAGATGATTTAGCCCTTGATTTATGTAAAAAGGTGCTTTTCATCCATTCTTTTCATGTCTTATACTGAGGAAAGCACCCGAGGATAAAAAGAACACAAAACAGGCTTAAAACAGAGTAATTAGGCCTTAGCAAGTAATCAACATGGCCTGGCCCAAATCCCACACTACCGTGCCTCGCCGATTGCCTACAGCATGGCCTCAACTCTGCCACACACGGCCGTGCATCATCCAATTCCCACACAGACGTGCCTAGTGATCTACATGGCCGTGTCCCAATCGAAAGACATGAAGCACAGCTTGAATCCCAACTTACACGGCCATGCCCAAAATGACAGAATAGAGACACGGCCCAACCATGATTTACACTGGTGTGTGCCATGGCCGTGCCCCTACCGCAGGAATGAGCAATTTCACCTTGAATTGCATGCTTGAAGCCAAAGAAACATCCTCCTAAGTCTACTCCAACACCCTAATAGTAATTCTACTTGAAGGAGGTACTTAGGAGCCAAGTATAGCATCTCAAAGCCTATATAAACAACCCAAGGCAGACATTGAAAGGGAAAGGCTTATTACAGAGGCTTTTACCAAGCTTTCATATTTTAGGGGTCACTTGAAAATAGCCAGTTGATCCATCTCAAGAAGCCAGAGTTCTACTCAAGACCGATGATCTCTCCTTCACTTCCTTTAGGGGGTTTTAGGGATTTCTTATGTTTTGTTTTATCTTTCTTCTTGAGATGTTTTCTTGTTTGGTTATGAACTAAACCCTTTCAGATACCTGAAGGGGATGAAACCTATGATGGATTTTGTTATTTGATTTCTAAATTATATGATAAGTATTTAGTTTGTTCTTAACTGTGTTGCTTAAATTAATCTGATGTGCTTAGGTGGAGGACGAATAGACCCTACCTAAGAGTAGATCTATCATAATTGAGTGGAGTTGATTGGTCGCCTAGAGATAGGGTTACGAGATTTTGTCAGATTAGGGTGAAACCTAATATGGGAGTCCATTGATCGATTTACTGCTTCCTTGGGGGTTATTATAAGAGAATGAGAGTTCCACTAATTAACCTAAGGTTAGATGTTATTCACTTCGAGAGAAGGTTTAATATAGGTTAGGAAGTCTCACGGATCAAGCTAAGTAAAAGAAATCATATGAATTGGAAGTTAGATAATAATTGAAGTCATAGGTGGATTTTTCCCGAAGGTATCGTCTTTATCGATTGAGTTTTCTTTAAAGTCTTTTCCTAAAGTTTAGTTTCTTTTGTCTTTGTAATTAGTTTAATTATTTCATTTGTTTAATAAACCAATCACTCCATATTTTAGGCTAAATAATTGAAAGAAAGTGAGTAATAGTACTTTTAGGTTCCTTGGGTTCGATAAAGATATTCTTGCCTGAGTTATACTAATGTTTGATAGGTGCGCTTGCCTCTGTCGTTGTCATGATCGATCTGAGTTCGATCACTCTTTTATAAATATTAAAACTAGACTGTTTTGCAGTGATCAACTGCTTAGGGAGACAAGATTTACCGTTCAATCTTGGTTCCCTACTACTTAGGGTGACAAGATCTACAATCTTTGACCTATTCCAATGCTGGTCATGGAGATAGGGCTGATGTCTCCGATCTGCTCCTGTAACTTTAGGATTACCAGATCTGCTATCTTCGATCCGCTTCACTCAAAAAGGAAGATCTTCTAATTTACCAATGTTGCGACAATGTCCTCTAGGGGACCTATTCCGTAAAATCAATTTTGTGTTCATGCCTATGCAAAATGGTTAGGATGCAATGATCAGAGTGAATCTAATGCTCCTAATGAAATGTATTATGGAAGACATTTGTATGAATGCAGAATGTCATGAGAATGGTCTTACGACGATTAGGATGTAATGATCAGAATGAATCAAATGCTCCTAACTAGATGTGTCTTATGGATGACATTTATATGAATGCAGAATGTCATGAGAATGGTCTTTTTACAAGTTTAAGGTTGTCATCGCTCATTGTTTATTAGGGCTATATCGTTGATCTATTATGCTGCCATCTTGTTCAGCTGGCATTTTCAACAGAAAACCCGAGAAAATAATTATATCTTGCTCAACAGATTTGCCCCACTGTGACTTTAGGGTTCATCTCATTGTGACTTAGCGGTATAGGATCTGAATCTCTTTGTCATCCATCCCATTGCTATTCAAAGGTATAAGATCTGTATCAGCTTCCATCTATTGATTATTCTCTTGGTGACTCAACTAGATGCATAATGTTCACATTGATGCAGAATATCATTTTCTTTGTGAATGATTCCCCTTTTACACTCGGATTAACATTGCCTATTTTTATCAAGATTATATTACCAACTATTTTAAACAGAAAATCCAATGAGATAACCTCAACTTAGACTCTTCCTTAAACTTAATGAGTTTTAAACAATAGTCCTATTTCTAGTTCTTGTATTATTCAGAAGATTCCAGAGTAATATGCGAAACTTATTTTATGAAAATTATTCTAGTCCACTAATCATTATTTCAATGCAAAATGCCTGAAAATGATCATAACCATAGACAAGAAGGAAATTAATTAGGACCATAGCTCGAAACAGTTAAGCAAAGATATTAATCGCAATCAAGAAGGAAATTTATTGTGAACATTTTTTGAAAAGAATAATATAATCACAAATAAAAAATTCAAAATGGATAAAGTGGAAACTAGGTGGCCCAGATATCACAGCCTAAGCTTCTCTGTTCAAACTTCTTGAGGACCATTTTAACCTTAACATATGTTTAGGGATCCAAGTACTTTGTCGATGCCCCAAGACATAACATACTTCCTCATTGTTAATTCAGGCATAGCAAGACTACTGTATGCCGCCTTTGATCAAAATTTGAGCCGCCTTTTTCGGGTTTTCAACTCAAATCCCTTTGGTCTCAAAGTGCCCTTTGTGGGTTTCACCTTGGCCTCTCCTTTTTCTTTCTTCTTTTTTGCTGAAAATTTCTATTTTTTTCTTTTTTGATTGTTTTTCTTTGAATTCACCGGATTGGGCAGGTCCTTGCCATCTATCTCAGACAATACCCATGCTTCTCTAGAATAGGCCTTCTTTGCCGTATAAGGTCCTTTCCAGTTTGGCATCTGCTTTCTTCTGAAGTCCCTTCTGCATGGAAAAGTCTTCTTCAAAGCCCTATCGTGAAATTTTCTAGGACGAATCATTTTTGTTGTGAGCTCGCATCACCTGACCGTGACAGATAGCTATTAACATCAACTAATCATATTGAGATTGGATCTATTCTGCCTCTTCCAATTTTAGCTCTAACGAAATTTCGACTCCAATGGGCAAAACCAATGAGAAATATGTTGCCTCTGTGACAGTCTTGGCCAACATTTGATAAGCATAGAGGGTAAATAGTAACTTCTGTATGCCAATCTTTACCAGTCTTGGTCTTTTTTTTTTTTTCTTTTTTTTGATCTTTTATTTTTCTTTTTGGCTGCCTTTACTGTGATGTGGTGTAACATCCTTAGTTAGGGGCTATTATGTTCACATTAATGGCATGTGAATGGCTTGATATTGTTGTTAATCAAGGTGTCTTAGGGTTTACACATGACCTCGGGTTAGGCCTGAGTCATGGCTAAAATTTTCTGTTTTAGGTGCTTGGAAGGGGGAGTTAGGGAAGTTAGGGGTTAAAAGGAGTTGTTGGAGTGTCTTGATGCAAATAACCTAGTGGTAAAGTGGCAAGGGAGGCTCCACTAAGGTACAAGGAAGGTGACGCCACATGCAGGGAAGGGGAGCCTTGGTTGTTGCAAAAATCTCCCTTGTGTAATTATTTTGACACCAAAAGGGGGAGGAGATGGACTTAGGAAAGACTCTCTTGGGAGGATGTGGATCGAGTCAACAGATTTGAAATGGATGGAGAGGAGAAAATTGTGGAGATTGACTCATTCAAACTGATTTGAATGAGTGGTCAAGAGAGGCTTGAAGTGTTGGCCAAAGTATGGACTGTTGGGAGGAGGAGTAATTGGTTGGGAGACTTGGGAGGGGTGCCAATTTTCCATAGTTATTCTAGGTAGGCACTTTCGGCTAAGCAAGCTTGGAAGCATGTTGTTTGAGGCAAAACCGAAACCCCTAGGCTCTAGTTGACTTCACTCTCACCTTCCTTCTCGATATTTTGCTCAAAAGCCAAAATCAATACTCTTTTCTCCATTTGACGTCTTCTCAATATTCTTGTGCCGAAATACCCAACTTTCTTCCCTTTTTCCATTTGACAGCATCATTCCTCATCCCGGTGATTTCTTCTTCTTTTATTCTCTCTTAGATTCATAAGCCGAACCTTCTTTATCAGCCGAAACCTCTCTACTCTCCTTTTCTTGTTTAACCCTTTTGGCTGAATATTAGACAAGTGTCCTCTCGGGTTTGGTGAGTCAACTTCGATTTGGAGGAGGTAAGTTTGTTATGGCTGAATCTCTCCTATCTTCTCTTTTTATTTCTTCATCGACTTACATGACACAAAAGCCAAATTTCAGCATTTGGTTGCCATGATTCTCAGGCATCCATGAAACTGAATTCTCTTGGTATTCATAGAATGCTCTCTCATGTTTTGTGACAACAGATTCGGTGGGCTATTCGTCATCACACTTAGTCAATCTCGTTAGTGAGGGGGTAAGTACTTTTACTCTTTTGACATCTCCTATTATGTTAATACCGAAGGCTTTAACCCAATAGTGGTAGTTCTTGGCCGATTGTAGGGGAAGGCTCATCGTGTGGCCTCGGGATTTTATTTTTAGATTGTAAGGTGTTAAGGTAAGATTGGTTGTCTTGTGTGGGATTTCTTGGTTAAGCCGAATGGCTCTATACTAATGATGTTGTGTTGGCCAAATGTAGGAAATGGGGGATCTAATGCGTTAGATCTTGATCTTCGGGATTCGATAGTCGCGTTAGTAACCTGGTGTGTAACTTACACACTTCATAATCATTGTAAACTTGCTACTAACCTTAACATGTTAAAAGCCGAAAATTGTGTAGATTTGATATGGTACCTTTATGGCTATGAGCAATGATTTCGGGTAAGTCCGTTTTGGTTGAGATTGTGGCACATGATTTCTGATGGTATTATCTATGTTATATTCGATATATGTTTAACGATTAAGCATGATGGCATGATTTGTATGTGCATGAGCATTAATGTGGGTGACATGAGAGGAGGGGGAAGATTGATATCCATGACTTTGGGTCACAAAGTGGTTTGGTTTGGTACCATAGTTGATATTCGTGACTTTGGGTCACGGAGGTTTGGCACCTCATAGCGACTCATCCGGTTGGCCGCACCACGTGGATTGGCCCCACATTTGATAAAACGAGATTGTCACCAGTGATTTGGTATCACAACGTGGGTTGGCCCCACATATAGGTTATTTGTGACTTTGGGTCACCAGTGGTTTGGCACCACATTATTATGGATATCAGTGACTTTGGGTCACCAGTGGTTTGGCACCACCAGTGGTTTGGTACCACACGGGGTAGAAAAAGAAGTTGTGGATGGCTAGGTTTGGGTGCATGATGTATTTACTTGGTTATGAATCTATGTAAGCATGTTGCTATAATCGGGAGGGGGATTATGTACTGAGTCTTGGTGACTCACCTTCTCCCTTATCTTTTCACGTGACTCGTAGATCGCGGATGAGGAGACGGGTGGACTCGAGGTGGCCATGCGACATTAATGTTCGGTTTACTTGGACTTTTGATTTGGGTACCTTCATTTTAAATCTTGATTTTATTTGGGTTTGTAATAAGGCCATTAGTATTTTTATTTTGGGTTTTATTATTTCTGCTTAAATTTTCTAAATGTTGCTAAGTAAACTGTTTAACATGTTTTAAATAACCTGATAACCAAAGCTTTCTAAAATTATACTACACAACGAGTTTTCTAAATCTTACCATCGGGTAACAATATTTTCAAGAGGATAATAGGGTTAACTCAAATGATTTTCAAAATCCAAGTTTTCCATGCTCAAAATCAAACGGTTTTAAATTAACTAAGTAAGAATTCACTCGGGTTTCAATAGATTGTAAAGCTTTCTTAAGTAATGAATGCTAGACGAGTTTTAAAAAGCCTTTGGGATTTCAAAGAAACTTAATGATTTCAACTATGAATGTACCGGTGTTCTACAAACACAAGAACAAAGAGCTTTTCATTGAAAATAAATCGGTGACTTGTTTCCTTCAAAATGTTTTCACTCTGTGACATGCTAGATCCAGTCATGGTGTGTTGACCGAGTTTGGGGTGTTACAATTTTGGTATCAAAGCTAGGTTCAAAGGCTCGGCTGTAGGCTCGAGGCCCAAAATATTTAAAAGTAGGGTTTTTGAAAAAAAAGTTTTGTGGAAATATATGGTCTGAGAAGCATGGCACCGAGTCTCCGGCACCAATCCGCCCAGGTAAGTACCCCAATAATTGTGTGATTTGTATGTGGAAGATCATAGATTAGTAGATTAGGAGCTATTGAACCCTAGGATTAGCTTACTCCAACATAAAATTACATAAGACTTAAAAATCAATCAAACAAACCTGTGAGTAAGTCACCGAGTTAAGGGTGTGGCAACAATTGTGCGCATGTCTAGGATTGGATTAGGGGAGCTTGGTATTTAAGCGGTCTAGTGACTCCTCCTCTTCACTCGAATCCTACCTGGTGCGTAGTGACGGTTCACCCTAACCAAGAGGACTTATTCACAGGCTAAATTCAATAATTAAAACCCGAAAGAGACTAGCTACACGGTTTTATAAAAACCCTAATTTTGAAATCACCGAATTACCCCCTTGATTTGTAAAAACTACCTTAGATCTGGGAAATTACCAAAATACCCCGATTTTTAAAATTTTTGAAATACCTATGATTTGTAAAGATTTTCCCGATTTATTACTAAAATACCCCCAGTTTATGAGATTACCATACAGCCCTCGATTTTTCCCAAAGTATCCTCATTTTACAAAAAGACCAAAATACCCCTATTTTACAAAATTACAAGATACCCCTGATTTGGAAAATTACCAAAATACTCCTATAAGACAAATTACGAAAATACCCTCGGGTAGTGAAATGACGAGAGTACCCCTACAAGTGGTGAGTGTGTGTGGTGGATGTTGTTGAGGAATGAATGTGACTCTTTAAATTAGGGTAGAAGACTTGAAATGAAAACTTTGTAATGATCGAGAGAACTACTACTAAACTTATTTACATAAAACTTATTCGTGGGTAATCAATGGAACAGAAGCTAATGCATAAAATTTCTTAAAGTAGATTAAATCGCGATTATAGACATGAGTTCTAGGGGACGTGGTCATAATGTGAGTGGGCGTGGTAGAGGTAGAATGACCGTGTCAAAACCAGTTAGGTCTGGTCAAGGGTCCGAAAATGAGATACCACCACCACCAGCTACTAGTGTTGAGTATTAGGATCAGATGGGGGATGATGTAGTATCGCAGGTGATGCTGCGAGTTCTTGAGAAGGTGGTGGAAGCGGTGGAGGTATGGGAGCTCAAAATTTATATCTGAGCGACTCCGAGCTAATGGAGCTGAGGTATTCCGAGGTGTTTCTGGTGTGGTGCCCAGTACGACTGAGTATTGGTTGGAGGCGACGGAGCGAATCATGGACGAGTTAGATCTGACTGCTAAGGAAAAACTAAAAGGGGCAGTGTCGCTTCTCTGGGATGAGTCATACCAGTGGTGGCTCACGGTTCGGGATGTGCATAGACTACCTGCCGGTTGAATAAGCTAACGATCAAAAACAAGTATCTGTTGCCGAGGATAGACGACTTGTTTGATCAGTTTAAGGGGGGCATCAATTTTCTCAAAGATCAATCTAAGGTCAGGGTATCATCAGCTTAAGGTGAAGGAGGCTAATATCCACAAGACGGCATTTCGCACTCGATATAGGCACTACGAGTTTCTGGTAATGCCATTTGGATTGACTAACGCGCTGGCGACATTCATGGATATGATGAATCGGGTGTTTCAGCAGAACTTGGACCAATTTGTCATGGTATTTATAGATGACATATTGGTGTACTCAAGGTCTAAGGAGGATCATGATACGCACTTGCGGGTAGTTTTGCAAATTCTGAGGGAAAGTAGTTATTTGCCAAGTTTAGTAAGTGCGAGTTTTGGCTTAGGAAGGTGACTTTCTTAGGTCACGTAGTGTCAGCTGAAGGGATTAGAGTGGACCCTCGCAAGATTGAGGCAGTGTTGGACTGGAAATCGCCTAAGTCAGTGGCGGAGATCTAGAGTTTTTTAGGTCTGGCAGGGTATTACTGAAGATTTATAGAAGGATTTTCTCTGATCGCAGCACCATTGACCAAGTTATTGAGGAAAGGAGTCCCATTTGTGTGGTCTAAAAAACAACAGGGAAGTTTCGACAAGTTGAGAAAGATCCTGACAAAAGATCCGGTTCTGGTTCAGCCTGAGGCAGGAAAGGTACTCACGATGTCTTGTGATTCATCACATACTGGCTTGGGATGTGTGCTGATGCAGGAAGGGAAAGTAGTGGCATATGCGTCTCGATAGCTGAGATCGCATGAGGGTAACTACCCAACACATGACTTGGAGTTGGCTGCAGTGGTTTTCGCCCTGAAGATATGGAGACACTATTTGTACGGAGAGAAATCGATAGTCTACATGGACCACAAGAGTTTGAAGTATCTTTTGACATAGAAGGATTTAAATTTGAGACAGCACAAATGGATTGAGCTATTGAAGGACTACGACTGTTCAATTGAGTATCATTCAGGCAAGGCTAACGTGGTTGCAGACGCGTTGAGCTGTAAGGTAGTGTCGAACCTGAGAGCGATGTTTACTCATCTTAGCTTGTATGACGACGGGAGTCTTTTTGCAGAATTGCAGGTTAAGCCGACTTGGGTAGAGCAGATTAAAGAGAAATAGTTAGTGGATGAGGGTTTGAATGCTCGGAGGTTGCAAGTGCAGAGTGGTGGTTTGGAAGGTTACAGCTTGACCAGCGATGGAGTGTTGTGTTTTCAAGGGAAAGCTTGTATTCTGAAGGACGTCGAGTTAAGGCAGAGGATACTTCAGGACGTACATAGCAGCCCATACGCTATGCATCCTGGAGGTAGCAAGATGTACCAGGGTTTTCGAAAGCAGTTTTGGTGGCCAGGTTTGAAGCGGGAAGTGACTGAGTTTGTGGGTAAGTGTCTAACGTGTTAGCAGGTAAAAGCTGAACATCAGTTGCCATCGGGTTTACTTCAGCTGGTGAAGATTCCTCAATGGAAGTGGGAAAGGATCACTATGGACTTTGTCAGTGGGCTACCCCTTACGCCTAGTACAAAGGACTCAGTCTGGGTGAGTGTGGATCGGTTGACAAAATCAGCTCATTTCATACCGATAAGGGTTGATTACTCACTTTAGAAGTTAGCTAAGCTGTATGTGGCAGAGATAGTGAGGTTGCACGGTGTGCCAATATCAATCATCTCAGATAGGGATCCTAGATTCACGTCGAGGTTCTGGAAAGCATTGCATCAGGCGTTGGGTACGCAGTTAGATTTTAGTACGACATTTCATCCACGATGCATCGATCGAGAAAGGTTATACAAATCTTGGAAGATATGCTAAGGGGCTGTGTTTTGGACTTCAGAGGTAGCTGGGAAGAATTTCTACCGTTAGTTGAGTTTGCATACAACAATAGTTATCAGGTAAGCATTAAGATGGCACCATATGAGGCGTTGTATGGTAGGAAGTGTCGTACACCTACATGCGAGACAGAGTTGGGTGAGCTTCAGATGTTGGGACCGAAGTTGGTTACTAAAACTGAGGATAAGGTCAGGTTGATTCAGGCTAGTCTAAAGGAAGTTGCAGATAGGCAGAAGTCATATGCTGACCTCAAGCGAAGAGATATAGAGTTTTCAGTGGGTGACAGGGTTTTCCTGAAGGTCTCGCCATGGAAGAAAGTGCTAAGGTTTGGAAGGAAGGGCAAGCTAAGTCCAAGATTTATTAGCCCATATAAGGTGTTCAGACGAGTAGGACCAGTAGCTTATCAGCTCGAGTTGCCAGGGGAACTGAGTCAGATACATGATGTATTCCACGTCTCCATGCTTATGAGTTACCATTCAGATCCATTGCATGTTGTATCGGTGGAGGAAATTGAGGTGAGCCCAGATTTGACCATGGAAGAGGAACCAGTGTAAATTCTAGATCGGGATGTAAAGGTTCTGGGCAAGAAGTCGGTTCCATTGGTGAAGGTATTATAGTGAAATCATGGCGTGGAAGAAGCTACGTGAGAACCAGAGGATGTGATGAGGCAGCAATACCCTCAACTCTTTTGACCAGGTAATTTCGAGGTCAAATTTTTTTTTTAAGGGGGTAGAACTGTAACATCCTTAGTTAGGGGCTATCGTGTTCGCATTAATGGCATGTGAATGGCTTGGTATTGTTGTTAATCAAGGTGTCTTGGGGTCCAGGCATGACCTCGGGTTAGGCCTGAGTCATGGCTAAAATTTTCTATTTTAGGTGCTTGGAAGGGGGGTTAGGGAAGTTAGGGGTTAAAAGGAGTTGTTGGAGTGTCTTGATGCAAATAACCTAGTGGTAAATTGGCAAGGGAGGCGCCACTAAGGTACAAGGAAGGTGACGCCACATGCAGGGAAGGGGAGCCTTGGTTCGTGTTGCAGAAATCTCCCCTTGTGTAATTATTTTTGATGCCAGAAGCAGGGAGGAGATGGACTTAGAAAGGACTCTCTTGGGAGGATGTGGATCGAGTCAACTATTTCAAATGGATGGAGAGGAGAAAATTGTAGAGATTGACTCATTCAAACTTATTTGAATGAGTGGTCAAGAGAGGCCTTTGTAACAAGCATTTGTAACAAGTGCCCGTTTTCCTCCAGCACTCTCCAGAATGCCTTTTCCCACATTCAGCACAATCTCGACCTCGATTATTAGTTACAGGTGCTCTACCTTGGGCTAATTCATCATTCCGAGGCCTCTTCAGAAATCTCTTTGAAGAACCTGACTGCTGTGTCCCTCTTTTGTTTCTAAATCTTTCTCGATTCTGACGTTCTGAGTTCTTAGCCTCTTCGGCTATCTTGCCTTCTCCACAAGAGTGGCAAAAGTTCTAACTTGTTGTGGGGCAATCAGAACCCTCAACTCATCATTTAGCCCATCCTTGAAACGTACACAACATTCGTGATCTGTTGACACTATTGTCCGAGCATATCGACTCAAGCGTAGAAACTCAGCCTCATACACTACCACTGTCTTACTCCCTTGGACTAGATTCAGAAATTCCTTCCTTGAGCGTCTACATAACTCATTCCAACATATTTCCCTTGAAGGCGCTTTAAAGAATTCCCAAGTAATCGGTCATGACTTGGTGCCTTCTCGAACGATAAGCCACCACCGATCGCCTTGTTTCTTAACAAGGACACAGCTCCTTTCGATTTACGCTCAACAAGTACATTCCATATCATCCATAACCCGCTCCAAAGCTTCGAGCCAATATTCAGCCACATTTGGAGCTACACCGAAAACTCCTCTAAAAACTTTTGCATTATTTGACTTGAGTCGTTCCAAAATTGACCCACGAGTTGTTGGCCCAATTCTAGTTCCAGCGACCCTTTCTAGGACTCGCAGCATCGCTTGTGTCAAAGCATTATCTTCTTCCATGTGATCGCGTGATCCCGTCTCACTCTCAAATGACGCAGGTGCATCCATTTTCGGCATATGATTTGGTACTTCAGTTGCAGCACCTCGTCCTCTTCCACGGCCATGTCTATCGCGTCCACGACCACGTCCTCTAGTGCTCATGATGACTAATTCGATTTAATCTGATTACAAGTTTTATGAATCAGAAAAATTTGTTTCAGTGTTTATTAACGATGTTTTATGAGATTTGAGAGATAAAGTTATTTTTCGCAACACATCCTATAGTCTCAATCTCTACAAACTTTAACATCTAAAACTAGAAGTTCTAGAGTGTTCCTATGGTCATATCATCATCATCATCATAATCATTTAACAATGAATACTTACTTGGCTTGGTGCCGGATGCTTGTGGTGCCATACTGATCTTTAAAACATAATTGAATGATTTCATACAGAAATTATTTGTGAACCCAACCACAGTGAGTTTTTAAAGCTGCTCGATACCATTAAATGTAACACCCTAAACCCGGTCAATACGTAAAGATGAGATTTGGTTTGTTATATAGATCAAACTATCTTAACAATTAAAGTAAATCAAAATTTCAAAATCATCATTTTATTTATAAGGTTTAATAAAACCAAAAGAGTATTTTAAATTTGATGAATATAAAAAAAACATTAATTGAAAATATCATTAATATTATATTGATAAAATCCTTAGAGTAAATTTTTTTTATAAGAGTTCAAAATATTTAAGAAAATGATAAAGGAATTTCATATATTTGAAAACCCAAAATATTTTAAGAAAACAAAATAATTATAAGCCCATATTAATAGTCCAAAACATAATTTAAATCCATCCACACATAAAATCCATAAAATATTTATAGAGGCCTTATTACATTAAACCCATAATAGTAAATTATAGAAAGTCTTTAATAAAAGTTCAAAGTTTCATTAACTCTTATTTGTTGTATGGCCCCCACGAAGTCATCCTCGGCCCAAGTCCACGTCAATTTCCATTACTTGAGATGAAAAATTTGAGGGAGTGAGTTACTTAGAACTCAGTGTATAACTCACTTACTTATTCATTGGGCCAGATCATCAAATCATTATTTTGGGCTTGAGCCCGTCAACAAGTTTAACAATATAAATAATAATATGTATGCAAAATGAAGTTCCCAACCCCAAACCTAATTTCCATCCACTACTCACCCCCGTACCAACCATCACACCTGTGGGGATCAAGTCAACCCACCCCGCCATCACACCAATCGTAGGCATTAAGCCATTTTATATTTGTGGCAGAGCCACCGAACTAGATTGTGACAAAGTCACCGAACTAGAGGCATTGAGCCATTAATATTTGTGGCAGAGCCACCGAACTAGAGGCAATCAGCCGTTTAATTATTTTGTGGCAAAGCCACCAAACTAGATTTTGGCAACAGGCCTTTCTTCTCTTCATTATTAATCCCAACCCATGCAACATGTATGCAAAAATTTGTCTAAGTTTATATGATGATTTTATCAAAAGATTTGAATAACATAAGAGTCAATATTTCTAGTTTTTTTTAAGGCCCAAAATTTCGAAATAGCATTTAGCCCATTTAGCAATCTTGCATCTTAAGCCCAATTTACGATCTAGCTAAGAGTTTGGCCCATTCAACAATTTATCAGGCTTTTCGGCCCATTTAACAATTTATTAGGCTATTCGGCCCATTTATCGATCTAGTAGAGATTTTGGCCCATTTATCGATCTAGCAGAGATTTCAGCCCATTTATCGATCTAGCAGAGATTTCGGCCCATTTAACAATTTAACAGGGATTTCGGCCCATTTAACTATCTATCCAAGATTTTGGCCCATTTACTAACTAGCAAACTTATCGGCCCATTTTACGATCTAATACATCTTTGGCCCATTTACACATGAGATTTTTACTATTCATTTTACTACCTACACATCGAGGGCATTTTGTAATTTTCACATTTTAACAATTTTATGAATATTTCACCAAAACACCAAATATTTCGTATTATACCGATTGTCGGTTTTACGATTTTTACTCCATACCACGAATGACATCCAACCCAAGAAAAGTGTGAAGTTACACACCTTGATATCGTGAGTACTAAACCTTCCCGCTCTTCAACACCTAAACATAATACGATCTATTAGAACACTATCATTTATCAAAAATATTCTATTGGGATTCGATCCAAATCCTTACCCCTTTGATTTTGAATCATTTTTATTTTCGATTTCTCCTCGTTTATCGATTCGTTGCTCGCTGAGAATCCACTAACATACAAAGGCTCGGGAGTACGAACTACTTCAAATAATTGATTTCCCTCCATTGATGGTCCGCAACCCGGTGGAAAATCCTGGATTCGAAATAGCCCTTCGTTTAGTAATAGGGGGATTTGCGAAACCGCCCCTCTTTCGAAGGCTATGAACTGCCCTTTTCTACCCTATCTTGAATGTCTTCCATGACAAAAGATCATTAATCCAACCTAATAATATATATCGAAAATAATACTAAAGGTTTTAAGGGTGAGATTTCCTTACCATAAAGATCCTTGCTCCACAATATGAGAATCGACCAAAAACGTTCCCTCAACACCTTAAATCGATTCCAACGTTCTAAGATACATACGAACACTTGAGTTCCGGTCTTCCACTATCGCACTAAAGTATAACGAATGAAAACGTTAATAGAATGAACGATAATTTTGATCTAAGAGATCCTTCTTATCACCATCAAGATTCGGCCAAAACCGTTATTAACTAAAATAAACTAAAAAGAACTCTTACCTAATGTCCACAATTGAGAAGAAAGCGATTGAGAAGGATGTTTATGAATAGAGAGAGATTCGCTATGAATAACCAAAGAAAAGAGAAAATGGTTCGCAATGACACACTAACATTCGCCATGAGAGGATATTATGGAGAAAGTATGATTGAAAAGAAATTAAAAGATGAGAGAAAGAGATGATGATGATGTTGTTTCGATTTTCAAAGAGAAGAAAGAGAAAGAAAGAGATGAGTTTAGGAGCAAAGTACATTAGGCAATGAGGAAAAAAAAAAGAAAAGAAAAGAATGGCCTTTTGGTATTGGAGATTTCAGCACTTTGAAAAGGCATACAAAAGAGTACTAAAGTGATAGGCAAAAATGACCAAATGGTCAAAAGATTAAGGCTTACCAAAAGATCAAATTCGCCAAAGGAGAAAGGATGAGAAAAGAATTGCAAAACTTTGCACAAGATGTTAGGAATGACCAAAACTAATTCCTAATCCTAGCCAAGCTACTAACATATTCGCCAACCTCCCCTAGCTATAATGCCATCCAAATTCATTGGTCAAATGACCATGAAATAATTTCAAAACCTTTTCCTTGATACATGCCTTATGTCCCCTTATCTTTCCAAAATTTCTTGATTCCCTACCATAAGTTAACAATTACCTTATTCCTTTAGTCTACTTACCAAAAATGAAAAGTCCAACCTTACCATATATATTGCTTGGCCGACACTTGCTATACTTGTGCAAAAATAAAATTATCTAGATGCTAACCAAGGTTTTGAACCACTCCCCTCATGCCACAACTCATGCGCCAACACCACCTTACCATTTACTCATCTTATGCTACACTTTGACACTTAAATTAACTTAAGTATCAATGTCACTTAATCCACTTCATTAAATTCTCAAAACTAAAAATTATTCCATTCCCGAATAATTCTATACTCTTCTTCAGGACTATAATAAACACGAAAAAGAAGTAAGAAAATTTTTCTTCATAATCTAAGCATAAAAAATATGCAATAAAAATCGATACTCGAATTTTAGGGTGTTACATAGGAAATCTTATTTCTGCATTGAGCTAGGCTTTGATCTTCATCTCCTTTTTATCTCACGACGTAGGATCTATTTTTCATCCAGTATTAACAAATCAGAAGATATGTTATAATTTCTGTCATCTTCAAAGTCTTGAGATCCATTAGACCCATATTTCATTCAAAAAGGGAGTCAGTAACAGCGTCGCCCATGTCATTGATATCTAGGGACCTATTGTAAGTTTAAAAGAATATGGAAAGAATGAATGAACTTATGAATGATTATTTGTGTGTATAATCATGAATAAAGAATGAAAGAATATTTGGATAGTAATCCAAAGTACGAAAGAATCTATAAACAAAAAGATGCATTTCATTGAAATAAGGATTCTGAACACAAGCCTATTTGACAAAATGGCTCTTATCACCTCTAGGCTGAAAGCAATAAGCATGTTTTGAATATTACTCTAGATTAGCCTTAAAATACATGTCTCTTCCAGAGTCCTATTGTTCAAAACACTCTCAAGTATATAAAGGTCGATGCTTACAAAACTTTTATTCCTTGGTTCACTCTTTGGATATGCCATTGGTGTTTTGACTTCCCAGTTTCTCAGCTTCTGATGACTTCTTTAAAGAATTGCAACTGTCTTTCCCCTTCCTTCAATTATCACAAATTACTGCTCTGGTCAACTCATTGAACTTCAAAACCCCTATTTTAATAAGCCTCTCCACCAATTTCTTAAATGCAATGCAATTGTCGATTAAATGACCCATTATCCTCGCATGATACTCACATTGAGCATTCGAATCATACCATTTGGGGCATGGAGGTTGTATTGGTTCCATATAATGAGGAGCCACCATATGTCCATCGAATAGGCTTTGATACAACTCCCTATATGCTTTTGGGATTCGTGTAAATTAGAGTTGCTTTGCACTGGATTCTTGTCTTGGTGAGCCCTGATGATCAGTGGTCATAGCCCTCGGTTGACCTACAGTGACTAATTTGGAACGTTTGCTCAAGCTGTTAACTTTATTTTCCCTATTTCTTGGGGTTGATCTTTTGACACCTTCTCCTTCCTCTGTCCTGCCACTTTTTATGGCATTCACAATCATTTCTCCAGTCATTACGATGTCTGAGAAGCTCTTTGTAGTGCTCCCTAGTATATGAGTGATAAACAGGGCCTTCAGTATATTAATAAAGAGCATTGTGGTCTCTTTCTCCAGAAGTGGTGGCTAGACTTGGATGGCAACCTCTCTCCACCGCTGCGCATACTGTCTAAAACTTTCATTCACCCTTTTCTCCATGTTTTGAAGAGTGATTCTGTCGGGAGTCATGTCTATCACATGACTGTACTGTTTCATGAATGCTTGGGCTAAATCTCTCCATCAACCAATTTTGGCATGACTCAACTGGTTATACCATTTGGCTGCTGCTCCAACCAGGCTATCTTGGAAGGAATGGATCAACAGTCAGTCATTATTAATGCACCCCATCATTCTTCTACAAAACATAGTAATATGAGCCTCGAGGCAACTTGTCCCATTATACTTATCAAATTCAGGCATTTTGAACTTGTATGGGAGCACCAAGTCTGGGACCAAGCTTAAATCTTTGGCATCAATTCCATAACAACTATCAGCACTTTTTAAAGCCTTAAACTTCTCCTCCAATGTTTATATCTGTCTTCTAGCTGTCTTGGCAATTCTAGTTTTGTCTTCTCTCCTTCAGCTATTTCATCCAAATCAGGGACATTAGTAATGATTAGATTATCTCCTGAACCTAAGCCAGTTTGGAGGTTCACCGAAGCATCAACTTGGAATTATTGAGGCCTAATCATGACAGATGGCTTTTGTACAGTCATTTCAGGTAGTGTTTGCACGTGTGGTAGAGTAAAACTAGGGGGATATTGGTGATACTCAGTATTCCCCTCAACACTAACCATGGGGCTCTTTCTTTTATCCATATGCCCCTTCAATAGCTGCATCATCTAAGTCATCATATTTCTCACGATTCCATCATTTTGTCCATCATATCCTATTAGATCTTGCAAGCTACTCTTGCATTTACAGCTGAAGTTTATCTTGCATCTCCCTTTGGAGTTGCTTCTCTAATCTCTGATCCATATCTTTCATCTTGGTTCGGGTATCATAGGGATGCTTGCCGGTGTCCAAGTTAATGTTGAAATAACTTCAACAAATCAGGGTCTTCTCACGAAATCTAATGCATATGATGTAATGCAATGCAAATGCATGGAATGAATGCAATGCAATGCAATCAAAACAAAAGAAAACATATTAATGCAAGAGAAATAAACAATCATAGAACACCTGACCGAGTGACCACTAGGGTTTGGTGTGGCTCTATCTAGGGTAGGCGCCTACGGCTGCTATATGTGGCTTGGTTCTAAAGAATGGGTACTTGAACCAGTAGATTCCTCAATCCTCACCCATTATAGGCCCATATGGATCGAGTTCGGTTTAGGGAATACATTTCCCTATGCCCATGCGGAGGTGAAAACCTCACGAAAACATAGGTACGGATGTATTCTGGAAGCAGTCTAGTAGCCCATGCGAAAGTGAAGACCTCACGAAGGCATAGCTTCTCACTCCCACTTAAAGGCGTAACCACATCGGTCATGTAATGCAAATGCAAGTATTATGCGACTCGACATTTTTGCAGTTATATCACAAACAAATGCTTTAAAAGAAACCTGATTTTTCAAAACAACTCTTCAAATTTTCAATCACAACAATAAAAATTAATCAATCTATGGCCTAACTCTCAACCGATCCCTACTGGAGTCACCAAGCTGTCGAGGCCATTTTTTAAAAAACGAGAATTGACTAGGGCTTTGAAAACAAAAATAAAAAATGGGAGTCGCCATTGATCCTTTTTTGTTTAGGTGTGATTAGGTCACCTATAAAAATATTTTGGTCTGCAAAATTTGAGAAGACGGGTTCGGGAGTCGGTTACGTGCAAGGAAGGGTTAGCACCCTTGCAACGTGTAACAGCCCAAGTTAGGGCCTAGTAGGGATAGTGGTGCGAGGCCACGAACCTAAGGTGAATTTATGAGTTTTTCAAGTTTATGCTATGTTTGCACGTTAGTATGAAAGTTTTGTAAAGCAATTTCATTAAGTTGAGGTCAATTGGTCCAAAAAAGACTAAATTGCAAAAGTTACAATATATGAGTTTCTAGCAGCTTTTTGCATGAAATAGATTTAGAATAATAATTATGAGCCCTTAAATAGCAATTTGCCCAAAAATAAAATTTTGGACAAAATTGACCTTGAGATGGTGTTAAATAGAATTTTTATGAGGAAGGGCATTTTGGTCATTTGCCTATTAAGTGTTTTAAATGGGAAATAGATGAGAAAAATTCACTCATTTTCTTCCTTGTGCTGTCAAAAATTTGAATACACCATAGCTAGGGTTCTTCATTTTTTTTCAAGCTCATAGTAAGTTCATCTTAGCCCGTTTTTAATATTCTTCGTATTTTTGAAATTCTTGTATTATAAATTAGCTAATTTTAGCTATAAAATGAGCTAAGATGCATGTTCAAAAATTTACCCTTGAATGATATGGTTGTTAAATGATGTTTTATGGAAGTTTAAGAGAGTTTGATGTTAGATAAACATCTTTTCCTTAATGAGTTTCATGAAAAATGATAGTAGGGACCATTTTATAATAGTTATAAAATTGGTCATACCTTCTAGAAATAGTGAATTGATGATTGTTATAGAAGAGAAAATGATTCAACTACGTATGAAGTTTAAGAAAGTTGCATGAAAATCAGTTTACGAGAATTGTGGCAAAAGTGCAAATATTAGATAGTATAAGGGCAAAATAGTAATTTTGCTAAATTTTGAGTTATGTGTTAATTTAGTCAATATGATTATTAAATGATCTATTTATGATTATAGATCAAGAAAAATGAAGCCTAGATCGAAATCGAGGCAAGAACAAAGTTGTGTACTAAATTACACATCTACATACATTTTGTATATTGAGGTAAGTTTGTATGATTTCTAAGCTTTATGATTTTTATCATTAATTTGCTTAGTATAATGTACAACAATTATATGAAATGATCATGTTATGTTCAAGCAAGAAATCACGATAATAAGTACTAGCAAGTCCCGATTGAAGATGAATTTCCTA
Organism: Gossypium rotundifolium; assembly: GCA_025506655.1. NCBI lineage: Eukaryota > Viridiplantae > Streptophyta > Magnoliopsida > Malvales > Malvaceae > Gossypium > Gossypium rotundifolium. The sequence goes on from CP106734.1 coordinate 51,812,412, forward strand.
GGATACTCGATCTAACACACAAGATATCATGTAAGTCCAAGGCAAGCTTGGAATTGACCAAGATATCATGTAAGTCCAAGGCAAGCTTGGCATTGACCAAGATATCATGTAAGTCCAAGGCAAGCTTGGTATTGATCAAGTTATCATGTAAGTCCAAGGCAAGCTTGGCATTGATCAAGATATCATGTAAGTCCAAGGCAAGCTTGGCATTGATCAAATTAGCAAGCAAGTTATCATGTAAGTCCAAGGCAAGCTTGGCATTGATCAAGATATCATGTAAGTCCAAGGCAAGCTTGGCATTGATCAATTTAGCAAGCAAGTTATTATGCAAGTCCAAGGTAAGCTTGGCATTGAGTATGTTATCAAGAGCAAGACTTCATATAAGTCCATGTCAAGACATGGCCTTGAAACAAAGATGAGATATTCCATGTAAGACCATGCCGAAGATATGGCTTTGGTATCAAGTTATGTGGGTCGAGATTTAGTATCCTCTGTTATTTGCAGAAATTCATCGGGCAAACGAGTAAGTCAAAAGAAGATATCAATAAAGCTAAGAAAGCAAAGTTAGTATCAAGATGAAATTGAGTATTATTCATGTTATGAATGAGGAAGTAAAGATTATGATTATTATTATTAAAGTATCTTGATCAATGTGATCAAGTGATACAGTACCATGTTTACCTTACAAGTATGAGAATGTTAAGTATCATAAAACATGTAAGAATCAAGTATGAGTAAGTAAGCTTTATAGCTGAAAGTATGATACCATTGTAAGCTAAATGGTTTATGTTAAGCAAGTATATTGATATTTGTTGTACATACAAACTTACTAAGCTATATGCTTATGTTATGATTCTTTCTTACTATGTAGTCCCGCCAAGCTAACTAGTGGATCATTAAAGCCGAAGCTCGCAGCACACTATCAACTCTTATTTTGGTATAGCCAAGTTACTTTACTAAGTATGGCATGTATAGGAAGCCTTTATTTTATGTATATGCAATAAGAAAGGCCATTGTATAGGCCATCAAGTTCATTATTCTTTTGTATTTGACTAAGTATGTATGTTTATTGAGATCAATGAAGCACGTAGTATTAATCATGAAAGATGGGTTGTTATTGCATTGTTGATTTGAGTTTAAGTATGATCTTCTTTTAGGGTGGCAAATGGCTTGGTAAATAGCCTTTAAGTGTAAAGACAGTTGGACACACGGGCGTGTGTTAAGGCCGTGTTAACCTTGCACCTTAGTATTATTAATCAGAATAGGCCACGGGCAAATCCCATGGCCGTGTTTGTATGCCGTGTAAGACACATGGTTTGGATCTGGGCGTGTACCTAGACCGTGTTAATTTAGTCAGTATATCAAGGATTAGCACACAGTCTAAGCCCACGGGCATGTCATGGCCATGTGAAATTAGTCAGTAACCTCCCACGATTAGAAGACATGGGCGTGTCTAAGCCGTGTGGAAATAGTCAGTAGCTCTCCACGGTTTGAAGGCATGGGCGTGCTTAAGGGTACACGGGCGTGTTCCAAGTTACACGGGCATGTGAACCCTGCTTCAAAAATGAGTTATTTGATTTAATTCCAAAAATTTTCTAACATGAGTTAAAGGCCTCGTAGGCCTTTATTATATGTGTTGACTAAGAAAGTGAAGTTTTAAGTCGAAACAAAATTTTATAGCTCGTAAGTACATGTTTCAGTGAGTTCAAGCATAGTAATGTCTCGTATCCAGAACTAGTATCGGTCTTGGCTGTGATGTGTTACATTTAGTGGTATCAGAGCTACGGTTTAGCCGGTTCTAGGACTAACGTAGCACCAGCATGAGTCTAGCTACCATACATAAGAATGTTTTTATAATGATAGTGTGACGACTCCTGACGACTTAAATTATGTTTTTACATATAGTAAATGGATCCCGAAAGAGCTGAGGCAGATGATGTAGAAAGTAACACACCAGCTCCCATAGAAGGGACAGTGCTGTATGAGAATGAGAATAGACCCACTACAGTGAGTCAAGAAGGAGGAGGAGAAGAGGCTAGAAAAGCCTTTCTCCATATGATGAATGCCTGTACACGGAGTTCATTCGAGCAAACTCGAATGCACAAACCCCTCCACCCCCACTTGTTCCACAACCTACTCTAGTAGCCCCTCAAGTAGCAAAGGTGGTAAGAGGAGATAAACCTCCAATTGATAGGATCAGGAAGCATGGGGCAGAAAAATTCGAGCTAGAAAATATGATGATCCAGAAAGAGCTGAGTTCTGGTTAGAAAATACCATCAGGGTTTAACGAGCTGTCTTGCACCCTTGATGAATGCATGAAGTGTGTAGTCTCTCTCTTAAGAGATTCTACTTACCAATGGTGGAACAACCTTGTTTCGGTGGTACCAAGGGAAAAGATTTCATGGGAATTCTTCCAAGAAGAGTTTAAGAAAAAATAAATCAGCCAGATATTTGTAGACCAGGAGAGGAGAGAATTTCTAGAGCTGAAGTAAGGCATAATGTCAGTGACTGATTATGAGCGAGAATTCGTACGACTGAGCAAGTACGCTCGTGAATGTGTGTCCACTGAGGCCATTATGAGCAAAAGGTTTGAAGATGGTTTAAACGAGGACATTAAGATGGTTGTTAATGTCCTCAAATTAAAAGAATTTGTTGTGCTAGTGGAAAGAGCTTGTAAAGCCAAAGAACTAGTAAAAGAGAAGAAGAAATTTGAAATGGAGTCTCGCGATTCTAGAAAGAGACAGTGGAACAAGTCATTCCAATCGTCATCCAAGAAGTCAATAGATTTCTCTACTCGAACAGCTACTTCCAATGGATTTTCAAGAAAAGACAAGAGTAAGCAGTATTTGGGAAATAAAGCACAGACAACTTCAGTTGCAAGTGTTGGGAATTTTAGACCTGACAGAACTGAATGTCCACAATGTGGTAGATGCCATTTGGGAGAACGCCGAGCACATGAAAATGTATGTTTTAGATGTGGTTCCCAAGACCATTTCATAAAAAATTGTCCAGAGATGACTAAAGAAGAGAGAACTTAGAACCCGAGATCCGGGAGTATGGTCAGAGGGGGACCGCAGAGGAACCCGAAAAGTGGGGCAAGTGGAAGAGGTAACCCGAAAGAGCAGGCTGTGAGACCCAAGGGTAGAGCGCCTGCAAGGACTTATGCCATTCACACTCGTGAAGAGGCATCTTCCCCTGATGTTATTACGCGTACCTTTTCTCTTTACATTACCAAAGTTATTGTTTTAATAGATTCGGGATCCACACACTCTTACATTTGCATAAAACTATTACCCAGTTTGGGTGTGCCTATAGATACCACAGAATTTGTGATTAGGGTGTCTAGTCCTTTAGGCAAGAGTATGTTAGTTGATAAAATTTGTAACATCCCGAAATTGGGCCTAGTAGGATTGGGCCTTGAGCTTTAGGAAATTAGAATAGTTTTTAGTATGGTTTATTTAATGAAGTAGGATTAAGTGAGCTTGACACTTAAGTTAAATTAAGTGTTCATTTAAAGCATAAGAGGAGTAAGTGGCAAGTTGGTTAAGGAGCTTGAAAGGTGGCTTGAGGTTAGAGGTTCGAGTAGCATGTTTAGCATTTTGAAGGTTTATTTTTTGAATCCTTGCATTGATGGACGGTCAAACTTATTTATGATAGGTTGGACTATTTCTTTTGGTAAGTTGAATTGAAATTTAGGAAAGCTTGAACTTTAGGTAAGGAATCCTATGGATTAAGGAAAGATAGGGACATAAGGCTTAGTTTAAGGTAAGGTTTTGGAAGCTTTTCAATGGCTATTTTTCCATGAATGTGGACGGTTTCATGGACTATGGGGTTGGCTTAATTGTTGTGAGTGAATAGGAGGAAATAGGAGAAAATTAGGAGTATGTTTAATTCAAAATTGTTGTCAAGAGGCTTGAATGTTGGAGAACGTTTGGAAACTCTTTGATAGCCTTTATTGGTTGAATGTGGACTGGCATGTAAGGCTGGGGGTGGCGAATTTTGATAGGTAGTTTGGGGGAATTGGTTAGTCATTTTAGCATTTTGTGCATCCTTGGCATTTTCTTTTCCTCCCAAAGCTCTCCTCTTTGGCCGATTATGTCTTGTGCATTTTGGTGCATTTTGCTTTTGATTTTAGCCTCTTTTGTTAAACTAAATCACATCATTTTACTTCCTTTCATTTTCCTTTTGAAACCAAAACTACAATCTAACTTGTGCATTTTGTGCACTTTCTTTTGGCAAAGTAGTGCTTGGCGAATCTCTTCCACAACTCTCTCCTTTTCTTTCTTTCAATATTGTTCAAATCACTTTTCTCCTACACTCTCTCTTGGCGAAATTTCCATCTCTCCATCTCTCTTTACTTTCTTTTATTTTAAGCCATAAACATTTCTTTTCCATTGAAATCTCTTCCATTTTCTTCTTTTGATTTTAATTCAATCCTTGTTGTTAATACAAATCAACCATAGCCGAATCTTCTTCCTCTCTTATAGTCTTTGTTTTGGCCGAATATTCAAGAGTAGTTTTCTTTGATTTTTGTACAATCGGCTTGAAAGATAGGCTCTTTGGGACTTTGGAAGCGATTGATTTAAGCCCTATATCTCTCTAGCAATCAAAGGTTGGTAAGTCAAAGGGTAAGGATTCTTGTCGATTCATCATTCTTTTGAAAGACTAAGTTTTGGGATTAAAGTGTTGCGGTTTGGCGAATGGCCTTTGTTAATAATTTTAGTATTGGACGATTGTAGGACAAAGTGATCTAGTCGATAGATCGATTTTTAGGAGATAGTTCTTGCGTTGGTGAAAGGTGTGTATCTTACACACTTATAACTTGATTCATATTTGTATATATGTATGTTAAATAACTATTCATGTTGTTAAAGCCGAAATGATGAGTTTTTGAGATGATACCATGATGGTATGAATGAGGATTCGGGTAAGTCCGTTTTGATATGTTGTTAATACATGAGGATTGAAATCATGATCTACAATTTATGAGATTTTGTTATATGATTCATATCAAGGTATATTGACATGATTTGTTTATATTATTGATTCATGTGGGATCAAATGAGTGGAGGGGGCAGTGATATTCGTGTCGACGGACACCAGTGTTTTGGTAACACATTGTGACTACGGTCACCAGAGGTTTGGTACCTCCAGAGGTTTGGCACCTCATAGCGTCTCGTCCCTGTGGATTAATTCCACCGTGGGTTGGCCCCACTTTGAGATATGGGATTAACGCCAGTGATTTGGTATCACACGATGGGTTGGCCCCATCATTTGATTTGTGTCTTGGACACGGAGATTTAGTATCTCCGGTGATTTGGTATCACATATGTGACTTTAAGTCACCGGTGGGTTTGGTACCACGGGGTAGAAAAGGAGTTATGGATGGCTAGGTTGGGTGCATAATACATATATGTTGCTTGTTATAATTTGTGTAAGAATGTGGCATTTACTCGGGAGAGGATTATGCTTTGAGTCTTGGTGACTCACCTTCTCCTTTAATTTTTCAGGTGACTCGTAGATTGCGGACGAGGAACCGGATGGACTCGAGGTGGCCATGCAGTGGACATTTGATATAATGAACTTTAAATTTTAATTATTTTTCTGTTGGTTTGTTTTATTTAAGATGTAATAAGACCTCCTAGAATTATTTTTGTTATTCTTTGCATGTTTTGAATGTTTTGTTTAAACTATTTGATGATGTTAAAATGGATGCACATGTTTTCTCAAATTAAGCATAAAATGTTTTAAAGTGCCATCGGTACATTTGAAGTCTGTAAACAATTTGACTCAATAAATATTTTAAACAAATTAAGTATGGTTTTTAACAAAGAGAATTGAAAATGAAAGGCATTTCAACAAAATTTTGAATCGGTTTTAAAATTGTTTTCAAAATGTTTTCTCTGTAGCAAACCAAATTCGGTCGTAATGTTTGGGCCGGGTTTGGGGTGTTACAAAATTTGTAAAGATTGTCCATTAATTATTAGAGGTAATTGCTTTAAAGTAAATCTTATGTTGTTACCATTTGATGAATTCGACCTCATTCTTGGTATGGATTAGTTGACTACTCATAATGTAATTGTAAATTGTGGGAAGAAATATATTGAGATGAGATGTGAGAATGATGATATTCTTCATGTAGAATCAGATGAGCAAGATAGATCGTCGGTAATAATTTCTCATATGATGGCACAAAGATATCTTAGAAAAGGGTATAAGGCATTTTTGGCCTTTGTAATGAATGATAAAGAGACAGAGTTAAAGATTGAATCAGTGCCGATAGGATGTGAGAATGTGGACGTTTTCCGAGGAATTACCAGATTACCACCGTTAGAGAAGTTGAGTTCAGATTGAGCTAACTCCGTCTTGTACCAATATCCATTACTCCTTATAGAATGGCTCCAACAGAGTTGAAAGAGTTGAAATTCTGATTGCAAGAGTTGATGACAAAGGCTTTGCAAGATCAAGTTGTTCACCATGGGGCGCTCCGATTTTGTTTGTGAAAATGAAAGATGGCACCATGAGATTGTGCATTGATTACCGTCAGCTTAATAAAGTGATAGTAAAGAAAAAGTACCCATTACCTAGGATCGACAATTTGTTTAATCAATTGAAAGGAGCGACCGTGTTCTCCAAAATAGACTTGAGATCAGGGTACTACCAGCTGAGAGTGAAAGATTCAGATGTATCCAAGACTGCCTTTCAAACAAGGTATGGGCATTATGAATTTTTAGTCATTCCTTTTGGGTTGACCAATGCTCCAGCGGTATTCATGGACTTAATGAACCGCATTTTCAGACCATACCTTGACAAGTTTGTAGTTATTTTATTGACGACATACTAATTTATTCCCAATGCGAGAATGAACATGCTGATCATCTACGGATAGTTTTACAGACTTTTCGAGAAAATCAGTTGTATGCCAAATTCAGTAAAAGTAAGTTTTGGCTCAAGGAAGCGGGATTCCTGGGACATATTGTCTCGAGAGATGGAGTCCTAGTAGATCCAAGTAAGATCTCAGCTATAATAGACTAGAAACCACCAAAGAACATCACGGAGATTAGAAGTTTTCTGGGCCTAACTGGCTACTACAGACGATTTTTCAAGGGGTTTTCTATGATTGCAACCCCAATGACTAAATTGTTATAGAAGAATGTGAAGTTTGAGTGGTTGGAAAAATGTCAACAAAGTTTTGAGAAGTTGAAATCAATGCTAATAGAAGCTCCAGTTATAGTACAACCCGAGGCAAGGAAAGAATTCATAATTTATAGCGATGCATCCTTAAATGGATTAGGCTGTGTACTAATGCAAGAAGGCAAGGTAATTGCTTATGCCTCCAGACAGTTAAAGCCTCATGAGAAAAATTATCCGACGCATGATCTTGAATTGGCTGCCATAGTCTTCGCTCTAAAGATTTGGAGACACCATTTATATAGTGAACGATGTTAGATTTTTACCGATCACAAAAGTTTGAAGTACTTGATGACGCAAAAAGAGTTGAACTTAAGACAATGAAGATGGTTAGAATTGATAAAGGACTATGAGTTGGTCATTGATTACCATCCTGGAAAGGCGAATGTGGTCCCTGATGCTTTAAGCAGAAAATCCCTATTTTCCTTGAGAGCATTGAATTCAAAAATATCTTTATTCGATGATGGTTCTATTTTAGCTGAGTTGAGAGCTAGACCAATGTTCCTTCAACAGATCTTGGAGGCTCAGAAAAAAGATAGCGAATTGCAAGTTAAGAGAGCTCAAGTGAGTCAGGTGCTAAATCCAACTTTCGGATTAATTCTGATGGATATTTAATGTTTAGAGATAGAGTTTGTGTGCCAAGAAAGGAGGAGCTTATTCAGAAAATTTTGCACGAGGCACATAACAGATGTTTATCTATACATCCGGGTGGAACCAAGATGTATAATGATTTAAGTAAAAGTATTGGTGGCCGAAAATGAAGAAAGACATTTTAGAATTTATTTCCAAGTGCATGATTTGTCAGCAAGTAAAAGTTGACCACCAAGTACCTTCGGGTTTACTTCATCCTATCTTAGTTCCGAGTGGAAATGAGACCATATCACCATGGATTTCGTAACGGGTTTACCGCTGCCTCCGAACAAGAAAGATGTTGTTTGGGTAGTGGTTGATAGACTCACGAAGTCAGCCTACTTTATACCTGTACGAGTGGATTACTCACTAGACAAGTTGGCAAACTTGTATGTTTCAGAAATAGTATGACTTCACGGAGTTCCCTTATCGATCATATCAGTTAGAGATCCGAGATTCACATCCAGATTCTGGAAGAAGCTACAAGAAGCTTTGGGCACAAAATTGAGTTTTAGCACAGCTTTTTAGCCTCAGACTGACAGTTAGTCAGAAAGGTTAATTCAAGTACTCGAGGACATGCTCAGATGTTGTGTTTTGGAATTCTAAAGTAGTTGGGAAAAGTTTCTCCCATTGGTAGAATTCACCTATAATAATAGCTTTCAGTCGAGTTTAAAGATGGCGCCTTATGAGGCCCTATATGGGCGTAAGTGTAGAAATCATTTGTTTTGGACTGAACTTAAAGAGAACCAAATTCACAAGGTTGATTTGGTTAAAGAAGCTGAAGAGAAAGTGAAAGTGATTCGAGAATGTTTAAAGGTTGTATCAGATAGACAGAAATCCTATTCGGATTTAAAGAGAATAGAGATAGAGTATCAAGTTGGGGATAAAGTTTTCTTGAAAGTGTCACCATGGAGAAAGTCCTTAGATTTGGACAAAAAGGCAAATTAAGTCCACGTTTCATTGGACCTTACGAGATTACTGAGAGAGTTGGACCGGTAGCTTACCATTTGACTTTGCCCTCAGAATTAGAAAAGATACATGATGTGTTTCATGTGTCAATGTTGCGACACTATAGATCAGACCCTTCACATGTAATTACCCCTTCAGAAATAGAGATTCACCCCGACATGACTTATGTTGAAGAACTAGTCAAGATTTTGGCTCGGGAAGTCAAGCAATTGAGGAATAATAGTATTGCCTTAGTAAAAGTATTGTGGCAAAGACATGGAATCGAAGAATCTACATAGGAACCAGAAGAGAGTATAAGAAACCAGTATCCATACCTTTTTGCTGGTAAGATTTTCGAGGATGAAAATCCCTGAGAGGGGGAGAATTATAACAGCTCGATTTAGGGCCTAGTAGGGATAGTGGTACGAGGCCATGAACCCGAGGTGAATTTATGAGTTTTTCAAGTTTATTCCATGTTTTCACGTTAGTATGAAAGTTTTGTAAAGCAATTTTATTAAGTTGAGGTCAATTGGTCCAAAAAGGACTAAATTGTAAAAGTTGCAATATATGAGTTTCTAGAAGCTTGTTGCATGAAATAGCTTTAGAATAATAATTATGAGCCTTTAAATAGCAATTTTCCCAAAAAAATTTTGGACAAAATTGACCTTGAGATGGTGTTAAATAGAATTTTTATGAGGAAGGGCATTTTGGTCATTTGCCTATTAAGTGTTTTAAATGAGAAAAAGATGAGAAAATTCACTCATCTTCTTCCTTGTCTTTAGAAAATTTGAAGACACCATAGCTAGGGTTCTTCATTTTTTTTCAAGCTCATAGTAAGTTCATCTTAGCCCGTTTTTAATATTCTTCGTATTTTTGAAATTCTCGTATTATGAATTAGCTAATTTTAGCTATAAAATGAGCTAAGATGCATGTTCAAAAATTTACCCTTGAATGATATGCTCGTTAAATGATGTTTTATGGAAGTTTAAGAGAGTTTGATGTTAGATAAACATCTTTTCCTTAATGAGTTTCATGAAAAATGATAGTAGGGACCATTTTGTAATAGTTATAAAATTGGTCATACCTACTAAAAATAGTGAGAATTGATGATTGTTATAGAAGATAAAATGATTCAGCTAAGCATGAAGTTAAAGAAAGTTGCATGAAAATCAGTTTATGAGAATTGGGCCAAAAGTGCAAATATTAGATAATATATGGGCAAAATAGTAATTTTGCTAAAATATGAGTTATGTGTTAATTTAGTCAATATGATTATTAAATGATCTATTTATGATTATAGATCAAGAAAAACGAAGCCCGGATCGAAACCGAGGCAAGAACAAAGTTGTGGACTAAATTGCATATCTACATACATTTTGTATATTGAGGTAAGGTTGTATGATTTCTAAGCTTTATGATTTTTATCATTAATTTGCTTAGTATAATGTACAATAATTGTATGAAATGATCATGTTATGTTCAAGCAAGAAATCATGATAATAAGTACGAGCAAGTCCCGATTGAAGATGAATTTCCCAGGATACTCGATCTACCACACAAGATATCATGTAAGTCCAAGGCAAGCTTGGCATTGATCAAGATATCATGTTAGTCCAAGGCAAGCTTGGCATTGATCAAGATATCATGTAAGTCCAAGGCAAGCTTGGCATTGATTAAGTTAGCAAGCAAGTTATCATGTAAGTCCAAGGCAAGCTTGGCATTGATCAAGATATCATGTCAGTCCAAGGCCAGCTTGGCATTGATCAATTTAGCAATCAAGTTATTATGTAAGTCCAAGGCAAGCTTGGCATTGAGTATGAAACACCCCAAACCCGGCCCACAAGCCCCGACCGGATCTGACATGTTCCTTAAGAAAACTTAGCTTTATCTCATTTCATCTTCTTATAAAACATGACGATTTTAATAAAAACAGGTTTGTATCTTTATCGAGTTGAAAACCAAGATACCGTTCAAGTTTGTATTTCATTAAAACGCTTACTTTATATCTAAAAAATTAAAAGATTTGCCCGATTCTAGAGCTCATTAGGTTGAAAACGTAAGTTGAGTAGGTGATAAAACATTTGAAGTTTCTTTAAGAAAAATGTTTAATTACTTGTTTGTTGTTTATCGTATGGAAATAAAATTTAATACGCAAAATTAAGCAGTTAAGTAATGGCCTTATTACATCTTAAAACCAAAATAAATCCCGAAAGAAAATATACTAAAGAAAATGAAAAGTGTTCCATTATATGAAACCCAAAATTTTGCTGAGCATGGCCACCACATAGTCCCTGCCGACCCGGTCCATTGCACTATGTATCACCTGCAAAATGTTGGCCCACGAAGGGTGAGTCAACAGACTCAATGTGTAACAACCAACACAGGTTCCCAATCGATTATAGCCTATATTATAACATTTTGGGCAAAGCCCATCCAGAATCATTATCGACCATAAGCCCATATCACAGCGTATTAAATCACATGTATATAAAACAATGATGCAACCCGAACACACCTAGATATCCAACCTCTACACACCACCCGTACCTGCCAATCACACCGTGGGGATTACTAAATCGACCCTCCATCCGCTACACACCCTCGAAGGCGATCAGCTGCAATCAAGCGCTCATCGCCTTTAATACGTCGCATAGCCAGGAAAATGTGACAACGTCCATCGAATCATAATATTGTGACATGAGTCACCGAATAATATGGTAAAACCACGGAACACTTCCCTTTTCATTATAACCCTCGTGCAACATACATACTAACGGTATCATGCTATATGCTTATCCCAAGCCCATACCGAAACACGCATGCTTTCATATCAATGATTGTAACCATTTGTAAACAAGGGTTAGATATAACGATTGAACGAACTGTACCAATGAATGGTACCCTTAGCCATGATTAATCATAATCTTGTTAACACATATTTAATATTATTAATCTATCGGGAAAAGTGTGGGGTTACACACCTGATAATACTGAGAACCACTCTTTCGATACTAACACTTCCACTTGCGAGGATCACAATGATTTGCTTATCCCTTTCGATCTTTGGCCCACAACCCGGTGGCTAATCACGCATCTGCAAACCGAACGTTTCTTGAATCTAGGGTAGGAACTACCCCTTTCTCTCCTTCACTGGTACTTGCATCCATCGAATATCACTTAATCAGAAACCCGGTTAATCGACACGTAAAAATCTAAACGAATCACATATATAACTTAACTGAATATCCTTACCAAAATGGATCCAAATCCCGAAGACTCCTCTTTTGCCTTTGTCGAACCCTTCCTATAACACCACAGTTAGAATCGGCTAACACTAGAAAATATGGCCTTTGGTGAATGGCATTATTCCCCTTACCTTAACCGATCAAATCCCAAGAGCTTCTCCTTCTAATCGTCGGCTACAAAGATCACGAAACCCACCTTCATGGTTATGCCAAAAGAATAAAAGGGATTAGTGTCCTTGATTTCGGCTAACCAAAGGGAAAAGAAGGAGAGACTGAATGATAATTAACCCTTACCGTAATATTGATAACAATCGAACACCTTTATTGGAAACATAGAGAGATTCAGCCACAACAGAGAAGGAAATAGAAAAGGAAACAATTTCAAAAGGGGTAGAGATGAAATCGGCTATGGAGAGTGATGGCAAAAGATGTGGGATTCGGCTTTAGTGACAAGTGAGCAAATCGATTAAGGTCTTAGCAAATGGAAAAAAGGTTTCTTCGACTTTTGAAGATGGAAGATTCGATGCAGAGAAGAAGGAAAAGAGGCTGAAGTCTTGTATGGTTTCGATTCTAGTTGGAATGAGAGGGTAGGTTTCAGCTTTTAGAGAGTGAATGAAGAAGAAAAAAAAAGATGAAGAGAAGATGCTCAAATGGTTCTTTCACTTTCGGCTTTTGGTCAAAAGAGAAGAAAAGGGTGCAAGATTTCGACAAAAGCAGAGATGAGAAGAAAGTTTTCAAAAAGGAGAAAAATGGCCACTCACTCACCTTATTTCGGCACCTAAAGCCCCTAGCATAGACACTCCTCCCCTCGGCCGGAAATGCCACACCAAGACCCCTCCATTCGGCCAACTCCTTTTCTCTCTATCAGATTCCTTCTTTTCCTCCTATTTCTTCTCTTTTCCACTCATTCAAATGAGTTTGAATGAGTCAACACTTATCTCCCTTCTTAATCGAATTTTCAAGTGCCTTGACCAGATCCAATGCTCATCCATTCAGAGTCTCTGTGCCGTCCAACTCTGCACTCCCCTTGATGCAAAAGAACCTTCAAAAAAAACTTCCCTTACTGCTCGAACCTATGCCCCCTTCTCACTCCCTGAGGCGTCACTCTCCTGTGCTCTAAGTGGCGCCTCCCTTGCCACTTTACCAGCTGAGTTCTTGTGTCATAACCCATACGTAAATTTTCCTTAAGGCCTAGCTTCCTTAGCTCTCCCTTAAAGGTTTAAAGTCCAATATTTCCCTAAGGCTTCTACCTATACCCCAAAGTTCCCAAAGCCCCCAAACACACACAAACAGCACACTAAGCATGCTACTACATAAATATGAGTTAAAATGCATAACCCCTAAATCTTGGATATTACAGTTCTACCCCCTTAAAAATAATTTCAGCCCCTAAATTACCTAGCTAAAATAGGGGAGGGTATTGCTGTCACATTGCTTCCTTCGGCTCCCATGAAGCTTCTTCCGATCCATGGTTCCGCCATAACACCTTGACTAGAGGAATGACTTCCTCCGTAACACCTTCACATCTCGTTCCAGAATCTGAATCGGCTCTTCCTCGTAGGACAAATCTGGTCTCAACTCCACTTCTTCAACTGGCACTACATGAGATGGGTCCAATCGGTATCGCCGTAACATCGAGACGTGAAACACATCATGCATCTACTTTAATTCTAAAGGCAATTTCAACTGGTACGCCACTGGTCCAACCTGCTTCAAAATTCGATAAGGTCCTATAAACTTGGGACTTAACTTTCCCTTGCGACCAAATCTCATCACCTTCTTCCACGACGAAACTTTCAGAAACACCTTATCTCCCACAGCAAACTCTATCTCTTTCCGCTTGAGATCTGCATACGACTTTTGTCTGTCATACGCCTCCTTCAACCGTGCCCGAATCACTCTAACCTTTTCTTCCGATTCTACCACAATCTCCGGACCCAAAACCTGACGTTCCCCTAATTTTGTCCAACACGTAGGAGTACGACACTTCTGTCCATACAGTGCTTCATACGGTGCCATTTGAATACTTGCTTGATAGTTGTTATTGTATGCAAACTCCGCTAAAGGCAAGAACTCCTCCCAGCTTCCTCTAAAATCTATCACGCAACCCCTCAACATATCCTCTAACACTTGAATTACCGTTCGGTGGCCATCATTGCGGATGAAATGCCAGATGAAGTCTAACTTGGTGCCCAAATGTTCGATGCAAATGCTTTCCAAAATCGAGACGTAAACCTCAGATCCCTATCCGAGATAATCGACACCGATGCCCCGTGCAGCCTCAAAATTTCTGCTACATACAACTTTACCAACATCTGCAGAGAATAGTCAACCCGCATTGGTATGAAATGTGCAAACTTTGTCAACTGATCCACTATCACCCATACCGAATCCTTCCCAATAGGCGTAAGGGGAAGCCCACTAACGAAGTCCTTTGTAATTCTCTCCCACTTCCACTGCGGAATCTTTATTGGCTGAAGCAATCCCGAAGGTACTTGGTGTTCAGCTTTAACCTGTTGACACGTTAAGCACTTCCCCACAAATTCACGTAACTTCCGCTTTGCACAGTGCCACCAAAACTGATCCCGTAGATCCCTATATAACTTACTTCCTCTAGGATGCATAGCATAAGGGCTACTATGCAATTCCTGAAGAATTCTCTGCCTTAACTCCTCATTCTTTGGCATACAGACCTTGCCCGAAAAACATAGCACTCCATCACTATTTACACCATGGTCTTCCAATTCACTATTCTTCACTTGCAGTAGCTTAGCACTTAGTTCACCATCTACCAACTATTTTTCTCTCACCTGACTTAACCATGTCGGCTTCACCTGCAACTCTGCTAGCAAACTTCCATCATCATAAAGGCTAAGATGTGCAAACATCGCCCTCAGATCCGACACCACTTTCTGACTTAGGGCATCTGCCACTACATTCGCATTGCCCGGGTGATACTCTATTGAACAGTCGTAGTCTTTCAACAACTCCACCCACCTTCGCTGTCTCAAATTCAGCTCTTTCTAAGTTAACAAATATTTCAAACTCTTGTGGTCTGTGTAGATCACCGACCTTTTTCCATACAAATAGTGCCTCCACACTTTTAGAGCGAATACTATCATAGCCAACTCCAGGTCATGCGTCGGGTAGTTAACCTCATGTGGCCTTAATTGTCGAGACGCATAAGCGACCACCTTCCCGTCTTGCATTAAAACACATCCCAATCCTGTGTGAGAAGCATCACAATACACCACAAAGTCTTTCCCTACCTCAGGCTAAAACAAAACTGGAGCCTCTATCAATACCTTCTTAAGCTTCTCAAAACTCTCCTGCTGCTTATCCGCCCACACGAAAGGCACCTCCTTTCTCAACAACTTCGTCAAAGGTGCTGCTATCGATGAGAACCCTTCAACAAATCTCCTATAATAGCCTGCTAACCCCAAGAAACTGCGAACCTCTACCACAGACTTAGGTGGCTTCCAATCTAGCACTGCCTCGATCTTTCGAGGATCCACCCTTATCCCTTCCGCAGACACCACATGACCCAAAAATGCAACTTCCTTCAACCAAAATTCGCACTTGCTAAACTTGGCATATAACTTCTTCTCCCTTAACACCTGCAATACTACCCGGAGTTACGCATCATGCTCTTCCTCGGACTTGGAATATACCAGAATGTCGTCTATAAACACAACGACGAACTGATCCAAGTAGGGTTGGAAAACCTAGTTCATCATATCCATGAACGCAATTGGGCTTTCATCAATCAACAAACATTACTAAGAACTCATAATGTCTCGTATCTAGTCCGAAAAGTCATCTTATGGATATCTGCTTCCTTCACCTTAAGCCGATGATATCCCGACCTTAGATCTATTTTTGAAAATACCGTAGCCCCCTTGAGCTGATCGAACAAGTCATCTATCCTCGACAATGGGTACTTATTTTTGATCGTCAACTTATTCAACTGTCGGTATGTAACACCCCTAACCCGTATCCGTCACCGAATTAGAGTTATGAGGTATTACCAAATGAAACACAACTCGTAATAAGCATTTATATATATATTTAATAATAAATCATATCACATTACAACAATTTTATACATAGCCTTAATAACATTATAACATACGCATGTCCTTTGTAATCACATTTAATATTTATGTACAAAAGATCAATTCATAATATAACAAATTCGCATGTTTTATAATCAAACCAAAGTACATATCTTGAATCATTCAAACAAAATAAAGTTGTATACTTTGCCATTACAACCCAATCATATTAACCTATGTATTTTCGAACATATAATCATCTTATGCCTAGTATGCATTAAGACATCCATTAATTGAATATTGTTAATTAACCATTATCAAACTTACTATATACTTAGTCATTTTAGTATATCATTAACCAAATAAACCACATATCTAATCATTCATTTTGTATGCCATTTGAATATCATACTATTTATCTTAGATAACTTATATAGCATATCCATCATTTAGATAGGTAAATGGTGCTCCTAATCATGCTTCCTTTCAAAACCAATAAATACACACATATATATAATGTATATATATTCGACTTTAGTCCATTTAATAAACAGATCAACCCATCACACAATGCTCAACACATAAACATTTACATATCACTAAACCGAGTTCAACATGTCCAAATTATAACATCATGCTTACTTACCTATCATGAACTTATACCATAAACAATATGCATAAGTATAAACTCATTTCCAATGACCATCACAACCAAAAACATGGAACCCAAATCAATTAAAAGAAGATAAGCCATTTTCACATGGCCACTTTTCCACCTTTTACTTTGCTATACATGCCATATATTAAAATTTTCAACTTAGTAAAATACCAAAGGAAGTCGTCGATAGTGTGAGTAGTCCTGCTAACGATCCCCGAGCTCGTAACGTATATTCAAATCTATAAATAGAATGAACAAGAATACACACGAGACTAAGCTATTAAAGCTTAGTAAGTCTTAAGAAAACTTAACAAATCAATTGAATAATCAATCAAATTAAACCGACAATTTGTAACATTAATTTATTTACATAACACATATGAATTATTATAGCCAAATGCCTATATCCTTTCATAGTCAAAACATTTATCATTATCTACTTTAAAAGTAGAACATATCAAATGCACATTGATTAATAATTATACATATGTATACCTCCATATACAACCAAATAACAATTTCCATATAAATATGCATAGTAAGCCCACATAACCGAATGTATGCATTAATGTAATCTCACATATCCAAAATATATATGTATATATTTCACATGACCAAATGAATATAGACAAAATTCCATTTAAGAATATATAAACAAAAATTTTCCACATAATCGAAGATGCGAATATACAAACACATTACCTATCACTTACGATTCGACATGGATCACATATAACATGTACTTATGTAAATACATACCTTATGGTCGGAATTAATCTAATTCATTTAAATAAGCTTTAGCTCATTCAATGGCCACCATCACTCAATCATTTCATAAACATAAACTCGTATTATAGATCACCGGTATAAAACCTGCTAGGCATAAGCCTGAATTACACACCGGCACTAAGCCTGCTAGACCAGAGGTCTGATATTCATTCACCGACTATAAGCCTGCTAGACCAAAGGTCTGATATGTAATCACCGGCACAAGGCCTGCTAGGCATTTAGCCCGATATAAATCACCGGCACAAGGCCTGCTAGGCATTAAGCCCGATATAAATCACCGACACAAGTCCTGCTAGGCATTAAGCCCCGATATAGATCACTGGCACAAGGCCTGCTAGGCTCGAAGCCCGAATATATCACCGGTACTAAGCCTGCTAGGCACGAAGCCCGAATATGTCAACGGCACTAAGCCTGCTAGGCACAAAGCCCGAATATGTCACCGGCACTAAGCACGCTAGGTATGAAGTCGAATATGTCACTAAGCACTAAGCTCAGTAGGCACGAAGCTCGAATATGAACACATTCAACCTTCGATACACATTACTTAGTATTAAAATATCAACCATCTCATATTCTTCATTTTCCTTTCACCTATTAATCCAACATACATATTCACATTACATTAACCAAATTAAATTCACTTTAAACTCATACTCCACATTCGGCCCACATGTATATTTATACTTTAAGATTTCTCACACGAATCATTTCATATATAGAACCTTTTACTCATTTCGAACTTATTGTACGAACATTCAAATAACACATATCATTCAATAACCTATCCGAATCGAATATTACACTTAGCTAAATTCGGCTAATTCATATATAATTATGATGATTCCAATTTTCAACATATACTAAATTACGTAAATAATTTACGATGATTATTTGCTTAGAAACTTACCTCAAATATCGATTTGACAAAAAAACCGGCTATTCGATAATTTTCATTTTTCCTCGATCCAAGTCCGTTTTTCTTTGTTCTTGATCTAAACATGTTCAAATTAAGCTCATTCAAACACATTTCTATTCGATTTAATCCCAAAACACATAAATGGGCAAATGACCCAGTTTGCCCCTAATATTTCACACTTTTACAAATTAGTCCCTATTGCACAAAACACAAAATACATCAAATTTCTTCATACCCAAGCTATGCCCAATTTTACCCATGACTATACAAGCCCATATAATTCATTAATTTCATATTTTAGTCCCTCAAACTATTTTTTAATTAAGTCCTAATTACTCAAAATCATCAAAAACTCCAATACAACATATGTTAATCTAACACATATTTATCATAATATATCCTCAAACAACATAAACAACAAACTATCATCAATGGCTCAACTCAAAATATTCATCAAACTCAAAAATTAAAGTATGGGTGTTGAAGATTTCTAATCAACGATCTCAAAAACGTAAAAATTATCAAAAAGTGAACAAAAACGAACCTTGATTGAGCTTGAATAAGAGCCAAAACCTAGCTTGGTTTCTTTCTTTTTTCTTTTCTTTGTTATTCGGCATGGAAAGAAAGGAAATGGAACTGTGGCTTTCTTATTTTATTATTATGTCATTATAATTTATAATATGTCATTATTATACATTAATATATATTTTTAATATAACAAATAATATATAAAACATATAATGATGGCATGTTGCCGTCCACTACATTTGAAAATGGGCTATTTGCCCTTTAAGGATTCCATATTAAAAGGCCACTATCAACTAAGCACTTTACACTATAGTTTGTAACTTTTATATTTTACGCGATTAAGTCCTTTTATTTAATCGGACACCTAAACAATAAAATTAAGTCACGAAAATTTAACACAAACAAATTCACACATAATAAATACGAAAAATAATTTTAAAATATTTTTCGGTGTTAGATTTGTGGTCCCGAAACCAATTTTTCGATTAGGGTCAAAATCAGACTATTACAACTCTCCCCCCTTAGGGATTTTCGTCCTTGAAAATCTAACCAGAAAATAGATTAAGGATTTGCTTTCATAGTATACATTTTAAATCCTCGTATAACTTCGGATTTCAAATCTTTCAAATCTCACAACTGAAATTCTGATCTGACTTTCATTGTACATCATCTCTAGCTAAGACTGTTTATAACTGTATTAGTTTGTTTTCATTTTCTATTCAATTTCTCTGACAATATTAATCCCGTGGATCATATTTTCACAGAGCTAGATCTTGAAATAGCAGAGTTCAATAACTGCTTATAACAACAACCGTCCATTCTATAATCAACAAAATCAGAAATATCACATTTTACACTCATCATCGATATCATATCTCGGATTGTTGTGCATCTTGTTATTCCCCAAATTCGAATCTTTCTCTAACATTAACACTTTAAACTCTTATAGTCATCAAATATATCACATAACTCTTTTATGCGACTTTAATCGTATAGCATTACAA
The DNA here is from genome assembly GCA_025506655.1 of Gossypium rotundifolium. Taxonomy (NCBI): domain Eukaryota; kingdom Viridiplantae; phylum Streptophyta; class Magnoliopsida; order Malvales; family Malvaceae; genus Gossypium; species Gossypium rotundifolium. Next base: position 51,832,376 of record CP106734.1, read on the forward strand.
AATATCTCTACACATTCCTAAATTTGAACACATTTTGAATCATAACCGATTGCAATAACTCAAAAGGTACCGATGCTTGGCTTTTACTTCTCGATGACTAAAAATTTGAAACAAAGTCGATATGTCTTGTACCGCACCACAAATAGAACTGTTTTAAATCATCATACATATTCATACTACCGGATGAAGCAGATAACCGATCGTTGTAAGCTTCGTTCAAAATCGTCTAAATTAACTCTAAATTTACTCTAAACACATATTCGGTCTCTGAACCTCAAACACTTATTTCTATCAATTCGGAATTCAGATTCAACATTTATTTCACACTAAGCTTGCTTTGCTAACAATTCATTGTCAACTTTCTGAGTATCAAAAATTTGTTGAACAAATAGCTTTTAATTCGGCTATTATCGAGCCATCATCAGATATCACCATATACGCATTCATTGCACACAAACATGACATTTCTCACCGAATAGATAGTGACGCCAAATTTTTAATGCGAACACAATAGTTGCTAACTCCAAATCATGTGCCAGGTAGTTCTTTTAGTGTGACTTTGACTATCTCGAGATATAAGCTATAACTCTGCTTTCCTACATCAAAACATAACCCAGACCACTCAAAGATACATCACTGTAAATAGCAAATTCTTTACCCAATTCTAGCTAAATTAACACTGGAACTTCTTTCAATAGATTTTTCAACTGATCAAAACTTTTCTGATACTTTTCTGACCACTTGAACTTAACTTCTTTCTGTAACAACATCGTCATAAGTGTTACGATCATAGAGAAACCTTTCACAAACCGTCTGTAATAACCATCAAGTCCCATTAAAAAAAAACTTTGAACTTTGAAGATATTTTTCGGAGGTTTCCAATTAAGTATAGCTGAAATTTTACTCGGGTCAACCCGAATACCCGATGTGGATACAACATAACCTAGAAAACTATCTTCGCGTAACTAGAATTCACATTTCTTGAATTTCACATATCTTTATTTATCTCATAAAGTCTCGTAACACAAATCTCGGATGTTCGGCTTCATCACGGGAATAAATCAAAATGTCATCTATGAATAATTCCACAAACCGATCAAGATACTATCTGAAGATTCGATTCATCAAATCCATAAAATAGTAGGTGCATTAGTAAGTCCGAAAGACATAACCAGAAACTTATAATGTATGTACCTCGTTCAGAAAACATACATTAGAGTCTTTAAGAATACAAATTCTTCTTTCAAACCATCCTTCAATTAATACAAGTACATTCAAAGTTTGTTTCCAATTCATAGGTAGATTCAAACACATATTTCCCAATTAACTTTTCAATCAAATAATTCTAATTATATTAACTACTGAATCAGTCTTTTCAAAGAAATCTTTCTTCTCATTAGAAGGATGACCCTAGACATATCTTTGTACAATTTAGTCTTGATCTTCTATCATTTTCACTTTTATCACTGTCGAACTTTCACGAGAACTAGAAAAGCATTTATAGTAAATCTGTCTCATATATTAATCATTGAGACTCTGAATTCTACTAAAATCACTTTATCCAAATAAAAATCATTGAGCCTTACTAGGAACAATGTCCAACTCCTATAATGAATATTATCTCAGCTGTTAATGAAGCATTTGAACACAGAAAAGAATCAAATATGATTTAAATAGCAACCATTGTAGAAACACATCTTCTATAACTCTAAGGGAATCCGAGGTAAGGAATTAGATCTCTCATCACAATAGTGTATTTTAAGTCGTATGTTTACCCCAATATTCCGCTTATTTTTGCTATATGCATAAATATGAAATAAGTATGATTATATTATGTTTTGAGGGTAAATGGCATGAAAATTTGATTTGATATGTATGTGCATGGGCATATGGGTATATTTGATAAAGGAGGAAGTATTCGGTGGTTTTACCACATTTCCGTGACTTCGGTCACATATTTGACTCCGGTGACTTTGGTCACATATTTGACTCGGTGACTTTGGTCACATATTTGAATTCTATGACTTTGGTCACATATGTGAATCTGGTGACTTTGGTCACGTATTTGAAAAATTATAATCGTAATAGACATAGTCACTCGAGAGGAAGACATTTTGAATTTGGTCCAAGGAAACAAGTCGATAGTTGAATATAAAGTAGAATTTTTGCGACTTAGCCATTATGCCGGAGGATAGTGGCTACTAATATGAACGGTGTATCGATTTGAAGATGGACTTAGAGACTAATTGCAAGTGATGATTGCTCAAGACCGTGAAAGAGATTTTGCAATCTTAGTGGAAAGGGCAAGAATTATCAAGAGGCTAAACTGAATGAGAGATGTAACCGGACAGAGGCCAGAGCAAGAATAAAAGAAGCTTTGGGTCTTCAGGGTCGTCCGGGAATTTTCAAAAGAAACCAAGAAGTGATGGTCCGCGAAATCAATAGACTGCTATGGGAGTACAAAATCATACTTGTTCTCAATGTGGAAAAATGCACTCGGGAGAATGCTGGAAAAAGACCGGCGGATGTTTCAAGTGCGGTTCGAAGGATCACATGATCAAGGATTGCCCGATGAATTCGGAGAAGAACCGTCAAAGAAGTCGAGGTACTAATCAGCCGGAGGTGGACAAAATGATAAGGGTCATGGTCCAAATGGAAGGGCAATGGTTCCAGAAGGTCGCGGAACTTCAAGCAGAGGCAGTGGTAGCTCTGAGGCGAGACAACCAAGTTTGGTGTATGCAGTTCGTCGCAGAGAAGACAGTGATGCACCTAATGTTATCACGGGTATGTTTTTGATTTCTGGGTTGCCCTTTATTGCTTTGATAGATATAGGGTCAACTCATTCCTATATCGCTAGTGAAGTATCCGAACTTTGCATGTGACTTCAAATCGCATACTAGGAAGATGATCGTATTTTAGTCCTCTCAGATGACAAAGAATTGTAGACAAACTTTTAAGGAAGTGCCTTTAGAAGTTCAAGGGATACAATTTTTGACTGATTTAATGGAGTTGCCATTCAGAGAATTCGACCTAATCTTAGGCATGGACTGGCTTGTGAAGTACCGTGCAAATGTGGATTGTGCTGCTAAGAGAATGTCCTTAAGAACTTTTGATGACAAGGAAGTTGTAGTGATGGGCTAGAGACTAACTACTTATCTAATGTAGTATCCGCTTAAGGCGTAAAAGATGGTTAGAAAGGGATGTGAAGCCTTCCGATGTTGGTGAGTGCATGGAAGTGGGAGAGAATCACCATGGACTTTGTTAGTGGGCTTCCTCTTACGCCTACTAAGAAAGACTCAGTATGGGTGATAGTGGACCAATTGACGAAATCGCACATTTTATTCCGTTCGGATTGATTACTCTTTGCGAAAATGGGGAAGCTATATGTGGTGAGATTGTGAGATTGCATGGAGTGCCGTTGTCGATTATTTGGATAGAGATCCGAGATTTACGTCGCGATTTTGGAAAGCATTGCATCGATTTGGGCACCAGATTGGAATTCAAGACGGCATTTCATCCTCGGTCGGATGGTCGATCTGAAAGAGTAATCCAAATCTTAGAAGATATGTTAAGGGATGTGTGATAGATTTCAAGGAAGTTGGGAGGAATTCTTACTGGTTGGCGAATTTGCATGACAACAACAGCTTCAATCGAAGATATCGATGGCACCATATGAAGCACTATATGGATGAAAGTGTCGCACTCCCACGTGTTGGATGAATTAGGGAATGTCGATTTTGGGTCCAGAGTTAGTGGCTAAATCCAGAAGAAAAGGTTAAAATAATTCTGCTCGGTTAAAGGAAGCATCCGATGACAAAAATCGTCTGCCGATCTTAAGAGTAAAGAAATAGAGTATGCGTTGGGAGATCAAGTTTTCCTAAAGGTTTCACCTTGGAAAAAGGTGATGAGATTTGGACGCAAAGGAAAGCTAAGTCCCAGGTTCATTAGACCTTATCGAGTTTTGAAGCGGGTCGGATCTGTGGCATATCAGTTAGATTTACCTTCGGAATTGAAGCAAATGCATGATGTATTCCATGTTTCAATGTTACACCGTTACCGGTCAGATCCATCTCATGTAGTGCCAGTTGAGGAGGTGGAATTAAGATCAGACTTGTCATATGAAGAGGAGCCAATTCAAATCCTAGAGCGAGATGTAAAGGTTATACGGAGAAAGTCAGTTCCTCTCGTCAAAGTATTATGGCGTAACCATGGATCAGAAGAAGCTTCGTGGGAGGCAGGAGGAAAGGATGCAACAACAATACCCTCACTTATTCGGCCGGTGTAATTTCGAGGACGAAATTATTTTAAGGGGTAGAAGCGTAACATCCTCGATAATTAGGGGTTATGCATCTTACTTAATTGAATGATGTTGCATGCTTAATTATTATTAATTGTATTTTGGAAGTTATTTGAGCTTCATTAATTAAGTGAATGCTTAGTAAAACTTTTAATTTCTAATAATTAAGAGAGAGAGCTAAGCAAATTAGGCTTTAAGAATTAATGACAAGAGGTTTCTAGCATGAATTGAGTAATTGGCAAGGTGGTTAAGATGCATGGATGTGTGCTTGAGGAGAGAGGTTGAATCTCTAGCTAGCATAAGGGAGGATTTTATTTTTGTTTTCTTCCTATAAGTGTCGGCCAAGAACCTTCTAGAGTGGATGAGTACTCTTTTAATTTTGGCTATTTGACCATGTGGAAAGGAAGCTAGGAACTTATGGTATGGAATCATAAGTTGATGATAAGATGAGGGGACAAAAGGCATAATATTGGGCAATGTTTTGGGAGTGTGTTCATGGTCATTTGACCATGAACCTAGACAACATAAGGGGCTAGAGGGTGGGTTAATTGTGTAGCAAATTTTGGATATGATGGGGAAGAAACAAGGAGGAAAAGGGGATGATGTTGGCTAGGTTGACCAAAAATTTAGTGTAGCCATTAGGGTGCTAGTTGGCCAATAATCCTAGCAAATTGTCTATCTTTTCTCCCTTATCCAAAACCTTTCCCCTAAACCGAAACTATCATTGGCATTTGGTACAAGTTTGCTTTGTTTTCGCATTGGTATTTTTGACCAAATAGGTACCTTTATTTCATCTTTTCCTCTCAAAATTTTATCTCTTTTGATGCCAAAATATTGTCACTTTTGAAGTCACTTCTTTTCTTCCTCTTTAGTGCCGAATTTAACTTTCACCAAATGCCTTCTCTTTCATTTTCTTTTCTTTCTTTTCATTCTATTTTCTTTCTCTTCCCTCTCATAGCCGAAACCACAAAAGATCAAGCACCATTTTCTTCTTCATTTCTCCTCTTGGCCGAATGCACCTAAGCCCCAAAACCAATCTCCTTTCTTTTGATCTTTCTCTTTTCTTCCTTTTCTTTTCCTTCTCATTTTGTTTTCTTTCTTTCTTTCTCTATAGAAAATATTTTCTTCTAAACCAAGAATCATCAATCCTTTTCTTATTTTTCTTCAAGACCGAATCATATTCTTTTTCAATCTCCTTTCTCATTTTCTTTTATTGAAAACCAAACTATTATATACTAAAATCACTATCTTTTTCTTTTATCTTTTGTCCAAGCCGAATCATCAATCCTTCTATTCTTTTGTTTAGGCCGAATCTTCAAGTGAGTAAGTAAAACTTTCTACCATCGTTTTCATTATTTATTTCTTTTTACTTTAGCAAATTTAGAAACATGATCTCTTATTTTCTCTCTAGGTAGAATCCTTGGAAAGGATTTTCAAGGATCCTTGTTGAAGAAGACTTTTAAGTAATCTTAGGATCATCTAAGGTAAGATTATTCCTTTTGGTTATATCAAATCTTTTTGAATGGATTGCTAATCAACGTTATTTTAGAGGCGATTTAAGATCAACAAGATAGGTAAGAAAAGAGCCGACTGAGTGTTTGGAAGAGAGGAGGTGTTCCTTTACCATCGAACTACAAACGAAGAAATTCAGATCGGCGATTAGAGATTTTCCACGGGTTGTGGACCCTCCGCTAACGAGGATCGATTATTTGAAGTAGTCGTATAACCGAACCACTTTACGTTGGTGGAATATCGTGGTTTTGATCCATCTAGTGGAGAAAACCACAAATAATCGCTGCTCGAGAATCCGAGGGTAAGAATTAGATCTCTCATCAATAAATATAGTTTTGTTAACAATAGTGTATACTAACCAAGTCATTAATTAATTAGGTGTTGTGAACGAGAGGGTATTGTTCTCACCGTCACAAGGTGTGTAACCTTACATTAAAATTCCATAGATCTATATTTTAAAAAGTGATTTTATGACAATATGTTTGTTTGTGGTTACCAATCATTGGTATACAAAATTCGTGAATGTTTACCCCAATATTCCGCTTATTTTTGCTATATGCATAAATATGAAATAAGTATGATTATATTATGTTTTGAGGGTAAATGGCATGAAAATATGATTTGATATGTATGTGCATGGGCATATGGGTATATTTGATAAAGGAGGAAGTATTCGGTGGTTTTACCACATTTTCGGTGACTTGGTCACATATTTGACTCCGGTGACTTGGTCACATATTTGACTCCGGTGACTTGGTCACATATTTGAATCCGTGACTTGGTCACATATGTGAATCTGTGACTTGGTCACGATTTGAAATTTGGACTTGATCGGTGACTTGAATATATCTGTTTGGTGGCTTTGCCACAATATTATAATGCGATGTGCATGTTGACCGTAGAAAGCGCCTTAGATGGTGTGTAGCGGATGGAGGTCGATTTAGTAATCCCACGGTGTGTTGGTTGGTACTGGTGGTGTGTAGCGGATGGATATTTAGGTGGGCGGGCTTGCATTTCATTTCATGTACATAACCATGTAATATTGAATGATTATTATTTGATCTCGCTATGATATGGGCTTTTGGGCTAAATATGAGCTAAATGGGCCTTTGGGCTAAATATGTGTTAAATGGGCCTATGGCCATATGTGAAATTTTTTGGGCTTAAAGCATATGATAAAATGGACTTTTTAGTGTATGTGTTATACATTGAGTTTATGACTCACCCTTTTGTGGGATAAACTTTTCAGATAATTCATAGTGCGATGGATGAATTGACAAGGATTTCGAGGTGGCGTTGCTCGTATCAAGTATTGTGGAGATTTCCCAAATTAAACTTATTAATTTAAATTTTATTACTTAGACTTTATTTTGGGTTTGCTATTTTTGTAATAAGGCCACTATAAACTACTTTTAGATTTTGTGTTTGGATTTATTTTAAATTCGCCATGAACAACTATCAATTAAATAACTAAATGGTTAGGAATGTACCAATTGCACTCTCACTTTTTAAGTCGAAATTATAATCGTAATAGACATAGTCATCTCTGTCAAATAGGTATCTCTTGCAAATAATCACATGGAGTCATAAAATATCGCAATAGCAAAATTTCATAATTTAGAGTTATACAGGATATCGACAATTTACAAATCATATAGAATGATATTAGTTAGATGATATCCCAGAATATCCAGAAAGATCAATGTTGTTCATAAATACTAAAATCCACAGTAACAGAAGTAATATAATCTTCACATATTCTCAACAGAGAAATAACCAATATGAATGAATATTAGTCTCATGCTGATTTTACCGTTGACTTTCATATCCACACAATGGAATCATAATAACTGCCCGACTATAACCATTGCATTTAATCATTAATACAATTCAAACATCAATCCACGCCTAATTTATCATCGAAATTTCCATATTATCCCATCACTAACAAAAATAAATTCAGAAAGCTTTCGTTAATACTCTAATTAGATAACATATTTGAATAAGTCATTTAATCGAGTTAACTTCTTCTTTACTTGAGAACTTTGCAAAATCTGAATAATCTTCTTAATCGCCCAATATCTCTTTTAATCGTCTTCATTTCGATTCATGCCCTTCATTGTCTTCATTCATTCTCTTTTCCGACCACATTACTAATCTTTCAAACACGAATTTCTAAAACTTCACATTAATAAGCTCTTTTTTTTATTCCAACTCTTCTAATAAAATTGCAACATTTTTATGACAAGGGGGTGAGGGTAATAAAGTCTCAAATTTAACTCTCACATAATTGCACATAATACATACTATCACAAATAGTCAGTTCATTTCTAATTTCACATTCTTAAATTATTTAATATTCTTTTTTTTTAATCACTTTTATTATTAACACATTGTTCATATACCAACTCAAACCTCCATTTCACAGCCAGAGCATTTCAGATAGCAATCATAACTCAAATATCATATCTCATATGCTCACATAATTACCACATTTACCAATAACAACATATCATAAAATTTGATTCTTACCTTTATGAGTCTCAACTTATTATCAAAACATCTCCACTCAATTATTTGAATAATTACTTTTGTACTGTCAGAATTAGCTCAGTTGAAAAACTTATCTATTTCATCAAAACAATCTTCGTTAGAGTCGAGAGATATCACACTATCGCAGATTTAATATGGCATGTATAGCTAGACTCACATACGCTATGGTAGTCCTAGAATCGACTAAACCATAGCTCTGATACCAATCAAATGTAACACCCCTAACCCGTATCCGTCACCGAATTAGAGTTATGAGGTATTACCAAACGAAACACAACTCAGAACAGGCATTTATATATATATTTAATAATAAATCATATCACATTACAACAATGCTATACATAGCCTTAATAACATTATAACATACGCATGTCACTGTAATCACATTTAATATTTATGTACGAAAAGATCAATTCATAATATAACAAATTCGCATGTTTTATAATCAAACCAAAGTACATATACTGAATCATTCAAACAAAATAAAGTTGTATACTTTGCCATTACAACCCAATCATATTAACCTATGTATATTCGAACATATAATCATCTTATGCCTAGTATGCATTAAGACATCCATTAATTGAATATTGTTAATTAACCATTATCAAACTTACTATATACTTAGTCATTTTAGTATATCATTCACCAAATAAACCACATATCTAATCATTCATTTTGTATGCCATTTGAATATCATACTATTTATCTTAGATAACTTATATAGCATATCCATCATTTAGATAGGTAAATGGTGCTCCTAAGCATGCTTCCTTTCAAAACCAATAAATGCACACATATATATATATATATATATATATATATATATATATATATTCGACTTTAGTCCATTTAATAAGCAGATTAACCCATCACACAATGCTCAACACATAAACATTTACATATCACTAAACCGAGTTCAACATGTCCAAATTATAACATCATGCTTACTTACCTATCATGAACTTATACCATAAACAATATGCATAAGTATAAACTCATTTCCAATGACCAGCACAACCAAAAACACGGAACCCAAATCAATCAAAAGAAGATAAGCCATTTTCGCATGGCCACTATTCCACCTTTTTACTTTGTTATACATGCCATATATTAAAATTTTCAACTTAGTAAAATACCAAAGGAAACTGTCGATAGTGTGAGTAGTCTTCTTCGACGATCCCGAGCTCAGAACGTATATTCAAATCTATAAATAGAATGAACAATAATACACATAGAGTAAGCTATTAAAGCTTAGTAAGTCTTAAGAAAACTTAACAAATCAATTGAATAATCAATCAAATTAAACCGACAATTTGTAACATTAATTTATTTACATAACACATATGAATTATTATAGCCAAATGCCTATATCCTTTCATAGTCAAAACATTCATCATTATCTACTTTAAAAGTAGAACATATCAAACGCACATTGATTAATAATTATACATATGTATACCTCCATATACAACCAAATAACAATTTCCATATAAATATGCATAGTAAGCCCACATAACCGAATGTATGCATTAATGTAATCTCACATATCCAAAATATATATGTATATATTTCACATGACCAAATGAATATAGACAAAATTCCACGTAATCAATATATAAATAAAAATTTTCCACATAATCGAAGATGCCGAATATACAAACACATTACCTATCACTTACGATTCGACATGAGATCACATATAACATGTACTTATGTAAATACATACCTTATGGTGAATTAATCTAATTCATTTAAATAAGCTTTAGCTCATTCAATGGCCACCATAACTCAATCATTTCATAAACATAAACTCGTATTATAGATCACCAGATAAAACCCTGCTAGGCATAAGCTCGAATTACACACCAAGCACTAAGCACGCTAGACCGTAGGTCGATATTCATTCATAGGCTATAAGCACCGCTAGACCAGAGGTCGATATTTAATCACAGGCACAAGGCACGCTAGGCATTTAGCCCGATATAAATCACTCCAAGCACAAGGCACGCTAGGCATTAAGCCCGATATAAATCACCAAGACAAGGCTTGCTAGGCATTAAGCCCCGATATAGATCATCGCATAAGGCCCGCTAGGCTCAAGTCCGAATATATCACGCAAGCACTAAGCACGCTAGGCACGAAGCTCGAATATGTCACCTAAGACTAAGCACGCTAGGCACGAAGCCGAATATGTCACCAAGACTAAGCTCAGTAGGTACAAAGCCCGAATATGTCACCAAGACTAAGCTCGCTAGGCACGAAGCCCTTAATATGAACACATTCAACCTTTCGATACACATTACTTAGTATTAAAATATCAACCATCTCATATTCTTCATTTTCCTTTCACCTATTAATCCAACATACATATTCACATTACATTAACCAAATTAAATTCACTATAAACTCAAACTCCACATTTGGCCCACATGTATATTTATACTTTAAGATTTCTCACACGAATCATTTCATATATAGAACCTTTACTCATTTCGAACTTATTGTACGAACATTCAAATAACACATATCATTCAATAACCTATCCGAATCGAATATTACACTTAGCCAAATTCGGCTAATTCATATATAATTATGATGATTCCAATTTTTAACATATACTAAATTACGTAAATAATTTATGATGATTATTTGCTTAGAGACTTACCTCAAATATCGACGGACAACAAAAATCGGCTATTCGATAATTTTCGTTTTTCCTCGATCCAAGTCCGTTTTTTCTTTGTTCTTGATCTAAACATGTTCAAATTAAGCTCATTCAAACACATTTCTATTCGATTTAATCCCAAAACACATAAATAAGCAAATTACCCAGTTTGCCCCTAATATTTCACACTTTCACAAATTAGTCCCTATTACACAAAACATAAAATACATAAAATTTCTTCATACCCAAGCTATGCCGAATTTTACCCATGACTATACAAGCCCATATAATTCATTAATTTCATATTTTAGTCCCTCAAACTATTTTTTAATTAAGTCCTAATTACTCAAAATCATCAAAACTCCAATACAACATATGTTAATCTAACACATATTTATCATAATATATCCTCAAACAACATAAACAACAAACTATCATAAATGGCTCAACTCAAAATATTCATCAAACTCAAAAATTAAAGTATGGGTGTTGAAGATTTCTAAGCAACGATCTCAAAAACGTAAAAATTATCAAAAAGTGAACAAAACAAACCTTGATTGAGCTTGAATAAGAGCCAAAACCTAGCTTAGTTTCTTTATTTTTCTTTTCTTTGTTATTTGGCATGGAAAGAAAGGAAATGGAACTATGGCTTTCATATTTTATTATTATGTCATTATAATTTATAATATGACATTATTATACATTAATATATATTTTTAATATAACAAATAATATATAAAACATATAATGATGGCATGTTGTCATCCACTACATTTGAAAATGGGCTATTTGCCCTTTAAGGATTCCATATTAAAAGGCCACTATCAACTAAGCACTTTACACTATAGTTTGTAACTTTTATATTTTACGCGATTAAGTCCTTTTATTTAATCGGACACCTAAACAACAAAATTAAGTCACGAAAATTTAACACAAACAAATTCACACATAATAAATATGAAAAATAATTTTAAAATATTTTTTGGAGTCAGATTTGTGGTCCCGAAACTAATTTTTCGATTAGGGTCAAAATCAGACTGTTACAACTCTCCCCCTGTAACACCCTGGTTCTAGGGGTTATGCATTTAGGGTATAACTCAAGTGATGGTAGGTTTATGGTGTAGTTGGATGAGGGGTTTGGAGAAGCCTAGAAGGTAAGAGAGGCCTTAAGAAATTTTTGGTTTTTAGTGGTAAGAAGGGGAGCTTGGCTATTGGGGTCTTAAGAGAAATATTTGGGAGGTTAAGGCACAAGAATCTCTTTGGTAGAGTGGCATGGAGGCGCTACTTGGGGCTTTGGGAAGGTGACGCCTCAAGGGTGCTGAGGGGTCTCAGGTTCGAGCTGCAAAGGTAGCACTTTGGCCTTTATTTTTGCGTCAAAGAGGTAAGGTGTTGGGCGGTTTTTGAATGCTGAAAAGATGAGGGAAGACTTGGTCTTCCATTTTGAATTTGGCTAGGAAGGTAGGATTAGGATTTGACTCATTCAAACTTTTTGAATGAGTGTTAGGGAGGAAGTTTAGGAGGAAATCTTGGGATTTAGGAGGAGGGGAGTTAGTGGCTGGTTTTGGGGAGCTTGGGGGGGCATTTTGGTTTTGTTGAGGGTGTTAGGTGGGTGCTTGAAAGCTAGTAGTATAAATAGGGGTGCTCACCCTTTGGCCACCCTTTTCCCCATTTGTTCCCTTCTTGAAAATGTTTCACCATTCCTTGTGCTTAATTATTTCTTTTCTTCCCTTAGTCTCTTGTCAAAGTAAGTCAAAGAAACACCCTTTCTTTTCCTTTTATTTTGTTGAAGCCAAACCAAAAGTTTGTGCATCTATTTTCTCTTCCTACACACTTCTCTTTTAAACTCGCTTAAGCCAAAATCACCCTCAAGGTTACCTTTGCTGAATATCCCAACTCTATCTAAGAGTCATTGCTGAATCACTCTGTCATTCTCTCATTCTCTCCACTTTGGTTACAAGTCCCTGAAACCGAACCTTAGTTCTTGTGGTGGCCGATTCTTGTTAGAGCAAAAGGGGAGTGGTTAGCAAGGTAAGGGTACGATAGCTTTTTCTTTGATTAAGGATTCTTGTCTTGGCCGAATGGCCCTAGATTTCTTTTAAGTGTGCTAAGGCCGATTGTAGGGGAGGCAGAGCCTAACGCGGGAGACCTTTTCGGGAGGCGTATAGTTAGCACTTGCAGAAGCCTAAAGTAGCATCCGGGATTCAAGTGGTTTTGGTAAGCAATTTTTAGTAAAGGTTCAATATTTGGATTTATGGCTTAGAGGTTTAACCGATTTATCTGATTAAGTGTGTTGATAGAGGAAAGTACCAGTCAAGGAGGGCAAGGAAAAGTCCCTATCCGGAAGTTCAAGAAAAGAGCTAGCTCAGAGGTTCGAGATTGGCCACCGGGGTGTAGGCAGTGTCGAGAGAAGCAGCTTTAGGCAGATCGCAGTAGTTTCGTTTAGCGATAGCATTGAGATCGAGTTTAGAACTTCAGTGATAAGGTGCGTAATCATCGCACTATTTCTTGATGCTAATCGCTTATTAATGTGTACTTGTGTATCTTTGTGTGATAGCCGACATTAAAGGCTAAGGTGATGGATACCCATATGTGGGGTAATCGATTATCGTGTTGGTAAATTGTGTTATTAAATTTACTTATGGTGTATGTATGATATGGTAATGAGCATGTGATGTATACTCATTCGATATGATTGACTTGACATGATGCATCGACACTTATGCATGGGGATTGGATGTGACCAAGGAAGGATGGGTGTACACATTGATGTACCTGGTCTAATGTTAGCCTCGTGCTACATTAGCGCTTGATGATTAGCTGTGTGCTACATCAAGGGAGGTGGGGCTAGGTGCCCATCTTGGCGGTTGATAGCTGAGTGCATCACCGTAGACAGATTACTGTCGAAATCATGATGTGATCGGTGGCTCAGCCACAGCCTTGTGCAGCAGGTCTGTCGAGGTAAGATATGTGGGATCACTCGATTATGATTGGTGGATTAGTCACGGCCTTAGGCAGGGAGTGTGCTAAGGTTGGTGTTACGGTGGATTGTAGGTTGGGCTGGGATGTATGTTTGCATGACTTGTTACGTGAACTGTGTGGGTATGGGTTAGGTCCATATGTGTTGAACATGTGTAATGATTATGCAATGAGTCTGTGGACTCACCCTATTTTTTTTTCTTAACCATTTCAGGTGATTCATGAGTTTGGACCGGGTTTGGTGAGGATACAAGGTGGCCCATGCAGAAGAAGATATTTTAATTTATTCTAAGCCTTTTTAATATTAAGTATTTTGTTTAAGTATGGGTTGTAATAAGGGCCTTTTTATTATTTTGGTATTATGTTATTATTATTAGTAAGATGGCTTGTTTAAATTAAATTACTTATGTGAAGATGGCTTTATTTTTAGCAACTTTTATTTGTTCAAAATATATATATATATGTATTTAATAAAGTTTTAATTCAAACATTTTACAACATTAACGTTTTCATATTATTTTAAATGGACATGGTTTTCAGAAGTTAATAAATTTTAAGGTTTTATTCTAAAGTCACAAAGATTTTCAACCGTCTTTCCACAGTGGCATTCCAAATTCGGTCGTAGTGAATGGGCCGGGTTTGGGGATGTTACAAATTGGTATCAGAGCCTGGTTCAAAACTCGGCTTTGAGGGTTTGGGCCACAAATAGTTTTTAAAATGGGCTTTTCAAAATATGGGCTTTTATAAAAAGTTTTCAGGTTATTCTAGCATGGCACCTGTACCTCCGGCCCGAAGTCCACCAAGTAAGTACTTCGGACTTTTGAAGTGACTTGTTGATATGAATTGTTATGGGATTGTTTGGGCTCGTAGACTAGAATATTAAGGCTTTTAGACCCTAGGATTAGTCTACTCAAACACATAAGACTTAAAGATTGTTAAACAAACCTGTGAAGTTAGTCCCCGAGTTAAGGCGTGGCAACCCTGGTACACATGTCTAGGAGTGGTATTCAGTAAGAGCTTGGTATTTAAGCAGTCCTAGTGACTCACCTCCTATTTACTCGAATCCTACCTGGTGCGTAGCTACGGTTCACCTTAACCAAGAGGGCTTGTTCATAGGCTAAACCAATTATTAAAACCCGAAAGGGATTAGCCTTACTGTTTTAAAACCCTTAGTATTAAAATCTTCAAATTTACTCTTGGGTTGTGAACCCTAAATTTGATTTTGAAATATGTTTTCTCGATTTACAAAATTACCAAAATGCCCTTGTGGTAAAATTACAAAAAATGCCCCTGTATTGTAAAATTATCGTACTACCCTCAAATTTTGTTAAAATGATTTTACTTTACAAAAATACCAAAATCTCAAGTTTTCAAAATATTAAGATACTCTGGTTTGTGGAAATTTACGAAAATACCCCTGGTTGATAAAATTACCAAAATGCCCTTGGTTTTAAATTTTCATATGATCCTCGACTTTTACTAAAATATTCCTATTCTACAAAATATCAAGAAAATTCTATTTTGCAAATATTGAGATACCCAGATTTGGAAATTTACAAGAATACCCTTGACTTCCAAAATTATGGAAATAACCCTGATTTCTGAAATTTTTACAACACACCTGGTTTGAAAAATAAATTTTCAAGATGACCCCCGAGATTTGTAAATTCTGAAATGTCTTTAATTTGAAAAATTATTTTCAAATTGACCTTGATTTATTACCGAAATACCCCTAGGAAAATGACGAAATTACCCTTGGGTTGGGAATGTTCAAGGAAGTGACATGGATGAATGGATGTGTCTTTAGTGAAGAATGTGAATGTTTGTATTAGAATAGATAACTTTAGATGATACTTTGATTGATCGAAAGAACTACTTCTGGAAACTGTTATTCATAAAATTTGCTCGTGGATAAACAGTGGAACAAAAATTTCTAATGCATAAAACTTTCTAAACAGATTAAGTCGTGACGCTAGATATGAGTTCTAGGGGGCGTGGTTGCAATGCTCGTGGACGTGGTAGAGGCAGAATGGCAGTATCAGAATCGGTTGGGTCTGGCCATGGGTTAGAGAACGATGTGCCGCCGCCACCAACTGTTGAGGTTGAACATCAGGATCAGACCGAAGGAGACGACGCAGTATCGCAGGCTATGCTACGGGTGCTCGAGAGAGTGGCAGGAGCCAATATGGGCAAAAGGACTCGGAAGTCAGTGGCTGAAAGACTTAGGTCGAATAGAGCCGAGGTTTTCGGAGAGAGTGCGGGTAGCTCGAACGTGGCGAATCATCGGCTTGAGGCAGTTGAAAGGATTATGGACGACTTGGATTTAATTGCAGAGGAGAAGCTTAAGGGTGCTGTTTCATTGCTGCGGGATGAGGCCTACTAGTGGTGGCTCACGGTTAAGGAAGGTACCCCTGTCGATCGAGTGGACTGGGGTTACTTTAAGATCAAGTTTGAAGGGAAGTATGTCAGAGCGAGTTATGTGGACGCTCAGAGGAAGGCGTTCCTCAATTTGGTGCAAGGAGGCAAGTCAATAGCGGAGTACGAGACTGAGTTTTTACGTTTAAGCCGGTATGCTCGAGGCATCGTGGCTACCGATTATGAGAGATGCGTCAGATTTGAAGATGGGCTGCGGGATGAGCTGCGAGTTCTGATCATTTCGCAACGAGAAAGAGACTTCACCATTTTAGTGGAGAAAGCTTGAATAGCTGAAGAGGTCAAGAGGATTGAGAGGCAGAATAGAGATAGAGAAAGAAACCGGGATAAGAGGAGTTTTGGATCGCCAGAATCTTTTGAGAGATTTCAGAAAAGACCGAGGATTGATAATTCTGCTCGTGCTAAGAATCCGGATCGTCCATGTGCTCGGTGTGGAAGATATCATATTGGCGAGTGCTGGAATCGGGATCGAGAATGCTTCAGATGCAAGTCCAAGTCTCATCGATTAAGGATTGTCCCTGAATTTGAGTAGGACTCGGACGTTAGGCGTGGTTATGTGCACCAAAGAGAGGTGGTCGTGACGACAAGAGGTCGTGGTCCAAACCATGGAGGGAATGGTTCTGACCGAGGTCGTGGGGCGTTAGGGCATGTAGTGGTAGCACCGAGGTGACAACTAGAAATTTGGTATATGCAGTTCATCGGAAGGAGGATAATGATGTGTCGGATGTGTCAGCGAGTAAGTTCTTATGTTTGGGTTATTCTTTTTTATTTTGTTCGCTATGGTGGCTGTTTGTTATTATTACTAGTAAAATATCTAGAACCTTGAGTATGGACTTAGGAACTGTGCCTAGAAATATGGTGGTTCTTTAAGATCAGAGTGCGCAGCAGTAATTCCTGTTTATTTTAGTCAAGTAATTTCGAGGACAAAATTATTTTAAGGAGGGTAGAATTGTAACACCCTGGTTCTAGGGGTTATGCATTTAGGGCATAACTCAAGTGATGGTAGGTTTGTGGTGTAGTTGGATGAGTTTTGAGGGGTTTGGAGAAGCCTAGAAGGTAAGAGAGGCCTTAGGAAATTTTTGGTTTTTAGTGGTAAGAAGGGGAGCTTGGCTATTGGGGTCTTAAGAGAAATATTTGGGAGGTTAAGGCACAAGAATCTCTTTGGTAGAGTGGCATAGAGGCACTACTTGGGGCTTTGGAAAGGTGACGCCTCAAGGGTGCTAAGGGGTCTTAGGCTCGAGCTGCAAAGGTAACACTTTGGCCTTTGTTTTTGAGTCAAAGAGGTAAGGTGTTGGGCGATTTTTGAATGCTAAAAAGATGAGGGAAGACTTGGTCTTCCATTTTGAATTCGGCTAGGAAGGTAGGATTAGGATTTGACTCATTCAAACTTTTTGAATGAGTGTTAGGGAGGAAGTTTAGGAGGAAATCTTGGGATTTAGGAGGAGGGGAGCTAGTGGCCAATTTTGGGGAGCTTAGGGGGAGGGCATTTTCGATTTTGCTGAGGGTATTAGGTGGGTGCCGAAAGTTAGTAGTATAAATAGGGGGTGCTCACCCTTTTGGCCACCTTTTTCCCTATTTGTTCCCCTTTGCCGAAAATGTTTCACCATTCCCCTTGTGCCGAATTATTTCTTTTCTTCCCTTAGTCTCTTGCTGAAAATAAGTCAAAGATACACCCTTTCTTTTCCTTTTATTTTGTTGAAGCTAAAACCGAAAGTTTGTGTATCTATTTTCTCTATTCCTACACACTTCTCTTTTAAACTCTGCTTAAGCCAAAATCACCCTTGATGGTTACCTTTGCCGAATATCCCAACTCCATCTAAGAGTCATTGCCGAATCACTCTGTCATTCTCTCATTCTCTCCGCTTTGGTTAAAAGTCCCTGAAGCCGAACCTTAGTTCTTGTGGTGGCCGATTCTTGTTAGAGCAAAAGGGGAGTGGTTAGCAAGGTAAGGGTACGATAGCTTTTTCTTTGATTAAGGATTCTTGTCTTGGCCGAATGGCCCTAGATTTCTTTTAAGTGTGCTAAGGCCAATTGTAGGGGAGGTAGAGCCTAACGCAGGAGACCTTTTCGGGAGGCGTATAGTCAGCACTTGCAAAGGCCTAAAGTAGCATCCGGGATTCAAGTGGTTTTGGTAAGCAATTTTTAGTAAAGGTTCAATATTTGGATTTATGGCTTAGAGGTTTAACCGATTTATCTGATTAAGTGTGTTGATGGAGGCAAGTACCAGTCAAGGAGGGCAAGGGAAAGTCCCTTTCCGGAAGTTCAAGAAAAGAGCTGTCTCGACGGTTTGAGATTGGCCACCGGGGTGTGGGCCAGCGTCAGAGCAGCAGTTTAGGCAGATCGCCGTAGTTTCGTTTAGCGATAGCATTGAGATCGAGATTTTAGAACTTCAGGTGATAAGGTGCGTAATCATCGCACTGTTTCTTCCGTTAATCATTTATTAATGTGTACTTGTGTATGCTGTGTGATAGCCGACATTAAAGGCTAAGGTGATGGATACCCATATGTGGGGTAATCGATTATCAGGTTGGTAAATTGTGTTATTAAATTTACTTATGGTGTATGTATGATATGGTAATGAGCATGTGATGTATACTCATTCGATATGATTGACTTGACATGATGCATCGACACTTATGCATGGGGATTGGATGTGACCAAGGAAGGATGGGTGTACACATTGATGTACGTGGTCTAATGTTAGCCTCGTGCTACATTAGCGCTTGATGATTAGCTGTGTGCTACATCAAGGGAGGTGGGGCTAGGTGCCCATCTCGGCGGTTGATAGCTGAGTGCATCACCGTAGACAGATTACTGTCGGGATCACGATGTGATCGGTGGCTCAGCCACGGCCTTGTGCAGCAGGTCTGCCGAGGTAAGATATGTGGGATCACTCGGTTGTGATTGGTGGATTAGCCACGGCCTTAGGCAGGGAGTCTGCTAAGGTTGGTGTTACGGTGGATTGTAGGTTGGGCTGGGATGTATGTTTGCATGACTTGTTACGTGAACTATGTGGGTATGGGTTAGGTCCATACGTGTTGAACATGTGTAATGATTATGCACTGAGTCTGTGGACTCACCCTATTTTTTTTTCTTTAACCATTTCAGGTGATTCATGAGTTTGGACCGGGTTCGGTGAGGATACAAGGTGGCCCATGCAGAAGAAGATATTTTAATTTATTCTAAGCCTTTTTAATATTAATTATTTTGTTTAAGTATGGGTTGTAATAAGGGCCTTTTTATTATTTTGGTATTATGTTATTATTATTAGTAAGATGGCTTGTTTAAATTAAATTACTTATGTGAAGATGGCTTTATTTTTAGCAAATTTTATTTGTTCAAAATATATATATATATGTATTTAATAAAGTTTTAATTCAAACATTTTACAACATTAACGTTTTCATATTATTTTAAATGGACATGGTTTTGAAGTTAATAAATTTTAAGGTTTTATTCTAAAGTCACAAAGATTTTCAACCGTCTTTCCACAGTGGCATTCCAAATTGATTCAGTAGTGAATGGGCCGGGTTTGGGGATGTTACACCCCCTTAGGGATTTTCGTCCTCGAAAATCTAACTAGAAAATAGATTAAGGATTTGCTTTCATAGTATACATTTTACGTAACACCCCAAACCCGGCCAATACGCCATGATCGAATTTGAAATGCCACTGCGGAAAAACGTTTGTAAAACTTTTGACTTAGAGTTGAAAACATAAAATAAAATTTGTTGTCTTTACTAAGACATTGTGTAATTAAATTTCCAAATAAAATTGAGTTGTTAAAAATAAAACATTTTTAAATAATAATAATAATATAATCGACAATCCATCTTAAAACATAATAAAATTCTTAAATACTTTAAGTGGCTCTTATTACAATAAATAACCTTTCATAAATAAAATGTGTAAAACAAATAAAATATCTTACTGATGGGCCACCTCGTATCCACTCCAACCCGGTCCGAGCATCACCGTAAGGTTTGAAAAAAATTGGGTGAGTCACATGGGCTCGGTGTGTAATTAATCCACTAAATTCCACCCACATGTTAACCACATTTTAACCCATATCGATAACAAGATATCATATTCACTTAATAACATATTCTGGGCTTGGCCCATATTCATATCACTTATCAGGTAACAGGGTAATTAACCACATAAATCCACATATCGGGCTTAACCCATTTCTACACTGATCCACATTCATAACAGGGTTTAGCCCATTTCTAATTAATCCACATACACATATTGGGCTTGGCCCATTTTCACATCAATTATTCATATCAAATAAAATTATGCAAGGTGCACCCAACCCCAACCTAGGGTCCATCCTCTACACACCCCCGTATCCAGCCTACCACACACCAGGGGATTATCAAATCACCCTCTCCTTTTCACTCCAAAAGGCAATCAATGCCGTCCACGCGCAATTAAGCACAATAATCCACAACGCGACCTCAGTCAGCGCCAATCCAGGATGTAGCCGTAGCTAACACCAAAACCACGATGGGACACATAGTCACTCATCAACCACGATATGGCACATAGCCGATATCAACCACGATGAGGCACACAGCCACTCATCAAGCCACGCGAACTAAATCACAATTAATCCACAACGTGACCTCAGTCAATGTCAATCCACGATGTAGCTCAAGGCTAACATCAAACCACGTACTCGAAGTACACCCGTACCTTCTTACATATCATATCCCAACCCATGCACATGCAACATTCCATAATGACATAATATAATGATGCATGAGCATGTTCATCAAACATATTATCACATATTCATAATAGTAATCACATTTGATCAGATTTGGTACTTACCGGATTATCGACATACCCCTTGAGGGTATCCATATCACTATTTCCATTGCACAAGTTAGCACATATTTAACACATATAGATATAACACAAATACCCAAAAATGGTAGGCTAACTACACACCGCCTATTAGTGAAATCCTAAACTACTCGAATCTAACACGATCTCAAACGGGTTCTTCCTTCTCCTTAAAAGCCGATTTGGTCTCCTACCAAATCCGAATCACACTCGAGTTACCTTCCTTTAGCTATACACAAGAGAACACCTTTTATGGCACTAAGAACATTCGGCCAAACCACAAAATTATAAGCAAGGCCATTTCGGCCACACCAACAAATCCCGAAGGGTTATCGAATGAAATACCAAGTCTTACCGACTTACCCCAAAAAGATTGTCAAAGATTTGAGGCTTAGAACGATTGCTTCCAAAGTCACGAGGAGCCTAAAAGAAATCGGTTCCTATAATGGTTAGAACCTTGCAACAAATGCCCATCTAAAATGATATAACAAGTATAAAGATCCTTACCTTAACACTTTGATTCAAATCCAAAAATCGTCACTTGCCTAAGGAGTTGGTCAAAATCCTTGAATGATGAAATCCTTTCCACACGATCTTAGTATGACTATGGTCAACTATCAACAAATAGATGATCAACACTCCACTATACCACTACCAAAACAAAAGAGTTTGTTTGAAAGAGAAGAGATAATAATTTCGGTCAAAAGAAAGTCCTCACAAGGTAATACAATTTCGGCAATGAGATTGAGCGAGACACCAATAGGATTCAGCTAGAGCAAATAATGGAAGAAAAGAAAAGAGAAATGAGAGAAGGAAGATTCGGCCAAATGAAAATAAAATAGAAATGTGGACTTTTGAACAATATGAAAAAGAATGAAAAGAGAGATGAGAACAAGAGAGGTTGTTTTCGACAACAAAGAAATAAGAGATGAGAGGGAGGTACCAAAGAAGATTCGGCCAAAAGCCTAAGAGGAAATATCAACAACACCAATGGACATTCGGTTATGGCTCACTTTGGTGCATTAGAGAAAAGTTGATAAAGTTCTTTAAGAATAGGTTTTTGGTTAAGACACAAAACAAAGAAAAAGGCTAAAACTAAAACAAAATTGAACCTAAATGCCAAGAACATATTCGGCTAAAGAGGAGAGCTTTTGGGGAGGAAAAAGAAAATGCCAAAGATGAACAAAAAGCACAAAAATGCTAAAATGACCAACCAATTCCCCCAAACTACCTATCAAAAATTCGGCCACCCCCTAGCCTTACATGCCGTCCACATACATGGTCTCCCAAGTCAAATCTATCCACCCAACACTTTCCAAAACCAATTCCTTATGTCATGCCTTATGCTCTCCCATCAACCTTTAATCACTTG
Organism: Gossypium rotundifolium; assembly: GCA_025506655.1. Lineage (NCBI taxonomy): Eukaryota > Viridiplantae > Streptophyta > Magnoliopsida > Malvales > Malvaceae > Gossypium > Gossypium rotundifolium. Next base: position 51,855,038 of record CP106734.1, read on the forward strand.
ATTTCCTTCCCAAACATCTAACTTACCTTAAACATACATTCAACTTGCCAAAGGATGAAAGTCCAACCTATCATAAATTTGAATTTGACCGCCCATAAATGCTAGGATGCACAAAATATAAAATTCTCAAAATGCCTTCCTTGTTACTCGAACCACTTCCCTCAAGCAACTTTCCAAGCTCCTTAACCACCTTGCCACTAATTCCCCTTGTGCTTTAATTTAACACTTAAATTAACTTAAGTGTCAAGCTCACCTAATCCACTTCATTAAATAAACCATCTAAAAACTATTCTAATTTCCTAAAGCTCAAGGCCCAATTTCAGAATGTTACAGTTCTACCCTCCTTAAAGAAATTTCGTCCTCGAAATTTCTAACTAACTAACCGTCGTGCAATCCTACTCATCACACTACGCTTATGCTGCGCACTCTGATAAAACTATCTTACCTTCTAGGCGCAATTCCTAAGTTCATATCCAAATTTTCAAGCACTTCACTAGCAACACAAGAATGAGCTATCTCTAAAACAAAACAAAGAACTTACCGCTATCACATCCTTGGTTGTCCCACATCCGAACCTTGGGACTCTCTAGGGTGTTCCACGACCTCGCCGAACCATTTCCTCCATGGTTTGGACCACAAACCTTCATTGTCCGAGGACAATTCTTAACCAAATGGGCCTTAGATCCACACCAGAAACATTTCTTACTATTACCCCAACACTCTCCTATGTGAGTTCTCCCAGACCGAGCACATAAACGATTCCGATTCTCAAGAACTAGTATAGGTGCACGCATGTAATTCTCGACCCTCGATCTTTTCTCGAAAGTCTTCCGGCGATTTTGCTGGTCCAAAACTCCTCTTGTTCCAATTCCTATCCTTTTATCGGTTCTTCTTACGGTCTTCTTAACTTCTTCAATGATCCGAGCTTTCTCCACTAGAACAAAGAAAGTCCCTTTCTTTTGAAGCAATCAACATTCGCAACTCATCTCAGAACCCATCTTTGAACCGTACACACCTTTCATAATCGGTGGTCACGATCCCTTTGGCTACTGACTTAACCGCACAAATTTCGCTTCGTACTGTGCTACCGACTTACTTCCTTGCACTAAGTTGAGAAACGCCTTTCTTTGCGAGTCCAAGCAACTAGCTCCAACGTACTTTCCTTCAAATTTAACCTTAAAATAATCCCAATTCAATCGATCCGTCGGGACACCTTGTCCGACGGTGAGCCACCATCGATAAGCTTCGTCCGTAGCAACGAAAGCAAGACCTTTCATTTTTCCTCATCATGCAGTCCAAATCGTCCATTATTCTTTCGATCGCTTCTAACCAATACTCCGCCACATTCGAGCTACTCTAGATATTCCTCTAAAAACTTCACCCGCTCAACCCGAGTCATTTTGACACCGACTTTCAAGCTCGCTTCCTACACTAGCTCTCGCCACTCGCTTGAGCACTCGCTACATGGCTCGCGATCATCGCATCATCGCCGCCTCTGTCGATCTTGATCCTCCGCCCATCTTGGGGTGAACTTTATTTTCGACCCATGGCGAGACCTACCGGTTCGACATCGCCATTTACCTCTACTACGTCGCGATGACCACGTCCTCTAGAACTCATGTCTACTTGCAATTTAATCGATTAAAAGTTTTATGTATCGAAATTTTGTTACACTGTTTATCCACGAGCAAATTTTATGAAAGAAGTGTTTAGAGTTAATTCTTTCGATCAATCAAAGTTTTAGCTCAAGCTTCTATTCTAATTCAAAGAATCACATTCACATTCACATTCATCCACAACACACACATTCAACACATCATTATGGGCATTTCTGATCATTCCCGACCCAGAGGTAATTTTGTCATTTTCCCTACAGGGGTATTTTCATAATTAATCGGGGTCAACTTTAAAAATAATCTTTACAAATCAAAGCATTTTGAAATCTCAAAGTCTCGAGGGTATTTTGGACAATATTCTTCGAATCAAGGGTATTGCAGAAATTTTAGAAATAGAGATTATTCCAATAATTTTGGAAGTCAGGGCATTTTAGTAAATTTCCCAATTTAGGGTATCTTAACATTTTACAAAGCAGGGTTTTGGTATTTTTGTAAAGTAAGAATATTTTCATAAAATTGAGGGTAACATGGTAATTTTATAAACCAAGGGCATTTTCGTAATTTTACTGTTTCGGGGTATTTTAGTAATTTTGTAAATCGAGTGTATTTTGGAAAATTTTCAAGTCTAAAAGGATTTTATAAATCAGAGGTGTAATTTGGTAAATTTAAAACTAAGATCTTTATAAAGCAAGATGGCTAGTCCCTTTCGGTTTTAGTTATTGGGTTTAGCCCGTGAATAAGTCCTCTTGGTTAGGTGAACCGTAACTCACGCGCCTGTAGGATTTGAGTAAAGAGGAGGTGAGTCGCTAGGACCGCTTAAATACCAAGCTCTTCTTGAATCCACTCCTAGACATGCGCACAATGGTTGCCACACCTAACTCTCGTGACTTACTTCACAGTTTGTTTGATAGTCCTTAAGTCTTATGCTCTTGTGTTTGAGTAGACTAGTCCTAGGGTTCAATTGCCCTAATCTACTAATCCACGCTCCCACATAAGCCCATAACATTCACATATTCAATTCACTTGAGAGTCGAGGTACTTACCGTGGACTTGAATTGGAGATACAGTGCCATGCCGAATAAACATGAAAAATTTTATGGAAGCCCAAATCTTTGAAAAGCCCATCCTAAAAATATATTTTAGGGCCCCAAACCCTCAAAGACGAGTTTTGAACCGGGCTCTAATACCAAATTGTAACACCCCAAACCCGGCCAATACGCCATGACCGAATTTGAAATGCCACTGCGGAAAAACGTTTGTAAACTTTTGACTTAGAGTTAAAAACATTAAATAAAATTTGTTGTCTTTACTAAGACATTGTGTAATTAAAGTTCTAAATAAAATTGAGTTGCTAAAAATAAAACATTTTTAAATAATAATAATATAATCGACAATCAAACTTAAAACATAGTAAAAATCCTTAAATACTTTAAGTGGCTCTTATTACAATAAATAACCTTTCATAAATAAAATGTGTAAAACAAATAAAATATCTTCTGCATGGGCCACCTCGTATCCACTCCAACCCGGTCCGAGCATCACCTGTAAGGTTTGAAAAAAAAAATTGGGTGAGTCACATAGACTCAGTGTGTAATTAATCCACTAAATTCCACCCACATGTTAACCACATTTTAACCCATATCAGATAACAAGATATCATATTCACTTAATAACACATTCTGGGCTTGGCCCATATTCATATCACTTATCAGGTAACAGGGTAATTAACCGCATAAATCCACATATCAGGCTTAACCCATTTCTACACTGATCCACATTCATATACTAGGCTTGGCCCATTTCTAATTAATCCACATACACATATTGGGCTTGGCCCATTTTCACATCAATTATTCATATCAAATAAAATTATGCAAAGTGCACCCAACCCCAACTTATGTTCCATCCTCTACACACCCCCGTATCCAGCCTACCACACACCAGGGGATTATCAAATCACCCTCTCCTTTCACTCCAAAAGGCAATCAATGCCGTCCACATGCAATTAAGCACAATAATCCACAACGCGACCTCAGTCAGCGCCAATCCACGATGTAGCCGTAGCTAACACCAAAACCACGATGGGACACATAGTCACTCATCAACCACGATATGGCACATAGCCGATATCAACCACGATGAGGCACACAACCACTCATCAAGCCACGCGAACTAAATCGCAATTAATCCACAACGTGACCTCGGTCAACACTCAATCCACGATGTAGCTCAAGGCTAACATCAAACCACGCATCAAGTACACCCGCACTTCTTTCATATCATATCCCAACTCATGCACATGCAACATTCCATAATGACATAATATAATGATGCATGAGCATGTTCATCAAGCATATTATCACATATTCATAATAGTAATCACATTTGATCGATTTGGTACTTAGGATTATCGACATACCCTTGAAGGTATCCATATCACTATTTCCATTGCAAAAGTTAGCACATATTTAACACATATAGATATAACACAAATACCTGAAAAATGGTAGGCTAACTACACACCTGCCTATTAGTGAAATCCCGAGCTACTTGAATCTAACACGATCTCAAAACGGGGTTCTTCCTTCTCCTTAAAAGCCGATTTGGTCTCCTACCAAATCCTGAATCACACTCTGAGTTCCCTTCCTTCAGCTACACACAAGAGAACACCTTTTATGGCACTAAGAACATTCGACCAAACCACAAAATTATAAGCAAGGCCATTTCGGCCACACCAACAAATCGAAGGGTTATCGAATGAAATACCAAGTCTTACCTATTGACTTACCCCAAAAGATTGTCAAAGATTTGAGGCTTAGAACGATTGCTTCCAAAGTCACGAGGAGCCTAAAAGAAATTGGTTCCTAGAATGGTTAGAACCTTGTAACAAATGCCCATCTAAAATGATATAACAAGTATAAAGATCCTTACCTTAACACTTTGATTCAAATCCAAAATCGCCACTTGCCTTAGGAGTTGGTCAAAATCCTTGAATGATGAAATCCTTTCCACACGATCTTAGTATGACTATGGTCAAATATCAACAAATAGATGATCAACACTCCACTATACCACTACCAAAACAAAAGAGTTTGTTTGAAGAGAAGAGATAATAATTTCGGTCAAAAGAAAGTCCTCTCAAGGTAATACAATTTGACAATGAGATTGAGTGAGACACCAATAGGATTAAGCTAGAGCAAATAATGGAAGAAAAGAAAGAGAAATGAGAGAAGGAAGATTCGCCAAATGAAAATAAAATAGAAATGTGGACTTTTGAACAATATGAAAAGAATGAAAGAGAGATGAGAACAAGAGAGGTTGTTTTCGGCTACAAAGAAATAAGAGATGAGAGGAGGTACCAAAGAAGATTCGCCAATAGCCTAAGAGGAAATATCAACAACACCAATGGACATTCGGTTATGGCTCACTTTGGTGCATTAGAGAAAAGTTGATAAAGTTCTTTAAGAATAGGTTTTTGGTTAAGACACAAAACAAAGAAAAAGGCTAAAACTAAAACAAAATTGAACCTAAATGCTAAGAACATATTCGGCTAAAGAGGAGAGCTTTTGGGGAGGAAAAAATAAAATGCCAAAGATGAACAAAAAGCACAAAAATGCTAAAATGACCAACCAATTACCCCCCAAACTATCTATCAAAAATTCGGCCACCCCCTAGCCTTACATGCCGTCCACATACATGGTCTCCCAAGTCAAATCTATCCACCCAACACTTTCCAAAACCAATTCCTTATGTCATGCCTTCTGCTCTTCCATCAACCTTTAATCACTTGATTTCCTTCCCAAACATCTAACTTACCTTAAACATACATTCAACTTGCCAAAGGATGAAAGTCCAACCTATCATAAATTTGAATTTGACCGCCCATAAATGCTAGGATGCATAAAATATAAAATTCTCAAAATGCCTTCCTTGTTACTCGAACCACTTCCCTCAAGCAACTTTCCAAGCTCCTTAACCACCTTGCCACTAATTCCCCTTGTGCTTTAATTTAACACTTAAATTAACTTAAGTGTCAAGCTCACCTAATCCACTTCATTAAATAAACCATACTAAAAACTATTCTAATTTCCTAAAGCTCAAGGCCCAATTTCGGAATGTTACAGTTCTACCCTCCTTAAAGAAATTTCGTCCTTGAAATTTCCAACTAACTAACAGTCGTGCAATCCTACTCATCACACTACGCTTATGCTGCGCACTCTGATAAAACTATCTTACCTTCTAGGCGCAGTTTCTAAGTTCATATCCAAATTTTCAAGCACTTCACTAGCAACACAAGAATGAACTATCTCTAAAACAAAACAAAGAACTTACCCGCTATCACATCCTTGGTTGTCCCACATCTGAACCTTCAGGGCCTCTACCGGGTGTTCCACGACCTCGACCAGAACCATTTCCTCCATGGTTTGGACCACGAACCTTCGTTGTCTGAGGACAATTCTTAACCAAATGAGCCTTAGATCCACACCGGAAACATTCCTTACTATTACCCCAACACTCTCCTGTGTGAGTTCTCCCACACTGAGCTCATAAACGATTCCGATTCTCGTGGTGGTATAGGTGCACGTACAGAATTCTCGACCCTTGATCTTTTCTAAAAGTCTTCCGGCGATTTTACTGGTCCAAAACTCCTCTTGTTCCAATTCCTATCCTTTTCTTGGTTCTCTCTACGCCTTCTTAACTTCTTCACGATCCGAGCTTTCTCCACTAGAACAAAGAAAGTCCTTTCTCTTTGCGAAGCAATCAACATTCGCGAACTCATCTCAGTAACCCATCTTCGAACCGTACACACCTTTCATAATCAGTGGTCACGATCCCTTTGGCTCTTGACTTAACCGCACAAAATTCGCTTCAGTACTGCTCTGACTTACTTCCTTGCACTAAGTTGAGAAACGCCTTTCTTTGAGTCCAAGCAACTAGCTCCAATGTACTTTCCTTCAAATTTAACCTTAAAATAATCCCAATCCAATCGATCTATCGGGACACCTTGTCTGACAGTGAGCCACCATCGATAAGCTTCATCCCGTAGCAACGAAACAGTACCTTTCAGCTTTTCCCCATCGGTACAGTCCAAATCGTCCATTATTCTTTCGACTGCTTCTAACCAATACTCCGCCACATTCGGAGCTACTCCAGATATTCCTCTAAAAACTTTAGCCCCGTTCAACCTGAGTCATTCCGACACTGACTTTCGAGCTTTTCTTCCTACACTAGCTCCTGCCACTCGCTTGAGCACTCGCAACATGGCCCGCGATACTACGTCATCGCCTCCTGTCTGATCTTGATCCTCCGCCACCTTCTTTGGCAAGCAGAACTTTATTTTCTGACCCATGGCCAGACCCTACCAGTTTCGATACTGCCATTCTACCTCTACTACGTCCGCGATGACCACGTCCTCTAGAACTCATGTCTACTTCGCAATTTAATCTGATTAAAAAGTTTTATGTATCAGAAATTTTGTTTCACTGTTTATCCACGAGCAAATTTTATGAAAGAAGTGTTTAGAGTTAATTCTTTCGATCAATCAAAGTTTTAGCTCAAGCTTCTATTCTAATTCAAAGAATCACATTCACATTCACATTCATCCACACACACACATTCAACACATCATTATGGGCATTTTCGATCATTCCAGGCCCCAGGTAATTTCGTCATTTTCCTACGTGGGTATTTTCGTAATTAATCGGGTCAACTTTAAAATAATCTTTACAGATCAAAGCATTTTGAAATCTCAAAGTCTCGAGGGTATTTTGGACAATATTCTTCAAATCAAGGTTATTGCAGAAATTTTAGAAATAGGGGTTATTCCAGTAATTTTGGAAGTCAGGGCATTTTAGTAAATTTCCCAATTCAGGGTATCTTGACATTTTGCAAAACAGTGGTTTTGGTATTTTTGTAAAGTAAGAATATTTTCATAAAAATTGAGGGTAACATGGTAATTTTATAAACCAAGGGCATTTTTGTAATTTTACAGCTCGGGGGTATTTTAGTAATTTTGTAAAACGAGTGTATTTTGGAAAATTTTCAAGTCTAAAAGGATTTTATAAATCGGAGGGTAATTTGGTAAATTTAAAACTAAGATCTTTATAAAGCAAGATGGCTAGTCCCTTTCGGTTTTAGTTATTGGTTTAGCCCGTGAATAAGTCCTCTTGGTTAGGGTGAACCGTAATCACGCACTGTGTAGGATTTGAGTAAAGAGGAGGTGAGTCGCTAGGTCGCTTAAATACCAAGCTCTTCTTGAATCCACTCCCAGATATGCGTATAATGGTTGCCACACCTAACTCTACGACTTACTTCACGAGTTTGTTTGATAGTCCTTAAGTCTTATGCTCTTGTGTTTGAGTAGACTAGTCCTAGGGTTCAATAGCCCTAATCTACTAATCTACGCTCCCACATAAGCCCATAACATTCACATATTCAATTCACTTCAAGAGTCGAGGTACTTACCCGTGGACTTTGCCGGAGATACAGGTGCCATGCCAGAATAAACATGAAAAAATTTTATGGAAGCCCAAATCTTTGAAAAGCCCATCTTAAAAATATATTTTAGGGCCCAAAACCCTCAAAGTCGAGTTTTGAACCAGGGCTCGATACCAAATTGTAACACCCCAAACCCGCCAATACGCCATGACCGAATTTGAAATGCCATCATGAAAAACGTTTGTAAACTTTTGACTTAGAGTTAAAAACATTAAATAAAATTTGTTGTCTTTACTAAGTCATTGTGTAATTAAAGTTCCAAATAAAATTGAGTTGTTAAAAATAAAACATTTTAAATAATAATAATATAATCGACAATCCAACTTAAAACATAATAAAATCCTTAAATACTTTAAGTGGCTCTTATTACAATAAATAACCTTTCATAAATAAAATGTAAAACAAATAAAATATCTTTTGCATGGGCCACCTCGTATCCACTCCAACCCGGTCCGAGCATCACCGTAAGGTTTGAAAAAAAATTGGGTGAGTCACATAGACTCAGTGTGTAATTAATCCACTAAATTCCACCCACATGTTAACCACATTTTAACCCATATCAGATAACAAGATATCATATTCACTTAATAACACATTCTGGGCTTGGCCCATATTCATATCACTTATCGTGTAACAGGTAATTAATCGCATAAATCCACATATCGGGCTTAACCCATTTCTACACCGATCCACATTCATATCTTGGCTTGGCGCTTTCGATTAATCCACATACACATATTGGGCTTGGCCCATTTTCACATCAATTATTCATATCAAATAAAATTATGCAAAGTGCACCCAACCCCAACTTAGGTTCCATCCTCTACACACCCCGTATCCGACCTACCACACACCGGGGATTATCAAATCACCTCTCCTTTTCACTCCAAAAGGCAATCAATGCCGCCCACGTGCAATTAAGCACAATAATCCACAACGCGACCTCGCCGGCGCCAATCCACGATGTAGCCGTAGCTAACACCAAAACCACGATGGGACACATAGTCACTCATCAACCACGATATGGCACATAGCCGATATCAACCACGATGAGGCACACAACCACTCATCAAGCCACACGAACTAAATCGCAATTAATCCACAACGTGACCTCGATCAACGTCAATCCACGATGTAGCTCAAGGCTAACATCGAACCACGCATCAAGTACACACCCGCACCTTCTTTCATATCATATCCCAACTCATGCACATGCAACATTCCATAATGACATAATATAATGATGCATGAGCATGTTCATCAAGCATATTATCACATATTCATAATAGTAATCACATTTGATCAGATTTGGTACTTACCGGATTATCGACATACCCCTTGAGGGTATCCATATCACTATTTCCATTGCACAAGTTAGCACATATTTAACACATATAGATATAACACAAATACCTGGAAAATGGTAGGCTAACTACACACCTGCTTATTAGTGAAATCCCGAACTACTTGAATCTAACACGATCTCGAAACGGGGTTCTTCCTTCTCCTTAAAAGCCGATTTGGTCTCCTACCAAATCCTGAATCACACTCTGAGTTCCCTTCCTTCAGCTACACACAAGAGAACACCTTTTATGGCACTAAGAACATTCGACCAAACCACAAAATTATAAGCAAGGCCATTTCGGCCACACCAACAAATCCCAAAGGGTTATCGAATGAAATACCAAGTCTTACCTATTGACTTACCCCAAAAAGATTGTCAAAGATTTGAGGCTTAGAACGATTGCTTCCAAAGTCACGAGGAGCCTAAAAGAAATCGGTTCCTAGAATGGTTAGAACCTTGCAACAAATGCCCATCTAAAACGATATAACAAGTATAAAGATCCTTACCTTAACACTTTGATTCAAATCCGAAAATCGTCACTTGCCTAAGGAGTTGGTCAAAATCCTTGAATGATGAAATCCTTTCCACACGATCTTAGTATGACTATGGTCAACTATCAACAAATAGATGATCAACACTCCACTATACCACTACCAAAACAAAAGAGTTTGTTTGAAAGAGAAGAGATAATAATTTCGGTCAAAAGAAAGTCCTCTCAAGGTAATACAATTTCGGCAATGAGATTGAGTGAGACATCAATAGGATTCGGCTAGAGCAAATAATGGAAGAAAAGAAAAGAGAAATGAGAGAAGGAAGATTCGACCAAATGAAAATAAAATAGAAATGTGGACTTTTGAACAATATGAAAAAGAATGAAAGAGAGATGAGAACAAGAGATGTTGTTTTGGCTACAAAGAAATAAGAGATGAGAGTGAGGTACCAAAGAAGATTCGCCAAAAGCCTAAGAGGAAATATCAACAACACCAATGGACATTCGGTTATGACTCACTTTGGTGCATTAGAGAAAAGTTGATAAAGTTCTTTAAGAATAGGTTTTGGTTAAGACACAAAACAAAGAAAAAGGCTAAAACTAAAACAAAATTGAACCTAAATGCCAAGAACATATTAGGCTAAAGAGGAGAGCTTTGGGGAGGAAAAAGAAAATGTCAAAGATGAACAAAAAGCACAAAATGCTAAACAAAATTATAAGCAAGGCCATTTCGCCACACCAACAAATCCAAAGGGTTATCGAATGAAATACCAAGTCTTGCCTATTGACTTACCCCAAAAAGATTGTCAAAGATTTGAGGCTTAGAACGATTGCTTCCAAAGTCATGAGGAGCCTAAAAGAAATTGGTTCCTAGAATGGTTAAAACCTTGCAACAAATGCCCATCTAAAACGATATAACAAGAATAAAGATCCTTACCTTAACACTTTGATTCAAATCTGAAAATCGTCACTTCCCTAAGGAGTTGGTCAAAATCCTTGAATGATGAAATCCTTTCCACACGATCTTAGTATGACTATGGTCAACTATCAACAAATAGATGATCAACACTCTACTATACCACTACCAAAACAAAAGAGTTTGTTTGAAAGAGAAGAGATAATAATTTCGGTCAAAAGAAAGTCCTCTCAAGGTAATACAATTTCGGCAATGAGATTGAGTGAGACATCAATAGGATTGGCTAGAGCAAATAATGGAAGAAAAGAAAAGAGAAATGAGAGAAGGAAGATTCGCCAAATGAAAATAAAATAGAAATGTGGACTTTTGAACAATATGAAAAAGAATGAAAAGAGAGATGAGAACAAGAGATGTTGTTTTCGGCTACAAAGAAATAAGAGATGAGAGTGAGGTACCAAAGAAGATTCGGCCAAAAGCCTAAGAGGAAATATCAACAACACCAATGGACATTCGGTTATGACTCACTTTGGTGCATTAGAGAAAAGTTGATAAAGTTCTTTAAGAATAGGTTTTTGGTTAAGACACAAAACAAAGAAAAAGGCTAAAACTAAAACAAAATTGAACCTAAATGCCAAGAACATATTCGGCTAAAGAGGAGAGCTTTGGGGAGGAAAAAAGAAAATGTCAAAGATGAACAAAAAGCACAAAAATGCTAAAATGACCAACCAATTCCCCCCCCAAATATCAAAAATTGCCACCCCCTAGCCTTACATGCCGTCCACATACATGGTCTCCCAAGTCAAATCTATCCACCCAACACTTTCCAAAACCAATTACTTATGTCATGCCTTATGCTCTCCCATCAACCTTTAATCACTTGATTTCCTTCCCAAACATCTAACTTACCTTAAACATACATTCAACTTGCCAAAAGATGAAAGTCCGACCTATCATAAATTTGAATTTGACCGCCCATAAGTGCTAGGATGCACAAAATATAAAATTTTCAAATTGCCTTCCTTGTTACTCGAACCACTTCCCTCAAGCAACATTCCAAGCTCCTTAACCACCTTGCCACTAATTCCCCTTGTGCTTTAATTTAACACTTAAAATAACTTAAGTGTCAAGCTCACCTAATCCACTTCATTAAATAAACGATACTAAAAACTATTCTAATTTCCTAAAGCTCAAGGCCCAATCCTACTAGGCCCAATTTCGGGATGTTACATTTTAAATCCTCATACAATTTCGGATTTCAAATCTTTCAAATCTCTGGCGAAATTACGATCGACTTTCATTGTACATCATCTCTAGTGAGGCATTTATAAGCGTATTAGTTTGTTTTCATTTTCTATTCAATTTCTCGACAATATTAATCCGTGGATCATATTTTCCTGAGCTAGATCTTGAAATAGCGAGTTCAATAACTTCTTATAACAACAACCGTCCATTCTATAATCAACAAAATTAGAAATATCACATTTTACACTCATCATCGATATCATATCTCGGATTGTTATGCATCTTGTTATTCCCCAAATTCGAATCTTTCTCTGACATTAACACTTTAAACTCTTATAGTCATCAAATATATCACATAACTCTTTTATGCGACTTTAAGCGTATAGCATTACAAAATATATCTACACATTCCTAAATTTGAACACATTTTCGAATCATAACTGATTGCAATAACTCAAAAGGTACCTGATGCTTGGCTTTTACTTACTGATAGACTAAACATTTCGAAACAAAGTTAGATATGTCTTGTAGCAGACCACAAATAGAACTGTTTTAAATCATCATACATATTCATACTACCCGGATGAACAGATAACCATTGTTGTAAGCTTCGTTCAAAATCGTCTAAATTAACTCGAATTTACTCTAAACACATATTAGGTCTGAACCTCAAACACTTATTGAAATTGATTCAACATTTATTTTACACTAAGCTCGCTTTGCTAACAATTCATTGTCAACTTTACGAGTATCACAAAAATTCCTTATGCTATTATCGAGCCATCATCAGATATCACCATATACGCATTCATTGCACACAAACATGACATTTCTCACTAAATAGATAGTGATGCCAAATTTTTAATGCGAACACAATAGTTGCTAACTCCAAATCATGTGCCAGGTAGTTCTTTTAGTGTGACTTTGACTATCTCGAGATATAAGCTATAACTCTGCTTTCCTGCATCAAAACATAACCCAGACCACTCAAAGATACATCACTGTAAATAGCAAATTCTTTACCCGATTCTAGCTGAATTAACACTGGAACTTCTTTCAATAGATTTTTCAACTGATCAAAACTTTTCTGATACTTTTCTGACCACTCGAACTTAACTTCTTCGTAACAACATCGTCATAAGTGTTGCGATCATAGAAACCTTTCACAAACCGTCGTAATAACCAGCAAGTCCCATTAAAAAACTTTAAACTTGAAGACATTTTTGGAGGTTTCCAATTAAGTATAGCTAAAATTTTACTCGGGTCAACCGAATACCGATCTTGGATACAACATAACCTAGAAAGCTAACCGCGTAACTAGAATTCACATTCTTGAATTTCACATATCATTGTTTATCTCACAATATACGTAACACAAATATCAGATGTTTGGCTTCATCACGGGAATAAATCAAAATGTCATCTATGAATAATTCCACAAACCGATCAAGATACTATCTGAAGATTCGATTCATCAAATCCATAAAATAGTAGGTGCATTAGTAAGTCCGAAAGACATAACCAGAAACTTATAATGTATGTACCTCGTTCAGAAAACATACATTAGAGTCTTTAAGAATACAAATTCTTCTTTCAAACCATCCTTCAATTCATACAAGTACATTCAAAGTTTGTTTCCAATTCATAGGTAGATTCAAACACATATTTGCCAATTAACTTTTCAATCAAATAATTCTAATTATATTAACTACTGAATCAGTCTTTTCAAAGAAATCTTTCTTCTCATTAGAAGGATGACCCTAGACATATCTTTGTACAATTTAGTCTTGATCTTCTAACATTTTCACTTTTATCACTGTCGAACTTTCACGAGAACTAGAAAAGCATTTATAGTAAATCTGTCTCATATATTAATCATTGAGACTTTGAATTCTACTAAAATCACTTTATCCAAATAGAAATCATTGAGCCTTACTAGGAACAATGTCTCACTCCTATAATGAATATTATCTCAGCTGTTAATGAAGCATTTGAACACAGAAAGGAATCAAATATGATTTAAATAGCAACCATTGTAGAAACACATCTTCTATAACTCTAAGGATGGTACCACTGTACTCTCACTTTTTAAGTCAGAAATTATAATCGTAATAGACATAGTCATCTCTGTCAAATAGGTATCTCTTGCAAATAATCACATGGAGTCATAAAAATACTGCAATAGCAAAATTTCATAATTTAGAGTTATACAGGATATCTGAAAATTTACAAATCATATAGAATGATATTAGTTCCGATGATATCCCAGGAATATCCAGAAAGATCAATGTTGTTCATAAATACTAAAATCCACAGTAACAGAAGTAATATAATCTTCACATATTCTCAACAGAGAAATAACCAATAGGAACAAAATATTAGTCTCATACAGATTTTACCGTTGACTTTCATATCCACACCATGGAATCATAATAACTGCCCGACTATAACCATTGCATTTAATCATTAATACAATTCAAACATCAATCCAAAGTCTAATTCTGTCATTAGAAATTTCCATATTATCCCATCACTAACAGAAATAAATTCAGGAAAGCTTTTAGTTAATGCTCTAATAACATTATTCATATCACATTACAACAATGCTATACATAGCCTTAATAACATTATAACATACGCATGTCACTGTAATCACATTTAATATTTATGTACGAAAAGATCAATTCATAATATAACAAATTCGCATGTTTTATAATCAAACCAAAGTACATATACTGAATCATTCAAACAAAATAAAGTTGTATACTTTGCCATTACAACCCAATCATATTAACCTATGTATATTCGAACATATAATCATCTTATGCCTAGTATGCATTAAGACATCCATTAATTGAATATTGTTAATTAACCATTATCAAACTTACTATATACTTAGTCATTTTAGTATATCACTAACCAAATAAACCACATATCTAATCATTCATTTTGTATGCCATTTGAATATCATACTATTTATCTTAGATAACTTATATAGCATATCCATCATTTAGATAGGTAAATGGTGCTCCTAATCATGCTTCCTTTCAAAACCAATAAATACAAACATATATATAATGTATATATATTGACTTTAGTCCATTTAATAAGCAGATCAACCCATCACACAATGCTCAACACATAAACATTTACATATCACTAAACCGAGTTCAACATGTCCAAATTATAACATCATGCTTACTTACCTATCATGAACTTATACCATAAACAATATGCATAAGTATAAACTCATTTCCAATGACCATCACAACCAAAAACACGAAACCCAAATCAATCAAAAGAAGATAAGCCATTTTCGCATGGCCACTATTCCACCTTTTACTTTGCTATACATGCCATATATTAAAATTTTCAACTTAGTAAAATACCAAAGGAAGCGTCGATAGTGTGAGTAGTCTTGCTGACGATCCCCGAGCTCGTAACGTAAATTCATGTAACATCCTGATAATTAGAGGTTATGCATCTTTACTTAATTGAATGTTATTGCATGCCTAATTATGATTGAGTGTGTTTTGGAAGTTTATTTTTGAACTTCATTATGTAAGTGATTGCTTAGTGAAATAATAATTTTTTTTAATAATTAAGATGGAGCTAAGCAAGATAGGCTTTAAGAAATAATGACAAGAGGTTTTAAGCATAAGATGAGTAATTGGCAAGGTGGTGAGGACGCATGGATGAATACTTGAGGGGAGAGGTTCGAATCACCTAACTAGCAAATGAGAGGATTTTATTTATTTTTTGTTGTTTCCTTCCCTATAGTGTCGGCCAAGACTATTCTAGAAGGGATGGCCATCTTTTCTAATTTTGGTGAGTAGACCATGTGAAAAAGGTAAGCTAAAAGTTATGGCAAGGAATCAAGAAAGGATGGTAAGAAAGGGGACAAAAGGCTTGAAGTAAGGACAATGTTTTGGAAGCTTTTCATTCTTATTTGACAATGAACCTAGTCGGTTTGGGGGCTAAGGGGAGAAGGTCTAATTGTGTTTAGAAACAATGGATTGATGGGGAAGAAACAAGGAGGAAAAAGGGGATGATGTTGGCTTAGGTTGGCTGAAATTTTGCTTAGCCATTAGGGGGTGATAGTTGGCAAAATTTTTAACAAATTTTCTCTCCAAAATCTTGTTCATAGCCGAATGTCTATCTACACAAAAGAAAAGTTTTGTTTCTCTTCTTTTGGTCTTTTTGTAACTTACCATTCGGTTTGAGAAACCTTTCTAATTCTTTTCTCCTAAACAAAACATCTTTCATTCTCTTTGTAACCGAAAGTCCCAAAGATCATAAACCTATTTTCTTCATTTTTTCCCTCTTGGCCGAATGCACATAAGTCCCCAAACCTATCTATTTTCTTTTGGAAATCATCATTATCATCATCTTTTCTTCTTTTTCTCTTTCTTTCTCCTTTCATTTTTCATTTTCTTTCTTCTTTCTCTCAACCGAAACCATCAACTACCCTAACCAAAACCATCATTCTTTTCCTCTCTTTTGTCAACCGAATCATCTTCCATTTTGATTTCATTCCTTCTTTTCTTTTATTGAAAACCGAAACCATTATAGCCAAAAATCACTATCTTTTTCTCTTCTCTTTTTGTGCAATTCAAAATCACAAATTCTTTTATTCTATATCATCAAGGCCGAATCTTCAAGTGGTCAAGTAAGACTTTTTTGTCAATTGTTTTCTTATCTCCTTTTATTATAACCGATTTAGAAACATAGTTCTCTTATTTTTTTCTTTTCTCTCTTAGGCGAATCCTTGGAAGGATTTTAAGAATTTTTGGAACCAACGTTTTAAGGGAAACCTTTCAAAATCATCCAAGGTAAGAACATCACTTTTGGTTATATCAATCCTTTTAGATAGTTTATTAACTAACTTTATTTTAGGGGTGATTTTGAGACTAATCAAGATAGGTTCAAAAAGAGCAGTACGGAGTGTTTGGAAGAAAGGAGGCACCGTTACACCCTCAAACTTCAAACGAAGGGCTGTATCGACGATAAGAGATTTTCCATCGGGTTGTGGACCCTCTACTAACAAAGATCGATTATTTGAAGTCGTGCGTACAACCGAACCACTTTTCGTTGGTGGGTTATCAGTGGGTTTTGATCCATCTAGTGGAGAAAAACCACAAATAACGGTTGTTCGAGAATCCGAGGGTAAAGATGTAGATCTCTCATCAATAGTATAGTTTTATTATTAATAGTGTATACTAATCAAGTGTGATAACTAACTAGGTGTTGACGAGCGGGAAGGTATCGTTCTCACAGTCATAAGGTGTGTAACCTTACAATAAAATCTCATAGATCTATATTAAATGTGATTATATGACAATATGTTTGATAATGATTGTGGATACCATTCAGTGGTATACGATATTCAGGTATGTTTACCCCAATATTTCGTTAATTTTGCTATATGCATAAATGTGAAATAAGTATGAATATATTATGATTTTGGGGTAAATCACATGAAAACTGAATAATATATATGTGCATGGGCATATGGGTGAAATTGATAAAGGGAAGTGTTTGGTGGTTTTACCACATAATCCAGTGACTTTGGTCACATATTTGAATCCGGTGACTTGGTCACATATGTGAATCTAGTGACTTGATCACATATTTTTGAATCTGGTGACTTGGTCACATTTGTGCAGTGGCCTTGCCACAAAATTATAAGGGCAATGTGCATGTTGATCGCAAGAAGCGCCATCGATGGTGTGTAGCGGATGGAAGGTCGATTTAGTAATCCCCACGGTGTGATTGGTTGGTACGGGTGGTGTGTAGCGAATGGATAATTAGGTGGGCTAGGTTTGAATTTCATTATATGTATATATCCATGTGATATTAAAATGATTATTATTTAATTTGATATGAAAATGGGCTTTTGGTTAAATATGACTTAAATAGGCCTATGATTATATATGTTATAAATGGGCTTGAAAGGCTTTGATCAAATGGGCTTTTTAATGTATGTGTTACACATTGAGTTTATAACTCGCCCCTTTTGTGGGATAACTTTTCAGATGAATCAGAGTACGATGGATCGAATCGACAAGGATTTCGAGGTGGCTAATGCTCAAACAAAGTATTTTGGAAATTTTCCTACTTAAACTTATTAAGTTAATTTTTATTACTTAGACTTTATTATGGGTTTTTTGCTATTTTTATGTAATAAGGCCACTATGAACTGCTTTTTAAATTTTGTGTTTGGATTTATTTTTATTTTGCCATGAATAATTATTAATTAAATAACTAAATGGTTTTTGATAAATAATTTAAACTGCTTTTGAAAACAAAATATATTTCCACAATATTAATAAAATTTTCATTAAATTTGGTTTTCGTTAACTTATTAATTTCTCTTAAAATAATGTTTTAAGAAGATGCGAATTTACTTTACAATTAAATTTCAACCCGATCTTTAAGTTAATCTGTTTTATTCAAAATCATCAAGTTTTTCTTAAATAAGTGAGAGCTTGCTAAAGTTTTACTCGAGGAACATATCAAATCCGGCCAGGCTTTTTGGGCCGAGTTTGGGGTCTTTCAACTTGGTATTAGAGCCCAATTTTAAACTCTCGGCCTTGGGTTGTGAAGCCCACAACGTTTTCAAAATTTAGCCCAAATGACTTTTGAAAGTTTTCTTAAGTTAAAATGGTTTTATAAGAGCATGGCTTTTCGAATTCTCTACCAGATCCATCGGTAAGTACCCTTATTGATAAGTAATATGAATGTATGATAATCCTAAGGAAACTATACTTTAGAGACATGGACCCTAGGTGTTTGTGTACTACTACAGAAAAACCACTGAATATCTGTTGCATAAAACTTTCTTTCAATAAGAAGTGAAAAGACTCTAATACATAAGACTTTTTCATAAAAACAGATAAGACACGTAGTAAACATGAGTTCTAGGGGACATGGTTGTCGTGGATGCGGAAGAGGAAGAATGGCTGTGTCGGAACCAGTTAGATCTGGTCAAGGTTCCCAAAATGAAGCTCTGCCACCGGCTGTTGGGGTGGAATTTCAAGAGCAAAATAGAGGAGGTGGCGCAGTATCACAAGCTGTGCTTCGAGTTTTGGAGCAGTAGCGAAGCTAATCTTGGAAATGGGTCTCGAAAGTCGATGGTGAGAGACTAAGATCAAATGGAGCTGAGGTTTTTAAGGGAATATCTGGAGTAGCCCCAAATGTAGCTGAATACTAGTTGGAGGCAGTCGAAAGGATCATGGACAATTTAGATCTGCCTTCTTGAAGAAAAGTGAAAGGTCTTGTTTCACTACTCGTGATGAGGCCTACCGGTGGTGGCTCACTATCAAGGAGAGTACCCCGTGGATCGAGTGGATTGGGGTATTTTAAAGTTAAATTCAAGGAAAATATGTTGGAGCTAGCTACATTGACTCTCGAGAGGAAGGCATTTGAATTTGGTGCAAGGAAATAAGTCGATTCTTGAGTATGAAGCGAGTTTTACGACTTAGTCGATATGCGGAGGATAGTAGCTACTAAATATGAGCGGTGTGTCAGATTTGAAGATGGACTTAGAGATGAACTGCGAGTGATGATTGCTCCGCACCGGGAAAGAGACTTTGCAATCTTAGTAGAAAGGGCAAGAATAGCTGAAGAAGTTAAGCGATGAGAGACAAACCGGGACAGAGGCCAGAATAAGAATAAGAGAAGCTTTGGGTCTTCAGGGTCATCCAGGAATTTCCAAAAGAAACCATGAAATGAAGGGCCACGAGTCAGCAGACTGCTACGGGTGGACAACATCGTGCTTGTGTTCAATGTGGAAAAATACACCCGGGAGAATGTTGGAAAAAGACTGGGGGATGTTTCAAGTGTGGATCTAAAGATCATATGATCAAGGATTGCCCGATGAATTCAGACAATAACCGCCAAAGAGTCGTGGCATTAATCAGTCAGATGTGGACAACAGCTGATAAGGGGCCGTGGTCCAAATGGAAGGGAATGGTTACGGTAGAGGTCGCGAAACTTGAGTGAGGCGGTGGTAGCTTTGAGGCGAGGCGGCCAGTCCGTATATGCGATCCATCGCAGAGAGGACGGTGACACACCGATGTTATCATGGTATGCGTTTCTAATTTTCAGGTTGCCCTTTATTGCTTTGATAGATATAGGGTCAACTCATTCTTATATCGCTAGTGAAGTATCTGGAACTTTGCATGTGACTTCTGAGACTGTACCTAGGAAGATGACTGTACTTAGTCCTTTAGGACAAACAGTAGTAATAGACAAACTTTTTAAGGAAGTACCTTTAGAAGTTCAAGGGACGCAGTTTTTGGCTGATTTAATGGAGTTGCCATTCGGAGAGTTCGACCTGATCTTAGGCATGGACTGGCTTGTGAAGTATCGTGCAAATATGGATTGTGCTGCTAAACAAATGTCCTTAAGAACTATTGATGACAAAGAAGTTGTAGTGATGGGCGAGAGACGGAACTACTTATCTAATGTAGTATCCGCTCTTAAGGCAGAAAAGATGGTTAGAAAGGGATGTGTAGCCTTCCTGATGTTGGTGAGTGCCTTGGAGGCTAAGGAAGCAACTGTTGAGGAAGTCAGGACTGTGAATGAATTTGTAGATGTTTTTCCGGAAGAACTTCCAAGTTTGCCTCCGGATCGAGAGGTAGAATTCGGGATAGATTTATTGCCTGAAATGACACCAGTTTCTATTGCTCCATATAGAATGGCACCGAAGGAGTTAGTTGAACTTAAGGCTCAGATTTAGGAGTTGCTTGATCGTGGATTTATCCGACCTAGTGTGTCTCCATGGGTAGCACCGGTCCTATTTGTGAAGAAGAAGGACGGATCGATGAGAATGTGTATAGACTACCGGCAGTTGAATAAGCTGACCATCAAGAACAAGTACCCTTTGACGAGGATCAATGACTTGTTCGATCAGCTTAAAGGAGCTGCGGTATTCTCAAAGATTGATTTAAGGTCGGGGTATCATCAGCTTAAGGTGAAAGAAGCAGATATCCATAAGACGACTTTTCAAACTAGATATGGGCATTATGAATTTTTGGTAATGCCATTCGGATTGACGAACGCCCCAGCTGCGTTTATGGATATGATGAACCGGATTTTCCAACCCTACTTGGATCAGTTCATTGTGGTATCCATAGACGACATCCTGGTGTATTTTAAGTCCAAAATGGAACATGATGAGCATCTCCAGAATGTGTTGCGAGTTTTAAGGAAGAAGAAGCTTTATGCCAAATTCAGCAAGTGTGAATTTTGGCTGAAAGAGGTTGCATTTTTAAGCCATGTGGTGTCTGCAGAAGGAATAAGGGTGGATCCTCGGAAGATTGAGGCTGTGCTAAATTGGAAACCACCTAAGTCCGTAATTGAGGTTCGCAATTTCTTGGGGTTAGCAGGCTACTACAGAAGATTCGTCGAAGGATTCTCATTGATAGCCGCACCTTTAACAAAATTGCTAAGAAAGGAAGTACCTTTCGTGTGGGCTGATAAGCAACAAGAGAGTTTTGAGAAGCTCAAGAGGGTTTTGACTGAAGCTTCGATTTTGATTCAGCCTGAGGCAGAAAAGGATTTCATCGTGTATTGTGACACTTTCCATACAGGATTAGGATGTGTTCTGATGCAAGACGGGAAGATAGTTGCGTATGCGTCTCGGCAGTTGAGACCGCACGAGGTTAATTACCCGACACATGACTTAGAGTTGGCAGATAGTCTTTGCTCTTAAAGTTTGGAGACATTATTTATATGGGGAAAAGTCGGTGATATACGGACCAAAAAGTATGAAATATCTCTGACTCGAAAAAAGCGAATTTGAGGCGTGAAGGTGGATAGAGTTGTTAAAAGACTACGACTGTTCTATAGAGTACCACCCGGGCAAGGTGAATGTGGTGGAAGACGCTCTAAGCCGAAAAGTGGTGTCAGATTTAAGGGAGATGTTTGCACATCTTAGTCTTTACGATGACGAAAGCTTGTTGGCAGAATTACAAGTTAAACCGACATGGTTGAGTCAAGTGAAAGAGAGGCAATTGATAGATGAAGATCTGAGTGTAAAGCTTCGGCAGGTTCAGAGTGGGAAATTAGAGGATTATGGTATTAACCATGATGGGGTATTGTGTTTTAAAGGTAAAGTCGTATGCTTGGGGATCAAGAGTTGAGGCAAAAGATTCTTCAGAGTCGCATAGTGGCCCTATGCTATGCATCCTGGAGGAAGTAAGTTATATCGAGATTTGCGAGATCGGTTTGGTGGCCTAGTCTTAAGCGAGAATTCTGAATTCGTGGGAAAGTGCTTAACGTGTCAACAAGTCAAGGCTAAACATCAAGTACCTTGGGATTACTTGGTAGATAAAGATTCCACAATGGAAGTGGAGAGAATCACCATGGACTTTGTTAGTGGGCGCCTCTTACGCCTACTAAGAAAGACTCTGTGTGGGTGATAGTGGACCGATTGACGAAATCTACACATTTTATCCCAGTTCGGGTTAGTTACTCTTTGTAGAAGTTGGCAAAGTTATATGTGGCTGAGATTGTGAGATTGCATGGAGTGCTAGTGTCAATTATTTCGGATAGAGATCGAGGTTTACGTCTCGGTTTTAGAAAGCATTGCATCAAGTATTGGGCACAGATTGGACTTGAGACGGCATTTCATCCACGATCGACGCCAATCTGAATGAGTAATCAAATTTTAGAAGATATATTAAGGGATGTGTGATAGATTTGAGAGGAAGTTGGGAAGAATTCTTACCGTTAGCGAATTTACGTACAACAACGATTACCAAGCCGATTTGGATGGCACCATATGAAGCACTATATGGATGAAAGTGTCGCACTCCTACATGTTGGACAGAATTAGGGGAACGTCAGATTTTGGGTCCAGAAATAGTGGCTAAATCCGAAGAAAAGGTTAAGGTAATCCGGGCTCGGTTAAAGGAAGCATCTAACAGACAAAATTCGTATGCAGATCTTAAGCAGAAAGAAATAGAGTTTGCTGTGGGGGATCAAGTATTCTTGAAGGTTTCACCTTGGAAAAAGGTGATGAGATTTGGTCACAAAGGGAAGTTAAGTCTCAGGTTCATTGGACCTTATCGGGTTTTGAAGCGGGTCGGACCTGTGGCATATCAGTTAGATTTGCCTTCGGAGTTGAAGCAAATGCACGATGTGTTCCATGTCTCAATGTTATGCCATTATCGGTCGGATCCATCTCATGTAGTACCAGTTGAGGAGGTGGAATTAAGACTAGATTTGTCATATGAAGAGGAGCCAATTCAAATTCTGGAGCGAGATATAAAGGTTTTACGGAGAAAATCAGTTCCTCTCGTCAAAGTATTATGGCGCAATCATGGATCAGAAGAAGCTTCGTGGGAACCGGAGGAAGCGATGTGACAGCAATACCCTCACTTGTTCCAACCAGGTAATTTCGAGGATGAAATTATTTTAAGGGGGTAGAACTGTAACTTCCTGATAATTAGGGGTTATGCATCTTTACTTAATTGAATGTTATTGCATGCCTAATTATGATTGAGTGTGTTTTGGAAGTTTATTTTTGAACTTCATTATGTATGTGATTGCTTAGTGAAATATTAATTTTTTTTTAATAATTAAGATGGAGCTAAGCAAGATAGGCTTTAAGAAATAATGACAAGAGGTTTTAAGCATAGGATGAGTAATTGGCAAGGTGGTTAGGACGCATGGATGAATACTTGAGGGGAGAGGTTCGAATCACCTAGCTAGCAAATGGGAGGATTTTATTTTTTTTTTTTGTTTTCCTTCCCTATAGTGTCGGCCAAGACTATTCTAGAAGGGATGGTCATCTTTTCTAATTTTGGTGAGTAGACCATGTGAAAAAGGTAAGCTAAAAGTTATGGCAAGGAGTGAAGAAAGGATGGTAAGAAAGGGGGACAAAAGGCTTGAAGTAAGGACAATGTTTTGGAAGCTTTTTCATGGTCATTTGACCATGAACCTAGTCGGTTTTGGGGGCTAAGAGGAGAAGGTCTAATTGTGTTTAGAAACAATGGATTGATGGGGAAGAAACAAGGAGGAAAAAGGGGATGATGTTGGCTTAGGTTGGCCGAAATTTTGCTTAGCCATTAGGGGGTGATAGTTGGCAAAATTTTAACAAATTTTCTCCAAAATCTTGTTCATAGTGAATGTCTACCTACACAAAGAGAAGTTTTGTTTCTCTTCTTTTGGTCTTTTGCAACTTACCATTCGGTTTGAGAAACCTTTCTAATTCTTTTCTCCTAAACAAAACATCTTTCATTCTCTTTGTAACCGAAAGTCCCAAAGATCATAAACCTATTTTCTTCATTTTTTCCCTCTTGGCCGAATGCACATAAGTACCTAAACCTATCTCTTTTCTTTTGGAAATAATCATTATCATCATCTTTTCTTTTTTTTCTCTTTCTTTCTCCTTCCATTTTTCATTTTCTTTCTTCTTTCTCTCAACTGAAACCATCAACTACCCTAACCAAAACCACCATTCTTTTCCTCTCTTTTGTCAACGAATCATCTTCCATTTTGATTTCATTCCTTTTTTTCTTTTATTGAAAACCAAAACCATTATAGCCAAAATCACTATCTTTTCTCTTCTCTTTTTGTGCAATTCAAATCACAAATTCTCTTATTCTATATCATCAAGGCGAATCTTCAAGTGGTCAAGTAAGACTTTTTGTCAATTGTTTTCTTATCTCCTTTTATTATAACCGATTTAGAAACATAGTTCTCTTTTTTTTTTCTTTCTCTCCTAGGCGAATCCTTGGAAGGATTTTAAGAATCTTTTGGAACCAACGTTTTAAGGAAACCTTTCAAAATCATCCAAGGTAAGAACATCACTTTTGGTTATATCAATCCTTTTAGATAGTTTATTAACTAACTTTATTTTAGGGGTGATTTTGAGACTAATCAAGATAGGTTTGAAAAAAGCGATGCGAAGTGTTTGGAAGAAAGGAGGCATTGTTATACCCTCAAACTTCAAGCGAAGAAATGTATCGGCGATAAGAGATTTTCCAGGGTTGTGGACCCTCTGCTAACAAAGATCGGTTATTTGAAGTCGTGCGTACAACTGAACCACTTTTTGTTGGTGGGTTATCAGTGGGTTTTGATCCATCTAGCGGAGAAAAACAACAAATAAGGGTCATTCGAGAATCCGAGGGTAAGGATGTAGATCTCTCATCAATAGTATAGTTTATTAGTAATAGTGTATACTAATCAAGTGTGATAACTAACTAGGTGTTGACGAGCGGGAAGGTATCGTTCTCACAGTCATAAGGTGTGTAACCTTACAATAAAATCTCATAGATCTATATTAAATGTGATTATATGACAATATGTTTGATAATGATTGTGGATACCATTCAGTGGTATACGATATTCAGGTATGTTTACCCCAATATTTCGTTAATTTTGCTATATGCATAAATGTGAAATAAGTATGACTATATTATGATTTTGGGGTAAATCTCATGAAAACTGAATAATATGTATGTGCATGGGCATATGGGTGAAATTGATAAAGGGGAAGTATTCCGGTGGTTTTATCACATAATCCGGTGACTTCGGTCACATATTTGAATCCAGTGACTTCGGTCACAAATGTGAATCTGGTGACTTCGGTCACATATTTTTGAATCTGGTGACTTGGTCACATTTGTGCAGTGGCCTTGCAACAAAATTATAAGGCGATGTGCATGTTGATCGCAAAGAAGCGCCTTCGATGGTGTGTAGCGGATGGAGGTCGATTTAGTAATCCCACGGTGTGATTGGTTGGTGCGGTGGTGTGTAGCGGATGGATAATTAGGTGGGCCGGGTTTGCATTTCATTATATGTATATATCCATGTGATATTAAAATGATTATTATTTAATCTGATATGAAAATGGGCTTTTTGCTAAATATGACTTAAATGGGCCTATGATTATATATGTTATAATTGGGCTTGAAAGGCTTTGATCAAATGGGCTTTTTAATGTATGTGTTACACATTGAGTTTATAACTCACCCCTTTTGTGGGATAACTTTTCAGATGAATCATAGTGCGATGGATCGGTTCAGCAAGGATTTCGAGGTGGCCAATGCTCAAACAAAGTATTTTGGAAATTTTCCTACTTAAACTTATTAAGTTAATTTTTATTACTTAGACTTTATTATGGGTTTTTTGCTATTTTTATGTAATA
This sequence comes from Gossypium rotundifolium, assembly GCA_025506655.1. Lineage (NCBI taxonomy): Eukaryota > Viridiplantae > Streptophyta > Magnoliopsida > Malvales > Malvaceae > Gossypium > Gossypium rotundifolium. The sequence goes on from CP106734.1 coordinate 51,881,306, forward strand.
AGGCCACTATGAACTGTTTTTAAATTTTTGTGTTTGGATTTATTTTTATTCTACCATGAATAATTATTAATTAAATAACTAAATGGTTTTTGATAAATAATTTAAACTCTTTTGAAAACAAAATATATTTCCACAATATTAATAAAATTTTCATTAAATTTGGTTTTCTGTTAACTTATTAATTTCTCTTAAAAATAATGTTTTTAAGAAGATGTGAATTTACTTTACAATTAAATTTCAACCCGATCTTTAAGTTAATCTGTTTTATTCAAAATCATCAAGTTTTTCTTAAATAAGTGAGAGTTTGCTAAAGTTTTACTCGAGGAACATATCAAATCCGGTCAGGCTTTTTGGGCCGGGTTTGGGGTGTTTCAATTCAAATCTATAAATAGAATGAACAAGAATACACACAGAGTAAGCTATTTAAGCTTAGTAAGTCTTAAGAAAACTTAACAAATCAATTGAATAATCAATCAAATTAAATCGACAATTTGTAACATTAATTTATTTACATAACACATATGAATTATTATAGCCAAATGCCTATATCCTTTCATAGTCAAAACATTTATCATTATCTACTTTAAAAGTAGAACTTATCAAACGCACATTGATTAATAATTATACATATGTATACCTCCATATACAACCAAATAACAATTTCCATATAAATATGCATAGTAAGCCCACATAACCGAATGTATGCATTAATGTAATCTCACATATCCAAAAATATATATGTATATATTTCACATGACCAAATGAATATACACAAAATTCCACGTAAGAATATATAAACAAAATTTTCCACATAATCGAAGATGCCAAATATACAAACACATTACCTATCACTTAGGTATTCGATACAGATCACATATAACATGTACTTATGTAAATACATACCTTATGGTAGGAATTAATCTAATTCATTTAAATAAGCTTTAGCTCATTCAATGGCCACCATAACTCAATCATTTCATAAACATAAACTCAGTATTATAGATCAAGGTATAAAACACGCTAGGCATAAGCCCTGAATTACACACCAAGCACTAAGCACGCTAGACTAGAGGTCGATATTCATTCACCGGCTATAAGCCTACTAGACCAAAGGTGCGATATTTAATCAAGGCACAAGGCACTGCTGGGCATTTAGCCCGATATAAAGACAAGGCACGCTAGGCATTAAGCCCCGATATAGATCAACGGCACAAGGCACGCTAGGCTCAAGCCGAATATATCACGGCACTATGCCTCACAAGGCACGAAGCCCAAATATGTCACAGGCACTAAGCACGCTAGGCACGAAGCCCGAATATTTCATCGGCACTAAGCACGCTAGGTACGAAGCCGAATATGTCACCTAAGCACTAAGCCTTCTAGGCACGAAGCCGAATATGAACACATTCAACCTTTCGATACACATTACTTAGTATTAAAATATCAACCATCTCATATTCTTCATTTTCCTTTCACCTATTAATCCAACATACATATCCACATTACATTAACCAAATTAAATTCACTATAGACTCATACTCCACATTCGGCCCACATGTATATTTATACTTTAAGATTTCTCACACGAATCATTTCATATATAGAACATTTTACTCATTTGAACTTATTGTACGAACATTCAAATAACACATATCATTCAATAACCTATCCGAATCGAATATTAAACTTAACCAAATTCGCTAATTCATATATAATTATGATGATTCCAATTTTCAACATATACTAAATTACGTAAATAATTTACGATGATTATTTGCTTAGAGACTTACCTCAAATATCGATTTTGACAAAAAACCGGCTATTCGATAATTTTCGTTTTCCTCGATCCAAGTCCGTTTTCTTTGTTCTTGATCTAAACATGTTTAAATTAAGCTCATTCAAACACATTTCTATTCGATTTAATCCCAAAACACATAAATGGGCAAATTACCCAGTTTGCCCCTAATATTTCACACTTTTACAAATTAGTCCCTATTGCACAAAACACAAAATACATCAAATTTCTTCATACCCAAGCTATGCCGAATTTTACCCATGACTATACAAGCCCATATAATTCATTAATTTCATATTTTAGTCCCTCAAACTATTTTTTAATTTAGTCCTAATTACTCAAAATCATCAAAAACTCCAATACAACATATGTTAATCTAACACATATTTATCATAATATATCCTCAAACAACATAAACAACAAACTATCATCAATGGCTCAACTCAAAATATTCATCAAACTCAAAATTAAAGTATGGGTGTTGAAGATTTCTAAGCAACGATCTCAAAAGCGTAAAATTATCAAAAGCGAAAAAACGAACCTTGATTGAGCTTGAATAAGAGCCAAAACCTAGCTTGGTTTCTTTCTTTTTTCTTTTCTTTGTTATTTGGCATGGAAAGAAAGGAAATGGGCTGTGTCTTTCTTATTTTATTATTATGTCATTATAATTTATAATATGACATTATTATACATTAATATATATTTTTAATATAACAAATAATATATAAAACATATAATGATGGCATGTTGCCGTCCACTACATTTGAAAATGGGCTATTTGCCCTTTAAGGATTCCATATTAAAAGGCCACTATCAACTAAGCACTTTACACCATATTAAAAGTCCTTTTATTTAATCGGACACCTAAACAACAAAATTAAGTCACGAAAATTTAACACAAACAAATTCACACATAATAAATACAGAAAATAATTTTAAAATATTTTTTAGAGTCAGATTATGGTCCCAAAACCAATTTTTCGATTAGGGTCAAAATCAGACTGTTACAACTCTCCCCCCTTAGGGATTTTCGTCCTCGAAAATCTAACCAGAAAATAGATTAAGGATTTGCTTTCATAGTATACATTTTAAATCCTCGTATAACATCGGATTTCAAATCTTTTAAATCTCACAACTGAAATTCTAATCGACTTTATTGTACATCATCTCTGAGACCTGCATTTATAAGCGTATTAGTTTGTTTTCATTTTCTATTCAATTTCTCGACAATATTAATCCGTGGATCATATTTTCACAGAGCTAGATCTTGAAATAGCAGAGTTCAATAACTGCTTATAACAACAACCGTCTATTCTATAATCAACAAAATCAGAAATATCACATTTTACACTCATCATCGATATCATATCTTGGATTGTTGTGCATCTTGTTATTCCCCAAATTCGAATCTTTCTCTGACATTAACACTTTAAACTCTTATAGTTATCAAATATATCACATAACTCTTTTATGCAGCTTTAACTGTATGGCATTACAAAATATCTCTACACATTCCTAAATTTGAACACATTTTGAATCATAAGCGATTGCAATAACTCAAAAGGTACCGATGCTTGGCTTTTACTTATCGGACTAAACATTTTGAAACAAAGTCGATATGTCTTGTACCGCACCACAAATAGAACTATTTTAAATCATCATACATATTCATACTACCGGATGAGCAGATAATCGATCGTTGTAAGCTTCGTTCAAAATCGTCTAAATTAACTCGAATTTACTCTAAACACATATTCGGTCTCGAACCTCAAACACTTATTTCTATCAATTCGAATTGATTCAACATTTATTTCACACTAAGCTCGCTTTGCTAACAATTCATTGTCAACTTTCTGAGTATCACAAATTTGTTGAACAAATAATAGTATTGCTTTTAATTCGGCTATTATCGAGCCATCATCAGATATCACCATATACGCATTCATTGCACACAACATGACATTTCTCACCGAATAGATAGTGACGCCAAATTTTTAATGCGAACACAATAGTTGCTAACTCCAAATCATGTGCCAGGTAGTTCTTTTAGTGTGACTTTGACTATCTCAAGATATAAGCTATAACTCTGCTTTCCTGCATCAAAACATAGCCCAGACCACTCAAAGATACATCACTGTAAATAGCAAATTCTTTACCCGGTTCTAGCTGAATTAACACTGGAACTTCTTTCAATAGATTTGTAACATCCTAGATTAGGGGTTATGCGTTTGTATGAGTAGTAGGTTTTGGCAATGTTTGGAAGTGAATTAAGGGTTTTTAAAATCCTAGGATGGATGAGAAAGCTTTGGACAATTATTGGTTTTTAAGTTAAAAACAAGAAGTGATGTGGAAAAGTGGCAAGGGACGCCACCTAAGGTGCAAGGGTTATGGAAACAAGTGAAGTACTTTGAGGGAAGAGGTTTGAATCCCGTTGTGTGCATTTTTGCTTAATAGCATGTTTACTGTGATATGTGGTGTGCATTTTTAGAACCTTGGAAATGTAAGGAAATGTATGGAAATGTATAGAAATGTAAGGAAATGTATGGAAATGTAAGGAAATGTATGGAAATGTATGGAAATGTATGGAAATGTATGGAAATGTATGGAAATATAAGGAAATGTATGAAAATGTAAGGAAATGTATGGAAATGTAAGGAAATATAGGGAAATGTAAGGAAATGAAAGGAAATGAAATGAAATGTAAGGAAACTTGGAAATGTATGGAAATGCTAAGTTAAAAAGAGGAAAGTGAACATTTATGGAAACTAGGAAAATGATTTAGAAATGATTCAAAAGAGGAAAATGAACATTTCTGGAAACTTGGAAATGTATGGAAATGTCAAGTTTAAAGAGCCAAACGAAAATTTTCGGAAACTTAGAAATGACTTAGAAATGTCGAGTATTAAAAGATTAAAAGAGGAAACTAAGGAAAGGTGGCCTTAAGAAAGTTAATAGGAAGAATTTGACACCCAAACGGGCTTGGAAAAGTGGTTAAAGCCGAGTGAGTGACGCCACTTAGGTGGATAATTTGGGCCTCGTAAGGCCACAAGGAGTCCAATAGAACAAGTTAAAATTCTACTCAACAAGGGAAGGGAGTGGGCTGACATCGGCTAAAACTTTAAGTAATTTTATTTAATTACTTAAAGAGGAAGCAATGGACGACAATAAGGACTCTTAAGGGAAGAGTTTAATTCTCTTTAAAATTCGGCTAAATAGGTGGATAAATGAAGAATTATTCTTTAATTAGGAGAATGAGGGAAGAGTGATGGCCAAGTAATGGATTCTAAGTTAGTAAATTCGGCTATAAAAGGGAAAGAAGGCCATTCATTCATTCACTCTTCCTTTTCCGAATTTCTTAAGCATATTCTCCTCTCTCTGCCGAAATTCCTACAGTTTTATTCTTCTTCTTTTATTTTTGCCAAGCTAAAATACCTTGTGTTCTAACCGAATCCTTCATCTTTATTCTTCATTCTCTTTTCTTTCTAATCCCTCCAAAAGCCGAAAGTTGTGAGAGCATCATTTACCCATAGCCGAATCTCTGAAGGTTGAAGTGAAGGTGCAATCGATTCCTTCAAATAAGGGTAAGATCCAAGTTTGGTTTCCATTCTTTTATATTTTAGACTTATCAAAATTTAAGGACTAATTCCTATTATTAATCTTGGTAGAATCATGGAAGGAGAAGTTCTTTTCAGAAGGTACACCATAGGTCAGCGTGTTCCCTAGTTATTCGGTGAATTTTGAGATTTAAGATCCTTAAGGTAAGTGACTATGAATATTCAGGCAAGACCCTATTTTTGTAGTAGATCTATTATTATGTGTTTTAAGCTAAAAACTAACCGATTCAAGGGATCTAATGATTAGCCGATTTCAAAGGAGAAGAATATAAGTTTCCGGGATCTGATTTTTAATTCAATCGGCAACAAGGTAAGTTTTAGTGCACAAATCCTACTAGGATTTGGATTTATGGTCAAATGGCTCTTTACTAAGTATTAAGTGATTGAATAAATGTAGAGATCTAAGATCTAAGGTGTTAGATCAAGCTTTTCGGGATCTCAAGGAATTGCTAAGCGAATCAGGTGTGTACCCTACCCTAAGTTTTAATATGTTTATGGCTATGTTTTAAGTTAAATGTGCATGTTTATAAGAATGTGAGTATGGCTAAGGTACCATACTATGGTACAAAGTACTAAGGTACGTTTTCCTACTCCTACTAGGATTACGAAATATGTTATACTTAACATGTGAAAAGTGACACGAATGTGAATTTAAGTATGATATGCATGATATGAATAATATGGGGCATTTGTGTTATTTGAGAAAGGGGAAGTGAATGTGATGACTTCGGTCTCACTATCTGAATATGGTGACTTTGGTCACATTATTTGAATGTGGTGACTTCGATCACATTATCTGAATGTGGTAACATTATCGATTACATTATATCGAATGTGGTGTCTCATGACACAATTATCTGAGTGGCTATGCCACGAATTTTATATGGGCGATGAGCACGTCGACTACAGCGACTGCCATCGATGGTGTGTAGCGGATGGAGGGTTGACTTAGTAGTCCCCACGGTGTGCAGGATGGTACGGGTGGAGTGTAGCGGATGGCTAACTAGGTTTGGGTTTGGGTTGCATCATTATTTTTACCATTATGTGAACATGTATGTGATATGATAATGCATGCCGAAATGTTAATTCTTAGTGTTGGTTACACATTGAGTCTATTTGACTCACCCCATCGTGGGACTATTTTCGGTGTGAAACAAATAATGGACCTGGTTTGGCGAATCTTAGGGATGGCCATGCACAAAGAAGAAATTCTGACTTGGACTTTTATTTAATTTTAAGTATTTTGAATTTAAATTTTGGGAATTATTTGATGTAATAAGGCCTTAGTAGGAATATTTTATTCTATTTTATTGTTAAGCTTACAATTTTATCAATTAAAGATTAAGTAAATCTATTTTCATACAAAGCCCAAACGTTTTGTCACCTAAAGTAAAGGATTTTAATAATGAATTAAACTTGTTTTCAACTTAAGCCCAACCCAAAACAATCTTTCTTTCAAAGCACACAAGTTTTTCCTAAGTAACAAAAGAATTTGAAACGGTTTGCATACGAGATCCGGTCAAGGCTCGTGGTAGGGTGTGGGTGGAACATATCAGATCCGGTTTAAACTCTCTACTGTGGGCTAAGGCCCAAAACGTTTTCAAATCGAGCCCAAATAAGCTTTATAAAGTATCTTATGAAATAAGCGAGTTTTTTCGGCATGGCACCTAGGTCTCCGCACCAAGTCCACCAAGTAAGTACTCAGATCTTTTGTGTGATTTATATTATGATTTGTAGAAGGGTAGAAATGGAGCGTAGAATAGAGATTAAGTACTTGAACCCTAGGACTAGTATACCCCAACAAAAACATAAGACTTAAATGCCTAACTAAACAAACACGTGGTTAAGTCATTTGAGTTAGGGTATGGTAACCATGGTGCGCATGTCTAGGATTGGTTTCTGGGAGCTTGGTATTTAAGCGATCCGCGTGACTCACCTCCTCCACTGAATCCTACCAGTGCGTAGCCTCGGTTCACCCTAACCAAGAGGACTTATTCACGGGCTAAACCCCTAACTAAAACTCGAAAGGGACTAGTCAGTATTTTATGGAAACCCTAGTTTTAAAATTTCTAAATTACCATCTTGATTTGAAAAGATTATTTTATAAACTTTTCTAAAATATTTCTGATTTACCAATTTACTAAAATACCCCTAGTGGTAAAATTACAAAAAATGCCCTTGCTTTATGGAATTTCAAAATGCCCACAGTTCTTATCAAAATTTCACTAGGAACCCTAAATTTACAAAATATCAAAATACCTTAATTACGGGAAGAAAGAAATTTTATTTACGAAATTGCCCCTACCTTACAAATTACCGAAATACCCCCGAGTTACAAAATTACCAAAATGACCCCCGATCTTCAAAAATTTTTGCAACAACACTGGTTCGGAAAACAAATTCTCGTAAACAACCTTCAAGTTTTGTAAAATTCCAAAATATCCTTGATTTATTAAGATTTATAAATTTACCCGGTTTATTCTTGACATACCTCGTAATTTCAAAATTTAAAATACCCTCGATTTCAAAATTACTAAAATATCCTTATTGACAAAATCACTAAGGAACCTTATTTTGATAAATTACGAAAATACCAGATTTGGTTTGTTACGTGATTGAACTATTCTTAAATCTTTAATGAGTTGAAAACTACAATATTGTTTGAGTTTAAAATTTGAAGAGTATTAGATTTTGATAATTATTTAGAAACATTAGTTGAAAATCATTGTATTATCAAAAACCGTTAGGAGATTTGTTAAAGAGTTAACAATAAAAGAATTATTTATAAAAGAATTTCATATACTTGAAAACCCAAATTTATTTTTATAAAGCATCATATAATCTTAGCCCATGATTTAAAAGTCCAAAATAAAGTTTAAATTCCAAACACACATAAAATCCATAAGTTATTTATAGAGGCCATTTTTACAACATCCCAAAATAGTAAAATAATTATTAAAAGTTAGAGTTTAATAACCCATATTTAGCAAGATGGCCTCCACGAAGTCATCCTACCAAGTCCACATCAATTTCCATTACCCGAGATGGAAAGAAATTAAAGGGGTGAGTTACTTAGAACTCAAAGTGTAACTCACTTACCACCATTATTGGGCCGATCATCAAGATATTAAGTCGGGCTTGAGCCCAATTCAGAATTCAACAATATATCATGAATTTAAAATAATTAATAATGCATGAAAATGTAATTCCCAACCCAAACCTAATATCCATCCGCTAACACCCGCACCAACCATCACACCTGGGGATCAAGTCAACCCACCCCGCCATCACACCAATCGTAGGCAATAAGCCTTTTTATAATTGTGGCATAGCCACCTAGAACTAGAGGCAATAAGCCATTAATGTGGCGAGCCCACCGAACTAGAGGCAATAAGTCGATATTGTGGCGAGCCACATAGAACTAGAGGCAATAAGTCGATATTGTGGCGAGCCACCGAACTAGATATTTGGCAACCGCCATTCTTCTCTTCATATATCCCACCCATGCAATTACACATGTACTATAGATTACAAAATTTATTAACAATACATAACATGGTGGGTTTATCAACAACATTTCATTTGGCCCATAATTATAGTAATTTGTCCATTTAGTAGTTTAGTGGGCTTTGGCCCATTTACCAAACTAGAGTGTTTTGGCTAAATTTTAACGAACTAGAGTATTTTGGCCCATTTTCACTAACTAGAGTATTTACGGCCCATTTTCACTAACTAGAGTATTTACTACCATTTTCACGAACTAGAGTATTTACGGCCCATTTTCACTAACTAGAGTATTTACGGCCCATTTTCACGAACTAGAGTATTTACGGCCCATTTTCACGAACTAGAGTATTTACGTAATAACAATTAATATCTCGAGGCGTTTTCGTAATTTTCACGATTTTGTCGTTTTACGTATTTTGTCAAAATATCATTTTTACGTTTTACCGATCAAATCGTTTTACGATTTACTTCCATACCAAATTTGACATCCAACCGGAAAATAATGAGTGTGAAAATTACACACCTCGATACCGTGAGTACTAACCCTTCTCGCTCCAAGCACCTAAAATATATTTTGATTCGTTAGACAACTAATTTGTTAAATTAATCTTAATCGATAATGGATCCAAAATCTTACCCTCTTGATTTTGAATCACTTGATTTTCGGTTTCCTTCGTTTAATGATTCGCTCGTCGTCGAGAATCCACCAACGATAATGGTTCTAAGTTCGTACCACTTGAATAATGGACTTCCTTCTAAGATGGCCCACAACCCGGTGGAAAATCCGGACTGATCAAACCGCTCTTCGCTTGAATGGGGATTTACGGATCCGCCTCTTAACGTGACTAACCACCGCCCTTTTCTTCCCTATTTTGACCGTCTTCAAGATCCAAAGGAATTTAGTTAGATCTAAAATAATATCAAATGTTACTAGAGATTTAAAGAGATTTGATTTCCTTACCAAAATAAAACGTCTCCAACGTTTCTCCCGATCACTTGAGTTCCGATCTCCGTTATTGCACTAAATAATAACGAAAGAGACGTTATTAGAATGAACGCTATATCAATCCAAAAAGACCTTCAATAATCCAATGATATTCGCCATAATATCACTAATTAAAACGAAAATGAAAAAGAAGAACCCTTACCTATGATCCACGATCAAAAGAAAAGATTGAGGATGGTGTTTGTGAGAATTGGAGAATTCGCTATGCAACCAAGAAAAGAGAAAATAAATTTCGATTATGGCACTCTAGCATTCGGCCAAAGGAATGTTTGATGAAGAATCTTTGATTGAAATAATTAGAATATGAGAAAGAGATGGTGATGAGATAGTTTGATTTCAAAGAGCAAAGAAGATGAAAGAAAAAAAATAAACCTTTAGGATTTAGTGCATTCGGCCATGGCAAAAGAAAAAGAAAGAGACTGATTTTGGTATGGGTGATTTCGGCACAAGGAGAATACAAAAGAAAATTAACAAAATGGATGAAAGTGACCAAATGGTCAAAAGATTTTGGCTTTGCCAAATGCAAAATTCAGCCAAGAAGAATGTTGATAGGAGAGGAAATAAAAATTCTGCACAAAGTGCAAAGAACAACCAAAGAGAGAAAAGAATTTTTCAGCCAAAACTAACTCAAAATTTAGGCTCCTCCTATACCAAATTGTCCGTCCAGCACATGGTCAATTGGCCATGATTTCTTTCCAAAATTTCCCTTGATATGTGCCTTATGTTCCCCTATCTTTCCTTAAACCTTTGATTCCATGCCATAAGTTAGTTGTTTCCTTAACCCATTGATACACTAACCAAAAATAACATGGTCAACACCTTCCTTAAATGATCATTGCCGACACTTCCTATCCATGAGCGTAAAATTAAAACAAAAATTTTATCTAGGTGCTATACAAGGATTGAACCTCATCCCCTTGCTAGAACCCATGCGCCAACTCCACCATGCCATATGCTCATTTTATGACACTCTTAGCACATAATTTAGCTTAAGTTTTAATCACCTTTGTTTCACTTCAATAAATTCTCAACTAATAAATTTTATTCTTTCCTCAAATTATGCTTTACCCTCTCAAAGACTTCAATAAGCACCAAATTAAAATAAAAGATTTTTCCTTTAAAATCTAAACACCAAAATCATGCAAATTTAAATACTCATATTTTTAGGGTGTTACAACTCTACCCTCCTTAAAAAAATTTCGTCCTCGAAATTTACACAGTTGAAAAAGGTGAGGGTATTCTTCGCCGAATTGCATCCTCCGGCTCCCACGTAGCTTCTTCCACTCCGTGGTTACGCCATAGAATTTTGACCAACAACACGCTTTTCTTCCTTAGTACTTTGACATCTCGGTCTAGGATTTCCACCGGTTCTTCTTCAAAGGACAAATCAATTCACTCAATTCTTCTAGGTATAATGTGCAAAGGATCGATCTATAACGCCTCAAAGATGGAAACATGAAAGACATTATGAATTTGATCTAACTCCGGAGGTAACTCAATCGATATGCCATCGACCAACACGCTTCAAAGACACGATAAGGTCCAATGTATCTAGGACTTAGCTTGCCCTTCCTTCCAAATCAAGATCTTTTTCCAAGGAGATACCTTCAAGAAAACCCGATCTCCCACACTATACTCGATGTCCCTTCGCTTCAGATCTGCGTCGACTTACATCTATTTGAGGCTTCTTTCAACCGTGCTCGAATAACTTTTACTTTATCCTCGGTCTCGAGATATCATCTCGGGACCTAACATACGTTTTTCGCCAACTCGGTCCAACAAATAGGAGAGCGACACTTACGACCATACAATGCCTCGTAAGGTGCCATCGAATGCTAGACCGATATTTGTTGTTATATCGCGAATTACGCCAATGGTAGATAATCCTCCCAACTACCCTCAAGTCAATTACACATCCTCTTAACATATCTTCCAATATCCGAATTACTCTTTCCGATCGACCATCGACCGAGGATGAAAAGCCGATGAAATTCAACTTTGTCCCTAAGGCTTCGTGCGAGCTTTCGAGAATCGTGATGTAAACCTAGGGTCCCTATCCGATATAATAGATACAGTACCCCATGTAACCTCACAATTTCGGATACGTAAAGTTTCGCCAATTTACGCAATGAATAATCCGTATTTAACCGGCAAGAAATGAGTAGTCTTCGTCGGTACCGATCAACAATTACCCAAACAGAATTTTTCTTAGTAGGTGTTAACGGTAACCCACTAACAAAATCCATAGTTATCCTCTCCCATTTCCAAAGAGGAATCTTTATCGGTTGTAACAATCCGCACGGTAATTGATGTTACGCCTTCACTTGTCGACAAGTCAAACATTTTCCCACGAACTCTGTAATCTCACGCTTCAACCCCGCCACCAATATCATTCACGGAGATCTCGATACATCTTATTTCCTCCGGATGCATAGCATAAGGGCTACTATGCGCCTCCGTAGAATCGCTTGCCTCAAATCCGATCCTTAGGCATGCATACTCTCCTCGAAAACACAACACACCCTCCGTGTTTATTCCAAAATCCTCAATTTCACCATTTTCAACTTGTCGCAGATAAAGGTCCCAACTTCTCATCCGATGTCTGCTTTTCCTTAATTTGTTCCAAACCACGGAGGTTTCACCAAGTTACGCTAACAAACCGCCATCCTCATCTGAGACTCAAATGGGCAAACAAAGCTCTTAATTCAGATACATGCCTTACGACTTAACGCGTCGCCTACCACGTTAGCCTTTCCAGGATGGTATTCGATGGAGAAATCATAATCTTTTAACAATTCTACCCATCTTCTTTGTCTTAAATTCAACTCTTACGGTAAGGAGGTATTTAAGACTCTTGTGATCCGTGTAGATTATGGACTTCTCACCATAGAGATAGTGCCTCCAAATCTTTAGAGCAAAGACAACAGCAGCTAACTCCAAATCATGAGTAGGGTAGTTTACTTCGTGTGGTCTCAATTGACGAGAAGCATAGGCCACCACCTTTCCATTTTGCATCAACACACAACCTGCACCGTGTGAGACGATCACAATAATAAAGTGAATTCTTTTCCAAACCTCGGGTTGAATTAAACTGGAGCTTGTGAAGGATCTTCTTCAATTTCTCAAAACTCTCTTTGCTTTTCGGTCCAGATATACGGAGCTCCCTTTCGCAATTGCTTTAGTTAGGGCAAACAATCAATGAAAACCCTCTACAAAGCGTCTATAGTATCCACCAAGCCTAAGAAACTCGAATTTCACTCATCGATGTTGGTGGTTTCCAATCCGAATAGCCTCAATTTTTCGAGGATCCACCTTATTCCTCTGGTGATACTACATGACCAAGGAAAGTCACCTCCTTTAGCCAAAATTCGCATTTACCAAATTTGGCATACAATTGCTTATCACGTAAGTAGTTGTAATACTATCCGCAAATCTGGTCATGTTCCTCCTCATTTCGAATAAACCAATATATCATCTATGAACACTACCACAAACCGGTCTAAATATGGTTGAAAGACTTGGTTCATCATGTCCATAAATGCATTTGGTGCATTAGTTAATCCAAACGCATCACTACAAACTCATAGTGTCCGTAACGATGTCCGAAATCTTCGTCTTATAGATGTCCGCTTCTTTCACCTTAAGTCGGTGATAACCCGACCTTAAATCAATTTTGAGAAAATCAAGCTCCTTTCAATTGATCAAACAGTCGTCAATTCTCGGCAGAGGATACCGATTCTTGATCGTCAATTTATTCAACTGTCGTAGTCAATGCACATACGCATCGATCCATCCTTCTTCTTGACGATCAAGACCGGTGCTCCCCACGGAGACACACTTGGTCGAATGAATCTCGATCCAAACAATTCTTGAATTTGAGCTTTGAGCTCACCAACTCCTTGGCGCCATTCTATAGGGAGCAATGGACACCGAGTCAGTCCCAAGCAAAAGCTCAATGCCAAATTCTACTTCCGATCCGAGGTATGCTGGAAGTTCTTCAGAAATACATCGGAAATTCCTTCACCGTCCTCACATCATTCACGGATAATTCCTTGACATCCACAACATAGATAAAGGCTAGGAATGCTCCGTATCCTTTCCGCACCAACTTCTCACTTTTAATGCAGATACCACATTTGCCGATAGTTCTTTCGCTCACCAATCATTATGACTTCCTTATCATCCGGTCCTATCGACATTCATTTTTCAAAGACAATCCAATTATACCGATGGTTAACCAACCATCCATGCCGTAATGAGATCGAACTCGTGAAAGGTAGTTCCATCAAATTTGCTAAGAATACTTCCTCTTGGATTTTTAAAGGCACGTCTTTAAATATTTTATTAACCACTCTCGATCGCCCTAAAGGGTGATTCATGATCATCTCATTTTCGGTAATTTGATTCTAAATTGATTTCCGGATATGGCACTAGATACATATGAATGAGTAGAGCCAATATCTATTAAGGCAATAACAGTACATCAAAAATGAAGAACGTCTGGGTTATCACATCTGTGCATTGCCGCCCTCATGGCGTCTAACCGCATAGACCGGTCCAGCCGTCTAGCATCTCGCATTTCCTCTATTACCATTTCCTCGACCGGTGCACCTTGACCACGACCAGCCCCATTACCACCACGACCGGTCCACGACCTCTCGGTGGTCAGCGATTACCTCCGCCGGTGTGCATCATTATTACGGACTTCTTGAGTCGATCCATTCGTCGAGGACAACTTTTGTTCGATGTTCCATTGAAGCGCATTTGTAGCATGCACCGTTTTCCTCCAACATTCCCCAAAATGCCTTTTCCCACACTCGATGCAATCTCGACTTCGATTATTTGCTACTGGGGTTTCGCCTTGAAGCGATTCATCATTCCGGTTTCTTCGAAATCTCTTTGAAGATCCGCATCTTTGTGTCTCTCTCTTGTTTGAATCTTTCTGGTTCGCTGCTCGAGTTCTTAGCCTCTTGGCTATTTTGGCCTTCTCCACAAGAGTCGAAAAATTTCTAACTTGTTGCGAGCAATCGGAACCCTCACTCGTCATTAAGTCCATCTTCAAACGCACGCAACGTTCATGGTCATTGCTACAATTGTCCGAGCATAGCGGCTCGGATGTACAAACTCACTTCATATCTTCGCCACTGTCTTACTTCCTTGGACAAGATTCGAAATTCCTTCCTTCAAGCGTCTACATAGCTCGTTCGACGCACTTTCCTTGGAAGGCGCCTTTAAAGAATTCCCGTTAATCGGTGCGACTTGATTGCCTTCTCGAGCAGTGAGCCACCAGCGACACGCCTCATCTCTCAATAAGGATCTGCTCCTCTCGGCTTTTGCTCGGTAGTGCATTCCATATCATCCATGATCCATTCCACGACTTGAGCCAAGATTCACCACATTAGGGCTACACCAGAGACTCCTCGAAAACTTCGCATTATTTGCCTTAAGTCGCTCTGAAATTGACCCACGAGTTGTTGGCCCAATTCTAGTTCCAATGACCCTTTCCAAGACTCGCAACATTGCTTGAGTCAATGCATGATCTTCTTCCATGTGATCGCGTGATCCGGTCTCACTTTCAATTGACGAAAAGGCGTCCTTCGCATATGATTTGGTGCTTGGTAGTAGCACCTCGGCCTCTACCAGACACGTCTCAGCGTCCACGACCACGTCCTCTTGTACTCATGATTGCTTGTTCGTTTATCGATTACAAGTTTTATGAATCGAAATTTTGTTTCGTGTTTATTAGCGATATTTTATGAGATTTAAGATATAAAGTTGTTTTTCGCAACATTTCCTATAGTCTCAATCTCTCTGAGTTTTCACGTCTAAAACTAGAAGTTCTAGAGTGTTCCTATGATCATATCATAGTAATCATTTAAGCAATAAATACTTACTTGACTTGTTGGGATGCTTGTGGTGCCATCTTGATCTTTAAAATATCATTGAGCGTTTTCATACGTAAATTATTTTGAACCCAAACCACGTAGAAGTTTTTGAAAGCGGCTCGATACCACTAAATGTAACACCCCAAACCCGGTCTATGCGTTGAGACCAGATTTGGTTTGTTACGTGATTCAACTATTCTTAAATCTTTAATGAGTTGAAAACTACAATATTGTTTACTGAGTTTAAAATTTGAAGAGTATTAGATTTTGATAATTATTTAGAAACATTAGTTGAAAATCATTGTATTATCAAAACCGTTAGGAGATTTGTTAAAGAGTTAACAATAAAAAGAATTATTTATAAAAGAATTTCATATACTTGAAAACCCAAATTTATTTTTATAAAGCATCATATAATCTTAGCCCATGATTTAAAAGTCCAAAATAAAGTTTAAATTCCAACACACATAAAATCCATAAGTTATTTATAGAGGCCATTTATTACAACATCCCAAAATAGTAAAATAATTATTAAAAGTTAGAGTTTAATAACCCATATTTAGCAAGATGGCCTCCACGAAGTCATCCTCGGCCCAAGTCCACATCAATTTCCATTACCCGAGATGGAAAGAAATTAAAGGGGGTGAGTTACTTAGAACTCGGTGTAACTCACTTACCACCATTATTGGGCAGATCATCAAGATATTGTCGGGCTTGAGCCCAATTCGTAATTCAACAATATATCATGAATTTAAAATAATTAATAATGCATGAAAATGTAATTCCCAACCCAAACCTAATATCCATCCGCTAACACCCCGCACCAACCATCACACTGTGGGATCAAGTCAACCCACCCGCCATCACACCAATCGTAGGCAATAAGCCTTTTTATAATTGTGGCATAGCCACAGAACTAGAGGCAATAAGCCATTAATGTGGCAGAGCCACCGAACTAGAGGCAATAAGCCGATATTGTGGCAGAGCCACCGAACTAGAGGCAATAAGCCGATATTGTGGCAGAGCCACCGAACTAGATATTTGGCAACTGGCCATTCTTCTCTTCATATATCCCACCCATGCAATTACACATGTACTATAGATTACAAAATTTATTAACAATACATAACATGGTGGGTTTATCAACAACATTTCATTTGGCCCATAATTATAGTAATTTGTCCATTTAGCAGTTTAGTGGGCTTTGGCCCATTTACCAAACTAGAGTGTTTTGGCTAAATTTTAACGAACTAGAGTATTTTGGCCCATTTTCACGAACTAGAGTATTTACGGCCCATTTTCACGAACTAGAGTATTTACTACCCGTTTTCACGAACTAGAGTATTTACGTAATAACAATTAATATCTCGAGGCGTTTTCGTAATTTTCACGATTTTGTCGTTTTACGTATTTTGTCAAAATATCATTTTTACGTTTTACCGATCAAATCGCTTTTACGATTTACTTCCATACCGAAATTTGACATCCAACCGGAAAATAATGAGTGTGAAAATTACACACCTCGATACTGTGAGTACTAACCCTTCGCTCCAAGACCTAAAATATATTTTGATTCGTTAGACAACTAATTTGTTAAATTAATCTTAATCGATAATGGATCCAAAATCTTACCTCTTGATTTTGAATCACTTGATTTTCGGTTTCCTTCGTTTAATGATTCGTTCGTCGTCGAGAATCCACCAACGTATAATGGTTCGGAAGTTCGTACCACTTGAATAATGGACTTCCTTCTAAGATGGCCCACAACCCGTGGAAAATCCGACCGCCGAAACCGCTCTTCGCTTGAATGGGGATTTACGGATCCGCCTCTTAACGTGACTAACCACCGCCTTTTCTTCCCTATTTTGACCGTCTTCAAGATCCAAAGGAATTTAGTTAGATCTAAAATAATATCAAATGTTACTAGAGATTTAAAGAGATTTGATTTCCTTACCAAAATAAAACGTCTCCAACGTTTCTCCGATCACTTGAGTTAGATCTCGTTATTGCACTAAATAATAACGAAAGAGACGTTATTAGAATGAACGCTATATCAATCCAAAAAGACCTTCAATAATCCAATGATATTCGGCCATAATATCACTAATTAAAACGAAAATGAAAAAGAAGAACCCCTTACCTATGATCCACGATCAAAAAGAAAAGATTGAGGATGGTGTTTGTGAGAATTGGAGAATTCGGCTATGCAACCAAGAAAAGAGAAAATAAATTTCGATTATGGCACTCTAGCATTCGGCCAAAGGAATGTTTGATGAAGAATCTTTGATTGAAATAATTAGAATATGAGAAAGAGATGGTGATGAGATAGTTTGATTTCAAAGAGCAAAGAAGATGAAAGAAAAAAAATAAACCTTTAGGATTTAGTGCATTCGGCCATGGCAAAAGAAAAAGAAAGAGACTGATTTTGGTATGGGTGATTTCGGCACAAGGAGAATACAAAAGAAAATTAACAAAATGGATGAAAGTGACCAAATGGTCAAAGATTTTGGCTTTGCCAAATGCAAAATTCGCCAAGAAGAATGTTGATAGGAGAGGAATAAAATTCTGCACAAAGTGCAAAGAACAACCAAAGAGAGAAAAGAATTTTTCAGCCAAAACTAACTCAAAATTTAGGCTCCCTCCTATACCAAATTGCCGCCCAAACACATGGTCAATTGGCCATGATTTCTTTCAAAATTTCCCTTGATATGTGCCTTATGTTCCCCTATCTTTCCTTAAACCTTTGATTCCATGCCATAAGTTAGTTGTTTCCTTAACCCATTGATACACTAACCAAAAATAACATGGTCAACACCTTCCTTAAATGATCATTGCTTGACACTTCCTATCCATGAGCGTAAAATTAAAACAAAATTTTATCTAGGTGCTATACAAGGGATTGAACCTCATCCCCTTGCTAGAACCCATGCGCCAACTCCACCATGCCATATGCTCATTTTATGACACTCTTAGCACATAATTTAGCTTAAGTCTTAATCACCTTTGTTTCACTTCAATAAATTCTCAACTAATAAATTTTATTCTTTCCTCAAATTATGCTTTACCTCTTAAAGACTTCAATAAGCACCAAATTAAAATAAAAGATTTTTCCTTTAAAATCTAAACACCAAAATCATGCAAATTTAAATACTCATATTTTTAGGGTGTTACATAGGACAAATTACTAAAATACCCACGGTAGTGGAAAAACAACAACAATGAAAACTACAACATTTCTCTGAATGAACGAAAGTTCATTATTGATTGATGGATGTATGAATGTAAAGACTGTGTGCATGTATGAATACGAAAGAACCACTTCTACAAAATTCTTTCCATAAAACTTCTTCGCGGGTAATCAAGTGAAACAAAAGTACTAATTCATAAAACTTCTTAATCAGATAGCGACGTTAGAAATGAGTTCTAAGGGATGTGAACTTAAAGATTGTGCCTGAAAAGTATGATGGTTCTATTAAGATCAGAGTGTGCATCGTAAGCATAGTGCGGTGAGAAGGATTGTACGACCGTTAGTAAGTAATTTCGAGGATGAAATTCTTTTTAAGGAAGGTAGAACTGTAACATCCTAGATTAGGGGTTATGTATTTGTATGAGTAGTAGGTTTTGGCAGTTTTTGGAAGTGAATTAAGGGTTTTTAAAATCCTAGGATGGAAGAGAAAGCTTTGGACAATTATTGGTTTTTAAGTTAAAAACAAGAAGTGATGTGGAAAAGTGGCAAGGGACGCCACCTAAGGTGCAAGGGTTATGGCAACAAGTGAAGTACTTTGAGGAAGAGGTTCAATCCCATTGTGTGCATTTTGCTTAATAGCATGTTTACTGTGATATGTGGTGTGCATTTTTAGAACCTTGGAAATGTAAGGAAATGTATGGAAATGTATGGAAATGTAAGGAAATGTATGGAAATGTATGGAAATGTAAGGAAATGTATGGAAATGTATGGAAATGTACGGAAATGTATGGAAATATAAGGAAATGTATGGAACTGTAAGGAAATGTATGGAAATGTAAGGAAATGTAGGGAAATGTAAGGAAATGAAAGGAAATGTAAGGAAACTTGGAAATGTATGGAAATGCTAAGTTAAAAAGAGGAAAGTGAACATTTATGGAAACTAGGAAAATGATTTAGAAATGATTCAAAATAGGAAAATGAACATTTCTAGAAACTTTGAAATGTAAGGAAATGTCAAGTTTAAAGAGCCAAACTAAAATTTATGGAAACTTAGAAATGACTTAGAAATGTCGAGTATTAAAAGATTAAAAGAGGAAACTAAGGAAAAGTGGCCTTAAGAAAGTTAATAGGAAGAATTTGACACCCAAACAGGCTTGGAAAAGTGGCCTGAAGATACCACTTAAAGCCCAGTGAGTGACGCCACTTAGGTGGATAATTTGGGCCTCGTAAGGCCACAAGGAGTCCAATAGAACAAGTTAAAATTTGGCTCAACAAGGGAAGGAGTGGACGACATCTAGCTAAAACTTTAAGTAATTTTATTTAATTATCGAAAGAGGAAGCAATGGGATGACAATAAGGACTCTTAAGGGAAGAGTTTAATTCTCTTTAAAATTTGGCTAAATAGGTGGATAAATGAAGAATTATTCTTTAATTAGGAGAATAAGGGAAGAGTGATGGCCAAGTAACGGATTCTAAGTTAGTAAATTCGACTATAAAAGGGAAAGAAGGCCATTCATTCATTCACTCTTCCTTTTCCGAATTTCTTAAGCATATTCTCCTCTCTCTGCCGAAATTCCTACAGTTTTATTCTTCTTCTTTTATTTTTGCCAAGCCAAAACACCTTGTGTTCTAACCGAATCCTCCATCTTTATTCTTCCTTCTCTTTTCTTTCTAATCCCTCCAAAAGCCGAAAGTTGTGAGAGCATCATTTAGCCATAGCCGAATCTCTGAAGGTTGAAGTGAAGGTGCAATCGATTCCTTCAAATAAGGGTAAGATGCAAGTTTGGTTTCTATTCTTTTATATTTTAGACTTATCGAAATTTAGGGACTAATTCCTATTATTAATCTTGGCCGAATCATGGAAGGAGAAGTTCTTTTCCCGAAGGTACACCATAGGCAGCGTGTTCCCTAGTTATTAGGTGAATTTTGGATTTAAGATCCTTAAGGTAAGTGACTATGAATATTCAAATAAGACCCTATTTTTGTAGTAGATCTATTATTATGTGTTTTAAGCTAAAAACTAACCGATTCAAGGGATCTAGTGATTAGCCGATTTCAAAGGAGAAGAATATAAGTTTCCAGGATCTGATTTTTAATTCAATCGGCAACAAGGTAAGTTTTAGTGCACAAATCCTTCTAGGATTTGGATTTATGGTCAAATGGCTCTTTACTAAGTATTAAGTGATTGAATAAATGTAGAGATCTAGGATCTAAGGCGTTAGATCAAGCTTTTCGGGATCTCAAGGAATTGCTAAGCGAATTAGGTGTGTACCCTACCCTAAGTTTTAATATGTTCATGGCTATGTTTTAAATTAAATGTGCATGTTTATAAGAATGTGAGTATGGCTAAGGTACCATACTATGGTTCAAAGTACTAAGGTACGTTTTCCTACTCCTACTAGGATTACGAAATATGTTATACTTAACATGTGAAAAGTGACACGAATGTGAATTTAAGTATGATATGCATGATATGAATAATATGGGGCATTCGGGTTATTTGAGAAAGGGGAAGTGAATGTGATGACTTCGGTCTCACTATCTGAATGTGGTGACTTTGGTCACATTATCTGAATGTGGTGACTTCGGTCACATTATCTGAATGTGGTAACTTCGGTTACATTATCTGAATGTGGTGTCTCATGACACAATTATCTAGTGGCTATGCCACGAATTTTATATGGTCGGTGAGCACGCCGATCGCAATGACTGCCTTCGATGGTGTGTAGCGGATGGATGGTTGACTTAGTAGTCCCCGGTGTGTGAGGATGGTACGGTGGAGTGTAGCGGATGGCTAACTAGGTTTGGGTTTGGGTTGCATAATTATTTTTACCTGTTATGTGAACATGTATGTGATATGATAATGCATGCCTGAAATGTTAATTCTTAGTGTTGGTTACACATTGAGTCTATTTGACTCACCCCGCTGTGGGACTATTTTCAGGTGATGAACAGTGATGGACCGGGTTCGGCAGAATCTTAGGGATGGCCATGCACAACAAGAAATTTACGACTTGGACTTTTATTTAATTTTAAGTATTTTGAATTTAAATTTTGGGAATTATTTGATGTAATAAGGCCTTAGTAGGAATATTTTATTCTATTTTTATTGTTAAGCTTACGAATTTTTATCAATTAAAGATTAAGTAAATCTATTTTCATACAAAGCCCAAACGTTTTGTCACCTAAAGTAAAGGTTTTTAATAATGAATTAAACTTGTTTTCAACTTAAGCCCAACCCAAAACAATCTTTCTTTCAAAACACACAAGTTTTTCCTAAGTAACAAAAGAATTTGAAACGGTTTACACCGAGGAACATACCAGATCCGGTCAAGGCTCATGGGTCGGGTGTAGGGTGTTTCAATTTGGTATCAGAGCCCATTTTTAAACTCTCGGCCTGTGGGCTAAGGCCCAAAACGTTTTCAAATCGAGCCCAAATAAGCTTTATAAAGTATCTTATGAAATAAGCAGGTTTTTTTGGCATGGCACCTAGGTCTCCGACCCAAAGTCCACCAAGTAAGTACTCCGATCTTTTGTGTGATTTATATTATGATTTGTAGAAGGGTATAAATGGAACGTAGAATAGAGATTAAGTACTTGAACCCTAGGGCTAGTATACCCCAACAAAAACATTAGACTTAAATGCCTAACTAAACAAACCTGTGGTTAAGTCGCTAAGTTAGGGTATGGTAACCATGGTGCGCATGTCTAGGATTGGTTTTGGTGGGAGCTTGGTGTTTAAGCAGTCCGCGTGACTCACCTCCTCTCCACTCGAATCCTACACGGTGCCTAGCCTCGGTTCACCCTAACCAAGAGGACTTATTCACTGCTAAACCCCTAACTAAAACCCGAAAGGGACTAGCCATATTTTTATGGAAACCCTAGTTTTAAAATTTCTAAATTACCATCTTGATTTGAAAAGATTATTTTTATAAAATTTTCTAAAATATTTTTGATTTACCAATTTACTAAAATACCCCTAGTGGTAAAATTGCAAAAAAATGCCATTGCTTTATGGAATTTCAAAATACCCACAGTTCTTATCAAAATTTCACTAGGAACCCTAAATTTACAAAATATCAAAATACCTTGATTATGGGAAGAAAAAAAAATTTATTTACGAAATTACCCCTACCTTGTAAATTACCGAAATACCCCCGAGTTACAAAATTACCAGAATGACCCCCGATCTTCAAAAATTTTTGCAACAACACTGATTTGGAAAATAAATTCTCAGAAACAACCTTCAAGTTTTGTAAAATTCCAAAATATCCTTGATTTATTAAGATTTATAAATTTACCTTGGTTTATTACAGACATACCCCTGTAATTTCAAAATTTCTGAAATACCCCTGAGATTTCAAAAATTACCAAAATATCCTTATTGAAAAAATCACTAAGGAACCTTATTTTGTCAAATTACGAAAATACCCAGAGGACAAATTACGAAAATACCCCAGGTAGTGAAAAATAACAACAATGAAAACTACAACATTTCTCTGAATGAACGAAAGTTCATAATTGATTGATGGATGTATGAATGTAAAGACTGTGTGCATGTATGAATACGAAAGAACCACTTCTACAAAATTCTTTCCATAAAACTTCTTCGCGGGTAATCAAGTGAAACAAATGTACTAATTCATAAAACTTCTTAATCAGATCGCGACGTTAGAAATGAGTTCTAAGGGACGTGAACTTAGAGATTGTGCCTGGAAAGTATGATGGTTCTATTAAGATCAGAGTGCGCAGCGTAAGCATAGTGCGATGAGAAGGATTGTACGACCGTTAGTAAGTAATTTCGAGGACGAAATTCTTTTAAGGAAGGTAGAACTGTAACATCCTAGATTAGGGGTTATGCGTTTGTATGAGTAGTAGGTTTTGGCAGTGTTTGGAAGTGAATTAAGGGTTTTTAAAATCCTAGGATGGAAGAGAAAGTTTTGGACAATTATTGGTTTTTAAGTTAAAAACAAGAAGTGATGTGGAAAAGTGGCAAGGGACGCCACCTAAGGTGCAAGGGTTATGGCAACAAGTGAAGTACTTTGAGGGAAGAGGTTCGAATCCCATTGTGTGCATTTTTGCTTAATAGCATGTTTACTGTGATATGTGGTGTGCATTTTTAGAACCTTGGAAATGTAAGGAAATGTATGGAAATGTATGGAAATGTAAGGAAATGTATGGAAATGTATGTATGGAAATGTATGGAAATGTATGGAAATGTATGGAAATATAAGGAAATGTATGGAAATGTATGGAAATGTAAGGAAATGTATGGAAATGTATGGAAATGTAGGAAATGTAAGGAAATGAAAGGAAATGAAAGGGAATGTAAAGAAACTTGGAAATGTATGGAAATGCTAAGTTAAAAAGAGGAAAGTGAACATTTATGGAAACTAGGAAAATGATTTAGAAATTATTCAAAAGAGGAAAGTGAACATTTCTGGAAACTTGGAAATGTAAGGAAATGTCAAGTTTAAAGAGCCAAACGAAAATTTTTGGAAACTTAGAAATGACTTAGAAATGTCGAGTATTAAAAGATTAAAAGAGGAAACTGAGGAAAGGTGGCCTTAAGAAAGTTAATAGGAAGAATTTGACACCCAAACAGGCTTGGAAAAGTGGCCTGAAGATACCACTTAAAGCCCAATGAGTGACGCCACTTAGGTGGATAATTTGGGCCTCGTAAGGCCACAAGGAGTCCAATAGAACAAGTTAAAATTCAGCTCAACAAGGGAAGGGAGTGGACGACATCTAGCTAAAACTTTAAGTAATTTTTATTTAATTACTTAAAGAGGAAGCAATGGACGGCAATAAGGACTCTTAAGGGAAGAGTTTAATTCTCTTTAAAATTTGGCTAAATAGGTGGATAAATGAAGAATTATTCTTTAATTAGGAGAATGAGGGAAGAGTGATGGCCAAGTAAGGGATTCTAAGTTAGTAAATTCAGCTATAAAAGGGAAAGAAGGCCATTCATTCATTCACTCTTCCTTTTCTGAATTTCTTAAGCATACTCTCCTCTCTCTGCCGAAATTCCTACAGTTTTATTCTTCTTCTTTTATTTTTGCCAAGCCAAAATACCTTGTGTTCTAACCGAATCCTCCATCTTTATTCTTCCTTCTCTTTTCTTTCTAATCCCTCCAAAAGCCGAAAGTTGTGAGAGCATCATTTAGCCATAGCCGAATCTCTGAAGGTTAGAGTGAATGTGCAATCGATTCCTTCAAATAAGGGTAAGATCCAAGTTTGGTTTCCATTCTTTTATATTTTAGACTTATCGAAATTTAGGGACTAATTTCTATTATTAATCTTGGCCGAATCATGGAAGGAGAAGTTCTTTTCCTGAAGGTACACCATAGGTCGCGTGTTCCCTAGTTATTCGGTGAATTTTGGGATTTAAGATCCTTAAGGTAAGTGACTATGAATATTAGTAGACCTATTATTATGTGTTTTAAGCTAAAAACTAACCGATTCAAGGGATCTAGTGATTAGCCAATTTCAAAGGAGAAGAGTATAAGTTTTCGGGATCTGATTTTTAATTCAATCGGCAACAAGGTAAGTTTTAGTGCACAAATCCTTCTAGGATTTGGATTTATGGTCAAATGGCTCTTTACTAAGTATTAAGTGATTGAATAAATGTAGAGATCTAAGATCTAAGGCGTTAGATCAAGCTTTTAGGGATCTCAAGGAATTGCTAAGCGAATCAGGTGTGTACCCTACCCTAAGTTTTAATATGTTCATGGCTATGTTTTAAATTAAATGTGCATGTTTATAAGAATGTGAGTATGGCTAAGGTACCATACTATGGTACAAAGTACTAAGGTACGTTTTCCTACTCCTACTAGGATTACGAAATATGTTATACTTAACATGTGAAAAGTGACATGAATGTGAATTCAAGTATGATATGCATGATATGAATAATATGGGGCATTCGGGTTATTTGAGAAAGGGGAAGTGAATGTGATGACTTCGGTCTCACTATCTGAATGTGGTGACTTCGGTCACATTATCTGAATGTGGTGACTTCGGTCACATTATTTGAATGTGGTAACTTTGGTTACATTATCTGAATGTGGTGTCTCATGACACAATTATCTGGTGGCTATGCCACGAATTTTATATGGGTGATGAGCACGTCGACTGCAGCGACTGCCTTCGATGGTATGTAGCGGATGGAGGGTTGACTTAGTAGTCCCCACGGTGTGCAGGATGGTACGGGTGGAGTGTAGCGGATGGCTAACTAGGTTTGGGTTTGGGTTGCATCATTATTTTTACCTGTTATGTGAACATGTATGTGATATGATAATGCATGTCTGAAATGTTAATTCTTAGTGTTGGTTACACATTGAGTCTATTTGACTCACCCCGCTGTGGGACTATTTTCAGGTGACAAATAGTAATGGACCGGGTTTGGCAGAATCTTAGGGATGGCCATGCACAGCAAGAAATTTACGACTTGGACTTTTATTTAATTTTAAGTATTTTGAATTTAAATTTTGTGAATTATTTGATGTAACAAGGCCTTAGTAGGAATATTTTATTCTATTTTTATTGTTAAGCTTACAAATTTTTATCAATTAAAGATTAAGTAAATCTATTTTCATACAAAGCCCAAACGTTTTGTCACCTAAAGTAAAGGATTTTAATAATGAATTAAACTTGTTTTCAACTTAAGCCCAACCCAAAACAATCTTTCTTTCAAAACACACAAGTTTTTCCTAAGTAACAAAAGAATTTGAAACGGTTTACACCGGGGAACATACCAGATCTGGTCAAGGCTCGTGGGCCGGGTGTGGGGTGTTTCAAGATTTTTCAACTGATCAAAACTTTTCTGATACTTTTCTGACCACTCGAACTTAACTTCTTTCTGTAACAACATTGTCATAAGTGTTGCGATCATAGAGAAACCTTTCACAAACCGTCTGTAATAACCAGCAAGTCCCATTAAAAAAAAAAATTTGAACTTCGAAGACATTTTTTGGATGTTTCCAATTAAGTATAGCTAAAATTTTACTCGGGTCAACCCGAATACCCGATGCGGATACAACATAACCTAGAAAACTAACTTCGCGTAACTAGAATTCACATTTATTGAATTTCACATATCACTGTTTATCTCGCAAAGTCTGTAACACAAATCCCAGATGTTCGGCTTCATCATGGGAATAAATCAAAATGTCATCTATGAATAATTCCACAAACTGATCAAGATACTATCTGAAGATTCGATTCATCAAATCCATAAAATAGTAGGTGCATTAGTAAGTCCGAAAGACATAACCAGAAACTTATAATGTATGTACCTCGTTCAGAAAACATACATTAGAGTCTTTAAGAATACAAATTCTTCTTTCAAACCATCCTTCAATTCATACAAGTACATTCAAAGTTTGTTTCCAATTCATAGGTAGATTCAAACACATATTTCCTAATTAACTTTTCAATCAAATAATTCTAATTATATTAACTACTGAATCAGTCTTTTCAAAGAAATCTTTCTTCTCATTAGAAGGATGACCCTAGACATATCTTTGTACAATTTAGACTTGATCTTCTATCATTTTCACTTTTATCACTGTCTAACTTTCACGAGAACTAGAAAAGCGTTTATAGTAAATCTGTCTCATATATTAATCATTGAGACTCTGAATTCTACTAAAATCACTTTATCCAAATAGAAATCATTGAGCCTTACTAGGAACAATGTCTCACTCCTATAATGAATATTATCTCAGGTGTTAATGAAGCATTTGAACATAGAAAGGAATCAAATATGATTTAAATAGCAACCATTGTAGAAACACATCTTCTATAACTCTAAGGACGGTACCACTGTACTCTCACTTTTTAAGTCAGAAATTATAATCGTAATAGACATAGTCATCTCTGTCAAATAGGTATCTCTTGCAAATAATCACATGGAGTCATAAAAATCGCAATAGCAAAATTTCATAATTTAGAGTTATCGGGATATCGAAAATTTACAAATCATATAGAATGATATTAGTTCGATGATATCCCGGAATATCCGAAAGATCAATGTTGTTCATAAATACTAAAATCCACGAATGTAAGTAATATAATCTTCACATATTCTCAACAGAGAAATAACCAATAGGAGCAGAATATTAGTCTCATATGATTTTATCGTTGACTTTCATATCCACACCATGGAATCATAATAATCGCTCGACTATAGCCATTGCATTTAATCATTAATACAATTCAAACATCAATCCACGCCTAATTACATCATCGAAAGTTCCATATTATCCCATCACTAATGAAATAAATTCGGAAAGCTTTGAGTTAATACTCTAATTAGATAACATATCCGAATAAGTCATTTAATCGGAGTTAACTTCTTCTTTAATAAAGAACTTTGCAAAATCTGAATAATCTTCTAAGCGCCCAATATCTCTTTTAGTATCTGTCTTCATTTGTTGATTCATTCTCTTTTCCGACCACATTACTAATCTTTCAAACACAATTTCTAAAACTTCACATTAATAAGCTCTTTTTTTTTCATTCCAACTCTTATAATAAAATTGCAACATTTTTTCGACAAGGGGTGAGGGTAATAAAGTCTCAAATTTAACTCTCACATAATTGCACATAATACATACTATCACAAATAGTCGGTTCATTTCTAATTTCACATTCTCAAGTTATTTAATATTCTTTTCTTTTAATCACTTTTATTATTAACACATTGTTCATATACCAACTCAAACCTCCATTTCACAACGAGCATTTCAGATAGCAATCATAACTCAAATATCATATCTCATATGCTCACATAATTACCACATTTATCAATAACAACATATCATAAAATTTGATTCTTACCTTTATGAGTCTCAACTTATTATCAAAACATCTCCACTCAATTATTTGAATAATTGCTTTTGTCTTGTCGTAATTAGCTCGGTTGAAAAACTTATCTATTTCATCAAAACAATCTTCGTTAGAGTCGAGAGATATCACACTATCACAGATTTAATATGGCATGTATAGCTAGACTCACATACGCTATGGTAGTCCTAGAACCGACTAAACCATAGCTCTGATACCAATCAAATGTAACACCCTAACCCGTATCCACATCTTTGAATTAGAGTTATGATGTATTACCAAACGAAACACAACTCAAAAGCAGGCATTTATATATATATTTAATAATAAATAATATCACATTACAACAATGCTATACATAGCCTTAATAACATTATAACATACGCATGTCACTATAATCACATTTAATATTTATGTACGAAAAGATCAATTCATAATATAACAAATTAGCATGTTTTATAATCAAACCAAAGTACATATCTTGAATCATTCAAACAAAATAAAGTTGTATACTTTGCCAATACAACCCAATCATATTAACCAATGTATATTCGAACATATAATCATCTTATGCCTAGTATGCATCAAGACATCCATTAATTGAATATTGTTAATTAACCATTATCAAACTTACTATATACTTAGTCATTTTAGTATATCATTAACCAAATAAACCACATATCTAATCATTCATTTTGTATTCCATTTGAATATCATCTATTTATCTTAGATAACTTATATAGCATATCCATCATTTAGATAGGTAAATGGTGCTCCTAATCATGCTTCCTTTCAAAACCAATAAATACACACACATATATATATATATATATATATATGTATATATATTCGACTTTAGTCCATTTAATAAGCAGATCAACCCATCACACAATGCTCAACACATAAACATTTACATATCACTAAACCGAGTTCAACATGTCCAAATTATAACATCATGCTTACTTACCTATCATGAACTTATACCATAAACAATATGCATAAGTATAAACTTATTTCCAATGACCATCACAACCGAAAACACGGAACCCAAATCAATCAAAAGAAGATAAGCCATTTTCGCATGGCCACTATTCCACCTTTTTACTTTGCTATACATGCCATATATTAAAATTTTCAACTTAGTAAAATACCAAAGGAAGCTGTCGATAGTGTGAGTAGTCCCGCTAACGATCCTCGAGCTCAGAACGTATATTCAAATCTATAAATAGAGCGAACAAGAATATACACGAGTAAGCTATTAAAGCTTAGTAAGTCTTAAGAAAACTTAACAAATCAATTGAATAATCAATCAAATTAAACCGACAATTTGTAACATTAATTTATTTACATAACACATATGAATTATTATAGCCAAATGCCTATATCCTTTCATAGTCAAAACATTTATCATTATCTACTTTAAAAGTAGAACTTATCAAACGCACATTGATTAATAATTATACATATGTATACCTCCATATACAACCAAATAACAATTTCCATATAAATATGCATAGTAAGCCCACATAACCGAATGTATGCATTAATGTAATCTCACATATCCAAAAATATATATGTATATATTTCACATGACCAAATGAATATACACAAAATTCCACGTAACTGAATATGTAAACAAAAATTTTCCACATAATCGAAGATGCCGAATATACAAACACATTACCTATCACTTACGTATTCGATACAGATCACATATAACATGTACTTATGTAAATACATACCTTATGGTAGGAATTAATCTAATTCATTGAAATAAGCTTTAGCTCATTCAATGGCCACCATAACTCAATTATTTCATAAACATAAACTCGTATTATAGATCAGGTAGATAAAACACGCTAGGCATAAGCTTTGAATTACACACCAAGCACTAAGCACGCTAGACTAGAGGTGCGATATTCATTCACCGACTATAAGCACGCTAGACCGGAGGTGCGATATTTAATCACCCACAAGGCACGCTAGGTATTTAGCCGATATAAATCAGGCAAGACAAGGCACATTGGGCATTAAGCCGATATAAATCATCGGCACAAGGCACGCTAGGCATTAAGCCACGATATAGATCATCGGCACAAGGCACGCTAGGCTCAAGCCCGAATATATCACCCAAGACTAAGCCTACTAGGAACGAAGCCGAATATGTCACCTAAGACTAAGCACGCTGAGCACGAAGCCGAATATGTCACCGGCACTAAGCACGCTAGGTACGAAGCCGAATATGTCACCGACACTAAGCCTGCTAGGCACGAAGCCCGAATATGAACACATTCAACCTTTCGATACACATTACTTAGTATTAAAATATCAACCATCTCATATTCTTCATTTTCTTTTCACCTATTAATCCAACATACATATTCACATTACATTAACCAAATTAAATTCACTATAAACTCATATTCCACATTCGGCCCACATGTATATTTATACTTTAAGATTTCTCACACGAATCATTTCATATATAGAACCTTTTACTCATTTCGAACTTATTGTACGAACATTCAAATAACACATATCATTCAATAACCTATCCGAATCGAATATTACACTTAGCCAAATTCGGCTAATTCATATATAATTATGATGATTCCAGTTTTCAACATATACTAAATTACATAAATAATTTACGATGATTATTTGCTTAGAGACTTACCTCAAATATCGACTTTGACAAAAAACCCACTATTCGATAATTTTCGTTTTCCTCGATCCAAGTCCAGTTTTCTTTGTTCTTGATCTAAACATGTTCAAATTAAGCTCATTCAAACACATTTCTATTCGATTTAATCCCAAAACACATAAATAGGCAAATTACCCAGTTTGCCCCTAATATTTCACACTTTTACAAATTAGTCCCTATTGCACAAAACACAAAATACATCAAATTTCTTCATACCCAAGCTATGCCAAATTTTACCCATGACTATACAAGCCCATATAATTCATTAATTTCATATTTTAGTCCCTCAAACTATTTTTTTAATTAAGTCCTAATTACTCAAAATCATCAAAAACTCCAATACAACATATGTCAATCTAACACATATTTATCATAATATATCCTCAAACAACATAAACAACAAACTATCATCAATGGCTCAACTCAAAATATTCATCAAACTCAAAAATTAAAGTATAGGTGTTGAAGATTTCTAAGCAACGATCTCAAAAACGTAAAAATTATCAAAAACTGAACAAAAACGAACCTTGATTGAGCTTGAATAAGAGCCAAAACCTAGCTTGGTTTCTTTCTTTTTTCTTTTCTTTGTTATTCGGCATGGAAAGAAAGGAAATGGAACTATGGCTTTCTTATTTTATTATTATGTCATTATAATTTATAATATGACATTATTATACATTAATATATATTTTTAATATAACAAATAATATATAAAACATATAATGATGGCATGTTGCCGTCCACTACATTTGAAAATGGGATATTTGCCCTTTAAGGATTCCATATTAAAAGGCCACTATCAACTAAGCACTTTACACTATAGTTTGTAACTTTTATATTTTACGCGATTAAGTCCCTTTATTTAATCGGACACCTAAACAACAAAATTAAGTCACGAAAATTTAACACAAACAAATTCACACATAATAAATACAGAAAATAATTTTAAAATATTTTTAGAGTCAGATTTGTGGTCCCGAAACCAATTTTCTGATTAGGGTCAAAATCAGACTATTACATAGTAATCTATGCACATGCGCATAGTCCCGTCCTTCTTCTTCACGAATAGGACCGGTGCTCCCCATGGAGACACACTAGGTCGGATAAACCCACGATCGAGTAACTCTTGGATCTGGGCCTTGAGCTCTACCAACTCCTTTGGCGCCATCCTATACGGAGCAATTGACATAGGAGCTATACCTGGCAGTAAATCAATTCCAAACTCCACCTCCCTGTCCGGGGTTAACCCAGGCAACTCCTCTGGAAAGACATCCATGAATTCTCTTACTGTTCTAACTCCACTAAACCCCTCTTATTTTTAGCTTGACCTCTATCCGATTTCGCCTCTCGGTACTCTTCACCTCCTCAGCTATTTTTGCTTTTTCAACCAATACCGCGAAGTCCTTCTCCCGCTGTGGAGCTATTAACACCTCAACTCATCTTGAAGCCCATCTTCGAACCGTACGTAGCGCTCGTAATCGGTCGACACAATTCTCTGGGCATATCGGCTCAAATGAAGGAATTCTACTTCATACTCAGCTACGGATTTGCCCCCTTGTACCAGATTTAAGAACGCCTTCCTCTGAGCATCCACATAACTTGCTCCTACGTACTTCCCTTGGAACATCGTCTTGAAATACTCCCAATCAATCCGGTCCACCTGGGTGCCCTCTCTAACAGTGAGCCACCACTGGAATGCCTCATCCCGAAGTAGTGACACTGCCCCTTTCAGTTTCTCCTCGGCAGTTAGATCCAAATCGTCCATGATTCGCTCCGTTGCCTCCAACCAATACTCAGCCATATTGGGTGCCACACCAGATACACCTCAAAATACCTCAACTCCATTGGCTCGGAGTCGCTCAGATACAGATTTCTGAGCTCCCATACTGTAACATCCTAAATAATTGAGTACCATTAAGTTGCTAAATGTTGGTTCGGGTTTACTTGGAGTTAGAATAAAAATATTAGTTAAGTGTACTTTAATGTAAAGAAATTAGGTAACCTTGAGACTTAAATTAATTAAGTACTCAAAGATGGCATAAGATGAGTTAATGGCATAGTGGTGATGGCGCCATAAGTTGGACATGAGGGAAGGAGTTCGAATCACCTAGCATGCAATTAGGAATTTTTATTTTTGCTTTAGTTTATGCATGTGTCGGCAAGGAGATAAGGATAGGATGAGTTGTATTGTTTTTATTTTGGTAAGAAGATTAAGGTTTTGGAAAGCTAAGGATAAGGGCTTGAAATGGGGGATTGTGTTTCATCAACTTAAGGAAAAGGAGGGAAAAAGGCTTAAGTGTAGGAAGATGTTTTGAAACTTCCTAATGGCCTTTTGACCATTGTATTTGGACGTCATTGAGGTTAAGGGGATGGCGGGTTTGTGTTTGCATTTGTAAGCTTGGACATTGGGAGAACAATTCTTTTTGGTCAATTGTTACTTGTTCATCAAATTTTTCTCTCAAAAGTTTTCTCTCTCCCTTAGCCGATTTTACCAAACCCTTTGAGGAAACTATAGCAATTTTCTTTACCATTCTTTCTTCTTGATCATTTGATCATTTTCTTTTCCAATCATTCTTCCTAGTGCCAAAACCATCAACACACCAAAAAGGCCACTCTTTTTCTTTTTTCTTCACAAAACCGATTACACAATCCTTCCAAAAACCCAATTCTTTTTCTTCTCTTTTCTTTCTCCTTTCTTTTTCTTTCCTTCTCCCTTTCTCACTTGAAACTGAATCATACTATCTCCATTGTTCCATTCTTTTACTTTTCTCTCAATTAAAAATCTCCACAATAATCTCTCTCATGGCCGAATGCAACTTGTACTTGTGCCAAAATTTCTTTCATTTTCTTTGATCAAAACCGAATTCTTCTCACACAATTTCTTCCAATCGTGAGCATTAGTGAGATTTTGGAGGGTAGAAACTCAAGGTGTTCTTGAGTATTTCTGGAACTTTGGAATTGATTTCAAGAATTAAGGTAAGGAGATTTTCTTTTAAGGATTCTTATTCATTAAATTAGTATAGTTAGTTATTAATCGATTTCGTTTTAGGGACACAATCGCTCGATCAATTCTCGTGGAATGAAGACAAATCGTGGTAAGCCAAATCTAAAATCTTATAAACGTTAGTCATATTTCGATATTAATAAATCGGACTAATAATCTTCACACTTATCTCGGGTTAGATGTCATACCGTAGTATTGAGCAAAATCGTAAAATGACAAAATCAAGAAACTACAATCTGAAATAATTGGTATTTTGGTGAAATTTCATGAAAATGGTTAAAATGTGAAAATTATGAAAACATACCTCGATGAGTAGATGGTAAAATGTATATTAAATGTCTCATGTGTAAATGGGCCAAAGATGTGTTAGATCGTAAAATGGGTCGATAAGTTTGCTAGTTAGTAAAATGGGTCGATAAATATGCTAGTTAGTAAAATGGTAGAAATCTTTGATAGATAGTTAAATGGGCGAAATCACGATAAATAGTAAATGGGCGAAATCTCTGCTAGATCGATAAATGGGCCGAAATCTCTGCTACATCGATAAATGGGCCGAAATCTCTGCTAGATCGATAAATGGGCCAAAATCTCTGCTAGATCGTTAAATGGGCCGGAAACCCTGACAAATTGTTAAATGGGCTGAACTCTTTGCTATATCGTTAATTGGGCCTAAGATGCTAAATTGCTAAATAAGGCTAAATATTATTTTGAAATTTTTGGGCCTTAATAAAAACTTGAAATATTGACTCATATGTAAATTGGGCCTTTTTGATAAAATCATCATATGTACATAGACTATTTTGCATACATGTTGCATGGGTTGGGATTAACGATGAAGAGAAGAAAGGCTGTTGCCAAAATCTAGTTCAAATGGCTTTGCCACAAAATAATTAAACAAATTGATTGCCTCTAGTTGGTGGCTCGCCACAAATATTTTAATGGCTCAATGCCTCTAGTTCGGTGACTTTGTCACAATCTAGTTCATGACTCGCCACAAATATAAAATGGCTTTATGCCTACGATTGGTGTGTTTGGCGGGGTGGGTTGACTTGATCCCCACAGGTGTGATGGTTGAATACGGTGGTGTGTAGCGGATGGAAATTAGGTTTGGGTGGGAAATTTCATTATTTGCATGCATCCCATTATTTATTGTAACACCTAAAAATCCGAGTATTTAAATTGCATAAATTGGTGTTTAGATTTTTTTTTTTAAGGGAATAAAATTTATTAATTGAGAATCTATTGAAGGGAAACAAATGTCATTAGGACTTAAGTTAAATTATGTGCTAAAGAGTGTCATAAAATGAGCATATGGCATAGTGGTATTGGCGCATGGGTTATAGCAAGAGGAAGAGGTTGAATCCTTGTATAGCACCTAGATGAAATTTTTGTTTTAATTTTACGCTCATGGATAGGAAGTGTCGACAATGAACAATTAAGGTAAGTGTTGACCATGTTATTTTTGGTTAGTGTATCAATGGATTATGGAAATAGAAAATATATGGCATGGAATCAAATACTTAAGGAAGGACAGGGGGAACATAAGGCACTTATCAAGGGGAAATTTTGGAAAGAAATCATGGCCAATTGACCATGTGTTGGACGACATATTGGTAAGGGAGGAGCCTAATTGTTGAATTAGTTTGGCTAAAATTTTCTTTTCTCTCTTTGGTCATTCTTTGCACTTTGTGCAGAATTTTTATTTCCTCTCCTTTCAACATTCTTCTTGGCCAAATTCTGCATTTGGTAAAGCCAAAATCTTTTGACCATTTGGTCACTTTTATTCATCTTGTTAATTTTCTTTTGTATTCTCCTTGTCGAAATCATCCATACCAAAAATCAGTCTTTTCTTTTCTTTTTGCCATGGCGAATGCACTAACTCCTAAAGGTCTATTTTTCTTTCATCTTCTTTTCTCTTTGAAATCAAACTACCTCATCACCATCTCTTTCTCATATTCTAATTATTTCAATCAAAGTTTCTTCATCAAACATTCTTTTGGCCGAATGCTAGAGTGCCATAACCGAAATTTATTTTCTCTTTTCTTTGGTTGCATAGCCGAATTCTCCAACTCTCACAAACACCTTTCTCAATCTTTTCTTTTCGATCGTGGATTATAGGTAAGGGGTTCTTCTTTTTTGTTTTCGTTTTAATTAGTGATATTATGGCCGAATAGTAATAGTGATTTGAAGGACTTTTTGAATCGATATAACGTTCATTCTAATAACGTTTCTTTCGTTATTATTTAGTGCAATAACGGAGATCGGAACTCAAGTGATCGGGGAATCATGGAAGCGTTGGAAGCGTTTCATTGTGGTAAAGAAATCACTCTTTAAAATCTCTAGTAACATTTGATATTATTTTAGATCTAACTAAAATTCCTTTGGATCTTGAAGACTTTCAAAATAGGGAAGAAAAGAGGCGGTGGTTAGTCACGTTAAGAGGCGGATCAAGTAAATCCCCATTCAAGCGAAGAGCGGTTTGGCGATCAGGATTTTCCACCGAGTTGCGGGCCATCTTGAAGGAAGTCCATTATTGAAGTAGTACGAACTTACGAGTAGTTATCGTTGGTGGATTCTCGTGACTAACGAATCAATAAGCGAGGAAAAGTTGAAAATCAAGTGATTCAAAATCAAGAGGTAAGATTTTGGATCTATTATCGATTAAGATTATTTCTGAATTAGTTGTCTAACGGATCAAAATATGTTTTAGGTCTTGAGAGCGAGAAGGATTAGTACTCTCGGTAGCGAGGTGTGTAATTTCACACTCATTATTTTCTCGGTTGGATGTCAAATTTGGTATGGAAGTAAATCGTAAAAGCGATTAGATCGGTAAAAGCGTAAATATTGATATTTTGGCGAAAATACGTAAAAACATCTAAATCGTAAAAAAATAAAAAGCATCTAGAAATTTTTTGTTATTATGAAAATTGGATGTTTAGATAAATTGGGCCAAAATACTCTAGTTCGTTAAAATTGGGCCAAAATACTCTAGTTCGTTAAAATTGGGCCAAAATACTCTAGTTCGATAAATTGGGCCAAAATACTCTAGTTCGTTAAAATTGGGCCAAAATACTCTAGTTCGATAAATTGGGCCAAAATACTCTAGTTCGTTAAAATTGAGCCAAAACACTCTAGTTCGGTAAATGGGCCAAAGCCCACTAAATTGCTAAATAGACAAATTGCTATATTATAATTATGGGCCAAATGAAATGTTATGTTATGCATTATTAAGAAATTTTATATTTTATAGTACATGTACAATTGCATGGGTGGGATATATGAAGAGAAGAATGGCCAGTTGCCAAATATCTAGTTCGGTGGCTCTGCCACATTAACGGCTTATTGCCTCTAGTTCGGTGGCTCTGCCACATTAACGACTTATTGCCTCTAGTTGGTGGCTCTGCCACAATAATGGCTTATTGCCTCTAGTTGGTGGCTTTGCCACAATTATAAAAGGCTTGATGCCTACGATTGGTGTGATGGCGGGGTGGGTTGACTTGATCCCCACAAGTGTGATGGTTGATGCAGGGGTGTTAGCGGATGGATATTAGGTTTGGGATGGGAAATACATTTTACATGCATTATTAATTATTTTAATTTATGATATAATGATGAATTACGAATTGGGCTCAAGCCCGACATAATACCTTGATGATCTGGCCCAATAATGGTGGTAAGTGAGTTACACTTTGAGTTCTAAGTAACTCACCCCTTTTAATTTTCCATCTCGGTAATGGAAATTGATGTGGACTTGGGCCAAGGATGACTTCGTGGAGGCCATTGCGTTAAGAGGGTTATTTAAACTCTGAACTTTTAATAAATATTTTTACTATTATGGATTATTGTAATAAGGGCCTCTATTAATAACTTATGGATTTTATGTGTGTTTGGGATTTAAACTAAACTTTGGACTTTTTAATTATGAAATTTGTGATTTTATGATGCTTTATTAAAATAAATTTGGGTTTTCAAGTATATGGAATTCTTTTATAAATATTTTATTATAGTCAACTCTTTAACAAACTATTTAAAGGTTTTGATAATACAATGATTTTCAACTAATGTTTTCAAATATTTATCAAATTCAAATACTCTTCTATTTATTTTAAAATCTGAAATTTATATTGAAGTTTTCAACTTATTGCAAATTTAAAGATAACTCGATTCATGTAACAAACCAAATCTAGTCTCAACGCATAGGCCGGGTTTGGGGTGTTACATTTAGTAATATCGAGCCAGTTTCAAAAACTTCTATTTGTGGTTTGGGTTCATAAATAATTTACGTATAATGAAATCATTCAAAAATCGGTATGGCACCACAAGCATCCGGCGACAAGTCAAGTAAGTATTTACTACTTAATGATTACTATGATATGATCATAGGAACACTCTAGAACTTCTAGTTTTAGATATGAAAAATCGTAGAGATTGAGACTATAGGATATGTTGCGAAAAACAACTTTATATCTCAAATCTCATAAAATATCGTTAATAAATACCGAAACAAAATTTACGATTCATAAAACTTGTAATCGGATAAGCGAACAAGCTATCATGAGCACTAGAGGGCGTGGTCGTGGGCCAGCGATAGGCGTGGCGTGGTAGAGGTAGAGGTGCTACTGGTGAAGCACCAAATCATATGCTAGAAGTGGGCCTTTGCGTCAATTGAAAGTGAGACCGGATCACGCGATCACATGGAAGAAGATCATGCATTGACTCAAGCAATGCTATGAGTCTTGGAAAGGGTCATTGGAACTAGAATTGGGCCAACAACTCGTGGGTCAATTTGAGGCGACTTAAGGCAAATAATGCGAAGTTTTGAGGAGTCTCGGTGTAGCTCGAATGTGGCGAATCTTGGCTCGAAGGCGTGGAGCAATTATGGATGATATGGAATGCTTGTGAGCAAAAGCGAGAGGCTGTATCCTTATTGAGAGATGAGGCGTATCAATGGTGGCTCTTTGTTCGAGAAAACCTTTGAAGCCATGGCGATTAAGCGGGAATTCTTTAAAGCGCCTTCCAAGGAAAATCGTTGGAGCGAGCTATGTAGGCGCTCGAAGGAAGGAATTCTGAATCTTGTCCAAGGAAGTAAGGCCGTGGCGGCATATGAAGTGAGTTTATGCGTCTGAGCCGCTATGCGGACAATTGTAGCAACAGATCATGGCGTTGTATGCGTTTCAAAGATGGACTTAATGATGGTGAGAGTTACGATTGCTCATAACAAGTTAGAAATTTTCCACTCTGGTGGAGAAGGCCAAAATAATGAAGAGGCTAAGAACTCGAGCAGCGAGCAAGAAAGATTTGAAACAAGAGAGAACAATGATCTGGATTTTCAAAGAGATTTCAAAAGAAACCGGAATGATGAATCGGTTCAAAGCGAGAACCGGTAGCAAATAATCGAAGTCGAGATTACCTTGAGTGTGGGAAGAGACATTTTGGGGAATGTTGGAGGAAAGCGGCGCATGCTACAAATGCGGTTCAATGGAACATCGGTACAAAGTTGTCCTCGACGAATGGATACGACTCAAGAAGTCCGTAATAATGATGCCTGATAGGCGGAGGTAATCGGCTGACCAGGAGAGGTCGTGGACCGGTCGTGGTGGTAGTTGGGCTGGTCGTGGTCAAGGTGCACCGAGTCGAGGCAATGGTAATAGAGAATCACGGATGCAAGACGGCTGGTGGTCTATGCGGTTAGGCGCTTGCGAGGCGGCAATGCACGAGATGTGATAGCAGATGCGTTCTTCATTTTTGATGTACCTGTTATTGCCTTAATAGATATTGGCTCTACTCATTCATATGTATCTAGTGCCATATCTGGAAACCTAAATTTAGAATCTGAAATTACCGATAGTGAGATGACAGTAATCAGTCCTTTAGGACAGTCGGTAATGGTTAATAAAATATTTAAAGACGTGCCCTTGAAGATTCAAGAAGAAGTATTCTTGGCAAACTTGATGGAACTACCTTTGGCGAGTTTGATCTCATTACAGGCATGGATTGGCTGGTCAAACATCGAGCGCAATTGGATTGTCTTTGAAAAGCGAATGTCGATGGGACCTCGGATGATAAGGAAGTCATAATGATTGGTGAGCGAAAGAACTATCGGCAAATGTGGTATCGCATTAAAATTTGAGAAGTTGGTGCGAAAAGGATATGGAGCATTCCTAGCCTTTATCGTGCTTTGGATGCCAAAGAATTATCAAGTGAATGATGTGAGGACGGTGAAGGAATTTCTCGATGTATTTCCCTGAAGAACTTCTTGGTATACCTCGGATCGGGAAGTAGAATTTGGCATTGAGCTTTTGCAGGGACGACTCGGTGTCCATTGCTCCCTATAGAATGGCAAGAAGGAGTTGGTGAGCTCAAAGCTCAAATTCAAGAATTCTTGGATCGAGGATTCATTCGACCAAGTGTGTCTCCGTGGGAGCACCGGTCTTGTTCGTCAAGAAGAAGGATGGATCGATGCGTATGTGCATTGACTACAGACAGTTGAATAAATTGGCGATCAAGAATCGGTATCCTCTGCCAGAATTGGCGACTGTTTGATCAATTAAAAGGAGCTTGATTTTCTCAAAATTGATTTAAGGTCGGGTTATCACCGACTTAAGGTGAAAGAAGCGGACATTTATAAGGCGGCATTTTGGACACGTTACGGACACTATGAGTTTGTAGTGATGCGTTTGGATTAACCAATGCACCATTGCATTTATGGACATGATGAGCCAGAGTCTTTCAACCATATTTAGGCCGGTTTGTGGTAGTGTTCATAGATGATATATTGGTTTATTAGAAATGAGGAGGAACATGACCGACATTTGTGGATAGTATTACAACTACTTCGTGATAAGCAATTGTATGCCAAATTTGGTAAATCACGAATTTTGGCTAAAGGAGGTGACTTTCCTTGGTCATGTAGTATCGGTCGAAGGAATAAGGGTGGATCCTCGAAAAATTGAGGCTAATACGGATTGGAAACCACCAACATCGATGGTGAAATTGGAGTTTCTTAGGTTTGGTGGATACTATAGGCGTTTTGTAGGGGTTTTGTTGATTCTTTGCACCTAACTAAATTGTTGCGTAAAGGAGTTCGTATATCTGGGTGAAAAGCGACAAGAGAGTTTGAGAAATTGAAGAAGATCGTGAAGCTCGGTTTAATTCAACGGTGGAAAAGAATTCACGGTATATTGTGATGCATCTCACAGATGCAGGTTGTGTATTGATGCAAAATGGAAAGGTGGTGGCCTATGCTTCTCATCAATTGAGACCACACGAAGTAAACTACCCTACTCATGATTTGGAGTTAGGCTGCCGTTGTCTTTGCTCTAAAGATTTGGAGGCACTATCTCTATGGTGAGAAGTCCATAATCTACACGGATCACAAGAGTCTTAAATACCTCCTTACCCAAAGGAGTTAAATTTGAGACAAAGAAGATGGGTAGAATTGTTAAAGGATTACGATTTCTTCATCGAATACCATCTGGAAAAGCTAACGTGGTAGGCGTAGCGTTAAGTCGTAAAGCGATATCTGAATTAAGAGCTTTGTTTGCCTATTTGAGTGCAGTATGAGGATGGCGGTTTGTTAGCGAACTTGGTGAAACCTCGTGGTTGGAACAAATCAAGGAAAAGCAGACATCGAGATGAGAAGTTGGGACCCTTACTTGACAAGTTGAAAGCGGTGAAATTGAAGATTTTGGAATAAACACGGAGGGTGTGTTGTGCTTTCGAGGAAGAGTATGCATGCCTAAGGACTCGGATCTAAGGCAAGCGATTCTGGGAGGCGCATAGTAGCCCTTATGCTATACATCCGAAGGAAATAAGATGTATCGAGATCTCCGTGAGCGATATTGGTGGCGAGGTTGAGCGTGAGATTACGAATTTGTGGGAAAATGTTTGACTTGTCGACAAGTGAAAGCGAACATCAATTACCGTCGGATTGTTACAACCGATAAAGATTCCTCTTTGGAAATGGGAGAGGATAACTATGGATTTTGTTAGTGGGTTACCTTTAACACCTACTAAGAAAAATTCCGTTTGGGTAATTGTTGATCGGTTGTGAAATTGCTCATTTCTTGCCGATTAAATCGGATTATTCATTGCGAAATTGGCAAAGCTATGCGTATCCGAAATTGTGAGGTTGCATGGGTACTGTATCTATTATATCGGATAAGGACCCTAAGTTTACATCACGATTCGAAGCTCGCATAAAGCCTTGGGGACAAAGTTGAATTTCGATCTGACTTTTCATCCTCGGTCGATGGTCGATCGGAAAGAGTAATTGAGATATTGGAAGATATGTTAAGAGGATGTGAAATCGACTTGAGGGTAGTTGGGAGGATTATCTACCTTTGGCGAATTCGCATATAACAACAGCTATCGGTCTAGCATTGAGATGGCACCTTACGAGGCATTGTATGGTCGTAAGTGTCGCTCTCCTATTGTTGGTGAGTTGGGCGAAAGATAGATGTTAGGTCTGAGATGATATCCGAGGCGGAGGATAAGGTAAAAGTTATTCGACACGGTTGAAAGAAGCCTCGATGATGAGCGAAGTCGTCGCAGATCTGAAGCGAAGGGACATCGAGTATAATGTGGGGATCGGGTTTTCTTGAAGGTATCTCCTTGGAAAAAGATCTTGATTAGGAAGGAAGGGCAAGCTAAGTCCTAGATATATTGGACCTTATCGTGTCTTTGAAGCGTGTTGGTCGATGGCATATCAGTTGAGTTACCTCGGAGTTAGATCAAATTCATAATGTCTTTCATGTTTCCATGTTGAGGCGTTATAGATCGGATCCTTTGCACATTATCTAGGTAGAAGAATTGGAGATGAATTGATTTGTCTTTTGAAGAAGAACGGTGGAAATCCTAGAGCGAGATGTCAAGGTACTAAGGAAGAAAATCGTGCCGTTGGTCAAAGTTCTATGGCGTAACCACGAGTGGAAGAAGCTACGTGGGAGCAGGAGGATGCAATTAAGCAACAATACCCTCACCTTTTTAACGAGTAAATTTCGAGGACGAAATTTTCTTTAAGGAGGGTAGAGTTGTAACACCCTAAAAATCGAGTATTTAAATTGCATAAATTGGTGTTTAGATTTTTTTAAGGAATAAAATTTATTAATTGAGAATCTATTGAAGGAAACAAATGTCATTAGGACTTAAGTTAAATTATGTGCTAAAGAGTGTCATAAAATGAGCATATGGCATGGTGGTATTGGCGCATGGGTTATAGCAAGAGGAAGAGGTTGAATCCCTTGTATAGCACCTAGATGAAATTTTGTTTTAATTTTACGCTCATGGATAGGAAGTGTCGGCAATGAACAATTAA
Organism: Gossypium rotundifolium; assembly: GCA_025506655.1. Lineage (NCBI taxonomy): Eukaryota > Viridiplantae > Streptophyta > Magnoliopsida > Malvales > Malvaceae > Gossypium > Gossypium rotundifolium. The sequence goes on from CP106734.1 coordinate 51,925,173, forward strand.
GGTAAGTGTTGACCATGTTATTTTTGGTTAGTGTATCAATGGATTATGGAAATAGAAAATATATGGCATGGAATCAAATACTTAAGGAAGGATAGGGGGAACATAAGGCACTTATCAAGGGAAATTTTGGAAAGAAATCATGGCCAATTGACCATGTGTTGGACTGACATATTGGTAAGGAGGGAGCCTAATTGTTGAATTAGTTTGGCTAAGAATTTTCTTTTCTCTCTTTGGTCATTCTTTGCACTTTGTGCAGAATTTTATTTCCTCTCCTTTCAACATTCTTCTTGGCTGAATTTTGCATTTGGTAAAGCCAAAATCTTTTGACCATTTGGTCACTTTTATTCATCTTGTTAATTTTCTTTTGTATTCTCCTTGTCGAAATCATCCATACCAAAATCAGTCTTTTCTTTTCTTTTTGCCATGGCAGAATGCACTAACTCCTAAAGGTCTATTTTTCTTTCATCTTCTTTTCTCTTTGAAATCAAACTACCTCATCACCATCTCTTTCTCATATTCTAATTATTTCAATCAAAGTTTCTTCATCAAACATTCTTTTGGTAGAATGCTAGAGTGCCATAACCAAATTTATTTTTCTTTTCTTTGGTTGCATAGCGAATTCTCCAACTCTCACAAACACCTTTCTCAATCTTTTCTTTTCGATCGTGGATTATAGGTAAGGGTTCTTCCTTTTCATATTCGTTTTAATTAGTGATATTATGGCGAATAGTAATAGTGATTTGAAGGACTTTTGAATCGATATAACGTTCATTCTAATAACGTTTCTTTCGTTATTATTTAGTGCAATAAAGGAGATCGGAACTCAAGTGATCGGGGAATCGTGGAAGCGTTGAAGCGTTTCATTGTGGTAAGAAATCCCTCTTTAAAATCTCTAGTAACATTTGATATTATTTTAGATCTAACTAAAATTCCTTTGGATCTTGAAGACTTTCAAAATAGGGAAGAAAAGGCGTTGGTTAGTCACGTTAAGAGGCGGATCCATAAATCCCCATTCAAATGAAGAAGCGGTTTTGGCGGTCAGAGATTTTCCACGGGTTGCGGGCCATCTTAGAAGGAAGTCCATTATTCAGTAGTACGAACTTAGAGCCGTTATCGTTGGTGGATTCTCGTGACTAGCGAATCAATAAGCGAGGAAAAGCCAAAATCGAAGTGATTCAAAATCAAGAGGTAAGATTTTGGATCTATAATCGATTAAGATTATTTCTGAATTAGTTGTCTAACGGATCAAAATATGTTTTAGGTGCCGAGGCGAGAAGGATTAGTACTCTCGGTAACGAGGTGTGTAATTTCACTCATTATTTTCTCGGTTGGATGTCAAATTTCGGTATGGAAGTAAATCGTAAAAGCGATTAGATCGGTAAAAGCGTAAATATTGATATTTTGGCGAAAATACGTAAAAAGCGTCTAAATCGTAAAAATTACGAAAATGCCTCGAAATTTTTCGTTATTATGAAAATTGGATGTTTGATAAATTGGGCCAAAATACTCTAGTTCGTTAAAATTGGGCCAAAATACTCTAGTTCGTTAAAATTGGGCCAAAATACTCTAGTTCGATAAAATTGGGCCAAAATACTCTAGTTCGATAAATTGGGCCAAAATACTCTAGTTCGTTAAAATTGGGCCAAAATACTCTAGTTCGATAAATTGGGCCAAAATACTCTAGTTCGTTAAAATTGAGCCAAAACACTCTAGTTCGGTAAATGGGCCAAAGCCCACTAAATTGCTAAATAGACAAATTGCTATATTATAATTATGGGCCAAATGAAATGTTACCATTATGCATTATTAAGAAATTTTATATTTTATAGTACATGTACAATTGCATGGGTGGGATATATGAAGAGAAGAATGGCGGTTGCCAAATATCTAGTTCGGTGGCTCGCCACATTAACGACTTATTGCCTAGTTAGGTGGCTCTGCCACATTAACGACTTATTGCCTCTAGTTGGTGGCTCGCCACAATAATGGCTTATTGCCTCTAGTTGGTGGCTCTGCCACAATAATGGCTTATTGCCTCTAGTTGGTGGCTTTGCCACAATTATAAAAAGGCTTGATGCCTACGATTGGTGTGATGGCGGGGTGTGTTGACTTGATCCCCACAGGTGTGATGGTTGGTGCAGGGGTGTTAGCGGATGGATATTAGGTTTGGGATGGGAAATACATTTTACATGCATTATTAATTATTTTAATTTATGATATAATGATGAATTCTATAATTGGGCTCAAGCCCAGCATAATACCTTGATGATCTGGCCCAATAATGGTGGTAAGTGAGTTACACACTGAGTTCTAAGTAACTCACCCCCTTTTAATTTTTCCATCTCAAGTAATGGAAATTGATGTGGACTTGGGCCAAGGATGACTTCGTGGAGGCCATCATTGCGTTAAGAGGGTTATTTAAACTCTGAACTTTTAATAAATATTTTTACTATTATGGATTATTGTAATAAGGGCCTCTATTAATAACTTATGGATTTTATGTGTGTTTGGGATTTAAACTAAACTTTGGACTTTTTAATTATGGGCTATGATTTTATGATGCTTTATTAAAATAAATTTGGGTTTTCAAGTATATGGAATTCTTTTATAAATATTTTATTATAGTCAACTCTTTAACAAACTATTTAAAGGTTTTGATAATACAATGATTTTCAACTAATGTTTTCAAATATTTATCAAATTCAAATACTCTTCTATTTATTTTAAAATCTGAAATTTATATTGAAGTTTTCAACTTATTGCAAATTTAAAGATAACTCGATTCATGTAACAAACCAAATCTAGTCTCAACGCATAGACCAGGGTTTGGGGTGTTACATTTATATATTAATCCTATTAATGGGCTCAAGCAGAAATTATGACTTGATGATCGGCCCGATGGATAAAGTAAGTAAGTTATACTTTGAGTTCGAGTAACCCACTCTCTCAAATTTTTCATCTCGGGTAATGGAAATTGGCGTGGACTTGGGCGAGGATGACTTCGTGGAGGCCATCTTGCAAACATGAGTTTAATAAACTTTGAACTATTAATAAGTACTTTCTTTAAATTACTATTTTGGGTATGATGTAATAAGGCCTCTATTATTATTTTATGGATTTTTATGTGTGGTTGGTTTAAAATTTTGTTTTGGATATATTAATATGGGCTTATGATTATTATATAATGTTTACTTAAAATAATTTGGGTTTTCAAACATACGAAATTTTTTTAACTATTCTTATTTCTCAAATACATCAAACTTAAAATTATTTCTCTTGGTTTTTATTAAACTCTAATTTCAAAAGGGGTTTTGAAATACCGATTCATTTGAAATTATTAAGATAGTTCGATCTGTGTAACAAACCAAATCTAGTCTTAATGCATAGACCGGGTTTGAGGTGTTATATTTAATGGTATCAGAGCCAGTTTCAAAAACTCGGCTGTGGTTGGGTTCAATAAATAATTTCTGTATAAAATTATTTCAATTATGTTTTAAATATCAGTATGGCACCACAAGCATCCGAAAACAAGTCAAGGAAGTATTTATTACTTAATGATTATTATGATGATCATAGGAACACTCTAGAACTTCTAGTTTTAGATGTTGAAAATCGTAGAGATTGAGACTATAGGTTATGGTTGCGAAAAAATAACTTTATCTCTCAAATCTCATAAAACATCGTTAATAAACACTGAAACAATTTTCTGATTCATAAAACTTGTAATCGATTAAATCGAATTAGTCATCATGAGCACTAGAGGGCGTGGTCGTGGATACGGTGAGCGTGGCGTGGTAGAGGGCGAGTCTTTGCAATTGAAGTACCAAATCATATGGGAAATGGATGCACTGCATCACTTGTAAGTGAGACGGGATCACAGGATCATATGAAAGAAGATAATGCTTTGACACAAGCAATCTGCGAGTCCTAGAAATGGTCATTTGGAACTAGGATTGGGCCAACAACTCGTGGGTCAATTTGAACGACTCAAGTCAAATAATGCATAAGTTTTAGAGGAGTTTACGGTGTAGCTCCAAATGTGGTGAATATTGGCTCGAAGGCGTGGAGCGAATTATGGATGATATGGTCGCACTATCGAGCGTAAACCGAAAGAGGCGTGTCTTTGCTAAGAGGCGAGGCGTGTCGGTGGTGGCTTCTTTGTTCGAGAAGGCACAGAAGGTCTTGATTACTTGGGAATTCTTTAAAGCTGCCTTCAAGGGAAATATGTTGGAACAAGTTATGTGGGCCTTAGAAAGAAGGAATTTCGAATCTTGTCCAAGGGAGTAAGGCGGTGGCGACATATGATCTTGACTTTTTACGCTGAGTCTCTATGCTCGGACAATAGTGTCAACGGATCATGAGCGTTATGTGCGATTCGAGGATGGGTGAATGATGAGTTGAGGTTTCGATTGCCCACAACAAGTTAGAATTTTGCCACGCTTGTGGAGCGGCCAAGATAGCCGAAGAGGCTAAGAACTCGAGAATGTCGAATCGGAAAGATTTAGAAACAAGAGATATATGTGATCGGGTTCTTCAAAAGGTTTAGAAGAGGCCTCGGAATGATGAACCACTCAAGGTAGAGCACTTGTAAGTAATAATCGAGGTCGAGATTGTCTTTGAATGTGGGAAAAGGCATTTTGGAAGTCTTTGGAGGAAAGCAGGCGCTTGTTACAAATGTGGTTCAATAGATCACCAAGATATAGAAATTGCCCTCGGCGTATGGATCGACTCGGGAAGTTCGTATCTTGATGCACTGTAAGCGGAGGTACTCGGCTGACCAGGAGAGGTCGTGGACCAGGTCGTGGTGGTAATGGAAATGGATGTGGTCAAGGTGCAAAGTCGAGGCAATGGTCCTAGAGGTAACACGGATGCAAGACAACTAGGACTGGTCTATGTAGTTAGATCATGAGGATGGCAATGCACTGATGTAATAATGATACGTTCTTCATCTTGATGTACATTCTTGCTTTAATAGATATTGGTTCTACCCATTCGTATGTTGCTAGCGCCATATCTGGAAACACGAATCTAGAATCTAAAATTACCGATAGTGAGATGGCGATAATTAGTCCTTTAGGACGATCGATGATGTAAATAAACTGTTTAGAGACGTGCCCTTAGAAATTCAAGAGGAGGTATTTTAGGCAAATTTGATGGAATTGCCTTTCGACGAGTTCGATCTCATTCTTGGCATGGATTGGTTGGTTAAACATCGGGCACATTTGGATTGTGCTGAAAAGCGGATGTCATTAAGAACTTCGGATGATAAGGAAGTAATAATGATAGGTGAACGAAGGAATTACTTGGCAAACGTGGTATCGGCGTTGAAGGCAGAAAAGTTGGTACGAAAAGGGTATGGAGCATTCCTAGCTTTCATTTGTGCTTTGGATGCCAAAGAGTTATCCGTGAATGATGTGAGAACGGTAAAGGAATTTCGTAAGTATTTCCGATGAACTTCCTAGTATACCTCGGATCGGGAAGTAGAATTTGGTATTGAGCTTTTGCGGAGCAGCTCCGGTGTCCATTGCTCCTTATAGAATGGCACCAAAGGAGTTAGCGAGCTTAAAGCTCAAATTCAAGAATTGTTGGATCGAGGATTTATCGACCGAGTGTGTCTCCGTGGGGAGCACGGTTTTGTTCGTGAAGAAGAAGGATGGATCGATGCGTATGTGTATTGATTACGATAATTGAATAAATTGACGATCAAGAATAGGTATCCTTTCTTTGAGAATTGATGACTGTTTGATCAATTGAAGGAGCTTCAATTTTCTCAAAATTGATTTGAGATCGGGTTATCACCGACTTAAGGTGAAAAAGCGGATATTTATAAGGCGGCATTGAACTCGTTATAGACATTATGAGTTTGTAGTAATGTCGTTTGGATTAACTAATGCACCGGCAGGATTCATGGACATGATGAATCGAGTATTTCAACCATATTTAAATCGGTTTGTGGTGGTGTTCATAGATGACATTTTGGTTTATTCAAGAAATGATGAGGAGCATGACACGCATTTGCGTATAGTATTACTGACTACTTCGTGATAAGCAACTTTATGCCAAATTGATGAAATGCGAATTTTGGCTAAAGGAAGTGACTTTCTTTGGTCATGTGGTATCGGTGAAGGAATAAGGGTGGATCCTCGGAAGATTGAGGTCAGTCTTGGATTGGAAACCACCAAAGTCGGTAGCTAAAATTGAGTTTCTTAGGATTGGTGGCTACTATAGGCGCTTTGTTGAGGGTTTTCGTTGATTCTCGCACCTAACTAAATTGTTGCGGAAGGGAGTTAGTATATTTGGACTATAAAACAATGAGAAAGTTTAGAAATTGAAGAAGATTACGGCGGAAGCACAGGTTTAATTGATAGGAGCTGGAAAGAATTCTTGTTTATTGTGATCGTCTCTGCGGGTTTGGGTTGTGTCTTGATGCAAAATGGAAAGGTGGTGGCCTATGCTTCTCGTCAATTGAGACCTTGCAAGTAAACTACCCTACTCATGATTTGGAGTTAGCTGCGTTGGTCTTTGCTTTAAAGATTTAGAGGCACTATCTCTACGGTGAGAAGTCTATCATTTACGGATCACAAGAGTCTTAAGTACCTCCTTACCCAAAAGGAGTTGAATTTGAGACAAAGAAGATGGGTGGAATTATTAAAGGACTATGATTTCTCAATGAATATCATCACGGAAAGGCTAACGTGGTAGGCGAGCGTTAAGTCGTAAGGTGGTATCGATTTAAGAGCAATGTTTGCTCATTTGAGTTTGTATGAGGATGGTAGTTTGTTAGCGAACTTGGTGAAGCCTCGTGGTTAGAACAAATCGAGGAAAAAGACATCGGATAAAAAGTTGGGACTTTTATTCCAAAGAAGTTGAAAGGGGTGAAATAGAGGATTTTGGTATAAACATGAATGGAATGCTGTGCTTTCGTGGAAGGATTTGTATGCCTAAAGACTCAGAATTGAGGCAAATGATTCTACGGGAGGCGCATAGTAGCCCTTATGCTATGCACCTCGGAGGAAATAAGATGTATCGAGATCTCTGTGAATAGTATTGGTAGCCAGGGTTGAAGCGTGAGATTTCTGAGTTTGTAGGAAAATGTTTGACTTGTCAGCAAGTGAAGGCGGAGCATCAATTACCGTCAGGTTTGTTACAATCGGTAAAGATTCCTTTTTGGAAATGGGAACGGATAACTATGGATTTTGTTAGTGGGTTACCTTTAACACCTACTAAGAAAAATTTCGTATGGGTAGTAGTTAATTGTTTGACAAAGACTGCTCATTTTCTTCCGGTTCGTACGGATTATTCATTGCAAAAATTGGCTAAGCTGTATGTATCTGAAATCTTGAGGTTGCATGTGGTACCAGTGTCTATTATATCAGACAGGGATCCTAGATTTACATCACGGTTTTGGAAAGCTCTGCATGAAACCTTGGGGACAAAGTTGAATTTCAGTACGGCTTATCGTCCTCAGTGTGATGGTCAGTCAAAAAGAGTAATTCAGATATTGGAAGACATGTTAAGGGGATGTGTGATCGACTTCAGAGGTAGTTGGGAGGATTTTCTACCATTGGCAGAATTAGCGTATAACAATAGCTATCGATCTAGCATTGAGATGGCACCTATGAGGCATTGTATAGTCGTGGGTGCCATACTCCTACTTGTTGGTGAATTGGGTGAGCGACAAATGTGGGGTCTGAGATGATATCTGAAAGCAGAGGAAAAGGTAAAAGTTATTGAGCACGGTTAAAGGAAGCCTCGAGATAGAGCGAAGTCGTATGTATACAAGCGTAAGGATATCGAGTTCTTTGTGGGAGACGGTCTTCTGAAGGTCTCACCTTGGAAGAAAATTTTAGATTAGGAAGAAGGGCAAGTTGAGCCCTAGGTTCATCGGGCCATATCGTGTGATGAAGCGTGTTGGTCCGGTGGCTTATCGATTGAATTACCTCGGGAGTTGGGTCAAATTCATAATGTTTTCCATGTTTCCATCTTTGAGGCGCTATAGATCGGATCCATCTCGTGCGAAAGAGTAGAGAAGTGGAATTAAATTCAGACTTGTCTTTTGAAGAAGAACCGATGGAAATTATAGGCCGGGATGTTAAAGTGCTAAGAAAGAAGACTGTGCCATTGGTCAAAGTCTTATGGCGTAATCATGGAGCGGAGGAAGCTACATGGGAGCCTAAGGATGCAATCCGGTAGCAATATCCTCACCTCTTTTAATCAGGTAAATTTCGAGGATGAAATTTTCTTTAAGGGGGTAGAATTGTAACATCCTAAATAATTGAATACCATTAAGTTGCTAAATGTTGGTTCGGGTTTACTTGGAGTTAGAATAAAAATATTAGTTAAGTGTACTTTAATGTAAAGAAATTAGGTAACCTTGAGACTTAAATTAATTAAGTACTAAAAGATGGCATAAGATGAGTTAATGGCATAGTGGTGATGGCGCCATAAGTTGGACATGAGGGAAGGAGTTCGAATCACCTAACATGCAATTAGGAATTTTTATTTTTGCTTTAGTCTATGCATGTGTCGGCAAGGAGATAAGGATAGGATGGGTTGTATTGTTTTTATTTTGGTAAGAAGATTAAGGTTTTGGAAAGCTAAGGATAAGGGCTTGAAATGGGGGATTGTATTTCATCAACTTAAGGAAAAAGGAGGGGAAAAAGGCTTAAGTGTAGGAAGATGTTTTGGAAACTTCCTAATGGCCTTTTGACCATTGTATTTGGACAGCATTGAGGTTAAGGGGGATGGCCAGTTTTGTGTTTGCATTTGTAGGCTTGGACATTGGGAGAACAATTCTTTTTGGTCAATTGTTACTTGTTCATCAAATTTTTCTCTCAAAAGTTTGCTCTCTCCCTTAGCCGATTTTACCAAACCCCTTAAGAAAACTATAGCAATTTTCTTTACCATTCTTTCTTCTTGATCATTTGATCATTTTCTTTGCCAATCATTCTTCCTAGTGCCGAAACCATCAACACACCAAAAAGGCCACTCTTTTTCTTTCTTCTTCACAAAGCCGATTACACAATCCTTCCAAAAACCCAATTCTTTTTCTTCTCTTTTCTTTCTCCTTTCTTTTTCTTTCCTTCTCCCTTTCTCACTTGAAATCGAATCATACTATCTCCATTGTTACATTCTTTTACTTTTCTTTCAATTAAAAATCTCCACAATAATCTCTCTCATGGCCGAATGCAACTTGTACTTGTGCCAAAATTTCTTTCACTTTCTTTGATCAAAACTGAATTCTTCTCACACAATTTCTTCCAATCGTGAGCATTAGTGAGATTTTGGAGAGTAGAAACTCAAGGTGTTCTTGAGTATTTTTGGAACTTTGGAATTGATTTCAAGAATTAAGGTAAGGAGATTTTCTTTTAAGGATTCTTATCCATTATATTAGTATAGTTAGTTATTAATCGATTTCGTTTTAGGGACACAATCACTCGATCGATTCTCGTGGAACGAAGACAAATCGTAGTAAGCCAAATCTAAAATCTTATAACGTTAGTCATATTTTGATATTAATAAATCGGACTAATAATCTTTTGTCTTTAGAGACATTCAAGATAGAAGCGAAAAAGGGGATCCATAGCTTTGAAAGAGGCGATTACGCAAATCCCCTAATTATAAGCGAAGGGCTATTTAGGAATCGAGATTTTTCACCGAGTTACGGACCTTCAACCGAGGAGAATCAATTGTTCGAGGTTATTCGTACTCCGAGCCTTTGTATGTTCGTGGATTCTCATCGAACACGAATCAATAATCGAGGAGAAACCAAAATAGAAGTGGTTCAAAATCAAAAGGGTAAAGATTTAGATCGTTTATCAATAGTGTATTTTGATAAATGAAAGTGTTCTAATGGTCCGTATTACGTTTAGGTGTTGTGGCGGGAAGGTTTAGTACTCACGATATCAAGGTGTGTAACTTCACACTTATCTCGGGTTAGATGCCATACGATAATATTGAGCAAAATCGTAAAAGCGACAAAATCAATTTAATCTGAAATAATTGGTATTTTGGTGAAATTTCATGAAAATGGTTAAAAATGTGAAAATTACGAAAATGCCCTCGATGAGTAGATGGTAAAATGTATATTAAATGTCTCATGTGTAAATGGGCCAAAGATGTGTTAGATCGTAAAAATGGGTCGATAAGTTGCTAGTTAGTAAAATGGGCCAAAATCTTTGATAGATAGTTAAATGGGCCGAAATCCCTGATAAATAGTAAATGGCCCGAAATCTCTACTAGATCGATAAATGGGCCGAAATCTATGCTACATTGATAAATGGGCCAAAATCTCTGCTAGATCGATAAATGGGCCGAAATCTCTGCTAGATCGTTAAATGGGCCGGAAACCCTGACAAATTGTTAAATGGGCCGAACTCTTTGCTAGATCGTTAATTGGGCCTAAGATGCTAAATTGCTAAATAAGGCTAAATATTATTTTGAAATTTTTGGGCCTTAATAAAAACTTGAAATATTGACTCATATGTAAATTGGGCCTTTTTGATAAAATCATCATATGTACATAGACTATTTTGCATACATGTTGCATGGGTTGGGATTAACGATGAAGATAAGAAAGGTGCATTGCCAAAATCTAGTTCGGTGGCTCTGCCACAAAATAATTAATGGTGATTGCATCTAGTTCGATGGCTCGCCACAAATATTTTAATGGCTCAATGCCTCTAGTTCGGTGACTTTGTCACAATCTAGTTCGGTGGCTCGCCACAAATATAAAATGGCTTTATGCCTACGATTGGTGTGTTTGGCGGGGTGGGTTGACTTGATCCCCAGGTGTGATGGTTGAATGCGGGTGGTGTGTGGCGCATGGAAATTCGGTTTGGGTGGGAAATTTCATTATTTGCATGTATCCCATTATTTATATTGTTAATCACATTAATGGGCTCAAGCCCAAAATTATGACTTGATGATCGGCCCGATGGATAAAGTAAGTAAGTTATACTTTGAGTTACGAGTAACTCACTCCCTCAAATTTTTCATCTCGGGTAATGGAAATTGGCGTGGACTTGGTGAGGATGACTTCGTGGAGGCCATCTGCAAACATGAGTTTAATAAACTTTGAACTATTAATAAGTACTTTCTTTAAATTGCTATTTTGGGCATGATGTAATAAGGCCTCTATTATTATTTTATGGATTTTATGTGTGGTTGGTTTAAAATTTTGTTTTGGATATATTAATATGGGCTTATGATTATTATATAATGTTTACTTAAAATAATATGGGTTTTCAAACATACGAGAATTTTTTAACTATTCTTATTTCTCAAATACATCAAACTTAAAATTATTTCTCTTGGTTTTTATTAAACTCTAATTTCAAAAGGGGTTTTGAAATACTGATTCATTTAAAATTATTAAGATAGTTCGATCTGTGTAACAAACCAAATCCAGTCTTAATGCATAGACCGGGTTTGGGGTGTTACACATACCTCCACCTACTCTAGCCACCCTCTCAAGAACTCGCAACATCGCCTACGATACTGCATCATCCCCCGTCTGATCCTAATACTCAACACCAGCAGCTGGTGGTGGTGGTATCTTATTCTCGGACCCTTGACCAGACCTAACTGGTTCCGATATGGTCATTCGTAACATCACGAATAGGGCCTATGCATTTTCAGTTTGATTGTATGAAATGACAAGTTTAAGCACTAAGAATAAATTTTGATATTTTTGGAAACACGGAAATGCATGAAAATGGAAACCTAAACATTTTGGAAACCTAAACATTTTGGAAACCTAAACATTTTGGAAACACGAACATTTTGGAAACACGAACATTTTGGAAACACGAAGATGTAAGAAAAATGGCAAATTCTGAGCCGATCGAAAATTTTAGAAAACTTGGAAATAAGGCGGAATGACAAATTTTAAAGCCCAAAATAGGAAATAAGGGCAAGAGGACCTTAAAAGAAAAAGTTGGTGAAATTTGACACACAATCGGGCTTGGAAAAGTGGCTGAAGGTGTCACTTAAGGTTTATGGAAATGGCACGAGTTGAGTCACTTGGAAAGCAAATAATAAAGGTTTTATTTTTGCTTCCAAGGCTAAAGTGAGACGGCACCTATTTGCTTAAAAGGAAGAGTTTTATTTTATTAAAACTTGACAAATTAAAGTGATAAATAAAGGATTTTCTTTTACTAAGATAAGTGAGGAGTTAAAGGATGGATTAAATACTTTTAATTTAATTAGGTGATAATTAAAGGAGATTAAATTATCACTTGTGGGGAGTAGTGGCCAAGTTATGGACTCTTGGTCTAGCAATTTCAGTTAAAGAGGAAAATTGAGACTATTCTCTCATCTCTTCTAGCCTTGCTAGAAATTTTGCTAACTCTCTCTCTCTCTCTAGAATTTTCCTTAAGCAAGAAACCATCCTCTCTTTTCTATTTTCTTCTCCGTTTCTACTGTCAAAGCCGAATCTTTATTTGATTCTAAGTAAAGGAGCAAGCAACTACAACATCAAAAAGGGTAAGAACTGTGGTCAATCAACTTCTATTCTTTTCTTTTTACCAAAATTCGGGTACTAATCCCTATTCTTGATCATGGCGAATCTACCATGATCTCTTAGGTTTCTACCATCATCAAATAGAAGGATCAAGAATCCAAGGTAAGTGAGTTCATTCGGCCAAGGCCAAATCTTAGATATTCAAATCAAATTAATCAATAACTAACCCATATTGAGATTTAGGATTTGGCGATTCAAGGAAGAGGAAGGTGAAGTTTTAGGATTTAAAGTCCAAAAGGTAAGCATCTAAGAGTATTCGCCAAGGCTTGATCAAGTTCTTTAATTATTAAAAGCGAAAACTAACCCATATTGAGATTAGGGTTGGCGAATATCGAGTAAAGGAAAAACCAAACTTTGGATTTGAATAAACACCAAATCGGCAAAGGTGAGTCTTTTACAAATCCTACTAGGATTTGGTTTTGTTTTAAGCCAAATAGGTTTATTAATGTGTATTATATGATGGCGAATATAGGGGTTAACGGATCTAAAGTTAGATCGGGATTTTCGAGATCTCAAGGAACCTATTAAGCAAATCGGTGTATCGCACACTAACCTTCGATTTATCATGTGGCAATTATTTTTATGAATATGTATAAAAATATGAATATGGCTAAATACCCTAATGTGGTACAAAGGTACTCAGTCGTTTCCTACTTAGATAGGATTATGAAATATGTTATTCTATAACATGTGAAAATCTGAATATGAATGTGAATTGAATTATATGCATGATTATTGATTTTGGGGCATTGGGATTAATGTGAAAGGGAAGAAGGTGTTGACTTGGTCTCACCTAGCGTTATATGAAGGTGTTGACTTGGTCTCACCAACGTTATATGGTGACTATGGTCACAAATATCGAATTTGGTAACCCGATTACACTATTTGAATATGGTGTCTAATGACACAAATTATATGGGCGATGAGCACGTCATTGCGGTGATTGCCTTCGATGGTGTGTAGCGGATGGAGGTTGACTTAGTAGTCCCACGGTGTATTTGGCGAGTGCTGGTGGTGTGTAGCGGATGGACCATTAGGCTTGGGTTTGGGTTGCATCATAATTTCATTCTATATGGATCGATGATTTGAACATGTATGCGATTTGTTGAATGTTAGTATTGTGTGCACATTGAGTGCATTGACTCACCCGTTGTGGGAATTATTTTGGTGATGGCGGTGATGATGGGCGGTGGACCTTGTGGTGGCCATGCTACATTTGGAGATTTTATTTTATTTGGACTTTATTTTATTTGGTACCTTAAACTTTATTTTGGGTTTACTTGATGTAATAAGGCCATAAGGCCCGATGGATTACTCTTTATTTTTACTTTACTTTTAAATATTGTGCTAAGAACTATTTTGGACATATTAAATCAAATTGGATTTACAAGATTAAATAAATGGGTTTCCAATCTAAGCCCAACTCAAAATAATAGTTTTCCAAAATTTTACAAATTTCTCTAAATGTGAAATCATTGAAACGGTTTACTTTAGGAACATACGAGATCCGGTTAGGGCTCGTGGGCGGTGTGAGGTGTTTCACATTCTGCCTCTACCACGCCCACGCACATTACGACCACATCCCCTAGAACTCATGTCTATGATCGCGATTTAATCTACTTTAAGAAATTTTATGCATTAGCTTCTGTTCCACTGATTACCCACGAACAAGTTTTATGCAAAGAAGTTTAGTAGTAGTTCTTTCGATCATTACAAGGTTTTCGTTTCAATTCTTCTACCCTAATTTAGAGAATCACATTCATTCATCATTAGTATCCACTACACACGTTCACCACTTTGAACATTTTCGTCCGTTCCTTACCCAGGGGAATTTTCGTACTTTGTCCTATAGGGGTATTTTGGTAATTTTCCAAATCAGGGGTATCTTGTAATTTTGCAAAATAGGGTTTTGGTATTTTTTCAAAATAGGGATATTTTGGTAAAAATCGAGGGTAGTATGGTAATTTCATAAATTGGGGTATTTTAGTAATTTTCACAAATCGGGGTATTTCGGTAATTTTACAAATCGAGGTAATTTGATTGTTTTACAAACTAGGTGTTTGGTCTCTTTCGGGTTTTATTTATAGATTTGGCCCGTTAACAAGTCCTCGCGATTGAGGTGAACAATCACTGCGCACCAGGTAGGATTCCAGAAAAGAGGAGGTGAGTCGCTAGGACTGCTTAAATACCAAGCTCATTCGGAATCCATGCCTAGACATGCACATGTTTGTTACCACACCTGAACTCCACGACTTATTCCCGGGTTTGGTGAAATAAATTAAGTCTTATGTAATTTTGTATTGGAGTAAGCTAATCCTAGAGTTCAATAGCTCCTAATCTACTAATCTACGATCCTGTAATACCCACATACAAATCACACAATGATTAGGGGTACTTACCTGGTGGACTTCGGGCCGGAGACACAGGTGCCATGCCAGAATAAACCTAAATTTGTTTATAGAAATCCATGGTTTAGAAAAGCCTATCTTTGGAAAAATATTTGGGGCCCAAAACCCTCAAAATTGAGTTTTGAATCGGGCTCTGATACCAAATTGAAACACCCCAAACTCGACCCACAAGCCCCGACCGGATCTGACATGTTCCTTAAGAAAACTTAGCTTTATCTTATTTCATCTTCTTATAAAATATGACGATTTTAATAAAAACAGATTTGTATCTTTATCGAGTTGAAAACCAAGATACCGTTCAAGTTTGTATTTCATTAAAACGCTTACTTTATATCTCAAAAATTAAAAGATTTACTTGATTCTAGAGCTCATTAGGTTGAAAACGTAAGTTGAGTAGGTGATAAAACATTTGAAGTTTCTTTAAGAAAAATATTTAATTACTTGTTTGTTGTTTATCATATGGAAATAAAATTAAATACGCAAAATTAAGCAGTTAAGTATTGGCCTTATTACATCTTAAAACCAAAATAAATCCCGAAAGAAAACATACTAAAGAAAATAAAAAGTGTTCCATTATATGAAACCCAAAATTTTGCTGTGCATGGCCACCACATAGTCCCTACCGACCCGGTCCATTGCACTATGTATCACCTACAAAATGTTGGCCCACGAAGGGTGAGTCAACAAACTCAATGTGTAACAACCAACACAGGTTCCCAATCGATTATAGCCTATATTATAACATTTTGGGCAAAGCCCATCCAGAATCATTATCGGCCATAAGCCCATATCACAGCATATTAAATCACATGTATATAAAACAATGATGCAACCCAAACCCACCTAGATATCCAACCTCTACACACCACCCGTACCTGCCAATCACACCGTGGGGATTACTAAATCGAACCTCTATCTGCTACACACCCTCGAAGGCGATCATTGCGATCAAGCGCTCATCGCCTTAATACTTGGCATAGCCATCGGATAATGTGACAACATCATCGAATCATAATATTGTGACATGAGTCACCGAATAATATGGTAAAACCACCGGAACACTTCCCCTTTTCATTATAACCCTCGTGCCCATGCAACATACATAGTATTACAGGTATCATGCTATATGCTTATCCCAAGCCCATACCGAAAACACACATGCTTTCATATCAATGATTGTAACCACTGTAAACAAGGGTTAGATATAACGTACCTGAACGAACTGTACCAATGAATGGTACCTTTAGCCATGATTAATCATAATCTTGTTAACACATATTTAATATTATTAATCTATTGGGAAAAAGTGTGGGGTTACACATCTGATAATACTGAGAACCACGCTTTCGATACTAACAATTTCGCTTGCAGGGATCACAGGGATTTACTTATCCCTTTCGATGCTCACCCACAACCGGTGGCCAATCACGTACCGTAGAAACCGAACGTTTCTTGAATCTAGGGGTAGGAATTACCCCTTTCTCTCCTTCACTGGTACTCGCATCCATCGAATATCACTTAATCAGAAACCCGGTTAATCGACACGTAAAAATCTAAACGAATCACATCTATAACTTAACTGAATATCCTTACAAAATGGATCCAAATCCCGAAGACTCCTCCTTTTCCTTTGTCGAACCCTTCCTATAACACCACAGTTAGAATCGACTAACACTAGAAAATATGGCCTTTGGCCAAATGGCATTATTCCCCTTACCTTAACTGATCAAATCCCGAGAGCTTCTCCTTCTAATCGTCGACTACAAAGATCTCGAAACCCACTTTCATGGTTTTGGCCAAAAGAATAAAAGGGATTAGTGTCCTTGATTTCAGCTGACTAAAAGGGAAAAGAAGGAGAGATCGAATGAAAATTAGCCCTTACCGTAATATTGATAACAATCGAACACCTTTGCTGGAAACACAGAGAGATTCAGCCACAACAAAAGATTGATCGGCTTTGAGAAGGAAATAGAAAAGAAATCGGTTTCAAAAGGGGTGGAGATGAAATCGGCTATGGAGAGTGATGGCAAAAGATGTGGGATTCAGCTTTAATGACAAGTGAGCAAATCGGTTAAGGTCTTAGCAAATGGAAAAAGGTTTATTTGGCTTTTAAAGATGGAAGATTCGATGCAGTGAAGAAGGAAAAGAGGTTGAAGTCTTGTATGGTTTCGATTCTAGTGGGAATGAGAGGGTAGGTTTTGGCTTTTAGAGAGTGAATGAAGAAGGAAAAAATAAGATGAGGAGAAGATGCTCAAATGGTTCTTTCACTTTCTACTTTTGGTCAAAAGAGAAGAAAAGGGTGCAAGATTTCGGCAAAAGTAGAGATGAGAAGAAAGTTTTCAAAAAGAAGAAAAATGGCCACTCACTCACCTTATTTCAGCACCTAAAGCCCCTAGCATAGACACTCCTCCCCTTGGCCGAAAATGCCACACCAAGACCCCTCCATTCGACCAACTCTTCTTCTCTCTATCAGATTCCTTCTTTTCCTCCTATTTCTTCTCTTTTCCACTCATTTAAATGAGTTTGAATGAGTCAATACTTATCTCCCTTCTCAACCAAATTTTCAAGTGCCTTCACTAGATCCAATGCTCATCCTTTCAGAGTCTCTGTGCCGTCCAACTCTGCACTCCCCTTGACGCAAAAGAACCTCCAAAAAAAACTTCCCTTGCTGCTCGAACCTATGCCCTCTTCTCACTTCCTGAGGCGTCACTCTCCTGTCCTCTAAGTGGCGCCTCCCTTGCCACTTTACCAGCTGAGTTCTTATGTCATAACCCACACGCAAATTTTTCTTAAGGTCTAGCTCCCTTAGCTCTCCCTTAAAGGTTTAAAGTCTAATATTTCCCAAAGGTTTCTACCTACACCCCAAGGTTCCCAAAGCCCCCAAACACACACAAACAGCACACTAAGCATGCTACTACATAAATATGAGTTAAAACGCATAACCCCTAAATCCTGGATATTACAGAGTATGTTATCAAGAGCAAGACTTCATATAAGTCCATGTCAAGACATGGCCTTGAAACCAAGATGAGATATTCCATGTAAGACCATACCGAAGATATGGCTTTGGTATCAAGTTATGTGGGTCGAGATTTAGTATCCTCGGTTATTCGTAGAAATTCATCGGGAAAACGAGTAAGTCAAAAAGAATGTATCAAGAAAGCTAAGAAAGCAAAGTTAGTATCAAGATGAAATTAAGTATTATTCATGTTATGAATGAGGAAGTAAAGATTATGAATATTATTAATAAAGTATACTGATCAATGTGATCAAGTGATACAGGTACCATGTTTACCTTACAAGTATGAGAATGTTAAGTATCATAGGACATGTAAGAATCAAGTATGAGTAAGTAAGCTTTATTGCTGAAATTATGATACCATTGTAAGCTAAATGGTTTATATTAAGTGAGTATATTGATATTTGTTGTACATACAAACTTACTAAGCTATATGCTTACGTTATGATTCTTTCTTACTATGTAGTCCCGCCAAGCTAACTAGTGGATCATTAAAGTCAGAGCTCACAGCACATTATCAACTCTTATTTTGGTATAGCCAAGTTACTTTACTAAGTATGGCATGTATAGGAAGCCTTCATTTTGTGTATATGCAATAAGAAAGGCCATTGTATAGGCCATCAAGTTCATTATTCTTTTGTACTTGATTAAGTATGTATGTTTATTGAGATCAATGAAGCATGTAGTATTAATCATGAAAGATGGGTTGTTATTGCATTGTTGATTTGAGTTTAAGTATGATCTTATTTTTAGGGTGGCAAATGGCTTGGTAAATAGCCTTTAAGTGCCAGCACGATTGGACACACGGGCGTGTGTTAAGGCCGTGTTAACCCTGCACCTTAGTATTATTAATCAGAATAGGCCATGGGCAAATCCCACGGTCGTGTGTGTATGCCGTGTAAGACACACGGTTTGGATCTGGGCATGTGCCTAGACCGTGTTAATTTAGTCAGTATATCAAGGATTAGCACACAGTCTAAGCCCACGGGCGTGTCATGGCCGTGTGAAATTAGTCAGTAACCTCCCACGGTTGGAAGACATGGGCGTGTCTAAGCCGTGTGGAAATAGTCCGTAGCTCTCCACGGTTTGAGGGCATGGGCATGCTTAAGGGTACATGGGCATGTTCCAAGTCACACGGGCGTGTGAACCCTGCTTCAAAAATGAGTTATTTGATTTAATTCCAAAAATTTTCTGACATGAGTTAAAGGCCTCGTAGGCCCTTGTTATATGTGTTGACTAAGAAAGTGAAGTTTTTAAGTCAGAACACAATTTTATAGCCCGTAAGTACATGTTTCAGTGAGTTCAAGCATAATAATGTCTCGTATCTAGACCTAGTATCGATCTTGGGTGCGGGGTGTTACACAACACCCAAAGTTGGTACCAAATTGATTAACGTTTTCCTAATGTCGAAAACTTGAAAATATTTACAGTAAAAAAAATTTTAAAAAACAAATTCGTTAAATTTGGATTGAATCTCAAGATTAACTCATTTCAAAGGAATAAAAGAATCATACCCAGCACATTAGGATATAATACCTTTATACTCTGATGTCGAGATCTTTTTGATCTTCAAAACATATGAAAAGGGTATTTGGTCATTTAGTTGAACGAAAAATCAACACCCAGCACGTTAGGATGTAATTTTTCGTACTTCTAAACACACAAATATTGCCTTGTTTTTGAAAATTTTATGTACAAAAAATTTTAAAATGGACTTAACATAAACAAAATATTTGATAAAGGCATACATATATTGAAATTTGA
Source organism: Gossypium rotundifolium (assembly GCA_025506655.1). NCBI lineage: Eukaryota > Viridiplantae > Streptophyta > Magnoliopsida > Malvales > Malvaceae > Gossypium > Gossypium rotundifolium. Next base: position 51,944,887 of record CP106734.1, read on the forward strand.
AGCATAAAACAATAACAAGTAGCATGAATATAGCATTAAGCATGAAATACACACAAATTCAATATAATAAGCTACAAAATATAATAATTCTACAAAATCGACAATGGCAAATTAACATAAAATAAAATTTTGGATGCTAACAAATATATATAAAATAAATAAAGTAAGTTTATTTTAAAATTAACACTTTATGGAATTATTTTAAAAAATAATTATGAATGAACTCATTAGATACATATTTTAAAAAGAAATTATGCAAATATATATATATATATATATATATATATATATATATATATATATACATAAATAACTTTAAAAGAAACTAAATATATAGATAAGTTTAAAAGGAAATATATACATAAAATAATGTAAGAATTGATAATATACAAAAAAAATCTTATTATTATATATGTATGTATGTACAAAATAATAACATATAAAGAGGTTATATAAGTCATCGAAGAAATACATAATATATGATTTTGAAATTAAATATTTATACAATAAATATAAACAAAATACATATAAATGGAAAATAAAACAAATCAAAACGTTATAGAATGGATTTTAGAACAATTCTATTAAAATAACTTGAATAATAAATAAATTTAATACGAAAGAGTTACAAGAATTTAAACAAAGACTAAAAAATACTTAATTGAAAAAGAAGTGAAATTAAGAGGCCATTTTATAATAGATAAAATCATTTAAATATGCCTAAGGAACAAATTGGAATACGCATAAATAGTTAGGGATTAAAATAGCAATATTTCCAAAGCCCGAAAGCTTAGCATTCAAGTCGGATTAAATTGAAAGCGCGCTTAACTTACAGAGACCAATAAAAAAACAAATAACAAGTACCTAGGGTCTAATCAAACAACAATGCAGAAAAGAGGGACGAAACACGCAAATTAACCATTCACATGAAAACGCGCGAGTCAATGGGGATCCTGAATCGGGTCGGATAGGGGCGCCTTTATGCGACGTCGTTTTGCATGATTTTAAATAGGTTAATAACACCTTTAAACCATCAGAAAACTTTAAGCCCCCTTTTTGTTTTAAAATTGAACCCTAGTTCATTCCCCATCCTCTGCTGAATCGAAAGAAATTACAGCACCGAAAGAAATCACAACCCCGCCACCGTACTGCCATAGTAATCGGCGATTAGTGACAGACCCAAGCCTCTTGAAGCGACCCTTTTTTAAAACTCGATTCGAAGGCCTCAATATTTTAAACCTTAAAGACCGTCTTTACTTCCGATTTCGGTGAAGAAAGACAAATCCGGCAGTTTTCTCAGTAAAGGTAAATCCTCTTTTTTATTTTCGATTTTCTCATGAACTAGAAAAAATGCAGAGAGAAAAAGAAAGTAAAAAAAAAGCCAAAAAGAGCATCCAAAACCTCCAAATCACCTTTCAATCTTTTTTGTTTCGATTTGGTATTTCTTGTGTATTCGTAATAATGTGTAGTAGAAAAAATGCCTTTACAATAGTGTGTTTCGGCCCTTTAAAGCCGAAAATTGGGAATAAAACTAAAACAAAAAATAAAAAATTACAATTGTTTTTGGTTCTTTTTGTTCAGATTCATCGTTGTTGTCATCGATTTGCAGTCTGGCGGCGTGTATTGTGTCTGTAAGCGGTGGTGATGCAGTACGGAGGATGCGTGGGGGGCGCGTGGTCCTAAAACGATGCAAGGCACATGCGAGGGACACGGTAGCCCAACCGTCAACAGGGCTACAGCGCATGAAGCTTCCAGAAGGTCTCTAGGGTTTTTTGAAACCCTGAAATGCTTAGGCCATTCGGGCCGATTTCAGATTTGAGCTAGGTCTGCTATTGGGTTTAGTATTTGGGCTGAAATTTGGGCCACTGTTTTATTTTAAACATTGGGTTTAAAATTGTAATTGGACTATTTATTGGACTTTTAAAATTTTGGGTTTATTTATTCTGTTTGACTCTTTTTAGTTTGTTTTGGTCTTATGGGCCCAGGCATAAATTGGGTCTTACAAGTCTTATTTTTATTTTGGGATTAATATTTTTGTAATAAGGCCATTGGTTTATTTTTTTTAAGTTTTCTTTAATAACTACTAAATTTATTGATACGTGGTTTTCTTAAAACGACCATAATCGTTTTCAAAGTATCGCATCTTTGCAAATAACTGAACCTGGTTTCTATTATAAACAGAGGTTTCAATAGTTATAACAAACAACGTTTTTACAACAACACCATAAAAGACAAATTGATTTTCACACACAACAAATCCAAAGTCTTAAAATAAAAATATACGAAGTTTTTAACGAGAACACATCTTTTAAACAACCCAACCATGTGACATGCTAGATCCGGTCGTAATGTCTAGGCGGGTTTGGGGTGTTACATCTTTGATCCGCTTCACTTCAATCTCAGGAAGACAAGATCTGCTATATTTAGTCTGCTCCATTGCAAAATCAGGGATGCCAGTGCTGATATTTTCGATCGGCTTCACTGCAAACTCAGGAAGACAAGATTTGTTATCTTCAATCTGCTCCATTGCAAACTCAGGGATGCCAGGCTGATGTTTTTTGATCCGCTTCACTGCAAAATTAGGAAGACAAGATCTGTTATCTTCAGTCTGCTCCACTATAAACTCAGGGACATGAGGCTTATACCATTTTCAAACCATCTCACTGCAGTTTAGGATTATAGGATTTGAAACTTTTTCGATCTGTTCCCACTGCAATTCAAGGGTATCTTTTTCAATTCATCCCATTGCAACTTTGGGGTATAGGTACTGTAACTTGTTCCATCCACTGATCACTCCCCAGTGACCCGACCAGATGTGTATGCATGATACTCGCATAGATGCAGAATGTCATTTTTTCTTTTCGAGAATAATTCCTTCTACGCTTGGGTTGTTATTGCTTATTTTCTATCGGATTTGTATCACCGACGCAATATCTAATATTTTGATCAACCAATGTCCTTGAAATAAAATTTGAAGAGATAAACTCACTTTGGGCTCAAATATTTCCAACCGTTAAGCTTGGTGAGTTCTAAACAATAGTCCTGTTTCAGATTTCTCATATTATTTAGAAGCTTTCAGAGTAATATGTGAAAATCCTTTTATGAAAGTATTATTAGTCCATTAATCATTATTTCAATATAAAATGCTTGAAAAAGATCACAACAATGGACAAGAAAGAAATTAATCAGGAGCATAGCTCGAAACAAATAAGTTAATCAAAGATAACCAAGGCAATAAAATAAAATTGATTGGGATGTATCTTAAAAAAATAAAGTAATCAAAGATAGCCAAGGCCATGAAAGAAAATTGATTGGGGTGTATCTTGAAAAGAATAAAGTAATCAAAGATAGCAAATTCAAAATGGGTAAGATAGAAGCAAGGTGCCCTAGATATAGTAGCCTGAGCTTCTCTGTACAAACTTCTTAAGGACCATTTTGAGCTCAATACGTGTTTAGAGGATCCGTAGTACTTTGTCAATGCCCCAAGACGTAGCATACTTCTTTATTGTTAATTCAAGCATAGCAAGACTACCACATGCCCTATCTTTGATCAAAATTTGAGCCGCCCTTTTCCAGTTTCGGCTCAAAACCCCTTTGGTCTCAAAGCACCTTTTTGCGGGTTTTCACCCTGGCCTCTCCTCTCTTTTTTTATTTCAAGGCGCCCTTTACGGGTTTTCACCTTGTCCTTTCCCCTTTTAGGTAAAATACTTCGTGACTGAACTTGAATTTTTCAAATTGGGCAAGTCTTCACCATTCGTCTCGGTCAATATCAATGCTCCTCTAGAGCAGGCCCTTTTTTACTACATAAGGTCCTTCCCAATTTGGCATCTATTTTCCTCTGAAGATCTTTTTCAACACCAGGTCCCTCTTGTGGAATTCCCTAGGATGAACCTCTTTATCATAAGTTTGCATCATCTGGCCGTGACAGATAGCTTTTAACCTTTTTCCTTTGATTAGGTTCAATTGGCAAAACTGTTCCTATTCCAATGAGAAATGCGTTGCCCCAACAAAGGTTCTAACCGAAGTTTGATAAGACGGAGGGTAAATGGTAACTTCTTTATGTCAATCTTTACAAGTCTCCGTCATCTTTCCCATGATCCTTATTTTGTTGTTTTTGTTTTTATTTTTTTCCTTTTTTTTTGCTGCCTTTACTGCACTGTGATATGGCATCTTATCTTTGAACAAACTTCCAAACTTTTGATATTGTCCTTTTTAGCACTCTTTGTCGGCACCTGATCTCTTTTTTTTTTTGAGAATTTGATGACTATCGACTTTGTAACATTGAAATATAAAGCTACTTCCACCCTCTTAGTGAAGTAAACGACAACTTCGACGACGAATCAATGTCAGCTAGAAGCTTTTAACGAGATCGGCCCCATAATATCCATTCCCCACATATAGAAAATCTGTGAAGAAATAGATGAGGCACATAAGTCTTGTCTTCTTCAATTTGGAATTTACGACATAACTGAAGCAATCTCCCTTTTATGGTGGACTAATAGCACCCAAACCTTATGATTAGCTTGGCTATTGTAGAACCATTAGCATGTGTCCTTCTGACATCCTTATGGACCTCTTTTAAGATTTCAACGTACCTGCGTCTTAGTAGCCCAGGCATGTCATGATATGATCATGCAAAAACATCTTTGAATTCTTGAAAATAACTCAATAATGTCTCTTTTATTTCTGTGGTGAGCTAGGCTAAAATCTTCACCTCTTTTCTAGGCTTATAATATCCATTGACCCTTTGTAAGGTAGGATTTATTTTTCATCTTGTTCTACTATTCTTAACAAATCATAAGATAGGTTACAATCTCTGTCATCTTCAAAGTCTTGAGATCCTTCTAGACACATATCTTTACTCGAAAGGAGACTCTGAGTCAATAGCAGTATTGCTCATATCGTTGATATCTAGAGACCTTATTGTAGGTTCGAAGGAAGATTCCAAAGAATAAATGATTCAAAGAATGATTATTTGTATGGTCATGAATGAAGAATGAAAGAATACTTGAAAGAAAGTCCAAATAACAAACAAAAGAAAAAAACTAAGAACAATTATTTGTATAGTATGAAATGGAAAAAATAAAAGAATATTTGCTCAAAAAGATGCATTTTATTGAAATAAAAATTTTGGACACAAGCCTATTTCACAAAAGGGTTCTTATTGCCTCTAGGCTTAAGGTAACAAGCATGTTTTGAATATTACTCTAGATTAGCTCTAAAAAATATAAGGATATCTTCCACAGTCCTATTATTCAAAACACTCCCAAGTATGCAAGGGCTTGGAAACTTTGTTTCCCGATTCCCTCTTCACTTTTAACTTCTTCAAGGAGTCGCAAATTTCTTGTCTCCTCTTTCAATTATCGCATTTATTGCCTCGTCAAAGTGATCAGGTTCTGATGAGACGTCAAACTTCACAATTCCCATTTTGATGAAACTTTTGACCAACTTTTTAAACGTAGTACAGTTTTCAATTGAGTGACCTGTTATTCTCACGTGGTACTTGCATTGGGCATTCTCATTATACCATTTTGGGAATGGAGGTTGCATGACTTTCGAGTAGGTTGGAGACACCACATGCACATCAAAAATATTCTGATACAGCTCCTTATAAGTCATCGGGATGGGTGTGAATTGGAGCTTTTCTATATTTGGCCTCGAATTGGATTCCTGCTTTGAAGAGCCTTGGTAGCTAGTGGTTACAGCCCTCGGCTAGCCTACGGTGACTAATTTGTGATGCATGCTCAGGATACTCACTTCATTTTCCTTGTTTCTCGGGGCTGATCTTTGGGCGCTTTCTCCCGTGTCTATCCTCCCACTCCTTACTGCATTTTCAATCATCTCACCGGACATTACTATATCTAAAAAGCTTATGGGGGCGCTTCCCAACATATGGTTAATGAATGGGGCTTTTAGAGTATTGATGAAAACCATCATGGTTTCCTTTTCTAAAAGCAGCTGCTGAACTTGTATGGAAACTTCCCTCCATCTTTGCTCATACTGCCTGAAACTTTCATTCGATTTTTTCCCATGTTTTGCAAGGTGATTCTGTCAAGCGTCATGTCTATCACACGATTGTATTGTTTCATAAATGCTTGTGCTAAGTCTCTCTAAATTATTCCTATTACAGCTCAATTGGTTGTACCACCTGGACGCTGCCCCCACCAAGCTATCTTGGAAACAATGGATCAATTATTGATCGTTATTAACATACCCAGTCATCCATCTATAGAACATGGTAATATGGGCTTCAGGACAGTTAGTCCCATTGTACTTCTCAAATTCTGGCATTTTGAACTTATGAGGAAGCACCAAATCTGGAACCGAGCTCAAGTCTTTAGCATCAATTCCATGGTAATTATCAGTGTTTTCCAAGGCTTTGAACTTTTCTTCTAACCATTTACAACGGTCCTCTAACTGCCTTGGTAATTCAATTCTCGTCCCTTCCTTTTCCGCTATATCTAAATCAGGGACAACAGGATTAGCAAGGTTATCTCCTGGATTAGATCCTGAGCCAACTTGGAAATTCATGGGCACCCCAATATCAGTTTGACCTTGTTGAGGCCTAATTGTAATAGATAGCCTTCAAAGATATGTTTCACATTGTGTTTGTGTATGCGGTGGGGTGAAACCCGGAGTGTAGCATCCTAAAATGGGCTTAGTAGGATTGGACCCAATGGGCCTGGACATAAGAATGTTTAAAATTCTGAGAACAAGAGAATGGCATTATTGCAAATTGGACTTGTTAGTTAAGTGAATTTGGAAGGTTACAAGGTTTCTATGAAGTCTCGGGTTTAATTGGGCCTTAGGAAAAATTTGGTATTTTAGCACTTTAAGGAGATGGAGTAAGTGACCTTAAAGCATATGGAAATAATTGATTGAATAGCTAGCATAAGTGAGCAGTTATTAAAGAGGCTATGGCACCACATGTATTACCTTGAAGGAAGGAGTTTGAATCACTTTGTATGCAATTTGACTTTTACTTTTGCTTCCCTTCCTTATGTGTTGGTCAAGGAATAAATATGGCAATGGTGGACTTCATTATTTTGGTAAGGTGGCTAAAAGAATAAGGCAAGGTTGAAGTTGGGGAAAGGAATCAAGAGAAATAGGAAAGAAAGGGGACATGAGGCTAATTCATGGATGATGTTTTGGAAAGCTTAGGAGGCCAAACTCTAATTCTAAGGGGGGATGCATGTGGACGGTTTTGGAGTAGTTAGGTGGCTGAAATTTTATTTTGGCTTTTGGTAAAATCCTAGCTTTGTTTTGGCCAGAAATCCTTTTGGCAACTTTGTGCCATTTCTCTCAATTTTGCAACCCACCTTGCCAAAACATAGTAGAGCAATAGTGCATTGTTTTCCTCTCAGATTCTTTTTCTTTTTTCCTTTACTTTGTGCCAAAATTACAAGCCTTGGTGACCATATGTTTCTTCTTTCTTTTTACTTTGGCCGAATTTCCCTAGCACATTTGTGCACTTTCTTGCTCTTTTGTTTGATCAAGATTTTCATCTCTTGTCTATCTCCCTTTTTGGATAGCCAAATCTTCCACCCTTCTATTGAACTCTCTTTTCCATTCTAGTGGTCATTTATATACAATCGGTAAGTTAATTCTTTTCTATGATCTATTCTTTCCTCTTTAGCCGAATAAGTAATTATCACTATTCGGTTGTAAACCGTGATCGTAACAGAAAATGGTGTTATCCTCCACTTCTTCATGTTTTATTCACTCTCTCTTTTTGTAGTACTTTAAGTGGGAGACCGTGTATTGTTCTAGCCAAAGTCAAACGGTGGTAATTGGATCCAATATCGATAAGGATCGATTCTTGGTGCATCGAGGGAGATCACCGTTGTGGTGTTGAAATCGATAGAAAGCACAACTCGTAATCAAGGTGTGTAATCCCGTACCCTTCCGAATATATGTTTGAAATGGTGAGTAAGTCTCACATCTCTTTGAAATTTTACATGAAATATTCTGTGATTCAGTAGAAATACCGAATAAAACTGATAATCGGTATCTGTGATCACCTGGAGTGCGATATTCATAGTGGTAATCGATTTTGTAATAAAACAGTTCAATCGTAAAATGTTGACGTGTATTTGAAAAATCATGAAAAATTGGATAAAAGGAATTACAAATTGAGTAAGATATTAGATTAAAGCTTACTATGTCTACTTTAATATGGAAGAAACGGAAAAGGAAAAGGAATACTATATTCGAGATATGTTAATTTTAGTGAGACCGGTTCGAATGACTTCGTGGTATTCTCGCTCGCATTTTGGAAAAATCATATAAAATTGTACAAAGTGAATTATGGGACATAATTTATATGTATGGATTCCTTACTGAACCTATTTTTGATGGAAGAGCAGTAGATGAAAAGCGTACAGTAAGATATTTGTGATTAAAAGAGAGGTCAGAATCATTGCACAGTGAAACAAGGAAAACTTTAAGGAATAAATTGTACTAAATGGTTAAGCTAAAAATTCTGGAAAACTTATAGGAGAAATATATATGTGTCTACTTTCAAGGAAAATTTACGGATTTAGATTTCGAGTTTTCTAACTCGAGTTATGGTCAATTTAGTCAGTATGACGTAGATAGACAGTTTCGATTTTATGCTCCAAATTAGTAGTTAAGTCTAGGTTGTGAAATTACCATAATACCCTTAGAGGGTAAATTACCAAAATACCCCTGGGTTGCGAGATTACCGAATTACCCTCGACGAGTAAAATTATGAAATGTCCTTATGGGCTGAATTACGAAAATACCCTTATGGGCTGAATTACGAAATTGCCCCTAATGGGTCGAAATACGAAATTACTTAATGAACTGAATTGATATATTACTTTATGGGCCAATCTAACATATTTTGTTATGAGGGCCAAAATGTGATTTATGGGCCAAATTTGCTAGATCGATTAATGGGCCAAAATTTGCTAGATCGTTAAATGGGCCAAAATTTGCTAGATCGTTAAATGGGCCAAAATTTCTATTTTTGGCTAATGGGCCAAAATGATAACTTGTAATATGGGCTTTTTGTTGAAATTTACCTTATGAATGTATTGTTATGTATTAAATATATATATACATGACTGCATGGGTTGGGATAATTGATGAAGAGAAGAAAAGTCTGTTGTCAAAATCTAGTTCGGTGGCTCTGCCACAAATATTTTAAATGGCCTGTTGCCAAAATCTAGTTCGGTGGCTCTGCCACAAATATTTTAAATGGCATGTTGCCAAAATCTAGGTCGGTGGCTCTGCCACAAATATTATAATTGGCTTAATGCCTGTATTGGTGTGTTGGCGGGGTGGGTTGACTTGATCCCCACAGGTGTGTTGGTTGGTACGGGTGGTGTATAGCGGATGGAAATTTAGGCTTGGTTGGGAATTGCATATCACATGCATTTTATATTTGTTATATTGTTACATTTGTAAATGGGCTTAGGCCCAAATTTTTGCTTTATGGATTTTGGCCCAGTGAGCAACGGTGAGTGGGTTACACACTGAGTTCTTGTAACTCACCCCCTTCTTTCTTAACCCTATAGGTAATGCTCCGTGAGGTGGACTTGGGCCATAGATGACTCGGTGGAGGCCATACTTCAGAAATAGTGTTATTAAATTTTAAATTTCTATTCCCGTTATTTTATTATTTTGGTTTAAGTTGTAATAAGGCCTCTGAACTATTTTATTATTTGTTTTATGGTTGGCTTACTTATTATTTTGCTTAAATTATTTTAAACAAGAATTTTTCTAAAAGCTAAAATAAATGTTTTCCAAAATCGATTAACAAATGGAATTCATAATAAAATTTTACAAATATTTTTAATACGAAAATCTTCTTTGAATTTTCAATGTCATTTTCAAAAGTCACGTTTTATAAGATTATTAGTTCAAATCTAACGATTTATCAATCAATCATCGAGGTTAGTAGTATTTTATCAAATGTCTCAAATCAAACTTGTTTTTCTTGATTTTAACAAAACTTATTTTAGTACGAATTTTAAATCCTTTATACGTTTTCTTCATTGGACACGCCAGATTCGGGCCTAACTTCTGGGCAGGGTTTGGGGTGTTACACGGAGGATAATCCTCATTATCTTCTCCAACATTAGTCATGGGGCCTATTCCCTTGTCCATTGCCCCATTCAGTAGCTGAGTCATATGAACCACCATATTCCTTTGGGCTTCCATCATTTGTTCCCTCATATCTTGTTGGATCTTTGCCAACTACTCTTGCAGCTGGTCTTGCATGTCTCTTTGGAACTGCTCAAGTCTTTGATCCATATCTTTCGTCTTAGCGTGAGTACCATTGTAACATCCTAAATTTTTGGGACTATGCGTTTAATGGGTGAATATGTGGAATGAGTTAATTTAAGTGTTAGGGGCTCAAATTTTAAGTTTTAAGGAGCCCAAATCTTCTAATTTAGGTTAGCTAAATTTGGCATTAGAGATTAGGGAACTGGACGGCACAAGGCTATTTTTTTGGGAATTTTATTATATTTATTCTCTGTGGTAATAAACAGATAAAGGCTATTATTTAGGGACTTAGTCTTTAAGGATAATAAGCGGATAAAGACTATTTTTGAGGAGATAATAGATTAAGATAAGGGAAAGGAGATAGGAGCTATCATGTGTGGCAGTGTTGGCTGAAAATCAATCTCTGCTAAAGGGAGGAATCGATTTTCTATATAAAGAGGAGGAGTGCCAAAATTTTGGAAGCCTTTCTTTTATTTTCTTTTCTCATCTTCTTCCTCTCAAAAGTCAAAAACCACCATTTTCTTAACCCTTTCTTCCTCTCTAAAATTTCCTGGTTGGCCGAATCTTTTAACCTCTATTGTTATTTTTCTTCTAATCCCTAAAAGCTGAAATCACATCTCTATTATTCTATTCTTCTCCTTAATATTCATTGGCCAAATCTCTCTTAGCCATCTCTTCAATTCTTAAATCTTCTAAAAACCAAAATTCTTAGATCTCATCTCCTGAAGTTGCCGAATTTTCTTCAGTAAAGTCTGCTTGTACCGAATCTGAAGAAAACAATAGGTATGTGACGATTTTGAGTTTCCAATATTTCTCCGACTTTTCAAAGTCCCTAGCCGAATGGCTATTTAGTGACTAATCAAGGGTTTTTCTTATTTTCGGCATTTCAAGATCTGAAGAGGAGTCCAATGCTTAGATCTCTAAGTCAAAGATCAGTAACACTCAAGTCCTGTTATTTTCAAGATTTCAAGGTAAGGAAATTGGTTTATTTATAAATATATGAAATCGGGTAGAACACTAACCATGGCCGAAATAGGAGAGGCCCTATTTTCACATCTTTCCGGCTTTTTGAGCAAAGTTGTCGATCGGGATAACAAGGATATCGACTAAGAATATTGGATTCCGCGATATCAGATGTGTAACACTTTCCCACCATCTAGATCTGTTTGATTAATATATGATTATAAGTCTTATATGTTTTTATAAATGCCGAAATCTGGGCATAATAGAGGAAACCCAAAGAGGGTAAAAACAAATCATCAGGTTAGTGAATGTTCTAATTAAACGATATAAGTTTATTGATTTTATGTGATTGCATGGGTTGGGTTTGATGAAAGGAGGAAGTTATATGTTGTAGCGGTTTTCACCGTGATCTGTTGTAGCGATTTTTATCGTGATCTGTTGTAGCGATTTTTACCGTGATCTCGTTGTAGCGACTTTTGCCGTGATCTATTATAGTGGCTACGACCATGATCTCGATGATGAGCAAGACGACCGCCATCAAGGCGTAGAAGCGGTGGGGTTGATTGTAGAAATCCCCAATGGTGTGAATGGTCGGCATCATGGGCGTGTAGCGGATGGAAACCTAAGATTTGGGTTGGGCTTGCATATTATTTTTATTATATATATTAATTCTGATTATTTAATTGTATGGGGCTAAGGCCCAAATCTAATGGTGCATGAGGGTTTACACCGAGTCTCGCGACTCAACCAATTAATTAACATTTGGGTAGCATTTAGTGCATCGGACGGTCTGGAGAGGAGCGCAAGGTGGCCATGCAAAGAACATTTGGATCCAAAAAAAGACTCTAGTTATTATTTTATATTCTTATTTAATGGATTTTAAATCTCGTTGTAATAAGGCCATGGGCCACCGTTTATATTTTGTTTTATTACGGGCTTTTATTACTATTAGTTATTTAAATTTTATTTTAATTGAACTAAGGCATGTATTTAAATTTGGGTTTTAATTCATAAAGGCATATTTTATTTAAAACTATATTATTATAAAATTTTCCTGAATAAAAGGCTAAACTTTATCAAAATGTTATTTTGAAAATGCGTCATGTTTTACAAAATTTCCTTAGTGACATACCAGATCCGGTTGTAGTGTTTGGGCCGGGTTTGGGGTGTTACAAATTGGTATCAAAGCCCGATTCAAAACTCAGCTTTGGGGTTTTTGGGCTCAAAACGTTTTCTAAAGGTAGGCTTTTGAAACTTGCATGTTGGTTTTTTTTTGAAATGATAACAGGTTTGTTTGCTCGGCATGGCACCTGCGTCTCCGGCCTAAGTCCGCCAGATAAGTATTCTAAACCCACTTTGTGATATATATGCATGTGGGCTTGATAGGCTTTATGGGACGTAGACTATCTTAATTAGACTTTGATGAGCTATAGGCCTAGCTTAAACCACTTCTTAAATTCCATAAGACTTAATTTATCCAAACAAATCCTGTGAACTAGTCACGAGAGTTAGGGTGTGGCAATAGCATACGCATGTCTAGGATTGGATTCAGGGAGGGCTTGGTATTTAAGCAGTCCTAGTGACTCACCTCCTCTTCGCTGGAATCCTACCTGGTGCATAGTGACTGTTCACCCTAACCATGAGGACTTGTTGACGAGCCAATATTTATAATTAAAACCCGAAAAGGACCAGCCACACTATTTTGTAAAATTACTAAAATAACCTCTAGTTTCGAAAATTTCCAAATTTCCCCTGATTTGTAAAATAACCAAAATACCCCTGGTTTGAAAAGAAATTACCAAAATACCCCTGATTTGCAAAATTACCGAAATGCCCCTAAATTTCAAAATTATCGAAATACCCTCAGATTTTAAAATTATCAAAATACCCCAGGTTTATAAATTACCGAAATACCTCGAATTTGCAAAATTAACGAAATACCCCTGAATTTGCAAAATTATCGAAATACCCCCGAGTTGGAAAATTACCAAAATACCCTTATTTCGCCAAATCACCCGGAACCTTATTTTGGAAACTTATGAAAATACCCTTATAGGTTAAAATTACGAAAATATCCCTGGGTAGTGAAATGTCAAAAATACCCCTATACGTTGAATGTAGGTTCATGAACGTTGTTTGTTTGATGAATGTTGAATGTATGTGGTTTCTAGGAGGTAAGTTTGAAACTGAAACTGTAGATTGGCTCGAATTCGAAAGAACTACTATCGAAATGATTTTACATAAGATTGTTCGCGGTTAATAAGTGGGAAGAATTAATTATTCATAAAATTCTTAATCAGATAAACGTAGATCGAAAGAATGAGTACAAGGGGACGAAGATGCTTCAGATGCGAATAATGGTGTGTACCCTACCATAGTATACTATTGTTTATTTTGGCTTTAGAATTAGAGTGCGCAGCGAAAGCATAGTGGTGAGACTTAGGTAGTATGATTTCTAGTTAGTTGGAAATTTCGAGGACAAAAGTTCTTTAAGGAGGGTAGAACTGTAACATCCTAAATTTTTAGGCCTATGCGTTTAATGGGTGAATATGTGGAATGAGTTAATTTAAGTGTTAGGGGCCCAAATTTTAAGTTTTAAGGAGCCCAAATCTTTTAATTTAAGTTAGTTAAATTTGGCATTAGGGATTAGGGAAGTGGACGGCACAAGGCTATTTTTGGGGAATTTTATTATATTTATTCTATATGGATAATAAGCAGATAAATGCTATTATTTAGGATTTAGTCTTTAAGGATAATAAGCGAGATAAAGACTATTTTTGAGGAGATAATAGATTAAGATAAGGGAAAAGGGATAGGAGCTATCATGTGTGGCAGTGTTGGCTGAAAATCAATCTCTGCTAAAGGGAGGAATCGGTTTTCTATATAAAGAGGGGGTGTGCCAAAATTTTGGAACCCTTTCTTTTATTTTCTTTTCTCATCTTCTTCCTCTCAGAAGCCGAAAACCACCATTTTCTTCACCCTTTCTTCCTTTCTAAAATTTTCTGGTTGGCTGAATCTTTTAACCTCTATTGTTATTTTTCTTCTAATCCCTAAAAGTCAAAATCACATCTCTATTATTCTATTCTTCTCCTTAATATTCATTGGCCAAATCTCTCTTAGCCATCTCTTCAATTATTAAATCTTCTAAAAATTGAAATTCTTAGATCTTATCTCCTGAAGTTGCCGAATTTTCTTCAGTAAAGTCTGCTTGTGCCGAATCTGAAGAAAACAATAGGTATGTGTCAATTTTAAGTTTCCAATATTTCTCTGGCTTTTCAAAGTCCCTAGCCGAATGGCTATTTAGTGACTAATCAAGGGTTTTTCTTATTTTGGCATTTCGAGATCTGAAGAGGAGTCCAACGCTTAGATCTCTAAGTCAAAGATCAGTAACACTCAAGTCCTGTTATTTTGGGATTTCAAGGTAAGGAGATTGGTTTATTTATAAACATATGAAATCAGGTAGAACACTAACCATGGTCGAATATAGGAGAAGCCCTATTTTCACATCTTTCTGGCTTTTTGAGCAAAATTGTAGATCGGGATAACAAGGATATCGACTAAGAATATTGGATTTCGTGATATCAAGTGTGTAACACTTTCCCACCATCTAGATCTGTTTGATTAATATATGATTATAAGTCTTATATGTTTTGATAAATGCCAAACCGCATAATAGAGGAAACCCAAAGAGGGTAAAAACAAATCATCAGGTTAGTGAATGTTCTGATTAAACGATATAAGTATATTGATTTTATGTGATAGCATAGGTTGGGTTTGATGAAAGGAGGAAGTTATATGTTGTAGCGGTTTTTACCGTGATCTGTTGTAGCGATTTTTACCGTGATCTATTGTAGCGATTTTTACTGTGATCTATTGTAGCGGCTTTTATCGTGATCTGTTGTAGTGGCTACGGCCATGATCTGATGATGAGCAGCATGACTGCCATCAAGGTGTGTAGAGGTGTGGGTTGATTGTAGAAATCCCCAATGGTGTGAATGGCTGGTACGGGGGCGTGTAGCGGATGGAAACCTAGGATATGGGTTTGGGTTGCATATTATTTTTATTATGTATATTAATTCTGATTATTTTAGTTGTATGGGGCTAAGGCCCAAATCTAATAGTGAATGAGGGTTGCACACTGAGTCTCGCGACTCAACCAATTAATTAACATTTCAGGTAGCATTTAGTGCATCGGACCGGGGTGGAGAGGAGCGCAAGGTGGCCATGCAAAAGAACATTTGGATCCAGCAAAAAGACTCTAGTTATTATTTTATATTCTTATTTAATGGATTTTAAATCTCATTGTAATAAGGTCATGGGCCACCAGTTTATATTTTGTTTTATTACGGGCTTTTATTACTTTTAATTATTTAAATTTTTAGTTTTAATTGAACTAAGGCATGTATTTAAATTTGGGATTTTTAATTCATAAAGGCATATTTTATTTAAAACTATAATTATAAAATTTTCCCGAATAAAAAGTTAAACTTTACCAAAATATTTTTCTGAAAATGCAACATGTTTTACAAAATTTCCTTAGTGACATACCAGATCCGGTTGTAGTGTTTGGGTCGAGTTTGGGGTGTTACAATCGTAACGATGTCTAGTTTCTAGATTAACTTTCTCTCTTTCTCTCTTTTTCTAAAATAAATTCAACTAATTATGGTCCTTCTATGGATTTTAATGCATATGATTCGATGTAATGAAGATGCATGGAATGAATGCAAAAGAAAAAGAGGCGTTGATTCTGAATTCAATTCCATTAGAACAACTTTTCTAGAACACAAATTTCTTTACATAAAATGGATCACATATGCGGCCTTGCCCTCCTATTCTAGGCAAAAACATCAATCCCTTTCTTCGCAAAGGTCAAATATTCCAAACTTCTTATAGATGTCTCTACTAGCTCCTTTTTGCTTGGGCCGCGACTCACTGCTCACTTATTTTCGCAATGCTTGGTAGAAAATTGAGACGTGACGGCTCTCAAATAATCTTTGCTAGCTTGAATCCTCGGGCAATAAAATCTTGTATTCTTTCACAGGATTATCATTCTTCTCTTATTGTGTTTACTTGGACCATATTCGGATGACCATATTATAATCCACTTTATCAAGAAATCCATTTTCTCATGACAAACTCTTCTATTTAGAAATTGAATTTGAATAAACACCTCTTTTCTATGATGTGAATGCAATGCTAACAAAATAAAACACGTTAACACAGGAGGAATAAACAACATAGAACACCTATCTGGGTAACTATTGGGGTTTGGCATGGTTCTACCTAGGGTAGGCTCCTAGGTCTCTCTATCTGCAGTTCAGCTCTAAAGAAAAGGTACCTGAACCAGCAGATTCCTCAATCTTCACCCATTATAGGCTCATACAGATCGAGTTCAGTTCAGGGGAATACATTTCCCTATGGCCATGCAGAAGTGAAAACCTCACGAAGACATAGGTACAAATATATCCCGAAGCAATCCACTAGCCCATGCGGAGGTGAAAACCTCCCGAAGGCATAGTTTCTCACTCCCACTTAAAGGTGCAACCACAACGGTCATGCAATGCAATGTGCATAAGAAAATAACAATCATATGCAATGACACAAACAATTGCAACAAAAGGATTGTAATTTTCGAATCAAATTTTCAAATTTTCAAATCGAATTTTCAAATTTCTTTCAAAGGATAGAAAATAAACAATTTTACGGCTTGACTTTCTTATTGATCCCCATCAGAGTAGCCAAGCAGTCGACCCCATTTTTTGATTTTGAAAAACGAGGTCGACTTTTTAAAAAAACCAAGAATGGGAGTCGCCACCAATCCCTTTTTGCTTAGGTGTGATCGGATCACCTTTTAAAATGTTTTATTTCAAAACATTGATTTTGGCCTACTGTAACATCCTAGATTAGAGGTTATGCGTTCGTGCATAACTCGAGTGATAGTAGGCTTGGAGTATGTTTGGTTATGTTGTAAGGGTTTCGGGAACTTTAAAATATAAGGGAATGCTTTGGAAAAATTTTTGGATTTAAGTGTAAAAAGGGGAAACTAGGTGAAAGAGGTCTTAAGAAAAGTTTTGGGGAGTTTTGGACACAAGGAACCATGTGGTAAAGTGGCATGAAGGCGCAAGGTGCAAGGGGAAAGTAGCGCCAAAGGAGTGCCAAGGGGAGGAGGTTCACCAACGTGGGAAGCATTGGAGACTTTTTATTTTTGGTGTTGGGCTAAAGAGGCCTTAAGGAAAATTGTGGGAGTGTTTGGACATGAAAAGGGGCTTGGTAAAGTGGCTTAATGGCGCCACTTAAGGGCCTGAAAATGACGCCTGGACAAGGGCCTTGGTTCGAATCCCGTTGGCGACATGGGCGTGTTTTTATTTTGCTTTGGCGTTAAGACAAGAGGGAGCTAGGGAAGGAGGCTTTAAAATAAATTGTGGTGAGCTTATGTTATAAAAGAAGGCCATGGCAGAGTGGCTTGGGGCGCTATTTGTGGCTTTATGCAATGAGGGCCTGTGTTCGAGTTCTGAATGAAGCAAGAAATGGCATTTTATTTTTGTGCGGCAAGAAGGCACTTGGGCTAAGTAGGTCTTAAAAGAAATTCAGGTGAATTATGTCACAAAAGAACCAAAGCAGCAGAGTGGTCGCGTTACTGCGCTTGCTTCAAAGGGTTCCAAAGAGTCCCATGTTAGAACCATGTAGGAAAAGAAATGAGTTGGGTTTTATTTTTATTTTATTTTTTCCTTGAGATAGGGGTAGTGGGATGCATATGGACTCTCAAATGATAAGGATAATGCTTGGTTTTATTTTTATTAATTTGGCTAAGAGTAGGATAAGTGTAGTTTTATTTATTTATTTTAAGATGGTAGATATAAGATAATTGTAGTTTTATTTATTTATTTTAATTATGGTTTTATTTTATTTAGATTAAATGAGATATTAGTAAGGGATATTGTTGTTTATTTTATTTATTTAAGTGGGTGATAAAGAGATAATAATGGAGAAAATTTTGGGATGTGATAAGGGGGAGAGTTAGTGGCCGATTGAGGGGCTCTTGGTGTTGGTAAATTCGATCATAAGGAGGGGTTAAGTGCCAAAAATTGTTAGTTTTTCTTTAGTGTTGCTTTGCCGAAATTCCATTACTCCTCTCCTCTTCTTTTCTTTTTATTTTCTTTCAACCCCAAATCCTTTCTTTTTATTCCTTGAATAGCCGAATACCCCATCTTCTTTTGAGAGCCATAGCCGAATGTGTAGTCACCATTTAGAGCATAAGTCGAATCATCAAGGAAGGTGCCGTCGACTACTTTCTTATAGTCTCTCTAAACAAACGTTGGTAAGTACCCCTATTAAGCAGTTGGTTTCCTCTCTCTTTCTTGTGGTATGCCGAAATCAAGGGTAGGCCTTGATTTCTAAGAATGGCCGAATATGCTCAAGGCCATATTAATGTGTTTCTTTTGTGCCAACGTTAGGGAGCATTAAAGGAGTCTTTCGGGATTTGCAGAGATTAAGGTAAGCAATTGGTAATATTCGGCCAAGGGCCATCTTTAGAGTTTTCATGTGCCAAGTCGATTCTAATGATTGCTAAGGTGGATTTCACTATTAAAGGAGCAAGTGGTGATTCGGATTTAGTTTAGTAAGGGTAAATCGAGAGATAACCAAAGCCTCCGGGATTTGGGTAGGAGATCAAATCGGCATTAAGGGAGGAGGAAAAACCCCGTTCATCGTGTTAGATTCTAGGAGTTCAAGATTTTGCTAATAATCAAGTGTGTGATTAACCCACCGTTTTCCGGTTTTTTTTTTTTTGCTATATCTGTATGTGTTGATTGTGTACTAACAAGTGCAGTAAAAGTTAAGAGATGGATACCCTTAAAGGGGTATGTCGATAATCCGGTAAGTACCAAACCAGATGATATGTGATTATTAATATGAATATGTGTTATGACTATGCTTGATGAACGTGCTCATGCATTATCATATTATATCATTATTTATGTTACATGTGCATGGGTTGGGATATGAAAGAAGGTACGGGTGTACTTCGAGTACGTGGTTTGATGTTAGCCTTGTGCTACATCGTGGATTGACGTTGACTGAGGTCATGTTGTGGATTATTTGCGATTTAGTTCGCGTGGCTTGATGAGTAGCTCTGTGCCTCATCGTGGTTGATATAGGCTATGTGCCATATCGTGGTTGATGAGTGACTATGTGTCCCATTGTGGTTTTGGTGTTAGCTACGGCTACATCGTGGATTGGCACTGATTGAGGTCGCATTGTGGATTATTGTGCTTAATTGCACGTGGACGGCATTGATTGCCTTTGGAGTGAAAAGGAGAGGTGATTTATTAATCCCCGTGTGTGGTAGGTGGATAAGGGGTGTGTAGAGGATGGACCCTAGGTTTGGGTTGGGTACACTTTGCATAATTATATATCGATATGTGAATTTAATGTGAAAGTGGGCCAAGCCCAATTGATACGTGGACTAATGTGGAAATGGACCAAGCCCAAGATGTGAATGTGGATTTGAATAAGAAATGGGCTAAGCCCAAGATGTGAAAAGTATGTGGTTAATTACCTCACACCGATAAGTGTTATGAATATGGGCCAAACCCGAATGTGGTAAATTGTGAATATGATATCTTGTTATCGATATATGGGTTAATATGTGTTAACATGTGGGTGGAAATCGTGGTTTAATTACACACCGAGTCAGATGACTCACCCAATTTTTATCAACATCGCAGTGATGCTTGGACCGGTTTGGAGTGGATACGAGGTGGCCCATGCGTAAGACATTTTATTTAATTAATTAAGTATTTATATTTTCAGATTTTGATTAAGCGCTTATTGTAATAAGGCCCATTAAAGTATTTAAGTATCTTTATTGTTATGTTTTATTATGGATTGACAATTGAGATATCTTTCGCAAATGGTTTTATTTTCTTAAATCTATATATAATAAAGTTTTTATTTGGATATTTTTATCAAACTTATATTATTTAAAATTTTAAATGGACATGGTTTTTGAATAAGAACAAAATTTTCAAGTTCCACCACAAGTCAGGATATTTTCAAATGTTTTCCGCAGTGGCATTTCAAATTCGGTCGTAACGAATGGGCCGGGTTTGGGGTGTTACACCTACAAAATTCAAGAAAATAGGTTCGGGAGTCGGTTACGTACAAGGAAGGATTAGCACCCTCGTAACGCCCAAAATTGGTGTCGGATTGATTAGTTATTGTCCTAATGTCGAAAATTCGAAAAGATTTGAAAACATGATTTCTTTAAAAACTTGAAGAATTTGAGTTGGAGCTTGAGATATCTTTGTTCCGAAAGAATACAAGCATTACATCCAGCATGTTAGGACATGATGTTTTAAACCCTCATAATCAAAATCATCTCATGATTTACAAAATTCATTAAAAGGATATTTAGTTATTTAGTCAAACGAAAAATCGAAACCCAGCACGTTAGGGCACTATTTCCTGAATTTCTAAACACAAAACATTGCCTTATTTAAGAAAAACTTTTGGATAAAATGTGGTAATTAAAGGAGATAGATATTTTTAAACAAAGATTTGAAAAAAATAACATTAAGTTATTACAAAAAAGTGCAATTTACTAAAGTTACAGTCATATTAACAATTAGCACTAACATAAACAATTAAGTAAAAGAATGTCAAGCAATAATAATAATGTTAAGGTAAACAGAGATAATAGATTCTAATTTTTTTTAAATGAATAATCAAAATAAAGAAAAAATATAAAGTAGATAATAGCAATTTTAAAAGAATCTATGAAAAATTAAGGAAAAAATTATTCACAAGATTAAATTCATGTATAAAAAAATAATAATATAAGGTAAATAATATATTCAAAACAATTAATGAATATTATAACAATTTTTTAAAAATAGAATAATAAAAAAACAAAAAAAACTATATGGCAAAATCTAAAATAGTTAATATATACATAATATAATAAATATATATTTTAAATAAGTAATATAAAAACTTTGAATTAAAATGTATAAGGGATAACTTATAATAAGTATATAATATACCATTTAAAAATAGATTAATATACATATTTTAAATAAACAATATATGGAAAATTTTACCTTAATAATAAAACAATTTAGATGATGTACAACATACAAATTTTCAAATAATACATAATATGATTAAAGTTAAATAAATAATATATATATATATATATTATATATATTATATAACAAATAAAAATAATAATATATATGATAAAACAATTTAACGTAAATAGGGAAAAGCAAAAAAGAAAAACAAGTTTAAAATAATTAAAATAAATGAATAAATAATGATTAAACAATTAAATGGATAAAAAAAAGTTTAAAAAAACGCATAAGTCAACCTAACTCCCGCAATATGAGGATTCAACGAAATTCCTCCACCAAAATCTAACTCGAATTGAAGCAACTCAAAGAGAAATGAAGATGAGCGAAGAACAAAATAAGAACAAGGCATAGAAAATAATAACACAAAAGAGAGAGAAATTTGAGTGAATGCTCTCAAGAATTTTTATTACTCAAAATTCAAGTCCTTTATAATGAAGGGAGAGGCCTCTATTTATAGTTGAGTCTTCCCAAATCCAACGGTATAGATCATGTAACACCCTAAAAATCTGAGTATTTAAATTGGCATGATTTTGGTGTTTAGATGTTAAAGGAAAATTTTTTTTTCTTTTATTTTAGTGTTTATTAAAGTCCTAGAGAGGGTAAAGCATAAATTGGAGAAGAATAAAATTTATTATTGGGAATTTATTGAAGTGAAACAAAGGTGATTAAGACTTAAGCTAAATTATGTGCTTAAAGTGTCATAAAATGAGCATATGGCATGGTGGAGAATGGCGCATGGGTTCAAGTAAGAGGGAAGAGGTTCGAATCCTTGTATAGCACCTAGATAAAATTTTGTTTTAATTTTACGCTCATGGCTATGAAGTGCCGGCAAGGGACATATAAGGAAGGTGTTGACCATGTATTTTTGGTTAGTGTATCAAGAGATTAAGGTAACAACTAACATATGGTATGGAATCAAAAGTTTAAGGAAAGATAGGGGGACATAAGGCACTTATCTAGGGAAAATTTGAAAGAAATAATGGCCAATTGACCATAGGCTGGACGGCAATATTGGTAGGGAGGAGAGCCAAAATTTTGTTAGTTGGCAAAATCTCATTCTTTTCTCTTTGGTTAACCTTTGCACTTTGTGCAGTAAATTTTATTCCTCTCCTTTCAATATCCCTATTTGGCGAATTTTTGCACTTGGTTAAGCCAAAGTTTTGTGACCATTTGGTCATCCCTTTTCTTATCTTGATAACCAATTCTTGTGCCTCTTTCTTCTTGTGCCGAAATCACCTATACCAAAATCAATTTCTTTTCTTTTTCTTTGCCATGGCGAATATACCAAAGACCTAAAGTTCTTATTTTTCTTTTCTTTTCTTCTAATCTCCTTGAAATCAAAACATCATCACCATCATCCTTTCGTTCTTATACTATTTCTTTTCAATCGAAAATTTCTCCATCTTCACTCTCTTGGCGAATGTTATTGTGCCTATAAGCCAAAAAATTATTTTTCCATTCTTAATCATTTATAGCGAATCTTCCATCAATTAAACATCATTCTTAATCTTGCTTTTCGTCCGTGGGAAGTAGGTAAGGGTTTCTCTCCATTTTTTTGATTTATTGATTAGTGATATTATGGCCGAATATCATAGGATTTTGAGAGTCTTTTGGATTGATATAGCATTCATACTAATAACGTTTATTCCGTTATTATTTAGTGCAATAACGGAGATTGGAATTCAAGTGATCGGAGAATCGTGGAAACGAGGAAGCGTTTCATTTTGGTAAGGAAATCCTACTTTTTAAATCTCTAGTATTATTGATATTATTTTAGAACTAACTAAATTCTTTTGGATCTTGAAGACTGTCAAGATAGGGAAGAAAAGGCGGTGTTTAGTTATCGTAAGAGGGTGGATCTGTAAATCCCCATTCAAGCGAAGAGCGGTTTCGCGATCGGATTTTCCATCGGGTTGTGGGCCATCTTCCAAAGAAGTCCATTATTTGAAGTAGTACGAACCTCTGAGCCGTTATCGTTGGTGGATTCTCGCGCTAGTGAATCGATAAACGAAGGGCGAAAATCAAGTGATTCAAAATCAAGAGGGTAAGATTTTGGATCCATTAACAAATAAGATTATTTTTTGCGAATTAGTTGTCTAACGAATCGAAATATATTTTAGGTGCCGAGGAGCGAGAAGGGATAATACTCACGGTATCGAGGTGTGTAATTTCACCCTCATTATTTTAGGGTTGTATGTCAAATTTCGGTATGGTAGAAAAATCGTAAAAACGACTAGATCGGTAAAAGCACAAAAATTGATATTTTGATGAAATACGTAAAAGCGACTAAATCGTGAAAATTTCAAAACGCCTCAAGAAATTAATTGATATTATGAAAATTTGATGTTTCGTGAAAATGGGCCGTAAATACTCTAGTTCGTGAAAATGGGCCGTAAATATTCTAGTTCGTGAAAATGGGCCGTAAATACTCTAGTTCGTGAAAATGGGCAGTAAATACTCTAGTTCGTGAAAATGGGCCGTAAATACTCTAGTTCGATAAATTGGGCCATAAATACTCTAGTTCGTTAAAATTTAGCCAAAACGCTCTAGTTTGGTAAATGGGCCAAAGCCCACTAAATTGCTAAATGGATAAATTGCTAT
Source organism: Gossypium rotundifolium (assembly GCA_025506655.1). Lineage (NCBI taxonomy): Eukaryota > Viridiplantae > Streptophyta > Magnoliopsida > Malvales > Malvaceae > Gossypium > Gossypium rotundifolium. Next base: position 51,968,838 of record CP106734.1, read on the forward strand.
AATTATGGGCCAAATGAAATGTCATTGATAAAACCCACCATGTTATGTATTGATAATAAATTTTATATTTTAAAGTACATGTATAATTGCATGGGTGGGATTTATGAAGAGAAGAATGGCGATTGCCACAATATCGGCTTATTGCCTCTAGTTCGGTGGTTTCTGCCACAATATCGGCTTATTGCCTCTAGTTGGTGGTTTCGCCACAATATCGGCTTATTGCCTCTAGTTCGGTGGCTATGCCACAATTATAAAAGGCTTAATGCCTCACGATTGGTGTGATGGCGGGGTGGGTTGACTTGATCCCACAGTGTGTGATGGTTGGTACAGGGGTGTTAGCGGATGGTTATTAGGTTTGGGTTGGGAATTTCATTTTCATGCATTATTAATTATTTTAAATTCATGTTATATTGTTGAATTCGGATTGGGCTCAAGCCCAACATAATATCTTGACAATCGGCCCAATAATGGTGGTAAGTGAGTTACACATCGAGTTCTAAGTAACTCACCCTTTAATTTCTTTCCATCTCGGGTAATGGAAACCGATGTGGACTTAATGAGGATGACTTCGTGGAGGCCATCTTGCTAAATAAGGGTTATTTAAATTGAACTTTTAATTATTATTTTTACTATTTTGGGATGTTGTAATAAATGGCCTCTATAAATAACTTATGGATTTTATGTGTGTTGGAATTTAAACTTTATTTGGGCTTTTAAATCATGAAATGTGATTTATGATGCTTTACTAAAATGAACTTGGGTTTTCAAAGTATAAGGAATTCTTTTATAAATAATTCTTTTCTTGCTAACTCTTTAACAAATTTCCTAACGGTTTTAGATAATACAATGATTTTCAACTAATGTTTTAAATATTTATCAAAATCTAATACTCTACAAATTTTAAACTCAGTAAACAATATTGTAGTTTTCAACTCATTAAGGATTTAAGAATAGTTGAATCATGTAACAAACCAAATCTAGTCTCAACGCATAGACCGGGTTTGGGGTGTTACATTTAGTAATATCGAGCCAGTTTCAAAAACTTCTACTGTGGTTTGGGTTCAAAATAATTTTGTATGAAAATGCTCAATGGTATTTTAAAGATCAAGTATGGCACCACAAGCATCCGCAACAAGTCAAGTAAGTATATATGCTTAAATGATTACTATGATATGATCATAGGAATACTCTAGAACTTCTAGTTTTAGATGTGAAAAGCAGAGATTGAGACTATAGGACACGTTGCGAAAAACAACTTTATATCTCAAATCTCATAAAATATCGTTAATAAACACGAAACAAAATTGATTCATAAAACTTGTAATCGATAAGCGAACAAGCAATCATGAGTACAAGAGGGCGTGGTCGTGGGCCCAGATGAGCGTGGCCGTGGTAGAGGCCGAGGTGCTACTGTTGAAGCACCAAATCATATGCTGAAGTGGGCCGACGTCAATAGAAAGTGAGACCGGATCACGCGATCACATGGAAGAAGATCATGCATTGACTCAAGCAATGCTACGAGTCTTGGAAAGGGTCATTGGAACTAGAATTGGGCCAACAACTCGTGGGTCAATTTCAGAGCGACTTAAAGGCGAATAATGCGAAGTTTTCAGAGGAGTCTGGTGTAGCTCCAAATGTGGCGAATCTTGGCTCAAGTCGTGGAGCGGATTATGGATGATATGGAATGCAGGTGAGCAAAAACCGGGAGGGCTGTATCCTTATTGAGAGATGAGGCGATCGGTGGTGGCTCTTCGCTCGAGAGGGAACCTTGAAGCCACCGATTAATGAGGAATTCTTTAAAGCCGCCTTCCAAGGAAAATACGTCGAACGAGCTATGTAGATGCCGAAGGAAGGAATTTCGAATCTTGTCCAAGGAAGTAAGACCGTGGCAAGATATGAAATTTGAGTTTTACGTCGAGCCGTTATGCGGACAATTGTAGCAACAGATCATGAGCGTTGTACGCGTTTGAGGATGGACTTAATGATGAGTGAGGGTTACGATTGCTCATGACAAGTTAGAAATTTTCGACTCTTGTGGAGAAGGCCAAAATAGCGAAGAGGCTAAGAACTCGAACAGCGAAGCAGAAAGATCCGAAACAAGAGAGAGACAACGATCTGGTTCTTCCAAGAGATTCGGAAGAAACCCGAAATGATGAATCAGTTCAAAGCGTAACCCGGTAGCAAATAATCGAAGTCGAGATTATCTTGAGTGTGGGAAAAGGCATTTTGGGAATCTTTGGAGGAAAGCGGTGCATGCTACAAATGCGGTTCAATGGAACATCGATTACAAAAGTTGTCCTCGACGAATGGATACGACTCAAGAAGTCCGTAATAATGATGCACACGGTAGGGGTAATCAGTGACCACCGAGAGGTCGTGGACCGGTCGTGGTGGTAATGGGGCTGGTCGTGGTCAAGGTGCACCGGTCGAGGCAATGGTAATAGAGGAAATGCGGATGCAAGACACTGATGCGGTCTATGCGTTAGACGCCATGAGGACGCAATGCACTGATGTGATAACTGATACGTTCTTCATTTTGATGTACTGTTATTGCCTTAATAGATATTGGCTCTACTCATTCATATGTATCTAGTGCCATATCTGAAATCAATTTAGAATCAAATTCTGAAATTGAGATGTGAGAATCATCCTTTAGGACGATCGATGCTATTAATAAAATATTTAAAGACGTACCTTAAAATCCAAGAGAAGTATTCTTAGCAAATTTGATGGAACTACCTTTCGTGAGTTCGATCTCATTCGGGCATGGATGGTTGGTTAACCATCGGCGCAATTGATTTATCTTTGAAAAAGCGAATGATGATAAGGACCGGATGATAAGGAAATCATAATGATTGGTGAGCGAAAGAACTATCGGCAAATGTGGTATCTCGCATTAAAAGCGGAGAAGTTGGTGCGGAAAGGGTACGGAGCATTCCTAGCCTTTATCGTGCTTTGGATGCCAAGGAATTATCCGTGAATGATGTGAGGACGGTGAAGGAATTTCCGATGTATTTCGAAGAACTTCACAGCATACCTCGGATCGGAAGTAGAATTTGGCATTGAGCTTTTGCAGGGCGGCTCCAAAGTGTCCATTGCTCCCTATAGAATGGCAAGAAGGAGTTAGTCGAGCTCAAAGCTCAAATTCAAGAATTCTTGGATCGGGATTCATTCGACCAAGTGTGTCTCCGTGGGGAGCACCGGTTTTGTTAAATCAAGAAGAAGGATGGATCGATGCGTATGTGCATTGACTACGAGCGATTGAATAAATTGACGATCAAGAATCGGTATCCTCTGCCGAGAATTGACGACTGTTCGATCAATTGAAGGAGCTTGATTTTCTCCAAAATTGATTTAAGGTCGGGTTATCACCGACTTAAGGTGAAAAAGCGGACATCTATAAGACGACATTTCGGACACGTTACGGACACTATGAGTTTGTAGTGATGCGTTTGGATTAACCAATGCACCAAATTGCATTTATGGACATGATGAACCGAGTCTTCCAACCATATTTAGGCCGGTTTGTGGTAGTGTTCATAGATGATATATTGGTTTATTCGAGAAATGAGGAGGAACATGACCAGACATTTGCGGATAGTATTACAACTACTTCGTGATAAGCAATTGTATGCCAAATTTGGTAAATGCGAATTTTGGCTAAAGGAGGTGACTTTTCTTGGTCATGTAGTATCAATTTGAAGGAATAAGGGTAGATCCTCGGAAAATTGAGGCTATTCGGATTGGAAACCACCAACATCAATATTGAAATTCGAGAGTTTCTTAGGCTTGGTGGATACTATAGGCGCTTTGTAGGGGTTTTCGTTGATTGTTGCACCCTAACTAAATTGTTGCGTAAAGGAGTTCCAGTATATCTGGTGAAAAGCGCAAGAGAGTTTCGAGAAATTGAAGAAGATCTGATGAAGCTCGGTTTGATTGATGGGAGGCCTAAAAGAATTCACATTTATTGTGATGCGTCTCACACGGGTGCAGGTTGTGTGTTGATGCAAAATGGAAAGGTGGTGGCTTATGCTTCTCGTCAATTGAGGCCACACGAAGTAAACTACCCTACTCATGATTTGGAGTTAGGCTGCCGTTGTCTTTGCTCTAAAGATTTGGAGGCACTATCTCTATGGTGAGAAGTCCATAATCTACACGGATCACAAGAGTCTTAAATACCTCCTTACCCGAAGGAGTTGAATTTAAGACAAAGAAGATGGGTAGAATTGTTAAAAGATTATGATTTCTCCATGAATACCATCCTGGAAAGGCTAACGTAATGGTGACGCGTTAAGTCGGAAGGCGGTATCTGAATTAAGAGCTCTATTTGCCCATTTGAGTCTGCAGACGAGGATGGCGGTTTGTTAGCGAACTACGGTGAAGCCTCTCGTGGTTTGGAACAAATCAAGGAAAAGCAGACATCGGATGAGAAGTTGGGACCCTTACTTGACAAGTTGAAAATGATGAAATTGAAGATTTTGGAATAAACAACGAGGTGTGTTGTGCTTTCGAGGAGAGTATGCATGCCTAAGGATCTAGATTTGAGGCAAGCGATTCTCTGAGGCGCATAATAGCCCTTATGCTATGCATCCGGAGGAAATAAGATGTATCGAGATCTCCGTGAAGCGATATTGGTGGCTGGGTTGAAGCGTGAGATTACAGAGTTTGTGGGAAAATGTTTGACTTGTCGACAAGTGAAGGCGAACACCAATTACCGTGCGGATTGTTACAACCGATAAAGATTCCTCTTTGGAAATGGGAGAGGATAACTATGGATTTTGTTAGTGGGTTACCGTTAACACCTACTAAGAAAAATTCCGTTTGGGTAATTGTTGATCGGTTGTGAAGACCGCTCATTTCTTGCCGGTTAAAGACGGATTATTCTTTGCGAAGTTGGCGAAACTTTACGTATCCGAAATTGTGAGGTTACATGGGGTACTGTATCTATTATATCGGATAGGGACCCTAGGTTTACATCACGATTCGAAAGCTCGCATGAAGCCTTGGGAACAAAGTTGAATTTCAATCGGCTTTTCATCCTCGATCGATGGTCGATCGGAAAGAGTAATTCAGATATTGGAAGATATGTTAAGAGGATGTGTAATCGACTTCAGGGGTAGTTGGGAGGATTATCTACCTTTGGCGAATTTGCGATATAACAACGCCTATCGGTCTAGCATTCAGATGGCACCTTACGAGGCATTGTATGGTCGTAAGTGTCGCTCTCCTATTGTTGGGTGAGTTGGGCGAAAGACAGATGTTAGGTCCTGAGATGATATCTGAGACCGAGGATAAGGTAAAAGTTATTCGAGCACGGTTGAAAGAAGCCTCAGATAGACAGAAGTCGTACGCAGATCTGAAGCGGAGGGACATCGAGTATAGTGTGGGAGATCGGGTTTTCTTGAAGGTATCTCCTTGGAAAAAGATCTTGATTCGGAAGGAAGGGCAAGCTAAGTCCTAGATATATTGGACCTTATCGTGTCTTTGAAGTGTGTTGGTCGATGGCATATCAGATTGAGTTACCTCGGAGTTAAATCAAATTCACAATGTCTTTCATGTTTCCATGTTGAGGCGTTATAGGTCGGATCCTTTGCACATTATACGGTAGAAGAATTGGGTGAATTGATTTGTCCTTTGAAGAAGAACCGGTGGAAATCCTAGACCGAGATGTCAAGGTACTAAGGAAGAAAACCGTGCCGTTAGTTAAAGTTCTATGGCGTAACCACGAGTGGAAGAAGCTACGTGGGAGCCAGAGGATGCAATTCGGCAATAATACCCTCACCTTTTTCAACGGGTAAATTTCGAGGACGAAATTTTCTTTAAGGAGGTAGAGTTGTAACACCCTAAAAATCGAGTATTTAAATTGGCATGATTTTGGTGTTTAGATGTTAAAGGAAAATTTTTTTCTTTTATTTTAGTGTTTATTAAAGTCCTAGAGAGGGTAAAGCATAAATTGGAGAAGAATAAAATTTATTATTGGGAATTTATTGAAGTGAAACAAAGGTGATTAAGACTTAAGCTAAATTATGTGCTTAAAGTGTCATAAAATGAGCATATGGCATGGTGGAGAATGGCGCATGGGTTCAAGTAAGAGGAAGAGGTTGAATCCTTGTATAGCACCTAGATAAAATTTTTGTTTTAATTTTACGCTCATGGCTATGAAGTGTCGGCAAGGGGACATATAAGGAAGGTGTTGACCATGTATTTTTGGTTAGTGTATCAAGAGATTAAGGTAACAACTAACATATGGTATGGAATCAAAAGTTTAAGGAAAGATAGGGGACATAAGGCACTTATCTAGGGAAAATTTGGAAAGAAATAATGGCCAATTGACCATAGGCTGGGCGGCAATATTGGTAGGGAGGAGAGCCAAAATTTTGTTAGTTGGCAAAATCTCATTCTTTTCTCTTTGGTTAACCTTTGCACTTTGTGCAGAAATTTTATTCCTCTCCTTTCAATATCCCTATTTGGCGAATTTTTGCACTTGGTTAAGCCAAAGTTTTGTGACCATTTGGTCATCCCTTTTTCTTATCTTGATAACCAATTCTTGTGCCTCTTTCTTCTTGTGCCGAAATCACCTATACCAAAATCAATTTCTTTTCTTTTTTCTTTGCCATGGCCGAATATACCAGCACCTAAAGTTCTTATTTTTCTTTTCTTTTTCTTCTAATCTCCTTGAAATCAAAACATCATCACCATCATCCTTTCGTTCTTATACTATTTCTTTTTCAATCGAAAATTCTCTCCATCTTCACTCTCTTGGCCGAATGTTATTGTGCCTATAAGCCAAAAATTATTTTTCCATTCTTAATCATTTATAGCCGAATCTTCCATCAATTAAACATCATTCTTAATCTTGCTTTTCGTCCGTGGGAAGTAGGTAAGGGTTTCTCTCCATTTTTTTTTGATTTATTGATTAGTGATATTATGGCCGAATATCATAGGATTTTTGAGAGTCTTTTTGGATTGATATAGCATTCATACTAATAACGTTTATTTCGTTATTATTTAGTGCAATAACGGAGATTGGAATTCAAGTGATCGGAGAATCGTGGAAGCGAGGAAGCGTTTCATTTTGGTAAGGAAATCCTACTTTTAAATCTCTAGTATTATTGATATTATTTTAGAACTAACTAAATTCTTTTGGATCTTGAAGACTGTCAAGATAGGGAAGAAAAGGCGGTGTTTAGTTATCGTAAGAGGGTGGATCTGTAAATCCCCATTCAAGCGAAGAGCGGTTTCGCGATCAGGGATTTTCCACTGGGTTGTGGGCCATCTTCGAAAGAAGTCCATTATTTGAAGTAGTACGAACCTCGGAGCCGTTATCGTTGGTGGATTCTCTGGCTAGTGAATCGATAAACGAAGGAAAATCGAAAATCAAGTGATTCAAAATCAAGAGGTAAGATTTTGGATCCATTAACAAATAAGATTATTTTTATGAATTAGTTGTCTAACTAATCGAAATATATTTTAGGTGCCGAGGGCGAGAAGGGATAATACTCACGGTATCGAGGTGTGTAATTTCACCTCATTATTTTAGGGTTGTATGTCAAATTTGGTATGGTAGAAAAATCGTAAAAACGACTAGATCGGTAAAAGCACAAAATTGATATTTTGACTGAAATACGTAAAAGCGACTAAATCGTGAAAATTTCAAAACGCCCCAAGAAATTAATTGATATTATGAAAATTTGATGTTTCGTGAAAATGGGCCGTAAATACTCTAGTTCGTGAAAATGGGCCGTAAATATTCTAGTTCGTGAAAATGGGCCGTAAATACTCTAGTTCGTGAAAATGGGCCGTAAATACTCTAGTTCGTGAAAATGGGCCGTAAATACTCTAGTTCGATAAATTGGGCCATAAATACTCTAGTTCGTTAAAATTTAGCCAAAACGCTCTAGTTTGGTAAATGGGCCAAAGCCCACTAAATTGCTAAATGGATAAATTGCTATAATTATGGGCCAAATGAAATGTCATTGATAAAACCCACCATGTTATGTATTGATAATAAATTTTATATTTTTAAAGTACATGTATAATTGCATGGGTGGGATTTATGAAGAGAAGAATGGCCAGTTGCCACAATATCGGCTTATTGCCTCTAGTTCGGTGGTTTCGCCACAATATCGCTTATTGCCTCTAGTTCGGTGGCTTCGCCACAATATCGGCTTATTGCCTCTAGTTCGGTGGCTATGCCACAATTATAAAAGGCTTAATGCCTACGATTGGTGTGATGGCGGGTGGGTTGACTTGATCCCCAGGTGTGATGGTTGGTGCGGGGTGTTAGCGGATGGTTATTAGGTTTGGGTTGGGAATTTCATTTTCATGCATTATTAATTATTTTAAATTCATGTTATATTGTTGAATTCGGATTGGGCTCAAGCCCAACATAATATCTTGACAATCGGCCCAATAATGGTGGTAAGTGAGTTACACATCGAGTTCTAAGTAACTCACCCTTTAATTTCTTTCCATCTCGGTAATGGAAACCGATGTGGACTTAATGAGGATGACTTCGTGGAGGCCATCTTTGCTAAATAAGGGTTATTTAAATTCTGAACTTTTAATTATTATTTTACTATTTTGGGATGTTGTAATAAATGGCCTCTATAAATAACTTATGGATTTTATGTGTTGGAATTTAAACTTTATTTGGGCTTTTAAATCATGGGTGTGATTTATGATGCTTTACTAAAATGAACTTGGGTTTTCAAAGTATAAGGAATTCTTTTATAAATAATTCTTTTTCTTGCTAACTCTTTAACAAATTTCCTAACGGTTTTAGATAATACAATGATTTTCAACTAATGTTTTAAATATTTATCAAAATCTAATACTCTACAAATTTTAAACTCGTAAACAATATTGTAGTTTTTCAACTCATTAAGGATTTAAGAATAGTTCGAATCATGTAACAAACCAAATCTAGTCTCAACGCATAGACCGGGTTTGGGGTGTTACTGATCAATTACATCAACGGCTAAGATTAAAAGGTATCTACAAATTAAATCTCTAAGATTATAAGATCATATCTTCTAAGATTGCATATCATATCTTCTAAGATTGCATATCATATCTAAGATTTGCATATCATATCTAAGATTGCATATCATATCTAAGATTGCATATCCTTGAAGATTATGTTTCTATATACGTCAAGCTTGTAGATGGACATTCAATCTTTTCAAGTAATGGGCCATTTCGATCGGGCCAAATGATATATTTTGGACTGGACTTGGACTTTGCTTTATTATTTTGGGTTTATTATTTTTTTGTATGGGCCCGGGCTAAATTAGCCTATTACAAACACATAACCTCGAACCCAAGAAACATGAAAGCAAAAAAGAAAAAGATTATGTGTATTAGATTATGGTATTAGATTGGGTATTAGATTGTAGGCTCAAGAGAAAAATTGGGTTTAACATCATAAAAATAAAAATAGGTAAAATGATTAATTAAATAATAATAGTAATAATAAAATATTAAAAATAATTATTCGGTTTAAAATTGGGTGGTTAAAATTTGGATTAGGTGGTCGATTATTAAATAGCTAAAAAGTTTTAAAAATAAAATAATGTTTGAAAATAATTAAGAAAAATATGTTTTAATTAAACTAAGGACTAATTTGAAAAATAAGGGAAAATTGGGATTTTTAAAAGGCAATTTCCCCTCAATTTAAAAAAAAAAAACTTCTCATCTTCTTCCTCTTTTAAAACCCCCCACGTCCCATTCCCCTTCATTTAGTTTCACATTCAAAAGAATTTCCAAATTCAAATATGACATTTTTTCTCAAAAATTTACTCATCCTTGGTGATTTCCCAGTTATCCAAACACCTTAACACCTTCCAATTTTGAAGAAAATTCATTAAATCTTCATCAAATTCATCATTGTTCTTCTCATGTTCAACTTCAAATTAGATCAACAACATGTTGTTTTCTTCAAATTGAGGTAATGTCTTGACTTATTATGATTAGATTAAGGTTGTTATTTTTCTAATTTTGAATTTAATCGAGTGTGTAGAGAGTTTTTAAGATTTAAAGCTTTTTAATCAAATTTCGGCTCAACAATGGTGAAATTAGAAATAATGAGTAAACCTACTACTTTTTATTGATTTCTAATTTATTTTAACTAAATAGAAGGTATTTGAACTCAATTAGATAGATTGGTACCCAATTTTAATTAATTTCAAATTTCCCCCTTTTATGTGTTCATACGTTCTTGATTTTTTTCCAAGAACTTTAAATTTGTGAGATTAGGTAGAATTGAAGGTTTAAAAGTGAAATTAGATGATATTTAGGAATATTATAATCGAAATTTTGGAGATAAAGTTTGAGTGGTTAAACACCTATTCCGGCAAAACTAGTTAAATTTTCAGTATGAGAAAAGTGAGTTTAGAGTGGTGATTTTCCTACTTTTTTTTTTTTTTTTTTGAGTTTGTAATACCCAAAATCCGGTCTATGTGTTAAGACCAGATTTGACATGTCACACGAATTGAACATACGTATAGTCTTTTAAAGATTCAAAGAAAATGGATTTTCAAGAAGATTTTGAAAAGGTGTTTATTGAAAACCGAGGTTGATTGTTAAATCTAATAATTTGAGACGTAAAAATTTATAATTTAAAAACCTAAGAAAAATTTATTTAATGTTCCGAGAATTTAAGAGAGTTCGAAGAAATTTTGAAAACAAAGATTTTAAAAGAATTGTTACAAAGAAACTTTCGAGTTAAAATATTTAAGAATGAAAACCCTTTTGCACGCTTATTTACTTAAAACGTTTATTTCTATTTTAGAAAAATAAAATCCCACTTAAGTACTTTAAAGCATATCATAGAATCCATCCATAGGTAAAACATCCATAAAATTTAACCAGAGGCCTTATTACAACATAACTTAAATAGAAAATATTAAAAGTACTTTAAAGAAATCCAAAATTTAAATAACCCATTATTCGTAGTATGGTCTCCATCGAGTCGCCCCCTACCAAGCCTCAAATCATCGATCATTACATGAGAAGGGTAAAGAAAACGGGTGAGTTACTTAGAACTCAAGTGTAATTCATCGACCATATTCCACGGGCCAAAACCATTTAAGCATTTATTTGGGCCTGAGCCCATTACAAATAAAACAATTTAACATGTATAGAATGCATGTGATATGCAATTCTCAAAATCAAACCTAAATTTCCATCCACTACACACCACCCGTACCAACCAGCACACCTGTGGGGAGCTTTAGTCACCCACCTCGCCATATATCAAACTGGGCATTAAGCCATATATCAAACTAGGCATAAAGCCATATATCAAACTGGGCATAAAGCCATCAGAATTTTGTAGCAAAGCTACCAGAACTTCTCTTCATCAAAATAGCCCAACCCATGCATTCATGTATATAATATGCATAACAATCCATTCATATAATTATTCCAACATAAGGCCCATTGTAAAATTTATTACAATCTGGCCCATTTCACATTTTGGCGCACATAATCTCATATCACATTTGGCCCATTTAGAAAATATCACATATGGCCCATTTATCAAATATCACATATGGCCCACTAATCAAATATCACATTTGGCCCATTAATAAAATATCACATATGACCCATTTATCAAATATCACATATGGCCCATTAATCAAATATTACATATGGCCCATTAAGTCACTTTTATCGATTTAGCCCATTAAGGGCAATTTCATAATTTTCACAATCTTAATACCGATTTCATAGTTTTTACCATTAAAGTGTTAAATATATCATTTTACCCGATTTCATCAACTTTACGATTTTAATCTAGCTACTAATACGATGTGGTTATCTAACCCGTGAGATATGGTGTGAGATTACACACCTGATTACGGTAAGCTCTACACTTTCCTGATCGTCAACACCTAGAAATGTTATAACGCTCGATTAGAACACTTAACACTTAAAATAAATCTATTCTAAGATAAGCGGTCTAGATTTTTACCCTCGAAAACTCGAATAACTACTATTTGTCGGTTCTCCCGGTTGATGGTTCACAACCCGGTGAAAAATCCCGGATCGTCGGTGCCTCACGACTACGAACAACCTCGAATAATTGATTTTCACCGGATGAGGGTCCACAACCCGATGGAAAATCTCGAATTGTCGAAATAGCCCTTCACTTGAATCTATAGGGAATAGTGAATCCGCCCCTCTTTCGATCACTATTCACCACCCTTTTTGATCCTATCTTGCTTGCCTCCATTGACAAAAGAATATTAGTCCAACTAATATTTCAAAAATTAAGACGATTGATTTTAAGGGGCAAAATCGGCTTACCACGAAATCCTTACGTTCAAAGGATGAAAATCAAGCGATAGCGTCCCTAAAGTAATATCAATTAGTAAACCCCATCATTAACGAAATAATGAGTAAAATGGAATCCTTGATAGAAACCCTTACCTTAAAACTTTGGACCGAGTCCTAGCGATTCACGATGATTTCAGACACTCCAAGTTTCGGCCTTCCACTAAGTTTCTATGATGGAGAAAAAGATTTGAATGAGATATGGTGTGATAATGATCTCGATCCAAAAAGACCATCCCACACCAACATGTAAATTCGCACAAAGGAAAAGGAAAAAAATAAAATACTAAAGTATTATACTAGCCACTTAAGAAAGTGATCAAAGTGTTAGAAGAAAAGAATGAAATGATTTGAGAAGAAGATAAGTGTAGTAAAATATTCAGCTATGAAGAAAAAATTGAAGGAGATGGTGTTAGCAACATTAGGCCATGGAGGAAAAGAAAAGGGAGAAAATGTTGGATAAATTTTGTAAGAAGAAGAAGATGAAATAAAGGTACAGGACAATTAGGTGTTTCGGTTTTGATTCATTTCAAGAATGAAAGATGAACAAAGAGAGGGGTTTGAGGCTAGAGAGCATTCGGCAATGGAGAAAGAAAAGAAAAAGAAAATGGCCTTCCAAGGTGTTATGGTTTCGACACTAGGAAGAAATGACTTGAAAGAATAGGCAAAATAAGACCAAAATGGTCAAAATATGAATAACTAAAAGAAAACAAAAGATGCTTACCTAATGCTCAAAGCGCATTCGGCTAGGGAGAGAAAAGATGAAGAGAAAATGTTTTGAGAGAAAACAAAAATGACCAAAAAGAAATGTGCCCAACAAGCACCTATCCTTACTCAAAAGTCTTCAAAAATTCGGCCACCCCCCTTTAGCCCCTAAACCCGTCCAAGTTCATGGACACAAGGTCAAAGTTTGGACAATCCAAACTTTCCAAAACATCCTCCTTGTAAAGTGCCTTGTGTTCCCCCTACATACCATAACCTCATGATTCCCTACCTTAAGTTTACACTTGCCTTTTTCCCTTAGCGACCTTTCCAAAAAAAAAAAAAAATTAAGTCTAAGCTACCATAAATACTAGCTTGACCGACACTACGAAGATGGGAAGCAAAAAATAAAAATTTCACATGCATAACATGGGATTCGAACCTCTTCCCTCAAGCAAACACTCATGGCGCATATCCCCTTTACTACTTGCTCATCTTATGCTAACTTAAACTTCTTAATTACCTTAAGCATTAAGGTTACTTGATCCACTTCAATAAAGTACTATTTACCAAAATTTATTCCAAAATCCAATTAAATCTCGAGCCTTCTCGAGACTATTAAAACACACACATTGAATCATTTCACTAGCTAAGCACCAAAACTATGCAACATATCGATTCTCAATCAATTTTTTTTAGGATGTTACAATTCTACCCCCTTAAAGAAAATTTCGTCCTCGAAATTTACCTGGTTAAAAGAGGTGAGGATATTGCTGAATCATGTCCTCAGGCTCCCAAGGAGCTTCCTCCGATCCGTGATTCTCGCCAAAGAACCTTTACTAACTGCATGACTTCTTTCTCAAAGCACTTTAACATCTCGATCCAAAATTTTCACCGCTCTTCCTCGAATGACAAGTAGGTCTTAACTCAACTTCCTCTATCGGTACTATGTAAGACGGATCCGATCGATAACACCTCAACATAGAGACATGGAAAACACTATGAATCTGACTCAACTCCGGAGGTAATTCAAGCTGATAAGCCACTGGTCCCACATGCTTCAACACACGGTATGGTCCGATGAACCTAGGGCTCAACTTGCCCTTCCTTCCAAATTTGAAGATCTTCTTCGAAGGTGAGACCTTTAGAAACACCTGATCTCCCACCTCAAACTCAATGTCCTTACGCTTTAGATCCGCATATGACTTTTGTCTATCCAAAACTTCCTATAACCGCACTCGAATCACCTTTACTTTTTCTTCCGTCTCTGATATCAATTCAGGAACCAACAACTGTCGTTCCCCCAATTCAGTCCAAAAAGTAGGGGTACGACATCTATGACCATATAATGCTTCATAAGGTGCCATTTGGATACTGGATTGATAACTGCTGCTATATGCAAATTCTGCCAACGGTAGAAAATCCTCCCAACTACCTCTGAAGTCAATCACACAACCCCTTAACATGTCTTCCAAAATTTGGATTACTCTTTCTGACTGACCATCTGACTGAGGATGGAAAGCCGTGCTGAAGTTTAACTTTGTTCCCAAAGCCTCATGCAAAGCTTTCCAAAACCGTGATGTAAACCTAAGATCCCTATCTGATATTATAGACACTGGTACCCCATGCAACCTCACGATCTGAAACACCCTAGACCCGGCCCACAAGCCCTGACCGGATCTGACATGCTTCTACGAAAAATCTATTTGAATCTAATTTGAAAACTTTGCTAAAAACTTGCATGTTTTTTAAAACAGTTGATTTGGGTTGGGCTCGAATTTTAAAACCCATGTCGATTAGGTGTTAAAACATTTAATATCATCACTTAAGAAAAATATATTTTAACTCTAATTTGTTAATAATCGGATCATACTAAGTAATTTAAAACATGCATAACATTTTAATATCAAGGCCTTATTACATCAAATAAACCCAAATAATTCAAACTTAAATATAGAAAGAAAACTAATAAAATAAAGAAGTCTCGAGCTTTGCATGGCCACCATCGAGCTCCCGCCGACCCGTCCATTCTTGAGTGTTACTCGAAAAAAATAGTCCCACAAGGTGAGTCAAACAGCTCAATGTGTACAACCAATACTAAACTCAATTAAATTCAGGCACATCAAATCATACATAATAACATATATAATTATGATGCAATCCCGAACCCAAGCCTAGATATCCATCCGCTACACATCAACCGTACCAACCATCACACTGTGGGGACTATTAAGTCAACCCTCCATCCGCTACACACCATCGAAGGCAGTCGCTGCAGTCGACGTGCTCATCGCCCTTATAAAATTCGTGGCATAGCCACCAGATTATTTTGTGACATAAGTCACCACATTCATATATTGTGACATAAGTCACCACATTCAGATATTGTGACATAAGTCACCACATTCAGATATTGGGGTATTAAACCACTAATTCACTTCCCCTTTACATATCACCCATATGCCCCATGTCAAACATATCATGCAATAACATGTTTCATTTCACATTCTTGTCACTATTAGCATATGTGCCATAATAGACCATAACCTACTCATAGTAGGAGTGGGTAAACATACCTGAATATCTCGCTCGTACCATTGCATGGTACTCTTAGCCACTTTACACATATTTTTATTAATACATTTATTAACACATAATCATAAATTAATTGAAGTTTAGTGTGGAGGGTACACACCTAATTTACTTAGCAATTCACTCCAAATCCCGAAAATCCAATCTATTGCTTTAGATCTTTAATGCCTATATTCGGCCAGCCCCAATCATATTAGTAAAAAGCCATTCGGCTATAAAAACCAAATCCCAATAGGATTATTGTAACCCAAAACTTACCTTGGTGCCGATTTGATTCTTAAACAAATCCCGAAACTTTATGATGCTTCTTTATTGCAATCGGCTATATCCTTAACCATTGAACTAGTTAGTTTCGGCTTTTAGAAATAGATCTAAATACCAAAATTGGCCTTGGCCGAATTCATAGACCCACTTACCTTACGTTCTAAATCCCAAAATTATCCACCTAACCAAGGAGATGTCGAAATACCTAGAGTCATAGGTTCGATTTAAGTCTAACTTTAAATCACATACTAATGGCCTATGGCCGAATATCACCTTATAGCTTACCTTAAAACTTGAAATACCGAAAGATTCTTCTCTGAAGTCGACAACAGGCAAACCAATCCCCAAAGATCCTTTGAAGATTCGGCAAAGCACATTAAGGAGATTAGTACCTTGTTTTCAGTAAGTCTAAAGAAAAGAATGGAAATCGAATGATAACTAATTCTTACCCTTAATACAGAAGTCGACTGCCCCTTGTTGAACCCACAGAGATTCGGCTATAGACTAAGTGTGATCAACAAGTTTCGACTTTTGAAGCTATGAAGAAATCGACTAATGGTTACCTTGAGGGTTCGGCTTTGATTGAATTTGCAAAAGAAGAAGAGTAGGTTGATGTTGAAGGTTCGGCTTTTGGAGAATCAAAAAGGGAAAGAGAATAATTGGCAGAGAGAATTCGGTAGAGGGAAGAAAGAAAAGAATGGAGAATGGCTTTACTCTTCCTTGGCCGAAAATACTATCAAAAGAACCCCCTTATTCGGCCAACACTATTTAATTCCTTATTTTTCTCTTTATCTCTTCTCTTAAATTTAATAAAAATAAGTTATCATTTATCTCTTATCACCTTTTCAAATTAATAAAATTAATCCACCAATTATCCCTTATCTAGCCGAATTTTAAAAAGGATTAAACTCCTCCCTTGAGTTACTTAGTGCCGTCCACCTCTCAGCTCCTTGTAGCAAAATAAAATTCTTTTATTTGCTTCCCATACGACTCGAACTTAGGTCCTTCCTTATAGCCCATGGCGTCATTTCTAGATGCCTTAAGTGGCGCCTCCAAGCCACTTTTCCAAGCCTAATTTCATGTCACATTTCCTCTAATATTTCTTTTAAGGCCTTCCTGCTTAGCTTCCTCTTTTAGATTTAGAATCTAATACTTTCTAAGGTATTTGTCACGCATTAAGGTTCACAAAATTCATAATGCACATCCACAACACACATAAGCATGCTATTTCATATTATTAACAAAATGCATAAGCCATATTCCAAGATGTTACAGCTTCTACCCCTTAAAATAATTTTGTCCTCGAAATTACGGCTAGAATAGGTGGGGGTATTGTTGTCGCATTGCCTCTTCTAGTTCCCACGAAGCTTCCTCGATCCATGATTTCGCCACAACACCTTGACCAAAGGGATCGATTTCCTTCAGTAGCACTTTCACATCTCATTCGTAATCAATTGGCTCTTCCTCATAAGATGATCCGGTCTCACTCCACCTCTTCAATTGGAACTACATGAGATGGATCCGATCGATATCGACGTAGCATGGAGACATGAAATACGTCGTGCATCTGCTTCAATTCTGGTGGCAACTCCAACTGGTATGCCACTGGTCCAACTCGCTTCATTACTTGATAAGGCCCTATAAACCTTAGACTCAGCTTCCCTTTTCGACCAAATCTCATCACCTTCTTCCAAGGCGAAACTTTAAGGAACACTTGATCTCCCACATCAAACTTTATTTCCTTTCATTTAAGATCTGCGTATGACTTCTGCCTATTAGATGCCTCCTTTAATCGAGCTCGAATTACACTAACCTTCTCCTCAGATTCTGCCACAATTTTTGGCCCCAAAATCTAACGTTCTCCCAATTTTGTCCAACATGTAGGAGTTTGACACTTTCGACCATACAATGCTTCGTACGGTGCCATCCGAATACTTGCCTGATAGCTGTTATTGTATGCAAATTCTGCTAGGGGTAAATATTCTTTGCAACTTCCTCTGAAGTCTATTACACAGCCTCTCAGCATATCCTCTAGCACTTGGATCACCCGTTCATACTGGCCGTCCGACTGTGGATGGAAAGCAGTACTAAAATCCAATCTAGTGCCTAAAGCTTGATGTAAAGCTTTCCAAAATTGAGACGTGAACCTCGGATCCCTATCCGAGATAATTGACATCGGCACTCCATGCAACCTCACAATCTCCGCTACATACAACCTTGCTAACTTTTGTAGGGAGTAGTCAACCTGTACAGGAATAAAGTGCGCTGACTTTGTTAATCGATCCACTATCACCCATACCGAGTCCTTCTTAGTAGGCGTAAGGGAAAGCCCACTAACGAAGTCCATGGTGATTCTCTCCCACTTCCACTGCCGAATTTGTATTGGCTGAAGTAGCCCTGACGAAACTTGGTGTTCAGCCTTAACTTGCTGACACGTTAAGCATTTGCCGACAAATTCTGTAACTTTCCTCTTCGCACTGTGCCACCAAACTGTTCTCTTAGGTCTCTGTACATTTTACTACCTCCGGGATGCATAGCATAAGGGCTACTATGCGATTCCCGAAGAATTATTTGCCTAAGCTCCTCGTCCTTTGGCATACAGATCTTACCCTTGAAGCACAATACTCCTTCGTCATTAACGTCATAATCTTTTAATTCTCCATTCTGCACTTGTCGTAACTTAGCACTTAGATCTTCGTCCATTAACTACCTTTCCTTCACCTCATTCAACCATGTCGGTTTAACTTGCAATTCTGCCAGCAAACTTCCATCGTCATACAAGCTCAGATGTGTGAACATCGCCCTCAGATCCGACACAACCTTTCGACTTAGGGCATCTGCTACCACATTTGCCTTGCCCGGATGATACTCTATAGAGCAATCATAGTCCTTCAATAGTTCCACCCACCTTCGCTGTCTCAGATCCAGCTCTTTCTGAGTCAGTAGATACTTAAGGCTCTTGTGGTCTTTGTAGATCATTGACTTTTCCCCATAAAGATAATGCCTCCACACCTTAAGGGCAAAGACCACTGCCGCTAATTCCAAGTCGTGCATCGAGTAGTTAACTTCGTGTGGCCTTAGTTGTTGAGACGCATAAGCGACTACTTTCCCATCTTGCATAAGGACACCTCCCAATCCTGTATGGGAAGCATCACAGTACACTACAAAATCCTTTCCTGCCTCTGGATGAACAAAACTGAGGCTTCGATCAAGACCTTCTTAAACTTCTCAAAGCTCTCTTGTTGCTTATTAGTCCATATGAAAGGAACTTCCTTCCTTAACAACTTTGTTAGAGGCGCGGCTATTAACGAGAACCCTTCCACAAACCGTCTATAATAGCCTGCCAATCCTAAGAAACTCCAAACTTTCACCACTGACTTAGGGGGTTTCCAATCTAGAACTACCTCAATCTTTTGAGGATCCACCCTTATTCATTTAGCAGATACCACATGTCCTAAAAACGTCACCTCCTTAAGCCAAAATTCACACTTACTAAATTTGGCGTAGAGTTCCTTCTCCCTCAACACTTGCAACACTATCCGGAGATGCTCATCATGCTCCTCTTCAGACTTGAAATACACCAAAATATCGTCTATGAACACAACAATGAACCGGTCCAGATAGGGTTGAAAGACCCGGTTCATCATGTCCATAAACGTGATTGGGTGTTCATCAACCCAAACGGCATTACTATGAATTCAAAATGCCCATACCTTGTCCGGAAGGCCGTCTTATGGATATCCACTTCCTTCACCTTAAGCTGATGATATCCGGACCTCAGATCTATCTTTGAGAAAATCGTGGCCCCCTTAAACTGATCGAACAAGTCATCAATCCTTGGCAAAGGATACTTGTTCTTGATGGTCAGCTTGTTCAACTAATGATAATCTATGCACATGCGCATAGTTTCGTCCTTCTTCTTCACAAATAAGACTGGTGCTCCTCATGGAGACACACTGGGTCGAATAAACCCACGGTCTAGCAATTCTTGGATTTGAGCCTTGAGCTCAACTAACTCCTTTGGTGCCATTTTGTATGGGCAATTGACACATGAGCTGTACCCGGCAGCAAGTCAATTCCAAACTCCACCTCCCTGTCCGGGGGTATTCGGGTAATTCTTCCGGAAAGACATCCACAAACTCCCTTATAGTTCTAACTCCACTAACTCCCCCTTCTTTTGCGTCCAAAGCACTAATGAAGGCCAAAAATGCCTTACACCCCTTCTGAACCATCTTATCCGCCTTTAATACCGAAACTACGTTAGACAAGTAGTTCCTCCTCTCGCCTATCATAACCATCACCTCCTCCTCTGGGGTCCTTAACTCCATTTGCTTGACTGCACAATTCAATACAGCCCGATGCTCCACTAGCCAATCCATGCCAAGTATAAGATCGAATTCTCCGAAGGGTAATTCCATTAAGTCAGCAGGGAATACTACTCACTAAAGCTCCAAAGGCACACTCCGAAATATCTTGTTTACTATTACAGTTTGACCCAGTGGGCTTACTACAGTCATCTCCCCATCAGATAGTTCAGAGGCTATCCCTAGAGTTTCAACTACTCTACATGAAACGTAAGAATAGGTTGAGCCCACATCAATCAAAGCCACATAAGGTTTTTCAGATATAAAAAATGTACCAGTTATGACATCCGGCGCGTCTCCGTCCTCCCTCCGACAAACCGCATAAACCAAGCCCAATTGCCTGGCCTCGTGTTACCAACACCTCGGCCCGGTGTTCCCCATCCTCTACCAGCACCGTTTCCTCTACCATTCAGACCACGCCCTCGCTGAGGTTCTGTCCGCCTCTTCCCGCCTGAGTAACACCCTGAGCTGCCGGTTGATTCCCATCCTGTCTCAAAGGACAGTCCTTAATCATGTGGTCCTTTGACCCACATTTGAAACATCCTCCTGTCTTCTTCCAACATTCTCCTAGATGCTTCTTTCCACACTGATCGCAAGTGCACGCAGATCGCCTCCTATCATAGTCCACTGACCTTGCGGCCCATCAACTCTAGGCCTCTTTGTACATTCCCTGACGATCCAGATGACCTAAAACCTCTCTTACGCTCTATTCCGATCGTTGTTCGCCTTACAAAATCCTTGATACCCTCGGCTACCTTAGCCTTCTCTACCAACACAGCAAACTCTCGCTCTTGTTGTGGAGCTATCAACAACCTCAAGTCATCCCTTAGTCCATCTTCAAACAAGACACACCGTTCATGCTCAGTAGCTACTATCCCTCGAGCATAACGGCTCAATTTAGGAATTGAACAGATTTCATTCACGGACTTGTTCCTTGAACCACCCTAGAAATGCCTTCCTCTGTGCATCGATATAATGGCTACCAACATACTTCTTCTGGTATGCCACCTTAGCATACTCCCAAGTGAGTTCCTCAGTTGTAGCACCTTCCCGCACCGTGAGCCACCATTGATATGACTCATCGCGGAGAAGCGACACCAACCCTTTCAACTTTTCCTCGTCAGTTAAGTCGAGTTCATCCATAATCTGCTCAGTCGCCTCCAACCAATACTCAGCGGTACTGGGTGCCACACCTAATACACAATGGAACACCTCAGCTCCGTTGGCTTGGAGTCACTCAGGTATCGACTTTCGAGCTCCCATGCCTCCACCCACTCCAGCCACCCTTTCCAAAACCCGCAGCATTGCTTGTGACACTACGTCATCCCCCATCTGATCCTGATATTCCACATTAGCGGCTAGTGGTGGTGGTGGCATTTCATTCTCAGATCCTTGACCCGATCTAACGGGTTCAAACACGATCATTCGGCCTCTTCCACGGCCACTCACGTTACGACCACGTCCCCTTGAATTCATACTTCCGCTTTGCATTTATCTGATTAAGGAATTTTATGGATTAGTTTTGTTCCACTGATTTAACACGAATAGTTTTATGTTTAATAGTTCTAGAAAGTAGTTCTTTCGATTCATACACATACAGTCTCACATCATTCATTTAGTCACACACATGAACTTGCGTTCATTATAGAGAAATGTTGTTATTGTCGTTGTTTGTTGTTTTCCACTACCTGGGGTATTTTCGTAATTTTTTCTCTACAGAGGTATTTTGGTAATTTTCAAATTAGGGTATTCGAAAATGTTGCAAAATAGAGATTGATGATATTTTACAAAATTTAAATTCTTGCTGGAAAAAAGATTTCAAGGGTGAAATGATAAATTTTATACACTAGGGGTATCCTTGTAATTTTACAAACCAGGGTCATTTCGGTAATTTTTCGCAAAATATGGTTCCTGGTGACTTTTCAAAACAAGGGTATTTTTAAAGGTTTCTAATTTGAGGGCACTTTGGTAGTTTTCCTTTCTGAGGGTATTTCGATCATTTGTACAGGTTAGGGGTAATTTTGGTCATTTCACAAATCAAGGGTAATTTCGTAAATTTTCCAAATTAGGATGTCTTTGATATTTTGTAAAGTTTTTTGGGTATTTGTAAGGTAAAAGAATCTTGGGAACAACTGTGGGTAGTTTAGAAATTTTACGAACCAAGGGCATTTTAGTAAAATTTTTTTCAACCAGGGTATTTAGGTCATTTTAATAAATCGAGAATATTTTGGAAAAGTTTTCTAAATAGTTTTCCTACACATCAAGGGATAATTTGGTGATTTTAAAACTAGGGTTTCTATATAAAAAAATATGGCTAGTCCCTTTCGGGTTTTAGTTATTGGGTTTAGCCTGTGGCTGAGTCCTCTTGGTTAGGATGAACCATCACTACGCACCAGGTAGGATTCAAGCGGGTAAGAGGTGAGTCACTAGGACTACTTAAATACCAAGCTCCCACTGAAACCAATCCTAGACATGCGTACAACAATTGCCACACCCTAACTCAGCGACCCAGACACATGTTTGTTTAATTGTGCCTTAGAGTTTTATGTAATTGTTGGGGAAAACTAGTCCTAGGGTTTAATTCCTAATCCACTAGTCTACGTCCCTATATATCCCCACATACAAATCACAAAGAGGTTAGGAGTACTTACCTGGTGGACTTTGGGCCGGAGACTCAGGTGCCATGCCAGAAAAACCTGCTCATTTCTTAATAAAAATCTAATTTTCCAAAAGAAAACATTTTGGGCCCAAAAAGCCCTCAAAGTCGAGTTTTGAACCGGGCTCTAATACCAAACTGAAGCACCTCATACCCGGCCCACAAGCCCTGACCGAATCTGGCATGCTTCTAAGAAAAATCCATTCGAATCTAATTTGAAAACTTTGCTCAAAACTTGCGTGTTTTTGAAAATAGTTGATTTGGGTTGGGCTCGAAATTTAAAACCCATGTCGATTAGGTGTTAAAACATTTAATATCATCACTTAAGAAAAATTTATTTTTAACTCTAATTTGTTAATAATCGGATCATTCTAAGTAATTTAAAAACATGCATAACATTTTAATACTGAAGGCCTTATTACATCAAATAAACCCAAAATAATTCAAACTTAAATATAGAAAGAAAACTAATAAAATAAAGCAGTCTATGAGCTTTGCATGGCCACCACTGAGCTCCCGCCGACTGGTCCATTCTCGAGTGTTACCTAAAAAAAAATAGTCCCACAAGGGGTGAGTCAAACAGACTCAATGTGTACAACCAATACTAAACTCAATTAAATTCAGGCATGTCAAATCATACATAATAACATATATAATTATGATGCAATCCCGAACCCAAGCCTAGATATCCATCCGCTACACATCACCAAGTACAAACCATCACACCGTGGGGACGACTAAGTCAACCCTCCATCCGCTACACACCATCGAAGGCGTCATTGCAATGGCGTGCTCATCGCCCTTATAAAATTCGTGGCATAACCACAGATTATTTTGTGACATAAGTCACCACATTCATATATTGTGACATAAGTCACCACATTCGAGATATTGTGACATAAGTCACCACATTCGAGATATTGGGGTATTAAACCACCAATTCACTTCCCTTTACATATCACCCATATGCCCCATGTCAAACATATCATGCAATAACATGTTTCATTTCACATTCTTGTCACTATTAGCATATGTGCCATAATAGACCATAACCTACTCATAGTAGGGTGGGTAAACATACAGAGTATCTCGCTCGTACCATTGCATGGTACTCTTAGCCACTTTACACATATTTTTATTAACACATTTATTAACACATAATCATAAATTAATTGAAGTTTAGTGTGGGGGTACACACTTGATTTACTTAGCAATTCACTCCAAATCCCGAAAATCCAATCTATTGCTTTAGATCTTTAATGCCTATATTCGGCCAGCCCCAATCATATTAGTAAAAAACCATTCTGCTATAAAAACCAAATCCCAATAGGATTATTGTAACTCAAAACTTACCTTGGTGCCGATTTGATTCTTAAACAAATCCCGAAACTTTATGATGCTTCTTTATTGCAATCGGCTATACCCTTAACCATTGAACTAGTTAGTTTCGGCTTTTAGAAATAGATCTAAATACCAAAATTAGCCTTGGCCAAATTCATAGACCCACTTACCTTACGTTCTAAATCCCGGAATTATCCACCTAACCAAGGAGATGTCGAAATACCTATAGTCATAGGTTAGACTTAAGTCCAACTTTAAATCACATACTAATGGCCTATGGTCGAATATCACCTTATAGCTTACCTTAAAACTTGAAATCTCGAAAGATTCTTCTCTAAAGTCGACAACAGGCAAACCAATCCCCAAAGATCCTTTGAAGATTCGGTAAAGCACATTAAGGAGATTAGTGCCTTATTTTCGGTAAGTCTAAAGAAAAGAATGGAAATCGAATGATAACTAATTCTTACCCTTAATATAGAAGTCGAATGCCCCTTGTTGAACCCACAGAGATTCGGCTATAGACTAAGTGTGATCAACAAGTTTTGGCTTTTGAAGCTATGAAGAAATCGACTAATGGTTACCTTGAGGGTTCGGCTTTGATTGAATTTGCAAAAGAAGAAGAGTAGGTTGATGTTGAAGGTTCGACTTTTGGAGAATCAAAAAGGGAAAGAGAATAATTGACATAGAGAATTTGGCAGAGGGAAGAAAGAAAAGAATGGAGAATGGCTTTACTCTTCCTTGGCCGAAAATACTATCAAAAGAACCCCCTTATTCGGCCAACACTATCTAATTCCTTGTTTTTCTCTTTATCTCTTCTATTAAATTTAATAAAAATAAGTTATCATTTATCTCTTATCACCTTTTCAAATTAATAAAATTAATCCACCAATTATCCCTTATCTAGCCAAATTTTAAAAAGGATTAAACTCCTCCCTTGAGTTCTTTAGTGCCGTCCACCTCTCTGTTCCTTGTAGCAAAATAAAATTCTTTTATTTGCTTCCCATGCTACTCGAACTTAGGTCCTTCCTCATAACCCATGGCGTCATTTCAGAGGCCTTAAGTGGCGCCTCAAGCCACTTTTCCAAGCCCAATTTCATGTCACATTTCCTCTAATATTTCTTTTAAGGCCTTCTGCTTAGCTTCCTCTTTTAGATTTAGAATCTAATACTTTCTAATGCATTTGTCTACGCACTAAGGTTGACAAAATTCATAATGCACATCCACAACACACATAGGCATGCTATTTCATATTATTAAGAAAAAAATGCATAAGCCATATTCCAGGATGTTACACGATCTCTGATACATACAACTTAGCCAACTTCTGCAGCAAGAAATCCGTACGAACTGGTAGAAAATGGGCAGTCATGCTCTTCTTCATTCCTCAAATATACCAAGATATCATCTATGAACACCACTACGAACCGGTCTAGATAGGGTTGAAAGACTCGATTCATCATGTCCATAAATGCTAGCTGGTGCATTGGTCAAACCAAACGGCATCACCAAAAACTCTTAATGTCCATAACAAGTTTAGAATGTCGTCTTATGAATATCTGTCTCCTTAACCTTGAGTTGGTGATAACCCGATCTCAAATCTATCTTAGAGAAAACTAAAGCTCCTCTCAATTGATCAAATAGTTTATCTATTCTCGGTAATGGATACCTATTCTTGATCGTCAATTTATTCAACTGCCTATAATCAATGCACATACGCATCAACCCATCCTTCTTCTTGACAAACAAGACTGGTGCTCCCCACGGAGACACGCTTAGTCGAATAAATCCCCGATCCAACAATTCTTGAATTTGAGCTTTAAGCTTCACTAACTCCTTCGGTGCCATTCTATAAGGAGCAATGGACACCGGAGCCGTTCCGGGTAAAAGCTCAATGCCAAACTCTACTTCCCAGTATGGAGGTAAACCCGAAAGTTCCTCGGAGAAGACATCTAAATATTCTTTCACCGTTCTAACATCTTCCACCAATAATTCCTTAGCATCCAAAGCACTAATGAAGGCTAGGAATGCGCCATACCCTTTTCGTACCAACTTTTCTGCCTTTAAGGTAGATACCACTTTGATAAATAGTTTCTCCATTCGCCTATCATCACCACTTCTTTATCTTCCAAAGTCCTTATTGACATCCATTTTGTAGCACAATCCAAGTGTGCACAGTGCTTCACCAACCAGTCCATGCCCAAAATAAGGTCAAACTCGCCGAAAGGCAGTTCTATCAAATCCTCCAAAAATACTTCTCTTTGAATTTCTAAAGGCACGTCTCTATACAATTTATTCACGATCACAGACTGTCCTAAAGGGTTGATTACCGTCATCTCTCTATCGGTAATCTCAGATCTAATATTCAGATTTCCTGATATAGCACTAGCATCATACGAGTGGGTAGACCCGATATCTATCAAAGCAGTAACAGGTACATCAAAGATGAAGAACATACCGGTTATCACATCAGGTGCATCGCCATCCTCCCGATGGCTGACCATATAGACTAACCCCGATTGTCTCGCCTCGCGTTACCTCTAAAACCATTACTTCTACCCGATGCACCTTGACCTCGTCCAGTGCCATTACCACCACGACCTGGTCCACGACCCCTCGGTGGCTGTTGAGCGCCTCTAGCTGGCTGTGCATCAGGGTTACGAGCTTCTTGAGTCGGAGCAGTCCATCGAGGATAATTCTTAAGTTGGTGGTCCTTGGAACCACATTTAAAACAACCACCGGTTCTCTTCCAGTATTCCCTAGGGTGTCGTCTTCCACAGTCAGCACATGGTTGGATCTGGTTGGTAGCCACAAGTGCTCTAGCTTGAGCTGGCTCATCATTCTGAGGCCTCTTTTGGAACCTTTTAGCAAAACCCGGGTACTTAAAGTCCCTCTTGCCTCTGCCTCTTTCTCGGTTCTGACATTCCAAGTTCTTAGCTTCTTCAGCTATCTTGGCTTTCTCCACAAGCGTGGCAAAAGTCCTTTCCTGTTGCGGGGCTATCAGAACCCGCAACTCATCATTCAGCCCATCCTCAAAGAGTACACAACGCTCATGGTCGGTTGGCACTATTGTCCTAGCATAATGGCTCAAGCGTAGAAATTCTGCCTCGTAGCTGCCACCATCTTATTTCCTTGAACCAGATTCAGGAATTCCTTCCTTCGGGCATCCACATAACTTGCCCCTACATACTTTCCTTGGAAAGCAGCTTTGAAGAAATCCCAAGTAACACGTTCAGCCTGGGTGCCTTCTTGAACAGTAAGCCGCCATTGATACGCCTCGTCCCTCAACAAGGACACAGCTCCTATTAATTTCTGCTCGACAGTACATTTCAGATCGTCCATAATCTGCTCCACAGCCTCGAGCCAATATTCTGCAACATTTGGGGCTACTCCAGAAATACCCCTAAAAGTCTCAGCACCATTTGATCTGAGTCGCTCCGATATTAACCCACGAGCTACTGGCCCTGATCAAGCCCCAGTAACCCTTTTTAAGACTCGTAACATTGCTTGAGACAGAGCAATGTCTTCTCTCATACGGTCATGGGATCCATTTTCTGACACAGGTGATGCCGATGCATCCATTTCTGGCATATGTCCCGATGCCTCAGACACTGCTTTAGCACCTCGGCCTCTACCACAGCCACGTCTACCACGTCCACATCCTCTAGCGCTCATATTGACTAATTTGGTTTAATCTGATTACAAGTTTTATGAATCAGAATACTATTTCAGTGTTTATTAACGATATTTTATGAGATATAAGATATAGAGTTTGTTTTCGCAAACACATCCTATAGTCTCAATCTCTATAGTTTCAACACCTAAAACTAGAAGTTGTAGAGTGTTCCTATGATCATATCACAATAATAATTATTCAGTATACGAATACTTACTTGACTTGGTGCCGGATGCTCGTGGTGCCATACTACCTTTAACACATAAATTCTATAAATTCAAAACAGTTTTAAACGAAAATTGTTATTGAACCCAAACCACAGCCTAGTTTTGAAACTGGCTTTGATACCATAAAATGTAACACCCCAAACCCGGTCTATGCGTTAAGACCAGATTTGACATGTCACACGAATTGAACATACGTATAGTCTTTTAAAGATTCAAAGAAAATGGATTTTCAAGAAGATTTTGAAAAGGTGTTTATTGAAAACCGAAGTTGATTGTTAAATCTAATAATTTGAGACATAAAAATGTATAATTTAAAAACCTAAGAAAAATTTATTTAATGTTTTGAGAATTTAAGAGTTCAAGAAATTTTGAAAACAAAGATTTTAAAAGAATTGTTACAAAGAAACTTTCAAGTTAAAATATTTAAGAATGAAAACCCTTTTGCACGTTTATTTACTAAAACGTTTATTTCTATTTTAGAAAATAAAATCCCACTTAAGTACTTCAAAGCATATCATAGAATCCATCCATAGGTAAAACATCCATAAAATTTAACCAGAGGCCTTATTACAACATAACTTAAATAGAAAATATTAAAAGTACTTTAAAGAAATCAAATTTAAATAACCCATTATTCGTAGTATGGTCTCCATCGAGTCGCCCCTACCAAGCCTCCATCACCGATCATTACCGAGGGTAAAGAAAACAGGTAAGTTACTTAGAACTCAATGTGTAACTCACTTACCATAGTCCACTGGCCAAAACCATTTTAGCATTTATTTGTACCGAGCCCATTACATGTAACACCCCAAACCAGTCAATACACCACGTAGAAACGGTATGCTCTGAGGAAAAGGTTTTGGGTGGTTTAGGTTGAAGTCTAGAAGTTTGGTGAAAACACTTAGCGAAATTTTGTATTTGAGGAAAACTCGATTAGGTTTTGATTAAAAATCTGATGATGTATTTGAAAACCCAGAAAGTTTTGAAAAGTAATCCGATGTGTAGGTAAAACTAGTTTATTTCGTTTGAAGCTTAAGTTATTTCTTATTGTTACTAAAACATTCTTTTTGACTTAGTAGAAAATCATATTTAAGTTAGAAAAACAATTTGAGTTCACTTTATCCCAAGTTATAGTATGATACCCGATGGTATAGTTTAAAACATCGTTTTTTTGAAATTTTGAAATCGTTGTCTTTCCAAGTTTTAGCACATTTCACTCAATTAGTTTGTTAAAGCATATTGAAAATCTACTTAAACCTAACATATCAAAACATAATTTAAGAGGCCATTTACAAACCCAAATATAACAAAATAGAAATAAATCAGCTAGTGTACCAAATTTTATAAAAAGAAAGTCCGAGCAAATCTTTATTTCAGTGTGGCATGGGCACCTCGAGTCCATCCCGGCTCCATGTCCGCGTTTAAGTGTCACCTGAAAAGTCAAAGGAGAGAGGGTGAGTCGCAAGACTCAGTGTATAAGTCCCCCTCCCGGTATAACATGCCAACGCACACATCATAACAAAATAATGCAAGTAATGCACCCGATCCTAACCAACCATATCGCCTTTTCTACCCCGTGTGGTACCAAACCACTGGTGGTGCCAAACCACTGGTGACCCAAAGTCACGATATCCATCATGTGGTGCCAAACCACTGGTGACCCAAAGTCACAAATAATCCAATGATGGGGCCAACCCATCGTGTGATACCAAATCACTAGCGACGATCCCGTATCTCATAAGTGGGGCCAACCCACGGTGGTGCCAAACCACAGGGACGAGTCGCAATGAGGTGCAAACCTCGGTGTCCAAAAGACACAATGTGATACCAAATCACGGTGACCGTAGTCACAAATCGATGATGGGGCCAACCCATCGTGTGATACCAAATCACTAGCGTCAATCCCGTATAATCAACCGTGGGGCCAACCCACTGTGGTACTAAGCCACTGGGACGAGACGCGGAGGTGCCAAACCTCTGGTGACCCAAAGTCACAAAATATCATTGTGGTACCAAACCACTGGAGGTGCCAAACCTCTGGTGTCCCAAAGACACAGTGTCCCAAAGACACAGTGTCCCAAAGACACGGATATCATACTCCCCCTCCTCTCATATCACCCAATCACATATCATACTAGATGCAAAATCGTGCAATCATGCTATCATGCTCACATGCTTAATATGGCATCTCAAAGTATCAAGAATCATGATATCATCATCATCACATAACTCATAATGAAACGGACTTACCGAATCCAGTATCCATACCTCAATGGGTATCGCAATAATCAATCACACTTTGTTTCATTTACACAACAGGTTATCACATTATTAAGTTAAGACAGTGTGTTGGTTTACACACCTGAAGTAGCGAAGGTATTAATCCCTAGAATCGATTTACGCCCCTCGATCACTTCTACAACTCGAATCCTACAATCGGCCAACAATAGATTAACCATCATACCATTCGGCCATAACCAAATAAATCAAAGGGTATATCGGTTTACCCTTACCTTCAACTTGATTTGGTTTCCTACCAAATCCGAACCCAACAATGGTTCTTTCAGCAATCGGCTTCACCCTAGAGAGAACGTGGTTAATCCTTTGAAACCATATACTTAATCGAAACTAAACAGATAACTATGAGCAATCGTCTCACCATTACTTACCGATTGCTAAGCAGAGTAAAAAGGCTCTCCTTGCTTGATTACGAACTCCAAAGGCCCTATATGGAAATAGTTACCAAAACAAGTGATTAACTCCTTTATAATAGATATCAAATCAGCCCTTAAATATACCCAAAAATTGGCAAGGTAACAGAGAAAGGAGAAAGGCCATTCGCCAACACTTACCCACTACCAATCGACCGAAACCAAGCACCTAACAACACCCAATATTCGCCACCAAAAACCACTAGAGAGGAGAAAGATTCGCTAATGTGTTTTGGAAAAGAAGTGAAAGTAAAGATAGATGAATGGAGGGGGTCACTTTCGGTTTTGAAAGGGAAAGAAATGAATAAGGTGTTTAGAAGAAGAACAAATTTCGGCTACTACCCTTTAAGAAAAGGAGAAAGAAAATGCTAGATTCGGCTCAATGATGAAGAGAAACAAAGGCTGGTTTGGTTTAAATGAAATGGTATGGAACAAATGGGAAAATCGGCACAAGGGTTTGTAAAAACAACAAGAAAGAAAATAAGAAGGAAGGATCACTAGTTTCGGCTTAACACCAATGGAAAAGAAAAGAGGGAGATAGTGAGTATATGGTTCGGCCAAGAGTAGAAGAGGAAGCAAAAATAAGCAAAGGCTTGAGAACCCAAATAGCATTCGACTACAAAAGAAAAATTAAGAGAGAAACAAATGAAGTTTCGGCAATGGTAAAGGTTACTTGGGATTTTCGGTTTCAAGAAGCAAAAATGGGAGAGTTTGCTAGAGAAAATCAACTTTTGGTGCACAAACAAAAGGTGGCGAAAGTACTCAAAATGCCTAAGAACAAAGCGGCATTCTCCCTCCCCAACTTACCAACCGGCCAACTCCCCCAAAACTCTCCTAACAATCGGCCAACCTCCCCCCATTTACTCTCACACCACCAATTCAAATTCCATGACCAAGTCTCCCTCCTACAATTGCTCTCCATCCACCGTTTGAATGAGTTGACAAGGTCCAAGCTAGAGTTCAAATTGCCCACAACTCTTCCCTTCCATGCCGTCAAAATGGATGCAAAAGGGGTGGGATTCTCGCGACTTGAACTCAAGACCTCCCCCTTGCAATTGACGCCACACACATGCTCCAAGTGGCGCATGCCTTGCCACTTTGCTAGCTCTTCATTTGTGTTAAAAATTCACCTAATTTAATTATAAACCCCAGCTCCTTCAGCTCCTATCCCCTAAAGCCCAAAAACAAAAACTTTTCCACCTACTCAGGCACACTCCTAGCCTACATCTAAGCCCCGAAACCACACAGACAACAACATAGCAAGCCATAAACATGCAACAATTGCCAAAAATAAAATAACCCTTAACCGGGATATTACATTACAAATATAACAATTTAACATGTATAGAATGCATGTGATATGTAATTCCCAAAACCAAACCTAAATTTCCATCCACTACACACCACCGTACCAACCAAAGACACACTGTGGGGAGCTTTAGTCACCCACCCCGCCAACACACCAAACTGGGCATTAAGCCATATATCAAACTGGACATAAAGCCATATATCAAACTGGGCATAAAGCCATATATCAAACTGGGCATAAAGCCATCAGAATTTTGTAGCAAAGCTACCAAAACTTTTCTTCATCAAAATAGCCCAACCCATGCATTCATGTATATAATATGCATAACAATCCATTAATATAATTATTCCAACATAAGGCCCATTATAAAAGTTATTACAATCTGGCCCATTTCACATTTTGGCCCACATAATCTCATATCACATTTGGCCCATTTAGCAAATATCACATATGGCCCATTTATCAAATATCACATATGGCTCATTAATCAAATATCACATTTGGCCCATTAATCAAATATCACATATGGCCCATTTATTAAATATCACATATGGCCCATTAATCAAATATCACATATGGCCCATTAAGTCACTTTTATCGATTTAGCTCATTAAGGATAATTTCGTAATTTTCACAATCTTAATACCGATTTCATAGTTTTTACCATTAAAGTGTTAAATATACCATTTTACCCGATTTCATCAACTTTGCGATTTTAATCTAGCTATTAATACGATGTGGTTATCTAACCCGTGAGATACGGTGTGAGATTACACACCTGATTACGGTGAGCTCTACACTTTCCTGATCGTCGACACCTAGAAATGTTATAACGCTCGATTAGAACACTTAACACTTAAAATAAATCTATTCTAAGATAAGAGGTCTAGATTTTTACCCTCGAAAACTCGAACAACTACTATTTGTCGGTTCTCCCCGGTTGACGGTTCACAACCCGGTGGAAAATCCCGGATCGTCGGTGCCTCACGACTACGAACAATCTCAAATAATTGATTTGCACAGGATGAGGGTCCACAACCCGGTGGAAAATCTCAGATTACCAAAATAGCCCTTCGCTTGAATCTAGAGGGAATAGCGAATCCGCCCTTCTTCGATCACTATTCACCACCCTTTTTGATCCTATCTTGCTTGCCTCCATTGACAAAAGAATATTAGTCCAACTAATATTTTGAAAACTAAGACGATTAATTTTAAGGGGCGAAATCGGCTTACCACAAAATCCTTACGTTCAAAAGATGAAAATTAAGCGATAGAGTCCCTAAAGTAACATCGATTACTAAACCCCACCATTAACGAAATAATGAGTAAAATGGAATCCTTGATAGAAACCCTTACCTTAAAACTTTGGACCGAATCCTAGCGATTCACGATGATTTCGGACACTCCAAGTTCTGGCCCTCCACTAAGTTTCTATGATGGAGAAAAAGATTTGAATGAGATATGGTGTGATAATGATCTCGATCCAAAAAGACCATCCCACCAACATGTAAATTTGGCACAA
Source organism: Gossypium rotundifolium (assembly GCA_025506655.1). Classification (NCBI taxonomy): domain Eukaryota; kingdom Viridiplantae; phylum Streptophyta; class Magnoliopsida; order Malvales; family Malvaceae; genus Gossypium; species Gossypium rotundifolium. The sequence continues at coordinate 52,002,538 of CP106734.1, forward strand.
AGGAAAAGGGAAAAAAATAAAAATACTAAAGTATTATACTAGCCACTTATCGAGTAATCAAGTGTGAGAAGAAAAGAATGAAATGATTTGAGAAGAAGATAAGTGTAGTAAAATATCTGGCTGTGAAGAAAAAATTAAAGGAGATGGTGTTAGCAACATTCGGCCATGGAAGAAAAGAAAAAGGAGAAAATGTTGGATAAATTTTGTAAGAAGAATGAGATGAAATAAAGGTATAGGACAATTAGGTGTTTCGGTTTTGATTCATTTCAAGAATGAAAGATGAACAAAAAGAGGGGTTTGAGGCTAGAGAGCATTCGGCAATGGAGAAAGAAAAGAAAAAAAAAATGGCCTTCCAAGGTTTTATGGTTTTGGCACTAGGAAGAAATGACTTGAAAGAATAGGCAAAATAAGACCAAAATGGTCAAAAATATGAATAACTAAAAGAAAACAAAAGATGCTTACCTAATGCTCAAAGTGCATTTGGCTAGGGAGAGAAAAGATGAAGAGAAAATGTTTTGAGAGAAAACAAAAATGACCAAAAAGAAATGTGCCCAACAAGCACCTATCCTTACTCAAAAGTCTTCAAAAATTTGGCCACCCCCCTTATCCCCTAAAACCATCCAAGTTCATGGACACAAGGTTAAAGTTTGGCCAATCCAAACTTTCCAAAACATCCTCATTGTAAAGTACCTTGTGTTCCCCCTACATACCATAACCTCATGATTCCCTACCTTAAGTTTACACTTGCCTTTTTCCCTTAGCCACCTTTCCAAAAAAAAAAAAAATTAAGTCTAAGCTACCATAAATACTAGCTTAATCGACACTATGAAGATGGGAAGGAAAAAATAAAAATTTCACATGCATAACAATGGATTCGAACCTCTTCCCTCAAGCAAACACTCATGGCGCCATATCCCCTTTACTACTTGCTCATCTTATGCTAACTTAAACCTCTTAATTACCTTAAGCATTAAGGTTACTTGATCCACTTCAATAAAGTACTATTTACCAAAATTTATTCCAAAATCCAATTAAATCCCGAGCCTTCTCGAGACTATTAAAACACACACATTGAATCATTTCACTAGCTAAGCACCAAAATTATACAACATATCGATTCTCAATCAATTTTTTTAAGGATGTTATAGAGTTTAAAGCTGTTAATAGTGATTTTATATTGTATTTAATGTGTATGCAAGGTTTCAAATTCATTGGGAGGTTTCACGAGCAATACGAAAGGGAAAGAAAAGCTTATTTGACATTGTTGTGCAAGAGGTATTGACTAAGGTGAGTGGTTTGATATACTACATTTAAACTCCAGTACACAGGCTAAGGTAACATATGCGAATCCCCTGCTTAATTAATATGTGAACCTTGATTTCTCCTAGTGCAAACCATTTCAATTTTGTTGAGTGTTGGGTATGCATGTTGTATGATTTTAATAAGCCAAATGCATGAATTTAAAATGTGCATGTAGTTATAAGAATAAAATAGGTAGGAAATAGCTGTAAACCATGTAGTTCACGTGATAAATGTGTGTGAATTGTGCATTTAATTATTACATTTGTGTGTGAGCTAAATATTAAAGGTGAGTTGAAGTACTAAAATGCATGTGTATATATATAATAGATATGTATAGGAGTTTTGTTATTCACATATAACATATATGGGTTTTGGTGTTATATATAATATATATGAGTGGGGTTTATAATATATATATGCGTGTATGGGTGTTATATGTATAATATATCTACTTGGGTCTGCTATATACATACTACATATATATTCGAGGTTTTGCTATATATAATATATATGTGTGGGTTTTATTATATATAATAAATATATGCATTTATAGGTTTTGTATTATCTAATATATGTAAATGTATATGGGACTTTTAATGTATGCTAAAATTTGATGAGACAAAGGCCACTAAATAGGTATGTATATATATGTAATATATATTAGTATATGGTTTTTTAATGCTTGTGAACAAGGATTTATGTGAGCTATGTCATGAATGATATGTGAATAGTGTTTTGTTTGCAATATATGTTGCATGAAACTTATATTATTTGTGAACCATGCTCTATTACAAATTGTGAATTATGAACTGTGTTATAATGTGCAATCTTTGCACAATTGTAAGCCCTATTATACTGAATATTGTAAATGTGTTAAAAAGATATTTTGGCATTGTGACCTTATGGAACCATTAGATATAGGTGGCATGCATAAGATTGTGAGTCCTCACCCTTTTTTATTGCGATGGGAATTGTAGCTTGAAGATGCATTGGAGAGTTAAGGGAATGTTAAGCATAGCTCCATTTGCCGTAGATAGCGTGGTGTGTCTGAAGAGTGTGAGCATACGTGCTACACTTACATGGAGATAACGTGCGAATTTATGAGTCATGTGGTGTGTTTTGGAGATCTATTTATCTAATGTGTGGTGATAGAGTCCACTTATAGGTGGTGATAGAGTCCTCTATAAGTTTCATAATCACAAAAATGTCAATTTATTATTACTTGAAATATATGAGTTATGATGGAGTATGAACTATTATTTTGCATGAATTATTATATATTATGAACTGTCATTTAGTGCGAATTGTTATTTTATATGAACAGATGTTTTATGCAAATTGATAATTTATGTAATCTATCCATTTTATGTAAATTAGTTATCATATGTGCACTGCCTATTTTATGAGAACTGTTGTGTCGTGTGAGTTACTATTTTGTGTATAGTGTAATAATATGTGAACCATTATAGTATGTCACCCTTTAACCCAACTGATGTGTTTATTTGTAGCATGTTTGAGCACTCACTGAGCTTCAATAATCTCACCCTCTCTTTTATAACATTGCAGTGATATAACATGCGAGGATATGTGGAAGTGAGCTATCTAAGTGATCCATAACGAGGCTACACCTAGGTATGTCGTTGTGTTCCCAAACTCAATGAGGAAGGCAATATGGGACCAAATTATGAGATTTAGTATTAGGCTTACTTATAATTGTTGGGTTGTAATTGGACACTATGGACTATTTAATTGTTTGGTATAAAACTTTTGTATTGTGTTAGATAGATGATTGAATGAATTATGATTGTTTGATAATTGGTTTGAATAACTGTTCAACTAACTTGTAAGTGAAAGTTGAAGAGTCGTTGGTCATCGAGGTAAGCCTTAGATGTTTTATGGGTGATTTGGATATAAACATGTGCTTGGAATGCATGAGATGTAACATAGGATTTGGTCAAGTCATGTAAAATGTTAAATGTTTGCTAACTAATTAATTAATAATTTTATGAGGTTGTGCGAGATGCTTTAATAGATTTTCCAAAATAAGACTTATACGTTTAATCTTACAATACTATTGTTAAACTTTGTGAAATGGAGTTTTTCCCAACATATTACTATATATTACGTTTTAAATCTAATTATACCGATTTTTCAAGTCCCTACAAATATAACCCTTTTAAAAAAAAATACTCTACTGTATGCATGTATGTTTAACTATAGTTTTCAAGGTAATTGTTTGTTAAATATTAAATTATGAATTTCTAATAGCTCATTTTGGGGCTAGTCAGAATAGTGGTTTTGGAACTACTAATCCGAGACCAGAGAAATTAGTTTTAATAATTTTATATGTGTTATATCATGATTATATGGTGCATGAAAATTTTGGTGCATTAATTGTTGTGATTGCATGTTTAATTGCGAAAAAGGACTAAATCCCATAAAGTGAAAAAGTTTCATTTTACAAGTTAGAGGTGTCTAATAGCTATGGAATATTAAATTGGAGGTCCTTAAAGTGCAATTAGGCCTTCCTATAGGTGATGGCCGGCCAAGGGGACAAGGGCATTAAATTGGTCAATATTTGGTGGCATTAGGTGACTAAATGAATAAAATAAGATAAAATAAATAAAAGGCTATCATCTTTTTCATTTCTCTTCTTCTTCCACTAATTTTTACACTCAAGAAGGGCTTTGGGGAGCTTGAAATTTTAGCAACTTATCGTCCTTTCTAGTAAGTGATTTTTGAGGTCTTTCTTGATAATATTTTTACTTTTGGAACCCCTAAAGCTTAAGCTAGCTAAAGAGGGGACTATTTTGCAAAATGATTGAAAGCTTAGAGTTTCTCCATGTGAGAATTTATGTTATTTGCTGCATTTTTATGGAAGAAAATGAGTCTTAGTTGTTAAATAAACAACTTTTGTGAAAGGTGTTACCATGAAAACACCTAAAAGGACCTATTTGTAAAGATTGCAAATTGAGTAGAAAATGCATGAAATTATTGGTATTGTGAATTTTTATAAGAGTAATAAATGTTCCACTAGGATTTTTTTAATGAGGAAATTTAATGAGATTTACAACCTAGGGGCAAAATCATAATTTTGTCAAAGTATAAGGGCAAAATGGTTATTTTTGCCAAAGTAGAAATTTTGAAGTGTCTTGATTTATGTAGTGATTAAATGAGTGAATTTCATTATTTTTGATCAAGAAGAACGTGGAAACAACCTTGATCGGGGAAAAGGCAAGGTTACGGACTAAGCCGTAAATTAACATATTCTGCATCGAGGTAAGTTTATGTGTAAACAATACATCCCTATTACATACGTTTTAACTATTGATGCGTTGTGTGGATGTAATTGATTATTGGTAAGAATTAATGAAATAGTAGAAAATATGGAAACACCCGGATGAACCTTCAGGAGAGAAATATGAGTACGGATGAATATTCATAAATATGTAAATTTTGGTGGGTTGTGTGCGATACCACCTCGTTACTTATTAACGATGGGCTATGTGCGATACCATCGTATTTATTAACATTTTGGTGGGCTATGTACGATACCACTGTAATTATCATTATTGGTGGGCTATGTGCGATACCACCCTATTATTGATTAATGGTGGGTTGTGTCTGAAACCACCGGGTATCTTGTACCATTTCGAAGGGCTCATCGAGAAACTTGTTTAAGTAAATATTTCATGTGGCTTTGTGGTGGTAAGTGCAGGGTAAATGTGCAAGTAATTGTGGGCAATGTTTATGATATGTGTTTGGGATGTGGTAAGAATTGAAATGAGTAAGCATGATTATGAGGATATGAATTGTTATTACATAGCATGTAATGTTTGACTAATTATTATTGTGGTATGATGCTTAATGTTTACATATAGACCTACTAAGCTCAAAGCTTACTCCCTTCTCTTTACCCTTGTTTTATAGTGTCGAAGAGCCAGCTCGGGATACGAAGATAATCAGAAAATCACCTATACTACTAGCACATCTTGGTATAGTTAGACTTAGCATTTTGAGTATGGCTTGTATAGGGACTAGACTTAGAGAGTGTCATATTGTTTTGGCCAAATGTGTTGGCTCATTCAAAGATGAACACTTTTGTATAAGGCCATAGTTGGTGGCTCTTTCTTATTAATCTATGAAAAGATGAGGTTATTCATGAATGTGCAAGTTGCATGATTGGTTTACTTAGTTTATTTATGCATGAATGGGTTGAAGGTGTAACACCCTAAAAATCCGAGTATTTAAATTGGTGTTTAGATTTTAAAGAAATTTTTTTTTTATTTTTATTTTAGTGCTTATTGAAGTCCTAGAGAGGGTAAAGCATGATTTGGAGAAGGAATAAAATTTATTAATTGAGAATTTATTGAAGTGGAACAAAGGTCATTAAGACTTAAGTTAAATTAAGTGTTAAAGAGTGTCAAAAGATGAGCAAATGGTAAGGTGGAGTTGGCGCATGGGTTATAGTAAGAGGAAGAGGTTCGAATCCCTTGTATAGCACCTAGATGAATTTTTGTTTTAATTTTACGCACATGGATAGAAAGTGTCGGCCAAGAACATATATGGAAGGTGTTGACCATGTTATTTTTGGTTAGTGTATCAATGGATTAAGGAAACAACTAACTTATGGCATGGAATCAAAAACTTAAGGAAGGATAGGGGACATAAGGCACAAATCAAGGAAGAATTTTGGAAACAATATCTTGGCCAATGGACCATGCATATGGGATGGCAATATGGCTAGGGGGTAGAATTTTTGGTGATAGTTTGGCTAGGAATTTTAGTCTTTTGTTTTGGTCATTTTTTAGTTTTGTGCATAATTTTGCAAATTCTCTCAACCTATCTCTCCCTTGGCGAATTGTGCATTGGTAAGCCTTGATTATTTTGACCATTTGGTCATTTTTGTTTATTGCTTTAGTACTTGTTTGTGCTTTTCTTTGAGTGCCAAAATCACCTATACCAAAAGCCAATCTTTTTCTTTTCTTTTTGCCATTCTTAGAATATACACCTCTTAAAGCTCATCTTTTTTTCTTTTCTTTTCTTCTATTCTCTTTGACATCAAAGCAACATCATCACCATCTTTTCTTTTATTTTATTTCTTTCAATCGAAATTCTCTCCATCTACACTCTCATGGCGAATGCTAATGTGCCTATAAGCCAAATTTATTTTCTTTTCCTTGATCATACATAGCGAATCTTTCATCAATTAAACAACATTCTCAATCCTTTCCTTTCGTAGTGGAAAATAGGTAAGGGTTCTTTTCCATTTTCGATTTATTATTAGTGTTATGGTAGAATATCATTGGTTTTATGAGGGCCTTTTGGATCGATATAACGTTCATTCTAATAACGTTTCTTTCGTTATTATTTAGTGCAATAACGAGATCGGAACTCAAGTGATCGGAGAATTGTAGAAGCGTTGGAAGCGTTTTATTGTGGTAAGGAAATCACATCTTTTAAAACCCTTAGTCTTGTTTGATATTATTTAGATCTAACTAATATCCTTTGGATTTTGAAGACTTTCAAAATAGGGAAGAAAAAAGGCGGTGGTTAGTCACGTTAAGAAAGGCGGATCCAGTAAATTCCCCATTCAAGCGAAGAAGCGGTTTCGACGGTCCGGGATTTTCCACGGGTTGCGGGCCATCTTAGAAGGAAGTCCATTATTCAAGTGGTACGAACTCTGAGCCATTATACATTGGTGGATTCTCGGCTAACAAACGATGAACGAGGAGAAGCGAAAATCGAAGTGATTCAAAATCAAGAGGGTAAGATTTTGGATCTAGTATCGATTAAGAATATTTTTACAAAATAGTTGTCTAACGGATCAAAATATGTTTTAGGTGCTTGAGGAGCGAGAAGGATTAGTACTATCGGTAGCAGGTGTGTAACTTCACACTCATTATTTTCTCGGTTGGATGTCAATTCGGTATGGAAGTAAATCATAAAAACGATTAGATCGGTAAAAGCGTAAAATTGATATTTTGACGAAAATATGTAAAATGACTAAATCGTGAAAATTACGAAAACGCCCTCGAGAAATTATTCGTTATTATGTGAATTGGATGTTTCGATAAATTGGGCCAAAATACTCTAGTTCGATAAATTGGGCCAAAATACTCTAGTTCGATAAATTGGGCCAAAATACTCTAGTTCGATAAATTGGGCCAAAACACTCTAGTTCGGTAAATGGGCCAAAGCCCACTAAACTGCTAAATAGACAAATTGCTATATTATGTTTATGGGCTAAATGAAATGTTTATCGTTAAACCCACCATGTTATGCATTATTAAGAAATTTTATATTTTATACACGCATAATGGCATGGGGTGGGTTATATGAAGAGAAGAATGGCCAGTTGCCAAAAATCTAGTTCGGTGGCTCTGCCACAATAATGGCTTATTGCCTCTAGTTCGGTGGCTCTGTCATAATAATGGCTTATTGCCTCTAGTTCGGTGGCTCTGCCACAATAATGGCTTATTGCCTCTAGTTGGTGGCTCGCCACAATAATGGCTTATTGCCTCTAGTTCGGTGGCTTTGCCACAATTATAAAAAGGCTTGATGCCTACGATTGGTGTGTTGGCGGGGTGGGTTGACTTGATCCCCAGGTGTGATGGTTGGTGCAGGGGTGTTAGCGGATGGATATTAGGTTTGGGATGGGAAATACATTTTACATGCATTATTAATTATTTTAATTTATGATATAATGTTGAATTACGTAATTGGGCTCAAGCCCGACATAATATCTTGATGATCGGCCCAATAATGGTGGTAAGTGAGTTGCTGCTTGAGTTTTAAGTAACTCACCCTTTAATTTTCCATCTCGGGTAATGGAAATTGATGTGGACTTGGTAGAGGATGACTTCGTGGAGGCCATCTTGCAAAAGAGGGTTATTTAAACTCGAACTTTTAATAAGTATTTTTTACTATTATGGATTATTGTAATAAGGGCCTCTATAAATAACTTGTGAATTTTATGTGTGTTTGGGATTTTAACTATACTTTGGACTTTTTAATTATGGGCTATGATTTTATGATGTTTTTATTAAAATAAATTTGAGTTTTCAAGTATATGGAATTCTTTTATAAATATTTTATTATAGTTAACTCTTTAACAAACTACCTAAAGGTTTTGATAATATAATGATTTTCAACTAATGTTTTCAAATATTTATCAAATTCAAATACTCTTCAAATTTTAAACCCATAAATAATATTGTAGTTTTCAACTCATTAAAGATTTAAAATAGCTCGATTCATGTAACAAACCAAATCTAGTCTCAATGCATAGGCCGGGTTTGGGGTGTTACAGAAGGTTTAATATGTTTTATGTTTGTATGAGTTGGGGTGATAGAAAGAGCTTGAAAAATAGCCTTGTTCTTGTCTACATGGGTAGACACACGGGTTTGTGTCTAGGCCATGTATGACACATGGTCAGCCTCATAAGCGTGTGGTTTGGTCTTGTGTCCCCTTGCATGCTAGGTTTACAAGTCAGTATGCTCAGTAGTAAACACGCAGGCGAAGACACGGTCGTGTGTCTTAGCTGTGTGGAAGGCATGGCCATGGACATGGGCGTGTGCCCAGGCCGTGTGAAGTCTGCACCTAAAATTAGGAATCTAATTCGCCACACGGCCGAAGGACACGGGCGTGTGCCTTGGCCGTGTGACAATTTTGGGGTGATGACGTTAGAAATAGAATGCCAAGGTTTTTGGCACACGGTTTAAGATACAGGCATGTTGAGGCCATGTGAGAGACACGGGTCAAGGACACGGGCGTGTGTCCAACCGTGTGAAAACCCTATAGGTTTGAATTGAAAAATAAATCCACACGGGTGTGGAACACGGACATGTGATATGCCACACAGGCTTGTGGACTATTTATTGAAAATTTTCTAAGCTTTTCTAGAGAGCTTCAAAAGAGTTCGATTGATCCCAAACCATTCCTAAAGTGTGATTAAGGCCTCGTAGGCTTGTTTAAGAGATGTTATGAAAAGTTTTAATTTGGAGTGGAAAGTCACATTTCGGTTTTGTATAATTGTTTGGGTATAAGTTTAGTAATGCTTTATACCCTGTTCCAGCGTCGAATACAGGTAAGGGGTGTTACAGAATTAGTCTTGTTGATTGTTGATCAGATTAGCATAATGGAAGCATGATATTAGGTTTTTATTAAATATTCCATGATTAATTGTGTGGTGTGATTGGTCGGTTGGTGTGTTTTGTGGTGGTTTAAACAGAGAGTCACTTCAGTGGCTAATGTGACATTTGAAATACGAGCCAGACTGTCCCGAGTGGGTTTTGGGTGCCACAAGGATGATCGTAAAAACTAAGGCTTTTAGACTCCAATAAATTTTACCACATCATCAAATTTTAAAGACATGAAATTATAAGTATACATTCATCTATAGAGAAATTAGTTTATTGATCCTTCCCACCACATTATTCATGGTCATTTACAATTATTTAATGACATTTCAACAATAGTTTCCATGTAATTGACACATAATTTTTCTAATTTTTTATCCTTAACTCCAAACCCTAAACCCTATGTTAAGAATCATGAACCATGAACCTTAAACCTAGAACCTTAAATCTCAAACTTGTAACATATAACCCCAAACCCTTGAACATTAAACTTGAACCTTGAACCCTAAACTTGAACCTTCAACATTAAATCCTGAACCTAAACCCCAAATCTCAGGGTTCGAGGTTCAATGTTTAAGATTTAAGGTTTGAGTTCATGGTTTGTGGTTCAGGATAAAATAATTATCCAAATTATGTGTCAATGATATGGAAAAAATTTCACAAAAACTAAGTAATTTAATTAAAGTTCAATTAATTTGGAGAAGGTATTAGATATAAATGAGTGCTGAATAATAATTTGTTATATTTAAAATTTAATATCGGGTAACTCCCTACAATTTGATATTGTGACAGAGATAAACAACGGTTACATAGTGTTTCCTATTAACATGGTCTCTTATTTTCTTATTGCATTCGACAGTTTTGAGGTTAGGATATGGGTTTTGCCAACTTTATCTTACATATTCAAAAATGTCAAAAATGTGAGTAGGAATGTTGTTAAAATAATGACAAAAAGAAGATTGTAAACTAGATCAAAATAAAGATGGATATAACTTACCCATGTCTTGAAATTAACGGGAAAAGCAAGAGGTTGATAAAGATGGAAACGTGAAAGCAGAGAAGAGAAAGAAAAACAAGAGGTTGATGAAGATGAAGAGAGAAAACAGCTAAGTGCAACTATTTAGGGGGGCTGGTAGGGGCCCAACCCTCTAAAAATTAAAAAATAGATTTACGTAGCTTTGAACTAAAATGTATAAATTTTATTAAATACATGGATCAAACAGAATAAAAATGTAAAATCGAATGATATATTAAGCAAATTTAATATAAAAATTAAGTAAATTGCAAATGGTGGCGAATTTGATATATAAGAATTTCATATTAGCAAATTGGGAATAACTTACATTAGGATGATCCTAAAATTTAATGTTTTTAGGCACCAATAAAATTTTTCCACATCAAAAATTTTAAAAACATGAAATTATTATTATACATTCATCTATAGAGAAATTAGTTTATTGACCCTTCCTACCACAATATTCATGGTCCTTCCCAATTATTTAAAGACATTTCAACAATTTTCTCCATGCAATTGACACATAATTTTTCTATTTTTTTACCCTAAAACCCAAATCTTAAACCCTAATTCAAGAATCCTAAACCATAAACCCAAAACCTAAAACCTTAAACTTATAACCCCAAACCCTAAATCTCAATCTCATAACACGTAACCGTAAACCCTTGAACCTTAAACTTGAACTTTGAACCCCAAACCCGAACCTTGAAATTTAAATCCTTAACCCAAACTATGAACCTCGAGGTTCAAGGTTCAAAGTTTAAGATTTAGTGTTTGAGTTCAAGGGTTGGGGTTTAGGGTAAAACAATTATCAAAATTATGTGTTAATAAGATGGAAAAAAAGTACACAAAAAATAAGTAATTTAATTTAAGTTGAATTAAGTTGGAAAAGATATTAGATATAGATAAGTATTTAATAATACTTAGTTATCTTTAAATTTTCATGTCAGAAAATTGATAATTAAGATAGGAAAAAAAAACAACTAAATAGATCAATGATTTGAATAATTAAATAGGAACAAACTAGAATAAAAAGAAAAATAAAACAAATAGATGGAAAAGATGAAGTTGGCATGTAGAAGTCCTAAGTAGCCTTGGAAACCCGATGAATCCACAACCCCTTCAAACGTCTCTAATTTTCCTTCCAAGAAAGAAAACTTGGCAAGAAAAAGCTTGAAGATGATCCCCGCAACCTGAAAAGATTGTTAAAACTTTTTAAAAGAAAACTCATGAGAAATTCTTAAATAGAAAACTCAAAGAGAATTTTATAAACACAAAGTGAATAATGAATGAATTCCTCCCTTATGTACAATGCAAAGGCTTTTATATAAGCTAGCTAAATAAATCTAAATAAAACTCTTTAGTGTACTAAAACTCTAATTAACCTAAACCAGAAGTAGTTTTAAACTAAACATTCTTATTGACATAAAACTCCTAAGTAACTTAATAATTATAAAAAATTTAGAATAATAAAATAATAAGAGCTTATAAATACAATATTTGGTTAGTATATAATAAAAATTAAGCCTAAAACCCAAACCCAATATGAAATGCCTAAGCTTGTGGGATTGATTGGAGTCCTTAAAGTAAAACGCCTAGGCTTGTTAACATCTTCCACATGGGCTTGTCATCATAGAATGAGAGTTTAGGCACACGAACAAAATTAGTCCCTTCTAATTCATCCTCGCTCTGTATTGAACTCCAAAATATATTGTCTTGAAGCTTTAACTCTTCTTCTCAAATTTTTTTATGATAAAGTCTTGAACGAATAAATTGAGTTTTGACTTTAGCTGCTTGGATTTGGATCTCGTGATTGGCCTTGAAGGAAACTAAGTCCATATCTATAATGGCCTTTTAATTAGACCGAGCTGCTCGTATCATTCCCCTTTACACAAAAGGATTCGTCCTCGAATCTGCAATATCAAAATGAGAAAGGTCAGTGACATCAAAAGTGAAACTAACATTAAACTCACTGGGAAGATCAATTTGATATGCATTATTGTTAATGCGCTCGATTACTTGAAAATGTCCATCACACATGGGTCAAATTTTGTTTTGAGTTTAGTCAAAATCATTATTTTCTTTGTAACACCCCTTACCCGTATTCGACACTGGAACAGGGTACGAGGCATTACCTATCTTAAACACAAGCATACCCAAAATTCCGAATCCTAAAAATTCGTTCAAATTTAAAAATTTTCAAACTTCCTTTTAACATCCTTAATATGGGCCTACAAAGCCCAAAACACACCTTAGAAATGTTTCTGGATTAAATCAAGTTCTTTGGAAAACTTTTGAAAAATGTCACTAAAAACAAGGGTACACGCCCGTGTGGATATGTAACGACCCGAATTTGGGCCTAGTAGAATTGGGCCCAATGGGCCTTGGGCGCAAGAGTGTTTAAAATTTTTGAGAATAAGAGAACGGCATTATTTCAAGTGGGACTTATTAGGAAGGTGATTTTGGAAAATTACGGGGTTCTAAGAAGTTTCGAGTTCAAGTTAGGCTATAGGAAAATTTTTGTGTTTAAGCACTTTAAGGAGAAAAGGTAAGTGGCATCAAGACTTAAGGAAATAAGAGTGTATTTTTGCTTGCACATGTTGGAGTGGTGTGGCATCAAGTGGAGAGCATGAAGGGAAGGGGTTCGAATCCCATCTATTGCAACTTTTGGCATATAAATTTTTGTGCCAACCATGTGTTGGATGGTAAGTGTCAGCCAAGCTATAAAGAAGGAAGTGTAACACCCCAAACCCAGCCCAAACACCACGACTGGATCTGGTATGTCACTAAGAAAAGTTAATAAAACATGTCGCATTTTTGGAAAATATTTTTCTTGAGTTTAACCTTTTATTCGGGAAAATTAATAAGTTGATAATTTAGATAAGCTATAAATTCTATGAGATGTTCTTAGGAATTAAAAACCAAACTTAAATACATGCCTTAGAAAGAGAAAAAAAGTGTAAACTTAAAATATCTGAAAATAATAATAAAAGCCCAAAAATTAAAACTGAAACGAAATATAAAGCTAACGGCCCGTGCCCTTATTATAATGAAATTTAAAACCCATTAAATAAAAATATAAAATAATAAACTAAAGTCTTTTTTTTTTGGTGAATCTAAATGTTCTTTTGCATGGCCACCTTGCGCTCCTCTCCAGCCCGATCCGATGCACTAGGTGCTACCTGAAAAATGTTTAATAATAGGTTGAGTCACAAGACTCAGTGTGCAACCCTCGTGCACCATCAGATTGGGCCTTAGCCCCACAAAACAGAATAACATATTATCATGCAACAGAAATTATGCAAAGCCCAACCCAATCCTAGGTTTCCATCCGCTACATACCACCCTTACCTGCCAATCACATCATTGGGGATTTCTACAATCAACCCACACCGCTACACACTATCGATGGCAGTCATGCTACTCATCGTTAGATCATGGCAAAAAGCCACTACAACAGATCATGGCAAAAGCCACTGCAACAGATCATGGCATAAGCCACTACAACAGATCATGGCATAAGCCACTACAACAGATCATAGCATAAGCCACTACAACAGAACACTTCCCCTTTCACCAAACCCAACCCCGTGCAATCACAGCAATCAACATACTTATAAAACATATCATCTTAATAGAAACATTCATTGAAGAATGACAGAGATCACTAACCTGGTGATTCGCTTTTACCTTCCTCGGGTTTCCAACATTATGCTGGGATTTCAGCATTTAACAGAATATTACGGATTTATATACATGCATACTAACAGACAATCTAATGGTGTGAAAAGTTACACACCTGGTAAATACATAGGACTACTCTCTATGTCGATACCCTTGCTAACCGAATCTACAATCTTGCTCAAAAGTCGAAAAAAATACGAAGATAAAGCCTCTCCTATATTCGGGCAAAGTTAGTGTTTTACCTGATTTATACATTAAAATAAAAAAAATCCCCTCACCTAAATTGATTAGATCTCGAAAGTAGGATGATTCATGTGCTACCGATTTGGAAACCTAAGCGAGTGGATTTCCTTCAAATCCCAAAACACCGCAAATGAGATAAAACATGAGATTAGCAAACTATTTAGCCATTCGGCTACTGCCTCCAAAAGCCGAAAAAAGATTGTAAGAAAACCCAAATAGATACTTACCTCTGTAGAAGATTTCGGCTATCCCTTGTAGAATGATTCGGCAATCATAGAAGAAGATCGAAGCGTAGAAGAGTAGAGATCTAGGAGTTTCGGCTCTTTAAGAAAATCCTGGAAAGATGAACTAGATGTGTTTTTCGGCTTTTTAAAAGAATTGAATGGGGTTTTGGTTTTGGCTTAGGAAAAGTAAACAAAAGAAAGCCTTAGAAATTTCAGCTAGGAAGTAATTTCAACAAAAGAAGAAAAAGAAAAGAAGTTTCGACAACAGAGAAAACTGAAAGAAAGTTCTCAGAGAAACTAATGAAATTTCAGCATAGAGAATGAGAGAAAAGAGTAGGGTTCAAATGCCAGAATTAAAGAGATTCTACCCCTATTTATGGTGAATTTTGGCACCCCCTAGAGTTGGAAATTCGGCCACCACTGTGACCAGTAGATCAGATCCTAAATTTTCTCCCCTTATCCTCATCTGACTACTCATCCACAGTGTCATGAATGACACTACCTCTTTCTTTCTTAATTAGCACATTATCTCTCTTATTATCACATTAAATAAATCCCTAAATTTCCTCACTTTTCTCATGTAACATCCTAAAAATTTGAATATCAATATGTTGCTTGCCTTTGGTGTTAGCTCGAGTATGATTTTATTGTGTGCTTAATATAGTCTTGAGAAGGCTCGGGTTTACTTGGAATTAGAATAAATTTTAGTAAAGAGTACTTTACTGTAGAGAAATCAGGTGACCTTGAAGTTTAAGTTAATTAAGTGATAAAAGATGGCATAAGATGAGTAATTGGCAAAGAGGTGATGGCGTCATATGTTGGACTTGAGGGGAGAGGTTCGAATCTCCTAGCATGCAAATTGGGAGCTTTTATTTTTGCTTTTTCCTAGCATGTGTCGGCCAAGCATCATTCATGGATAAGATGGACTAGTTTTTTTTGGTAAGAAGACTAAAGTTTATGACAAGCATGATTTTAGGGATGGAATTGCTTGATTTTGGGGATAGGATTTCTCAAACTTATGGAAAATGGAAGATTGTAAGGCTTGAATCTAGGTTGATGTTTTGGTAATTTTTTCATGGCCATTTTGACCAAGAATATGGACTGCATTGTGGACTAGGGGGTTGGCCGAATGTGTTAGTAGCTTGGCTAGGATTAGGAGTTAGTGTTGGTCATTCCTAGCATTTTTGTGCAAAATTGCAATTCTCTTCACAACCTTTTCTCCTAGTCGAATTTGAGCTTTTGGTAAGCCTTGTTCTTTAGACCATTTCATTTTCATGTTACCATTTGGGCACATTTTTGCTTAGCATTTCAAGACACTTTTCTCTTTATGCCAAAATACCAAAGCCAAGATCATTTTTTTTTCTTCTCTTTTTCCTCTCCATTTCAGAATGCATATTGCTCCTAAATTCATCTCTTTTCTTTCTCTTTTCCCTCTTGAAAACCTAATCAACATCATCGCTTTCTTGCATCTTTTATTTTCTTTTCAACCATACTTTCTTCATTATTTTTCTCTCATGGTCGAATGTTAGATTACTCCATTACCGAATCATTTTTCTTTTCTTTGTTTATTCATAGCTGAATCTTCCACTATACATAAGTATTCTTCTCAATCATTCTTCTTTCAAGCCTTGGACAATAGGTAAGAGTTTCTTTTTGGTTTCTATGTTGGCTTAAGGGAAGTCTTGGCTGAATCTTTATGGTGGTAAGAAGAATCTCTTTGATCGAAATCATCATTCATTCTATTAAACGTTTTCTTTCGTTATATTTTAGTGTGATAGTGAAGGGTCGAAACTCAAGTGTTCGTGAGCGTCATGAATCGTTGGAATCGATTTAAGGTGTTAAGGTAAGGGATTATTAAGGACTCTCATATTACTCAACATATTGATATAGATGGATTATTAATCGATTTCATTTTAGGGGACGTTATTGCTTGATTTTCATATTGTGGAACGAGGATATTTGTGGTAAGCCAATCTCACCCTTAAAACCATTAGTCATAATTTCGATAATTTATTAGTCAGACTAATGATATTTTGTCAATAGAGACAATTAAAATAGGGACGAAAATGGTGGTAAATAGTATTCGAAAGAGGGGTGGTTCCGCTATTCCTCCTAAGTTTAAGCGAAGGGTTGTTTCGGGAATCCAAGATTTTCCACCAGGTTGTGGACACTCATCCGAGGAGAATCAGTTGTTTGAAGTCGTTCGTACTCCCAAACCTTTGTTTGTTTGTGGATTTTCATCGGGTAATGAACCAACAATCGGGGAGAAACCGCAAATAGAAGTGGTTCAAAATTCTGAGGGTAAAAGTCTAGATCGTTATTTCTAAGATTCGATTTGTAAATAAATAATAGTGTTCTAATTTATAATGATGCATTTAGGTATCGACGAGCTGGAAAGTCTAGTTCTCACAGTAACCAGGTGTGTAACTTCACACTTATCTCGGGTTAGATATTATACCGTAAGTATTGGGATAAAATCGTAAAGATGGCAAAATCGAAAAAATTAACACTTTTGTGTAAATGCATGAGAACAGTTAAAGTCGTAAAATTTACAAAAATACCCTCAATGAGTTAATTGGTAAATAGTAAATTTTATGCCTCATGTGAAAAATGGGCCGAAAAACTACTAGATCGATAAATGGGCCAAAAAACTGCTAGATCGATAAATGGACCAAAAAACTGCTAGATCGATAAATGGGTATAACATCCTAGATTAGGGGTTATGCGTTTGTGCATAATTCATGAGTAGTAGGTTTTGGCAGTGTTTGGAAGTGAATTAAGGGTTTTTAAAATCCTAGGATGGAAGAGAAAACTTTGGACAATTATTGGTTTTTAAGTTAAAAACAAGAAGTGATGTGGAAAATTGGCAAGGGATGCCACCTAAGGTGCAAGGGTTATGGCAACAAGTGAAGTACTTTGAGGAAGAGGTTGAATCCCATTGTGTGCATTTTGCTTAATAGCATGTTCTTGTGATATGTGGTGTGCATTTTAGAACCTTGAAATGTATGGAAATGTAAGGAAATGTATGGAAATGTATGGAAATGTATGGAAATATAAGGAAATGTATGGAAATGTATGGAAATGTAAGGAAATGTATGGAAATGTAAGGAAATGTAGGAAATGTAAGGAAATGTAGGAAATGTCCTGAAATGTAAGAAATGATTTAGAAATGTTAAGTTTCAAAAGAGGAAAGTGAACATTTTGGAAACTTGGAAATGTTAAGTTAAAAGAGGAAAGTGAACATTTTGGAAATGCTAAGTTAAAAGAGGAAAGTGAACATTTATGGAAACTGGAAAATGATTTAGAAATGATTCAAAAGAGGAAAGTGAACATTTATGGAAACTAGGAAAATGATTTAGAAATGATTCAAAAGAGGAAAGTGAACATTTCGAAACTAGGAAATGTAAGGAAATGTCAAGTTTAAAGAGCCAAATGAAAATTTTGGAAACTTAGAAATGACTTAGAAATGTCGAGTTTTAAAGTTTAAAGAGGAAATTAAGGCAAGGTGGCCTTAAGAGAAAAAGTATGTGAAATTTGACACACAAACAGGCTTGGAAAAGTGGCCTGAAGATGCCACTTAGGGCCTATGGAAATGGCGCCACATGCAAGTGTATTTGGGCTAGGGATCGAGTCACTTAGGAAGCAAACAAAAGAAGTTTTATTTTTGCTTCTAGAAGCATAGAGGTGGACGGCACAAGGCTTGCAAAAGAGGAGTTTCATTCTCTTCTAAATTGACTAATTAAGGGATAAATAATGGATTTATTTTAGATTATTTTCAAGAGATAAATGAGGAATTATTCTTTAATTAGGAAAATAAGGAGAAGTGATGGCCAAGTAAGGGACTTTGAGTTTAATAATTTCGCTAAGTAAGGATAGTTCATTGAATTATCTTTTATTTTAGGTGATAATTAAAGAGATAAAGCTATCAAAATAGAAGAGTGATGGCCAAGTAAGGGATTCTAAGTTAGTAATTTTGGCTATAAAAGGAAAAGAGAGGCCATTCTGCATTATTTTCTATTCTTTGAAAGCCTCTGAATTCTCTTCACTAAATATTCTTCTTCTTTTATTTTTGCCAAGCCGAAATACCTTGTGTTCTAGCCGAATCCTCCATCTTTATTCTTCCTTCTCTTTTCTTTCTAATCCCTCCAAAAGCCAAAAGTTGTGAGATCATCATCTAGCCATAACCGAATCTCTGAAGGTTGAAGTGAAGGTGCAATCAATTTCTTCAAGTAAGGATAAGATCTCATTCGGTTTCATCCTTTTTCTTTTAAGATTTGCCGAAATCTAGGACTAACCCCATTAATATCTTGTTGTCGAAACTTTGAAGAGATCTTTTCGGGATTTGTATAAGTCAACTACAAGAAGTAGAAGTTCTTTTCCCGAAGGTACACCATAGGCCGCGTGTTCCCTAGTTATTCGGTGAATTTCGGGATTTAAAATCCACAAGGTAAGCACATAGGTATGTTCGGCCAAGGCCTATTTTGGATATCTAGATCTATTTCATAATTGTTGAAAAGTCGAAACTAACCTATGTAGAGATCCAGTGTTTGGCCGAATACAAGGAGAAGAATAACAAAGTTTTCGGGATTTGAGTAATAAGCAAATCGATATTAAGGTAAGTTTTAGTACACAAATCCTACTAGGATTTGGTTTTATGGCCGAATGAGTTTTTCATTAAATATTTAATATGGGCCGAATGTAGGGAGTTAAAGATCTAAGATCGGAATTCGGGATTTCAAGTGAAATCGTTAAGCGAATCAGGTGTGTACCCTACCCTAAGTTTTAATATGTTCATGGCTATGTTTTAAATTAAATGTGTATGTTTATAAGAATGTGATTATGGCTAAGGTACCATAATATGTTCATGGCTATGTTTTAAATTAAATGTTTATGTTTATAAGAATGTGAATATGGCTAAGGTACCATACTATGGTACAAAGTACTAAGGTACGTTTCCTACTCCTACTAGGAATATGAATATATGTTATTTTTAACATGTGAAAAGTGATAAGAATGTGAATTAAGGCATGATTTTGCATATTGTGTATGAAATATGGGGCATATGGGTTATATGAAAAGGGAAGTGAATGTGGTGATCTAAGACCACAAACACGGTGACCTAAGACCGTGATATCTGAATGTGGTGACCTAAGACCACAAGAATCTGAATGTGGTGACCTAAGACCACGTAAATCTGAACGTGGTGACCTAAGATCATGAATGCGGTGACCTAAGACCGCGATATAGAGTGTAGCGGAAGGAGGGTTGACTTAGTAGTCCCCACGGTGTGCAGGATGGTACGGGTGGTGTGTAGCGGATGGCATATAGGTTTGGGTTCGGGTTGCATCATATTGTTTAAATGCTTTATGAACATGTATGACACTTGTATGCCTAAAATATTAAATTTTAGTGTTGGTTACACATTGAGTCATTGACTCACCCGTTGTGGCATTACTTTTCAGGTGACAACCAGTGATGGACCGGGCCAGCAGATGCTTAGTGGAGGCCATGTGAAGTTTAGTTTTCTTTTATTTGGACTATTTTACTTTAAGTATTTAGAATTTAAATTTTGGGAATTATTTGATGTAATAAGGCCTTAGCGAACTATTTTATTCTGTTTTTATTTATTAAGCTTACAAACTTTTATTTATTAAAAGATTAAGTAAATTTATTTTTAAACAAAGCCTAAACATTTTGTCACCTAAAGTAAAGGATTTTAATAATGAAATAAACTTGTTATCAACTCAAGCCCAACCCAAAACGATCTTTCTTCCAAATCACACAAGTTTTTCCTAAGTAATAAAAGAATTTGAAACGATTACACAGGGAACATACAGATCTAGTCAAGGCTCGTGGGCCAGTTTGGGGTGTTTCAATTTGATATCGAGCCCGCTTTTAAACTCGGCCTTGGGTTTAAGGGTTTAAGTAAGCCCAAAAGGAATTTTTGAAAAATTTTCGGGTTTTTCAGGATGGCCCACTAAGTCTCAACCAAGTCCACCTGTAAGTACTCCAATCCATTGTGTGATTCATATTATGACTTGTAGAAGGGTAGAAATGGAATGGAACGTAGATTAGCATGATAAGCACTTGAACTCTAGGACTAGTATACCCCAACAAAACATAAGACTTAAATGCCTAACTAAACAAACACGTGATTGAGTCACGAGTTAGGGTGTGGCAACCATGGCACGCATGTCTAGGATTGGTTTGGTGGGAGCTTGGTATTTAAGCAATCCATGTGACTCACCTCCTCTCCACTTGAATCCTACAGTGCGTAGCCTCGGTTCACCCTAACCAAGAGGACTTACACACTGCTAAACCCCTAACTAAAACCCGAAAGGGACTAGCCAGTATTTTATGGAAACCCTAGTTTTAAAATTTTAAATTACCCTCTTGATTTGAAAAGATTATTTTATAAATTTTCCTGAAATATTTCGATTTACAAATTTACAAAATGCCCTCGTGGTAAAATTACAAAATGCCTTGGATTATGAAAATTTTAAATACCCACAATTCTTATCAAAATTTCATTACTTTATAAAATGATCAAAACCCTAATTTACAAAATATCATAATACCTTGATTATGGGAAGAAAAAAATTTTACTGAAATTACCCCTAACACTCAAATTACCAAAATACCCCGAGTTACAAAATTACCGAATGACCCCCGATCTTCAAAAATTTCGCAACAACACCGATTTGGAAAATAAATTTCTAAACAACCTTCAAGTTTTGTAAATTCCAAAATATCCTTGATTTATTAAGATTTATAAATTTACCACGGTTTATTCTTTGAAATACCCTGTAATTTCAAAATTTCAAATACCCCAAGATTTCAAAAAATTACCAAAATACACTTATTGACAACATCACCAAGGAACCTTGTTTCGATAAATTGCGAAAAAATACCTCAGAGGATAAATTACGAAAAAACCCACGGTAGTGGAAAAACAACAACAATGAAAACTACAACATTTTCTCGAATGAACGAAAGTTCATAATTGATTGATGGATGTATGAATGTAAAGACTGTGTGCATGTATGAATACGAAAGAACCACTTCTAAAAATTCTTTCCATAAAACTTCTTCGCGGTTAATTAGTGAAACAAAATTTTTTTTAATACATAAAACTTCTTAATCAGATTAAATCACGACGTTAGAAATGAGTTCTAAGGGACGTGAACTTAGAGATTGTGCCTGGAAAGTTTGATGGTTCTATTAAGATCGAGTCTTGTGAAGTAAGCATAGTGCGATGAGAAGGATTGTCGATTGTTAGTAAGTAATTTCAAGGATGAAATTATTTTAAGGAGGGTAGAACTATAACATCCTAGATTAGGGGTTATGCGTTTGTGCATAATTCATGAGTAGTAGGTTTTGGCAGTGTTTGGAAGTGAATTAAGGGTTTTTAAAATCCTAGGATGGAAGAGAAAACTTTAGACAATTATTGGTTTTAAGTTAAAAACAAGAAGTGATGTGGAAAAGTGGCAAGGGACGCCACCTAAGGTGCAAGGGTTATGGCAACAAGTGAAGTACTTTGAGGGAAGAGGTTCGAATCCCATTGTGTGCATTTTTGCTTAATAGCATGTTTACTGTGATATGTGGTGTGCATTTTTAGAACCTTGGAAATGTATGGAAATGTATAGAAATGTATGGAAATGTAAGGAAATGTATGGAAATGTATGGAAATGTATGGAAATATAAGGAAATGTATGGAAATGTATGGAAATGTAAGGAAATGTATGGAAATGTAAGGAAATGTAGGGAAATGTAAGGAAATGTAGGGAAATGTCCTGGAAATGTAAGAAATGATTTAGAAATGTTAAGTTTCAAAAAGAGGAAAGTGAACATTTTGGAAACTTGGAAATGTTAAGTTAAAAGAGGAAAGTGAACATTTTGGAAATGCTAAGTTAAAAAGAGGAAAGTGAACATTTATGGAAACTAGGAAAATGATTTAGAAATGATTCAAAAGAGGAAAGTGAACATTTATGGAAACTAGGAAAATGATTTAGAAATGATTCAAAAGAGGAAAGTTTTCGAAACTAGGAAATGTAATGAAATGTCAAGTTTAAAGAGCCAAACGAAAATTTTTGGAAACTTAGAAATGACTTAGAAATGTCGAGTTTTACAGTTTAAAATAGGAAATTAAGGCAAGGTGGCCTTAAGAGAAAAAGTATGTGAAATTTGACACACAAACAGGCTTGGAAAAGTGGCCTGAAGATGCCACTTAGGGCCTCTGGAAATGGCGCCACATGCAAGTGTATTTGGGCCAGGGATCGTGTCACTTAGGAAGCAAATAAAAGAAGTTTTATTTTTGCTTCTAGAAGCACAGAGGTGGACGGTACAAGGCTTGCAAAAGAGGAGTTTCATTCTCTTTTAAATTCGGCTAATTAGGGGATAAATAATGGATTTATTTTAGATTATTTTCAAGAGATAAATGAGGAATTATTCTTTAATTAGGAAAATAAGGGAGAAGTGATGGCCAAGTAAGGGACTTTGAGTTTAATAATTTCGGCTAAATAAGGATAGTTACTAAATTATCTTTTATTTTAGGTGATAATTAAAGAGATAAAGCTATCAAAATAGAAGAGTGATGGCCAAGTAAGAGATTCTAAGTTAGTAATTTCGGCTATAAAAGGAAAAGAGAGGCCATTCGCATTATTTTCATTCTTTGAAAGCCTCTCTCAATTCTCTTGACCAAATCTTCTTCTTCTTTTATTTTTGCTGTCGAAATACCTTGTGTTCTAGCCGAATCCTCCATCTTTATTCTTCCTTCTCTTTCTTTCTAATCCTCCAAAAGCGAAAGTTGTAAGATCATCATCTAGCCATAACCGAATCTCTCAAGGTTGAAGTGAAGGTGCAATCGATTTCTTCAAGTAAGGATAAGATCTCATTCGGTTTCATCCTTTTCTTTTAAGATTTGTCAAATCTAGGACTAACCCCATTAATATCTTGTTGCTAAAATTTTGAAGAGATCTTTTCGGATTTGTTTAAGTCAACTACAAGAAGGAGAAGTTCTTTTCCCGAAGGTACACCATAGACCGCGTGTTCCCTAGTTATTCAGTGAATTTCGGGATTTAAAATCCACAAGGTAAGCACATAGGTATGTTCGGCCAAGGCCTATTTTTGATATCTAGATCTATTTCATAATTGTTGAAAAGCCGAAACTAACCTATGTAGAGATCTAGTGTTTGGCCGAATACAAGGAGAAGAATAACAAAGTTTTCGGGATTTGAGTAATAAGCAAATCGATATTAAGGTAAGTTTTAGTACACAAATCCTACTAGGATTTGGTTTTTTGGCCGAATGAGTTTTTCATTAAATATTTAATATGGGCTGAATGTAGGGAGTTAAAGATCTAAGATCGGAATTCGGGATTTCAAGTGAAATCGTTAAGTTTAATCAGTGTGTACCCTACCCTAAGTTTTAATATGTTCATGGCTATGTTTTAAATTAAATGTGTATGTTTATAAGAATGTGAATATGGCTAAGGTACCATAATATGTTCATGGCTATGTTTTAAATTAAATGTGTATGTTTATAAGAATGTGAATATGGCTAAGGTACCATACTATGGTACAAAGTACTAAGGTACGTTTCCTACTCCTACTAGGAATATGAATATATGTTATTTTAACATGTGAAAAGTGATAAGAATGTGAATTAAGGCATGATTTTGCATATTGTGTATGAAATATGGGGCATATGGGTTATATGAAAAGGGAAGTGAATGTGGTGACCTAAGACCACAAACACGGTGACCTAAGACCGTGATATCTGAATATGGTGACCTAAGACCACGAGAATGAATGTGGTGACCTAAGACCACAAAAATTTGAACGTGGTGACCTAAGACCACGAATGCGGTGACCTAAGACCGTGATATGGAGTGTAGCGGAAGGAGGGTTGACTTAGTAGTCCCACGGTGTGTGTGATGGTACGGGTGGTGTGTAGCGGATGGCATATAGGTTTGGGTTCGGGTTGCATCATATTGTTTAAATGCTTTATGAACATGTATGACACTTGTATGCCTCGAAATATTAAATTTTAGTGTTGGTTACACATTGAGTCTCATTGACTCACCTATTGTGGGATTACTTTTCGTGTGACGACCGGTGATGGACCGGCCGTGCAGATGCTTAGTGGAGGCCATGTGATGTTTAGTTTTCTTTTATTTGGACTATTTTACTTTAAGTATTTAGAATTTAAATTTTGAGAATTATTTGATGTAATAAGGCCTTAGTAGAACTATTTTATTCTTTTTATTTATTAAGCTTACAAACTTTTATTTATTAAAAGATTAAGTAAATTTATTTTTAAACAAAGCCTAAACGTTTTGTCACCTAAAGTAAAGGATTTTAATAATGAAATAAACTTGTTATCAACTCAAGCCCAACCCAAAACGATCTTTCTTCCAAATCACACACGTTTTTCCTAAGTAACAAAAGAATTTGAAACGGTTTACACCGGGGAACATACCAGATCCAGTCAAGGCTCGTGGGCCGGGTTTGTGGTGTTTCAATGGGCCGAAAAATTTCTAGATC
Organism: Gossypium rotundifolium; assembly: GCA_025506655.1. Classification (NCBI taxonomy): domain Eukaryota; kingdom Viridiplantae; phylum Streptophyta; class Magnoliopsida; order Malvales; family Malvaceae; genus Gossypium; species Gossypium rotundifolium. The sequence continues at coordinate 52,027,691 of CP106734.1, forward strand.
GATAAATGAGCTGAAAAACTGCTAGATCGATAAATGGGTCGAAAAAACTGCTAGATCAATAAATGGGCCAAAAAACTACTAGATCGATATATGGGCCAAAGTCTGCTAGATCGTTAAATGGGCTAAAATGCTAATTTGTCTTATGAGCCAAAATGAAAATTTGAATTTTTGGACTCACATATATTTTGGGCTTTTGTTAAATGGCTTAATGCCTCTAGTTCGGTGACTTTGTCACAATCTAGTTCGGTGGTGCACCACAATATTATTTAAAATGGCTTTATGCCTACAATTGGTGTGTTGGCGGGGTGGGTTGACTTGGTCCCCACAAGTGTGTTGGTTGGTACGGGTGGTGTGTAGCGGATGGAAATTAGGTTTGGTTGGGAATTTCATTTTACATGCATATTATTTATTTTATTGTTAAATCCATAAATGGGCTCAAGCCCAAAATAATGTCTTGATGATCCGCCCAATGAATATGGTAAGTGAGTTATACGAGTTCGAGTAACTCACTGCTTAATTATCCATCTCGTAATGGCAATTGATTTAAGGCTTGGGCGAGGATGACTTCGTGGAAGCCATACTTGAACATGGGTTTTATAAACTATGAACTTTTATTAAGTGAATTCTTTTAATTACTATTTTGGGTATGATGTAATAAGGCCTTTATTAATATTTTATGAATTTTTATGTGTGGATGGATTTAATTTTGTTTTAGTCATTTAATATGGGCTTATGTTAATTCTATAATGTTTCCTTAAAAATTTTGTTTTAAAACATATAAGATTCTTTAAATATTCTTGTTTTTTCAAATTCTTTTGAACTCTTTTAAAATTACTTTAAGGTTTTTGACAATTAAAATACTAAATGATAAGATTTCAAACTAGTATTTCTTTATTCATCGATCTTAAATCAATTTCTTGATTTTTTTACTAAACTTCACTTTCAAAAGGTTTTGTAGAACTATTTTACCTAAATCATTAGAGAATTAAATGGATGTTCGATTTGTGTGACAAACCAAATCTCGTCCTAACGTATAGACCTGGTTTGGGGTGTTACATCTCACCTTGCAAGTGACCTAAATAACACCACCTTTTTCACCCTTTATCTGCCACATTATCCATATTATCCAAGTCAGTAAATCCCTCCTAATTTTAAGCCTTGTTGCCATCCAACCTTACCCACCTAAATGCCGAAAATTAATTAAATTAAAATTAAAGAATTGGGCTCCATGAAACTCGAATTTGGGCCTCCTACTCCCTGTTTTGGCGTCACCTCCTTGTTCCCTAAGTGGCGCTACTGACCACTGGGCCACAAGCCCATTTTGATATTTTAAACACAGGTACTACCTTTTAAGTCCAATAATGCCCAAATAGATAATTTTAATCAAGGCCTCTACTTAAGCCTGAGCCCAATTTGGACCCCTAACACTTAAATTAACTCATTACATATATTCACCCATTAAACGCATAGGCCCAAAAATTTAGGATGTTACAGTTCTACCCCCTTAAAGAAATTTCGTCCTCAAAATTTCCAACTAACTAGTAATCATACTACCTAAGTCTCACCACTATGCTTTCGCTGCGCACTCCAATTCTAAAGACAAAATAAATACTTCTGCCCCATTGTTTCTAAGTCGCTCCAACATAGATTTCCGGGCTCCTGTGCCCATACCAGCCTCAGCAACCCTTTCTAACACCCTCAGCATCGCCTGAGACACCACATCATCTCCGCCCGGCTGGTCTTGAAATTCCACCTCTGCAGCTGGTGGAACTAGTATCTCGTTCCCAGATCCATGGCCAGATCCCACTGGTTCTAACACAGTCATCCTACCCCTACCGCGACCACGCGGCGGACATCCTCGACCCCTTGTGCTCATTCTTTCGATTGGCATTTATTTGATTAAAATTTTATGAAGTATTAGCTCTTTTCACTGATTATCCACGAGCAATTTTATGAGAAGTCATTTCGATAGTGATTCTTTCGAATTCAAATTTATGCCTACAAGTTTCAGTCTCAAGTCTATTCCTTCTAGTTCTGAAGCTACCAATCACATACAAGCAACGTCCATGACCTACATTCCAAACATAGGGGTATTTTCGTCATTTCACTACCCAGGGGTATTTTCATAATTTTATCCTCCATGGGTATTTTTGTAATTTTCCAAAATAGGGTATCTTGATAATTTTTTGAAATAAGGGTATTTTGGTAATTTTACAATTCGAGGGTATTTCAGTAATTTTTTTAAATCGGGGTGTTTCGGTAATTTTTCAAACTGGGGTATTTCGATAATTTTGTAAATCAAGGGTAAGTTGGTTATTTTTGTCAAATTAAGGGTAATTTGGTCATTTTTACAAATCAAGGGTAATTTGGTCATTTTTACAAATCAGGGGTAATTTTTGGAAATTTTTAAAACTAGGGGTTATTTTGGTCATTCTGCAAATTAAGGTGGCTGTTCCCTTTCGGGTTTAAATTATAAAGTTTGGCCCGTCACCAAGTCCTCATGGCTAAGGTGAATAGTCACTACGCACCAGGTAGGATTCCAACGAAGAGGAGGTGAGTCACTAGAACTGCTTAAGTACCAAGCTCTCCCTGGATCCAATCATAGACATGCGTATGCCTGTTACTACACCCTAACTCGGTGACTTATTCCCGGGTTTGTTTAATTAGGGAAGCTAAGTCTTATGAAGTGTAAAGATTTGTTTAAGCTATGCCTAAAGTCCATCAAATTCTAATTAAAATAATCTATGTCCCATAAAGCCCATCAAGCCCACATGTATATGACACACAATGGTTCGGAATACTTACCTGGCGGACTTGACCAGAGGCGCAGGTGCCATGCCGAGCTAACAGACCTGTGTCATTTATAAAAATACATTTCAAAACCCATCTTTAGAAAACATTTTGAGCCCAAAACCCCAAAGCCAAGTTTTGAACCGGGCTCTGATACCAGTCTGTAACACCCCAAACCTGGCCCAAACACCACGACCGGATCTGGTATATCACTAAGAAAAGTTAATAAAACATGTCGCATTTTCGGAAAATATTTTCCTTGAGTTTAACCTTTTATTCGGGAAAATTTAATAAGTTGATAATTTAGATAAGCTATAAATTCTATGAGATGTTCTTAGGAATTAAAAATCGAAACTTAAATACATGCCTTAGAAAGAGAAAAAAATGTAAACTTAAAATGTCTGATAGTAATAATAAAAGCCCAAAAATTAAAACTGAAATGAAATATAAAGCTAACGGCCCGTGGCCTTATTACAATGAAATTTAAAACCCATTAAATAAAAATATAAAATAATAAACTAAATTTTTTTTTTGTCAATCCAAATGTTCTTTTGCATGGCCACCTTGTGCTCCTCTCTAGCACTCGGTCCGATGCACTAGGTGTTACCGAAAATGTTTAATAATAGGTTGAGTCATGAGACTCAATGTGCAACCTCGTGCACCATCGATTGGGCCTTAGCCCCACGTAACGTAATAACATATTATCATGCAATAGAAATTATGCAAAGCCCAACCCAATCCTAGGTTTCCATCCGCTACACACCACCCTTACCTACCAATCACACTATTGGGGATTTCTACAATCAACCCACACCGCTACACACCATCGATGGCAATCATGCTGCTCATCATCAAATCATGGCAAAAAGCCACTACAACAGATCATGGCAAAAGCCACTACAACAGATCATGGCATAAGCCATTACAACAGATCATGGCATAAGCCACTATAATAGAACACTTCCCCTTTCATCAAACCCAACCCCGTGCAATCACAGCAATCGGCATACTTATAAAACATATCATCTTAACAGAAACATTCATTGAAGAATGACAGAGATAACTAACCTAGTGATTCGCTTTTACCCTCCTCGGGTTTCCAACATTATGCCAGGGTTTCGACATTTAATAGAATATTACAGATTTATATACATGCATCCTAACAGACAATCTAATGGTGTGAAAAGTTACACACCTGGTAAATACATAGGACTACTCTCTATGTCGATACCCTTGCTAACCAAATCTACAATCTTGCTCAAAAGCTGAAAAAAATGCGAAGATAAAGCCTCTCCTATATTCGGCCAAAGTTAGTGGTTTACTTGATTTATACATTAAAATAAAACAAATCCCATTACCTAAATCGATTAGATCCCGAAAGTAGGATGATTCGTGTGCTATCGATTTGGAAACCTAAGCGAGTGGATTTCCTTCAAATCCGAAATACCGTAAATGAGAGAAAACACGAGATTAGCCAACTATTTAGCCATTCACTAGTGCCTCCAAAAGTCGAAAAAGGATTGTAAGAAAACTCAAATCGATACTTACCTCTGTAGAAGATTTCACCATCCCTTGTAGAATGATTTGGCAATCATAGAAAGATCGAAGCGTAGAAGAGTAGAGATCTAGGAGTTTCGTCTCTTTAAGAAAATCCCAAAAAGATGAATTAGATGTGTTTTTCAGCTTTTTAAAAGAATTGAATAGGGTTTTGGTTTTGGCTTAGGAAAGTAAACAAAAGAGAGCCTTAGAAATTTCAGCTAGGAAGTAATTTCGACAAAAGAAGAAAAAGAAAAGAAGTTTCAACAATAGAGAAAAACTAAAAGAAAGTTCTCGGAGAAACTAATGAAATTTCGGCACAGAGAATGAGAGAAAAGAGTAGGGTTCAAATGCCGAAATTAAAGAGATTGTAACATCCTGAAAAGGGCCTATGCATTTTGGCCAAATTGTATAAAAAGACATGTTTTATATGTTTTGAATAAATTCTGAATATTTTTAGAAACCTGAGAATGTATGGAAATGTTACGTTGAAAATAGGAAAGTGACCATTTTTGGAAACCTAAGTAAATTAGGAAAGTGAACATTTTGGAAACCTAAGCTAAAAGAGGAAGGTAAGCATTTTGGAAACTAAGCTAAAAGTGGAAAGTAAACATTTTGGAAACTAAGCCAAAAGAGGAAAGTAAACATTTTGGAAACTAAGCTAAAAGAAGAAACTAAACATTTTGGAAACACGGAAATGTCAAGTTACAGAGCAGCTGAAATTTTTGGAAACTTAAAATGACCCCAAATGTCGAATTTTAAAGTTCAAAGGGAACTTAGGGCTAGTGACCCTAAAATATAAAAGTACGTGAAATTTGACCCATTAACGGACTTGGAAAAGTGGCTCAAGATGCCACTTAAGGCCTCGTGAAATGGCCCACATGCGAGGTGTTGGGCCCGAGTTCGAGTCACATAAGAAGCAAATAAAAGAAGTTTTATTTTGTTTCCATAAGAAGAGAGTTGACGGCACAAAGGATCTTGAAAGGGAGTTTTAATTCCTTTGGAATTTTCGCTAATTAGGAGATTTGATGGAATTTAATATTTGATAAAATTAAAATTTATCACATAGGAAGAATTGGCCGATTGAGGACTCTAAGGCTAGAAGTTTCGGCCAAAGAGGGGAAGTAAAGGGCCATTCTTCATTCTTTTCTCTTCAAGGGAAACCCCTGCTGAAAATACTCTAGCAAATTAGCAGCAATCTTTTCTCCTCTCTTTAGCCGAATTCCCTCTGTTAAAACTTTCTCCTTCTCTTTTCTTTTCTTTTCTTTTCTTCTACTATTCCTTCACAAAAGCTGAAACTTTGTGATCCATAAAAGTGCCATAGCTGAATAGTATAAAGGATCATCCGGGATTTGAAAATGAGGTAAGTACATCTATGTACATTCGGCCAAAAAGGTCTCTTCCATACTTGAATGATAGATCAGATCTAACATGTGATTTTGGCAGGGACCTAAACTAAAAGATCAATTTCGGGATTTGAGAACTCCAAGGTAAGTGTGTTCATATATTCAACCAAGGCCAATCTTAAGCATTTAGATCAAAAGTGATCAAAAATTTATTGATTCAAGGATTTAGGTTTTGGCCGAATACAAGGAAGAGAAAAGTGAAGTTTTCGGGATTTAAAATCCATAAGGTAAACACATATAAGTATTCGACCAAGGCTTGTATGATTACATAGATCGGTTCTTTAATTATTAAAAAGCTAAAAACTAACCCATATTGAGATTCAGGGTTGGCCGAATATCAGGTGAAGGAAAACCAAGTTTTCGGGATTTGAATAATCATCAAATCGGCATCAAAGGTAAGTCTTTTTACAAATCCTACTAGGATTTGGATATCATAGCCAAATAGAATTTATGCTAAGTAATAAATGATGAATCAAATATAGGGACTAAGGATCTAAACATTAGATCTAGCTTTTCGGAATCTCAAGGAATCGCTAAACAAATCAGGTGTGTACCCCACACTAATCTTAATAGATTTATGGCTTAAATGTGATATATATATATGTTAATATGAAAGTGTAAGAATGTGGCTAAAGTACCATGTTATGGTACAAAGTACTCAGGTACGTTTTCCTACTCCTATTAGGATTTTGAAATATGTTATATTTAACATGTGAAAAGTGATGTGAAAGTGAAATTAAATATGATATGCATGATATGTATAATTTGGGGCATTCGGGTTATTTGAGAAAGGGGAAGTGAATGTGATGACTTGGTCTCACTAAGTGAAACGTGATGACTTGTCTCACTAAGAATATGTGATGACTTGGTCTCACTAAGTGAATGTGGTAACCGGTTACATTATCTAAATGTGGTGTCTCATGACACAAATATCAGTGGCTATGCCACAATATTTTAAGTGGGCGATGAGCACGCCGACCGCAATGACGCCTTCGATGGTGTGTAGCGGATGGAGGGTTGACTTAGTAGTCCCCACGGTGTGCGAGGTTGGTACGGTGGAGTGTAGCGGATGGCATATAGGTTTGGGTTCTGGTTTGCATCATTACCTTGAATTTTATATGAATATGATATGTATGGTGTGCCTATTTCTATTATGTTTTGGTGTTGGTTACACATTGAGTCTATCGACTCACCCGTTGTGGGAATATGTTTCTGTGATGAGCAAGAATGGACCGAGACGGCAAAACTTGTGGTGGCCATGTTCACTTTGAAGTTTAATTTAATTTGAATCTTTATTTTATTTTAAATCTTGTATAATTTTATTTTGGGTTTCGTTTTATGTAATAAGGCCATCGTGACGATTTTTATTTACGCTTTAATTAATATGTTATGAATTTAGGGCTTTATAAAGAATAAGCCCATTTAATTTAAAATAAGTTTAAACATTTTGTTACCTGAAACAAACGGGTTTTTGATATAAAATAAATTTGTTTTCAACTCGAGCCCAACCCACAACAAACTATCTTCCAAAACACACAGTTTTCAAAGTACTCGAATGAATTTGAACTGGGTTACTTCGAGGAACATACTAGATCCGGTCCATTCTCGGGCCGGGTGTGGGGTGTTTCAATTTAGTATCAGAGCCCAATTTTAAACTCTCAGCCTGTGGCCTAAGGCCCAAAACATTTTTCAAAAAACCCAAAAGAGTTTTATGGAAATATTTCTGAAAATGGACAGGTATGATGACATGGTCCCCAAGTCTCTGACCCGTAGTCCACCAGGTAAGTACCTCTATCTATCTGTGTGATTATGTGAATTATAGAAGGGTAGAAAGGGAATGGAACGTAGAATAGCATGATAGGAACTTGAACCCTAGGATTAGTGTACTCAAACACAAATACATAAGACCTAATACACTAAACAAACCTATGGCTAAGTCAGACAAGTTAGGGTGTGGCAACCATGGTACGCATGTCTAGGATTGGATCCTGAAGAGCTTGGTATTTAAGCAGTCCTAGTGACTCACCTCCTCTTCATAGGAATCCTACCAGTGCGTAGCTTCGATTCACCCTAACCTGAGGACTTAGTGGGTGTGGCAACCTCAGACGCATGTTCAGGAATGGTTTCAATGGGAGCTTGGTACTTAAGCGGTCGCGTGACTCACCTCCTCTCCACTCGAATCCTGCACAGTGCGTAGCTTTGGTTTGCCTCGACCAACGAGGCTCGGTCATAGGCTAAACCCAATAACTAAAACCCGAAAGGGATCTAGCCATTTTTTTTAGAACCCTAATATAAAAAAAAATTCTCAAAATCATATGTTCTCTCTTTAATTCACAAAAATTATTTCTTTTTACACAAATTTTCGAAAAAAATTTTCGATTTACAAAAATACCCCTAGTGGTAAAAAATTACAAAAATACCCTTGGTTTATAAAATGCCCAACTACTCAACAGTTTTGCCAAAATATCATTATCTCATAAATGTTCAAAAACCCTAATTTGCAAACTATCAGAAAAAATATATACCTTGATTTATGGAAAATTACAAAATTGCCCCTAACTTACTAAAAATTACCAAAATGACCCTAACTTCCAAAATTTTTGCAACTTCATCGTTTTGGAAAAAATAAATTTCTCAAAAAGAACCCTCAAAATTTTACAACTTCTGAAATATTCCCGATTTATTAAAATTTTACAATTTACCCCGGTTTGTGGGAAAATTACCAAAATACCCCAAGATCCAAAAATTTTGAAATACCTTCAGATTTTAAAAAAATTCCAAAATACCCCGGGAACTTAAAAATACCAAAATACTTTGCGACAAAATCACCAAGGAACCTTATTTTGACAAATTACAAAAAACCCCTGTAGGACAAAATTACGAAAATACCCCCGAGTAGTGGAAAAACAGCAACAAATGAAAACCACAACATTTCTTTGAATGAACTAAGGTTCATAATTGTTTGATGGATGTATGAATGAATGAAAAGACTGTGTGCATACGAAAGAACCACTCCTAAACTCTTATTCATAAGATTTCTTCACGGGCAATCAAGTGAAACAAAAGTACTAACTCATAAAACTTCTTAATCAGATCTCGACGTTAGAAATGAGTTCTAGAGGACGCGGTCGTCAAGGACGTGGTAGAGGAAGAATAACTGTGTCAGAACCCTTTAGATCGGGCCAAAGGTCTGACAATGAGTTACCACCGCCACCACCACCCCCAGCTGTTAATGTAGAGCAAAGAAGCTCAAATGGGGATGATCTATGTCGCGGAGCTATGTTGCGAAGTTTTGGAAATGGTGGTGGGCGGATGGAAATACGGAGCTCAAAATCAGACCGAGTGACTCAAGTGCCAACGGAGTGAGGTTTTTCGTGGAGTGTCCAGATGGCACCCAAGATAAACTAAGTATTGGTTGGAAGCAACCGGCGTATTATGGATGAGCTCGACCGACCTCAAGAGAAGTTGAAAGGGATGGTGGCACTATTACGTGATGAAGCGTATCAATGGTGGTTAAGCTCGTCCGGATGGTGCCACTACCGAGGATCGACACAGGAGTATGCTAAGGGGCATATCGTAAAAAGTATGTCGCACACGCTATATTGATGAGCAGAGAAAGCTTTTCTAAGACTAGTTCAAGGAACAAGTCGGTAGTAGCATATGAGGTGAATTTCGAGGTTGCCGATATGCTCGAGAAGTAGTCATCGAATCGAATATGAACGCCAGGTCCGTTTGAGGAGGATTAAGGATGACCTAAGATTATTGATAGCTCCACATCGTGAACGGAGTTCTCGCGTTGGTTGAAAAGGCTAAGGTAGTGAGGAATCAAGGACTCGACTAGGTAGAACTCGACAGAATAGACCCAAGAGGGGTTATGGATCGTCGGAAATGTGTAGAAAAGGCCCAGGCGAGGGGTGAAGGGTCGCAAGTTGGTACCAGAGGCGATGATCGTCCTTGTGAGCATTGTGGAAAGAAGCATTTAGGTGAGTGTTGGAAAAGACGGAGGATGTTTTAAGTGTGGGTCCAAGGACCATATGCTCAAGGACCGTCCAAAGATATCGATGAAAAGCGACCAAGAACTCGTAATGTTAATCAGCCGATAGGGAGGACAACAAATTTCAACGAGGTCGAGGTTCGAATAACAGAGGTAATGGTGCTGGCAGAGGACGTGGCAGAGGTACTGCTAATACTAAGGCAAGGCAGCCGGGTTTGGTTTATGCGGTTCGTCGTAGGGAGGATGAAGACACGTCGGACGTCATAACCGGTACGTTCCTCATTCATGGCAAACCCTATTATGCTTTAATTGATGTGGGCTCGACCCATTCTTATGTTGCCTGTAGTGTAGTTGAAACACTAGGCCTAGACTCTGAACTTTCTGATAGGGAGATGATGGTAGTAAGCCCATTAGGCCAAACCATAGTGGTGAATAAGATCTTTCGAAATGTATCCCTAGAAATTTAGGGGGTGAGCTTTCGGGCCAACCTAATGGAGTTACCCTTCGGGGAATTTGACCTTATACTTGGTATGGTTTGGTTAGTAGAACACCGAGCTGTGTTGGATTGTGCGGCTAAACGAATGGAACTAAGGACCCCTGAGGATGAGGTGGTCATTATGATAGAAGAAAGAAGAAACTACTTGACTAATGTAGTTTGATTGCTTAAAATCGAAAGGATGGTTCAGTAAAGGGTGCGAGGCGTTCTTAGCCCTTGTAAGTGCGTTGGATGAAAAGGAGGAAGGTGTCAAAAGAGTTAGAACGGTAAGGGACTTTGAGGATGTGTTTCCAGAGGAATTACCAGGAATACCCCCAAATAGAGAAGTTGAATTTGGAATAGACTTACTACCAGGAACAGCACCTGTGTCAATCGCTCCATACCGAATGGCGCCAAAGGAGTTAGTGGAGCTCAAGGCTCAAATCCAAAAATTGTTGGATCGTGGGTTTATTCGACCCAGTGTGTCTCCGTAGGGAGCACCGATCCTGTTTGTGAAGAAGAAGGATGGAACTATGCGTATGTGTATAGACTATCGTCAATTGAATAAGCTGACCATCAAGAACAAGTATACCTTGCTTAGGATTGATGGCTTGTTCGACCAGCTGAAGGGAGCGGCAGTGTTCTCAAAGATCGACTTAAGGTCAAGATATCACCAGTTAAAAGTAAAGGAGGTGGATATCCATAAAACAGCTTTCAGAACAAGATACGGCCATTTTGAGTTTGTGGTAATGTCGTTTGGGTTGACAAATGCTCCAGCTGCATTCATGGATATGATGAACCGAGTGTTTCAACCTTACTTAGATAGGTTTGTTGTAGTGTTCATCGACGATATTTTGGTATATTCCAAGTCTGAAGAGGAGCATGATGAGCATCTCCGGATTGTGTTGCAAGTATTAAGGAGAAGAAGCTTTATGCCAAATTCAAACAAGTATGAATTTTGGCTTAGAAGTTGCTTTCTTAGGACACGTGGTGTCTACCGAGGAATAAGGGTGGATCCTAAGAAAATCAAGTCGTGTTGATTGGAAACCACCTAAGTCGGTGGCGAAATTGTAGTTTCTTAGGATTGGCGTGCTATTACGAAGGTTCGTGGAAGGATTTTCATCAATAGCCACGCCATTAACAAAATTGTTGAGGAAGGAAGTACCCTTTGTGTGGACGGACAAAATGGAGAGTTTTGAAAAACTTAAGAAGGTATTAACTAAGCTCCAATGTTGATTCAAATTTGAGGGTGAAAGGATTTTGTGTGTGTCGTGTGACGCTTCACATACGGGGTTAGGATGTGTTCTTATGTAAGATGGAAAAGTAGTCGCCACGCGTCTCGACGATTAAGGCCACATGAGGTGAACTACCCAACCCATGACTTGGAATTGGCGCAGTGGTCTTCGCTCTCAAGGTGTGGAGGCATTATCTTTATGGAGAAAGGTCGATGATTTACATGCACCACAAAAGTCTCAAGTACTGTTGACTCGTAAGGAGTTAAACTTGAGGCAACGAAGGTGGGTGGAATTATCGAAAGACTATGACTGCTCGATAGAATATCACCCTGCAAGGCGAATGTAGTAGCGGATGCCTTAAGTAGGAAGGTTGTGTCGGACCTAAGAGCAATGTTCACCCATCTAAGCTTGTATGAGGATGGAAGCCTGTTGGCTGAGTTGCAAGTCAAGCCAACGTGGTTGAAGGAGGTGAAAGAGGGACAGTTGGTTGATGAGGATTTAAGTGTTAAGTTACAAAAAGCACAGAACGGTGATTTGGAGGACTATGAGGTTAATGATGAAGGAGTATTGTGCTACAAAGGAAAAGTCTGTATGCCAAGGGACAAGGAGTTAAGACAGAGGATTCTTCAGGAAGCACATAGTAGCCCTTATGCTATGCATCCCGGAGGTATTAAGTTGTACAGAGATTTAAGAGAACAATTTTGGTGGCCTGATCTTAAACGAGAAGTTACGAAATTCATGGGAAAATGTCTGACGTGTCAGCAAGTTAAGGCTGAACACCAAGTTCCATCGGGATTGCTTCAGCCAATCCAGATTCCGCAGTGGAAGTGGGAAAGAATTACCATGGACTTCGTTAGTGGGTTTCCCCTTACGCCTACTAAGAAGGACTTGGTATGGGTAATAGTGGATCGGTTGACTAAATTCGCGCACTTTATCCCAGTAAGAGTTGATTATTCTCTTCCGAAATTAGCTAAGTTATATGTGGCAGAAATTGTGAGGCTACATGGAGTGCCGGTGTCAATTATTTCGGATAGAGACCCAAGATTCACATCTCGATTTTGGAGGGCACTTCACCAAGCTTTAGGCACCAAGTTGGATTTCACTATGGCTTTTCATCCACAATCAGACGGGCAGTCTGAACGGGTAATACAAGTGTTGGAGGATATGTTGAGAGGATGTGTGATGGATTTCTGAGGAAGTTGGGAGGATTACTTGCCTTTAGCAGAGTTCGCCTACAACAACAGTTATCAGGCTAGCATCCGAATGGCACCATATGAAGCATTGTACGGACGGAAGTGTTGTACTCCTACTTGTTGGACTGAGTTAGGAGAACATCAGGTTTTGGGGCCAGAGATGGTGGCAGAGATGGAAGAGAAGGTTGAGATAATTCGAGCACGATTAAAGGAAGCCTCTGATAGGCAGAAGTCTTATGCTGACCTCAAGCAGAAGGAAATAGAGTTTGAAGTGGGAGACCAAGTATTTCTAAAAGTCTCACCATGGAAGAAGGTGATGAGGTTTGGTCGGAAAGGAAAGTTAAGCCCAAGGTTTATAGGGCCCTATCAGTACTAAAGAGAGTGGGACCAATGGCATACCGCTAGAGTTGCCACCGAGTTGTAAAGAGATGCACGACGTGTTCCATGTGTCCATGCTACGTCGCACCGATCGGATCCCTCTCACGTAGTACCGGTTGAAGAAGTGGAGCTAAGGCCGGACTTAACCTACGAGGAACAAAATTGTTTGGAACATTAGGAAAGTGTTCGAGAAAATTGATTCCACTAGTCAAAGTGTTATGGTGCAATCATGGATAAGGAGGTAGAGGAGGCAATTCAACAAACAATACCTCAATTGTTTAGTTAGGAAAATTTCGAGGACGAAATTATTTTAAGGGGTAAGCGTAACATCCCGAAAGGGCCTATGCATTTTGGCCAAATTGTATGAAAAGACATGTTTTATATGTTTTGAATAATTTGAATATTTTTGGAAACACGAGAATATATGGAAATGTTACGTTGAAAATAGGAAAGTGACCATTTTGGAAACCTAAGTAAATTAGAAAAGTGAACATTTTGGAAACGTAAGAAAGGTAAACTGGAAAAAGAGGAAGGTAAACATTTTGGAAACTAAGCCAAAAGAGGAAAGTAAACATTTTGGAAACTAAGCTAAAAGAGGAAACTAAACATTTTGGAAACACCGGAAATGTCAAGTTACAGAGTCACATGAAATTTTTGGAAACTTAAAAATGACCCGAAATGTCAAATTTTAAAGTTCAAAGGGGAACTTAGGGCCAGGTGACCCTAAAATATAAAGTACGTGAAATTTGACCCATTAACGGACTTGGAAAAATGGCCTGAAGATGCCACTTAAGGCCTCAGGAAATGGCCCACATGCGAGGGTGTTGGGCCTGAGTTTGAGTCACATAAGAAGCAAATAAAAGAAGTTTTATTTTGCTTCCATAAGAAGAGAGTTGGACGGCACAAAGGATCTTGAAAGGGGAGTTTTAATTTCTTTGGAATTTTCGGCTAATTAGGAGATTTGATGGAATTTAATATTTGATAAAATTAAAATTTATCACATAGGAAGAGTTGGCCGATTGAGGGACTCTAAGGCTAGAAGTTTCGGCCAAAGAGGGGGAGTAAAGGGCCATTCTTCATTCTTTTCTCTTCAAGGAAAACCCCTGCCGAAAATACTCTAGCAAATTAGCATCAATCTTTTCTCCTCTCTTTAGCCGAATTCTCTCTGTCAAAACTTTCTCCTTCTCTTTTCTTTTCTTTTCTTTTCTTCTACTATTCCTTCACAAAAGCCGAAACTTTGTGATCCATAAAAGTGCCATAGCCAAATAGTATAAAGGATCATCCGGGATTTGAAAACGAGGTAAGTACATCTATGTACATTCGGCCAAAAAGGTCTCTTCCATACTTGAATGATAGATCAGATCTAACATGTGATTTTGGCAGGGACATAAACTAAAAGATCAATTTAGGGATTTAAGAACTCCAAGGTAAGTGTGTTCATATATTCGGCCAAGGCCAATCTTAAGCATTTAGATCAAAAGTGATCAAAAATTTATCGATTCAAGCATTTAGGTTTTGGCCTAATTCAAGGAAGAGAAAAGTGAAGTTTTCGGGATTTAAAATCCATAAGGTAAACACCTATAAGTATTCGGAAAAGGCTTGTATGATTACATAGATCGGTTCTTTAATTATTAAAAAGCCGAAAACTAACCCATATTGAGATTCAGGGTTGGCCGAATATCAGGTGAAGGAAAACCAAGTTTTCGGGATTTGAATAATCATCAAATCGGCATCAAAGGTAAGTCTTTTTACAAATCCTACTAGGATTTGGATATCATAGCCAAATAGAATTTATGCTAAGTAATAAATGATGAATCAAATATAGGGACTAAGGATCTAAACATTAGATCTAGCTTTTCGGAATCTCAAGGAATCGCTAAACAAATCAGGTGTGTATCCCACATTAATCTTAATAGATTTATGGCTTAAATGTGATATATATATGTTAATATGAAAGTGTAAGAATGTGGCTAAAGTACCATGTTATGGTACAAAGTACTCAGGTACGTTTTCCTACTCCTACTAGGATTTCGAAATATGTTATATTTAACATGTGAAAAGTGATGTGAAAGTGAAATTAAATATGATATGCATGATATGTATAATTTGGGGCATTCGGGTTATTTGAGAAAGGGGAAGTGAATGTGATGACTTTGGTCTCACTAAGTGAAACGTGATGACTTCGGTCTCACTAAGAATATGTGATGACTTCGGTCTCACTAAGTGAATGTGGTAACTTCGGTTACATTATCTAAATGTGGTGTCTCATGACACAAATATCAGGTGGCTATGCCACAATATTTTAAGTGGGCGATGAGCACGCCGACCGCAAATGACGCCTTCGATGGTGTGTAGTGGATGGAGGTTGACTTAGTAGTCCCACGGTGTGCGAGGTTGGTACGGGTGGAGTGTAGCGGATGGCATATAGGTTTGGGTTCGGGTTTGCATCATTACCTTGAATTTTTATATGGATATGATATGTATGGTGTGCCTATTTCTATTATGTTTTGGTGTTGGTTACACATTGAGTCTATCGACTCACCCGCTAGGGAATATGTTTGGTGATGAGCGGTAATGGACCCAGACTGCAGAACTTGTGATGGCCATGATCACTTGAAGTTTAATTTAATTTGAATATTTATTTTATTTTAAGTATCGTATAATTTTACTTTGGGTTTTGTTTTATGTAATAAGGCCATCGTGACGATTTTTATTTCTGCTTTAATTACTATGTTATGAATTTAGGGCTTTATAAAGAATAAGCCCATTTAATTTAAAATAAGTTTAAACATTTTGTTACCTGAAACAAATGGGTTTTGATATAAAATAAATTTGTTTTCAACTCGAGCCCAACCCACAACAAACTATCTTCCAAAACACACAGTTTTCAAAGTACTCAAATGAATTTGAACCGGGTTACTTCGAGGAACATACCAGATCCGGTCCATTCTCGTGGGCTGGGTGTGGGGTGTTTCAGAGATTCCACCCCTATTTATAGTGAATTTTGGTACCCCCCTAGAGTTGGAAATTCGGCCACCACTGTGACCAGTAGATCAGATCCTAAGTTTTCTCCCCTTATCCTCATCTGACTACTTATCCACAGTGTCATGAATGACACTACCTCTTCCTTTCTTAATTAGCACATTATCTCTCTTATTATCACATTAAATAAATCCCTAAATTTCCTCACTTATCTCAACTTGCAAGTGACCTAAATAACACCACCTCTTTCACCCTTTATCTGCCACATTATCCATATTATCCAAGTCAGTAAATCCCTCTTAATTTTAAGCCTTGTTTCCATCCAACCTTACCCACCTAAATGCCAAAAATTAATTAAATTAAAATTAAAGAATTGGGCTCCATGAAACTCGAATTTGGGCCTCCTACTCCCTGGTTTGGCGTCACCTCCTTGTTCCCTAAGTGGCGCTACTGACCACTGGGCCACAAGCCCATTTTGATATTTCAAACACAGGTACTACCTTTATGGTCCAATAATGCCCAAACAGATAATTTTAATCAAGGCCTCTGCTTAAGCCTGAGCCCAATTTGGACCCCTAACACTTAAATTAACTCATTACACATATTCACCCATTAAACACATAGGCCCAAAAATTTAGGATGTTACAGAAAGGGAAGACTTTTATTGATGGAAAGAAGACTAAGAAAATAAGGTAAGGAGGAGAATAAGGAAAGAAATAAAGGAAAAGGTAAGGGAGGGAACATGTTGGCCGATTTTGTGGAAGGTGTTTGGGAAAGATTTTTTTTGGTCAACCTTGATCTTTTTTGTAAAGAGATGCACGATTTTGATAGGGAGAAAAGGGCAGCCAAAAGTCCTATAGACTTTTTGAAAGTTTAGGTGCATGAAAGGCTTGTTTCTTTTTAGCATTTTGTTGTTTTCTTTTCCAATTCTTTCCCTTTGCTTGCCGAAACTCTAAAGCCAAAATTGTGCATCTTTTTCCTTTGTATTGCCAAAACTTTCAAGCCACTTTGCTATTCTTTTCTTGTTTTCTCATCTTTCCTCTTATCTTTCTCTCTTCTTTCTTTAGTCGACCATTTTTGGAGGACAAATCTTCCTCGTTTCTTTCTCTCAAAGTAGCTAATCTTCTTGTTCATTTCTCTCCATAGCCGAACCTTTTAACCCTTAATCTCTTCTCCATTATTTCTTTTTCTTTCATGTTGACACTCTCTTCTTTGATCGAATCGGTAAGTGGTCTCTTTCTTCTCTTTTCATTTTTTTCTCCCTAGTCGAATGTGTGTCCATCACTATTCGATTGTTCTATTTTGTTTCCAAACCGAAATATCATTTTCTCTTACCCTCTCAAATCGTGATCATCTCTTCTTTTTGTAGCATTTTAGTGGATGGCTAAATATCATATCCTTGCCGATTCATCCCTAATCATAAGCCCAATTGGTGGCAATTGGATCTATTATTGTCAAGGTAAAGGATTTCTTCAAGGTTCATCTCGATATCTCTCAATGCTTGGTTATTATGTTAAAACGGATCAATGGATTTGACTAATTGGTTATTATAGGGACTAAATCGCTCGTTCTTCTCTACTTGTTGATCCTACGAAAGTATTGGTAAGCCGAATCTTATCCCTAAACAATTACATTCTCTCATCATAGTATTTTCTAACCGAGACTTTTCCAATGGAGGAAAGTGGTAGCGATTTGAAAGGAAAAGCGATTGGAGAACAAAAAGGGAGTGGATTTGCAATTCCTACTCCTAAGTTTAAACTTAGGGCGGTATCGGTAGTTCAGGATTTTCCACTGGGTTGTGGACCATCATCTGGTGAGAACAGGCAAATCGTTGTCGTTCACGATACTAAGGGTTAGCATTTTAGATCGTTGATTTAGATTTGGATTAAAAAATTCTCTTATGTTAGTTAATCAAGTGTTATGGTGTCATAGGTGTCGAAAATCAAGAAGGATTAGTTCTTATCGTAATCAAGTGTGTAATCTAACATCGAAATCCCGTAGATTCGTGATTCGATAACATGTTGGAAAATAGATCGTTATAATTTACAAGGCTAAAAATCGTAATATGGCATAAATAGTGTAACTTGCTTAAACAACACTATTTCTAAAAGATCTATCAAAATCGGTATTAATTTTGCTAAATTACCAAAATGCCCTTGTGGGCCAATTTACGAAAATGTCCCTATGGGTCGATTTACGAAAATGCCCCTGTGGGCCGATTTGCTAGAATGCCTTAGTGGGCCGAATTATTAAATTACTTTAATGGGCCGATTCACCGAAATAAATCACTAGATTAATGGTTGTTATATACATATGGATATTTTATTTTATTATGTATGTTGCATTGTGACACATTACATGGGATAGGAAAATTTGACTGGAGAGCAGTGTAGCCTGGTGGCATTGCCACAATTTGTTCATTAATATGCTTCATTATGATTTCGGTGGCTTGACCATGAAAATATTATACTTTAGCGGCTTGGCTGCATATTGGTGTGAGCGGCGGGGTGGGTTGACTTGATCCCCACAGGTGTGATTGGCTGGTCGGGGGTGTGTTGGATGGATGGGTTGGGTTGCATACATTTACTTCATTTAAATATTGTTATGTAAATGGGCTTCGGCCCAAGATTATTCTCTATGGGCTCAGGCCCAAGATGTTGCTTTACGGGTTCAGGCTCAGTGGATGACGGTAAGGGGATTATACACTGAGTTCTTGTAACTTACCCCCTGTTTCTCAATCCTTGCAGGTAATGCTCAGTAACGAGGACTTGGGTCCATGGATGACTCGGTGGAGGCCATACTTTTGGGAATAGTAATTTTAAACTTTAGTAAATTTCTTTTCTGCTTATTTCGTTACTTTTACTATTTCGGGTTTAAAGTTGTAATAAGGCCTCTGAGATAAGTTTTTAATTTGCTTTATGTTTGGAAGTATTTATTATTTTTCTTAAATTATTTCAAACGGGAATTTTTGAGATCACAAATAACGGTTTTTCCAAAATTGATTAACAAATGGATTTTATAACAAATATGTATATAAATAATTTAACTTGGATTCTCTTTCAAATTATCAACGTCATTTTCAAGAGTCACGATTTTAAAGATCACTAGTTCAATTATCGATTCTTCAAGCAATCTTTTTAAGATTAGTAGTATTTTTTTATATAATATTTCTAAACAAATTTGTTTCCTTAAACAATAGCCTAATAACGATATCTTTAGTAAGATTCACAAATTCTTTACTCGTTTTCTTCATGTGAAATGCCAAATCTGGTCATACCGCATGGGCCAGGTTTAGGGTGTTACATTTTATGGTATCAGAGCCCGGTTTCAAAACTCGACTGTGGTTTGGGTTTAAAAGTGTTTTTTTTTCAAAGTTGTTTAAAATTTTAATTTATAAATGCATGTTCTAAAGGAAGTATGGCACCACGGGTATCCGGCACCAAGTTAATAAGTTTTTTTTTCATTTTATGATTATTGTGATATAACTGTAGAAATACTCTAAAATTTTTAGCTTTAAGAGCTGAAACTATAGAGATTGAGACTTTAGGATACGTTTTGCGAAAATAACTCTACTTCTTATACTCTATAAAACATTGTTTAATAAACATTGAATAATATATTGATTCATAAGACTCGTAATCAGATTAAATCGACTTAGAAACATGAACGCAAGAGGACGTGGACGCGGTACATGTAGCCGTGATAGGGCTTGAGGCCGAGGTTGGATCCTCGAATCGAGGCGTATGTCAGAAGGCAAGCGCCAAGATCACCAATGATCGAGATGGGGTCTCATGATCGAGCCAGAGCCGATGAGTTGCCTTAGCTAGTTAGGGAGGTTTTAAAGGAGATTAGAGGAATTGGTGAGGCACTTCAAGTTAGGTGCGTGGATTGTAAGAAGAAGAGGGATCACGGTTCTTTAAGGTCGAGGTCTCGTTCTGTGAAACATGTTAAGGCAGGTCCAAACTTTCCGGCTTGCGAATATTACAGAAGGTGTCATCCGGGTGAGTGCTGGAGGAGGTCAGGAGCATGTTTGAGATGCATGTCTAAGGAGCATAAGGCTCTAGATTGTTCCATCACCAACAAGTCGGGTACATTTTTTTTATGTTGTTTGAGCATAGGAAATTTTATGTATGTATGTTAAATACCTGTTTGCTTCTGAGGTTAGATATTTGATGGTGTGAAGAGCTTCTAAGATTAAGATAAAAAGTGAATTAGTGTTTTAGTATCAGAGTGCACAGTGTGAGCTTAGCAATGTAGGTTAGGATGTGCAACTGTTCCTATAGTTGGAAATTTCGAGGACGAAATTTCTTTAAGGGGGTAGATTTGTAACGACCGAATTCGGGCCTAGTAGAATTGGGCCCAATGGGCCTGGGCGCAGGAGTGTTTAAAATTTTTGAGAATAAGAGAACGGCATTATTTCAAGTAAGACTTATTAGGAAGGTGATTTTGGAAAATTACGGGGTTCTAAGAAGTTCCGGGTTCAAGTTAGGCTATAGGAAAATTTGTGTTTAAGCACTTTAAGGAGAAAAGGTAAGTGGCGTCAAGACTTAAGGAAATAAGAGTGTATTTTTGCTTGCACAAGTGGAGCACATTGTAACATTCCAAAATTGGGCCTAGTAGAATTGGGCCCATTGGGCCTTGGGTTTGGGAGCGTTTAAAATTTTTGAGAACAAGAGAACGGCATTATTTTAAGTTGGACTTATTAGGAAGGTATTTTGGAAAGTTACGGGGTTTTTAGGAAGTTCCGGGTTCAAGTTAGGCCATAGGAAAATTTTAGTGTTGAAGCATTTAAAGGAGAGAAGGCAAGTGGCGTCTAGCATAAGGGAATAATTGGGCAACTTGCTAGCACAAGAGGAGCTTGTGGCTTAGTGGCAAGTGGCATGAATGGCAGAGGGGAGAGCTTGGGTTCGAATCCCACCTAGTGCACTTATTTTGGATTATATTTTTTTTATGGTGCTTTAAGGTAAGTGTCGGCCATGGCATCAAAATGGAAAGGGAGACTTTTTATTGATGGAAAGATGGCTAAGGATTATGGTAAGGAGGAAAACAAGGGAAAATGAAGGAAAGAATTAAAAGAAAAAGGTAAGAGAAGGGAACATGTTGGCCTATAATGTGGAGGATATTTTGGAAAGAATCTTTTAGGGTCAACACTCATCTTTTTTGGTAAAAATGATACAAGGTTTTGGTAGGGAGAAAGAGGGGAGCCGAATTTCTCTTTAGCCTTCTTAGGCAATTTTAGCTTTTAGACATTCATCTTTTCTAAATACTTTTGTTCTTTTGATAGCATTTCCTCTTGGCCGAAACTTCAATTTGCCGATTGACTTCTACTCTTTTCTTTTCAAACATTCTCTATTCCACACCATAACTGAAACACCAACTTCATCCCATAGCCAAAACTTGGTTCTTGTGGTTGCCGAAGCTTCTTTGCCTTCTCGGATTTACGATGGTTGTAAGGTAGTGTTCTTCCTCTTCTTTAATTCTCTTCTTGTTTCTCTTTTACTCCCTCTTCTAAAACCGATTATTTAGCCTGTTCTTTTGACCAAGGCCGGATCCATTCCTTGCTACTTCCATCTTCTTGGTTCTCTTGGTGTGGGCCGAATCGGTAGAGTGTTAGCTTACACTCTTGACATCTTTCTAGCCTTTGGCTTTTGGAAGAGGGTTGGTAGGTAAGTAAAGCCGAATATAGGTCAAGGGGGTGTATTTTGGGTGATTCTTACTCAAGCCTAATAAGGTGTGGCTAACATTTGTTCTTGTGTTAATCACTTCTAGGGACTCGAAGTACTTTAACAGAGGGCTAATCAAACACCTATCCCTCGTAATAAGAGACTCGGATTGTTGGTGCTGCGGAGAGTATCGTGTTACGGATTCTAAACAAGGTGTGTAATCTCACACCTCTCTGAATATTTACATGAAATGTTTTGTGACTCGGTGAAAAGATCGAAAAACTAGAAACCGACATCTGTGACCACTCGGGCGTGCGTATGTTTGTAGCGGTAACCTTATTTTGCAATGAAATAGTTTCTAGTTAGCAGCAGTGATGTGATTTTTAAAAATCACTAAAAATAGGAGAAAGGGAATTAGAAAGTGAATAAGATATAGAATTAAAGCTTATTGTGTCTATTTTTATATGAAAGAAACAGAGTAGGAAGAGAAATTTTATATTCTGTGATATTTTAATTTTAGTGAGACTGGTTCTAAATGACTTCGTGGTTCCCTGTTCTATCTTGGAAAAATCATTCAAAATTGTACAAAATGAATTAAGAGTTATAATTATATGTATAGATTCCTTAGTGAGTCTATTTTCAATAGAAATAAGTGGGAGCAACATATGAAAACTATACAAGGAGATATTTGAATTTAGGGTAAGAGAGGTTAGAACTGTTGGTTGGTGAAAAAGGGGAAACTTTAATGAATAAACTGTACTAAATGGATAAGCCAAAAATTCTTGAAAAAGTTTAGTAAGAAGATATATGAGTCTAGTTTCAATGAAAATTTACGGATCTAAATTTTGAGTTTTCTAACTCAAGTTATAGTCAATTTAGTCAATATGACGCGGATGGACAATTTCAATTTTTATGCCCCAAATTAGTAGTTAAGTCCGAGGTTGCGAAATTACAAAAATACCCTCGATGGGTAAAATTACAGAAATACCTTTGGGCTGTGAAATTTACCAAAATGCCTCTATGGGTCGATTTACTAAAATGTTCCTATGGGCCGAATTACCGAAATGCCCTTAGGGGCCGATTTACTGAAATGCCCCTATGGGCCGATTCATTAAAAGTATTCAATAGATTAATGGTTGTTATTTATATGTGGATATTTTATGTTATTATATATGTTGCATCTCTACATATTGCATGGGATGGGAAAAATTGAATGAAGAGAAGTGTAGCCTAGTGGCATTGCCACAAATTCTGATAATGGCTATGTGCCAACCTAAATATGGCTTTGTGCCATCGTGATTATGGCTTTGTGCCAAACGTATTTACCCAAGGCTGTGTGCGATTATATTACCGTATATGATACTTTGGTGGCTTAGTCACAAATATTATAAATGGTAACTTGCCTGCGATTGGTTTGTTTGGTGGGGTGGGTTGACTTGATCCTCACAGGTGTGATGGGATGGTATGGGTGGTGTGTAGCGGATGGATTCCTAGGATGGGTTGGGCTGCATATATTTATTTCATTCATACATTGTTATGTAAATGGGTTTAGGCCCAAGATATTGCTATACGAGTTCAAGCCAGTGGACAACGGTCCCATTTCCTTAACCCTTGCAGGTAATGCTCCGTGAAGTGGACTTAGGCCATGGATGACTCGGTGGAGGCCATACTTCAGAAATGGTGTTTATATTGAACTTTAGATTTTTAATTCAATTCACTTAATTACTTTTACTATTTTGGGTTTTGGGTTGTAATAAGGCCTCTAGAATATTTTACTTTTGCTTTATGTTTGACGTACTTATTATTTTGCATAAATTGCTTCAAATGGGAATTTTTCTAAAAACTAAAATAAAGGTTTTCTAAAATAGACTAACAAATGGATTTCATAACAAACTTATACAAATATTTTAACTCAGAAATTTTCTCTCAAATTATCAACAATATTTTCAAAGGTCACGATTTTATAAGTTCATTAGTTCAAATTATCTATTTATCAATCAACCTTCGTGGTTAGTAGTATTTTATCAAATATTTCAAATCAAACTTGTTTTCTTGATTATAATGAATTAATAACGATTTTAGTTTGAATAAAAAGGATTTAACATGTTTTCCTCATGTGACATGTCAGATCTGGTCATACCGTATAGGCCAGGTTTGGGGTGTTACACACATGGTGGAGTGGTGTGGCATCAAGTGGAGAGCATGGAGGGAAGGGGTTCGAATCCCATCTATTGCAACTTTTGGCATTTAAATTTTTGTGCCAACCATGTGTTAGATGGTAAGTGTTGGCCAAGCTTTAAAGAAGGAAGGGAAGACTTTTTATTTATGGAAAGAAGACTAAGAAAATAAGGTAAGGAGGAGAATAAGGAAAGAAATAAAGAAAAGAGGTAAGGGAGGGAACATGTTGGACGATTTTGTGGAAGGTGTTTGGGAAAGATTTTTTTTGGTCAACCTTGATCTTTTTGGTAAAGAGATGCACAGTTTTGATAGGGAGAAAAGGGGAGCCGAAATTCCTATAGACTTTTTTGCAAGTTTAGGTGCATGAAAGGCTTGTTTCTTTTTAGCATTTTGGTGTTTTCTTTTCCAATTCTTTACCTTTGCTTACCGAAACTCTAAAGCCAAAATTGTGCACCTTTTTCCTTTGTATTGCCGAAACTTTCAAGCCACTTTGCTCTTGTTTTCTTGTTTTCTTATCGTTCCTCCTATCTTTCTCTCTTCTTTCTTTAGTCGACCATTTTTGGAAGACGAATCTTCCTCATTTCTTTCTCTCAAAGTAGTCGAATCTTCTTGTTCATTTCTCTCCATAGCTGAACCTTTTAACCCTTAATCTCTTCTCCATTATTTCTTTCTCTTTTGTGTTGGCACTCTCTTCTTTGATCGAATCGGTAAGTGGTCTCTTTCTTCTCTTTTCATTTTCTTTCTCCCTAGCTGAATGTGTGTCCATCACTATTCGGTTCTTCTATTTTGTTTCCAACCCGAAATATCATTTTCTCCTACCCTCTCAAATCGTGATCATCTCTTTTTTTTCGTAGTGTTTTAGTGGGTGGCCGAATATCACATCCTTGCCGATTCATCCCTAGTCATAAGCCCAATCGGTGGAAGTTGGATCTATTATTGTCAAGGTAAAGGATTTCTTCAAGGTTCATCTCGATATCTCTTAATGCTTGGTTATTCCGTTAAAACGGATCAATAGATTTGACTAATCGGTTATTATAGGGACTAAATCACTCGTTCTTCTCTACTTGTTGATCCTACAGAAGTAGTGGTAAGCCGAATCATATCCCTAAACAATTACATTCTCTCATCATAGTACTTTCTAACCGAGACTTTTCTAATGGAGGCAAGTGGTAGCGATTGGAAAGGAAAAGCGATTGGAGAACAAAAAGGGAGTGGATTTGCAATTCCTACTCCTAAGTTCAAGCGTAGGGCGGTATCGGCAGTTTGGGATTTCCTACCAGGTTGTGGACCATCATCTGGTGAGAATAAGCAAATCGTGGTCATTCACGATACTAAGGGTAAGCATTTTAGATCATTGATTTAGATTTGGATTAAGAAAATATCTTATGTTAGTTAATCGAGTGTTATGGTGTCATAGGTTTCGACGATCAAGAAGGATTAGTTCTTACTGTAATCAGGTGTGTAATCTCACACCGAAATCCCGTAGATTCGTGATTCGATAACATGTTGGAAAATAGATCGTTACAATTTACAAGGCTAAAAATTGTAATATGGCATAAATAGTGTAACTTGCTTAAACAACACTATTTCTAAAAGATGAAACACCCCAAACTCGGCCCACGAGTCTTGACCGGATCTAGTATGTTCCTTGAGTAAAACGGTTCAAAACGTGTTTATTACTTTGGAAAAACTTGGGTGATTTAAAGAGAACATGATTTGGGTTAAGTTCAAATTGGAAATGGTGTTGTTCTCAAAGACTAGGTCTTATTAAAACTTTATCGTTGCATTTCAAAACTATAAGTTAAAGGAAAAGCCGAGTTTTAGAGTTTACCATTTAATTGAAAATCATTTGTGTTTAGGTGTCAAAACATTTAACATTTATTTTTAAGAAAAGTTACTTAAACTTTAAATTGATAAAATCGATCATACTAAAATAATTAAAATGCATGCATAAACAATTTCATACTAATGGCCTTATTACATCAAAGAAAACCCAAATAAATCCAAAATACTTCAAAATAAATAGAAAGTCCTAAAATAAAATAAATTTCGAAATGAGCATGGCCACCACTAAGTTCCTGCCGACCGGTCCATCTCGAAAGCGTCACTAAAAAATATCCCACAACAGGGTGAGTCAAGCGGACTCGGTGTATAACCACCACACAAAGTCCCAATGATTTAGGCATATCGGTTCATACATATATATAGCAATTATAGATAATGATGCAATCCCGAACCCAAACCTAGATAATCATCCGCTACACACCACCCGTACCAACCATCACACCGTGAGGACTACTAAGTCGACCCTCCATCTGCTACACATCATCGAAGCCAGTCACTACAGACGACTGGCACATCGCCCTTATAAATTTGTGGCATAGCCACCAGATAATTATATGTGACATAAGTCACCACATTCAGATTATGTGACATGAGTCACCAGATATTGTGGTAAAGACCACCAGATCACTTCCCCTTTTCATATTCACCCATATGCCCCATGTCATACAAATCATGCAAGTAACATGTTATATGTCTTATTCCATATTCATATCAATATTCACATATGTGCCATATTCCAAATGTTCACAACATTTGTTAACATAATGTTAAGGTTACGTACCTGAGTACTCTGTACCATTATATGGTACCTTTAGCCACTTTTTCCAAATTTTCATTAACATATACAGAATATTAGTACCATAAATCTATTGAGAAATAATGTAGGGCTACACACCTGGTTTACTTAACGAGTTCACTGAAATCCCAAAAATCCCGATCTAACACTCTAGATCTTTAGTTCCTTGCCGATTTGATTACTAATCAAATCCCAAAACTTCAGTAGGCAATTAGCTAACACTAGATCACCTAACTGGTTAGTTTCGGCTTTTGAACAATTAAGAAACATATCTGAATCACTAATCATGACCTTGGCCGAATATCATATTTACTTACCTTGTGAATCTTAAATCCCGAAAAGTGCTACTTGGTTGTGGTATCTCGTCGAAATCACTATGGGCATATGTTAGATCCAATTCTAACATTTATTCACAATAAAATGGCCTTGACCTAAGATCTTATTTGCTTACCTTAGATTACAAATCCCAAAACCTCCTCCCTTGTAGTCGATAATAGCGAATCCCAAACCCTCCTTCGAGTTTGGCCAAAATACATTAATAGGAATAGTACCTTGATTTTCGATAGTTAGGGAAGAAAAGAATAGTAATTAGACCTAGAAGAGATTCCTTACCAACTTAATCAAATTCCTTTCTTGAAATAGAGAGGTTCACTCTCGCTTAAACGATCAAATCGGCTCCTAAAAGGTAGAGGAGCATTTGGCCACTGGCCACCAAGTAGAGGATTGGCTTCAACAAGGAACACAAAAGGAAGGGCATGAATCTTTAGGGGTTACTGCAATGGTGGAATAGGAAGAATAAGATTTCGCTAGAATAAAAGAAAAGAAGAGAATGGTGATGGTTTTGGAGAGAAAAGAAAACGAAAGAGAGGCTACAATGCCTTTATAAAATTCGACTATCCCCTTTTCTAACCTTGGCGAAAATCACCTTAAGAGAGTCCCTAGGCTTACCAACACTCTCCCCTTATCAGCTCCTTATTTTTCTCTTTATCACCTTATTCAAATTAATTGAAATACATCAACAATTATCCTTTACTTTAGCGAAATTTTAAAAAGAAAAACAAGACTTATCCTCAACTTCCAAAGACCCAATTGCAGTCCATTCTCGCTCCCATTGCCAAAAATAAAACCCCTTTTGCTTCCCTTGTGGTTCAACCCAAGCCCTTCTCCATTGCTTGTGGCGTCACCTACCAAGCCTTAAGTGGCGTCTGCACCACTTTACCAAGCTGATTTTTGTGTCATATTTCCCCTACTAATTTTCTTAAGGCTTATCAAGCTCAGCTCCCTCTTTAAACTTAAAATCAAATAATTTCTAAGGCATTCTCCTACATTCTACTGTTCCTGAAATTCATAAAACACATTCATAATATACACAGGCATACTAGCATATGTAATTAAGCAAAAATGCACAAGCCCAAAATCCTAGATATATTCTACCCCCTTAAAATAATTTCGACCTCGAAATTACCTGGCTAAAATAAGTGAGGGTATTGTTGTCGCATCGCTTCTTCTGGCTCTCACGAAGCTTCTTCCGATCCATGATTACGCCATAACACTTTGACTAGAGGAACTGATTTCCTCCGTAACACTTTCACATCTCGTTCCAAAATCTGAATCGGCTCTTCCTCATAGGACAAATCTAGTCTTAGCTCCACCTCCTCAATCGAACTACATGAGATGGGTCCGAGCAATAACGACGTAGCATCGAGACATGGAATACATCATGCATCTGCTGCAATTCCGAAGGCAACTCCAACTGGTATGCCACTAGTCCAACTCGCTTTAATGCCCGATAAGGTCCTATAAACCTGGGGCTTAACTTTCCTTTGTGACAAAATCTCATCACCTTCTTCCAAGGTGACACTTTAAGAAACACATAATCTCCCACAGCAAACTCGATCTCCTTTCATTTAAGATCTGCGTATGACTTCTGCCTGTCAGATGCCTCCTTCAACCGTGTCCTAATTACCTTAACCTTTTCCTCTGATTCTGCCACAATTTTGGACCCAAAATCTGACGTTCTCCCAATTTCGTCCAACATGTGGGAGTGTGACACCTCCGTCCATATAGCGCTTTATACGGTGCCATCCGAATACTTGCCTGATAGCTATTGTTGTACGTAAATTCCACTAAAGGCAAATATTCTTCCCAACTTCCTCTGAAGTCTATCACACAGCCCCTCAACATATCCTCTAACACTTGGATCACTTGCTCAGATTGACCATCTGACTGCGGATGAAATGCCATACTGAAGTCTAATCTGGTGCCCAAAGCTTGATGTAACGCCTTCCAAAATCGAGACGTAAACCTTGGATCCCTATCCGAGATAATCGACACCGGCACTCCGTGCAGCCTCACGATCTCAGCTACATACAACTTTGCCAACTTCTGAAGAGAATAGTCAACCCGCACTGGAATGAAATGCGGACTTTGTCAATCGGTCCACAATCACCCATACCGAGTCCTTCTTAGTAGGCGTAAGGGGACGCCCACTAACGAAGTCCATGGTAATTCTCTCCCACTTCCATTGTGGAATCCTAATCGGTGAAGCAATCCTGATGGAACCTGGTGTTCAGTCTTAACTTGCTAGCACGTTAAGCACTTCCCTACAAATTCGGTAACTTCTCACTTAAGACCAGGCCACCAAAATTGTTCCCTCAAATCTCTATACAACTTCTGCCTCCAGGATGCATAGCATAAGGGCTACTATGCGATTCTTGAAGAATTCTCTGCCTTAACTCCTCGTTCTTCGACATACAGACCTTACCCTCGAAGCACAATACTCCCTCGTCATTAATGCCATAATCTTCCAACTCCCCAGTCTGCACTTGCCGTAGCTTAGCACTTAAACCATCATCAGCCAACTGTCCCTCTTTCACCTCATTCAACCATGTCAGCTTGACTTGCAACTCCGCTAACAAACTTCCATCGTCGTACAAGCTAAGATGCGTAAACATCGCCCTCAGATCCGACACTACTTTTCAACTTAAGGCATCTGCCACTACATTTGCCTTGCCCGGGTGATACTCTATGGAACAATCGTAGTCCTTCAATAATTCCACCCACCTTCGCTGTCTTAGGTTCAACTCCCTCTGAGTCAGCAGGTACTTAAGGCTCTTGTGGTCGGTGTAGATCATTGACTTTTCTCCATAAAGATAATGCCTCCATACCTTAAGAGCAAAGACCACTGCCGCCAACTCCAAATCATGCGCCGGGTAGTTAACCTCATGTGGCCTTAGTTGTCGAGACGCATAAGCGACTACCTTTCCAACTTGCATCAAAACACATCCTAATCCTGTGTGAGAAGCGTCATAGTACACCACAAAATCCTTTCATGCCTCAGGCTGAATCAAAACTGGAGCTTCCGTCAAAACCCTCTTAAGCTTTTCAAAGCTCTCCTGTTGCTTATTTGACCATATGAAAGGTACTTCCTTTCTCAACAACTTTGTCAAAGGTGCGGATATCGATGAGAACCCTTCTATGAACCTTCTGTAGTAGCCTGCCAATCCCAAGAAACTACGAACCTCAGCCACAGACTTAAGTGGTTTCCAATCTAGCACTGCCTCAATCTTTCTAGGATCCACCCTTATTCCTTCTGCGGACACCACATGCCCTAAGAATGCAACTTCCTTCAACCAAAATTCACACTTGCTGAATTTGGCATAGAGCTTCTTCTCCCTTAACACTTGCAACACTATCCGGAGATGCTCATCATGTTCCTCCTCAGACTTGGAATACACTAGGATATCGTCAATGAACACAACGACGAACCTATCCAAGTAAGGTTGAAAAACCCGGTTCATCATATCCATGAACGTGGCTGGGTCGTTCGTCAATCGAAACGGCATTACTAAGAACTCATAATGCCCGTATCTTGTTCGGAAAGCTGTCTTATGGATATCTGCCTCCTTCACCTTGAGCTGATGATATTCAGACCTCATATCTATCTTTGAGAATCGGTAGCCCCTTAAGGTCGATCGAACAAGTCGCCTATCCTTGGCAAAGGGTACTTGTTCTTGATGGTCGACTTATTCAAGCTGACGATAATCTATGCATATGCAGCATAGTTATTATCGCTTATGTTCAGTAGCTAACGATCCTTCGAGCATACATCGCTCAACCTTAAGAATTCACCTCGTACTACATTTAACTTGTTTCCTTGAACCAAATTTTAAATGCCTTCCTCTCTCAGCAGATCAATATAATTAGTACCAACATACTTTCTTCCGGTATGCCGCCTTAACATACTCCTAAGTGAGTTCCTCACCGTAGCACCATCCTAAACTGTGGAGCCACCATTGATATGACTCATCGCAAGAGCTGCGACACCATGCCTTTCAGTTTTTCCTTAGTAGTCAGATCCAAATCGTCCATAATTCGCTCCGTCGCCTCTAACCAATACTCAGCCGTATTGGGCTCCACAACAGATATGCCACGAAAAAACTCAGCTCCATTAGCTCGAAGTCGCTCAGGTACTGACTTTCGAGCTCCCATGCCTCCACCCGCTCCAACCACTATTTCCGTAACTCACAAAGATCGCATGTGATAACGTGATCATCCCGTCGATCCTCGATATTCCACATCAGCGCCAGCAGTGGTGGTATTTCATTTTCGCACCTTGGCTGCACTAAAGGGCTCGACACGGTCATTCACCTCTACCATGTACCCACGCATTACGACCACATCCCCTAGAATTCATGCTTCCAATCGCATTTATCCGATTAAAGAATTTTATGAATTAGTTTTTATTCCATCGATTTATCGCGAATATCTTTATGTTCAATAGTTCTAAGGAGTAGTTCTTTCAATTCATACACACGCCTCTCAAATTCATTCAATCGTCACACTCATAAGCTTGCATTCATTACAGAAAAGTGTTGTAGTTGTCGTTGTTGTTGTTTTCCACTACCCAAGGGTATTTTCATAATTTTACCCTACGGGGGTATTTTGGTAATTTTTCAAATTAGGGTATTTGAGAATGTTGCAAAATGGAGATTTTTGGTGTTTTTACAAAATTGAAATACTTGGTAAGGAAATTTTAAGGGTAAAATGGAAATTTTATAAACTGAGGGTATTTTCATAATTTTTTTAAACCAGGGGCATTTCGGTAATTTTTTTGCAAAATATGGTTCCTGGTGACTTTTCAAGACAAGGTTATTTTTGGAAATTTTTAATTCGAGGGTATTTTGGTAACTTTCCATACGGAGGGTATTTTGGTAATTTGTAATTGATTAGGGATAATTTAATAATTTACAAATTAGGGTATTTTGGTCATTTTTAAATCAATGGTACTTTGGAATTTTAATAATCATGGTTTGACTTTAAAATTTTACAAAACAAGGTGACGGGTCCCTTTCGGTTTTAATTATTGAGTTTAGCCTTGGATCGAGTCCTCTTGGTTGGGGTGAACCGAATCACTACGCATGTGCATGGATTATCGTCAGTTGAATAAGCTGACCATCAAGAACAAGTACCCTTTGCCAAGGATAGACGACTTGTTCGATCACCTTAAGGGGTGGTCAGATTCAAAGATAAATCTGAGGTCCGGATATCATCACTCAAGGTAAAGGAGGCGGATATCCATAAGATGCTTTTCAAACAAGATACTGCATTATGAGTTCTTAGTAATGTCGCTTGATTGACGAATGCCCCACCGCTTTCATGGATATGATGAACTGGTTTTTCAACCTTACTTGGATAGGTTCGCTTTGTGTTCATCGACGATATCCTAGTGTATTCCAAGTCCGAGGATGAACATGATGAGCATCTCCTGATAGTGTTGCAAGTGTTAAGGAGAAGAAGTTTCATGCCAAATTCACAAGTGTGAATTTTGGTCAAGGAAGTTGCATTCTTAGGGCATGTGGTGTCCGCAGTAGGAATAAGGGTGGATCCTAGGAAGATTGAGGCGCATAGATTAGAAACCACCTAAGTCTGTGGTGACGTCAGAAGTTTCTGGGATTGGTGTGCTACTACGGAAGGTTCATGGAAGGGTTCTCATCGATATCCCGCACCTTTGATAAAGTTGTTGAGAAAGGAAGTACCTTTTCAGATGGTCGATATAACAGAGAGCTTTGAAAAGCTTAAAAGGGTTTTGACTAAGCTCCAGTTTTGATTCAGCCTGAGGCAGGAAAGGATTTTGTGGTGTACTGTGACGCTTCTCACATAGGATTAGGATGTGTTTTGATGCAAGTCGGAAAGGTAGTTGCTTATGCGT
Organism: Gossypium rotundifolium; assembly: GCA_025506655.1. Taxonomy (NCBI): domain Eukaryota; kingdom Viridiplantae; phylum Streptophyta; class Magnoliopsida; order Malvales; family Malvaceae; genus Gossypium; species Gossypium rotundifolium. The sequence continues at coordinate 52,060,373 of CP106734.1, forward strand.
CTCGACAACTAAGGCCACATGAGGTTAACTACCCGACGCATGATTTGGAGTTGGCGGCAATGGTCTTTGCTCTTAAGGTATGGAGGCATTATCTTTATGGAGAAAAGTCAATGATCTACACCCCACCACAAGAGTCTTAAATATCTACCGACTCGTAGGAGTTGAACCCGAGACAATGTAAGGTGAGTGGAATTATTGAAGGACTACGATTGTTTCCATGAGTATCACGGGCAAGGCAATTGTAGTGGTAGATGCCTTAAGTTGAAAATGTAGTGTCGGATCCGAGGCGATTATGTTTTGCATCTTAGCTTGTACGACGATGGAAGTTTGTTAGCGGAGTTGCAAGTCGTCGATATGGTTGAATGAGGTGAAAGAGGGACGCTTGGTTGAGGATGATTTAATGCTAAGTTCTACTAAAGTGCAGTATCTTGAGTTGGAAGATTATGGCATTAATGACAAGGGAGTATTTTGTTTCAAGGAAAGATCTCGATGCCAAGAATAAGGAGTTAATGGAGAATACTTCAGAATCGCATAGTAGCCCTTATGCTATGCATCCCGGAGGCAAGTTGTATAGAGATTTGAGGAATAGTTTTGGTGGCCTGGTCTTAAGCTGGGAAGTTATCGAATTTGTGGGGAAGTGCTTAACGTGTCGCAAGTTAAGATCAACACCAAGTTCCATCGGATTGCTTCAACCGATAAAGATTTCACAGTGGAAGTGGGAGAGAATCACCATGGACTTCGTTAGTGGGCTTCCTCACGCCTACTAAGAAGGACTCAAAGATGGGTAATAGTGGATCAATTGACAAAGTCCGTGCATTTCATTCCGTCTTGGGTTGACTATTCTTTGCGAAGTTGGCGAAGTTATATATGGCGTAGATTGTGAGGTTGCACTGAGTGCCGGTGTCAATCATTTCGATAGGGATCTAAGGTTTACGGTCGATTTTGGAAAGCACTACATCGCTTTGGGCACCAGACAGACTTCAAAGATGGCATTTCATCCAGAGTCATGGCAAATTCGAACGAGTGATCCTAGTGTTAGAGGATATGTTGAGGGGCTATGTGATAGACTTCAGAGGAAGTTGGGAAGAATATTTGCCTTTAACGGAATTTGCTTACAACAATAGCTATCGCAAGATTGAGATGGCACTGCATAAAGCACCATATGGATGGAGGTGTCACACTCCCACATGTTGGATGTAATTGGGGAACGCCAAGTTTTGGGTCCGTAGATTGTACGAGTCTCAAGAAAAGGTTAAGTTAATTTGGACACGGTTGAAGGAGGCATCTGATAGGCAAAAGTCGTACGCAGATCTTAAATGAAAGGAAATAGAATTTGCTGTTAGGAGATCAAGTGTTTCTTAAAGTCTCGCCTTGAAAGAAGGTGATGAGATTTGGTCACAAAGGGAAGTTAAGTCCAAGGTTTATAGGACCTTATCGGGTGATGAGGCAAGTTGAACCAGTGGCATACCAGTTAGAGCTGCCTCCGGAGTTAAAACAGATGTACGATGTATTCCATGTTTCTATGCCATGTCGTTATCGATCAGACCCATCTCATATAGTTCCAGTTGAGCAGGTGGAGTGAAGACCAGATTTGTCCTATGAGGAAGAACTGATTCAGATTTTGGAACGAGATGTGAAAGTGTTACGGAGGAAATCAGCCTCTAGTCAAAATGTTATGGCGTAATCATGGATCAAAAGAAGCTTCGTGGAGCTAAAGAAGCGATGACAAGAATACCCTCACTTATTTTAGCTGTAATTTTGAGGTCTAAATTATTTTAAGGGGTAGAACTGTAATATCGAGGATTTTGGGCTTGTGCATTTTTGGTTAATACATATGCTAGTATGCCTGTATATTATGAATGTGTTTTATGAATTTCTGAATGTAGAATGTAGGAGAATGCCTTAGAAATTATTTGATTTTAAGTTTAAAGAGGAAGTTGAGCTTGATAGGCCTTAAGAAAATTAGTAGGGAAATATGACACAAAAATCAGCTTGGTAAAGTGGGCACAGCGCCACTTAAGGCTTGGTAGGTGACGCCACAAGCAATGGAGAAGGGCTTGTTCGAGCCACAAGGGAAGCAAAAGGGGTTTTTATTTTTCAATGGGGAGCAAAGAATGGACAAGAATTGGGACTTTGGAAGACGAGGATAAGTCTTGTTTTTCTTTTAAAATTTCAGCTAAAGTAAAGGATAATTGTTGATGTATTTCAATTAATTTGAATAAGGTGATAAAGAGAAAAATAAGGAGCTGATAAGGGAGAGTGTTGGTCGCCTAGGACTCTCTTAAGGTGATTTTGGCCAAGGTTAATAAGGGGATAGTGAATTTCATAAAGGCATTGTAGCCTCTCTTCGTTTTCTTTTCTCTCCAAACCATCACCATTCTCTTCTTTTCTTTTATTCTAGCCTAAATCTTCTTCTCCTATTCCACCATTGTCAGAACCCCTAAAGATTCATACGCTTCCTTTTGTGTTCCTTGTTGAAGCTTTAATCCTCTACTTGGTGGCCATAGCCAATGCTCCTCTACCTTTAGGAGCCGATTTGATCGTTTAAGTGAGTGAACCCTCTATTTCAAGAAAGGACATTTGATTGTTGGTAAGGAATCTCTTCTAGGTCGAATTACTATTCTTTTCTTCCCTAACTATCGAAAATCAAGGTACTAATCCTATTAATGTATTTTGGCCGAAACTCTGAAGGAGGGTTTCGGGATTCTACTATTGTCGACTACAAGGGAGGAGGTTTTCAGGATTTCTAATCTAAGGTAAGAAATAAGATCTTAGGTCGAAGGCCATTTTATTGTGAATTAATGTTAGAATTAGATCTAACATATGCCCATAGTGATTTCGACAGATACCACAACCAAGTAGCACTTTTCAGATTTAAGATTCACAAGGTAAGTAAATATGATATTCGCCAAGGTCATGATTAGTGATTCAGATATGTTTCTTAATTGTTCAAAAGTCAAACTAACCAGCTAGGTGATCTAGTGTTAGCCGATTGCGTGGGGAACATTATGAAGTTTTGGGATTTGATTAGTAATCAAATCGGCAAAGAAGGAACTAAGGATCTAGAGCGTTAGATCGTGATATTTGGGATTTCAAAGAACTCGTTAATTAAACTGTGTGTAGCCTACATTATTTCTCAATAGATTTATGGTACTAATATTCTCAGATATGTTAATGAAAATCGAAAAGTGGCTAAAGGTACCATATAATGGTATGTAGTACTGTGCACGAACCTTAACATTATGTTAACAAATGTTGTGAACATTTGAATATGGCACATATGTGAATATTGATGTGAATATGGAATAAGACATATAGCATGTTACTTGCATGATTTGTATGACATGGGGCATATGGGTGAATATGAAAGGGAAGTGATCCGTGGTTTTACCACAATATCTCGTGACTCATGTCACATAATCAATGTGGTGACTTATGTCACATATAATTATCTGGTGGCTATGCCACGAATTTATAAGGCGATGTGCGACCGTCTGCAAATGATTGGCTTCGATGATGTGTAGCGGATGGAGGGTCGACTTAGTAGTCCCACGGTGTGATGGTTGGTACGGTGATGTGTAGCGGATGGTTATCTAGGTTTGGGTTCTGGATTGCATCATTATCTATAATTGCTATATATATGTATGAACCGATATGCCTAAATCGTTGGGACTTTGTGTTGGTGGTTATACACTGAGTCCGTTTGACTCACCCCGTTGTGGGATATTTTTCAGGTGACGCTCAGTGATGGACCGGGTCGGCAGGAACTTAGTGGTGGCCATGCTCAAATCGTAAATTATTTTATTTTAAGGATTTTCTATTTATTTTGAAGTATTTTGGATTTATTTCGGGTTTTCTTTGATGTAATAAGGCCACTTGTATGAAGCTGCTTATGCATGCATTTTAATTATTTTAGTATGATACTGATTTTTATCAATTTAAAGTTTAAGTAACTTTTCTTAAAAATAAATGTTAAATGTTTTGACACCTAAACACAAATGATTTTCAATTAAATGGTAAACTCTAAAACTCGCTTTTCCTTTAACTTATAGTTTTGAAATGCAACGATAAAGTTTTAATAAGACCTAGTCTTCGAGAACAACACCATTTCCAATTTGAACTCAACCCAAATCATGTTCTCTTTAAAATCACCCAAGTTTTTCCAAAGTAATAAACATGTTTTGAATCGTTTTGCTCAAGGAACATACCAGATCGGGTCAAGACTCGTGGGCCGAGTTTGGGGTGGTTCAAGTAAGTTCCTGCCGACCGGTACATCACTGAGCATCACCTGAAAAATATCCACAACGGGGTGAGTCAAACGGACTCAATGTATAACCACCAACACAAAGTCCCAACGATTTAGGCATATCAGTTCATACATATATATAGCAATTATAGATAATGATGCAATCCCAACCCAAACCTAGATATCCATCCGCTACACATCACCCATACCAACCATCACACCGTGGGACTACTAAGTCGACCTCCATCCGCTACACATCATCGGCGCCGCAGCACGATCGCACATCGCCTTTATAAATTCATGGCATAGCCACCAGATAATTATATGTGACATAAGTCACCACATTTAGATTATGTGACATGAGTCACCGATATTGTGGTAAAACCACCGGATCACTTCCCCTTTCATATTCACCCATATGCCCCATGTCATACAAATCATGCAAGTAAGATGCTATATGTCTGATTCCATATTCATATCAATATTCACATATGTGCCATATTCCAAATGTTCACAACATTTGTCAAAATAATGTTAGGTTACGACTGAGTACTGCACCATTATATGGTACCTTTAGCCACTTTTTCCAGATTTTCATTAATATATACAGAATTTAGTACCATAAATCTATTGAGAAATAGTGTAGGGCTACACACCTGGTTTACTTAACGAGTTCACTAAAATCCCAAAAATCCCGATCTAACGCCTAGATCTTTAGTTCCATCACGATTTGATTACTTATCAAATCCCAAACTTCATAGTGTTCCCCGGCAATCGGCTAACACTAGATCACCTAACCGGTTAGTTGAACTTTTGAACAATTAAGAAACATATCTCAATCACTAATCATGACCTTGGCCAAATATCATATTTACTTACCTTGTGAATCTTAAATCCTCAAAAGTGCTACTTGGTTGTGGTATCTCATCAAAATCACTATGGGCATATGTTAGATCCAATTCTAACATTTATTCACAATAAAATGGCCTTAGGCCTAAGATCTTATTTGCTTACCTTAGATTAGAAATCCCGAAGACCTCCTCCCTTGTAGTCGATAATAGTAGAATCCCGAAACCCTCCTTCAGAGTTTCGGCCAAAATACATTACTAGGATTAGTACCTTGATTTTCGATAGTTAGGGGAAGAAAAAGAATAGTAATTCGACCTAGAAGAGATTCCTTACCAACTTAATCAAATGTCCTTTCTTGAAACAGAGAGGTTCACTCTCGCTAAATGATCAAATCGGCTCCTAAAAGGTAGAGGAGCATTCGGCTATGGCCACCAAGTAGAGGATTCGGCTTCAACAAGGAACACAAAAGGAAGGGCATGAATCTTTAGGGGTTACGGCAATGGTGGAATAAGGAGAAGAAGATTTCGGCTAGAATAAAAGAAAAAGAAGAGAAAGGTGATGGTTTTGGAGAGAAAAAGAAAACGAAAGAGAGGCTACAATGCCTTTATGAAATTTGGCTATCCCTCCTTACTAACCTTGGCCGAAAATCACCTTAAGAGAGTCCCTAGGCCGGCCAACACTCTCCCCTTATCAGCTCCCTTATTTTTCTCTTTATCACCTTATTCAAATTAATTGAAATACATCAACAATTATCCTTTACTTTAGCCAAAATTTTAAAAAGAAAAACAAGACTTATCCTCATCTTCCAAAGTCCCAATTCTTGTCCATTATCGCTCCCCATTGTGAAAAATAAAACCCCTTTTGCTTCCCTTGTGGCTCGAACCCAAGCCCTTCTCCATTGCTCGTGGCGTCACCTACCAAGCCTTAAGTGGCACTTGGCAGCCACTTTACCAAGCTGATTTTTGTGTCATATTTCCCCTACTAATTTTCTTAAGGCCTATCAAGCTCAGCTCCCTCTTTAAACTTAAAATCAAATAATTTCTAAGGCATTCTCTTACATTCTACTGTTCCTAAAATTCATAAAACACATTCATAATATACACAGGCATGCTAGCACATGCAATTAAGCAAAAATGCACAAGCCCAAAATCCCGGATATTACAGTTTTACCCCCTTAAAATAATTTCGACCTCGAAATTACCTTGCAAAAATAAGCGAGGGTATTGCTATCGCATCGCTTCTTCTGGCTCCCATGAAGCTTCTTCCGATCAATGATTATGCCATAACACTTTGACTAGAGGAACTGATTTCCTCCGTAACACTTTCACATCTCGTTCCAAAATCTGAATCGACTCTTCCTCATAGGACAAATCTGGTCTTAGCTCTACCTCCTCAACCGGAACTACATGAGATGGGTTCGATCGATAACGATGTAGCATAGAAACATGGAATACATTGTGCATCTGTTTCAACTCCGGAGGTAGCTCTAACTGGTATGCCACTGGTCCAACTCGCCTCATCACCCGATAAGGTCCTATAAACCTTGGACTTAACTTCCCTTTGTGACCAAATCTCATCACCTTCTTCCAAGGTGAGACTTTAAGAAAGACTTGTTCTCCCACAGCAAATTCTATTTCCTTCCATTTAAGATCTGTGTATGACTTTTGCCTGTCAGATGCCTCTTTCAACCGTGTCCAAATTACCTTAACCTTTTCCTCCGATTCTGCCACAATTTCCAGACCCAAAATCTGACGTTCTCCCAATTCCGTCCAACATGTGGGAGTGCGACACCTCCATCCATCTGATGCTTCAGATGCGGTGCCATCCGAATACTTGCACGATAGTCATTGTTGTTATGCATAAATTCCGCTAAAGGTAAATATTCTTCCCAACTTCCTCAAAAGTCTATCACATGACCCTCAACATATCCTCGACACTTGGATCACTCGCTTTCAGATTGACCTGATTCGATTGCGGATGAAATGTCGTGATGAAGTCTAATCTGGTGCCCAAAGCTTGATGTAACGCCTTCAAAATCGAGGCGTAAACCTCGGATCCCTATCCGTGATAATCAACACACTCAGACTGCGACCTCACGATCTCAAACTACATACAACTTTGCCAACTTCGAGAGAATAGTCAACCCGCACTAGAATGAAATGCGCGGACTTTGTCAACTGGTCCACGATCACCCATACCGAGTCCTTCTTAGTAGGCGTAAGGGGAAGCCCACTAACGAAGTCCATGGTAATTCTCTCCCACTTCCATTGTGGAATCTTAATCGGCTGAAGCAATCCTGACAGAACCTGGTGTTTAGCCTTAACTTGCTGGCACGTTAAGCACTTCCCTACAAATTTGGTAACTTCCCGCTTAAGACTAGGCCACCAAAACTGTTCCCTTAAATCTCTATACAACTTACTACCTGCAGGATGCATAGCATAAGGACTACTATGCAATTTCTGAAGAATTCTCCGCCTTAACTCCTCGTTCTTCGGCATACAGACCTTACCCTTGAAGCACAATATTCCATCGCCATTAATACCATAATCCTCCAACTCCCCACTCTGCACTTACCGTAGCTTAGCACTCGGATCCTCATCTACCAACCGTCCTCTTTCACCTCATTCACCATGTCACTTAACTTGCAACTCTGCTAATAAGCTTTCGTCGTCATACAAGCTAAGATGTGCAAACATTGCCCTCAGATCTATCACTACTTTCTGACTTAGGGCATCTGCCACCACATTCGCCTTGCCCGAGTGATATTCTATGGAACAATCGTAGTCATTCAATAACTCCACCCACCTTCGCTGTCTCAGGTTCAGCTTTTTCTGAGTCAGCAGATATTTAAGGCTCTTGTGGTCTGTCTAAATCACTGACTTTTCTCCATATAAATAGTGCCTCCATACCTTAAGATCAAAGACTATTGCCGCCAATTCCAAGTCATGTGTCGGGTAGTTAACCTCATGTGGCCTTAATTGTCGAGATGCATAAGCGACCACTTTCCGTCTTGCATAAGGATACATCCCAATCTTGTGTGAGAAGCATCACAGTACACCACGAACTCCTTTCCTGCCTCTAGCTAAATTAAAACTAGAGCTTCAGTCAAGACCCTCTTAAGCTTCTCAAAGCTCTCATGTTGCTTATTAGTCCATACGAAAGGTACTTCCTTTCTCAACAACTTTGTCAAATGTGCGGCTATCGATGAGAACCCTTCTACGAACATTCTATAGTAGCCTGCCAATCCCAAGAAACTACGAACCTCAGCCACAGACTTAGGTAGTTTCCAATCTAGCACTGCCTCAATCTTCTTAGGATCCACCCTTATTCCTTCCTCGGACACCACATGCCCTAAGAATGTAACTTCTTTCAGCCAAAATTCACACTTGCTAAATTTGGCATAGAGCTTCTTCTCCCTTAACACTTGCAACACTATCCAAAGATGCTCATCATGTTCCTCCTCAGACTTGGAATACACTAGGATATCATCGATGAACACAATGATGAACCTATCCAAGTAAGGTTGAAAAACCGGTTCATCATATCCATGAATGCGGCTGGGGCATTCGTCAATCGAAACGGCATTACTAAGAACTCATAATGCCCGTATCTTGTTCGGAAAGTTGTCTTATGGATATCTGCCTCCTTCACCTTGAGCTGATGATATCCAGACCTCAGATCTATCTTTGAGAATACAGCCGCCCCCTTAACCTGATCAAACAATTCATCTATCCTTGGCAAAGGGTACTTGTTCTTGATGGTCAGCTTATTCAACTGACGATAATCTATGCACATGCGCATAGTTCGTCCTTCTTCTTCACAAACAAGACCGGTGCTCCCCATGGAGACACACTGGGTCGAATAAACCCACGATCAAGCAACTCTTGGATTTGAGCCTTGAGCTCAACCAACTCCTTCAGTGCCATTCTGTACGAGGTAATTGACACAAGAGCTATACCCGGCAGCAAGTCAATTCCTAACTCCACTTCCCTATCCAGGGGTATTCTAGGTAACTCCTCCGGAAAAACATCCACAAATTCTCTTATTGTTCTAACTCCACTAACTCCCCCTTCCTTTACATCCAACGCACTAACAAAGGTCAAAAATGCCTTGCACCCTTTCCGAACCATCTTATTAGCCTTTAAAGTAGAGACTACGTTAGACAAATAGTCTCTTCTTTCTCCTATCATAATTATTGCCTTATCCTCGGTGTCCTTAACTCCATTCGCTTAGCTGCGCAATCCAACACAGCCCGATGTTCCACTAGCCAGTCCATGCCAAGGATGAGATCAAATTCTCCAAAGGGTAGTTCCATCAAGTCTGCAGGAAATACCACTCCCTGAAGCTCTAAAGGTACACTCCGAAATATCTTATTCACCACTACAGTTTGACCTAATGGGCTTACTACAGTCATCTCCCTATTAGACAGTTCAGAGGCTATGCCTAGTGTTTCAACTACTCTAAATGCAACATAAGAGTGGGTAGAGCCAACATCAATTAAGCAAAGTAAGGCTTGTCACTATAAGGAACGTCTGGGTTATGACGTCCGGTCGTCTCCATCCTCCCTCCGTGAATTGCATACCCGGCATTTGTCTTGCCTCGATCGCCAACACCTCCTTGATGTTCTCCATCCTCTACGTAACCATTACCTCTTCCGGTAGAACCACGACCTGCGGTGGTCAGTTGTCCTCCTCTTCCGGCTGATTAAGACCACGACTTATCGGTCGACTCCGTCATTTTTATGGGACAATACTTAATCATGTAGTCCTTGGTCCCACACATAAAACATCCTCCTGTCTTCTTCCAACACTCTCCTAGATGCATCTTCCCACACTGGTCACAAGTACGATACTGTCTTCTTCCAATTTCAAAAGAAAACATTTTTGGGCCCAAAAAGCCCTCAAGGTCGAGTTTTGAACCTGGCTCTCATACCAAGCTGAAACACCCCACACACGGCCCACGAGTCTTGACCGGATCTGGTATGTTCCTTGAGTAAAACGATTCAAAATGTGTTTATTACTTTGGAAAAACTTGGGTGATTTTAAAAGAACATGATTTGGGTTGAGTTCAAATTGGAAATGGTGTTGTTCTCGAAGACTAGGTCTTATAAAACTTTATCGTTGCATTTCAAAACTATAAGTTAAAGGAAAAGCCGAGTTTTTAGAGTTTACCATTTAATTGAAAATCATTTGTGTTTAGGTGTCAAAACATTTAACATTTATTTTTAAGAAAAGTTACTTAAACTTTAAATTGATAAAAATCGTATCATACTAAAATAATTAAAATACATGCATAAACAGTTTCATACTAGTGGCCTTATTACATCAAAGAAAACCTAAAATAAATCCAAAATACTTCAAAATAAATAGAAAGTCCTAAAATAAAATAAATTCTGAGCTGAGCATGGCCACCACTAAGTTCCTGCCGACCCGGTCCATCACTGAGCGTCACCTAAAAAATATCCCACAACGAGGTGAGTCAAACGGACTCAGTGTATAACCACCAACACAAAGTCCCAACGATTTAGGCATATCAGTTCATACATATATATATAGTAATTATAGATAATGATGCAATCCCGAACCCAAACCTAGATAACCATCCACTACACATCACTCGTACCAACCATCACACCGTGGGGACTACTAAGTTGACCCTCCATTCGTTATACATCATCAAAGGCAGTCGCTGCAGACGACTGGCACATCACCCTTATAAATTCGTGGCATAGCCACCAGATAATTATATGTGATATAAGTCACCACATTCAGATTATGTGACATGAGTCACTAGATATTGTGGTAAAAACCACCAGATCACTTCCCCTTTTCATATTCACCCATATGCCCCATGTCATACAAATCATGCAAGTAACATGTTATATGTCTTATTCCATATTCATATCAATATTCACATATGTGTCATATTCCAAATGTTCACAACATTTGTTAACATAATGTTAAGGTTACGTGCACAGTACTACTGTACCATTATATGGTACCTTTAGCCACTTTTCTAGATTTTCATTAACATATCTGTAATATTAGTACCATAAATCTATTGAGAAATAGTGTAGGGCTACACACCTGGTTTACTTAACGAGTTCACTGAAATCCTGAAAATCTCGATCTAACACTCTAGATCTTTAGTTCCTTGCTGTCGATTTGATTACTAATCAAATCCCGAAACTTCGTAGTGTTCCCCCCTGGCAATCGGCTAACACTAGATCACCTAACTGGTTAGTTTCGGCTTTTAAACAATTAAGAAACATATCTGAATCACTAATCATGACCTTGGCCGAATATCATATTTACTTACCTTGTGAATCTTAAATCCGAAAAGTGCTACTTGGTTGTGGTATCTATCAAAATCACTATGGGCATATGTTAGATCCAATTCTAACATTTATTCACAATAAAATGGCCTTGACCTAAGATCTTATTGTTTACCTTAGATTAGAAATCCCAAAACCTCCTCCCTTGTAGTGCGACAATAGCGAATCCGAAACCCTCCTTCAAAGTTTGGCCAAAATACATTAATAGGATTAGTACCTTGATTTTTGATAGTTAGGGAAGAAAAGAATAGTAATTAGACCTAGAAGAGATTCCTTACCAACTTAATCAAATGTCCTTTCTTGAAACGAAGGTTCAGACTCGCTTAAGCGATCAAATCGGCTCCTAAAAGTAAAGAAGCATTGGCTATGGCCACCAAGTAGAGCATCTGACTTCAACAAGAAAACACAAAAGGAAGGGCATGAATCTTTAGGGGTTACTGGCAATGGTGGAATAGGAGAATAAGATTTGGCTAGAATAAAAGAAAAGAAGAGAAAGGTGATGGTTTTGGAGAGAAAAGAAAATGAAAGAGAGGCTACAATGCCTTTATGAAATTGACTATCCCCCTTACTAACCTTGGCGAAAATTACCTTAAGAGAGTCCCTAGGCCGGCCAACACTCTCCCCTTATTAGCTCCCTTATTTTTCTCTTTATCACCTTATTCAAATTAATTGAAATACATCAACAATTATCCTTTACTTTAGCCAAAATTTTAAAAAGAAAAATAACACTTATCCTCATCTTCCAAAGTCCCAATTGCCGTCCATTACTACTCCCCATTGCCAAAAAGTAAAAACCCCCTTTTTGCTTCCCTTGTGGCTCGAACCCAAGCCCTTCTCCATTGCTTGTGGTGTCACCTACCAAGCCTTAAGTGGCGCCCGGCAGCCACTTTACCAAGCTGATTTTTGTGTCATATTTCCCCTACTAATTTTTTAAGGCCTATCAAGCTCAGCTCCCTCTTTAAACTTAAAATCAAATAATTTCTAAGGCATTCTCCTACATTCTACTGTTCCCGAAATTCATAAAACACATTCATAATATACACAGGCATACTAGCATATGCAATTAAGCAAAAATGCACAAGCCCAAAATCCTAGATATTACAAAAGATCTGTCAAAATTGGTATTAATTTTGCTAAATTACCAAAATGCCTTTATGGGCCGATTTACGAAAATGCCCTCATGGGCCAATTTACGAAAATGCCCCTGTGGTCCAATTTGCTAGAATTCCTTAGTGGGCCGAATTATTAAATTGCTTTAATGGGCTGATTCACCGAAATAAGTCACTAGATTAATGGTTGTTATATACATATGGATATTTTATTTTATTATGTATGTTGCATTGTGACATATTACATGGGATGGGAAAAATTGACTGGAGAGCAGTGTAGCCTAGTGGCATTGCCACAATTTGTTCATTAATATGCTTAATTATGATTTCGATGGCTTGACCACGAAAATATTATAATTTAGCAGCTTGGCTACATATTGGTGGGAGCGGCGGGGTGGGTTGACTTGATCCCCACAGGTGTGATTGGCTGGTCTGGGGTGTGATGGATGGATGGGTTGGGTTGCATACATTTACTTCATTTAAATATTGTTATGTAAATGGGATTCGGCCCAAGATTATTCTCTATGGGCTCAGGCCCAAGATGTTGCTTTACGGGTTCAGGCCCAGTGGATGATGGTAAGGGGATTATACACTGAGTTCTTGTAACTTACCCCCTGTTTCTTAATCCTTGCAGGTAATGCTCAGTGACGAGGGCTTGGGGCCATGGATGACTCGGTGGAGGCCATACTTTTGGGAATAGTAATTTTGAACTTTAGTATATTTCTTTTCCGCTTATTTCGTTACTTTTACTATTTTGGGTTTAAAGTTGTAATAAGGCCTCTGGGATAAGTTTTTAATTTGCTTTATGTTTGCAAGTATTTATTATTTTTCTTAAATTGTTTCAAACGGGAATTTTCTAATATCATGAATAACGGTTTTTCCAAAATTGATTAACAAATGGATTTTATAACAAATATGTATATAAATAATTTAACTTGGATTCTCTTTCAAATTATCAATGTCATTTTCAAGAGTCACGGTTTTAAAGATCACTAGTTCAATTATTGATTCTTCAAGCAATCTTTTTAAGATTAGTAGTATTTTTTTTATCTAATATTTCTAAACAAATTTGTTTTCTTAAACTATAGCCTAATAACAATATCTTTAGTAAGATTCACAAATTTTTACTCGTTTTCTTCATGTTACATGCCAAATCTGGTCATACCGCATGGGCCGGGTTTCGGGTGTTACAGAATAGGGTAACACGCCCGTGTAACTTGATAACATGGTCATGTTGACAGATCGTGTGATTCACACAACCTAAGCATATAGGGACACACCCGTGTCCCACGCCCTTGTGGATTTACTTCCTCAATTCGAATCTACAGGGGTTTTCACACGGTCTGACACATGCCCGTGTCTGTGTCCCGTGTCCCTCATATGGTTATGACACGTCCGTGTCTTAGCCCGTGTGCAAAAACCTTAACATTCTATTTCTGACGTCATCAACCTAATAAGGTCACACGGCCAAGGCACACACCATTGTCCTTAGACCGTGTGGCGAATTAAATTTCTAAATTCAGGTGCAGACTTCACACGGCCTGGGCACACACCCATGTCCTATGGCCATGTCTTCCATACGGATGAGACACACAACCTGTTTCTCAGCCTGTGTGGTTACTACTGGGCATTCTGTTTTGCTAATTTAGAATGCAAGGAGGCACACGTTCAAACCACACGCCCATGGGGCAGACCGTGTGTCATACACGACCTAGACACACTCCGGTGTGTCTACCCGTGTGGACAAGAACAAGGATATTTATCAAGCCCCTTTCTGCCACCCCTACTTGCACCATCACAAGCCGCATCAGGCAATCCATTTATTCATGTACAACTATACCATTTACTCAACTATGCAACTTGCACATTCATGAAAAACATCATGATTTCATATATTAATAAAAATAGCCATCTACTATGGCCCTATACAAAAGAATTCATCTTCAATTAGGCCAACACATTTGGCTAAAACAATATGACATTTGATAAAAGACTAAGTCCCTATACATGCCATACTCAAAATGCTAAATCTAACTATACCAAAATGTGTGGATAGTGTGGGTGATCCTCCGACGGTCTCCATATCCCGAGCTGGCTATTTGGCATTATAAAACAAGGGAAAAGAGAAGGGTGTAAGCTTTGAGCTTAGTAAGTCTATATGTAAACAATAAACATCATACCACATACTTATCAATCAAGAACATTACATACTAATCAAGAACAATTCAGATCCTCGTAATTATACTTACTCATTCCAAATCTTACCACATCCCAACCACATATCATAAAACATTACTCACATTTATGTGCACTTATATCCTACACTTATCACCACAAAACCACATGTAATTCCACTTAGACAAAGTTTCTCGATGAACACTTCAGACTAATACTGGATGCACGGTGGTTTCACACATAGCCCACTATTAATAAATAACAAGATGGTATCGCACACAGCCCACCAATAATCACATTTTTACGGTGGTATCGCATAGAGACCACCAGTAATAATATGAGCACAGATGTTTATCCGTATCTTTTTTCCTATTCCGAAGGTTCATCCGAGTATTTCCTCACTTTTTATTATTTTAATAAATATCAATAATATTCATTCACATTTCACATCATGCATTAATATGTAAAAACATAAGTAAAAAGGATGTATCTTTTACACATAAACTTACCTCGATACAAAATATATCAATTTGCAATTTAGTCCAAAACATTACTTTTTCCTCGGTCAAGGTTGATTTCACGTTCTTCTTGATCTATAATGATATATTTAGCTTATTAAATAATAACACTAATCAAATTACTCCAAAATTCCTATTTTGACAAAATTATCATTTTGCCCCTATAATTTTACAAAATTATCGTTTTGCCCCTAGACTTTTACAAAATTACGATTTTGCCTCTAGGCTCGTAAAATGAAATGTGTTCATTTTTCACACACCTAAGCCTAGCCGATTTATATTCCCTCTTATAGCAACTCACAATTCCAATTATTACACACATTTACCACCTATTTTACAACATTTACAAAAGGTCCTTTTAAGTGTTTTCATGGAAACCCTTGTCACAAAAGTTGTGTATTTAACAACCAAGATTCATTTTCTTCCATAAAATTTCAGAAAACACATAATTACTCACATGGAAAAACCCTAGACTCTCAACCATTTTGCAAAATAGTCCCCTCATTAGCTAGATCATGCCATAAGGGTTCCAAAAGTACAAAATTTATCAAAAATGATCACCAAAATCACTTACTTGCAAGGAGTGTAAGTTGCTGAAAATTTCAAGCTTCCAAACCCTTATGCTTGAGTGAAAAATCGGTGGAAGAAGAAGATGATAGGAAAAAGATGATAGCTTTCTTTGTTTTATTTTATTTTATTCATTTTGTCACCTAATGTCACCAAACATTGACCAAATTAAATCTCTTGTCCCCTATGGCCAGCTATCACCCTTAGAAAGGCCTAATTGCACATTAAGGACCTCCAATTTAAGGTTCTATAGCTATTTAACACCACTAGCTTGTAGAATAAAACTTTCATACTTTATGCGATTTAGTCCTTTTTAAAATTACGCATACAATCACTAAAATTAATGCACCAAAATTTTCATGTACTCATATAATCATGCCATAACCCTTAAAATAATACTAAAATAATTTTCTATGATCTCAGATTAGTGGTTCCAAAACCACTGTTCCGATTAGCCTCAAAATCGGGCTATTACATTCTCATATTGACCCAAACCCAGTCACGGGGCTCAAAGATAACTTGCTTGTGCCCCTTGCTAGCTTTGTTGGCATGCGCTTCATTTGTTTTGATGATTCGTTGTCTTGCTTTCTCATGCATGGGTTTCACCAATTCAACTTTCTTCTCACCATCTAAACTAGAATTGTTTTCTATAGGCAATGACACAAGATCAAGTACAGTTACTAGATTAAAACCATAAACAAGTTTAAATGGGGAATAGTCAGTTGTAGAGTGAATAGATCGATTATATGAAAATTCAACAAATGACAAACATTCTTCCCAATTTTTAAGGTTCTTACCTATAGTAGCTTGTAGTAAAGCACCTAAGACTCGATTGACTACTTTAGATTGTCCATCAGTTTGGGGTTACATGTACTAGAATATAATAATTTAGTACCAAGCTTACCCCACAACACTTTCAAAAAGTGGCTTAAGAACTTTACGTCTCTGTCAAATACAATGGTACGAGGTATCCCATGTAGGCACACCACCTCTCTAAAGAATAAGTCAACCACATGTGTAGCATCATCCGTTTTGTGACAAGGAATGAAGTGAACCTTCTTTGAAAACCTATCAACATCAATGAAAATACTATCTCGACCCTTTTTAGTTCGTGAAAAACCAAGAATGAAATCTATGGATAAGTCTACCCATAAAGAAGAAGGAAACAATAAAGGAGTATAAAGTCCATGAGGCATTACCTTAGATTTTGCTTGTTTACAAGCAATACATTTAGAACATACCTTTCAATGTCCTTATTCATGTGCGGCCAATAAAAATGTTCTTATAGAATATCTAGTGTTTTAGTGACACTAAAGTGTCCTATTAAGCCTCTACTGTATGTCTCACGAATTAATAACTCTCTCATGGAACATTGTGGAACACATAACCTGTTTAGGTGAAATAGAAACCCATCTACAAGATAAAACTTGTTAAAGGCACCATTCCCACAATTGGTAAAAATATTTGCAAAATCAACATCATTTAAGTATAAATCTTTTATATGTTCAAACCCTAAGACTTTAGCATTTAATGTAGTTATCAAGGAATATCTACGAGATAAAGCATCAACAACTACATTTTCTCTACATGTTTTGTACTTAATAACATATGGAAATGTCTCTATGAATTCTACCCATCGAGCGTGTCTTTTGCTCAACTTACCTTGTCCCTTTAACCATTTTAGGGATTCATGATTCGTATGGATAACGAACTCATTTGGAAGCAAGTAATGTTGCCAAACTTGTAGAACTTGAATAATGAAAGCAACTCATTGTCGTAAGTTGAGTAGTTTAATTGTATCCGATTCAATTTTTCACTGAAATATGGTATTACTCTTTTCTCTTGCATCAACACGGCACCAATTCCAATACTTGAAGCATCAAATTCAAGTTTGAATGTATTAGAAAATTCAAGTAATTTAAGAACTAGAGTAGAACATAACTTATCCTTTAAGGCTTGAAAAGCCTTTTCTTGAGCTTATTTCTACCTAAAACCCATAGACTTTTTAATAACCTCAGTTAATAGAGAGGAAATAGTAGAGAAATTCTTTACAAAATGTTTATAAAAACTTGCTAAACCATATAGAAATGCTTATAAAGATCTCATCTTGATAATTGATTTAGGAGTAGGTCACTCCCTAATTGCCTTTACTTTATCCTTATCAACATGGATACCTTGAGCACTTACTATAAAACTTAAAAAGATTAGTTTATCACAACAAAAAGTGAGTTTATCAAGGCTTGCAAATAACTTTTTAGTTATCAGAATGTCCAAAACAAATTTAATATGGAAAATATGATCATTTAAAGAAGTTGAGTAAACCATAATATCATAAAAATATACTATAACAAATTTACTCAAATAAGGTCTCAAAACATGGTTAATCAAGAGCATGAAAGTACTAGGCGTATTAGTTAAACCAAAAGGCATGATTAGCCATTCATATAAACTGAACTTAGTTTTGAAGGTTGTTTTCCATTCATCTCCCTTCATTCAAATTTGATGGTAGCCACTTTTTAAATCAATCTTTGTAAAGATACAACCATCATAAAGTTCATCAAACATATCATCAAGCCTTGGAATAATATATCTATACTTAATAGTAATTTGGTTAATTGGTCTACAATTGACACACATTCTATACTTCTTTCTTTGGCACCAAAAATACTGGTACCACAAAAGGACTTAAAGTTTCACGAATGTAACCCTTTTCTAAAAGTTCATCCACTTGCTTTTGCAGCTCATTTGTTTCCTCCGGATTTCTTCGATATACTGGTCGATTTGGAATTGTTGACCTAGGTACTAAGTTAATTTGATGCTCAATACCCCTCAAAGGTGGTAATCCTTTAAGTGCCTCATAAAAAATATCTTCATAATCCTGCAAAAGAGACACAAAAACACTAGGCAAAGAATCGTTAAGGTTAGTCAAAGATAAACAATTTTGCCTAAATCAGACAAGGATGCAAGGTTGTTTAGTGAGTAAAGCTTGTCACATATCTTTTTCACTTGCATAAAAATTTTGAACCACTTTTTTTTCTCACAAGACTATGCACTCACTATTAGGCCATCATTAATTTGACTATTTTCACTAGAGGCCACTTTTCTCTTAGCCTTTTTTGAATTTTGTGTCTCACTTCTCATTACCCCCTTATAGAATTTTATCATGGTGAACATCTTTCAGATTCAAAGGGGCCAAAGTGTACTTCTTCCCATGGAAAAAAAATGGAATATTTATTCAATTTACCATGGTGAATAACATCACGATCGTACTGCCATGGTCTACCAAGTAACAAGTGTGCGACATGCATGGGAGCGACATTACACCAAACGTCATCAATTTAATTCCCAAGTTTAAAAGTGATTAAGGACTGTTTTACCAAACGTACCTCCTAACCTTCGTTAATCCATTGAAAATGGTATGGCTTAAGGTGTTTGCTACATGGCAAAGTAAGAGAGTCCACAAGGTAGCTGCTCACAACATTAGCACAACTTCCACTATCAATGATAGATGAGTAAAGTTTACCTTTACTAAAATACCTCGAATGCAATATATTAGTCCTTTGAAGATCATGCTCATCCCTCAATTGGATGTTGAGGGTGCACCTCACAACTAGACAATGGAAATCATCTCCCTCTATTGGTGGTTCTACCAACTTTTTTTCACCATAAAACTCACTTCCATCATCGACATCATCAATTAACTCAAGCATATACGGATCTATTTTTTTCTAAACCAAAGGTATACTCACCATATTTTTCATCAAAAAAAGTATTGTGTTGGCACAATCACGACTATAGTGCGCTTGCCCTTTGCACTTAAAACATTCAATTTCACGAGCTATTTGTTATTTTGTTGAAGAATTAGTAAAAATGGGTTGCTTAGAAGATGTAGAAGAAAGTTTTGTAGGAGCCCCACTTTTCCACTCAAAAGGTTTAGTCTCATCACATTTTGGCAGCAACTTATTAGTAGAATAAAGAGGTTTCAAATTCTTGAAAGTATATTTAGAACTCGTACCTCTATAATATTGTGATGCACCAAATGGACGAGGTTGACGTTGTTGAAACTGCTGCTCAATCTCAATTGTCTTGTGTACCGTCTCCTCAAGATCAATGTAGGTTTGAAGATTAAGAGCATTGGCTATTGAAATGATCAATCCATCTACAAATTGCACCATAGTAGTCTCTTCATCTTCTCACACATTTGCTCTTTACATAAGCATCTTCATCTTCTTAAAGTACTTATCAACAGATTCATTACCTTGAACAAGGCGTTGAAGTTATAACATCCAAAAATTTGAGTATTTATATGATGCATGTTTTGGTGCTTAACTTGTGTACAATTAAAATTTTGCATGTCTAGTATAGTCTTGAGAAGACTTGAGAATTATTCAGAATTTGAATAAATTTAGTAATGAGTACTTAATTGAAGTGGATCAAGTGACTTTGAGGTTTAAGTAATTTTAAGTGTCAAAAACTAGCATAAGATGAGCTAGTAGCAAGGTGGTGTTGGCGCATGTATGTTTGCTTGAGGGAAAAGGTTCAAATCCTCAGATGTGCATTGAGTTTTGTTTTTATTTTGTTTCCTCTTTCAATGTGTCGGTCATGGATAAGGTTAAAAGATGATTTGGATAACATTTTTGGCAAGAAGACCAAGGGAAAAAGGTAAGTAAAAGTTTAAGGAAAAGAATCTCATGATTTAAGGTGATAGGGGAACATAAGGCATGACTTAAGGGCTTTGTTTTGAAAGCTTTGAATGGCCAATTGTCCATGAACATGGACGGTTTTGTGGGCTAAAGAGGGAGCCAAATTTTGGTAGTAAGTTTTTTGGAAAAGTTGGTAGCTTGAGAGAATTTTTCATTTTGGTCATTTTGCTTTCCCAAAAACATTTTCTCTCATCTTTTCCTCTTGGCCGAATGTGCTTGTGTTAGGAGGAAAACCATCTTTGCTTTGTTTCTTTTGATCATCCTTTTGACCATTTGGTCATTTTTGTTAATCAATCAAGTATCCCATTTGGTGTTCTCATTTAGTGCCTAAAACATAAAACACAAACAACATTTTCTTTCTCCTCTCTCTTGGTCGAATGCACCATTGTTTCAAACTCTCTTCCTTTGCTTTTCTTTTATCTTGAAAAGTTAATCATAAACCTCTCATCTTCATTTTCTTCCTTTCATCATTTTAATTTTCTTTTCAAACATACTTTCAACATTTTCTTCTCCCTTGGCCGAATGTTAGACTACCTCCATAGCCGAATCATTCCTTTCTCTCCTTTGTTTTAGTATAGCCGAATCTTCCATTCTCCATAACATCTATTTTCAATCATTTTTTTTCTATTCAAACTTTGGATCATCGGTAAGTATCATTTCTTGTCTTTTCTTTTGTTATTTGGTCACTATGGCTGAATGTTAGAATGTCTTTGGAAGAGACTTTTTGACTGATTAACCAACCTTTTATTCAAACGTTTCTTTTGTTATTCTTAGTGAAGTAGTGGAAGGGTCGAATCATCATCTTTTCGGAGAAATATTGAAGTTCATTTAAGATTTGATAATAACGTACAAAGGATTCTCTTGAGATCATTCGAAATATTAAGGTAAGCTGAATACACTCTTTTAAGTCATTAGTCTTAAGATTTTCGATATATTGTTAGGACTAATGATTCTTTGTCTTTGAAGACAATCAAGATAGGGACGAAAAGGGTTGTTAATAGTGTTCAGAAGAGGGGTGGTTCTATTAATCTCCCTAAATTCAAGAGAAGGACTGTTTCGGGAATCTGAGACTTTCCTCCGGGTTGTGGACCCTCATCCGGCGAAAATCAATTATTCGAAGTCGTATGTACTCCTGAGCCACTGTTTACTCGTGGTTCTGAACCTTTGATCAGAGAGAAATCACAAATAATTGTTGTTCGAGATTCCGAGGGTAAGGATCTAGATTGATAATCATTAGAATAGTTTTATATTAAATATTAGTGTTCTAATCCATCGTGATGTGTGTTTAGATATCGACGAGCGGGAAAGTGTAGTTCTCACCGTAATCAGGTGTGTAACTTTACACTTATCTCTTGGGTTATACCATATCGTAAGCGTTATAATAAAAATCGCAAATTCGGTGAGATTGAAAAATACGTTATACAAACTCTTTTATGTGAATGCATGAAACCAAAAATCGAGGATGTGAAAAATTACGGATTTGCCCTTAATGGGTCATTTTGTGAAAGAAAGTGATATTTTGGGCCATGTGAATATTTTGATTATTTGGCCAAGTGTGGAAATTGTGAAAAGGCCTCATATGTTAAATGGACCAAATTACGAAATGTCCCGATGGACCGAATTACGAAAATACCTTTTATGGACCAAATTGAAATATGTGATTTTATGGGCCAAATTTGAAATATGTCGTTATATGGGCCAAAATGCTATTTTGAGTAATGGGCCAAATTGATTAATTGTAATATGGGTTTTTATAAAAATTTACTTTACAAGTATTTTGTTATACATAAACATGATTGCATGGGTTGGGATAATTGATGAAGAGAAGAAAGGCGATGCCAAAATTCTAGATAGGTGACTCATCACGATGGCTGCTGCCCAAAATCTAGATCGGTGGTTCTACCAAAATTATTTAAATGGCTGTTGCCACAAATATTATAATTGGCTTTAAGCCTACTATTGGTGTGTTGGCGGGGTGGGTTGACTTGATCCCACAGGTGTGATGGTTGGTACGGTGGTGTGTAGTGGATGGAAATTAGGCTTGGTTGGGAATTGCATATTAAATGCATTATTATTTTATACCGATTTATAAATATTTACATTTGCAAAATGAGCTCAAGCCCAATTATATGTTTATATGGTTTTACCTAGTGAATTTTGGTAAGTAGGTTACACATTGAGTTCTAAGTAACTCACTCCATTTTCTTACCTTTCTCGGTAATAATAATTGATGGAGACTTGGGCCTGAGATGACTTCGTGTGGAAGCTATACTACAAATGGTGGTTTATAAAACTTTAAGACTTCTTTAATAATTTTTATTAAGTACTTTTTATGGTGATGTAATAAAGCCTCTTAAATTATGGATTTTATTATGTGGGTGGATTTATTATGTTTTTAGTTTTACTAAGTTGGATTGATTTAGTTTTCATAAATGTTTTTTTTCTAAAACTTTCGTATAAAATAAAGGTTTTTCTTAAATATCACTGAAACTTAGAAAATTATTTTAAAACTTTTCGATGAAATATTTCGACTAAATAAATCCAAAGTTTTAATCAATTACTATTCTATAGATCAAATGATAAACTCTTGTGTTTTTAATTACAATTTTCAATGAACTTCAATTTTCGAAAAATCGGGCTTAATGCATAGGCCAGGTTTGGGGTGTTACAGAAGTTTCCGTTTAATATCCTTATAATAGTGAGGTAGGAGAAAACATTTTCTCATGGTTTATTTCAATTTTTCCCATGAATCAACATCTCGCTCATGATTCATTTGGCAGTTCAACACAAGTTGAGTCCACCAACTCAATGCATAATCTTAAAATTCTAATGTAGTCAATGGAACTTTCTCCTCCTTAAAACATCTATAATAACAGAACATGATCTCAATTTTAGCCTTCCAATCACAATATGCATCTGGATCATTCTTCCCTCAAAATGGTGGAATGTTGAACTTTGGTTTAGCTAAAGAAGGCTGGCCACGATCATGAGTACCTAAAGTCTCATCAATGAAGTCTCATCAATTGTTGATGTTGATAATTTACCATCCCTACAATATTCTCAAATGTAACATCTTGTTCTTTGTCATTGGATGGTGTCTTATCATGGTTTTTATGGTTACGAGTGTCACGAGTCATTGTGAAAGCCTGAAAAAAACACAACACTCAAAAGAAAAATTAAGCAAACCTCACCTCATGAACTCAAAAATAAAATTAAATTCTAAATGAGGTAAGAATTAATCTTGTGAGTCTTTTAAAAGTGTTTATATCAATAAATTAGAATGTATTAGAATCAAACTAACAAAGCAAACCTAGTAGCATTAAGAGTCTAAAATCGGCTAGACACAAAAGAATTGTTTTGCACGAAGGAAGGAATGTGCAACATGCTTTAACCTACTAACACAAGAAACAATAAAATGTTAGAATGCATAATGGAACAATAAAAAGTAAAAATGAATGAAAACCTAAGGCTAAGAGTCAATGAAAATCCCTGAAACTCGAAAAACCAAAAAATTGGGAAACAACTTGATAAACTTCATTCGAGGTGTTCCCAATTTTCAAAAACCACAAATTGTAAAATGGAACCTCCTCAAATAATGTAGATTTGATCTTAAAAATTTTGACACCAAATTCAACCCATGGAATATTTTTATTTTTTATTTTTTTGTATTTTTGTATTTTTTTCACTTGTTCGATCACTTTTGGGGGGGATATTTTTTAATATTCTAAAATAGTGTCAAGATTTAGTATGTAAAATTTCAAATCGTTTGAAAAATATTTACCCACTAAAAAATATTTTTTCCTAAGAACTTTTTTGGTAAAAAAATATTTTGAGGATGTTTGTTAGAAATCAATTTACTAGAACATAAAGGACACCTAAAACGCCCAAGCATATGATACCAAATGATAAAGAAAGGATGCGGAACAGGATCGTAAGTTTTTCCAAGTTGCGGATTTGACTTAGGGCTCTAAACGTTCAGAAAGAAACTTGGATTTTGACACAATCAAGCGCAAACAAATCCAAGTCAGATATAAGATTTTAAATTTTAAAAGAAGTAATTAAAATTCGATAATTAAGATAGAAAAAAAACAACCAAATAGATCAATGATTTGAATAATTAAATAGGAACAAACTAGAATAAAGAGAAAAGTAAAACAGATAGATGAAATGTAACACCCAAAACCTGACCTAGAAGTTTTACCCGGATCTCAAAGGTTACATTAATCTCTAAAGTGATCTAAAGCAATTTTACAAAGGGAATGTTAAAATCTCATTTCAAATACAGTTCACTACATTCGAACTAAATTGTTTAACCATTTAGGTTTCAAAATAGAAAATTTAGCTACATAAAAAAAAACATTCGGAAATATAAATTCGCAATTTCTAAAATTCAGTCCAAAATAACCATTTACGAAAACCAAAAATAGACTTATACCACAATCCCTATAAATACATATAGTCCAAAATAGTTTGAAAACTAAGAATTTAAACAAAACACTTCATTTAGATAACTCAAAACTTGTTCGTCTGAGACCTCCAGTCGCCAAGTCCCGGCTTTAGAACACGAGAGTACCTGAAAGGGGAAAACTAAGGGGTGAGCGATGCGAGCTCAGTGTGAGTTTGAAACATAACCGAAGAACAAAAGATCGAGTGACACAACACAATATTCCAATGTAGGATATGTTTACATATCACATGCAAATACATCAACGACAGTTCGATATAGGAATAGTTATCAACAACAAATCGAATGCATCTATATTAACATTCCAAACACTCATGTACCCAATCGCATCAGTACAGAAACATATCGATCCATAAGCAGTTAATCTCACAATCATACATACAGACAGACTTGACCGAATGTGAAATGAATGCAAGAGTATAAAACCCACCCTAACCATCCAAACACCACTTGACCACCCTGCACACCACGTATGAGCTATACCAAGCCCATCCACCCTATACACCACATAGAACCTTAAAAGGCTTATCTACCCTACACAGCACAATGTGGAACTAAGCCACTCTGATAGCAATATGCAGCTGAGCTGCCATATGTATATGCTGCGGTATCACCGCTAATAAGTAATGCAGTTAAACACCGGATCAGACTTCCTTCTCTTCACAACCAAAAACTCATATTTTCATGCATATGCTTAATGTACACAGCTTACAGATAGTCACCCAATAGTTAAACAAAACAGAGGTGCACATATGCATTCGACCAAAGTCAAAAACAGTTATGACGGTACTTCATTGATTAGTAACATCATATAATACCTAAAAAAATCATTAAATCAATGTTATGATTATAAATAATGCATAAGTTCGGGCTGAAATAGCATCCCAACCACTCTTACTAAGGCCTAGCCGAGGTTTGGAACACATAGTAACACAAACAAGTCAAAATCAGACACAAAACAAAAATTTGTGAAACAGGGCACATAGTCGTGTGCCCCGGTAGTGTGGAAGTGTCTAGGCCATGTGGAGGCCTACACGCCCATGTGAAGAAGGCACACACCCGTGTGAAAAGAGGCACACGGCCGTGTGGTTATGAAACATGCCTGTGTGACCTAGAGACATGGCCGTGTGAACAACTCGTGTAACTCTCTGTTTGAAATTGCTAAAATATGGTGTAGGGTAGAGACGGCCATGTGAAAATCTTACACGCCCTTGTGATTATTGACTAAAATCCCCAAATTCAGCAACACGACCGTGTGGCACCAAAATTTCCCCAAAATCTTAATTTTCCAATCTCACACGGCTGTGTGAACTACCCGGGTGTGGCACACGCTCATGTGGCCACCCGTGTGGTCACGAAACCACACCGAAACAGCCTAAAAATAATGTAATTCACCACCAACCTGATGTAACACCCCGTACCTAAGACCGAGGCTAGGTTTGGATACAAGACATTACCATGCTTGAGCTCACTTAAACATGTACTTACGGGCTATAAAATTTCATTCCGACTTAAAAACTTTCCTTTCTTAGTCAACACATACGTTACAAGGCCTTAAACTCATGTCTAAAAACTTTCAGAACTAAATCAATTAAATCATTTTTTTGAAGCAGGGTTCACACGCCCGTGCCCATGCCCTCAAACCGAGGGGAGCTACTGACTATTTCCACACGGCTTAGACACACCCGTGTCTTTCAACCATGGGAGGTTACTGACTAATTTCACACGGCCATGACACGCTCGTGGGCTTAGACCGTGTGCTAATCCTTGATATACTGACTAAATCAACACGGTCTAGGAACACGCCCATGTCCAAACCGTGTGTCTTACATGGCACACACACACGGCCGTAGGATTTGCCCGTGGCCTATTCTGATTAATAATACTAAGGTGTAGGGTTAACATAGTCTTGACACATGCCCGTGTGTCAAACCGTATGGGCACTTATAGGCTATTTACCAAGCCGTTAGCCACCCTGAAATGAAGATCATATCCATACTCAATTCAACGATGCAATAACAACCCAATTTTATGAATAATACTACATGCTTCATTGATCTCAATAAACAGACATGCTTAGTCAAATTTGGCCAATCACTTAGCCATATACAAAAGAATAATAAACTTGATAGCTTTTACAAAGGTCCTTCTTAAAACATGTCCACAAAATGAATGTTTCCTCTACATGCCATACTTAGTAAAGTAACTTGGCTATACCAAAATAAGAGTTGATAGTGTGTTGCGAGCTCCGACTTTAATGATCCACGAGTTAGCTTGGTGGGACTGCATAGAAAGAAAGAATCATAACGTAAGCATATCTGATCTAAACGCATCGCTCAAATCACATCACTAAGCTTTCGCTACGCACTCTGATCTAAAAAACCACAATGTACTTTTAACAAAATCTTGAATCCTCTTTCACACAACTAAACATCTAACCACAAAAGCAAACAGTTGTCTACCATTTATACTAAGAATTTTCTACATCCAATCTTCACGTCCAACCAAACATACCTGACTTGATGGTGATGTAACAATCACGAGCCTTATGCTCCTTAGACCGCATCTCAAGCATGCTCCTAACCTCCTCCAAAGATTCTCCGGATGACGCCTTCTACAATAATCGCAAGCCGAAAAGTTTGGACGTGCCTTGACACGCTTCACAGAACGAGACTGTGACCCTAAAGAACCACGATCTATTTTCTTCTTACAGTCCACAAACCCAAATTGAAGTGCCTTACTGATTCCTTTAACCTCCTCCAATACTTTCTTAACTATTTGAGTCAGCTCATCAACCTTAAATCGAACACGAGATCCCGTTTCATCCGCTGGCGATGCCAACGTCTCCCTTTCGGGCACATGCCTTGGTGCCAAAGATCTAGCCCTAGCACCTCGGCCTCTACCACGTCCACGTCTACCGCGTCTACGTCTTCTAGCGCCCATGTTTACTAAGTCGATATAATCTGATTAAGAGTTTTATGAATCTTTATGGTATTCGATTTTATTCAACGATGTTTTATGGAGTATGAGTAGAAAAGTTATTTTTGAGAGTCAAATCCGCATCCTAGAGTCTCAGTCTCTATAATTTCAACTCCTAAAGCAAAGAGTTCTAAAGCATTCTACTTTGTAGAATTTTCGTAACACAATAATCATAAAATGAAAACAATTACTTACTTGACTTGGTGCCAGATACTCATGGTGCCATACTTCCTTTCAAACATGTATTTATAAATCAATTTTCAAACAGCTTTGGAAAACATTTTTGAATCCAAACCACAGCCGAGTTTTGAAACTGGGCTCTGATACCATAAAATGTAACACCCCAAACCCGGCCTAGAAGTTAGGCCCGAATTTGGCATGTCACAAAAAAAACTTGTTTGAAAATTTAGGCCTCTTTGTTAAAACCCAATACAACTAAAGCAATTCTGTCTACGTGAAAACATAATTATCTTTAATAAACCTTTTCGGTTGCGAAAGTATATTTGAAATAAACGATTTGCGAAAACTAGAGTTGTAACAACATTTTTGAAATATTTCGGAAATGTAGATAAAATACAAGTAATTTGATAAATCACAAATCAAGGAATTGAACTTTAAATCCGTGACTTTTGAAAATGTCGTTAATAAATTGAAAGAAAGTTCGAGTTAAATCATATTTGTAAAAGTTTATCTTGAAATCCATTTGTTAATCAATTTCGGAAAAACTTTTATTTACGTTCTTAGAAAATTTCTCGTTTAAAACAATTTAAGCAAAATAATAAGTAAACCAACCATAAAGCAAATAAAAAAATAGTTCAGAGGCCTTATTACAACTTAAACCAAAATAATAAAACAACGGGAATAGAAATTTAAAATTTAATAACACTATTTCTGAAGAATGGCCTTCACCGAGTCATCCAAGGCCCAAGTCCACCTCACGGAGCATTACCTACAGGGTTAAGAAAGAAGGGGGGTGAGTTACTTAGAACTCAGTGTGTAATCCACTCACCGTTGTTCACTGGGCCAAAATCCATAAAGCAAATATTTAGGCCTAAGCCCATTTACAAATGTAACAATATAACAAATATAAAATGCATGTAATATGCAATTCCCAACCAAGCCTAAATTTCCATCCACTACACACCACCCGTACCAACCAACACACCTGTGGGGATCAAGTCAACCCACCCCACCAACACACCAATAGCAGGCATTAAGCCAATTATAATATTTGTGGCAGAGCCACCGAACTAGATTTTTAGCAACGGGCCATTGTGACAGAGTCACCGAACTAGATTTGTGGCAACAGGCCATTCTTCTCTTCATCAATTATCCCAACCTATGCAGTCATGTATATACATATTTAATGCATAATAATATATTCATAAGGTAAATCTCAACAAAAAGCCCATATTACAAGTTATCAATTTGGCCCATTAGTCAAAATAGAAATTTTGGCCCATTTAACGATCTAGCAGACCTTGGCCCATTTAACACATGAGGCCCTTTTCACAATATTCTCACTTGGCCAATTTATCAAAATAATCATATGGCCCATTTAACGATCTAGTAGACCTTGGCCCATTTAACACATGAGGCCCTTTTCACAATATTCTCACTTGGCCAATTTATCAAAATAATCATATGGCCCATTTAACGATCTAGCAAATTTTGGCCTATTAAACATATTTTTGGCCCTCATAACAAAATATATCAGATTGGCCCATAAAGTAATATGTCAATTCAGTTCATTAAGTAATTTCATATTTTGGCCCATTAGGGGCAATTCTATAATTCGGCCCATAAGGGCGTTTTCATAATTCGACCCATAAGGGCATTTTTGTAATTTGGCCCATAAGGGCATTTTTTAATTTTACTCATCGAAGGTAATTCGGTAATCTCGCAACACAGGGGTATTTCGGTAATTTACCCTCTAAGGGTATTATGGTAATTTCACAACCTAGGCTTAACTACTAATTTGGAGCATAAAATCGAAACTGTCCATCTACGTCATACTGACTAAATTGACCATAACTCGAGTTAGAAAACTTGAAATCTAAATCCGTAAATTTTCCTTGAAAGTAAACACATATATCTTTCTCCTATAATTTTTCCAGAATTTTTAGCTTAACCATTTAGTACAGTTTATTCCTTAAAGTTTACCTTGTTTCACTGTCCAATGATTCTGATCTCTCTTTTCTTAATCACAAATATCTTACTGTACACTTTTCATCTATTGCTCCCACTTGTTTCCATCGAAAATAGGTTCAGTAAGGAATCCATACATATAAATTATGTCCCATAATTCACTTTGTACAATTTTATATGATTTTTCCAAAATAGAACAGAATACCCCAAAGTCATTCAGAACCAGTCTCACTAAAATTAACATATCTCAGAATATAGTATTCCCTTTCCTTCTCCGTTTTTTCCATATTAAAGTAGACACAGTAAGCTTCAATCTGATATCTTACTCACTTTTTAATTCTTTTTATCCAATTTTTCGTGAGTTTTCAAATACACATCACTGTTTCTGACTGAAACTGTTTTATTACAAAATACGATTACCACTACGAATATACGCACTCCCGAGTGATCACGGATGCCGGTTATCAGTTTTATTCGGTATTTCTACCGAATCACAGAATATTTCATGTAAACTTTCAAAGAGATGTGAGACTTACTCACCATTTCAAACATATATTCGGAAGGGTACGGGATTACACACCTTATTTGGAATCCGTAACACGATATTCTCCGCGGCACCTAAAGATACAATCGGTCAACAATTAATCCAAAACTCAATTTACCACTTCAACCAATATTTCGATTGATTAAAAATCTATATCACTTACCAACAATTCGAGTCTCTTATTACGAGGGATAGATCGAGCGATTAAGTACCTAAAACATATAGTCGATTAATTATCCTTCAATCCTCTTAATACAATAACCAAGAAAGTTATTGAAAAAGACTATGAGAGAGCTTCCTTACCTTGAACGATGAAATTCCCGTTTCACACGATCTTCCTATGGCTAAGTCGATTAAGCGATGTGGTAGAAAATTGGCACTCCTCTATACCACGATTGATCAAAGATTGAATGTAAGTACGGATGAGAAGAAAGGTAGAAAGGAAATGAGAGTTCGATTTTTAAAGAAAATGAAAATGAATATTCGACTATCAAGAGGGAGATAAACAAGAGATGAAAATCTTGATCAAACAAAAGAGTAAGAAGATGCACCAATGTGCTTGAAGAATTCGGCCAAAGTAAAATGAAAGGAGAAAATATGGTCACCAAGGCTAGGAATTTCGGCACAAAGCAAAGGAAAGGATTGAGAGAAAAACACCCAATTGCGCAAAAGTGATTTTTGGCCTAATCAACACCAAAAATCCTACCAAAAGACTAAGCAATTTCGGATATCACTCTATAGCCCCTAAAATCGCTCTACATACATGCTCTAAAGGTCAAAACTTTGCCAACCACCCTTTCCATAACCTTTCCTTGAAATATGCCACATGTTCCCCTACATTCCCTTTTTCTTTTGATTCATTTCCTAACTTCATCATTGCCTTATTCTTTTAGCCACCTTACCAAAATAATGAAGTCCACCCTTGCCAAAATTACTCCTTGACCGACATAATAAAGAAGGGAAGCAAAAAAATAGAAGTCAAATTGCACACAAAGTGATTTGAACCTCTTCCCTCAAGGTACCTCACTTGATGCCATAACCTCTTTACAAATACCTCATTTATGCTAACCATTTATTCATTTATTTCCATATGCTTTAAGGTCACTTACTCCATCTCCTTAAAGTGCTAAAATGCCAAATTTTTCCTAAGGCCCAATTAAACCTGAGACTTCATAGAAACCTCGTAACCTTCCAAATTCACTTAACTAACAAGTCCAATTTGCAATAATGCCATTTTCTTGTTCTCAGAATTTTAAACATTCTTATGTCCAAGGCCCATTGGGCCCAATCCTACTAAGCCCAATTTCGGGATGTTACAATCCGGGCTTCATTTTTCTTGATCTATAATCATAAATAGATCATTTAATAACCATATTGACTAAATTGACTCATAACTCATACTTTGGCTAAATTACTATTTTGCCCCTATACTTCCTAATATTTACACTTTTGCCCCAATTCTCGTAAAATGATTTTCATGCAACTTTCTTAAACTTCATGCTCAACTGAATCATTTTCTTTTCTATAACAATCATCAATTCTCACTATTTCTAGTAGGTATGACCAATTTTATAATTGTTATAAAATGGTCCCTACTACCATTTTTCATGAAATTCATTAAGGAAAAGATGTTTATCTAACATCAAACTCTCTTAAACTTCCATAAAACATCATTTAACAAGCATGTCATTCAAGGGTAGATTTTTGAACATGCATCTTAGCTCATTTTATAGCTAAAATTAGCTAATTCATAATACAGGAACTTCAAAAATACGAAGAATATTAAAAACGAGGCTAAGATGAACTTACTATGAGCTTGAAAAAAATGAAGAACCCTAGCTATGGTGTCTCCAAATTTTCTCCAGCAACAAGGAAGAAGATGAGTAAATTTTTCTGATCTTTATCTTATTTTAATCACTAATGAGGCCAAATGACCAAAATGCCCTTCCTCTTAAAAATTTCCATAATAGTCTCTTAAGGCCAATTTTGTCCAAAAATTAAATTTTGGCAAATTGCTACTTAAGGACTCACAATTATTAATCTTGAGCTATTTCATATAAAAAGCTTCTAAAAAGTCATATTTTGGAAAATTTTGCAATTTAGTCCTTTTTGGACCAATTGACCTCAACTTAATAAAATTGCTTTACAAAACTTTCATACTAGCATGCAAACATGGCATAAAACTGGAAAACTCATAATTTCACCTCGGGTTCATGGCCTCGCACCACTATCCCGACTAGGCCCTAAATTAGGTTGTTACACTGACCCCCAATTGCTTTAACTCAAAAATATACCAGAAATTACAGAATTTCCTATGATTCAATAATAAATCAAAACTCGAACAACACCTCTATTAGTCAATTGAGGAAACACACAAAAATTTTCGAATTTTGCAAAACCTAAGCAACAATTCAATAAAGGAACAGAAGAGTTTCTGAACACACACCTGATTTCGCAAACCAAAGCTCCCGAAAGGATTAAACATCACCTTCTACCTAATTGAAATCTCAATTCCACAAACAAACTAATCTGAGAATTCAACAAATTTAATTTAAAAGTCACAACAAAAATATACCAAAAGACGACACTTACTCGGTTCAAATCCTATTAGACAGATGTGAGAACAATGATATATGGAATCGAAAAAAGCAAGAAGAACAAACTACAATGATTCCCAAAAGCAAAACCACCAAGAAAAACCAAAAGGGAGATGGAGGAGAAGACAAAAATAAAACAAACGTGCTAGAGAGGGAGAAAAGAACGCTTTAACTTTTTTATTCACTAACTACTTTAAAACTAATAAATAAATAAAATAATAAAAAGACAAAAACACATAAATATCTAAAACACTCGTAAGGAATCGAACACAAGACCTAAAGGCAACCTACCACACTCATAACCACTAAACCAGCAAGCTCATTCTGACACTAAAACACAGAAACAAACACAATTGTTCGACCTAGCCACTAACCCTACCTACAAACTCAAAACTTCTAACCCCAAAATTCAGGTGTTACATGAAAAGATGAAGATGACCTGTATAAGCCCTAAGGAGCCTTAAAAACCCGATGAATCCACAACCCCCTTCAATCGGTTTTAATTTTCCCTCTAAGAAAGAAAACTTGGTAAGAAAAAGCTTGAAGATGATCCCACAACATGAAAAGATTGTTAAAACTCTTTTAAAAAAAAACTCGAGAAATTCTTAAATAGAAAACTCAAAGAGAATTTTATAAACACGAAGTGAATAATGA
Source organism: Gossypium rotundifolium (assembly GCA_025506655.1). Classification (NCBI taxonomy): domain Eukaryota; kingdom Viridiplantae; phylum Streptophyta; class Magnoliopsida; order Malvales; family Malvaceae; genus Gossypium; species Gossypium rotundifolium. Next base: position 52,094,261 of record CP106734.1, read on the forward strand.
ATGAATTCCCCCCTTATGTACAATGCAAATGCTTTTATATAAAATAACTAAATTGTCGAAACCATTTTTAAAGTTTTTATAAAAAATGGGGATAGACTTTAAAAAACAAAAACGGGAGTCACCACCAATCTTTTTTGACTTAGGTGTGATTGGATCACCTTATAAAACATTTTATTTTAAAACATTGATTTTGGTCCCTAAGTACAAGAAAACGGGTTCGGGAGCCGATTACGTATGAGGAAGGATTAGCACCCTCATAATGCCCAAAATTGGTACCTAATTGATAAAATCATGTTCTAATGTTGAAAATTTGAAAACTTTAAAATATGATCCTTTTATTTGAAAGAAAACCAAGACTTACCTATCTCAAAGAAATAAAATGTTATACCCAATAAGTTAGGATGTAACATCTCATGACTTTGAAGTTAGGCTCGCCTTTATTTGTAGAAAATTCTTACCTCGAAACACAAAACATCATATCTAGTAAGTTAGGGTACAACATTTTGAATTCCCGAAAATAAGCTTTGATTTTATAAGTAAAAAAAAAAATACTTGATACCTTAAGTTCCACGAGAAGAATTAAAACCCAGTAAGTTAGGGTATAATCTCTCGAAGTTCCTAAATATCATATATCTTTGTTTTTAATATTTGAATAAAATACATTAACTCAAAATGTGTTTTATAAAAAAAAAGGGTTTGAGTAAGACATTACATGAATACATTACAACATACATACCAAATAGCAATTTATCATAACTACAAATCATATTAACAATTACCACTAATGGATAATTAAAGAATAATACGAAATAATAAGTGATATAAACAATAGAATAATTATAATAAAGCAGAATATATAAATGATAGATGAATAAAATAAAAGGGATAAACAAATATAAGATATAAAGCGGTAAATAACAAATAAATAAAAATATTTACATGCATAACAACATAGAATGAATTATTATAAATATTGTAAATTAAGAAATATATGGCTTTAAATAAAAATGACGTGTAATAATAAAAGTATGAATTATATAAAAAATGAATTAACATGCAAAAATGATATGGAGTAAAAAAAATTCATAAAAAATAAGTAAAATATATTGTTAAATAAATAAATAATATATAACCTCAAAAAAATTATTTATAACATAATAATCTAATACATATATATTTCATATAAACAATAAAAGTAAATATATGTTATACCATATAAATAAATTTTATACAAAATAAGATTTTAGAAGTAATATATGATTTAATATAATACTATATAATATAGAAATTTAAAAAAATGTATAGTATAATAATTAATATATATAAATTGTAAAATAATATTAAAACAAATAAAATAATAAATAGCAATAATTTAATATATAAGAATAATACATATAAAATATATATATATGAACTTTATACTATTAATAAATTAATATAAAAATAATAAAGAAAATAATATAGAATATTTAATATGATAAAATAATTTTATATATGTAACACCCCAAACCAGGTCTATGCGTCAAGACGAGATTTGGTTTGTCACACAGATCGAACATTCTTTTAATCTTTCTAATGATTTAGGTGAATCGGTACTACAAAACCTTTTGAAAATAAAGTTTAATAAAACCAAAGAAATGATTTAAATTCGATGAATTTAAGAAACATTAGTTGAAATATTGTCATTTAGTATTTAATTATCAAAAACCTTAAAGAAATTTAAAAAAATTCAAAAGAATTTGAAAATAAAAATAATTAAAGAATCTCATATGTTTTAAAAAAAAACAAAGTATTTTAAAGATCATTATAGGATTAACATAAACCCATATTAAATATCAAAATAAAATTTAAATCCATCCACACATAAAAATCCATAAAATATTAATAGAGGCCTTATTACATCATATCCAAAATAGCAATTTAAAGAAAGTACTTAATAAAAGTTCAAAGTTTATAAAACCCATGTTTGCAGTATGGCCTCCACGAAGTCATTCTCGGCCCAAGTCCACGTCAATTTCCATTGCCTGTGATGGAAAATTTAAGGGAGTGAGTTACTCAGAACTCAGTGTATAACTCACTTACTATATCCACTAGGCCAGATCATCAATTCATAATTTTGGGCTTGAGCCCAACAACCGATTTAACAATATAATAAATGAAATTCATGCAAAATGAAATTTCCCAACCAAACCTAATTTCCATCCGCTACACACCACCCGTACCAACCATCACACTGTGGGATCAAGTTCAAACACCCCAAACCCGCCCAAAAAGCCTAACAGGATTTGGTATGTTCCTCGAGTAAAACTTTAGCGGAATATCGTTTTGTTCAAGAAAACTTGATGATTTTAAGTAAAACGGATTAACTTAAAGATCGAGTTGGGCTTAGTTGAAAAATAGATTTGTATTTTCTTAAAACATATATATATATATTCTTGACAAAAACCTTTTAAATTATTTATCGAAAACCATTTAGTTATTTAATTGATAATTGTTCATGGCGAATTTAAAATAAATCCAAACACAAAGTCTAAAAGTAGTTTATAGTGGCCTTATTACAAAATAGCAAACCCAAAATAAAGTCTAAGTAATAAAATTTAAATTAATAAGTTTAAGTTGGGAAATCTCCACAATACTTGATACGAGCACTAGCCACCTCGAAATCCTTACTGACCCGATCCATCGCACTATGAATTATCTGAAAAGTTTATCCCACAAAAGGGGTGAGTCATAAACTCAATGTATAACACATACACTAAAAAGTCCATTTTATCATATGCTTTAAGTCCAAAAAAAAAATTTCACATATGGTAGGCCCATTTAACTCATATTTAGCCCAAAGGCCCATTTAGCTCATATTATAGCAGATCAAATAATAATCATTCAATATTACATGGTTATGTACATGAAATGAAATGCAAGCCCGGCCCACCTAAATATCCATCCGCTACACACCACCCGTACCAACCAACACACCGTGGGGATTACTAAATCGACCCTTCATCCGCTACACACCATCGAAGGCGATTCTTGCGATCAACATGCACATCGCCCTTATAATATTGTGGCAAAGCCACCAAGCAGATGTGAGAAGTCACCGACCAAGTCTAAATTTCAAATACGTGGTAGAAGTCACAGATTCACATATGTGACCGAAGTCACCGAATTCAAATATGTGACCAAGTCACCGGAATCAAATATGTGACCAAGTCACCGAGTCAAATATGTGACCGAAGTCACGGAGTCAAATATGTGACCGAAGTCATCGAAATGTGGTAAAACCACCGAATACTTCCTCCTTTATCAAATATACCCATATGCCCATGCACATACATATCACATATGATTTTCATGCCATTTACCCCTCAAAACATAATATAATCATACTTATTTCATATTTATGCATATAGCAAAAATAAACGGAATATTGGGGTAAACATACCTGAATTTTGTATACCAATGATTGGTAACCACAAACAAACATATTGTCATAAAATCACTTTTTAAAATATCGATCTATGGAATTTTAATGTAAGGTTACACACCTTGTGACGGTGAGAACAATACCTCTCGTTCGTCAACACCTAATTAATTAACACACTTGGTTAGTATACACTATTGTTAACAAAACTATACTTATTGACGAGAGATCTAATTCCTTACCCTCGGATTCTCGAGCGGCGATTATTTGTGGTTTTCTCCACTAGATGGATCAAAACCCTGATATTCCACCAACGTAAAGTGGTTCGGTTATACCTTTACTTCAAATAACCGATCCTCGTTAGCGAGGGTCCACAACCCGGTGGAAAGTCTCTAACCGCCGTCTGACCCTTCGTTTGTAGTTCGATGGTAAAGGAACACCTCCTCTCTTCCAAACACTCCAGACGGCTCTTTTCTTACCTATCTTGTTGATCTTAAATCGCCCTAAAATAACGTTGATTAGCGATCCATTCAAAAAGATTTGATATAACCAAAAGGAATAATCTTACCTTAGATGATCCGAAGATCACTTCTTAAAGTCTTCTTCAACAAGGATCCTTGAAAATCCTTTCCAAGGATTGACCTAGAGAGAAAATAAGAGATCATGTTTCTAAATTTGCTAAAGTAAAAGAAATAAATAATGAAAACGATGGACGGAAAGTTTTACTTACTCACTTGAAGATTCGCCTAAACAAAAGAAAAGAAGGATTGATGATTCGGCGTGGACAAAAGATAAAAGAAAAAGATAGTGATTTTTAGTATATAATAGTTTCGGTTTTCAATAAAAGAAAATGAGAAAGGAGATTGAAAAAGAATATGATTCGGTCTTGAAGAAAAATAAGAAAAGGATTGATGATTCTTGGTTTAGAAGAAAATAGTTTCTATAGAGAGAAGAAAGAAAGAAAACAAAAGTGAGAAGGAAAAAGAAAAGGAAGAAAAAGAGAAAGATCAAAGAGAAAGGAGATTGGTTTTGGGGCTTAGGTGCATTCGGCCAAGAGGGAGAAATGAAGAAGAAAATGGTGCTTGATCTTTTGTGGTTTCGGCTATGAGAGGGGAAGAGAAAAGAGAAATAGAATGAAAAAGAAAGAAAAAGAAAATGAAAGAGAAGGCTTTTGGTGAAAGTTAAATTCAGCACTAAAGAGGAAGAAAAGAAATGACTTCAAAAGTGACAATATTTTGGCATCAAAAGAGAGATAAAATTTTGAGAGGAAAAGATGAAATAAAGGTACCTATTTGGTCAAAAATACCAATGCCAAAACAAAGCAAACTTGTACCAAATGCCAATGATAGTTTTGGTTTAGGGGAAAGGTTTTGGAGAAGGGAGAAAAGATGGACAATTTGCTAGGATTATTGGCCAACTAGCACCCTAATGGCTACACTAAATTTTCGGTCAACCTAGCCAACATCATCCCCCTTTTTCCTTCTTGTTTCGTCCCCATCATATCCAAAATTTGCTACACAATTAAACCATCCTCTAGCCCCTTATGCCGTCTAGGTTCATGGTCAAATGACCATGAACACACTCCCAAAACATTGCCCAATATTATGCCTTTTGTCCCCTCATCTTATCATCAACTTATGATTCCATACCATAAGTTCCTAGCTTCCTTTTCACATGGTCAAATAGCCAAAATTAAAAGAGTACTCATCCACTCTAGAAGGTTCTTGGCCGACACTTATAGGAAGAAAACAAAATAAAATCCTCCCTTATGCTAGCTAGGAGATTGAAACTCTCTCCTCAAGCACACATCCATGCATCTTAACCACCTTGCCAATTACTCAATTCATGCTAGAAACCTCTTGTCATTAATTCTTAAAGCCTAATTTGCTTAGCTCTCTCTCTTAATTATTAGAAATTAAAAGTTTTACTAAGCATTCACTTAATTAATGAAGCTCAATTAACTTCCAAAATACACTTAATAATAATTAAGCATGCAACATCATTCAATTAAGTAAGATGCATAACCCCTAATTATCGAGGATGTTAGTTCTACCCCTTAAAATAATTTCGTCCTCGAAATTACTCGGCTGGAATAAGTGAGGTATTGTCGTCGCATCGTTTCCTCGTCCCCACGAAGCTTCTTCCGATCCATGATTACGCCATAATACTTTGTGAGAGGAACCGACTTTCTCCGTAAAACCTTTACATCTCGCTCGAATTTGAATTGGCTCCTCTTCATATGACAAGTCGATCTTAATTCCACCTCCTCAACTGGCACTACATGAGATAGATCTGACCGGTAATGGCGTAACATTGAAACATGGAACACATCATGTATTTGCTTCAATTCCGAAGGTAAATTTAACTGATATGCCATAGATCCGACCCGCTTCAAAACTCGATAAGGTCCAATGAACCTGGGACTTAGCTTTCCTTTGCGTCCAAATCTCATCACCTTTTTCCAAGGTGAAACCTTTAGGAAAACTTGGTCCCCCACAGCAAACTCTATTTCTTTCCGCTTAAGATCTATGTTTGATTTTTGTCTGTCAGATGCTTCTTTTAACCGAGCCCGGATTATTTTAACCTTTTCTTCGGATTCATCCACTAACTCTGGACCCAAAATCCGACGTTCCCCTAATTCTGTCCAACACGTAGGAGTGCGACACTTTCGTCCATATAGTGCTTCATATGGTGCCATCCATATACTGGATTGGAAACTGTTGTTGTACGCAAATTCTACCAACGGTAAGAATTCCTCCTAACTTCCCTTGAAATCTATCACACATCCCCTTAACATATCTTCTAAGATTTGGATTACTCTTTCAGACTGATCGTCCGACTGAGGATGAAATGCCGTACTGAAGTCCAATCTGGTGCCCAAAGCCTGATGCAATGCTTTCCAAAATTGCGACGTAAATCTCGGATCTCTATCCGAAATAATCGACAACGGCACTCCATGCAATCTCACAATCTCACCACATATAGCTTCGCCAATTTCGCAAAGAGTAATCAATCCAAATCGGAATAAAATGTCTGATTTGTCAATCGGTCCACTATCACCCATCTGAGTCTTTCCTAGTAGGCGTAAGAGGAAGCCCACTAACAAAGTCTATGGTGATTCTCTCCCACTTCCATCGGAATCTTTATCGGTTGAAGCAATCCCGATGGTACTTGATGTTCACCTTGACTTGTCGACATGTCAAGCACTTTCCTACAAACTCCGTAACTTCCCGTTTAAGACCAGGCCACCAAAATTGATCTCGCAAATCTCGGTATAATTTACTTCCTCCAGGATGCATAGCATAGGGGCTACCATGCGATTCCTAAAGTATCTTTTGCCTCAACTCCTAATCCTTTGGCATATAGACTTTACCTTTAAAACACAATACCCCGTCACTGTTAATACCAAAATCTTCCAATTTCCCACTCTGTACCTGCCGAAGCTTTTCATTCAGATCTTTATCTACTAACTGCCTCTCTTTTACTTGACTTAACCATGTCGGCTTAACCTGAAGTTCTGCCAACAAGCTTCCATCATCGTAAAGACTAAGATGTGCAAACATCGCCCTTAATTCTGACACCACTTTCTCGACTTAGAGCGTACGCCACCACATTTGCCTTGCCCGGGTGGTACTCGATGGAACAAATCGTAGTCTTTCAACAACTCTATCCACCTTCGTTGCCTCAAATTCAGCTTCTTTACGAGTCAGAGATATTTCAGACTTTTGTGGTCCGTGTATATCACTGACTTTTCCCCGTATAAGTAATGTCTCCAAACTTTAAGAGCAAAGACTACAACTGCCAACTCTAAGTCATGCGTCGGGTAATTGACCTCGTGCGGTCTCAACTGTCGAGACGCATACGCAACTACCTTTCCGCCTTGCATCAGAACACATCCTAATCCCGTGTGAGAAGCATCAGAATACACGACGAAATCCTTCCCTGCCTCAGGCTGGATCAAAACCGAAGCTTCAGTCAAAACTTTCTTGAGCTTCTCAAAGCTCTCTTGCTGCTTATCAGCCCACACGAATGGTACTTCCTTTCTCAACAATTTCGTTAAAGGTGCAGCTATCGATGAAAATCCTTCGACGAATCTTCGGTAATATCTGACTAATCCCAAGAAACTGCGAACCTCAGTTACGGACTTAGGTGGTTTCCAATCTAGCACAGCCTCAATCTTCCGAGGATCCACCCTTATCCCTTCCGCAGATACTACATGGCCTAAAAGCGATTTCCTTGACCAAAATTCACACTTATGAATTTGGCGTAAAGTTTCTTCTCCTTAATATTCGCAACACAATTGGAGATGCTCATCATGTTCTACTTGGACTTAGAATACACTAGGATATCATCTATGAATACCACGATTTAATCCGATCCAAGTACGGCCGAAAATCCGGTTCATCATATCCATAAACGCAGCAGGGGCGTTCGTCAATCCGAATGGCATTACCAAAAATTCATAATGCCCATATCTAGTTCGGAAAGCCGTCTTATGGATATCCACTTCTTTCACTTTAAGCTGATGATACCCCAACCTTAGATCAATCTTTGAGAATACCGCAGCTCCCTTAAGCTGATCAAACAAGTCGTCGATCCTTGGCAAAGGATACTTGTTCTTGATGGTCAGCTTATTTAACTGCCGGTAATCTATACACATCCTCATCGATCCGTCCTTCTTTTTCACGAATAGGACCGGTGCTTCCCATGGAGACACACTAGGTCGGATGAATCCACGATCAAGCAACTCCCGAATCGAGCCTTAAGCTCAACCAATTCCTTGATTGCCATTCTATATGGAGCAATAGAACCGGCGCCGTTCCAAGCAATAAATCTATCCGAATTCTACCTCATGATCCGGAGGCAAACACCGAAGTTCTTAGGAAAAACATCTACAAATTCATTCACATCCCGACTTCATTAGCGATTGCTTCCTTAGCCTCCAAAGCACTCACCAATATCGGAAGGCTTCACATCCCTTTCTAACCATCTTTTTTGCCTTAAGGCGGATACTACATTAGATAAGTAGTTCGTCTCTCGCCCATCACTACAACTTCCTTGTCATCAAAAGTTCTTAAGGACATTCTCTTAGCAAGACAATCCACATTTGCACGGTACTTCACAAGCCGTCCATGCCTAAGATTAGGTCGAATTCTCGAATGGCAACTCCATTAAATCATCCGAAAACTGTATCCCTTGAACTTTTAAAGGCACTTCCTTAAAAAGTTTGTCTACAATTACTGTCTGTCCTAGAGGACTAAGTACAATCATCTTCCTAGGTATAGTTTCAGAAGTCACATGCAAAGTCCTAGATACTTCACTAGCGATATAGGAATGAGTTGACCCTATATCTATCAAAGCAATAAAAGGCAACCCGAAATCGAAAGCGTGCAGTGATAACATCAGTGCGTCCTTTCTCTCTGCGATGAACTGCATACACCAAACTTGGTTGTCTCGCCTCAGAGCTACCACTACCTCTGCTTGAAGTTCCGCGACCTTTACCGGAACCATTGCCCCTTCCATTTGGACCACGACCCCTTATCGGCTCATCGCCCACCTCTGTCGGCTGATTAGTACCGACTTCTTTGAGCGGTTCTTCTCCGAATTCATCGGGCAATCCTTGATCATGTGATCCTTGAACCGCACTTGAAATATTCGCGGTCTTTTTCCGGCATTCTCCAGTGCATTTTCCCACATTGAGAACAAGTACGATTTTGTACTCCCATAGCGATCTGTTGATTTATGGACCATCACTTCTTGGTTTTTTGAAAATTCGAGACGACCACAAGACCCAAAGCTTCTCTTATTCTTGCTCCGCCTCTGTCCGATTCTGTCTCTCGGTCAGTTTAGCCTCTTGGCAATTCTTGCCCTTTCCACTAAGATTGCAAAATCTCTTTCACGGTGTGGAGCAATCATCACTGTAATTCATCTCTAAGTCCATCTTCAAATCGATACACCGTTCATATTAGTAGCCACTATCCTCCGGCATAACGGCTAAGTCGCAAAATTTTGCTTCATATTCACTATCGACTTGTTTCCTTGGACCAAATTCGAAATGTCTTCCTCTAGGAGTCGATGTAGCTAGCTCCAACATATTTTCCTTGAATTTAATCTTAAAATACCCCCAATCGAGACGATCCTTTGGGTACTCTCCTTTATAGTGAGCTACCACTAGTAGGCTTCATCACGGAGAAGTGAAATAGCACCTTTCAATTTCTCTTCATCAAGCGATCTATATCGTCCATGATCCTCTCGATCGCTCTCCACCAATATTAGCTACATTTGGAGCTACTCCAGATACTCCTCAAAATCTCAGCTCCATTCGATCTAAGTCTCTCGACCATCGACTTTGAGACCCATTTTAACTAGCTTCCGCTACATCGTTCTAAAACTTCAAGACTGACTTGTGATCTGCGTCACCTCCTTCATTTTGTTCTTGAAAGTCCACCCCAACAGCCGGTGATGAGCTTCATTCTCGGAACCTTGACCAGATCGAATCGGTTCAAAGCGATCATTCTTCCTCTTCCCGCCCACGATGACCACGTTCCTAGAACTCATGTCTACTACTAGATTATCTCATTTTTACGAAAAAGTCTTATGTATTAGAGTCTTTTCACTTCTTATTAAAAGAAAGTTTTATGAAACAGATATTGAGAGTTTTTCCATAGTAGCACATAAACACCTAGGGTCCATGTCTCTAAAGTATAGTTTACGCTTAAACTATCATACATATCACATATTGATAAAGTACATACGATGGATGCAATGAGAACTCCGAAAGTGCCATGCTCATATAAAACAATTTAAATTAAGAAAACTTTCAAAAAATCATTTGGGCCAACTTTTGAAAACGTTGTGGGCTTCAAAACCCAAGGCCGAGAGTTTAAAGCGGGCTCGATACCAAGTGAAACACCCCAAACCCTACCAAAAGCCTAACTGATTTGGTATGTTCCTCGAGTAAAACTTTAGCGGAATATCGTTTTGTTCAAGAAAACTTGATGATTTTAAGTAAAACGGATTAACTTAAAGATCGAGTTGGGCTTAGTTGAAAAATAGATTTGTATTTTCTTAAAACATATATATATATATATATATACTTGACAAAAACCTTTTAAATTATTTATCGAAAACCATTTAGTTATTTAATTGATAATTGTTCATGGCGAATTTAAAATAAATCCAAACACAAAATCTAAAAGTAGTTTATAGTGGCCTTATTACAAAAATAGCAAACCCAAAATAAAGTCTAAGTAATAAAATTTAATTTAATAAGTTTAAGTTGGGAAATCTCCACAATACTTGATCTGAGCATCGCCACCTCGAAATCCTTCACGATTAGATCCATCGCACTATGAATTATCCAAAAGTTTATCCCACAAAAGGGTGAGTCATAAACTCAATGTATACACATACACTAAAAAGTCCATTTTATCATATGCTTTAAGTCCAAAAAAATAATTTCACATATGGCCATAGGCCCATTTAACTCATATTTAGCCCAAAGGCCCATTTAGCTCATATTATAGCAGATCAAATAATAATCATTCAATATTACATGGTTATGTACATGAAATGAAATGCAAGCCCGGCCCACCTAAATATCCATCCGCTACACACCACCCGTACCAACCAACACACCGTGGGGATTACTAAATCGACCCTCCATCCACTACACACCATCAAGGCGATTCTTTGCGGTCAACATGCACATCGCCTTATAATATTGTGGCAAAGCCACCAAGCAGATGTGATGAAGTCACTGATCAAGTCTAAATTTCAAATATGTGACCAAGTCACCAGATTCACATATGTGACCGAAGTCACCGAAATTCAAATATGTGACCGAAGTCACCGGAGTCAAATATGTGACCGAAGTCACCGGAGTCAAATATGTGACCGAAGTCACCGGAGTCAAATATGTGACCGAAGTCACCGGAAATGTGGTAAAACCACCAGAATACTTCCTCCTTTATCAAATATACCCATATGCCCATGCACATACATATCACATATGATTTTCATGCCATTTACCCCTCAAAACATAATATAATCATACTTATTTCATATTTATGCATATAGCAAAAATAAACGGAATATTGGGGTAAACATACCTGAATTTTGTATACCAATGATTGGTAACCACAAACAAACATATTGTCATAAAATCACTTTTTAAAATATAGATCTATGGAATTTTAATGTAAGGTTACACACCTTGTGACAAGTGAGAACAATACCTCTCGTTCGTCAACACCTAATTAATTAACACACTTGGTTAGTATACACTATTGTTAACAAAACTATACTTATTGACGAGAGATCTAATTCCTTACCCTCAGTTCTCGAGCAGCGATTATTTGTGGTTTTCTCCACTAGATGGATCAAAACCCCGATATTCCACCAATGTAAAGTGGTTCGGTTATGCGACTACTTCAAATAACCGATCCTCGTTAGCGGAGGGTCCACAACCGGTGGAAAGTCTCTAACCGATATAGCCTTTCGTTTGTAGTTCGATGGTAAAGGAACACCTCTCTCTTCCAAACACTCAATCGGCTCTTTTCTTACCTATCTTGTTGATCTTAAATCGCCCTAAAATAACGTTGATTAGCGATCCATTCAAAAAGATTTGATATAACCAAAAGGAATAATCTTACCTTAGATGATCCGAAGATCACTTCTTAATAGTCTTCTTCAACAAGGATCCTTGAAAATCCTTTCCAAGGATTCGCCTAGGAGAGAAAATAAGAGATCATGTTTCTAAATTTGCTAAAGTAAAAAGAAATAAATAATGAAAACGATGGATGGAAAGTTTTACTTACTCACTTGAAGATTGGCCTAAACAAAAAGAAAAGAAGGATTGATGATTGGCTTGGACAAAAGATAAAAGAAAAAGATAGTGATTTTAGTATATAATAGTTTGGTTTTCAATAAAAGAAAATGAGAAAGGAGATTGAAAAGAATATGATTAGGTCTTGAAGAAAATAAGAAAAGGATTGATGATTCTTGGTTTAGAAGAAAATAGTTTCTATAGAGAGAAGAAAGAAAGAAAACAAAAGTGAGAAGGAAAAGAAAAGGAAGAAAAGAGAAAGATCAAAGAGAAAGGAGATTGGTTTTGGGGCTTAGATGCATTCGACCAAGAGGGAGAAATGAAGAAGAAAATGGTGCTTGATCTTTTGTGGTTTCGGCTATGAGAGGGGAAGAGAAAAGAGAAATAGAATGAAAAAGAAAGAAAAAAATGAAAGAGAAGGCTTTTGGTGAAAGTTAAATTCGGCACTAAAGAGGAAGAAAAGAAGTGACTTCAAAAGTGACAATATTTTGGCATCAAAAGAGATAAAATTTTGAGAGGAAAAGATGAAATAAAGGTACCTATTTGGTCAAAATACCAATGCCAAAACAAAGCAAACTTGTACCAAATGCCAATGATAGTTTTGGTTTAGGGAAAGGTTTTGGAGAAGGGAGAAAAGATGGACAATTTGCTAGGATTATTGGCCAACTAGCACCCTAATGGCTACACTAAATTTTCTGGTCAACCTAGCCAACATCATCCCCTTTTTCCTCCTTGTTTCTTCCCCATCATATCCAAAATTTGCTACACAATTAAACCACCCTCTAGCCCTTATGCCATCTAGGTTCATGGTCAAATGACCATGAACACACTCCAAAACATTGCCCAATATTATGCCTTTTGTCCCCTCATCTTATCATCAACTTATGATTCCATACCATAAGTTCCTAGCTTCCTTTTCACATGGTCAAATAGCCAAAATTAAAAGAGTACTCATCCACTCTAGAAGGTTCTTGGCCGACACTTATAGGAAGAAAACAAAATAAAATCCTCCCTTATGTTAGCTAGAGATTGAATCTCTCTCCTCAAGCACACATCCATGCATCTTAACCACCTTGCCAATTACTCAATTCATGCTAGAAACCTCTTGTCATTAATTCTTAAAGCCTAATTTGCTTAGCTCTCTCTCTTAATTATTAGAAATTAAAAGTTTTACTAAGCATTCACTTAATTAATGAAGCTCAATTAACTTCCAAAATACACTTAATAATAATTAAGCATGCAACATCATTCAATTAAGTAAGACGCATAACCCCTAATTATCGGGATGTTACAAAGTCAACCCACCCCGCCAACATACCAATTATAGGCATAAAGCCATTTTTAATAATGTTGTGGTGCACCATCGAACTAGATTGTGACAAAGTCACCGAACTAGAGGCATTAAGCCATTGAAATATTTGTGGCGAGCCACCGAACTAGATTTTGGCAGCAGCCTTTCTTCTCTTCATCATTTTCCCAACCCATGTAAACATGTATGCATAACGTCTATATACATATGATATTTTAGCAAAAGCCCAATTTACATGTAAATCAATATTTCAAGTTTTATTATGGCCCATAATACAAAATAACATTTAGCCCATTTAGCAATCTAACACTTTGGTCCATTTAACGATCTAGCGATTTTTGGCCCATTTAACGATCTAGCGATTTTTCACCCATTTAACGATCTAGCGATTTTTCGCCCATTTAACGATCTAGCGATTTTTACCCATTTAACGATCTAGCGGATTTTCGTAATTTTCACATCTTTAATGATTTTCATGTATTTACTCAAGTAGTAATTATTACACATTTTTCTGATTTTGTCATCTTTACGATTTTTCCCAATACTTACGGTATAGCATCTAACCCGAGATAAGTGTGAAGTTACACACCTGGTTATTGTGAGTACTAGACTTTCTCGCTCGTCAATACCTAAACGTAACAAGATAAATTGGAACACTATTATTTATTAAAACTACACTATTGATAAACGATCTAAATCTTTACCCTCAAGATTTCGAACCACTTCTATTTTTGGTTTCTCCCCGATTGTTGGTTCGTTGCCCGATGAGAATCCAGGAATGAACAAAGGTTCGGGAGTACGAATGACTTCAAACAACTGGTTCTCCTCGGATGAGGTCTCGCAACTGGTGGAAAATCTCGGATTCTCAAGCGACCCTTCGCTTATACTTAGGGGATTAAGCGGAACCACCCTCTTTCAAGACTATTCACCGCCTTTGTCTGCCTATATTGAATATTTCTAATGACATAAGATCATTAGTCCGACTAATAATTATCGAAATATGACTAACGATTTTAAAACGAGATTGGCTTACCACAATTATCCTTGTTCCACAAGATGACAATCGAGTGATAACGTCCCCTAAAATGAAATCGATTATCAAACCAACTATACCAATATGACGAGTAATATTAGAATCCTTAAATAAACTCCTTACCTTAACTCTTAAGATCGATTCCAACGATTCACGATACTCACGAGCACTTGAGTTTCTGCCCTCCAAAAATCACACTATTTTCCACGGTTGAAAAAGAAATGCGTGAGAAGAATACTTATGTCTAATGGAAGATTCGGTTATGACTAAACAAAGAAAATGAAAATGGTTCGGCAAGGAAACAATCTAGCATTCGGCCATGAGAGAAAACAATGAAGGAAATATGGTTGAAAAGAAAGTAAAAAAATGAAAGAAGGAGATGATGATGATTCGGTTTTCAAGAGAGAAAAGAGAAAGAAAGGAGAAAGAAAAGAGAATTGAGTTTAGGAGAAATGTGCATTCGGCATTGGGGAGGAAAAATGAGAAAAAGAAAAGAAGAAATCCTTGTTAGCTTATGTGATTTCAGTCACAAAGAGAAGAAAAGATTTGGAGAGAAAGAGAGCAACTAATCCGAAATGGTCAAAAGAAATGACAAAAGAATGAGTTGTTAACTCAAAGTTGTTGGCAAATTCGGCTAGAGAGAAAATAGATGGAGAGAAAATGTGTTTTGCCAAAGCCAAAAATGACCAAAAAGAAAGTGCTCCTCCAACACCCAAGCCTACCAAGCCAATCAACAAAACCGGCCATCCCCCCTAGCCCCTATGCCGTTCCACATACATGGTCAAAAGGCCATGAAAGAGTTGCCAAAACCTCATCCTAGTCTCAAGCCATATCATCCTCCCTTTTCCTTAAGTTTGAGAAACATTATCCCCTATTCAAGCCATTCTATCCCTTAACTCAAGCTTACCATAACCTTTAGTCTTCTTACCAAAATAATTAATCCAACTCATCCTAATCTTATCCATGACCCACACATGCTAGGATAAAGCAAAATAAAAACTCCCAAATTGCATACTAGGAGATTGAACCTCTTCCTCAAGTCCAACTTATGGCGCCATCACCACTTTGCCAATTACTCATCTTATGCCATCTTTTAGTACTTAATTAACTTAAGTTTCATGGTCACTGATTTCTTTACACTAAAGTACTCTTTACTAATATTTATTCAAATTCCAAGTAAACCCGAGCCCTCACAAGACTATTTTTAGCACATAATAAAATCATACCCGAGCTAACACCAAGCAACATAATATTACTCAAATTTTTAGAATGTTACAATATAATGTTAAAATAATTTAAAACAAAATAAAATAAAATGGTTTTTAAAAAATTAAACAAAGAAATAGGGGTTAAATAGCAATAAAAATAGATATAAAATGACTAAATCAAAACGCATATTAAACCATAGGGACTTATTGGGCAATTATGCCTTCTTTCCAATACGACGTCTTTCTGATTTCTGCCTTTAAGCAACCCGATGGCTCAATTGAAACAAAAAAAATAATTTGAGGGCAAATTTAATAAAAAATTAAAATTAAAATTGGACCGAATTAAAAATACTAAAATAGCGGAAGGATCAAAGAGGCAATTAGCCCTTTTAACAAAAACGCGCGGATCCTCCCCAGGTTTTTGGGTCAACGCGTAGATCCTCCCTTAAAACGGCGTCGTTTTATGCTTATTAGACTAAGCAAAAACGGCGATGTTTCCATTTAGCTATATAAGTCAATTTTAACAAAAAAAAATCATTTTATTCTGTTTCTTAAAAAAAAATCAAAAAATTCTCTAAAACACCTCGTTTTCCTATGGACAATTTTGGAAGGCTCCCGTGAGGCTTTGTACTATGCCAGTGTGTGCTACCATCATGCACATGTGGATGAACAAAAAATGTAAGTTTTTTTAAAGTATTTTATATATATTATATGTGTGATTTTAAAAAAATAAAACAAAAAATAAATAAATGTACTCGTAAATGAAAATAAAAAGGATAAATAAAAGAAACCTTTACTGATTTGGGATTATTTTTGTATATCTCTGTATATTCTCAATGTATTTTTGCCTGTATATTTCTCTCTGTATATCCCCCTTACAATTACAAATTACATCGGGCTTTTATAGCCTGGAAAATAAAAAGGAAAATACATCTTTTTGTTGCTACGTTTTCCTTTTTTATGCAGGATAATGAGATCTCGGCGGCGATAGGGCAATTTGTGCAAGCTGCATCGCGATTGGCGACGTGACCGAGGGGTTGCTGGGGCGCGAGGGTGCGTGCTAACTCCTGTGGCGCCTAGGGTTTCAGAAACCCTAGGCTACTGAAATTTTTTGGGCCCCTTTGGCCGTGTAAATTTTGGGTTAGGGTTACTAAGGGGTATTTTGTAAATTGGGCTAGGGTGTATTCGGGTAATGGGTATTAGTCTTAGGTTGTAATTGGGTTAATCGGGTTTGGGTATTTTATTGGTTTTGGGCTTTGTAAAAGAACTGTAAAAGACTTTGGACATTTACTTTTTATTGTTTTTGTTTTGGTTTGTTACAAGCCAGGGCAAAATGGGCTGATTACATAAATAAATCTAAATAAAACTCTTAAGTATACTGGAACTCTAATTAACCTAAACAAGTAGTTTTAAACTAAATTTTCTTGTTGACATAAAACTCCTAAATAACTTAAAATAATTAATAATTATAAAAAAATTCAGAATAATAAAATAATAAGAGATGGTAAATACAATATTGGGTTAATATATAATAAAAATTAAGCCTAAAACCCGAACCCAATATGAAACGCCTAAGCTTGTGGGATTGATTAGGGTCCTTGAAGTGAAACGCATAAGCTTGTTAACATCCTCCACACGATCTGGTCATCATGGATTGAGAGTTTAGGCACACGAACAAAATTAGTCCCTTCTAGTTCATCCTTGCTCCGTATTGAACTCCAAAATTCATCGTCTTGAAGCTTTAACTTATCTTCTCAATTTTTTTTTTGTGATAAAGTCTTGAAGGAATAAGTTGAGTTTTGACATTAGCTACTTTGCAACAGCCCAAACCCGACCTAGACGTTATGGCCGAATCTGGCGATGTCAAATGGAAAGTGTTTTAAAGAAATGAGTTGTCAAGTAAAAACCGTTCCAGTTATTAACTTTTATTTAGTCCAAAAAACGCAAATTCATCGTTAAGTAAAAGGGTCCTTCTTGTTTAGTGAAAGCTTTGGAAAATATCTTATTTTAGAAAATTGTCTCTGATTCCGAAAATCTTTCGTTTTTAGTGAAAAATTAAGTTTTTTGAGTTTGCAGTTTAAATATCCATAAATTATAAAACAGTTAAATTCCTAAATTAAAACCAAAAAGCCCAGCGTCCCAAAAATTACAACCAAAATCATGAACTAAAAATCAAAACAGAAAACCAGCGGAAGCATTTCAAAAGTTTTACATGTGGCCACCGTTAAGTTCTTCGCTACACCGATCCGCCTAGTGCTGGGGACTACCTGGACAGATTAAACAGAAAAGAGTGAGTTTCGCAACTCAGTCTGTAATCCCCACAGACATTATACATATCAAACACTCATCGACGTCGAAATAATAGTTTTAGGCGAAGCCCATTCTGAGAATCGATTCGGGCCTCAGCCCATTCAGATGCAAAATCAGATATAGATGAGGGCCTTAGTCCAATCAGATGTAGAATCAAATATAAACAAGGCCTTAGCCC
Organism: Gossypium rotundifolium; assembly: GCA_025506655.1. Taxonomy (NCBI): domain Eukaryota; kingdom Viridiplantae; phylum Streptophyta; class Magnoliopsida; order Malvales; family Malvaceae; genus Gossypium; species Gossypium rotundifolium. The sequence goes on from CP106734.1 coordinate 52,112,547, forward strand.
AATCAGATATGGAATCAGATATATACAAGGGCCTTAGCCCAATCAGATATATACAAGGGCATAGCCCAATCGGATACAGAATGCAGATTAGTATATCAAAATCCTACCTACCAGCCTCTAAACACCATCTCCATTCAGCCCTACACACCACGTGGGGATAAAAATCAACCCACCCATCCTTACACACCATATTGTACCGAAATGCGGCATATGAATAGAATAATGCAGCTGATGTAACATCCTAAAATTTGAGTTTTTATATGTTGCATTATTTTGGTGCTCAGCTAGTTAAATTATCCAATGTGTGTGTTTAAATAGTCCTAAGAAGGCTCGGGATTTATTTGGAATTAGTAGAATTATTTTGGCAATTAGTACTTTAAGGAAATGGAATAAGTGACCTTAAAGCTTAAGGTAATTAAGTGGTAAAAAGGTAAGCATAATTGAACATATAGTAAAGGGGATATGGCGCCATGTGTGTTACCTTGAAGGAAGGAGTTCGAATCCTTTTGTGTGCATGTGAGAATTTTATTTTTTGCTTTCCTTCCTCATATTGTCGTCAAGCATTGAACTTATGGTAAGTTGTACTTTTATTTTTATGGCAAGCTGGCTAAGAGAAAAGGCAAGATTGAACTTAGGGAAAGAAATCAAATGGAAAAGGCATGTAGGGGGAACATAAGGCTTATAAAAAGGGAGATGTTTTGGAAAGTTTGGTGGCTAAACTTTGACCATTTGGCCATGCACTTGGACGGTTTTAGGGGCTAGGGGGAATGGCCGAATTTTTGGGTAGCATTTGGTAAGGTAGGTGCTAGTTTTGGTCTTTTTTTTTTTTCATTTTGGCTTTTTGGTGTATCAATAGTTTTCCTCTCCAAAATTTTTTTTCTCTCCAAATTCTTCTCCCTAGCCGAATATGTCATAAACAATAGGTAAAACTTTTGTTTTCTTTTGGCCATTTCATTTTTGACCATTTTAGATTATCCTTCTTTCTCCCAAAGACTTTTCCTCTTTGTGCCGAAACCATATATCTTGAAAGGCATTTTCTTTTCTTTTCTTTTCTTCTTGCCCGAAATCATCATCTTTTCTCTTTTAAACAAAACCCTTTCTTCTTGTAGTGGTATAGTGGGGTGCCGATTATTTCTACATCGCTCAAGGTAAGGAAATTTTTCAAAGGGTTCTATATTACTTTTTATTTGTTAAAGATAGTGTTGATTAACCGATTTTATCATAGGGACTCTATCACTCAATTTTCATCCTATGAACGTAAGGATTTTGTGGGTGTCGACTTCGCTCATAAGGTCAATTGGTTATAATAACGAAATATTAGTTTGGACTAATATTTATTTGACAATGGAGGCAAACAAGATCGAATCAAAAGGAGTAGTAATTGGTGATCGAAAAAGGAGCGGATTTGCGATCCCTTCTAGATTCAAATGAAGGGCTGTTTCGGCGATCCAGGATTTTCCACCAGGTTGTATACCCTCATCCGGTGAAAATCAACTATTCGAGGTTGTTCGCAATCGTAAGGCATCAACGATTTGGGATTTTCCACCGGGTTGTGAACCGTCAACTGGGGAGAGCCGGCAAATAGCTGTTATTCGCGATTCCGAGGGTAAAAACCTAGATCGTTTATTTTAGAGTAGATTTACTATAAGTGTTAATGATCTAATCGAGCGTTAAAATATTTTTAGGTGTTGACGATCAGGAAAGTGTAGTGCTTACCGTAATTAGGTGTGTAATCTCACACTGTATCTCATGGGTTAAATAACTATATCGTATTAATCACTTGATTAAATCACAAGTTAGTGAAATCGTAAACCGCATATTTATCAATTTATTGGTAAGGACTATGAAATCGGTATTAAGACCGTGAATATTACGAAATTGCCCTCAATGGGCCAAATAGATAAAAGTGACTATATGGGCCAAGTGTGATATGAGTTATAAGGGCCAAAATGTGATATGGGCCAGATTGTGAAAATTTTTATAATGGGCAGTATGTTTGTAATAATTATATGAATGGATTGTTGTAATTGAATATGCATATTATATACATCATTTGCATGGGTTGGGATATTTGACGAAGAGAAGTTCGTAGCTTTGCTACAAAATTCAGTGGCTCGCCACAAATCTAAAAATGGCTATGCCATGTAAACTCAGAATCGGTGGCTTGTCCACAAATTGATATACTGACTAAATGCCTATTTTGGTGTGTCATGGTGGGTGACTAAAGCTCCCCACGTGTGTCTTTGGTTAATGCAGGTGGTGTGTAGCGGATGGAAATTAGGTTTGGTTTGGGAATTGCATATCACATACATATTATATATGATATTATGTTATAATTGAAAATGGGCTTTGGCCCAATAAATGCTTAATTGGATTTTTGGCCCAGTGACAACGGTAAGTGGGTTACACACTGACTTCTAAGTATGTAACATCCTTAATTAGGGACTGTTATGTTTGCATTAATTGCATGTGAATGGCTTGATTTTGTTGTTAATCAAGGTGTCTTGGGGTCTGGGTATGAGCCAAGGGTAGGCCGAACAATAGGAAAATTTTATTTTCAAGCATTAGTTCGGGGAGTCAAGGAGCTAGGGGTTAAGAATATTTTGTGGTAAACTGTAGCACAAGAAAAGCCTTGGTAAAGTGGCAAGGAGGCGCCACTTAGGGCCTTGGGAAGTGACGTCACAAGCAGGGGAAGGAGAGCTTGGGTTCGAGCTGTAGAAATCCCTTGCTACTAATTCTTTTTTATGCAAGAGAGGGGAAGAGTTGTGCTCAGCTCAAACTCTGATGGATAACTGTTGAACAAGTCAACAGATTTAAACGGGTGGAGAAGAGAGAATTTAGGAGTTTGAATAATTCAAACTCATTTTAATGGTTAGCCAGGAGAAGTTTGAGGAGTTTGCCGAAATTTGAACTCTAGTGTGAGGAAGAGTAATCGGTTGGAAGACTAGGGGGAGTGCCGAAATTCCTTAATGACATTTTCGGCTAGTCAATGCCTTGGTGCATTCGGTTGTGAGCTAAAGCCGAAACCCCCTTAACCTTGTTGATTTCTTCCCTTAATGCTCCATTTGAATCAAAAGCCGAAAGTTTTTAGGCTATTGTCGATTTCCCTCTAAAGCATCTAGCCGAATCCCCAGAGGAACCATTTGAGCTTTTCTTCATTTGAAACTGAAACCACTTTGGCCAAATCTCTTTCTCCCCTACTTCTTTCTTTTCTTTCTCTCATATTTGTTTCAAAACCCCATCAACATCTCTTCTTCTCAAATCGACAACTTCCTTTTTCTTCTCATCTTCTCTTGTGCCGAAAGTTCATCAATCTTTTCTTGATTCCTTGCAAAGCCGAATCTCTTTTGCTCTTCTTTCAAAAGCCATAGCCGAAACTCCTTTAATTGTTCTACCACCATTACCGAAATCTCTCTCAACCATTGAAGATCTCTTCTTTTCTCTCGTTGTGTTGTAGATCTCTCGTGTTTTCGCTCTAGTCGATTTTAGAATGGGTAAGTGTTCTTGGCGAATCTCTATCATCTTCTTCTTTTCTCCGTCGACATATATAGAACAAAAGTGAATTTCGGCATTTGCCATGATTCTTAATCATCTATGAGATTTGCTAATAGTTGTCATTTCATTTATGTGGGTGACTTGAGAGGAGGGAAGATTGATATCCGTGACTTTGGGTCACGGTGGTTTGATTTCTATGCACCACTAAGCTATGTTGGTTTGGTACCACATGATTGATATTCGTGAATTTGGGTCACCAAAGGTTTGGCACCTCATAGCGACTCATGATATTCGTGACTTTATGTCACGGAGGTTTGACACCTCATGCGACTCATCCCAGTGGCTTTGGGTTGGCCCCACATTTGATAAAACAGGATTGTCGCCATGATTTGGATCACAACGTGGGTTGGCCCACATATGGATTATTCGTGACTTTGGGTCACCAGTGGTTTGGCACCACATTATATGGATATCGGTGACTTTGGGTCACGGTGGTTTGGCACCACCAGTGGTTTGGTACCACATTGGGTAGAAAAAGGAGTTATGGGTGGCTAGGTTTGGGTGCATGATGTATTTACTTGGTTATGAATTTGTGTAAGCATGTTGCTATAATCGGGAGGGGGATTATGCACTGAGTCTTGGTGACTCACCTTCTTCCTTATTTTTTCTCAAGTGACTCATAGATCGCGGATGAGGAGCCGGGTGGACTCGAGGTGGCCATGCGATATTTGCTTTCGGTTTTACATGGACTTTTGACTTGGGTACCTTACTTTAAATTTTGATTTTTTATTTGGGTGTAATAAGGCCATTAGTATTTTTATTTTGGGTTTTATTTTCATCTGCTTAAGATTTGATTTCAAATATTGTTAAGTAAATTACTTGACTTGTTTTAATAACCTGAAACACAATGTTTTCTAAACTATAATACGCCATGGGTTTTCTAAACTTTACCATCGGGTAGTATAATTCATATGATATCAAAGCCAACTTAAATGATTTACAAATCTAAGTTTTCCCAAGCTCAAAATCAAACGGTTTTAAATTAACTAAGTAAAAAATTCACTCGGGTTTCAATGGACTTTAAAGTTTTTCTTAAGTAATGAATGACAAAAGAGTTTTAAAAAGCCTTTCGGGATTTCAAGCAACTAAACGTTTTCAACTATACATGCACCGGATTTTTGCAAACACAAAGTAAATAAAGAAGCTTTTTCACTGAAACTAAACCGGCAACTTGCTTTCTTCGAAATGTTTTCACTCTGTGACATGCCAGATTCGATCGTGGTATGTTGACCGGGTTTGGGGTGTTACAAAGTAACTCACCCGTTTTCCTTACCCTTCTGAGGTAATGATCAGGGACGGAGGCTTGGGCCGTGGACGACTCAGTGGAGGCCATACTACGAATAATGGGTTATTTAAATTCTGGATTTCTTTTAAGTACTTTTTATCATTTTGCTATTTAAGATTAAATTGTAATAAGGCCTCTGGATAAAATTTTAATGATGTTTTACTTTTGGATGGATTTTATAAATTGCTTGAATACTTTAAGTGGGATTTATCTAAAAATTGAAATAAATGTTTTTCTCAAAAAGAAAGGGGTTACATTCTTAAATATTTTTACTTGGAAAAGTTTTGTTAACAATGTTATAATAATTTTTCCAAAATTATTTTCAAACTCTTGTAAATCTTCTTAAAATATTAATTTAAATTTTGTAAGCTTCATTTTATAAATCCTTACGTATAAAATTATTAGATTTAACAATCAACCCTAGTTTTCAAAAAAAAAAAAAACTCCACGTCAAAACGTTTTTGAAAATCTGATTTCTTTAAATCTTTAAAAGACTAGATGTATGTTCATTTCGTGTGACATGTCAAATTTGGTCTTAACGCATAGACCGTGTAATATCCCAAATTATGGCTTATGCATAATTGCTTAATTGAGTGTGAAAGCATGCCTTTCTCGGAAAGGGAAGTTAAGTCCGAGGTTTATAGGACCCTATAAGGTTTTGAAGCGAATTGGACCAGTGGCATATCAGTTGGAATTGCCACCCGAGTTGAAGCAGATGCACGATGTATTCCATGTGTCTATACTACGCCGTTACCGATCAGATCCATCTCATGTAGTCCCGGTTGAAGAGGTGGAGCTAAGACCAGATTTGTCCTACGAGGAAGAGCCGATGCAGATTCTGGAACGTGATGTGAAAGTGTTAAGGAGGAAGTCAGTTCCTCTAGTTAAGGTGTTATGGCGCAATCATGGATCGGAAGAAGCTTCGTGGGAGCCAGAAGAAGCGATGCGACAGCAATACCCTCACCTATTTCAGTCAGGTAATTTCGAGGACGAAATTATTTTAAGGGGGTAGAACTATAATATCCCGAATTATGGCTTATGCATAATTGCTTAATTGAGTGTGAAAGCATGCCTTTGTATGTATGAATGTGTATTTATGAATGTTGTGAACTTTAGAATAATAGGAAATGCCTTAGAAAATTTTTAGATTTTAAGTCTAAAATAGGAAGCTAAGCAAGGTGGTCTTAAGAAAATTTAAAGGTGAAACATGACACACAATTGGGCTTGGAAAAAATGGCTACAAGGTGCCACTTAAGGGCCTAGCACGTGACGCCACATACAGGTGAAATTGGGCCAAGGTTCGAGCAACGTGGGAAGCATTGGAGACTTTTATTTTTGTGCCAAAAAGGGGAACTGGGCTAAGGAGGCTTTAAGGGAAATTCATGAGGGATTTATGACACAAGGGTTGGCTTGGTAAAGTGGCTGCAAGGAGCCACTTAAGGCTTGGGCAAGTGACGCCATATGCTAGGGGGAAAGGGCTTGTGTTTGAGCCACAAGGAAAGCAAAAAGAAGTTTTATTTTTTTTTTGCTACAAGGTAGATAGTGTTGGACGACATTAAGGCACTAAAGGGAGGAGTTTGATTCTTTTTAAAATTCGGCTAGATAAGGGATAATTGTTGGGATTAATTTTTATTAATTTGAATAAGGTGATAATTAAAGGATAAAGTTATCAAGATATGGAGAGTTGGTCGATTGAGGGGCTCCTTGGATGGTATTTTTGGCTAAAGAAAGGAACAAGGCCATTCTCCATACTTTCTTTTCTTTTGAAACCTCTAAACCGAATTCTCTAGCCACTCTTCCCTTTCTCTCCTATTTTGACCAAAACGCCGAAACTTCCTCCAAATCTCATTGGTGCCGATCCTTTCTAGGCCTTATAATCCCTCTCTTTTCATCTTTGTTGAAGCCGAAACCAAGTGACCATCATCTAAGCCAAGGCCGAATCTTCTGTGGTGTCAAAGGAGCTATCGATTTCATCTATAGGGGTAAGATCAAGTTCGATTTTCATTCTGTTCTTTTAGGCCTGTCGAAATTCAAGAACTAATCCCTCATATTGTTTTATGGCCGAAACTATGAAGGGTCATTCGAGATTTTGGCCTATTGTCGATTTCTAGGAGGAAGATCTTCGGGATTTCAAGGATTTAAGGTAAGTCATGTACTTGGCCAAAGGCCATTGAACATGTTTAAGTGTTTGGAATCGGATCTAACATACGTGTATAGGGGTGTCGACATCTCCATAGTCAAGTGGTGTTTTCGGGATTTGAGAATCGTAAGGTAAGTGTACTTACACATTCGGCCAAGGCCTAGTTTGGTGTCTAGATCTATTTCTTATTTGTTTAAAAAGCCGAAAACTAACAAGTCAATGGATCTAGTGTAGGCCGATTGCAAGAAGAACCAACACAACGTTTTCGGGATTTGATCTTAAATCCAATCGGCAACAAGGTAAGTTTGGGATTTGATTAAATGGGCGAATGGTTTTAGCTAAAATATTGCATGTTGGTAGAATGTAGGAACTTGAAATCTAAGGGTCTAGGACGCTAGATCGAGTCTTGGGATTTGGGCGAATTTGCTAAGTTAACTAGGTGTGTACCCACACTATTTCTTAATAAGTTTTATGGCAAATATATATATATATATATATATATCGTGTTATTAAGAATGTGAAAAGTATGGCTAAGGTACCATACAATGGTACAAAGTACTAAGGTACATTTTCCTACTCCTACTATGAGTATGATATGGTTTGTTATGCCATGAATGTGAGTATGATAAGAATGTGAATTAAGGCATGATATTGCATAATGTGTATGATAGATGGAGGCATATGGGATATTATGAAAGGGGAAGTGAATGTGGTGACTCATGTCACGATATAAGAATGTGGTGACTTGGTCACATTACGAATGTGGTGATCACTCGAATGTGGTGTCCCATGACATAAAATATTATCTGGTGGTCGTGCCACGAATTTATAAGAGGCGATGAGCACGTCGATCGCAACAAGCGCCTTCGATGGTGTGTAGCGGATGGAGGGTTGACTTAGTAGTCCCCACGGTGTGCGGGTTGGTGCGGGTGATGTGTAGCGGTTGGTAACTAGGCTTGGGCTTGGGAATGCATCATTAATTGTATATTTTGATATGAATGTGTATGACTTGATATGCACGAATCTATTTGGACTTAGTGTTTGTGTACACATTGAGTCTATTTGACTCACCCGTTGTGGGATCATTTTTGGTGTGACGACAATAATGGACCTGGCCTAAGCAAGAGCTTAGTGGTGGCCATGCTCAAGAAGGAATTTTATGATTTGACATTTACTTTTATTTAAGTACTTTCAATTTATTTTGGGTATATTTTGATGTAATAAGGCCATAGTATGAACTATTTATGCATGCATTTAAATTTACGATATTATGTTTGAATGTTTTCAAAATTAAAGTTAAGTAATAATTTTTTAATAAACTCGTAAATATTATGACATCTAAATACAAATGTTTTCAAAGGCAAAATCTTTAAAATTAAATCGGCATATCTTTTACTTAAAGTTTTGGGACTCAATAAAGAATTTTTATAAAACTTATATTTCACAAAGACAAAGCTGGTTTCCAACTTGAGCTCAACCCAAATCGAGTTTTCTCCCAAAAATCACTTAAAGATTTTCTAAGAACCCACGAATTTGAACGGTTTTTACTCGAGGAACATATCAGATCTGGCCGAGGCTCGTGGGCCGGGTTTGGGGTGTTTCAGCTTGGTATCAGAGCCCAATTTTAAAACTCTCGGCCTTGGGTTTAAGGCCCAAAACATTTTCAAAGTTGAGCCCAAAAGGAATTTTTGTGAATTAAGCAAGTTTTTCTGGCATGGCACACTAAGTCTCCGACCCGAAGTCCATCAGGTAAGTACTCCGATCTCTTGTGTGATTTATATTATGATTTATAGAAGGGTAGAAATGGAATGTAGAATAGAGAATAAGTACTTGAACCCTAGGACTAGTGTACCCCAACAAATACATAAAACTTAAATGACTAACTAAACAAACCTGTGGTTAAGTCATCGAGTTAGGGTATGGCAACCATGGTGCGCATGTCTAGGATTGGTTTGGTGGGAGCTTGGTATTTAAGCGATCAGTGTGACTCACCTCCTCTCCACTCGAATCCTACCTGGTGTGTAGCTTCTGTTCACCCTAACCAAGAGGACTTATTCACGGGCTAAACCCCTAACTAAAACCCGAAAGGGACTAGCCGTATTTTTATGGAAACCCTAGTTTTAAAATTACTAAATTACCCTTTTGATTTGTAAGAACTATTCTATAAAATTTTTCAGAAATATTTTTTATTTACAAAATTACTAAAATACCCCTAGTGGTAAAATTATAAAAATGCCTTTGGTTTATGAAATTTCCAAAATACCCACAGTTCTTATCAAAATTTCATTACTTTGTTTAAAAACCCTAAATTTACAAAATATCAAAATACCTTGATTGTGGAAAAATTATGAAATTACCCCTAACCTACAAATTACCAAAATACCCCGAGTCACAAAATTACCAAAATGACCCCTGATCTCCAAAATTTCTGCAACAACACTGATTTGGAAAACAAATTCTCAAAAACAACCCCCAAGTTTTGTAAATTCCAAAATACCCTTATTGACAAAATCACCAAGGAACCTTATTTTGACAAATTACGAAAATACCCCTGTAGGACAAATTACGAAAATACCCCTGGGATAAGAACGGACAGAAATGTCCGAAGAGTGAATGTGTATGGGAGATACTATGGAATGGATGTGCTTTTCTGTGAATTAGGATAGAAAACTTGAAACTTTGAATGATCGAAAGAACTGCTACTAAACTCTTCTCATAAAACTTCTTCGCAAATAATCAGTGAAACAATGGCTAATGCATAAAATTTCTTAATCAGATTAAAGTGCGGTAGTAGAAATGAGCTCTAGACGCGGTCGCAATGTACGAGGATGCGGTCGAGGTAGAATGACCGTGTCGGAACCCGTTAGATCGGGTCAAGGATCTGAAAATGGGGTACCACCGCCACCACCACCACCATTTGTTGGTGTTGGCGCAAGATCAAGATCGACGGAGAAGATCTTTGTATCGCAGTTGTCTTGTGAGTTCTTGAAATGGTGGCTGGTGTTGGAGGGAATATGGGAGCTCGAAAATCTATACCCGGGCGACTCGAGCCAACGGAGCTGAAGTGTTCCATGGCATATCTGGTGTGGCACCCAGTACGGTTGAATATTGGTTGGAAGCAACCGAACGCATTATGGATGAGCTCGATCTGACCCCGAGGAGAAGTTGAAAGGAATGGTGGTGCTGCTACGCGATGAAGCGTATCAATGGTGGCTTCTGATTCGGGATGGTGCCACCACCGAGGATCTAACACGGGAGTATGTTAAGACACAGATCGGAAGAAGTATGTGGGAACGGATATATTGATGAGCGAGAGGAAGGCATTTTTGGTTTGGTTCAAGGAACAAGTCCGTAGCGAGTATGAAGTGAATTCACGAGGTTGAGCCGGTATGCTCGAGGAGTAGTGGCTACGGAACATGGCGGTGTGTCCGGTTTGAGGACGGACTAAGGGATGACCTGAGGTTGTTAGTCACTCCACATCAAGAGCGGGAGTTTTCTACTTTAGTAGAGAAAGCTAAGATAGCGAAAGGAATTAAGGACTCGTGAGGCGTAACACGGATTTGGAATAAGCGTAAGAGAGGATTTGGGTCGTCTAGATCGTCTAGGAATGCTTAGAAAAGGCTAGAGTTGATGGTCCACGAGGTCAGCGAACCGGTACTAGAGGGCAATATCGTACTTGTGAGCGGTGTGGGAAGAAACACTTAGGCGAATCTTTGGAAGAAGGCAGTGGATGTTTCAAATATGGGTCAAAGGACCACATGATTAAAGGCGCCTAATGAGACCGGATGGGAATCGACCAAGAGCTCGAATGCTAATCGGTGGTAGAGGTAGACAATGACCTCAGCAGGCCGTGGTCCGAATAATAGAGGAAATGGTCTTTGGTAGAGGGCGTGGAACAAGGGCCAGTCTTTGCTATCTTGAGGCAAGGCGGCGGGTTTGGTTTATGAGGTTCACCGTAGGGAGGATGGAGACGCGCCAGACGTCATAACCGGTACGTTTCTTGTATTTGGAAAGCCTTATTATGCTTTGATTGATGTGGGCTCGACCCATTCTTATGTGGCATGTAGAGTAGTTGAAACTTTAGACATAGCCTCTGAACCTTCTAGTAGGGAGATGACTGTAGTAAGCCCACTAGGTTAAACTGTAGTGGTGAATAAGGTCTTTCGAAGTGTACCTTTAGAAATTCAAGGTGTAGTATTTTCTACCGAGCGATGGAACTTCCCTTTGGAGAGTTTGATCTCATTCTTGGAATGGGTGGCTAGTGGACCATCGGTTTGTGTTGAATTTGTGCTTGACTAAGCGAATGGAGTTAAGGACCCGGAGGATGAGGTGGTCATTATGATAGGAGAAAGAAGAAACTACTTGTCTAATGTAGTTTTGGGGCTAAAAAGGTGAAAAGATGGTTAAGTAAAGGGTGCAAGGCATTTTAGCCTTCGTAAGTGCGTTAGATGGAAAGGAAGAAGGTGTTAGTGGAGTTAGAACGGTAAGGGATTTCGAAGATGTGTTTCCGGAGGAATTACCAGTAATACCCCCAGACAAGGAGGTGGAGTTTGAAATTGACTTCTTTGTGGGAGCGACTCTATGTCAATTGCCCCTTATAGAATGGCACCAAAGGAGTTGGTGGAACTCAAGGCTCAAATCCAAGAATTTCTTGATCGTGGGTTTATCCGACCCAGTGTGTCTCCATGGGGGCACCGGTATTATTTGTGAAGAAGAAGAACGGAACTATGCGTATGTGCATAGACTATCGTCAGTTGAATAAGCTGACCATCAAGAATAAGTATCCTTTGCCAAGGATTGATGACTTGTTCGATCAGCTTAAGGGGGCGGCGGTGTTCTCAAAGATTGACTTAAGGTCAGGATATCATCAGTTGAAGGTGAAGGAGGTGGATATCCATAAGGCGACCTTTAGGACAAGATACGGCCACTATGAGTTTGTGGTAATGCCGTTCGGGTTGACAAACGCCCCATCGCGTTCATGGATATGATGAACCGGGTTTTCAACCTTACTTGGATAGGTTCATCGTGGTGTTCATCGACGACATCCTCATATACTCCAAGACTGAGGAGGAGCATGATGAGCATCTCCGGATTGTGCTGCAAGAATTGAGGGAGAAGAAGCTTTATGCCAAATTCAGCAAGTGTGAATTTTGGCTTAGAGAAGTTGCCTTCTTAGGGCATGTGGTGTCTACTGAAGGAATAAGGGTGGATCCTAGAAAGATTGAAGCGGTGTTGGATTGGAAACCACCTAGGTCTGTGGCGGAGATTCGTAGTTTCTTGGGATTGGCAGGCTATTACAGAAGGTTCGTGGAAGGATTTTCGTCAATAGCCGCGCCTTTGACAAAGTTGTTGAGGAAGGGAGTACCCTTTGTATGGACGGATAAGCAACAGGAGAGCTTTGAAAAGCTTAAGAGGGTATTGACGGAAGCTCCAATGTTGATTTAGCCTGAGGTAGGAAAAGATTTTACAGTGTATTGTGACGCTTCCCATACAGGTTTAGGTTGTGTATTGATGCAAGATGGGAAGGTAGTCGCATATCGTCTGACAATTGAGGCCACATGAGGTGAACTACCGACGCATGACTTGGAATTGCAAAGTGATGGTCTTCGCTCTTAAGGTATGGAGGCACTACCTTTATGGCGAAAAGTCGACGATCTACACAGGCCACAAGAGTCTCAAGTATCTATTGACTCAGAAGGATTTGAATCTGGGGCGTGAAGGTGGGTGGAATTCTTGAAGGATTACGATCGTTCTATAGAGTATCACCCGAGCAAAGCAAATATAGTGGCGGATGCCCTAAGCGGAAAGTTGTGTCGGATCCGAGGGCAATGTTCGCACACTTGAGTTTGTATGATGATGGAAGCTTTGTTGGTAGAGTTGCAAGTCAAGCCGGCGTGGTTGAATGAGGTGAAAGAGGACGGTTGGTGATGAGGACCTAAGTGCTAAGCTATAACAAGTCTGAATGGAGAGTTGGAAGATTATGGCATTAATGGCGAAGGAGTGTTGTGTTTCAAGAGCAAGGTCTGTATGCCTAAGGATAAGGAACTTAGGCAAAGGATTCTTCAGGAATCGCATAGTAGCCCTTATGCTATGCATCCTGGAGGCACTAAGTTGTACAGAGACTTAAGAGAATAGTTTTGGTGGCCTGGTCTGAGAAAGAAAGTTACAAAATTTGTCGACAAGTGTTTGACGTGTCAGCAAGTTAAGGCTAAACACTAAGTTCCGCCAGGGTTGCTTCAGCCAATCAAGATTCCACAGTGGAAGTGGGAGAGAATTACCATGGACTTCGTTAGTGGGCTTCCCCTTACGCCTACTAAGAAGGACTTGGTATGGGTAATAGTGGACCGTTTGACCAAGTCCACGCACTTTATTCCGATGAGAGTCGATTATTCTTTGCAAAAGTTGGCAAAGTTGTATGTGGCGGAAGTCGTAAGGTTGCATGGAGTGCCAGTGTCGATTATCTCAGATAGAGACCTAAGGTTTACTTCTCGGTTTTGGAAAGCGTTACATCAGGCTTTAGGCACTAAGTTGGATTTTACTACGACTTTTCATCCACAGTCGGACGGGCAGTCTGAGTAGGTAATCCAAGTGTTGGAGGATATGTTGAGGGTCGTGTGATGGATTTGAGAGGAAGTTGGGAGGAATATTTGCCTCTAGCGGAATTTGCCTACAACAATGACTATCAAGCCGAGATTCGGATGGCACCGTCTGAAGCCTTTGTATGGTCGGAAGTGTTAGACTCCTACATGTTGGATGGAATTGAGAGAACGTCGAGTTTTGGGTCCAGAGTTAGTGGCAGAATCCGAAGAAAAGGTTGAGATAATTTGGGCACGGTTAAAGGAAGCATCTGATAGACAGAAGTCGTATGCGGATATCAAAAGGAAAGAAATAGAATTTGATGTGGGAGACCAAGTGTTTCTTAAAGTTTCACCTTGGAAAAAGGTAATGAGATTTGGTCGGAAAGGGAAGTTAAGTCCGAGGTTTATAGGACCCTATAAGGTTTTGAAGCGAATTGGACCAGTGGCATATCAGTTGGAATTGCCACCCGAGTTGAAGCAGATACACGACGTATTCCATGTGTCTATGCTACGCCGTTACCGATCAGATCCATCTCATGTAGTCCCGATTGAAGAGGTGGAGCTAAGACCAATTTGTCCTACGAGGAAGAGCCGTCTGATTTCGGGCGTGATGTGAAAGTGTTAAGGAGGAAGTCAGTTCCTCTAGTTAAGGTGTTATGGAGCAATCATGGATCGGAAGAAGCTTCGTGGGAGCCAGAAGAAGCGATGCGACAGCAATACCCTCACCTATTTCAGTCAGGTAATTTCGAGGACGAAATTATTTTAAGGGGGTAGAACTGTAATATCTCGAATTATGGCTTATGCATAATTGCTTAATTGAGTGTGAAAGCATGCCTTTGTATGTATGAATGTGTATTTATGAATGTTGTGAACTTTAGAATAATAGGAAATGCCTTAGAAAATTTTTAGATTTTAAGTCTAAAATAGGAAGCTAAGCAAGGTGGTCTTAAGAAAATTTAAAGGTGAAACATGACACACAATTGGGCTTGGAAAAAATGGCTACATGGTGCCACTTAAGGGCCTAGCACGTGACGCCACATACAGTGAAATTGGGCCGGGGTTCGAACAACGTGGGAAGCATTGGAGACTTTTATTTTGTGCCAAAAGGAGGCCGGGCTAAGGAGGCTTTAAGGGAAATTCATGAGGATTTATGACACAAGGGTTGGCTTGGTAAAGTGGGCGCAAGGTGCCACTTAAGGCTTGGGCAAGTGGCGCCATATGCTGGGGAAAGGGCTTGTGTTAGAGCCACAAGGAAAGCAAAAGAAGTTTTTTTTTTTTGCTACAAGGTAGATAGTGTTGGACTGGCATTAAGGCACTAAAGGGAGGAGTTTGATTCTTTTTAAAATTGGCTAGATAAGGGATAATTGTTGGGATTAATTTTATTAATTTGAATAAGGTGATAATTAAAGGATAAAGTTATCAAGATATGGAGAGTTGGTAGATTGAGGGCTCCTTGGATGGTATTTTGGCTAAAGAAAGGAACAAGGCCATTCTCCATACTTTCTTTTCTTTTGAAACCTCTAAACCGAATTCTCTAGCCACTCTTCCCTTTCTCTCCTATTTTGACCAAAAGCAGCAAACTTCCTCCAAATCTCATTGGTGCCGATCCTTTTTAGGCCTCATAATCCCTCTCTTTTCATCTTTGTTGAAGCCAAAACCAAGTGACCATCATCTAAGCCAAGGCCGAATCTTCTGTTTTGTCAAAGGATCTGTCGATTTCATCTATAGGGGTAAGATCAAGTTCGATTTTCATTCTGTTCTTTTAGGCCTGTCGAAATTTAGGAACTAATCCCTCATATTGTTTTATGGCTGAAACTATGAAGGGTCATTTGGGATTTTGGCCTATTGTCGATTTCTAGGAGGAAGATCTTCGGGATTTCAAGGATTTAAGGTAAGTCATGTACTTGGCCAAAGGCCATTGAACATGTTTAAGTGTTTGGAATCGGATCTAACATACGTGTATAGGGGTGTCAACATCTCCATAGTCAAGTGGTGTTTTCGGGATTTGAGAATCGTAAGGTAAGTGTACTTACACATTCGGCCAAGGCCTAGTTTGGTGTCTAGATCTATTTCTTATTTGTTTAAAAAGCCGAAAACTAACAAGTCAATGGATCTAGTGTTGGCCGATTGCAAGAAGAACCAACACAACATTTTCGGGATTTGATCTTAAATCCAATCGGCAACAAGGTAAGTTTTGGATTTGATTAAATGGGCGAATGGTTTTTAGCTAAAATATTGCATGTTGGCCGAATGTAGGAACTTGAAATCTAAGGGTCTAGGATGCTAGATCGAGTCTCCGGGATTTGAAGCGAATTTGCTAAGTTAACCAGGTGTGTACCCCACACTATTTCTTAATAAGTTTTATGGAAATGTTTAATATATATATATATATATCAGTGTTATTAAGAATGTGAAAAGTATGGCTAAGGTACCATACAATGGTACAAAGTACTAAGGTACATTTTTCCTACTCCTACTATGAGTATGATATGGTTTGTTATGCCATGAATGTGAGTATGATAAGAATGTGAATTAAGGCATGATATTGCATAATGTGTATGATAGATGGGGCATATGGGATATTATGAAAAGGGAAGTGAATGTGGTGACTCATGTCACGATATAAGAATGTGGTGACTTGGTCACATTATACGAATGTGGTGACTTGGTCACATTATCACGAATGTGGTGTCCCATGACATAAAATATTATCTGGTGGTCGTGCCACAAATTTATAAGGCGATGAGCACGTCATTGCAATGACGCCTTCGATGGTGTGTAGCGGATGGAGGGTTGACTTAGTAGTCCCCACTGCGTGCGAGTTAGTGCGGTGATGTGTAGCGGTTGGTAACTAGGCTTGGGCTTGGGAATGCATCATTAATTGTATATTTTGATATGAATGTGTATAACTTGATATGCCTGAATCTATTTGGACTTAGTGTTTGTGTACACATTGAGTCTGTTTGACTCACCCCATTGTGGGATCATTTTTCAGGTGACACACAGTAATGGATCGGGCCGGCAAGAGCTTAGTGGTGGCCATGCTCAGCAAGGAATTTTATGATTTGACATTTACTTTTATTTAAGTACTTTCAATTTATTTTGGGTATATTTTGATGTAATAAGGCCATAGTATGAACTATTTATGGATGCATTTAAATTTACGATATTATGTTTCGAATGTTTTCAAAATTAAAGTTAAGTAATAATTTTTTTTTAATAAACTCGTAAATATTATGACATCTAAATACAAATGTTTTCAAAGGCAAAATCTTTAAAATTAAATCGGCATATCTTTTACTTAAAGTTTTGGGACTCAATAAAGAATTTTTATAAAAACTTATATTTCACAAAGACAAACTGGTTTCCAACTTGAGCCCAACCCAAATCGAGTTTTCTCCCAAAAATCACTTAAAGATTTTCTAAGAACCCACGAATTTGAACCGTTTTTACTCGAGGAACATACCAGATCTGGTCGAGGCTCGTGGGCTGGGTTTAGGGTGTTTCAGACCGGGTTTAGGGTGTTACAGCTGAACTGCTAGATATCAGGTTTAAGAGCCTTTCAGCACACTTCCTCTAAATAACATCAACCCCACCCCGATGCAATGCAACATACCAATATGACATGCAAACATGCAAATAACCTAACATACATTCAGTTCAGTATAGATATCATATAGTCAAATCACATAAATAGGGGTCTAAATAACGCTTACTGGCCCTACAGTTGGTCCACAGTCGACTTGGGCAACCCGTGCAATCTTACAGTTCTTTTCAGAAAAATGGGCTCACACTCCTATGTGGCCCACTCAGCCTAAATTGGCCATCCACACGCCCTGGCCTAGAATCCCACATGCCCGTATGGGCCCACTTGCCCATGTGGCCCACACGAACCAATTGGTCAAGCCCATGTCTCGTACACGGCCTCACCCAGCCATCACATGGCCGTGTCCTTTGCGCCGACTGGCCTCATCAATCACATGGCCGTGTACTGCCATACGGGCGACCAGAGGCCCGTGTGGCGTCAACAGTTTTATTTTTGACTTTTGCCGATTGTCATTTTCTGTGTTTTCGGGTACACACCTGATACGCTTGTGATGCCAAAGCAACTCCAAGTAATTTGAAGCCTAAAATTAATCAGTATACACTCGATTAATAACTTTAAGAGCTAAACAAAACCCGAATACAAAATAGAGTATTCATGCAACGAATGATTAAAACTTGCCCTCGGTCAAAAAGAAGAAACACCGAACCCTTAAAATGTTAATGGCTGCTCTCCAGCACCTTGATCAACTCCTAACAACCAAAATAAAGTCCCCTTAAATCACTAATACAGAAAATGTTAAGAGAAAGCAAGAACATAATTACCAACACGCGCCCAACGCTCTATTCGTTACAAAGTAGAAAGGCTAGATAAGGAAACAAAAAGAAAAGGAAAGATTTGCTGATCGAACAAGATGAAAATGGCAGGAGAAAGATGATAGAAAAACTCACGTCAGAAGTTTGGAAAAGGGGGAAAAACCAAAATTGAGAAAAAGAATAAAAATAAAAATAAAAACCCACTGATCAACCCCTAATCCCCAAATTTGCTCCCCAAAACCGTCCACTAATCACCAGCCTCATCAGAATTCTGACTCCATTCAAACATTTCCAGTTAACCAAGGTAAAAATTAAATCCCCTTGCTTACCCAGGAATCGAACACAAGACCTCTAGCACAACCAACACTCCACCCAACCACCAGACCAGCAGGCCCATTCTGATATAATTTTACCAACATTTAAACTTAAGCCTACTGACTAGAGAGTGAGCTTTATTCATAAAAAACCAAAATTTACCCAAGTTGTGGCTTGAAATTGGGACCTCTCACACACACCCAAAACACATAACCATTGAAGCAGATAGATATTGTGTCAATGAATTAAAGAAACATATTTAAAAACTTAGGGTGTTACATGCTTGGATTTGGATCTTATGATTGGGTCTTGATGGAAACTAAGTCCATCTCTATTATGGCCTTTGAATTAGACTGAGTTACTCGTATCACCTTTTAACATTAGGGGCTTTTGGGCCTTTCCCATATCGGGTCCAATTAAAAGTACTTCACAGGCTTTTAACTCAATACATTATAATTCGATCCAACCCGATATTTATTTATTTTATTTCCAAAAATAAACTTCCTAACATATTTCCAATTAAATAATATTCTCAATACAATTCTAATTCCGTTAAAATAACGATGTCTTTATTGTAAGAGAATCTATGAGAAAACATATTTAACTTTTACGTATTCAATGATTCATTATGACCAAATGGTTTATTTCTATTTTGAACTTCATTTAATTCGAAAAATATAAATTTATTTTTCAAGTTATTTTCATTTTCATTGGGGAGAAAACCACATTCATTTCCAAAAGATTTCATTTCTCCATTTTCATTTTCATTATTGGAGGAACCATAATCATTTCCAAATGATTTCCCATTTCTCCATTTTCATCATTTCTACTCATTCTTGTTCATTTGATTCAACATGCAATTTATTTCTGGCTTCAATGAGCTAGCGGAGGGACCGATTGGCCATATATGATTGAAGCTCAAATGATTTATAATTAAGTTTCAACTTTTCACCTATTACTTATAAACTCATTTAGTCACGAAGCCATTCCACTATAGTATCGTGACTAAGCTCTCCCTAATGGCATACCATTACGAAAACAACTCGATCAATACTTGTCCAATGACCTTGTCATAAGTGTATTACCCTCATAGGATATCTTTAATCTCTATGGGATAAATTTTCTCTCCCAATATGATCCTATTTTATCTCATGGCAACCATTACATCTTCCTTCATAAAAAGTCAATTACTATAAATAGTAATCAAGTAATTCATCACAAAGATGAATGACTCGTGACCACATTTACTTTCCATCTACCATGTAATGCTAATGAGAGGATATCATTTACCCATATCTCGGGTTATGAATTCCATTACTGTGAATGACACTACCTACTGTAGAAGTCGTATACGCAACGCACCAACTTTCGGTTTCTTATCTATTTCAATTCAGACTTACATTAAAGTATACGGGTTATGCATACATAGTCTGTCATCCACTCAGAATTTAGGTATGCCACACTTTGAACGTCATAAGTGAATAAATCCATAAACAGTTTAGGATCTATTGTTCTCAGGTCCAGCCCAATGTTTTATCAGTCTGATACCTAAGATAAGACATCTCCCTAATTAGACTTTATAGATGCATATTAGTCTTTCAATTGGTTTGCTCATTTTTATTAAACTAATGACATGTTTAGGTTAGTCTATTAATATAAGTTGTCTTTCCATATTACGAACTGACCACATAATACCGCATAGTATTAATTTAAACATTAGACAATCAGTGAACCAATATTTGTTTTTATTTTGTTCTGCATACAAAAACAACATGAGGATATTATACTAAGTATATGAATGTTACCAAAATACTCTTATTTTAAAGGGTAATTAATATTATTTTAAGAGTAAATTTTTTACCTATTCATAATTTTTTTTATCTATTCATACTTTTATATAATTT
Source organism: Gossypium rotundifolium (assembly GCA_025506655.1). Classification (NCBI taxonomy): domain Eukaryota; kingdom Viridiplantae; phylum Streptophyta; class Magnoliopsida; order Malvales; family Malvaceae; genus Gossypium; species Gossypium rotundifolium. Next base: position 52,132,683 of record CP106734.1, read on the forward strand.
TCAAATAAAACAATTGAAAAATATCATTTGGGATCGAACATAAAACCAACAAATCTCTATAAATTTTTTTTATCACTCCAATAATAAATATATTATAAAATGTAATAAAAAATAAATTACTTAAATAAATGTAGAGGTGTTCATGGTAGGGTGGCTACTACCAAGGTCTAACCAAAATTTGGGAGGGTTTGGGCAAAAATATAAGCCCTAAAAATGGGCTTGGACAAAAAATAAGTCCGTTTAAAAAATGGGCCGGGCCTCGAGTAAGGTATTTTTGGCCCGAGCTCGACCCCGCTGGGCCCGAATTCACTAAATAACAAAAAAAATCTGCTATTTTTTTATTTTTGAATGTTATTTTTTATTGTTTTCTCCCTATTTTGCTACCATATTACTATTATGTTGCTACTATTTTGTTATTATTAATTGAATATTATATAAAACTTATTTTATTATTAATTTTTTTATTATTTTAAAGGCATTTGTTAATTTTATTATTATTTTAGAGGTATTTACTTGTTAAGTTACATCTATCTTAGTGTTATTTAAGTCTACATATTTTTTTAAAAATTTATTTTTAATTTATTAGAAAATATTTATTTTGATTTTTTAGTATTTTTGATGTATTATATATATTTAAAAATTATATAAAATAATATAAAAATTTAATACGGGCGAACCGAGCTCGAACCCGAGTTTTAGTATTTTTATATGGATCGGGCTTAAGAAAAAATTTAAACCCATTTTTTGAGCCCGGCCTAACTTAAACCCAATAAATAAACTTAAATTTTTAGTTAAACCTGACCCAAACCTGACCCGACTCAGCCCATAAACATATCTAAATAAATGTGATATTTATCGCACACGAGTTATCTTATATTTATAAATATTTTTTTGAATAACCCAAAATTTTTTTCTAAAATATTTTAAACCGGTTTCACCTGAGCATAACTGAGGTCACCCTAGAACTCCCGGTAGTTTTCACTTTCATTTCTACAATTTGATCGCCGTCGTGATTTGCCGCCCATTGACTGATTTTTCGAGGCTTAGCGCTCCGCCCCCAAGCTCTTGTATCTCGTCAAGTCTAAGGTTCTTAAATTTCCGTATAATATTTAATTAAATTAATATTGCATACTTACTGTTTGACAAAATGCTTGTTAAACAGATAATTTGGAGTATGCTTAATTAAAACTTCATTCCAATTAAGGATTGCCCAGATGGAAACATAATGTAAATTACTTATCTTTGGATTTCTTCCTTTTCGTAGTGGCAGAGAATGAGGAGATTCCTTTTCTCTCAGACCAGTTGTTCCCTGTTGAGAAGACAAAGAAGACCGAAAGGCATACCCCACCGTTGGTTCCTATCATCCGCTTCCTTCTCTACTGCGGAATATGACGACGGCGACGCCTTTCAAAGCTGTCCTTCTAAAGTCAAGATCTTCGACCGCCACCTCAAACGCACACAGGTAGGTAGTATAGTATTTTTATTTTCATATTTATATGAGTCCACTAATTGTTGATTGATCAATAAGTGATGATTGATTTTTGGGCGGCAGCGTGATCGAGCTGCATGGTTGCTGCGTCCCAATGATTCCTTCGTACATGCTGTAGCTGAGAATCTAGTAGATCGCTTGGAGGTTGTTATCTGATTTGCTTTGCTTTCCATCTTATTTCACAAAGAAGTTTATTCTTGTTTTAGTGACACAAAATTCTTGATCGGCCATGCTAGTTTTACTTCAGGAAATTTTGAAAAAGATGGTCAACTGGTTTGCTCTACCGTACCTATTCTTCGTGCTCATTTGCTTCAGTCTTCGGTTCTCTAGGACATAAATGTCTCATGCTTCTAATAAGTATTCAGTGGCACAAAATTTTGTACTGACTGGTGGTAGTTGGAATGATCTTAGCTTTTAGAAGGGACAACATTTTTTTAACGCTGAAAGTTTTCCTTTCGTAACTTGAGTACTTTATGTTTGTTTATTTACCTTCCATCTTTATTTTGAAAATTATGTCTTTTTTTTAAGAAAAAAGAATAAGAAATGCATAATTTACTTTTCCATTGAAAAATTATGTTAGAATTGAGGATGCTTTTATTCCTTTTAATTAATTACCCTTTTCTTTTAGCAACTTCTAAAGAAACAATAAGAAGCATGTAGCAAAAGCAACAAGTATAAGAAGAATAATAAGAGTAATTGTAGAAATTAATTATTTATGTATTTTCAATTTTTAGGACTGCAAGAAAACATTTCCTACTGCATTATGTTTGGGAGGCTCGTTGCAAGCTGTGAGGCAAATACTGCGGGGACGTGGTGAGTGCTAGTTATCAAGTTCCTCTCCTATCATTTATATTGCTATTTATGTCGTTTAACACTATAACTAGTCAGTGGCCTTTTCAAATTTTTGAGGAAAAATAGTTTAAATTTTCTTTTTATATGGTTGTGGTTAAAGTTGTTAAGAGTTAGTGTATGAAGTGATTGACGCATTTGTTTTCAAATGAACTTGAATTGTTTCTGTGCCTGTTCTAGTACTTTTTTTTTTCCTGTTAGAGATATGTAACTAATTCTGATTCTTGTTATTTCTGTTTCTTTATGGTAAAGGCTTCCTTACCAATTAGATAAATGCTTTACAACACCCATTTGAAATCAATGAAAATATCAAGGATTTTGGGCAGATCAAAAGCCAATTTGCTATAAAGTGTACAAAATTGTATGTGTTTGTAATCACAGTTTTACTGATTTAGGTTCTATTATATGAGATTATGTACAAACTTAGAGAAAAGATTCTTTATTTCTGCTAATTAGTTTACAATTATAAAGAAAGTAATTAACACAATCAAGGAAGCAATCTCTAAAAAACGGTAACTTACTAAGAATTAGTAACTGAGATTAGTTTCTATTTACAAGGGAACTCCTAGTAATAAGGTAAGTTTTCTGTCCTTAATCTTAGGAATTCCAACACTCTCCCTCAAGCTGGAGTGTAGATGTTCATCAAACCCAGCTTGCCAATAAGTTCCTCAAACATGTTTCTATTCAAACTTTTAGTTAACACGTCTGCAACTTGTTGTCTAGTAGGTAGGTAGGTGATGCACACTTCTCCTGAGTGTATTTTTTCTTTCATAAAGTGGTGATCTATTTCCACATGTTTGGTGCGATCGTGATGTACAAGATTATGTGCTATGTTGACAGCTGCCTGGTTGTCACAGTACATCTTCATAGGCCTGGTGTAAGGCACTTTTAGTTCCCCCATAAGTCTTTGTATCCAAACTCCTTCGCATATACCATGAGCTAGTGCTCGATACTATGTCTCTGCACTGCTGCGTGCTACAACAGACTGTTTTTTGCTTCTCCACGTCACGAGGTTACCCCAAACATAACTACAATAGCCACTTGTAGAGCGTCTATCGTTAATAGAACCTGCCAGTCTGCATCAGTGTAGACTTCCACATTTTGGTTGGCAGTTTTCTTGAAATGCAGGCTTTTACCAGGAGTTTCTTTTAGATACCTTAATATTCGATATGCAGCTTCCAGGTGCTTCTCCCTCGGGGCATGCATGTACTGACTGATAACACTCACACTGAAGGCTATGTTTGGACGGGTGTGAGATAGGTAGATGAGTCTTCCTACTAGTCGTTGATATCTCCCCCTATCGATTTCTTCTCCATCCTCATCAGTTCCCAATTTAAGATTAAATTTCATAGGAGTTTCTGCTGGTTTGCAGCCCATCACACCAACTTCTGACAGTAGATCAAGAACATATTTCCTTTGGGAGATGGAAATACCTGTTTGGGACCTTGCTACTTCCATACCAAGAAAGTATTTAAGATTCCCCAAGTCTATAAGTTCGAACTCTGTACCAAGGAATTCTTTCAACCTCACGATTTCGCTTGAGTCATCTCCTGCTAATATTATATCATCCACATAAACGATGAGGATGCAGCATTTTTCCTTTTTCGAGTGCTTGTAGAACATGGTGTGGTCTACCTGTCATTGAATGTAATTTTTGCTAGTCATAGCTTTTACAAATCGGCTGAACCATGCCCGTGGAGATTGTTTCAGCCTATACAAGGACTTCTTCAACTTACACACTTGGTCCTTGCTTTCTTCAAACCCGGGTGGGAAATCCATGTACACCTTCTCATTTAATTCCCATTTGAGGAAAGCATTTTTTTACGACCAATTGAGTCAAGTGCCAATTAAGGTTGGTAGCAAGAGATAGGAGGACTCGAATGGTGTTTAGATTGGCAACCGGTGCAAATGTCTCGTCGTAGTCAAGACCATAAGTTTGGGTGAAGCCCTTAGCCACAAGTTGAGCCTTGTATCGGTCAATATGGCCATCGGGTTTAAATTTCGTAGTGAAGATCCATTTGCATCCTACTATTTTTTTTCCCTTAGGTAGATCCGAGACTTCCCATGTTTCATTGTTTTTGAGGGCCTTCATTTCTTCCATCACATCGTGTCTCCACTCAGCTGATTCAAGCGCCTCTTCTATATTTTTTTGGAGTTTTTACAGAATCAACATTAGTCACAAAAGTTTTGTAAGACTTAGATAAATTTCCATAGGATGCAAACCGAGAAATAGGGTGTTGAGTGCAGCTCATTGTGCCCTTTCTCACTGCAATTGGAAGATAGATGGATGGTGACGAAGGTGAGACTTCTGTTTTAGAACAGTCCTCGGTTGGAGATGCAATTGGCACTGCTGTATCAGTTTCAGGAGAGCGATTCCGTCTGGAGTAAACTTGTATTTCGGGAACCTATTTTTGCTATTTTCCTTGATCGGGGGGCTGTTGCACTTTGGTGGTGATATTGTTGTTGGGAAGGATCGTGCTAACTTCTTGTTGCACAGGGGAAACAGTATCTAAATCTAGGATAGCACCTTGATTGTTAGGCTTGTTTGTGATAGTAGTGATAGGATCATGAGGTATAATGAGGAGAGTATTAAGGGTCTCATCTTCATTGAAAGTCTCCCCCTGAAGATGAGATGCTGCAAAGTATGGTTCATTTTCAAAGAAGGTAACATCCCGAGAGACGAACATTCGGCGCAAGGTTGGTGAGTAACACTTATAGCCTTTTTGTGTGGGGAATATCCAATGAAGATGCAGGTGTGGGCTCGAGGATCAAGTTTGGATTGATTTGATTGATGGTTATAGACAAAAGCTTTGCAATCGAATATTTTAGCTGGAAGATTAGGAACACGAAATAGAGGAAAGGCCTTTAGAAGGGTATTTAGAGGTGTTTGGAAATTGAGGACCTTTGATGTCATTCTGTTTATGAGATAGCAGGCAGTGAGGACAGCCTCTCCCCACAAGTATTTTGGAACATTCATGGTGAACATTATGGCTCGAGCCACAGCAAGGAGATGTCGATTTTTTCTCTTGGAGATCTTGTTTTGTTGAGGAGTGTTAGGACAAGAACTTTGGTGTTTGATGCCTTGGTCAGAAAGGTATGGGCTTAGGACAGAGTTAAAGTATTCTCTCCCGTTGTCAGTGTGGAGAGTATGTATGGTAGAGTTGAACTGGGTTCGAACCATTGAGTGAAAATTTTGGAATTGTTTGGGTGTTTCAGATTTTTCTTTGAGGAGATAGGCCCAACAGATCCTAGTGTGATCATCAATGAATGTTTTAAACCACCTAGCCCCTGTAATATTTTTCACTCGGCTGGCTCCTCATAGGTCACTGTGGATTAATGAAAATGGTTGGGACTGGATATATGGTTTTAATGGGTATGGCACACGAGTATGTTTGGATAATTGGCAAAGTTCACACTTCAAGGAATTAATACTTTTATTTCGAAATAACAGCGGAAGATGTTTCTTCAAATACAAAAAAATGTTGATGCCCTAACCTACGGTGCCATAACATAATCGTGTCCTCTTTTAAAGTGGATAGAGCCAATCCCCTTGTGTGTTGTCTTTATTTCAAACATATAGTCCATCATCAACTTTAGCAGTGCCAATCATCCTTCCCGATTTCTGTTCTTGTATCACACAACCAATTGCAAAAATTCAACAAAAACTTTTTCATCCTTAGTAAGTTTACTGATTGAAAGTAAAATACAGGACAAGTTTGGGACATGTAGGACTTTATCGAGAGAAAAATTCTCTGTTATTTGTACTTCTACTCCAGCCATAGGTGAGTAAGAATCGTCAGCTATGTGGATTCGGGACTTGTTATGACAAGGGGTGTAGGTGTGAAACAATGTGGAGTTACCTGTCATGTGATTGGAGGCACGCAAATCAAGTATCCAAGAGGATTGATTATTAGATTCAAAGGCAATGTTGAGGGCAGTACCTTGAGTGGCTAGAGATCCATGAGCAGTGGAAGTACCAAGTATCTTATGGAGAGTCTCAAGTTGGGTTTTGTTTAGGCGAACATCGAGAACATCATCTGCAGCAGTGGAGGATAACAGGGCAGTCTTCTTATCCTTCTGTTTTTTTTCAGGATAGCCATGGAGTTTAAAGCACTTTTCCTTTGTATGACCAACACGGTTGCAGGGGTTACACCATGGTCTGGTTGATCCAGAATCATTTTCAGCACGTGGTTTTTGTGGTTGTGGATCTCTGGAGATGAGGGCAGAGGTCTCAGTAGGCCGGTTGCCAAGAGGTGTCACAGGTTTAGGTTCTTTTGAATCTCCCATCATGACAAGACACTTTTCTTCTCTTCTAACTTTTGCAAATGCTTCACCAATGGTTGAGAGAGGTGATCTGCCTAAAATTCGGCCACGGATCTCATCTAACTTGCAGTTCAGTCCTGCTAGAAACTCATAAAGACGTTCATTGTTGAGGTGAGTCATAAACTTGGTGTGTTCTAAGCCTTCACCCTAATTTGCCTCATAGTACATATCTAGTTCCTGCCACAAAATTTTCAGATTGTTGTAGTAGTGAGTTACTTCGAGTATCCCTTGTCGGATATCCTTTAACTTAAGCTTGATCTCAAATACTTGGGAGGCATTTCTAAGATCCGAGTAGTTTTCTTTGACTGCTTCCCACATGTCTTTTGCAGTTTTGAAAAGGAGATAGATGCGGCTTATATGGCCTTCCATCGAATTAATTAGCCAAACCATTACAATTAAGTTGTTGAGTTCCCAAGTGGCATAAGTAGGGTCAACTGTGATTGGTCGTGGAATTTCTCCATTGATGTACCCTAATTTGCCACGACCACGAATCACCATAAGGACCGATTGAGACCATTGCAAGAGGTTCTTCCCATCTAGTCGATGACTGGTGATTATAAGGGAAGAATTAAGTTCACTTTTGAGTAATTCCCTAATTGACATTCTGAGTTATTTGTTAAGTCTCAGTTTCAGACAGAGTTTCATTGACATCACCCATGGGAGGAGAACTAAACCAGAGGGATTTTTAGGAAGGGAGTTTAGAGATGAATGAGCAGGATCGAATGAATCCTAGAGCTCTGGTACCATGTACAAACTTAGAGAAAAGATTCTTTATTTTTGCTAATTAGTTTACAGTTATAGAGGAATTAACACAATCAAGGAAACAATCCCTAAAAAACAGTAACTTCCTAAGAATTAGTAACTGAGATTAGTTTCTATTTACAAGGGAACTCCTAGTAATAAGGTAAGTTTTCTGTCCTTAATCTTAGGAATTCCAACAAGATAGTTGTTGCTATGTTAAGGCAAAGGATATAACTTTTGCAGATTTCCATCCAAGAATGATTCTTATAATATGCTCAATTTTAGTTTATTTTGGGTGCTTATGGTTATAAAGGTGCATGTTTATTTATTGGAGTTTATTTTTAAGCCCGTTTTGATTGTTGATTTTGCTACTTTGCAAGTAAAAAAGAAAAAAAATAAATAAAAAGAAGAAAGGGATTTGGATACAAAAACAAGAAACATTTTATAAGAGTTTAAATTAAAAGCTTTATTTTAAAGGTAATAGAAGCTTCATTTATATTGCATCACATAATTGTGCCTGAATCAGAGCTATTGTTTGGAAATGTGCTCGATTTTAATGACATATAGTTTTTGCTTTTCAATTTTTACTCTTTTGCAAAATGTGAGGATGTACAAAGCTAGCAGCAAAAGCTCAAATAAAGGGAGCCTTGTTAAGTAAAGGCCAAAACACCAAAAAGCCGTCCTACTCTTATAAAAATTGTGTTTTTAGCACATTCTTACATTGATCAATTTGTTCTTCATATTTAACTTATGCTGCTGCTGTTACTTCTTTATATGCATTTGTTTCCTACTACCACATTCGCTTAGTATCTTTTGCATTTCTTTTGCCTTATTTTCTCCCTCTAAGTTCAAATTAATCAAGACAATTTCTTATCTTAGATCCTGAGTTTTTGATTTTACCCCACTTTTATGTGTGTTATTTGATATCTAGAATGTCATTTTTGTATTCCGTTACAGCCTTACTGAATATTCAGTGGTTGATCAAACTTCCTCATTATCCTTGCAAGTTGCAGTGATTTATTTAAAACTCATTTTGAGAATGATCTTCCTTATTTCTGAACTTCTGCAGAGATATGTTATTAATGTTGGTAAATAAATAGTGATGTTTGATTTATTTGAATGATTGAGTCAAAGATAGCCTCTGTAGTTAGTAACCATCATAAATCATAATGATTCTGAAAACTGCAGGTGCAATTCAAAAGTTAATTATGATGGATACCTCATATGATATGTTAAAGCTGTGCAAAAGTTCTCAACTGGATTCTGACAATGAGACTATTGAGACTTCATATGTGGTTGGTGATGAGGAGTTTCTTCCCATCAAAGAAAGGTACTCATGAAAACCTTACTTTATATGTAATTGTTGAAATTTTCTTTCAAATTCTAACTGATTGTATTTGTTGATGTAAAGTTCAGTAGATTTGGTAATCAGTTGCCTAGGGCTCCATTGGACAAATGATCTTCCAGGGGCCATGATACAGGTATGTATTTTATATTTTTCAGTGCATTAAGCCTTCATGTCAATCTTTGTGCTATTCTGTTTTCAAAAAATATATTGGTGCAATATGGATTAACATTGGCTGGAGCAGGCGATGCATGTTATGACTTATGGGTACACTATAAGCGAGAAGTATGGTGCTTGGGATATTAGTAATACGCTTGATTATTGTGCTTAAAATTGGAATACTCACATATGTGTGCAGTCTATCCTTCTAGGAAATACTATCTTTTTCTTATATTCCCTTTGGACAAGTTTTGACTTCCATACTCAAAATATATCACAAAATAGTAAAATATATTCTTGTTAATGTTTTTATGGCTGCAAGTAGTAAATATGCATCCAGTGTTAAACAGGAGTGTATATACTTTTGTGCAATGTTACCAGAGGTAAACCTTGGCTGGTAGCTAGTAGCGTATAATAAGATCATCAATGGTTTATTGAAAGGTATAGAATCATTACTATGGGTAGAGATGTATTTTAGTCTAGGAGAGGAGTTATATAATTCATCATAAAAGCCTCAGCTATATGAGCCAGTTTTCTCTTGTTATAATTTATTTTAGTTCTGCTGGCACTGAAGAGCAGCTCCCTGCTTTCCCTGCCTCTCTTTGTTATATTGCTTTTATTGAGTTTCTAAATAAACCATACAATCAAATGCAAAATATTCAGGTTGCTTCTATATCCATGTGAATGACAATGATATTAATTGTATTTCTGACAGTGTAAACTGGCATTGAAGCCGGATGGCCTATTCTTAGCAGCTATTCTTGGAGGAGAAACCTTAAAGTTGTCTATACCCTTTTATTTTTTTCCTTTGCTGATTAGAACCTAGGTTATACATTGTTGCATGTTGCCTTTCTGGCTCATGTTTGTATCTTGTATTTTTGAATAGGGAGCTGCGAATAGCTTGCACCGTGGCTCAAATGGAGCGTGAAGGAGGCATTAGTCCACGGGTATCACCTCTGGCACAGGCATGTGACCTATTTACATGTTTTCTCTCATTTCAGTTGCTCACATGGTGATAGTTTTTTGTGTTTCTCAATCTTTATACTGTAACTGATTCTGTGGATAGATATGTGTGTTTTTTTATCATTCGTTCTTGTTCACTTTAGCAATTGCAATTCAACCATTGATTTCTGATGTTCATGCTTCTATTTGCATATCTCTATATCTATACACATGCTACATATAAAATGGCTTAAAAGTGTTAAAACTTCTGAGGAGATATTACACAGAGAGAGACACTCAGGGACAATTTTTCTGCATCTTGCAATTTTATTAGATTCTATGTAATTTAACCGTGTGAACCTCTCTGACTAGGCATTAAAAATGAGGCTAATTTGTTTTGCTTTTTTACTTTTACTGTTAATGGATCATCTTCTATCTCCAATTAGAACTGTTTTACTGTTAGCCTGTATAAAAAGCTAGGCTGAATCTCTTATTTGAGTTGTTGATCATGATATTGTAAAACTAAAGTTGATGGTCATGTTCATATTCCAAACTTAGAAAAAATAAAGAAAAACAAGCTATTACTGTTATTTTGCTTTTGGGCTGGGGTGGTTAAGAAAAAGTCTGTGTGAAAAAAGTATCGGTAATAATGGTGCGAAAGTAACACTTGCAGCATCCTTTATAGTGTAGTAAATGTAGAGAATTAGAGAAATTTCTTATGTATATTCTGCTGGTTAACTTACAAATATATAGACAGAGATTATCTAAGGTAGGAAATAATCGCAAGAAGATAGTGACTTCCTAAGAATCAGTAATTAGGATTAGTTTCTATTTACAGAAGATCTCCTAATATTCTATCCTTAATTTAAGGGATTCTAACACTCCCCTCAAGTGTAGTGTAGATGTTTATCAAACTCGACTTGCCAACAAGTTCTTCAAACATATTCTGTTCGGGCTTTTTGTTAACACATCAAGAACTTTGTTGTCCGGTAGGTCGATAGGTAACACTCACTTCTCACGAGTGTATTTTCTCTTTATGAAATGACGATCTATCTCAACATGTTTAGTACGATCGTGATGCATGAGATTGTGAGCTATCTTGACATGACTTGGTTGTCACAAAATAGTTGCATAGGCCTATTATAAGGAACTTTTAGTTTCTTCATTAGTCTTTGTACCCAAACTCCTTCATAAATACCATGCGCTAGTGCTCGATATTCGCTTTGCTTTCTTTGCATGCTACCTGACGCTTTTTCATGGCGATTACGTGGATAGATATGTGTGTTTTTTATCATTCGTTCTTGTTCACTTTAGCAATTGCAATTCAACCATTGATTTCGATGTTCATGCTTCTATTTGCATATCTCTATATCTATACACATGCTACATATAAAATGGCTTAAAAGTGTTAAAACTTTCGAGGAGATATTACACAGAGAGACACTCGGGGACAATTTTTCTGCATCTTGCAATTTTATTAGATTCTATGTAATTTAACCGTGTGAACCTCTCGACTAGGCATTAAAAATGAGGCTAATTTGTTTTGCTTTTTTACTTTTACTTGTTAATGGATCATCTTCTATCTCCAATTAGAACTGTTTTCTTGTTAGCCTGTATAAAAAGCTAGGCTGAATCTCTTATTTGAGTTGTTGATCATGATATTGTAAAACTAAAGTTGATGGTCATGTTCATATTCCAAACTTAGAAAAATAAAGAAAAACAAGCTATTACTGTTATTTTGCTTTTGGGCTGGGGTGGTTAAGAAAAGTCTGTGTGAAAAAGTATCGGTAATAATGGTGCGAAAGTAACACTTGCAGCATCCTTTATAGTGTAGTAAATGTAGAGAATTAGAGAAATTTCTTATGTATATTCTCATTGGTTAACTTACAAATATATAGACAGAGATTATCTAAGGTAGGAAATAATCGCAAGAAGATAGTGACTTCTAAGAATCGAATTAGGATTAGTTTCTATTTACGTAAGATCTCCTAATATTCTATCCTTAATTTAAGGGATTCTAACACTCCCCTCAAGTGTAGTGTAGATGTTTATCAAACTCACTTGCCAACAAGTTCTTCAAACATATTCTGCTCGTGCTTTTGTTAACACATCAAGAACTTTGTTGTCCGGTAGGTCGATAGGTAACACTCACTTCTCCGAGTGTATTTTCTCTTTATGAAATGACGATCTATCTCAACATGTTTAGTACGATCGTGATGCATGTGATTGTGAGCTATCTTGACAGCAGACTTGGTTGTCACAAAATAGTTGCATAGGCCTATTATAAGGAACTTTAGTTTCTTCATTAGTCTTTGTACCCAAACTCCTTCGCAAATACCATGCGCTAGTGCTCGATATTCTGCTTTTGCACTGCTGCATGCTACCACAGACTGCTTTTTACTCCATGTTACTAAGTTACCCCAAACATAGCTACAATAGCCACTAGTAGGCGTCGTCGTTGATAGAACACCTTGATCAAGATCCGTATAAACCTCCACATTCTGTTGTCATTCTTCTTGAAGTATAGGCCTTTACCAGAATCCTTTAAATACCTTAATATTCGATATGCGACTTGTGTGTTTCTCCTTTGGAGCATGCATATATTGACTTATGACACTCACATCAAGGCTATGTGCGGACGAGTGTGAGGTAGGTAGATAAGCCTACCTACCATTCGTTGATATCTCCCCGTCAACTTCTTCTCCATCGTGATCGATTCTAACTTGAGATTAAACTCCATAGGAGTTTCATTTGGTTTGCAACCTATCAACCCAACTTCAGAGAGTAAGTCGAGGACATATTTCCTTTGGGAGATGGAAATGCCTCTTTTAGACCTTGCTACCTCCATGCCAAGAAAGTACTTGAGATTCCCAAGTCTTTAAGTTCAAATTGCTCCAGAAATTCTTTCAATCATCAATTTCTCTAGTATCATCTTCACGATAATATCGTCTACATAGACAATGAGAATGCAACATCTTCCTTCCTCGAGTGCTTGTAGAACATGGTGTGGTCTCGCCTGTCCTTGAGTATCTTGTCTCGCTCATCATAGCCTTTGTAAAACGAGTGAACCATGCCCTTGGAGACCCTATTTCACCCGCACAATGACTTTTCAACTTACAAACTTTGTCTTTACTTTCTTCAAACCCGGAGGAAAATTCATGTATACTTCTTCATTTAGCTCACCATTGAGAAAAGCGTTTTTAACATCCAGCTGAGTCAAGTGCCAATTAAGATTGACAGCAAGAGATAGGAGAACTCTAATGGTGTTAAGTTTCGCAACCGGTGCAAATGTCTCTTCATAGTCAAGCCCATAAGTTTGGGTGAAGCCCTTAGCCATAAGTCGAGCCTTGTATCTATCGATATTTCCATCAGGTTTGAATTTTGTAGTAAAAATCCATTTGCAGCCCACTGTTTTTTTCCCTTTAGGCAGATTTGAAACTTCCCAAGTTCCATTATTCTTGAGGGCCTCCATCTCTTCCATGACAGCTTGTCTCCATTCATCTGACTCAAGTGCTTCTATATTTTTGGGAGTTTTTACAGAATCAACATTAGTCACAAATGCTTTATAAGACTTAGATAAATTACCATAGGATACAAACCGAGAAATAGGGTGTTGAGTGCGACCTTGTGCCCTTTCTCATTGCGATTGGAAGATAGATGGATGGCGATGGAGGTGAGACCTCGATTTGATAGCTTGAGCAGTCCTCGGGGAGAGATGGGATCGGCAATGCTATATCAGTTTCAGGATGGCGATTTCTTCCGAGTAAACTGCGAGTTAGGAATCATCCTTCTTGTTTTCCGTGATTAGAAGGCGATCCGATGTGGTATTAGGATCAGGTAGGGTATTAGGATAAGGAGAAACAATATCTGTATTGAGGGTAGTGACAGGATCTTGAGGGGGTATGATAAGAAGGGTATTAAGGTTTTCATCTTCATTTAAGGTCTCCCCCTGAAGATGAGAGGCTCCAAAATATGGTTCATCTTCAAAAAAGGTCACATCCCGAGAGACAAACATTCGGCGTAAAAGAGGGGAGTAACACTTATAGCCCTTTTGGGTGGAAGAATAACCAATGAATATGCAGGTGTGAGCCCGAGGGTCAAGTTTTGACTGATTAGGGTGATGATTATGGACAAAGGCTTTGCAACCAAATATTCTGGCTGGAAGGTTAGTAACCTGGAATAGGGGAAAGGATTTTAGAAGGGTATTTAGAGGTGTTTGAAAGTTTAATACCTTTGAGGGCATTCGGTTAATGAGGTAGCAAGCAGTAAGAACAGCCTCTCCCCAAAGATATTTAGGGACATTCATGGTGAACATAATGGCTCGAGCCACAGCTAGGAGGTGGCGATTTTTTCTCTCGGGAATCCCATTTTGTTGAGGAGTGTTTGAACAAGAGCTTCGGTGTTTAATGCCATGGTCGAAAGGTAAGGACTTAGGACGAGTTGAAGTATTCTCTTCCATTGTCGATGTGGAGGGTATGTATGGTGGAGTTGAATTGGGTTCTAACCATAGAGTGAAAATTTTAAAAACATTGGGTGTTTTGATTTGTCTTTTAATAGATACACCCAACATACCCTAGTATGATCGTCAATAAAGGTTATAAACCACTTGCACCAAGAATGTTTGTCACTAGACTAGCTCCCCATAAGTCATTGTGAATTAATGAAAATGTTTAGATTGGGTATATGGTTTGAGAGGATATGGCACTTCGGGTATGTTTGGATAACTCACAAATTTCACATTTCAAAGAATTTATTCTTTTATTTCTAAATAGCAATGAAGATGCCTTTTAGATACAAGAGATTTGGATGTCCTAACCTACGGTGCCATAACATAATGTTATCTTCTTTTGAAGTAGATAGAGTCAATCCCCTTGTGTCTTGCTTTTTATTCCACACATATAATCCATCATCAACTTTAGCAAGTGCCAATCATCTTCCTCGATTTACATTCTGCAAGACACAACCAAGATTAGAAAATTCAGCAAGCATGTTTCCATCTTTTGTAAGTTTACTTATCGAAAGTAAATTACAAGACAAGTGTGGGACACGTAGAACATTATCAAGGGAAAAATTTTCTGCTATTTTTACTTTTCCTACTCCAACCACAGGTGAGTATGAACCATCAGCTATTCGGATTCTTGACTTGTTATGACAAGTGGTATAAGTCCAAACAGTGAAGTTACATCATGTGATCCGAGGCTCCCGAATCTAGTATCCAAGAGGTTTGGTTATTAGATTCAAGAGCGAGATAAGAGCGAGACCTTGAGCAGACTAGAGTCCCATGTCCGTAGAAGCACTCGTAATCTTATGGAGATTCGCAAGTCGAGTCTTGGTTAGGCGGACATCAAGTACTTCATCCGCATTAGTGGAGGATATCATGGCGCTTTTCTTCTCTGCTTTTTTATCCGGATAACCATGAAGCTTAAAACACTTTTCCTTAGTGTGACCAACACGGTTGCAAAGTGGCTACATACCGGTCTGCTTTGATCCGTAATCACTTCCAAAGACGCAACTTTTGTGTTGATGGACCTTTGAGACGAGCGTAAACTTGAGAGGCTGTTTTTGAGACGAGATCATTGTTTAGGTTCTCCCATCATGACGAGACGCCGTTTTTCTTCTCGTCTTACTTCAAACAAACGCTTCACCAATGGTTGGAAGGGTGATCTACCTGCACTCGCCTGAACTTCATCTAATTCACTCCTTAGTCCAGCTAGAAACTCATAAGTTGTTCTTTGTTGAGATGAGTCATGAACTTAGACTGTTCTAAGCCTTCACCCCAATCTGCCTCGTAGTACATGTCTAATTCCTGCCATAATATTTTCAGATTATTATAGTAGTGAGTTACCTCTAGAGTCCCTTGTCGAATATCTTTCAATTTGAGTTTTATCTCAAAAACTTGAGAAGCGTTTCCCAGATCAGAATAATTCTCACTAATTGCATCCTACATGTCTTTTGCAGTTTTGAAGAGAAGGTAGGTTCGACTTATGTGGCCTTCCATCGAGTTAATCAACCACGCTATAACAATAGAGTTGTTGAGTTCCCAAGTAGCATAAGTCGGGTCAGCAACATTTGGACGTGGGAGGTCTCCATTAATATACCCTAACTTGCCATGACCACGAATCACCATGAGGACAGATTGGGACCATTGCAGGAAATTTTTTCCATCTAGACGATGACTAGTGATCATTGGAGAAGAATTGAGGTCACTTTGATTGATCTCTCGATTGTCATTCTGAGATATTTGTGAGATCTCAGTTTCGGACATCGCATCATTGAGGTCACCTATGGGAAAAAAAAACCGGAGGAAATTTTAGGAAGGCATTTTTCGAAAAGAAAGAGAGATCGAATGATTCCTAAGGCTCTGATACCATGTAGAGAATTAGAGAAATTTCTTATGTATATTCTGCGTTGGTTAACTTACAAATATATAGACAGAGATTATCCAAGGTAGGAAATAATCGCAAAAAGATAGTGACTTCCTAAGAATCAGTAATTAGGATTAGTTTCTATTTACAGAAGATCTACTAATATTCTATCCTTAATTTAAGGGATTCTAACAGTAAATGTGAGGGAAAGCTAGCTCCCTACTGCAAATTTCAGTTTGGCTTTCCGTTGTGAACTAAATTCAGATAGAGAATTGATTAAGCTTGTTTTGAGTTAAATAATCATAATTCAATTGCATAATGATGTCCTAATGCACCTGTCGAATATGAAAAATAAAGCCCTCATAACATTTCTTTTTTTTTTTTAAATTAAAAGAAAAAACATTGTCTATTACCTTGGTGTTAAATAACAGTTTAGCTTTTGTCTTCAGGTTAGGGATGCTGGCAACCTTTTGACCAGGGCTGGTTTTGCACTTACTGGTGTTGATGTTGATGAATACGTGGTTAGATACAACAGTGGTAAGATTCCATCTTAAAGTTTTTCAGTTTTGAATGTGGACCTGTACAGTTGTAATAGCTGTCTGATCAGGTGGAATATATCAAATTTAAAATGTTTCCAACTATGGGCTTATAAAATGTCTGGGTGAAATTTCATGTTCATTAAGTACAACTTATTTCCAGGATTGCTTTAAACTGGTAGAGATGTAGAATAGAGAGAGCTCAAATTGTTGAATTATTTGTAAAAGGGAATGCTAAGTTTTTATTGTTGAAGATTCTTTAAAACGCTTATCACAAAGTTCTTATGAAAAGTCTTTCACATTTATTTGTGGATTGTAACATAACAGATTAAGAAACAAAAACAAATGAGATTTGACGTTGCAAGCAACATGCTTAGTTTCCTATTAGTGATAT
Source organism: Gossypium rotundifolium (assembly GCA_025506655.1). Lineage (NCBI taxonomy): Eukaryota > Viridiplantae > Streptophyta > Magnoliopsida > Malvales > Malvaceae > Gossypium > Gossypium rotundifolium. The sequence goes on from CP106734.1 coordinate 52,149,826, forward strand.
GCTGTATTTCTAGCAGCCAAAGTGCTTCTAGCTGTAATAATTCACCATTATCAGGACTAAAGTCATAGGAAATGTGTATCAAGATGATTTCTAATGCAGCAGAGTATTTCATAGATGCTAATGTGCCTTACCCTGTATAGGTTGTCTTTGATGATTAATTGGCCTGCTATTCTTGACATTGTTAATTTGTGAACGTTATTTTTCAATATGAATTAAACAATGTTTCTCTTTCATGCAGCCTTGGATCTAATTGAACATCTGCGAGCTATGGGTGAAACTAATGCACTTCTGCAAAGGACCAATGTAAGACATCTTTTAGACAATGATGTTCAAATCAAGAAATCTAGGTGATGTTCAAACAAGGAATCAGCTAAGCTAACCTTAACCCTTGCTATATTTTGTTTACTCTATCTTGAAACCAGATCCTGAAGAGGGAAACAGCTCTAGCAACCGCAGCCATCTATGATTCAATGTTTGCAGCCGAAGATGGCAGCATCCCTGCAACTTTCCAGGTCAGTGCATTAATATCCATTCCAAGAGCTGTAATATGGAAGAAGAGAATATGCATACCATCAATCTTTTGTTCTCTAATTTAGCGATTTGGAATCTATGATCTAACTTCGTTCTAATTATTTCCCCATTTTCTACTTCTACATTATTGTTTGTAAATTGACTGAAAGTGGAAGAGCTAACTCAGCAATCTAACCATATGAGGAACTTAAAAAAACAACCAGTCCAGTAGGGCTCTCTCCCTTTTTGGTAGAAATGAGAGCTAAGGGCCCTAAGAGTAATATGTCAACCTAGGAGACCAACACCTACCACATCAGCTACTAATATGGACTGCAAGTTTGTAACACTTCAGGGCATTATGCAGGATGCAGACTCCATTTTGTTGCAATAAGCTATTCTTGGAAAATGAATCAGCTATGGTTTTCTTCTTCTTAGTATATGATCTGTGTTCTCTCCTTCACTATTACTCTTGGTTTTGAAATTCTCTGTTTTATTGACATGGCTTGTAATCGTCATTTGCAACAGATTTTGTTTACCTTTTTTTTTCTCTGTACTGCCTGTCTCTTTAACTGTTTCTTCCTTAATCCACCGAGAGAGTGATGGATAATTCCTATCCCCCCTGGGGGGCTATGTGGGAAGCGATCGAAAGTTTAATAACTCGAGTCGAGTCGAGTCCAATCCAATCTCCCCTGCAGGGGCTTGTAAGGGGGTAGGAGGTGAAATGTTCTGATAAAGAAAGCTTTAATGACTAGATTAACTTATCAGCATCTAAATGCGGGAGTTGAAGTTGAGAAAGTCCCTATTCCAGCCCACCACCTCTCGTAGGGCTGGAGCAGCTTATATGTTTGACCTTTGCTTTAGCCTCGTCTAGGTTAATCGCAAAACTACTAACCCCATTCTTTGCTCTATGGCACGGGCATGAATTGATCACCTCAGCACATGTAAACATGGTTGAGACCCATTCAGTGAAAGATCACAACATTGCACTTTGTAGTCAACACTTAGGGAAGGTGAGATTTTTTGTGCATTTTTCTGGCATTTTCCGCACCACTTCATAAGTTTCTTCAAATCAAAGGTCTGACTTGAGTCTTGGAATGAAATGATTAAATAATCACCAAGTTATGGTTTTTGACCTAATCATTTATTTGTCTTGTAGGTAATATACATGACAGGGTGGAGAGAACATCCTTCTCAACAGAAGTCCAAGAGGAGGGGTTCTGCCACAATATCATTTAAGGACATACAAAAGCAATTCGGAAATGGGAGTTAATCTCTATGTTTGTGTGTCAGTGTTCGTCTATTTATGCAAAGAATATGTAAAATACTAAAATCTGAGAGCTGAGAATAGCAAAGATGTGTCAGGTAACAGAGAAGAAGGTTTAGAGACGATGCGAATAAACTCCTTTGTAATTGCCATCATTCACTTCTATTTGTAAGCTTTAGGTAGGAAGTTGATGGTTAAAATAAGAAAATGGGAATGGACGTGTTAAAAAAGGTGGGAAGTAAAATTAAGAGTTGATGAACGTCTGGAGTTATCTACGTAATAAACGGTTAAGCATACACAATCAACACTTTTATTTTATTATTTTTTTAATCCATTCTATTGTAATTGTCTCATATATGCTTCGATCTACGCACCCAGCAGGGTTTTGAAATTTACACCATATTATATCTCCACCAACTCAAGACATGTGGTAGTATGGTAGGCCACTTGAAAAGTGACGTCCATCCGCTACAAATCGGGTGTTCATCAAAAACTCTTTCCCAATTTGACTATCTGATCAGATAATATGTAGCCGTTCAAAGAAGTTAGCCGTTTGCTTTTCAGAAGATGCGACCATTCGCTCTTCCTAAACGTGTGATTTATTGTTAACGCGATTCTTTAGGCCATCAAATCTCAAGTGGACTCAATTATTTTGTATCACAATTGAGAGGGAATAATAATACATCTCATTATAGATATTTTTCACGCATTTAATATTTTTACATTTAACGAATTTACTATGGCCAAATAATTTTTTTTTTTATTTTTGAACAACATTTAATTTGAAAACTATAAATTTATTTCAGGTCATTTTTATTTTTCAAATGTTTTTTGTTTCTCCAACATTTCTATTTTTATCCATTTTTGTTCTTGAATCATGCAATTCATTTCTAGTTTCAACGAGCTAACAAAGGGATCGGTTGAACATATGCTATTAGGGCTTAAATGATTTATAATTAAGTTCTAACTTTTTACGTATTAATTATAAACTTATTTAGTCATGGAGTCATTCCACTATAGTATCATAACTGAGCTCTCCCTAATGGTATACTATTACGAAAGCATCTCAATCAATGCTCGTCCAATAACCTTGTCATAAGTGTGTTACCGTCATAGTGTGGCGCCCCAAACCTGATCAAGATAGTCTGACTGGAATCCAAAACATCACATTAGTCATCGAGGCGACTCAAACCACATTTCAATATTTACAATGTAACATCCCGATTTTAGGCCTAGTCGAAATAGTGGTTTCGAGACCACCAATCCAAAGTAGAAATATTTGTTTTATGATTTTTTTGAGGTCCATGACATGTTTGCATGATTTTGTGAAAGTTTCATGAAGAAATTTTGTGAATAAATGTCCAATTTGACTTTTTGGACTAAATTAAAAAAGTTGCAAAATATGAGATTCTAGAAGCTTTAAGTATGAAATAGCTTTGGGTTATTAATTAGAGGTTCTTAAATAGAAATTTTCCCAATTTCTATTTTTATGGACAAAAATGTGCATGAGTAGGTAAAATTTTAAAGTTTAGTAAAAAGGGCATTTTGGTCATTTGATTAATAAAAGAATTAAAAGGGAAAATAAGTAAAAAAAATTTTGTCCATCTTCACCTACCTTAGCCTAAGTTCTCAAGAACACCATATCTAGGGTTTCTTCAACTTCCAAGCTTGATTGTAAGTGCATCCTAGCCCCGTTTTTAATTTTTTTTTTTACGTTTTTGAAGTTTTTATCAACCGATCTAGCTATTTCTACCATTTATTTGAGCTAGGGTTCATGTTTAAAAATTTACCCATGTGTGACATGCATGTGTTTTGATGTTTCATGGTAGATTATGAAAGTTTGATGTGTAATAAACATCTTTTACTAAGTGATTTTTGATGAAAACACCTAAAAAGGACCTTTTTGTAAAAGTTAACAAATGAGTAGTAAAAATCTAGTTTGAAGGAGATGTGGGCTGTTATGAGCATGTGTTAGGTTTGGCTAGGCTTGGGTAACAAAGAAAATGGACACATTTCATTTTTATGAGCCTAGGGACTAAAAATGTGAAAGTTTAATGGAAAAACTATAATTTTGCCAAAGTATGATTTTTGGACTGATTTGAACAATGTGCTAATTAAATGAGCTAAATTTTTACTATAGATCAAGAAAAACGGAGTCCAGACCTAAACCGAGGAAAGAACAAGGCTGTGGATTAAATCGAATAGTTAGCCATATTTTGGTACCGAGGTAAGTTCGTGTGTAAATAATGCAACATTACATTATTAGGTATTTAATGCTTTAATATTGCATGAATTGTGTAATTGTCTTTGTGGACTTGTTTAATGTTGACTCGATGACGATTCGACGAAGAGTTGATACCTCGAAATCCCGGTTGAACCTTAGGAATAGTTAGGATACAAATGTCATGCCATTAGGGTTATGAGTTTACGTGTAAGACCATATCTGGGATATGGCATCGTTATGAGATTTCGTGTAAGACCATGTCTGGGACATGGCATCGATATGAGAATCGTGTAAGACCATAGCTGGGTTATAGGCATCGATATGTGATCCCATGTAAGACCATATTTGTGATACGACATTGGTATGGTTCTATGGGTATGTGATTCCCAAGTATCCTTTAGTATTCCAAGTGGTTCAACGGGTAATCCAAAGATTATGTCAACGAGATGACAAGGTATGATCATGTTGAAAGGCTACATGTATGTACACAAAGCTCATAAATATTGAGATTATAAATCATGAGACCCTGGAAAGAAGTGAATGACATGATTTAAAATGTATCTATGATACTTGATGACATTGTGATAAATTACCTTATGTTATGTGTATAATAATGCATGCTTAATGTTGTTAATTATTTAAAGCTTTATGCTTACTCCCCTTTCTTTTCCATTTTCTTATAGTATTGCCAAGCTAGCTCAGGGATCGAAGGATGTCGGAGACTCGATCACACTATCAATTGGAACCTTTGGGTATAGTTAGTTCAACATTTTGAGTATGGCATGTATAGGGACTTGGTCTTTTTGTTATATGTCATATTGGTTTAGCCAAATGTGTTGGCTTATGATGATATTTGATTCATTTTGTATAAGGCCATGAGATGTGGCTCATAATGATTATTTGGTTGTAAACCTATTCATATATGCATGCATGTGCCAATGCCATTATGATATGGCCTATGGTTATTGATGGTTGAATGATGATGTGTTGCATGTGATTATGGATATTTGATGATGGTGAAGCACTTAGTTATGCCATGTTAAGTGCCTGGAAGTCATATATATGTTTGGATTGGTGTGGTTTTGATGTTGTGTAGGTTGGTGCAAGTATGGGTGGCAAAAAGGCTTGGTAAATAGTCTTATTTTGTCCACAAGTGTGTGACACACGGTTTGCCCCATAGGCGTGTGTTATGGTAGTGTGTCCCCTGCACCCTAATTAATGCAAAATAGAATGCCCAGTAGTAAACACACAGGCACGAGACACGGCCGTGTGTCTCGGCCATGTGACAGACACGGCCATAGGACATGGGCATGTGCCTAGGCTGTGTGAAGTCTGCACCAAATTTTTGGAATTTAATTCGCCATATAGCTTAAAGACACAGGCGTGTGCCTTGGCCGTGTGACCTTATTTGGTTGATGACGTCATAAATAAAATGTCCCCTATTTTGGACACGACTTGAAGCATGGGCGCGTGATATGCCACACGGGCTTGTCCCTTCATCCACACGGGCGTGTGGACCTTTTTGATGAAAATTTTCTAAGTTTTCCCAGAAGTTTTCAAAGTTCTCGATTTAGTCCCGAACCACTTCTAATGTATGTTTTGGGTCTCGTAGGCCCGTAATAGGGACAATATGAATGTAAATGAAAATTTTTAAATTTGGACGAAAATTCATGTCTCGATTTTGTATGATTGTTTGAGTTTATGTTCGGTAACGCCTCGTACCCTGTTCCGGCGTTGAATATGGGTATAGGGTGTTACATACACACACAAATAGTTTTTTCTCTATTTATCTGACCTACAAAGAAAATCATTGACATGTAATTAAACCATACATAATCATGAATAAGCAAACAAACCTAGTTATTGTTCAAATTGTAGCTAGGGGCAAAATCATCATTTCACATCCAATATAATAACACATTCATATAAAATGATTTAAAAATACATTTTAATTCCAAAATCCTTTTAGAATTATTGTTGAAAGAATCAACTTAGTCCGGTTGTAACGCCCCTAACCTATATCCTTCGTCGGAATAGGGTTACGGAGCGTTACTAGAGTTTTCAAAACAATTTTAGACAGTTCATGTAAATTACTATTCATTAATCGAGATTATTGATAACGTCCCTTAAATGGACCCTCGAGGCCCAATATGAGCATTAGAATCGAGTTGGGACTTAATTGAAAACTCTAAGAATTTTTTACGAAATTAAAAAAATTTTTCCAAATTGTAGGGCTCACACGCCCGTGTGGTATGAGGGACACGCCCGTGTAAGCATAGGACACGCCCGTGCTACAGGCCGTGTTCGACCCCGTGTAACTCTCTAACTTGTGCACACGACCATGCCACACGCCCGTGTGCTAGCCCATGTGGTTAATTCAATTTTCATAAAATTAGGTACAAGTTTCACACGGCCAAGACACACGCTCGTGTTCTATGCCGTGTAGCACACATGGCTGAGACACACGACCGCGTCTCTGCCCGTGTGCTCAATTCTAAGCATTCTATTTCTCAAAATTTAGGTGCAGGGGACACACGGCCTAACCACATGCCCATGTACAGGTTGTGTCTCACACGGTCTAGACATATGCCCGTGTGGACAAAATAAAGTCATTTCTATCTTCATTTCTCACCTAAAATTTTTTACCAAGTTGCTGCACCAACTTACATCCAAATACCAACCAATCCAAGCATTGAATTCAAGCAATTTATAACATCTAATATGATATATTGTTACATGCATTCATGCTTTTAATCTTACCTTTTATAAGCATACTCATTTAACCTTTCTTAATCAATCAATAATAAACACTTATGTTATCTCCATAAAATAAACTTAATGCATATATACATGTACCAAAACATAATCGTCACTAGCCATTCCAATGGCTAGATTACAATAATCATTTACATTTACATGCCAATGTGGCCAATATAACCTATACATGCCATTTTAACCATAATTGATTTACCATATTGTACTGACATGGGCCGATGGATAGTGTGAGTGATCCCCGCCAAGCTTCTAATCCAACGAGCTCCCGATTTACTGTAAAACAGGGAAATAAAATTAAGTAAGCATTACATGCTTAGTAAGTTCGTATAACATGGTACTTACCTTACCATTCATTCTATTTTGAGGTAACTATGTAAGGCACATTCATTCAATTCGACATCAAGCCCTACACATATCCTCATTGCCCTTATTAGTCATATATTCCATAATAATATCAAAACATGTTTGGGCTCAACAATAATCAAGTTTCCAGGCACATATGCTTTCCACAACATGTATTCATTTTCCAGACACATATGCTTTCCACAACATGTATTCATTTAACATGTATAAATCATCTCCTTATATTACAAGTATAATTTCATAATAGTTCAACTCGAGTTCAGATTATTTCATATTATATTTTTACTCATATTACTTGAAATATCAATGTCACACGAGTAGTAGTACTCTTAAGGTGTACAAATCATTATCCCTCAATTTATATTCAATGGTACCGATAAGGTACTATTTTAGAGAGTACACTCTCGAGCCACATATATATAAACAATAGGATTACCAGTCCAGGCTAAATCCTGTCTACAATATATACTCAATAGATCTTAGTCAGGATTACCAGTCTAGGCTAAATCCTTTTTATGACATATGTTCTAAAGAGCTTGATCTGGATTACCCGTCCGGATAAATCCAATCCATAACATATGCTTGAGAGGAATTATAACAGGATTACCCATCCGAGCTAAATCCTTTCTATAATGAGGTCAATAGGATTATTTATCCAACTAAATCCCGTCTGCAACAAATGCAAGACCTCATTCATTTCGGGAAATCACATATCCATCGAATTTTCCATTTATTTAAATGGAATTTGAAATTTTCCAAGCATATTTCATACATTTATAATATTCACATAATTCAAATAGACACATTCCACATTTATTTCAAGTACATAAGTAACATTTTTTTTATCATTTATCGGGTCTTATTATTGATCGGGCTTCATCAGGTATATTTCAATGTTATATACATAAAATGTTTATACAATTCACAAGCACATCATTTAATTCAAGCATATAAATATACACAATTTAGTTACACAAACTTACCTCGACAAATGTTCGTGTACATAAAATCAACTAATCCGACATTTTCCTCTTTTCCTCATTCTAGCTCCGAATTTGGTCTATCCGGATCTATACGAGTAAATTTAACATCAATTTATCACATTTCATATACAAGTGGACTCAATTTACATCCTAGGAAAAATTACCATTTTGCCCCTAACTTTTCCATAAATTCCAATTTCATCCCTAGGCTCGAAAAATGAAATTTGTGCAATTTACTCCCTATTCCAAGCCTAAAAAAAATTCCATCACCAAATTTACAGCTCATGTATTCATAAAAATTCAGAATTTTTCATCAAATTTTACAAATTTACATTTTAGTCCCTAAATCATGTTTTCATAAAAAAATCACTTTGTAAAAGTTGTTTATTTATCAACAATCTTTCATTTTCTACCATAAATTTCTAATTTTCAGAATATTCATCCATGACCCATTTTCCATACTTTGATAACTTTTCAAATTGATCCCCCAAATAGATACATTAAGTTATCCCGGTTTCAAAAATATCAAAATTACTAAAAACAAGACAAGGAAACTTACCCAATTTGGCCAAGAAAGCTAGATTTCTCTTTCCTAGGGTTTCCATGGAATATTTTGGGGAAGAAGATGAGAAAATAAGATGATAATTCTTTTACCATCTTTTAATTAATTAAATTATTTCAATTTCCAATTTAGTCCTTAGCCTTTTCTAATTTTCCATGGATGAGTCATCAAAAATATCTACATACTTTTCATTTATGGTCTAATTACCATATAAGGACCTTAAGATTTGAATCCCATAGCTATTTGATCCTTATAGCTACTAGAATTCAACTTTTACATTTTATGCGATTTCGTCCTTCTTGTAGTTAAGCACATAATCAGTAAAATTTTCTTATTAGAATTTTCACATGACATTTCTATCATATTATGGACCATAAAATAAAATTAAAATAAATTTTATTTTCGACTAGGATTTGTGATCCCGAAACCACTATTTTGATTTCACTGAAATCGAGTTGTTACACCGATTAAGCATTCTCACTTAATTTTGAAGACAAGGGTTTTAGGGAGTAAATTGAAAGTGACAAAATATCGAAAATAACCACATTACAGAATTATCTTTGGATTTACAAAAATAAACATCTAAATATCAAGTATGTATGTTTTCAAAGCATTTTATAGCATTTTGGACTCCAATTACATCACTTAAACATTAGGACTAAGTTGCAAAGTTAGAAAATCAACCCATGAGCGGATAGTGTATCACGCCCCGACGATGTTAGAAAATCAACCCATGAGCGGATAGTGTATCACGCCCCGACGATGCGATTCACCACAATGCAACGTGATCTGGAGGAGGCCTCTTGTCACGATGATGTAAAAAAGGGCATCCCGACGTCGATCCCTTGTCGCAACGACATTCAAACATCATTGCGACGTTGCCCGCAGATTCTGTAGAAACAGCCTAATAACATGCAATTTCTAACTTTGGTCACTCCCAAACATACCATTTCCTGCATTTAAACCTATTTCACATTTCTAACAAGTCATATTCCCCAAAAATCACATTTAAAACATGCTCTAACATACCATAACTCACAAAAACATATTTTGACACTTTAAGTAAATGTTTATGCTACCATATACACTCTTAACTTAAGTAACTCAATCACACAACATACACATATTAGCATACCATAATTTCCTAAGGCTCCCACATATTCAAATTAAGTCATTTTTTTATTTTTGACATGCCAAAATTTCCAGAATTCTATTTTCATTTTTTGGCACTTTTTAACCATATTCCATGCCTTTTTAACACTTGAACTCTGATTAGACATAACATGCATCATCAACAATATTCTCAAGCACATGAAAACCACAAATCAATGTTCAAAGTCCTTATTAACAATCCAAAGCCTAGTCCACATGACAACCCACATTGCATTTATTTAAAGAGTTCAAAATCATTATAACATACTCAAATATTATGCCTTGTAGGGATCACCTTTCTTGCCCACTTTACACTCCTCGTAGCACTACTTTTCTGCAAGGTAAATGAAAAACAAGGGTGAGTTTAACCAAACTCAATGAATGTTTGATAAACAAAAATAGTAACATATTTTAAACCTACATTTATCATATTTTTGGATGATTTTTCCCTTTAATTATGGAAATAGGTGCTCCTATTCCTTTGTTTTCATGTCTTATACTCAGTAGAGCACTGAAGGATGAAAAGAACGAATAACGAGCTGAAAATGGAAAAAATGGGCCAAAGTATAAAATCCACACGGCTTGGGCATAAGACCACACGGCCGTGCCTCGTGAGAAAATTCGACCACGGCCTGGACCTCGAAATACACAGTCGTGACTCATCAATAGGATCGAACACGGCCTGGACACGATTTACACGGGCGTGTACCATGGGCGTGTCACTGCCGCAGGAAAGAAGAATTCAATTCGGATTAGAGTACTTAGAGGCAAAGAAACATATTCCAAAAGCCTATATAAAGACCCTAGAGGCCAACCTTTAGAGGGGCGTTCAGCTAGGCCAAAGAGCCAAGCCAGAGCAGTTAATTTCAGGGATTTACTCGAAGAAAGCTAGTTGATCCATCTCAAGAATCCAGAATAATACTCAAGACGGAGGATCTCTCCTTCAATTCCTTCAGAGGGTTTTAGGGATTTCTTATGTTTTGTTTTATCTTTTCTTCTGAGATGATTTATTTTACAATTATGAACTAAACCCTCAAATACTTGAGGGGGATGAAACCTAAGACGAATCTTGTTATTGTTATTTGAACTGAATGATAAATATTTGATTTGTTCTTAACTATGTTTTCTTAATTCTTGTTTTGGTATTTTCGGGATATTGAATCAAGTGTGATATGCTTAGGCAGAGGAGGAAGAGACCCTGTCTAAGAGTAAATCTAGCATAGTTAAGCGGAGTTGCTCTCGCGCCTAGAGATAGGGAGACGAAAATCTACCGGATTAGGGTCAAACCTAATATGGGAGTCTATAGATCGAATTAATGCAATTCTAGGGTTTTTAATTAGAAAGATATTTCAATTAATCAACTTAGGGTTAGAAATTAGTAGCCTTGAAGAGAGGGATTAATATAACTTAGGGAATCCTACGGATCAGGTCAAATGAATAAATCGTCCGGTTCAGAGTTAGATAACAAGTAAAGTCTAGGTGGATTCTTCCTCAGGTATTGTCCAATTAAACCAGTTTTCTCTGAAGTCTTTCCCCAATTTCTTCTTTGTCTTCGTATCTTTAGTTTAGTTGAATAGTTAATTTTAGATTAGATAAAAATTCACTTAATTCATAGGCTAAATAATAGAAAGAGAGTTAATATTAGTACTTTTGGTTCCTTTGGGTTCGACAATTCCGTCTTGCCACTAACTATACTACTATTCGATAGGTGCACTTGCCTCCATCGTTGTCTTAGTTAGTTTCCAGGTTCAATCATTTTTTTATAAATTTTTAAGACTCGACAGACACAATCAAGTTTTTAGCGCCGTTGCCGGGGAACTAAAATATTAAGAACGCTCAATTTTTATTACTTTAGCCATATTATATTTTATTATTATTATTTTTTTACAATTAAATTTTATTTTATTTTTCTAAATTTTCTTTTCCTTTTTCTTTTTTCCTAGCAGGTACCGCTAGTTTATGACTAGAAGGAACCCGACAGGCCCACTACTTTACGACAGTGATATTGAAGGAACCGCACGCAGAAATCGTAGAGAAGTAAGGCGAGGCTTAAATTACATACAAGGAGAGAAAGAGGACGAAACTAATACCACCGAAAGGATGGCTGAGAACAATCCGCCACATCAAGATATGGCTGACCATCATGCTCCTCGAACTATGTATGATTATGCTAAACCTAATTTAATAGGAGCTGAATCGAGTATTGTTAGGCCTGCTATAGCCGCTAATAATTTTGAATTAAAACCTAACACTATACAAATGATTCAACAGTTTGTTCAATTTGATGGTTTGCAAGACGAAGACCCAAATACTCATTTAGCTAATTTTCTAGAATTCTGTGATACCTTCAAAATAAATGGCGTTTCTGATGATGCCATTCGTCTTCGGTTATTTCCCTTTCCTTGAGAAATAAAGCCAAACAGTGGTTACATTCTCTTCCACGAGGATCCATCACTACATGGGACCAAATGATTGAAAATTTTTTACTGAAATATTTTCCACCGGCCAAAACGGCCAAATTAAGGAATGATATCTCTTCTTTTGTGCAGATAGATTTAGAAACATTATACGATGCATGGGAGAGATACAAAGATTTGTTGAGAAAGTGCCCACACCATGGTTTACCATTGTGGTTACAAGTCCAAACCTTTTACAACGGTGTGAAGCCCTCAACCAGGTAGTTAATTGACTCAGCCGCCGGCAGAACCCTGAATAACAAAACTCTTGAAGCAGCTTATGAATTCATAGAGGAGATGTCACTGAATAACTATTAGTGGCAAGTTACAAGGACAAAGCCAACTAAAGTAGCTGGAGTTTTCAATCTCGACGCAGTCACCATGCTATCAAGTCAGTAGAGATGATGAATAAAAAGATTAACGGTTTGTGTGGTTCTTTGTAGGTACATCCAGTTATGCAATGTGACTCAAATCTAGGAGGTGTGGCGAATCCTGAGTACCCACCCTACAATCCGGGCTTGGAAAATGAACAATTAAACTATACGGGTAACAATTTTAGACCTCAAAATAACCCCTATAGTAATACTTATAATCCAGGTTGGAGGAACCGCCCCAATTTCTCGTGGGGAGGCCAAGGAAATCAGAGATAACAACCTCCCCCTCCAAACTTCCAACAATAGCATTACCCACAGAAAAAGAAGCTGAATCTTGAAGAGATGTTGACAAAATTTATAGCAGTGTTTGAAACTCAATTTCAAAACATCGAGACTACACTTAAAAATCAACAAGCATCGATTAAAGGAATCGAGAACTAGTTAAGGCAACTCGCAAAGATGATCTCAAAACGACCACTAGGTAGCTTGCCAAGTAACATTGAGACTAATACCAAGGAGCAAATTCAAGCCATAACAGCTCATGACAGTAAAAGGTTAGTCGAATCTGAACTTTAGCCAAGGCAAGAACCTGTGGTAAGTGAAGGTAAGGTTGAGGTAAGCCAAGAAAAGCCAAAACTGGTAAGTAAAGAATACAAACCTCGTATACCTTACCCCAATGTGATAAAGGAAGACGACACAGAAGAACAGTTAGGTAAGTTCCTTAAACTCTTAAAGAAATTACATATTAACAAACCACTTCTTGAAGCTCTTTCGTAGATGCCAGATTCAAGGAAATTTTTAAAAGAGCTCTTAACAAACAAGCGAAAGTTAGACAAGAAGTCGCAAGCGTAACTAAACGCAGTATGCTCAGCAATGTTACAAAACAAGTTACCACGAAAATTAAAAGATCCAGGGAGTTTTACAATTCCATGTTTAATCGGTAGTTTATCTGTTGATAATGCTTTAGCTGATTTAGGGGTAAGCATCAATGTTATGCCATCTAAAATTTTTAAACAGCTAGGTCTAGGGAAACCTAAGCAAACTAAGATGAGTATTCAATTAGCTAATAAAACTATTCGCATCCCTAAGGGTATAATTGAAGATGTACTAGTTAAAGTTGACAAATTCATATTCCCCATAGACTTCATTATTTTAGATATGAATGAAGACAATAGTATCCCCTTAATCTTCGGAAGACCTTTTCTAGCAACTGCCAGATCTAAAATTGATGTCAGCACAAGTGAACTCATACTTCGTGTAGGTGACGAATCAATCAGTCTTCAAGCTCTCGACTAAGCTAGGACATCGAGTGAGAAAGGTGAGGACGTAAATTTCGTTGATAAGCATTCAATTAAACTTCCTTTTCAAGAAACACCACGAAATTACACTACAGAGCCAGATCCTATAGCTAGCACCAACAAGGAAATATCTCATGAGGAATGATGGCTTCAGACCGATCAGCTAGATGAGTGGGAGACACATCTCAAGGAGGAATCAAACCCACACGAAGTGAAATCGAAAGAACCCCTAGAAGAACTCAAAGGAACATCTAATCACTTCAAAATAGGAGATCAGGTACTATTAGATAGAACAGACCTATGAATTGCCACATCAAACCTGAAGATAACCGAAGAGATCCCCTTTACAGTACTTAATGATTTTTATTGCATGTTTTTGATGCTTAGATTATGAAGAAAATTTTCTTACTTCTTTTTCGTGTTTATTATAGTCCTGAAGAAGAGTATAGAATTATTCGGAATGGAATAATTTTTAGTTTTGAGAATTTAATGAAGTGGATTAAGTGACATTGATACTTAAATTAATTTAAGTGTCAAAGTGTAGCATAAGGTGAGTAAATGGTAAGGTGGTGTTGGCGCATGAGTTGTGGCATTAGGGAGTGGTTCGAATCCTTGGTTAGCATCTAGATAATTTTTATTTTGCACAAGTATAGCAAGTGTCGGCCAAGCAATATATATGGAAAGGTTGGACTTTTCATTTTTGGTAAGTAGACTAAAGGAATAAGGTAATTGTTAACTTATGGTAGGGAATCAAGAAATTTTGGAAAGATAAGGGACATTAGGCATGTATCAAGGAAAAGGTTTTGGAAATTATTTCATGGTCATTTGACCAATGAATTTGGACTGACATTGTGGCTAGGGGAGGTTGGCGAATATGTTAGTAGCTTGGCTAGGATTAGGAATTAGTTTTGGTCATTCTTAGCTTTTGTGCAAGTTTTGCAACTCTTTCTCAACCTTTCTCTCTTGGCGAATTTGAGCTTTTGGTAAGCCTTAATCTTTTGACCATTTGGTCATTTTGCCTATCACTTTAGTATTCTTTGTATGCCTTTTCTCATAGTGCCGAAATTACCAATACCAAAAAGCCATTCCTTTTCTTTCTTCTCCCCATTGCTGAATATACATTGCTCCTAAACTCATTTTTTGTCTTTCTCTTTTCTTCTCTTTGAAAACCGAATCCTCATCATCATCTTTTTCTTCCATATTTTATTTCTTTCTTTTATTTCTTTTCAATCAATACTTTCTCCAATAATTTCTCTCATGGCCAAATGTTAGTATGCCCATAGCCGAACCATTTTATCTTTTCTTTGGTTATACATAGCCGAATTCTCCATCATATCTAGACATCCTTCTCAATCCTTTCTTTTCAATCGTGGACAATAGGTAAGAGTTCTTTTTAGTTTATGTTAGTTAATAGTTGTTTTGGCCGAATCTTGATGGTGGTAAGAAGGATCTCTTGGATCGAAATAATCATTTTTTCTATTAACTTTTCTTTGTTATATTTTAATGCGATAGTAAAAGATCGGAACTCAAGTGTTCGTGAGTATCATAGAACGTTGAAATCGATTTAAGGTGTTAAAGGAACGTTTTTGGTCGATTCTCATATTGTGGAGCAAGGATCTTTGTGGTAAGGAAATCTCACCCTTAAAACCTTTAGTATTATTTTCGATATATTATTAGGTTGGATTAATGATCTTTTGTCATTGAAGACATTCAAAATAGGGAAGAAAAGGGCGTGTATAGTGTTAGGAAGAAGGAGGTTCCGTTAATCCCCTAAGTATAAGCAAAGGGCTATTTTGAATCCGAGATTTTCCACCGGGTTCATGGACGCCATCCGAGGAGAATCAATTGTTTGAAGTTGTTCGTACTCCGAACCTTTGTTTGTTTGTGGACTTTCATCGGTTAGCGAACCATCAATCGGGAGAAACCGCAAGTAGAAGTAGTACGAAATTAGGGTAAAAGTTTAGATCTTATTCTAAGATTGGTTTTGTTAGTAAATTATAGCGTTTTAATTTATCGTGTTTGCGTATAGGAATCGACGACGCGGAAAGTCTAGTTCTCACTATAACCGGTGTGTAACTTCACACTCATTCTCGGGTTAGATATCACTCCGTAAGTATTGTGATAAAATCGTAAAAATAGAAAAATCGAAAAATACGTAGTAATTCATACTCTTATGCGTAAATGCATGAAAGCAGTTAAAAGCGAGAAATCTGCGAAAAAGCGCTAGATCGATAAATTCAATGAAAGATTGCTAGTTTGTTAAATTGGGCTGAAAAAAAAAAGCATTAGATTGTTACAATGGGCCAAAATATTCTAGTTCGTTATATGGGCCAAAAATATTCTAGTTCGATATATGGGCCAAAAATATTCTAGTTCGATATATGTACCAAAGTTCGCTAAATTGCTAAATGGACAAAGTACTAATTTGTTTTATGGGCCCAAATGAAATGCTTAACTATAGACCCATTTATATTATGGATTATTTGATAAATTATTATATGGCTATATTTTGTTATGCACACATGATTGCATGGGGCGGGTATTTGATGAAGAGAAGAATGGCTGTTGCCAAAATCTAGTTCGGTGGCTCTCGCCACAAATTATTTTGGCTTAATGCCTCTAGTTTGGTGGCTCGCCACAAATTATTTTGGCTTAATGCCTCTAGTTCGGTGACTATGTCACAATCTAGTTGATGAGTGCACTACAAAATTATTTTAAAAGGCTTAATGCCTACGATTGGTGTGTTTGGCGGGGTGGGTTGACTTGATCCCCACGGTGTGTTGGTTGGTACGGGGTGTGTAGCGGATGGATATTAGGCTTGGTTGGGAAATTCATTTTCATGCATTTCTATTTATTTTACTTTATATTGTTAAAATGAAATTGGGCTCAAGCCCAAGTTAATGTCTCGATGATCCGCCCAATAATGGTGGTAAGTGAGTTGCACACTGAGTTCTTAGTAACTCACCCTATTTTATTATCCACCTCGTGTAATGGCAATTGATGTGGACTTGGGCGGGGATGACTTGGTGGAGGCCATACTACGAGCATGGGTTTATAAACTATGAACTTTATTTAAATTACTTATTTTAATTACTATTTTGGGTTTGATGTAATAAGGCCTCTAATTATGTTTTTATGGATTTTTATGTGTGGATGGATTTAATTGCATTTTAAGACTTTTGCTTGGGCTTTTGTTTAATCTATAAAGTTTTCTTAAAAATATTGAGTTTTATAACAATTTGGTTACTTTAATTATTTCTTTTAAATTTCTTTCAATTCTTTTAAATTACTTTAAGGTTTTTGATAAATATATTCTAAATGATAAGATTTCAAATAAAGTATTTTCTTAATCTACAAATTTTAAATCTTTGGTCTTAGTTTTTATTAAACTTTATTTCCAAAAGGTGTTGAAGTATTATTTTACTTTAAACATTAGAAAATTAAATGGATGTTCGATCGGTGTGACAAACCAAATCTCGTCTTAACGCATAGACATGGTTTGGGGTGTTACATCTCTCTACTCTAGCTGTAGAGCGGCAAATGCCGAAATGCCGATCCTGCAGCGATGGTAGCCACACTAACGCAGTGAGTGCGATGTGGAAGCTTCGACGCGATAGTCGAGGCCACCATAAGTATTCTTGTAGGTGTGGGCTATTGGGCCACGATGGCCCGAAAGGGGCCAAGTGGGCCCAATGGGCCCGAGGGCCCATATGAGTAAATTATATGATTGAGTAGTAGATAGTGAACTAGACAATGTGAATCTCATATATGTGGCTAGGTTGAATGGGTCACACGAGTGTGTGGGCCCACTTGGGTCGAAATGGGCCTTAGGCCCATTCGCATCATTATCTCTGTTTAGAATACTTGAGTCGTTCGAGGCGACAGTGGACCTTCTGTTGGGTCGTTAACACCTTAATTTGTAAAATACTGAAATACCCCTATTTTGCGAAATTATCGAAATACCCCCGGATTACAAAATTACCAAAATACCCCTAGTTTACAAAATTACCGAAATACCCCTGGTTTGCAAAATTACTGAAATACCCTGGTTTGTAAAATTACTAGAATACCCTTGGTTTGCAAAATTACCGAAATACCCCTGGGTTGCGAAATTATCGAAATACCCTTGGTGGGTAAATTACGAAAATACCCTTGGTAGGTAAATTATGAAAATACCCTTGGTTGGTAAATTACGGAAATACCCTCGATGGGTAAAATGACCGATATGCCCCTGAAGGGCAAAAATGACGAAAATGCCCCTACATGTTATATGATTATTCTTGTATGTGATTTATGATTGTTATCGTATGATTATTATTGTATGTTGCATTCATGTGTTATTATGTTGCATGGGGATGGGATTATTCGAAAGGGGAAGTGTAGATAGGATCGCATGGTCGCTTGACGACTGTGGATCCACCGAAGGCTTTAGCCACCGAGCGACTATCTTGCACCGATAAGTTAGTCTTAACAGGTGCTACATAAGGAGTGTAGGGATGGGTGGGTCGATTAAATCCCATAGGAGTGTAGGGTTGGATAGGAGGCCGAGTGCGGGGTTGGTATGGGCATTAATGCATTGCATATGTGGTTTTATTTGAGATGGGCTTGGGCCTGATAAATATGATTTGTGACATTTATGGGTTAAGGCCCAATCGAGGCTTTTATGGGCTAAGGCCCAACCGCCACCGATTCTTGAAATGGGCCGGTCCAAGCTGTAGTGATTCATGTCTTATTGATGAGGTTATGCACACCGAGTTTTGTAAACTCACACCTCTTTTAATATTTTTCTCGGGTAATCCTCGAGAAGCGGTTTGACGTCTTTGGAGGACTTGGAGGTGGCCACACCACGACGATTTTGGGGCTCTAGTATTTTACTTATTTTTAACTTGGGTTAATATTTTGTATTAAGGCCTCTCTTAAATTCTGGTTTTAGTTTTGGATTTTCAGTTTATTATGTCTTAAATATGCTAAACTTTGTATCACGATTTTCCAAAACAATATTTGCTTTCAAAATACTACGCTTTCGCGAATAGGTCGTAAACATCACGTTTTCATAAGTCAGTCATTTTAATTAAGTTTCCGCAACAAACAAAGTTCTTTCCAGGTAATAACTTTTTAATAAATGTCGATTAATAATAAACAAACGCAAACTGGGACTTTAGTTTTTAATATCAAGAAAGGTTTTCAAATGGAACCATGGTTTCTCGAAAAGCACCAACCAAGGGTATTTTCGTAATTTACCTACCAAGGGTATTTTCGTAATTTACCCACTAAGGGTATTTCGATAATTTTGCAACCCAGGGGTATTTCAATAATTTTGCAAACTAGAGGTATTCTAGTAATTTTACAAACCGGGGTATTTCAGTAATTTTGCAAACCAGGGGTATTTTGATAATTTTATCAACTAGGGGTATTTTGGTAATTTTATAATCCAGGGGTATTTCTATAATTTTGCAAACTAGGGGTATTTTAGTATTTTTACAAATCAGGGTGTTAACGACCCAACAGAAGGTCCACTGTCGCCTCGAACGACTCAAGTATTCTAAATAGAGATAATGATGCGAATGGGCCTAAGTTCTTTGTACCCAAATGGGCCCACACACTAGTGTGGCCCATTCATTAAACCTAGCCACATATATGAGATTCACATTGTCTAGTTCACAATCTACTACTCAATCATACAATTTACTCATATGGGCCCTCGGGCCTATTGGGCCCACTTGGCCCATTTTGGGCCATCGTGGCCCAACAAATTTCACACCTACAAGAATACTCATGGTGGCCTCGACTATCGTCGAAGCTTTCACATCGCGGCTTCAGACGCCTTCGGTGGCTACATCATCACTGTGATCGGTATTTCGGCATTTGCCGCTCTACAGTTAGAGTGGAGAGAAGTACACGCCTGATAGGAATTCTAAAGCTGCTAAACCGCGCTCCCAAAGCTCCTATGCCCAACGCCCACCAAGGTATCTTTTCTCTCCTCCTAGAATGCTCTTTATATAGCTAGCTTCTCACCTTCATTCTTTGCATCTTTCCGATGTGGGATCCTTCCGCTAGCAGAGTTTAAATCCAACTCAAACTCTTGTCGCCCTATCTTAGCAAAATAAATACTCTCTTGCTTCTCATGAGATTCGAACCCAGGCTCTCCTATAACATAATCCACGCTGCTAGCCACTTGACCAACTAGCTCCTTGTTTCTAAAATCATGCGCAACTAAATATAAGGCCTATGGCCAAATTCAAAAATCCATTTAAAAAGAAAACCAAAATGCAAGCACCAAGACTTGAACCTTGGACCCTCTTCCTTCCTCTATGGCGTCACCCCCTTGCCTCTTATGTGGCGTTACTTTGCCACTACACCACACACTCCACTTGTCATTTTTCCCCATATTTTATTCTTAACGCCTACCTACCAACTCCCAGGGTTTTTTTTCACTTAAAACCAAAATTTTTCCTACGGCCTAAAGTTAACCCGGGACTTCATAAAAGCCCCCCTAACCTTCCAAAATCACTTACCTAATAGGTCCAACTTGCCTTAGTACCATTCTCTTGTTCTCAAAAATTTTAAATGCTCCTATGCCTAAGGCCCAATGGGCCCAATCCTACTAGGCCCAACTTTGGGATGTTACAAACCTAAATCTACTAGACTAGATTTTGGGATGTGACAATTCTCCTCCTCCAAAATGAATTTCATACTTGAAATTTACTTGAGTCAAACAAATAAGGATACTGATGTCTCATACGCCCTTGGCTTCCAAAGTAGCTTTTTATTTTGTGGTTACTCCACAAAACCTTAACCAACTGAACTCTTTTATTACGCAACACTTTCTCCTCTCGAGACAAAATCTCAATCGACTCCTCCTCATACGTAAGATCAGGTTGAACCTTGATCTCCTCAACCAGCACTATGTAACACCCCTAACTCATATCGTCGCTGAAATAGGGTTACAAGGCATTACCGATCAGATCAAAACATACAACATACATTTATCAAACATAATCCATTATCACATAAACATTAATCAAACATAATCACAATGTCCCTTATAAGGCTCTACGAGACCTTAAAACATGCTTGGAAGAGGTTCGGGACTAAACCGATAACATTTGAAATCGTTGAGAAACTTATAAAAATTTTCATGCATGCAGGGTTCACACGCCCGTGTGAACAGGCTGTGTGCCTCAAATGGTTCCAAACACGCCCGTGTCCTTGGCCGTGTGAAAACAGGGCATACATACTAACTTGGGTCACACGGCTGACCACACGCCCCTGTGTCTAGCCCGTGTGCCTTTCGAAATGACCACACACGCCCATGTCACACGTCCATGTGCTTGTTCGTGTGCCATTTAAGGGGGTATACTGACTTGTGCCGACGGTTGGTCACACGCCCATATGTGGGGCCGTATGGAGCATATTGAATTCAATTTAATTTTAGCACTAGGGGACACACGGCCGTGTATCATGACCATGTGTCACACACGGCTGAGACACACGCCCATGTCTCTACCCATATCTCTACCCGTGTGGACAAGAATAGGCCATTTGCAAGGCCAATTTGCCGCCCTTTCTCATGCTCTCCTAAACAAAGAAAATAATACCATTTCAACACATTTACAGGCAACCAAAACATACCAATTCATATACATCATGCCATTTCATCTTCAACCATTTCACTACTAAAATCATAGCCATAAACATACCAAAACAATATATCATCACCAACCATTTCACCTATCTTCCCTATGCATTTATCTCATCATTTTATCAACAAATTCATGCCATAAAATATACCAATTCCTCATCCCTATATCATACCAAATCAACCATGATATATTATTGGTAATTAATCAAAACAATTAACCACTTAGCTATCACAACAACCATACCAAACATGCCAAAACACAAAGCCATATATACATCATATATCACTTACCAAATTCATAAATTAAGCCAACTTAAATGACCAAATACACACCAACATGTACATCATTTACAAGCCAACTCTCATGACTAAAATCAAACATATCACCTTAACACTAGCCTATACATGCCATATACCATACTTACAAAGCATCAAAAGTAACCAACTAGTTGTTCAATAGTGTGACGATGTTCCTGATGATCCTCGAGTCTGAGCTAGCTTCGATTATCTATAAAATAGGGAAGGAACACACAAAGTAAGCTTTTAAAGCTTAGTAAGCCATATAAAAATAAAATTACCACATGAATCAATATAATTTTCAATAATAGGCAAATCATGAATAAGCATATAAAAACTCACAAACCTTTCCCATTGAATACATATTCAAATTCATAAGAGAATTCATCAAATGCTTCCCTTTTGAATACTCGTATGAATCTCATACGTACCTGAGTCACTTAACTCATTCACATATTCTTTTTCGACTTGACTTTGCCCGTTGAACCATTCGAAATCGTTAAGGATACTCGAAAATCACATATAACTCGTACAATGCCATATCCTGGATATGGTCTTATATGTTATCACATATTGAAGCCACTATCCTAGACAGGGTCTTATACGAAATCATATAACGATGCCAATGTCCCAGACATGGTCTTACACGTAATCACATATCGGTAATCCTAATGTCATGACATTTGTATCCTATACTATTCCTAAGGTTCGTACGAGAGTTTAGGATATTATAACCCTGTCGATTCTTGATCGTATTTGATCATTCAACATTCATAGCAGTTCAATGAAAATTAAACATATATAATTCAATTTAAAGGCATTTATTTGCATATGAACTTACCTCGTATATACGATGAACGAATCGGATCGACTACTCGACAACTTTCGATTTCCCCCGATCTAAATCGATTTCTTTCTTTCTTAATCTATATGAATTTAAATTTAACTAATTTATTCATCAAATCATTCAATTCAGTCCAAAAATACATATTTGGGCATTTTTACACTTTAGCCCTAAAATTCCATATTTTTACAATTTAGTCCCTAATTTACAAATACACAAAATTCATTAAACCCAAGCCTAGATGATTTATACTTGAATCCCTAGCAGCCCAAAACTTTCATTTATTTCATATTTTAACCCCTCAATTTACAAATTTCATAATTTAGTCCTATTTAGGCATTTTTATCAAAAATTCCTTTACCGAACATGAAAATCTATCAACAAATATTCATTTTTCATCATCACACATTCAAAAGCTCAAGCATTCATCAATGTCATTTCATGAATTCATCAACAATTTCAAAAATTAGGGCATGGGCTAGCTAGAACACAAAGCAACGATCACAAAAACATAGAAATCATTAAAAATCGAGCTCAAAACATACCTTAATCAAGCTATATTCTAGCCGAACCCTAAACCAACATTTTTTTCTTCTTTTTCTCTTGATATTTAGCTTTGGATGATGATAATGGAGCTAATTTTTGTTTTGTTTTATTAATATTAACATTAATAACCATTTTATAATTTTAACCTTAATTAAAACCATTTAAAAGCATTCATTTAATGGCCATTTATGTCAAATTCCACTATCAATGGTATAATATCAACATAAGGACCTTTCATTTAATAAATCATAGCAATTAGACACCTTTATAAAAAAGAATGCAACTTTTACATTTTACGCGATTTAGTCCTTTTATCAAATTAGACATCCAATCGATAAAATTAAACCATGAAACTTTCACACATATATGATATCATGCTGTAAACACATAAAATAATATTAAAAATAATTTTTGACCTTAGATTTGTGGTTCTGAAACCACTATTTTGATTTAGCTAAAACCAGGTTGTTACACGCTATATGCAATGGGTCAGATCGATACTTCTGCAACATGGACACATGAAACACATCATGAATATGCTAAAGTTTTGATGGAAACTTGACTCGGTAGGCCACCGGTTCAGTCCTCTCAACAACCTCATAAGGTCCAATAAATCTCGGACTCAACTTACCCTTCAATCCAAATCTTAGAACCATCTTCCAAGGCAAAAATTTTAAAAACACTGTATCTCTAACTTGAAACTTGATATCATGATATTTCAAACCTGTATAAGACTTCTACCTATCTGAGGCGGCCTTCAATCTCTCACAGGTCAACTTCATATTTTCTTTAATCTACCAAATCAGATTTGACCTAACAATTCGCTTTTCATTTAGCTCAAACCAACATAAGGGAGTTCTACATTTCCTACCATACAACACATCAAACAATGCCATCTGGATACTCATCTATGAATTGTTGTTGTAGGAAAATTCCACTAAAGGAAGATATCATTCCCAACTTCAACTGAGCAAAATAATGCAACCGCGTAGCATATCCTCAAGAATCTAAATCACCCTTTCTGACTAATCGTTCATTTGAGGAGTATAAGTCGTACTAAAATTAAGCTTCGAAGCCTAAGATTCCTGCAAGATCATCCAAAACCTAGCACTAAACATGGATCTCTATCTGAAATGATGGAGATCAAAACACCATGGAGAGCATGATCTCTACTATGTACAACTCTGCTAACCTTTGTAATAAATAATTACTATGCACCATTAGAAAATACACACTTTTCAAAAACTGATCAACAATCACTCATATTGAATCTTTCTTTTTCGGGGTCAAAGGCAAACCCGAGACAAAGTCTATAGTGACTCTCTCCCACTTCCATTCTGAAATCTTAATCGACTAGAGCAACCTTGAAGGATACTAATGTTCCGCTTTGACCTTCTAGCCAACTAGGAACCTAGACACAGAACTCACATCTCATTTCAGTCCAAGCTACTA
Organism: Gossypium rotundifolium; assembly: GCA_025506655.1. Classification (NCBI taxonomy): domain Eukaryota; kingdom Viridiplantae; phylum Streptophyta; class Magnoliopsida; order Malvales; family Malvaceae; genus Gossypium; species Gossypium rotundifolium. The sequence continues at coordinate 52,174,568 of CP106734.1, forward strand.
ATACATTTATCAAAGATTACGATACATCTTATTACTGCTAGGATGCATAACACACGGGCTACTATGCACTTCGGTGAGAATTGCATGCCTTAAGTTCATATCACCAGACACACAAAGTCTGTCTTAGAAACTCAATATACCATCTGCATTAAGATCAAAATCTCCACTTCTACATTTCTCAACCTGACGAATCTTCTTTACCAAACTCTCATCTACCAACTGCTTCTCTTTAATTTACTATGACAAAGTCGACTTCACCTGAAGTTCAGCCTGTTGGAAAAATTTTAGTTTGAAAATAGTTTTCTTGCATAGCGAAATTTTGAAAATCGACTTGATTTGTGATATTTCTAGCAATAAACCTAAACTGAATACGTACATGTGTTTTTGAATAAGTGGATCCTTGAAGCTTTCAAACTTTCAACCAAACGATCCGCTTTTCTATTCTCATACCACAAACTACTTCGAGTGTAGGCTCGAACCAACTGAACCCAAACACAGAACTAGAAAAAAATTTCTTTTAGGGGTTAAAACGAAAATTCTCTCTACTTAATAAAAAATGGCAAAATTTTTATTTTAGAAAAATATATTTAAAAGTTGAGAATAAACTCTCTATTTTTGACAGAATAAAAATATGTCAGAAGATATGTAAACAGCTCTACCAGTGCCATCTATTTATGGGAAGAGAAGGAAAAACCTTTCTATTTTAAGTAGAATAAAAACATACTACTTAGTGTAGGAGAGGGGTGAATGTCCCACCCTTGTAATTCTACTAGGTCTGTCGCTCCCTTCATGTTATATAAGGGGTTTTGGGCCTCTCTCACATCGAGTCTAATTACGAGTACTCTTGGGCCCTTTTTTTACCCAAAACTGTATAATGTGATCCAACTCGATGCAATTTTTCTATTTCCCAAAATGAACTTTAATATTTACATATTAAATAATTTTCTCATCCCAATTTTACCCTAATAAAATTTTGATGATTTTACCCTTAGTAAAAATTTGACGATTTTACTCTCAGTAAAATTTCAAGAAAATTCATTCAATATGTTACAACTCAACATGTTCAGTATAACTGAATGATTTATTTTCATTTTTGAGCTTCAAAACTATAACACCCCTCACCCGTATTCAACACTGAAATAGGGTTACAGAGCATTACCGGACTTACAACACTCATAAACATACATTTCATATACAATTTATCTTATCAAATACAATTCAATCACAACCAATGATAGTGTCCCTTAAATGAGCCTATGAGGCCTTAAACATACATTAGAAATAGTTCGGGACTAAATCGATAACTCGAGAAATTTTTTTAAAACTTAGAATTTTTTTTGCTTCAAACAGAGGACACACACCCGTGTGGCCAGGTCGTGTGTTTCACACGGCAACCAGACACATCTGTGTGAAAACAGGGGCTACATACTTACTTGGGTCAGATGGCCAACCACACGACCGTGTGTCTAGCCAGGTGTGCCCTTCAAAGTGGCCACACATGCCCGTGTGCCAAATCATGTATTAGGCCGTGCTAAACCTGTAGGGTATATTAACTTATGCAACACGGCCAAGTCACACGCCCGTGTGTCAATTAGAGGGATATAGTAACTTATGCCACACGACTGATCACACGCCCGTGTGTGAGACCCTGTGGAGCATAATGACTTCATTTCAATTTCAACACCAAGAGACACACGATAGTGTAACATGATCGTGTGTCACACACGGCTGAGACCCACATTCGTGTCTTTCCCCGTGTGGAAAAAATAGGTTATTTACCAAGCCATTTTGCCACTCATTTTGCACATACCTACACATGCTCAAATGGTACCCTTTTAAGACACAAATATGCAGCCAAAAGTCATCAATCAATACAAAAATCATATTAATAAACAATTGAGTATCATAATTTAACATCAACCATATCACATGGAGATATACACAACAAACCACATAACTTCCATAAGTGACCTCTTATGGCTCAAAATACATTTCCATTAAACACACCAAAATGACCAAAGACTATACATGCCATATACCATATATACACAACTCAAAAGTACCAAAATAGATGTCTGATAGGTCGATGAAGTCTCTGACGATCCCCGGTGTAATGCCCGATTTAGACCCTAGTCAAAATAGGGTTTCGAGACCATAAATCCAAGGTCAAAATAATATTTTAATGTAATCTTTGGTGTTGATTCTATGTGACATAGTCTGTGTGAAAATTCTGTGTGATAATTTTATTGATTGTGTGCCGAATTAAGAGAAAGGACTTAATCGCGTAAAGTGAAAAAGCTGAGTGCTGATTATTCAATTGTTAAATTTCCATGTTCTTTTAATAGGAAGGCCTTCAAAGGAAATTTATCCAATTTCCTATAGCATGGATGGTTAAGGGCTCAGGTATGTATTAAAATGTTTACAATAAAACAAAAGAAAATTGATAGTGGAAGCATTCATCTTCTTCCACCGATTTGAGAAAAAAAAAGAGGGGTATTAAGCTTTGGTATTTTAGGCCAACATTTAAGCTTGATTCAAGGTATGTTTAAGCTTGATATTTGATAATTTCTACGTTTTTTGTAATCGTTGCTTCGTGCTCTAGCTAACCCATGTTGAAATTTTGTGAATTGATGATGTTTTTCTGATGAGTTTTTGATGAAAACTTGAGCTATGTGTTAGTTGATAGTGAAATATCAAAATTGGTGTTGGATTAACATAATTTGTATTAGAATTTTTAGTGAAATTGAGTATTTTAGACTTAATTGAGAAAATGAGAAATTGAAGGTTTAAAATGTGAAATAAATGAAATGTGTGAGCTTGTATTAGCATGGGAAGAATTCGGCTAAGCATATGTGTTTTGAGATTTTGTGTATTTAATGATTTTATGAATTAGGGACTAAAGTGTTGAAATATGAAAATGTGAGGGAAATTTTGTAAAATGCCCTAAATATGTGTGTTTGGACTAAAATGAATGATTTGGTAATTGAATGGACTGAATTTGAATGTGTATAGACCAAGAGAGGAGAGGTTCGGATCGAGATCAAGGCAAAGATAAAGTGCTCGATTAATCAACTGTTTTGATAGTTTGACGTCCGAGGTAAGTTCAGATATAGTACATGTTCTTAATTTATGTTCTATTTGATGTGATATGAATACATATCTATATAACTATGAACTGAGAAACGTTATGTGCGAAATTGAATTAGAAAGCACTAAGTGTACGAAATAAGAAACATGATAGAAATGTTTGGCACTGTGTGTATGAGATGATAGAAGCTTCGGCTTATTGAGTTGGCACTGTGTGTACGATACCAATATAAGTTCGGTTTAACATAATGGCACTAAGTGTACGATGAAAAGTATGTAAAGTTTATAATCAACACTAAGTGTGAGAAATAAGCAAGAAAATAGCAAAAGTGATTGAATGGTAAGGTCGAATGATTTTGTAGCATGGATGGTGAGTACTAGGTGTTGGAAATAATATATCTATATGTTGGATGAAATTTGAAACTATTTGAATGTAACTCTATGTGAGTATTGGATAAGTTGAATTTTTGTATTAGTGGTAAATTATCTATGTGATGGTTACATATATATATTTTGATTTTTAATTCATTGAGTTAATAGTAATATATTTCAAACTTACTAAGCTTTTGAAAGCTTACTGTGTGATTGTTTCTGTGTTTTACGGTGTCAGTAAAGCTAGCTCGGATCTAGAGATCGTCAGCATCTCAATCACACTATCGACAATCTATTTTGGGTACTTTTGGAAAGATGTACATAGTTGAAATATGGCATGTATAGGCTAGTTATTTGAATCATGTTTGAGATGTGTAAATAGCCATGTGATGTGCCTAATATGTGTTAGTTTTAAGTCTGAATGGTATTGATGTATAATGCATGTTTTGGTAAGGTTTATGAGTAAAGAAAATGACTTATGAATGGTAAACTTTGTGTTGATATGATGCTAGTATGAAATAGAGAATTTGGAAATGAATCATGTTGGTATTGAATGTGTTCAAGTGGTGCAATTTAGTCTATTAGTTAACATGGTTGTGAATGAGATTGTATGAGATGATATGTTGATCAGTTGACATGAAATTGGTTGCCTAATTATATGTGTAACCATACTAAATTGTGCTTGTAAGGTTGACTCTTGTATGGATGGAAAATTGGCCTTGCATATGGCCTATTTTGTCATACGATTGTGGCACACAGGTGTCCCTAGTGACCAATATATGTCCTATGAGTACATGACCTTAGCACACGGGGGTGCTTGGTAACCATGGTATTAAGTCAGATTCGACTACAGGGAGGACACACAAGTGTGTCTAGCAGCCGTGGGAGGCACACAGTTTTCCCACATGGGCGTGTAACCCCTAAAACTTAGAAAAGTTTTAAATTTTTGAGAATTTCTATATGTGTTTCAGTTTAATCCTGACCCTCCTCTAGCATGTGTTTAAGGGTTTATAGGCCTTAATAACAGACTATTTTTTTAGCTTTTGATGGGCTATGATGATGATTGACTTTGTGTCATAAATGGGTTGTGAAATGATTCGATTGTTTTGTAATACCATTTAACCCTATTTTGGCGACGAATTTAGATTAGGGGTGTTATATTTTATTGGTATCAGAGCTACGGTTTAGTCGATTCTCAGACTAACGTAGCACGTGTGAGTCTAGCTATACATGCCTTATATGAAATTACGATAGTGTGATGAATTTTGATAGTTGAAAATGTGTTTTCATATAGTAATGAATCCCGATCGAGTAGTTGCTGACGACGTAGAGAGTAACACACCTGCTCCCGCTCAAGGGACAACGCTGGCCACATCTAGGCCGAATGATAGTGGTGAGGGAGGAGAGGCTAAGTAAGCTTTCTTCTGAATGATGAGCGAGTGGTTTGCGGAGTTCGTTCGAACGAATCCAGCGACTCCACAACCTCCACCCCCACAAGTACCTGTTGTGCCACAAGTTATAGATCTGATTAGATTGAATAAACCTCCTGTAGATAAGATTCAGAAGTACGGGGCCGAAGAGTTTAGGGCCATATCTGATGACGATTCTGAGCGAGCCAAGTTTTGGCTCGAGAACACCCTTCGAGTATTTGATGAAATGTCATTAACTCCGAATGAATGTATAAAATGTGCTGTTTCGTTGTTGAGGGATACGGCTTATAACTGGTTGAAGATGTTGATATCTATAATTTCGAGGGATAGAATCACTTGGGATTTCTTTCAAGCTGAGTTTAGAAAGAAGTATATTAGTCAACGATTTATTGATCAGAAACGTAAAGAGTTTTAGAGCTAAAAGCGAGGTCGTTTATCATTCTATCGAGTATGAGCGGAATTTGTGAGATTGAGTCAATATGAGAGAATGTGTTTCAACCGAAGTTACTATGTACAAACACTTCATAGAGGAAGTGAATGAAGACATTAAATTGTTGGTTGGGATACTTGAATGAATTTGTTGTGCTAGTGGAAAGAGCATGCAAAGCCGAGGAACTCGAGAAAGAAAAGAAGAAATTGAATTTGAAGCTTGTGATGAAAGAAAGAGATCGATGAGTTAAGTTTTCTCAACCTTCTACAAAGATATTTAGAGATGCAAGCAATTGTTCAGATGCTTCGTTTAGACATTCAAGTAGAGATCGTTCAAGATAAAGTCTTTGGTCCATGAACTCAAGCTCCGGATGAATCAAGTGTTGGCAGCATTAAAAGTAGTAAGCCTGAGTGTAGACAATATGGGAGACGACATGTGTGAGAGTGCTGGGGCAAGTATAACAATGGAACATGTTATAAGTGTGGATCTCGAGATCACTTTATTCGGGATTGCCCAATGCTAGTTAAGGAAGAAAATGTTCAGAATGAAAGATCGAGTAATGTGACGGCTAGGGGTAGACCACCCAAAAACACCAGAAGTGTGAGCAAATGTCAGAGAGGGAAAATCAATACAGCTATGAGATCAGAGGCGAGAACTCCTACTCGAGCCTATGCTATTCGAGCGCGAGAAGAAGCATAATCTCCAGACGTCATTACTGGTGCTTTTACTTTATTCGATACTGATGTGATTGCATTAATAGATCCGAGATCAACTCATTCCTATGTGTGTATGAATCTAGTATCGAGTAAGACTTTATCTGTTGAGTCTATTGAATTTGTGGTTAGAGTGTCAAACCCTTTAGGCAAGTGTGTCTTAGCGAATAAAGTGTGCAAGAACTGCCCATTGATGTTTCGAGATATATGTTTTCCAGCTAATTTAATGTTGTTACCATTCAATGAGTTTGACATGATTTTGGGTATGGATTGGCTTACTCTGCATAATGCCATCGTGAATTGTAAAAGAAAGAGTATTAAGTTGAAAAGTTAGAATGGTGAGATAGTTCGAATTGAATCCAGTGATATGAAAGGATTACCAGTTATTGCATCTACGATGAAAGCTATTAACCATGTGAGAAAGGGTTGTGAAGCCTATTTGGCATATGTGATTGATACAAAAGTGTCAAAAAAAGTTGAATCGTGCTTGTGGTTTGTGAGTTTCCGGATGTGTTTCACGAAGAGTTCTTTGGGATTACCTCCGATTCGAAAAGTCGAATTTGGAATTGAATTAGTGCCAGGGACCACTTCTATTTTGATAGCTCCATATAGAATGGCACCAACCGAATTGAAAGAGTTGAAATCTCAGTTGGAAGAATTGACTGACAGAAGATTTGCACGACCGAGTTTCTCAACCTTGGGAGCTCCTGTGTTATTTGTAAAAAAAAAGATGGAACTATGAGAATGTGCATTGATTATCGACAATTGAACAAAGTGACGATAAAGAACAAATATCCGTTGCCTCGTATCGATGATTTGTTTGATCAACTGAGAGGAGCTATAGTGTTTTCTAAGATAGATTTGAGATCAGGCTACTATTAGTTGAGAGTTAAAGAATCTGATGTGCTGAAAACTACTTTCATAACGAGGTATGGACATTGCGAATTCTTAGTGATGCCTTTTGGACTAACAAATGCTCTTGTAGTGTTTATGGATCTGATGAATCGAATATTTAGACCGCATTTGGATCGTTTTGTAGTGGTGTTCATTGATAATATTTTGATCTATTCGTGTGATGAGACGCAGCATGCCAAACATTTGAGAACTGTGCTACAAACCCTGCGTGAGAAACAATTGTATACCAAGTTTAGCAAATGCGAATTTCAATTACATGAGGTTGGTTTTCTCGGGCATATTGTATCAACTGCGGGAATAAGAGTTGATTCGAATAAAATCTCTGTTATTTTGGAATGGAAGCCTCTGAGAAATATGTCTGAAGTCTGTAGTTTTCTAGGACTAGCGAGATATTATAGGCAGCGTGTGAAAGGCTTCTCGATGATTGCGACTCCATTGGCAAAGTTGTTATAGAAAGATGTTAAATTTGAATGGTCAGAAAAGTGCCAGTAGAATTTTAAACAGTTGAAAGTGTTGTAGACAGAGGCATCAGTGTTAGTTCAACTTGAATCGAGTAAAGAATTTATAGTTTATAGTGATGCATCGTTGAATGGTTTGGGCTGTGTACTGATGTAAGAAGGTAAAGTTATCGCCTGTGCTTCAAGGCAGTTAAAGTAGCACGAAAAGAATTATCGGACGCATGATCTTGAGTTAGCTGCAATTGTGTTTGCGTTAAAGATTTGGCGTCACTACTTATTCGATGAGAAATGTCATATTTATACTGATCAAAAGAGTGTACTTGATGACTCAGAAAGACTTGAATTTGCGATAGAGAAGATGGTTAGAATTTTTGAAAGACTACGAACTTGTGATAGATTACCACCCGGGTAAAGCTAATGTTGTAGCTGATGCTTTGAGTCGAAAATTGTTATGTGCTTTTCGAGCTATGAGTACTCGGATAGATCTATGTGAAGATAGTGCGGTTATAATTAGATTGAATAAACCTCACTGTAGATAAGATTGAAGCACGGGCGAAGAGTTTAGGGCCATATCGATGACGATTACGAAGCGAGCCAAGTTTTGGCTCGAGAACACCCTTCAGTATTTGATGAAATGTCATTAACTCCGAATGAATGTATAAAATGTGTTGTTTTGTTGTTGAGGATACGACTTATAACTGGTGGAAGATGTTGTTATCTATAATTTCGAGGGATAGAATCACTTGGGATTTCTTTCATGCTGAGTTTAAAAAGAAGTATATCAGTCAACGATTTATTAATCAGAAACGTAAAGAGTTTTAGAGCTAAAACAGGGTCGTTTGTCTGTTACTGAGTACGAACGGGAATTTGTAAGATTGAGTCAATATGCGAAAGAATGTGTTTCAACCGAAGTTACTATGTACAAACACTTCATAGAGGAAGTGAATGAAGACATTAAATTGTTGGTTGGGATACTTGATATAAATGAATTTGTTGTGCTAGTGGAAAGAGCATGCAAAGCCGAGGAACTCAGTAAAGAAAAGAAGAAAGCTGAATTTGAAGCTTGTGATGAAAGAAAGAGATCGATGAGTTAAGTTTTCTCAACCTTCTACAAAGATATTTAGAGATGCAAGCAATCGTTCAGATGCTTCGTTTAGACATTCAAGTAGAGATCGTTCAAGATAAAGTGCTGGTCCATGAACTCAAGCTCCGGATGAATCAAGTGTTGGCAGCATTAAAAGTAGTAAGCCTGAGTGTAGACAATATGGAAGACGACATGTGTGAGAGTGCTGGGGCAAGTATAACAATGGAACATGTTATAAATGTGGATCTCGAGATCACTTTATTCGGGATTGCCCAAAGCTAGTTAAGGAAGAAAATATTCAGAATGAAAGACCGAGTAATGTGACGGCTAGGGGTAGACCACCCAGAAACACCAGAAGTGTGAGCAAAAGTCAGAGAGGGAAAATCAATACAGCTGTGAGATCAGAGGCGAGAACTCCTACTCGAGCCTATGCTATTCGAGCGCGAGAAGAAGCATCATCTCCAGACATCATTAGTGGTGCTTTTACTTTATTCGATACTAATGTGATTGCATTAATAGATCCGAGATCAACTCATTCCTATGTGTGTATGAATCTAGTATCGAGTAAGACTTTATCTGTTGAGTCTACTGAATTTGTGGTTAGAGTGTCAAACCCTTTAGGCAAGTGTGTCTTAGCGAATAAGGTGTGCAAGAACTGCCCATTGATGTTTCGAGATATGTGTTTTCCATCTAATTTAATGTTGTTACCATTCAATGAGTTTGACATGATTTTGGGTATGGATTGGCTTACTCTGCACAATGCCATCGTGAATTGTAAAAGAAAGAGTATTAAGTTGAAAAGTTAGAATGGTGAGATAGTTCGAATTGAATCCAGTGATATGAAAGGATTACCAGTTATTGCATCTACGATGAAAGCTATTAACTATGTGAGAAAGGGTTGTGAAGCCTATTTGGCATATGTGATTGATACAAAAGTGTCAAAAAAAAAGTTGAATCTGTGCTTGTGGTTTGTGAGTTTCCAGATGTGTTTCCTGAAGAGTTACTGGGATTACCTCCGATTCGAGAAGTCGAATTTGGAATTGAATTAGTGCCAGGGACCACTTCTATTTCGATAGCTCCATATAGAATGGCACCAACCGAATTGAAAGAGTTAAAATCTCAGTTGCAAGAATTGACTGACAGAAGATTTGCACGACCAAGTTTCTCAACCTTGGGAGCTTCTGTTTTATTTGTGAAAAAAAAAGATGGAACTATGAGAATGTGCATTGATTATCGACAATTGAACAAAGTGACGATAAAGAACAAATATCCGTTGCCTCGTATCGATGATTTGTTTGATCAACTGAGAGGAGCTACAGTGTTTTCTAAGATAGATTTGAGATCAGGCTACTATTAGTTGAGAGTTAAAGAATCTGATGTGCTGAAAACTACTTTCATAACGAGGTACGGACATTACGAATTCTTAGTGATGCCTTTCGGACTAACAAATGCTCTTGCAGTGTTTATGGATCTGATGAATCGAATATTTAGACCGCATTTGGATCGCTTTGTAGTGGTGTTCATTGATGATATTTTGATCTATTCGTGTGATGAGACGCAAGATGCCAAACATTTGAGAAGCGTATACAAACCCCGCTTGAGAAACAATTGTATGCCAAGTTTAGCAAATGCGAATTTCAGTTACATGAGGTTGGTTTTCTCGGGCATATTGTATCAACTGCGGGAATAAGAGTTGATTCGAATAAAATCTCTGTTATTTTGGAATGGAAGCCTCTGAGAAATGTGTCTGAAGTCTGTAGTTTTCTAGGACTAGCGGGATATTATAGGCAGTGTGTGAAAGGCTTCTCGATGATTGCGACTCCATTGGCAAAGTTGTTATAGAAAGATGTTAAATTTGAATGGTCAGAAAAGTGCCAGTAGAATTTTAAACAGTTGAAAGTGTTGTGGACAGAGGCATCAGTGTTAGTTCAACTTGAATCGAGTAAAGAATTTATAGTTTATAGTGATGCATCGTTGAATGGTTTGGGCTGTGTACGTAATCTTGATGCAAGAAGGTAAAGTTATCGCTTTGTGCTTCAAGGCGATTAAAGTAAAGACAAAAAATTATCGGACGCATGATCTTGAGTTAGCTGCGATTGTGTTTGCGTTAAAAATTTGGCGTCACTACTTATTCGATGAGAAATGTCATATTTATACTGATCAAAAGAGTGTACTTGATGACTCGTAAAGACTTGAATTTATGACAGAGAAGATGGTTAGAATTTTTGAAAGACTACGAACTTGTGATAGATTACCACCCGGGTAAAGCTAATGTTGTAGCTGATGCTTTGAGTCGAAAATTGTTGTGTGCTTTTCGAGCTATGAGTACTCGGATAGATCTATGTGAAGATAGTGCGGTTATAGCTGAGTTGAAAGTTAAGCCGATGTTTGTACAACAAATTTGTGATGCTCAAAAAATGATGTTGAAATGATGGCTAAACGAATTCTGTGTGAATCGAATATTGATTCAGAATTTCTAGTTGATAGTGATGATTGTCTGAGATTTAGAGATCGAATTTGTGTTCCAAGAAATTCAGAGTTGGTTTCAATGATTTTGAATGAAGCTCACAATAGTTATTTGACTGTACATCCAGGGAGTACGAAGATGTATAATGATCTGAAATAGTTCTATTGGTGGCATGGTATGAAAAGAGACATTACCGACTTTGTGTCGAAGTGTTTAGTTTGTCAGCAAGTTAAGGCTGAACATCAAGTTCCATCCGGTTTGTTGCAATCGATTATGATTCCTGAGTGGAAATGGGAGAGAATTACGATGGACTTTGTGTCGAGTTTGCCCTTATCTCCGAGTAAGAAAGATGCAATTTGGGTGATAGTTGATAGATTGTCGAAATCATCACATTTTATTCCGGTGAGAACCGATTATTCTTTAGATAAGTTAGTTGAACTGTATATTGTTGAATTGTGAGCTTGCACGGAGTACCACTATCTATAGTGTCTGATAGAGACCCAAGGTTTTCCTCGCGATTTTGGAAGAATTTGCAAGATACTTTAGGCACGTACATTTCAGTACTGCTTTTCATCCGCAAACGGATGGTCAATCTGAGCGAATCATTCAGATTCTCGAAGACATGCTGAGATGTTGCATAGTTGAATTGAAAGTAAGTGGGAAAAGCATTTATCGTTGATTGAGTTTGCGTATAACAACAATTTTCAATCTAGTATCAAAATGGCACCATATGAGGCTCTTTACGGTCGAAAGTGTCGAACTCCATTGTATTGGACTGAGCTGGGTGGGAACAAGATTCACGGGGTTGATCTTATAAAAGAAACTGAGCAAAAAGTGAAAGTAATTTGTGACAGTTTGAAAGCGGCCTCAGATCGTCAGAAATCTTATGCAGATTTGAAACGAAAAGATATTGAATTTGAGGTTGGTGATAAAGTGTTTTTGAAAGTATCTCCGTGGAAGAAAATACTTCGATTTGGCCGAAAGAGCGAGCTGAGTCCGAGGTTTATCGGACCGTATGAGATTATTGAACGAGTTGGGCAAGTTGCTTACAAATTGATGTTACCACCTGAGTTAGAAAAGATTCATAATGTGTTTCTTGTATCAATGCTTCGACGGTATCGATCTGTTCGTCTCATGTGATTGCCCCTAATGAGGTTTAGATTCAGTCAAATTTGTCGTATAATGAAGACCCGATCTAAATTTTGGCACGAGAGATCAAAGGGTTGAGAAATAAGAAAATCTCTTTGGTGAAGGTGTTATGGCACAAACACGGAGTTGAATAGGCTACGTGGGAGCCTGAGAACATTATGAGAGAGCAATATCCACAACTATTAGCTGGTAAGATTTTCAGGGACGAAAATCCCTAAGGGGGTAGAGTTGTAATAGCCCGGTCTAGACCCTAGTCAAAATAGTGGTTTCGAGACCACAAATCTAAGGTCAAAATAATATTTTAATGTAATCTTTGGTTTTGATTCTATGTGACATAGTCTGTGTGAAAATTCTGTGTGATAATTTTATTTATTGTGTGCCGAATTAAGAGAAAGGACTTAATCGCGTAAAGTGAAAAAACTGAGTGTTGATTGTTCAATTGTTAAATTGCCATGTTCTTTTAATAGGAAGGCCTTAAAAGGAAATTTGGGCAATTGCCTATAACATGGACGGTTGAGGGCTTAGGTGACATGATTTTCTAATTAAATTAGCAAGGTTAAAATAGTAATTTATGTATTAAAATGATTTATAATAAAACAAAAGAAAATTGATAGTGGAAACATTCATCTTCTTCCACTGATTTGAGAAAGAAAAACAGGGGTATTAAGCTTTGGTATTTTCAGCCAACATTTAAGTTGATTCAAGGTATGTTTGAGCTCGGTTTTTGATAATTTCTACATTTTTGTAATCGTTGCTTCGTGCTCTAGCTAACCCATGTTGAAATTTTGTGAATTGATGATGTTTTGTGATGAGTCTTTGATGAACACTTGAGCTATGTGTTAGTTGATAGTGAAATATGGAAACTTGGTGTTGGATTAACATAATTTGTATTGTAATTTTTAGTGAAATTGAGTATTTTGGGCTTAATTGAAAAAATGAGAAATTGAAGGGTTAAAATGTGAAATAAATGAAATGTGTGAGCTTGTATTAGTATGGGAAGAATTCGGCTAAGCATATGTGTTTTGAGATTTTGTGTATTTGATGATTTTATGAATTAGAGACTAAAGTGTCGAAATGTGAAAATGTGAGGGCTATTTTGTAAAATACCCTAAATATGTGTATTTGGACTAAAATGAATGATTTGGTAATTGAATGGACTGAATTTGAATGTGTACAGACCAAGAGAGGAGAGGTTTAGATCGAGATCAAGGCAAAGATAAAGAGCTCGATTAATCGACTGTTTCGATAGTTTGACGTCCGAGGTAAGTTCGGATATAGTACATGTTCTTAATTTATGTTCTATGTGATGTGATATGAATAAATATCTATATACTATGAGCTGAGAAATGCTATGTGCGGAATTGAATTAGAAAGCACTAAGTGTGCGAAATAAGAAACATGATAGAAATGTTTGGCACTGTGTGTGCGCAATGATAGAAGCTTCGGCTTATTGAGTTGGCACTGTGTGTGTGATACAAATATAAGTTCATTTTAATGTAATGGCACTAAGTGTGCGATGACAAGTATGTAAAGTTTATAATCGACACTAAGTGTGAGAAATAAGCAAGAAAATAGCAAAGAGTGATCGAATGGTAAAGTCGAATGATTTTGTAGCATGGATGGTGAGTACTAGGTGTTGGCAAAGGTATGTAATATATCTATGTGTTGGATGAAATTTGAAACTATTTGAATGGAACTCTATGTGAGTATTGGATAAGTTGAATTTCTATATTAGTGGTAAATTATCTATGTGATGGTTACATATATATATTTTGATTTTTAATTCATTGAGTTAATAGTAATATATTTCAAACTTACTAAGCTTTTGAAAGCTTACTGTGTGATTGTTTCTCTGTTTTATGGTGTCAGTAAAGCTAGCTCGGATCTGGGGATCGTCAGCATCTCAATCACACTATCGAAAATCTATTTTGGGTACTTTTGGAAAGATGTACATAGTTGAAATATGGCATGTATAGGCTAGTTATTTGAATCATGTTTGAGATGTGTAAATAGCCATGTGATGTGGCTAGATATGTGTTAATTTTAAGTATGAATGGTATTGATATATGATGCATGTTTTGGTAAGGTTTATGAGTAAAGAAAATGACTTATGAATGGTAAACTTTGTGTTGATATGATGTTAGTATGAAATAGAGAATTTGGAAATGAATATATTGGTATTGAATGTGTTCAAGTGGTGCAATTTAGTCTATTAGTTAACATGGTTTTGAATGAGATTGTATGAGATGATATGTTGATCAGTTGACATGAAATTTGTTGCCTAATTTTGTGTGTAACCATACTAAATTGTGCTTGTAAAGTTGACCCTTGTATGGGTGGCAAATTGGCCTTGCATATGGCCTATTTTGTCACACGATTATGGCACACGGGCGTGCGTAGTAACTATGGGGCTAAGTCAGTAGCTAGCTTAAAGACACACAGCCATAGTACACACGCGTGTGCCTAGTAGCCATATGAATAAGTCAGTATATGGCCTATGAGTACACGGCCTTAGCACACGGGTGTGCTTGGTAACCGTGGTGTTAAGTCAGCTTTGACCATGGGTGTAACATCCTGGACTTAGGGGTTTTGCATTTTATGTGCTTCTGTGTGTTTGGTTTGTTCTGTGTGGTAATTTGGTGTGTTTGGGGGTTCTGGGAAGGCTCAGGGTCAAACCGGGCCTTGGTAAAAATGTTGTTCTTAGGTACTTTAGGGGAGAGCTGGTTAAGGTAGGTCTTAAGGGTAATTTCTTGTGTTTGTTGACACAAGAAGAAGTGGGGTAGAGTGGCTAGAAGACGCCACCTAAGGTGCATGGGAGTGGCGTCACAAGGGAGCAGTAGTAGGGAGGAGTTCGAATCCCATAAGCCTCACTATGAACTTTATTTTTGGCACCAGGATGGAGGGAAGATGGATTCGGCAAGGACTCTTCAAGGGTGAGTGTTGAATGAGTCAAGGCATTTGAATGGGTGGTCATGAGGTATTGGTGGCCTTTGAATTGGTCAAACCAATTCAAATGGGTGTTGGAGAGTGGATGTAGGAGGAAAATAAGGGATATGGTGAAGGGGAGTTGTTGGCCGATTGTGGGGAGCTTGAAGGGGGGATTTTAGTTTTGTGCTAATACAGGTGAGTGTGTCAAAAATCGTTTGGGTCTTAGGCTTTTCTCTCTTTTTTTGTGAGCTTATTCGGTCATTAAGGGGGTGTTGAGTGCCGATTTTGTTTGGCAAGTCTTCTTGAGCTCTCTTTTTTTCTCTCATTGGTTTCCCTACTTTCTCTGTGCCAAAATTATTAGTGTTGCTTTTCATCTCTTTTACTTCTTTGACATTTAGCCAAAATCAGAGTGACCATTAGTGCATCCCTTTTCTTCATCTTTTCACCTTTTATTCTTTTGTTTTCATTAGCCAAACCCTCTCCTACTTGTTAGCCAAAACTTTTTTCTACTCTACTTCTTCTTCTCTAGCCGAAACCTTGCCTCTGTTCCATTGACACCTTATTTTTTAATTTTTCTTTTTAGCCAAATAGTTCCTATAATCCCAAGTGAATCAGTTTCACCCTGCTGTTGGATTATTGAAGGTAATATTTCTTTTCTCTCTTATTTCAAGAGCCAAATCTCCTTCTCTTTCCATTTTTTTGGTTTTTTTCTCTTTTCTTCTCTAAACTTCTCTGTCTCCATTTTCACTAATCGGATCTCTGTTTCTTCTTTTCATTTTGAATCAAGGCCGTTTGAGTAGCCTAAGGTGTGAAGGGTTACTTTTCTACCGAATCTGCTTTGGCCTTTCATCACATGTTTCAACGCAAGACCGAACTTCTGTTTCTCTCACAACTCATCTCGGATTCGAGGGCAAATCAGTGGTGGCGCAGTTCATCATTTACCAAGGTAAGGGTCGCTTCTTTTCAGGGTTATGGCTATTATATCCCTTATCAGTAGTAGTCTGTTTTAATCGATTCTCTTATTAGACAAGTAACGTTTCACTCTGAGTACTGATCAAATCTCTTAATGGATGTAAGTGTAAGTCAAACCAAGGAAGAGAGTGTGCTAGTAATCTCTAATCCACCATTCAAAAGACGTACTATTTTAGCGGTTCGAGACTATCTGCCAGGTTGTGGGAGTGAGCCGACGTCTGGCTGGGATAGGCAAATAGCCGTTATCCTTGCTAGTGAGGGCGTCGACATATAGAGTTTAGTGTTACACTTTATCAGGTGTGTAATTCTCACACTCTGTTTATTAAATCACGTTATTAAATGTGCTGGTTGAAAGCCAAAATGACAGTTAGATAGTCGAGATACCCTCGTGGGTAAGGTTGGTGACACCGGGTAAGTACCTATAGAGTTCTACTTTTGAATATATGATTGTATGATATATTTCACCATTGTGCTTTGGGAGCCTGTTTGCATTCATCTCATTATGTTATACGTGCATGGGCTTGGGATATGATGTGAAAGGGGAAGTGTTATTTAGGGACTGTTATAGTGGTTTGGTACCACAGTGGGTTGGCCCCACATACCTTATTCAGTGACTATGTCTCAGTGGTTTGGTACCACGATGGTTTAACGCCACGTATATATATATATATATATATGATTCAGTGACTCGTCTCAGTGGTTTGGTACCACAGTGGGTTGGGCCCACATATATCTATCTGGGATTGTCATAGTGGTTTGGTAACACGGTGGGTTGGCCCCACATACATTTTAGTGACTCTGTCACAGTGATTTGGTATCACAGTGGTCTAGAACCACAGTGGCTTGGTGCCACGGGTGTTTGGCTGATTCAGGTGATGTAGAGGATGGAAAATTAGGTTAGGCTGGGCTGCATTGCATACATGGTTAATATATGGCACTGTGTAGGCTTGAGACCCAGATTACATTGTATGGGGATTTCACACTGAGTCTTGGTGACTCAATCCTCTGCTTAACCTTGCAGGTAGTCATTAGATCGCAGACTTGGAGCTGAGGCAGACTCGAGGTGGCCATGCAGTAATTTCTAGTAATTTCGTTTTCTTTATTTAGAATCACTATTTACTTTAGGTTTTGGTGTTGTAATAAGGCCGCTATAACTTTAATTTGGGATTTGATTAAATAGTGATATTGCAAATTTTATAAACTGTCAAAAATGGAGTTTTCAAAAAATTTAAAACATACACAAATAGTTTTAAAGGGTTAACGAAAGATAGATAACAAGCAACAAATTGATTTAGAGATTTTACTTAAAACCGCAATATCATTTTCAACTGACAAGTTTTATGAAATTCCTTAAATTTGACTTTCGACAAATAAACCTGACTTCAAAATTCAGTTCAATTTAAACAACTGCTTTAAATTTTCTCCAAATAAAACAATGAAATGCCAAGTCTTTTCGAATTACAATATTTAGTTAGTTTTCTAAAATTTCCTTTCCTGTAGCATATCAGATTTGGTCGTAGCGTATTGACCGGGTTTGGAGTGTTACAATTATGGTATCAGAGCCAGTTTTAAAAACTCGGCTGTGGGTATGAGGTTCAAAAATGTTTTCAAAAGTTGGTTTAGAAAATGGTTTAGAAAAAAATGCATGTTTTTTAGAAGCATGGCACCTAAGTGTCCGGCATCAATCCGCACTATAAGTTTTCCGATTTTAGCTTGAATTCTTATGAAATATTGTGGTAGATAGTTTAAACTTTAGAAATAGAGACCTTAGAAATATTTCTTGCAAAACTACTCCTAATACTACTTGCATAAGATTGCTTGGTAATAAACAGTGGAAGAGATACTAATCCATAAAACTTGTAATCAGATTAAGTCAAATCAGTAGCCATGAGCACTAGGGGACATGGACGTGGTATGCACGATCGTGGTAGAGGCCGGGGTGTTGAAGTTGAACCCTCAAAGTTAGGGTATGGGCCAGAAGGTGAAATGCCAGCATCACCAATGGCAGAAGTGGGATTTCAGGATCAAACTGGCGGAGACGATGCTGTATCTCAGGCTACGCTGTGTGTTTTGGAGCGGGTTGCTGGTGTGAGCATGGGATCATTGGCTCAAAAATCTGTGTCAGAACGACTTCGAGCTAATGGGGCTAAAATGTTTAGGGGCATTTCTGGTGTGGCTCTTAACGTAGCCGAGTACTGGCTAGAAGCGGTTGAGCGCATCATGGATGATCTTAACTGTACCATGGAACAGAAATTGAAAGGAGTGGTGTCTCTTCTTCGAGATGAGGCATACCAGTGGTGGCTTACGGTAAGGGATGGTACAGCAGTTGACCGCATTACTTGGGATTTCTTTAAGTCAGCGTTCGAGGGAAAGTATATTGGGTCGAGCTATGTGGACACTCAAAGGGAGGCATTTCTAAACTTGGTCCAAGGGAGTAAGTCAGTGGCTGAGTATGAGGCGAAACTCTTACGTCTAAGCCATTATGCCCGGGGTATTGTTGCAACAGATCACGAGCGTTGTGTCCGATTTGAGGATGGTCTAAGGGACTAGTTGTGAGTAGTGATAGCTCCGCAACGGGAAAGGAAGTTCACTATTTTGGTTGAGAAGGCTAAGATAGCTGAAGAGGTGAAGCAATCTGAGAAGCAGAATCAGGATAGAGACAAGGGAAGGAATAAAAGAAATTTTGGGTTGGCAGGATCTGCTGGGAATTTTTAAAAGAGGCCTAGGTTCGATGGGCCGAGTCGGGTTGCGAAGCCTGTTGCTATTGGTCGATCTCAATTGTGTGCTTGATGTGGGAAATTTCATGCAGGGGAGTGTTGGGTAGGTAGTAGAAGATGTTTCAAGTCTGGATTTATGGATCATCGGGTAAGGGACTGTCCGCAAAAGCCAAACAGGGCGCGACCAGTGGGTCAGAATTATGTTCAACTTGGAATAGGTGGTCAGCAACCATAGAGAGGTCATGGTCTGGCCAGAGGAGGAAATGGTTTTGGTCGAGGGCGTGGAGAACCGGGCGGAGGTGCTGGGAATATAGATGCAAGACAGCCTGGATTGGTTTATGTAGCTAGACACCAAGAGGATGGCGATGCACCGGACGTCATAACCGGTATGTTCCTTATTTCTGGTTTGCCCTTTACTGCACTGATTGATATTGGGTCAACACATTCTTATGTTGCTAGTACTGTGTCTGGAATTTTGAACATAGAATCTGAGATTACTTCTAGAGAGATAACTGTGATTAGCCCTTTAGGAAAATCTGTAGTGGTGAACAAACTCTTTAAGAATGTGCCTTTAGAAGTTTAAGGGGTAGTTTTTCTGACTGATTTGATGGAACTGCCATTCGGCGAGTTTGATTTGATCTTAGGCATGGACTGGTTAGTTAAGTATCGAGTAAACCTGGATTGTGCTACTAAGCGCATGGTGTTGAAGACTTCTGAGGATAACGAGGTGTTAGTGATAGGCGAAAGAAAGAACTACTTGCCTAATATAGTGTCTGCTCTTAAGGCTAAAAGAATGGTGAGGAAAGGATGTAAGGCTTTCCTAACTTTTTTCAGTGCATTGGAAGCCAAGGAATTGTAGGTAGGAGATGTTAGAATAGTGAAGGAATTCTCTGATGTTTTTCCAGAAGAGCTTCCAGGGTTACCTCCGGATCGCGAGGTGGATTTCGGTATTGATCTTCTTCCAGGAACAGCTCTAGTGTCCATTGCTCTGTATAGAATGGCACCGAAGGAGCTGGTAGAACTTAAAGTCCAGATTCAGGAACTTAAAGTCACCATAGGGAGTGCCAGTGTTATTTGTTAAGAAAAAGGACGGGTCGATGCGGATGTGCATTGACTACAGGAAATTGAACAAGTTGACAATTAAGAATAAGTACCTGTTTCCAATGATTGACAACTTGTTCGATCAATTCGAAGCGCTTCGGTCTTTTCAAAAATAGACTTGAGGTTAGGTTATCATCAGCTTAAGGTCAAGGAAGTGAATATTCATAAGATAGCTTTTGAACTCGTTATGGTCACTATGAGTTCTTAGTGATGCCATTTGGGTTGACGAATGCACTAGCTGCGTTTATGGACATGATGAACCTAGTATTCCAACCCTATCTGGATCAGTTTATCGTAGTATTCATAGAAGATATCTTTTTATTCAAGAACAGAAGAGGAGCATGATACGTATCTTCGTGTGGTTCTGTAGATTTTGAGTGAAAAGCAGTTGTATGCCAAGTTCAGCAAGTGTGAATTTTGGTTGAGGGAAGTTACCTTTATAGGACATGTTGTGTCTGCTGAGGGGATTAGGGTTGATCCCCGAAAAATTGAAGCCGTGTTGGACTGGAAACCACCTAAGTCTGTAGCAAAATTTGAAGTTTTCTTTGTTTGGTTGGGTATTACAAAAGGTTTGTTGAGGGGTTCTAATTAATAGCTGCACCATTAACCAAGTTATTAAGGAAAGGGGTACCATTTGTCTAGTCAGATAAACAATAGGAAAGTTTTGAAAAGTTGAAGAGGATTTTGACAGAGGCACCAGTGTTGATTCAGCCTGAGGCTAGGAAGGAGTTTGTCGTCTACTGTGATGCATCGCACACAGGGTTAGGATGTGTGTTGATGCAAGAAGAGAAGGTAGTAGTATATGTGTCTAGGCAATTGAGGCCACATGAAGTGAACTATCCTACGCATGACCTGGAGTTAGCTACGGTAGTGTTCGCTCTGAAGATTTAGAGACACTACCTGTATGGGGAGAAGTCGATTATCTATACAAGCCACAAAAGCCTGAAATACCTTCTTACCCAGAAGAAGTTGAATTTGATGGATTGAGTTGTTGAAGGACTATGATTGCTCGATTGAGTATCACCCGGGTAAAGCTAACGTAGTGGTAGATACGTTGAGCCGTAAGGTAATAACAAACCTAAGGGCAATGTTTGCTCATCTCAGCTTGTATGACGATGGAAGTTTGCTAGCTGAACTTCAAGTGAAGCCTTCTTGGGTCAGTCGAATTAGAGAGAAGTAGTTGTTGGATGAATCACTAAGTTCTAAATTTTAGCTAGTGGCAGGTGGTGAGACAGAAGATTTTAGTGTGAACAGTGATGGGATATTGTGCTTTAGTGGAAAATCTTGTATGCCAAAGGATTCCGAGTTAAGGCAGGAGATTCTGCAGGAAGCGCATAGTAGTCCATATGCTATGCATCCTGATGGGAGTAAAATGTATCGAGATTTACGTGAATAATTTTGGTGGCCGGGTCTGAAGTAAAAGGTGACCGAGTTTGTGAGTAAGTGCTTGATGTGTCAGCAGGTGAAGGAGGAACATCAGTTGCCATCGGGGTTACTACAACCAGTGAAGATTCCACTTTGGAAGTGGGAGAGGATAACGATGGACTTTGTTAGTGGGCTACCTCTTACACCTACTAAGAAAGATTCAGTATGGGTAATTATTGATCGGTTGGCAAAGTCCGCTCACTTCATACCGGTTCGTGTTGACTATTCCTTATGAAGTTAGCCAAGCTGTATGTAACGGAGATTGTGAAGTTGCATAGGGTACCAGTGTCCATCATATCAGACAGAGACCCTAGGTTTACGACACGGTTCTGAAAAGCATTACATTAAGCGTTGGGTACGAGACTGGATTTTAGCACAGCGTTCCATCCATAGACTGATGGTCAGTCTGAGAGGGTAATTAGATCTTGGAAGACATGTTGAGAGGTTGTGTTATCA
The DNA here is from genome assembly GCA_025506655.1 of Gossypium rotundifolium. Lineage (NCBI taxonomy): Eukaryota > Viridiplantae > Streptophyta > Magnoliopsida > Malvales > Malvaceae > Gossypium > Gossypium rotundifolium. The sequence continues at coordinate 52,196,272 of CP106734.1, forward strand.
ATTTTGGGGGTAGTTGGGAGGATTTCTTACCGTTGGCAGAATTTGCATACAACAATAGTTATCAATCCAGTATCCGATGGCACCCTATGAAGCGTTGTATGGACGTAAGTGTCGTACTCCTACTTGCTGGACAGAGTTGGGTGAACGACAATTGTTGGGTCCGGAACTGGTTTCAGAGACAGAGGAAAAGGTTAAGTTAATTCGAGCTTGGTTGAAGGAAGCTTCCTATAGGCAGAAATCTTATGCTGATCTGAAGCGTAAGGATATAGAATTTGCAGTGGGTGATCAAGTTTTTCTGAAAGTCTCACCTTGGAAGAAAGTTTTAAGGTTTGGACGGAAAGGCAAGTTGAGCCCCAGGTTCATCGGGCCCTATTGAGTGTTGAAGCGTATAGGACCAGTAGGTTATCAGCTGGAGTTACCTCTGGAATTGAGGCAGATACATGATGTATTCCATGTCTCAATGTTAAGGCGCTACCATTTGGATCCATCCCACATAGTGTCGATGGAAGAAATCGAAGTAAGACCTGATTTATCTTTTGAAGAGGAACTAGTTCAGATCTTAGATCGAGATGTTAAGGTATTGCGGAGGAAAATGGTTCCGTTGGTTAAAGTTTTGTAGCAGAGTCACGATTCAGAGGAGGCCATGTAGGAACCAGAGGATGCGATGCGATAACAATACCCTCACCTCTTTTGACCAGGTAAATTTTGAGGCCGAAATTTCTTTAAGGGAGTAGAACTGTAACATCCTGGAATTAGGGGTTCTACATTTTATGTGCTTCTGTGTGTTTGGTTTGTTTTGTGTGGTAATTTGGTGTGTTTGGGGGTTCTGGGAAGGCTCGGGGTCAAGCTAGGGCCTTGGTAAAAAATTAGTTTTTAGGCACTTTAGGGGAGAGCTGGTTGAGGCAGGTCTTAAGGGTAATTTCTTGTGTTTGTTGACACAAGAAGAAATGAGGTAGAGTGGCAAGAAGATGCCACTTAAGGTGCAGGGGAGTGGCATCACAAGGGAGCAGCAATAGGGAGGGAGTTTGAATCCCATAAGCCTCACTATGAACTTTATTTTTGGCACCAGGATACAAGGAAGATGGATTCGGCAAGGACTCTTCAAGGGTGAGTGTTGAATGAGTCAAGGCATTTGAATGGGTGGTCATGAGGTGTTGGTGGCATTTGAATTTGTCAAACCAATTCAAATGGGTGTTGGAGAGTGGATGTAGGAGGAAAATAAGGGATATGGTGAAGGGGGAGTTGTTGGCCAATTGTGGGGAGCTTGAAGGGGGATTTCGGCTTTGTGCTAAGATAGGTGAGTTTGTAGAAAATCCTATAGGTCTTAGGCTTTTCTCTCCTTTTTTTTGAGCATATTCGGTCAGTAAGGGGGTGTTGAGTGTCGATTTTGTTTGGCAAGTCTTCTTGAGCTCCCTTTTATTTTTTCATTGGTTTCCCTACTTTCTCTATGCCGAAATTGTTAGTGTTTCTTTTCATCTCTTTTGCTTCTTTGACATTTAGCCGAAATCAGAGTGACCATTCGTGCATCCCTTTTCTTCATCTTTTCACCTTTGATTCTTTTTTTTTTTCATTAGCTGAACCCTCTCCTACTTGTTAGCCGAAACTCTCTTCTCCTCTACTTCTTCTTCTCTAGCCAAAATCTTGCCTCTGTTCTATTGACACCTTATTTTTTTTATTTTTCTTTTTAGCCGAATAGTTCCTATAATCCCAAGTGAAGTTTCACCCTGCTGTTGGATTATTGAAGGTAATGTTTCTTTTCTCTCTTTTTCAAGAGCCGAATCTCCTTCGCTTTCCACTTCTTTTTGGTTTCTTTTTCTTTTCTTCTCTAAACTTCTCTATCTCCATTTTCACTAATCGAATCTTTGTTTCTTCTTTTCATCTCGAATCAAGGCCATTTGAGTAGCCTAAGGTGTGAAGGGTTACTTTTCTGCCGAATCTGCTTTGGCTTTTCATCACCTGTTTCAACGCAAGGCCGAACTTCTGTTTCTCTCACAACTCATCTCGGATTAGAGGGCAAATTAGTGGTGGTGCAGTTCATTATTTACCAAGGTAAGGGTCGCTTATTTTTAGGGTTATGGCTATTATATCCCTTATCGATTGTAGTCAACTTTAATCGATTCTCTTTTTAGACAAGTGACGTTTCACTCTGAGTACTGATCAAATCTCTTCATGGATGCAAGTGTAAGTCAAGCCAACGAAGAGAGTGTGCTCGTAATCTCTAATCCTCCATTCAAAAGACGTACTATTTCGGTGGTTTGAGACTATCTGCCAGGTTGTGGGAGTGAACCGACATATGCTTGGGATAGGCAAATAGCTGTTATCCCTACTAGTGAGGGCATCGACGTAGAGAGTTTAGTGTTACGTGTTATCAGATGTGTAATTCTAACACTCTATTTATTAAATCATGTTATTAAATGTGTTGGTTGAAAGTCGAAATGACTGTTAGACAGTCGAGATACCCTCGTGGGTAAGGTTGGTGACACCGGGTAAGTACCTATACAATTCTACTTTTGAATATATGATTGTATGATATATTTCACCATTGTGCTTTGGGAGCCTGCTTTCATTCATCTCATTATGTTATACATGCATGGGCTTGGGATATGATGTGAAAGGGGAAGTGTTATTTAGGGACTATCACAGTGGTTTGGTACCACAGTGGGTTGGCCCCACATATCTTATTCAATGACTATGTCTCAGTGGTTTGGTACCACGGTGGTTTAACACCACGTATATATATGATTCAATGACTCGTCTCAGTGGTTTGGTACCACAGTGGGTTGGCCCCACATACATTTTAGTTACTCTGTCACAGTGATCTGGTATCATGGTGGTCTAGAACCACAGTGGCTTGATGCCACAGCGTTTGGCTGATTCAGGTGATGTAGAGGATGGAAAATTAGGTTAGGCTGGGCTGCATTGCATACATAGTTAATATGTGGCACTGTGTGGGCTTAAGACACAGATTGCATTGTATGGGGATTTACACACTGAGTCTTGGTGACTCACCCCTCCGCTTAACCTTGCAGGTAGTCATTAGATCGCGGACTTGGAGTCGAGGTAGACTCGAGGTGGCCATGCAGTAATTTCTAGTAATTTCGTTTTCTTTATTTAGAATCACTATTAACTTTGGGTTTTGGTGTTGTAATAAGGCCGCTATAACTTTAATTTGGGATTTGATTAAATAGTGATATTGCAAATTTTATAAATTGTCAAAAATGGAGTTTTAGAAAATTTAAAAGATACACAAACAGTTTTAAAGGGTTAAAGAAAGATAGATAATAAGCACCAAATTGATTTAGAGATTTTACTTAAAACTGTAACATCGTTTTCAACTGACAAGTTTTATGAAATTCCTTAAATTGACTTTCGACAAATAAAACTGACTTCAAAATTCAGTTTAATTTAAACAACTGCTTTAAATTTTCCCCAAATAAAACAACGAAATGCCAAGTCTTTCCGAATTGCGATATTTAGTTAGTTTTCCCAAAATTTCCTTTCTGCAGCATACCAGATTTGGTCGTAGCGTATTGACCGGGTTTGGGATGTTGCAACGGGGAGGACACACGGGTGTGTCTAGTAGCCGTGGGAGGCACACGGTTTGCCCACACGGGCGTGTAACCCCAAAAACTTAGAAAAGTTTTAAATTTCTAAGAATTTCTGTATGTGTTTTAGTTTAATCCCGACCCTCCTCTAGCATGTGTTTAAGGTCTTATAGGCCTCAATAAGGGACTATTTGTTTAGATGTGCTATGATGATGATTGACTTTGTGTCATAAATGAGATATGAAATGATTTGATTGTTCAGTAATGCCTCTTAACCCTATTTCGGTGATGGATTCGGGTTAGGGATGTTACACCCGATTCTGAGCTAGCTTCAATAAACTATAAAACATAGAAGAAAATAAGCAGAGTAAACTATAAAGTTTAGTAAGTTTGTATGTACATATGAAATAATCGCCATCATTCATTAGCATTTCCAAATATATAACATAAATTGCATTTAAAACATCAATTAATTAGATAACATAAAGTTTAACCACATAATAAATTATAAATTCTCAACTTCTTTTAGCTCATTATTCGAATAGTTTTCTGCACATACCTGTACTGATACATGTCTATTTCTCATCAATTCTCTTATCAAACCACTCCAGTTTATAAATACTTACGATAAAAATTCATCGATTTTCTGATGCCATAGTCCAACTATGGTCTTACACATACATTGCCGAGGCCCCGCCGTGGTCTTACATTCACATGCCATAACCCAGTTGTAGTCTTATTATCCAATTGCCATAGCCTAGCTATGGTCTTATTCAGCATCTCGTCAAGTTAAACCGTACATTTAAATCAAATTCAACACATTTAGCCATAGAATAAATAAAATCTCAATACCATCTCTCAATTGAATAAATACATATTCAAGTTCAATTATACGGACTTACCTCGTATATGGAAATGACGAAACAGACCGACTATTCAATTACTTTGCTTTTTCCCCGGTCTAAGTCTAAATTCCTCTTTTCTTGATTTATAAGTAATAAAAATCAACTTATTTATTCTTCTATTTATTCAATTCAATCCAAAATATACATTTGAGTTTTGTACACATTAGCCCCTAAATTTTTACATTTTTACAATTTAGTCCTTATTTCATAAAATCACAAATTTATACAAATTTCAAAACACCCATACTTAGTTGAATTACCACTATACCCCTAGAAGCCCATATTTTTCATTTATTTCACATTTTAACCACAAATGTTTCACATTTCATAATTTATCGCCTAATTTGCATTTTCACGAAAAATCACTTAACAAAACTTATTTAACTAACACCAAATATTCATAATCTATCAAGAAAATTCAAAATACACATGTATTCATCAATGGCATCATTCAAAATCTTTAACATTTTTGCAAAATAGTCCCTGGGCTAGCTAGTACTAGTTGCAACGATCATAAAAACATAGAAATCATTAAAAACCAAGCAAAAATGGACTTACATGCTTAAAGATTTATGGCCGAACCTTTGAAGCTCTTTTAATGGTGTTTTCCCCCCTAATTTTGGCTAGATTAAGAAAACAAGATGAAATCTTGTTTTTCTTTAATTTAATTCATCATTTAATACCAAATTACATTATTAACCTTTGTTACAATTCATTAAAAATCATTTAATCATGTCCAAGAATGTCCACTTACAATACTAATGGTATAATTGCCACATAAGGACCTTTAATTTACGGTTCTATAACTATTAGACACCTTTAGCTAAAAGAACAACACTTTTGCATTTTATGTGATTTAGTCTTTTTTCTCAAATTAACAAATTTAACGATAAAATTTCTTAATGAAATTTTCACACCAACATAATATCATACTGTAAACTTTAAAATAATAATAAAATAATAATTTTGACTTCAGATTTTTGGTCCTGAAACCACTGCTCCAATTTGACCAAAAACGGGTTCTTACAAAAACAATCCAAAAACATAAACTCATTCTTCCATCATTTTTTAAGTAATCCTATATAAGATTGCAAGTTTCAATTTCTATTTCCATGTCCATTTTTGGAAACCTACATTCATTTCCAAATGATTCCATTTCTCCATTTCAGAGAAAACCATAATCATTCCTAAATGTTTCCCATTTCACTTTTTTTATTCATTTCGTTCATTTTTATTCAAATACGCAATTCATTTCTAGTTTTAACGAGCTAGCGGTGAGACCGATTGGACATATGTTGTTAAGGCTCAAATGATTTATAATTAATTTCAAGATTCTTGCCTATTAATTATAAACACATTTAGTGATGAAGTCGTTCCACTATGGTATCATGGCTGAGCTCTCCCCAACGACATGCCATTACGAAAGTAACTACTCAATGCCCATCCAATGACCTTGTCATAAGTGTGTTACCCTCATAAAATATCCTTGATCTCTTTGAGATAATAATCACTTTCCAAATATGATCCAACTTTATCTCATGGTAATCATTAAATCTTCCTTTATGAAAACTCAATCACTATCAAATAGTGATCAAGTTATCCATCACAAAGGCAGAAAACCTGTGACTACGTTTACTTTTCATCAACCATGTAATGCCAATGAGAGTATATCATTTACCCATGTTTTGGGCTATGAATTCCACTATTGTGAATGACTTTACATACTACAGAAGTCGTACATCCAACGCACTAGCTTTGAGTTCCTTACCTATTTGAACTCAAGCTTTTAATTACATCAAAGTGTACTATTCACACATACATAGTCCGCCATCCACTCAGGATTTAGGTATGCCACACTATGAACGTCACAAGTGAATAAATCTATAAACAGATTTTTGGGTCCTTTCTGATGTACTGTCAGTCCAATCAGTCACATCTATGTCTTTATCTTCTGGGAGTTATCCGCTCCGATTCCCAAGACAAGGCATCTCCCTAATTGGACTTGATAGATGACATATTAGTCTTTCAATCTGCTTGCTCATTTTTGATTAGACTAAGGACATGTTTAGGTTCATCTACTAAAACAAACTATCTTTCTATACTACGATCCAACTGTGTAATACTATTTAGAATTAGTTAAACATTAGATAACTAATGAGAAACATTTGCTTCCATTTTTCTTTGCATGCAAAAACCATGTGCGAAAAATAATATAAATTATATTAATTTAATTAATGAATTTGTTTTATTAACCAATCTGTTTGAAAAATTACAAGTGTTTATTAACGAAAATACTACACTGAGGGCACCAGATCCAACACAGCCAACAACCTACCATCTCCGATCATACTCAAACATACAAACATATCTCGCAACTCAATCATCGATTTCATGCACAAAGCATCAGCAACTACATTCACTTTACTGGGATGATACTCAATCACAAAATCATAGTCCTTTAATAGCTCAATCTATCATCTTTGTCTTAAATTCAACTCTTTCTAAGTGAGAAGATGATCACTGAAATCAGAGCTTTAAAATTTATAAAGAGAATGATCGAACTTGGAAACTAACTCTGACAACGACTTAAGGCAAGTGTACCTATCAAACAATAGTATAGCTTAGGCAAGATTGGATTGTCAAACCCAAAGGAACTAAAAGTACTAATACTAATTTTCTTTTTATTATTTAGCCTAGAATAAAGTGAAGTTGCATTAATCTAGTTTAAAGACTACTAAGCTAAAGATGAAAAGACAAAAAGAACGAATTGGGAAATAACTTGAAGAAAACTTAATTGATTGCGACGATACCTTCAGGAAGAATCCACCTAAACTTCACTTGTTATTTAACACTGAACCATACGATTTATTCACTTAGTTTTATCCGTAGGACTCCCTAACGTATATTAAACCCTCTCTCGAGGTGAATAGCATCTAACCCTAGGTTAATTAGTGGAACTCTCATTCTTTTATAATAACCCCCAGGAATAGCAGTAAATTGATCTATGGATTGCCATATTAGGTTTCACCCTAATCGACAAAATCTCGTCACCCTATCTCTAGGCGTACGATCAACTCTACTTAACTATGTTAGATCTACTCTTAAGTAGGGTCTATTCCTCCTTTACCTAAGCGCGTCAGATTTGGATTAAGCATGCATAATTAAGAACAAACTAAGTATTTATCCTATAATTTAGAAATCAATAACAAGATTCATCTATGTTTCATCTCTTTCAGGTATCTGAAGGGTTTAGTTCATAACGAATAAAGAAAACATCTCAAGAGAAAAGATAAAACAAAACATAAGAAATCCCTAAAACCCCCTAGAGGAATTGAAGGAGAAATCCACCGTCTTAAGTAGAATTTTGGCTTCTTGAGATGGATCCACTGGCTATCTTCGAGTGATTCCCACAAGTCTGACCTTTTCGGCTCGGCTTCTTGGCCTAGCTACTGCCCCCTTTCAAGATACACTTAGGGTGTTTATATAGACTTTAGAATGCGTTACTTGGCCCCTAAGTGTCCTCATTTAAGTTTGCTTCTTACTCGGTATTTAAATAAGATTTGGAAAGTGTTTCTTTGGCTCAAAGTATCCAAATCCTAGTGGAATTGCTCTCTCCCGCGGCAGGGGCACGGCCATAGTACATGCCCCTGTAAATCATTTTCAGGTCATGTCTCGATTCTGTCGATTGGGGCACGACCGTATAAATTGTGGCATGGTCGTGTCTTAGTTAATTGTCAAGGCACGTTCGTGTGGCTTGAAGTCTAGGCCGTGTCGATTTCCTTTATGGCCCAAATTGGCCCGTTTTAAGCCTGTTTCTTATTCTTTTTACTCGTGGGTGCTTTCCTGAGTATAAACATGAAAAGAAAGGATTAAAAGCACCTTTTTACATAAATCAAGGGATAAGTCATCCAAAAGCATACTAAATATGGGGTTAAAATATGTTACTTTTATGGTTTATCAAATACCCCCACACTTAAGCTTTTGCTTGTCCTCAAGCAAAATTCTCAACTTACAATTAAAACGAACTTTCCACAATTCATAATTCCTATCAATAATGCCTCATCATAATTCATAGATAATTCATACATGGATAATTTAGCTCAAAGACTCCTAAAGATTCAAACAATTCTAAGTCGTATAGTTTGTAGCTCGAAAACATAGGCGTATCCCCTTATCTAAATAATTACCTTTAATTCAAAACTGACAAGGATTGACATCCTCACCAAAGATTCACTCAAACCACTCGAAGTGTTTAAGTTTCAAGAAAAGCACTCATAAGTCAAACCTGAAAAGTTAATCCCATAGGCTTGCTTGAAAATCAAATCTCCACCACTGTAATATGAGATGATACACAAATCAAAAGGTCTTTGACAGGGTTGTACGGGGCTTAGGTTAAACGTGTGGATAAAGGCTGAATTAGAAGGTTTGAAATCGAGATTGACCTGACCAATTACTTAACAAGAATAATGAACTAGAAAATAACTGATTGCTTTGAAACTAGTAATACTACTATTGATAATACTTTTAATACGAGCTTTTCTTCAATAATTGGAATTTAAACGCATAAGCTCCTTTAATCATATATTAATGCTTGAATATGCTTTGGTTTTTTTAGAAAAAACTAAGTAAATACATAATAAAGAAAGAACTTTATCAACTGAAATAAACTAATTCAATAACTGATCAATTCAATTCTTGATAGAAGGGTAGTTAAAAAGAATGGTGATAACAAATACAAAGGGTGTTGGGTTAATATTAAGCGGGTAATTCAATAAAAAGGGTTGTTAAGATCAATGGGGTTCACTAGGGGTTAATTATGTAGGTAAGCTTTTTAGTGGAGTGAATGGGTTAAAACCTAGGTGCCTTTATCATCTCAGTATATCAAATCATTAATATGGTCTCAACATGTATAATCAAGGCAAGTTCTAGAATAACAATTCAGTGATGACACACTCATAATCAATAAAGTGAGCATGAAAAAGAATATATGCTCTATAAGGCTCAAAATCTCACACAAATTATGGGTTTTTGATATCAATCCCTGTAAATTTCAAACTTCAAAGTAACATTTAAATTCAGGTAGACAACCTAGAAAAAAATTTAATTTCTAAAAAATAGACTTACCATGCTTGATTTTCTAGTATCTTAAAGTTTAAATCATTAATGCACAATTAACTATGACTTACTCAAAAACATATCAATAAGAATCATAAATCATCATAAATTTCATCCTAATTAGTAATATGAGAAAATTTCTTAGGAACAAGACTAAAATTCAGGATTTTAGAATAATGGAAAAAGTTAGGTACTTTTACCCCCCACACATAAGATGTACATTGCCCTCAATGTACAAAGATAGGTAAACAATTATGTAATAAAAAGAGAAGGGGAGAAGTAACACTTCTTGAATTGTGGATGATTCTAGGAGTTAGCATCTTTGGTGGTAGAAAGTAGGTGGAGGAGGCAGTGGTGGCATTTTCTATGGGCTTGATGGGGTGCCTACCGATGATCTTTGTGCTAGATAAAGAAATTGGGTAGCCTATAAAGATATAGCCAAGAAATATAAAGAAATATTAATAATATACTAATATTATAATTAAAGACAAAGAAAATAAAGAGAATGAGACTAAGAAGAAAACTGAAATTGAAAGAAAAGACTAATGGACTAAGGAGTCCTTATTGTTGGATGGTTCGCGAGGTGGGTGTGACCTCTAAGGCTGTGGTGCGTGATTCCCAAGTAGCCTTTAGAACTAAAAACCAAGAAACTAAGAGAAATTAAAATATATTAAGCAGAAGAGAATTATAGATAAGTAGGATAAAGGGGAAAATAAACATAAGGCAAAATTTAAATGGTCTAAAAGACCCTTGGCTTGGTGTTTGGATGAAGCGATCGGTGTGAACTGAAGTGTTGGGGTTTCCTTTGAGGAGACAATGCTTGCCTTCTTACGCTTCTTCGGCATGATTCTAGTGTAGCTCAAGAGTTTGAGCACCTTTTCTAAGGAAAGACAGAAAAAGAAGGAAGAAAGAATGAGGGGAGAAGGAGAAGGGCAGTGGGGTTTAAATAGGATTTCAATTCTGGCACGTTCCATCGCCCGTGGACCGAGGGTGTGTTGAGTTACATGGTCGCATCGCACGGCCGTGTGTCTAGGCATGTTTGCTTACCCACGCTCGTTTTTTAGATACCACGCCTATTCCTGAAAAGGCAGTGTGTTGGCACGGTTGGGTAGCATGGGCGTGTTTGTCCCGTGTCTGGTAAATAAGTAGCTTCACACGATGGTGGAGCACGGTCGTGCCAATCTATCGGTGCCCGTGGTGGAGTGGTTGGATCCGTGACATCAAAAAGTGGTTGGGATTTGATTCGCACGGCCTCTGCTATGTCAATACGGGGATTTCGATGGTCCACATGACCACGAACACGACTGTGTGTCCTAGAAATCTACACTTTTTGGTTAAGCTACAAAGAGAAAGAGAAAGAGAAGAAAATAAAATGAAAACAAATGTAAAAAGAAGTAAGGTTAGTGCTCGGGTTGCCTTCCGAGAAGTGTTTGTTTATAGTCTTAAGCTAGAGTTTTCCTTGTACTGAATCAGGGAGGTTTAAAGGTTTGAATATCTTCCCTCTTGCTTAAACTTCTATTTTCTTGACAAAGTTGAAGTTGAGAAGCGTTTACCTCAAAATTGTCAAATGTTAGGTTGCTTCCCTCGACTATTTTGTGAGGGAAGATATGGTGTACCTTAAGAAGGGTTTCTCCCTTTGCCTTTAGGTCTATTGTGATTGTGTGCGGATTTGCTTTATCTAACAGTACCTGGTCTCCTATTTTAAGTTGATTGGATGTTCCTACGAGATCTTTTAGTGGTTCCTCTGGTTTTACTTAGTGCGATTCCTGTTCTTCTTTGTCGATTTGGGATCTATGATTCGGCTCAGGGTTGTGTCTTTGCGGTGTTTCCTACAATAAAGGTTGAATAATTTGATTATCATCTATATCGACTTTCTTACCTTCATCGATTGTTGTCCTGGCTGAGTCAAGAGCTTGAATATTTATTGATTCATTACCTATACAAAGTATGAGTTCTCCTGTGGCAACATCAATTTTAGTCTTGGCAGTTGCTAGAAAAGATCTTCCTAAAATTAAGGGGATTGTACTATCCTCATCCATATCTAAAACAACAAAATCTACTGGGAAAAAATTATCGATTTTGACAAGAACATCTTCGATAATGCCCCTAGTAATTCTAACAGTTTTATTAGCTAATTGTATACTCATCCTAGTTTGCTTGGGTTTTCCTAGACCTAGTCGTTTAAATAATGTATACGGCATGACATTTATGCTTGCCCCTAAATCATCTAACGCATTACCAATAGCTAAACTACCAATTAAACATGGAATTGTAAAACTCCCTGGATCTTTTATCTTCCGTGGTAGTCTATTCTGTAACATTGCTGAGCATGCTGCGTTCAATTCCACATGGTGCTCTTCGTCTAACTTGCGTTTGTTAGTCAAGAACTGTTTTAAAAATTTACTTGAGTCTGGCATCTGAAAAAGAGCTTCAAGAAGAGGTAAGTTAATATGTAATTTCTTTAAGAGTTTAAGAAACTTACCAAACTGTTCCTCTGAAACGTCTCTTTTCATCGCTTTGGGATAAGGTATGCGAGGTTGGTACTCTTTGATTACCAATTTTGGCTTTTCTTGTGTTACCTCTATCTTACCTTCGTCTTCCTTGTTTTCTTGTATTGGATTGAGTTCATCTAACCCCTTACTATTATGAGTTGAAATGGCTTGGATTTATTCCTTCAGGTTAATCTCTGTGTTACTTGGCAGACGTCCTTGCGGTCGTTCTGACATTAGCTTTGTGAGTTGTTCGACCGCATTAGTGGCTTCCTTGACTGACTTAGTAAGTTCCCCGATTCGGTTCTCATTGCTTTTAATTATTTTCTCTGTATCTTGGAAACGATTTTCTGTGTTTGCCATGAATTTTGACAGCATCTCTTCGAGGTTTGGCTTCTTCTTTTGTGAATATGGCTGATTTTGGAAGTTTTGAGGAGGTTGTTGTCTTTGATTTCCTTGGCCTCCCCATGAAAAATTGGGGTGGTTCCTCCAACCTGGATTTTAAGTATTACTATAAGGATTATTATTGGATCTGAAATTATTACCTATATAGTTCACCTATTCACTCTCTGCGTTTGATTGGTATGGTGGGTACTCAGGATTCACCACAGTTCCACTTGCGTTACACTATATGACTAGATGTACCTGCGAAGAACACAAACTATCAAGCTTTTTATTCATCATCTCTACCTGTGTTGATAGCATGGTCACTGCATCGAGGTTGTAAACTCCGGCTGATTTTTTTGGTTTGTCCTTGTAACTTGCCACTGATAGTTATTCAGTTACATCTCTTCAATGAACTCGTAGGCTGCTTCAGGAGTTCTGTTGTTCAGGGTTCCACTAGCGGCTGAATCGATTAGTTGCCTCGTTGAGGGATTTACACCGTTATAGAAAGTTTGGAATTGTAACCACAAGGGTAGACCATGGTGTGGACACCTTCTCAAGAGATCCTTATATCTCTCCCGTGCGTCGTATAATGTCTCTAAAACCATCTGCACAAAAGAAAAGACATCATTCCGTAATTTGGCCATTTTGGCTGGTGGAAAATATTTTAATAAAAATTTTTCGGTCATTTGGTCCCATGTAGTAATTGACCCTCATGGTAACTAGTACAACCACTATTTAGCTTTATTTCTTAACGAAAAGGGAAATAACCGAAACGAATGGCATCATCAAAATGCCATTTATTTTGAAAGTATCACAGAACTCTAAAAAATTAGCTAAATAAGTGTTCGGGTCTTCGTCCTACAAACCATCAAATTGAACAAATTGTTGAATCATTTGTATTGTGTTAGGCTTTAATTCAAAATTATTAGCAACTATAGCAGGCCTAACAATACTAGATTCAGGTACTATTAAATGAGGTTTAGCATAATCCTACATAGTATGCGGAGCATTGTTTTCTTAAACAACTCGTGGTAGGTTATTCTCGTCCATCCCTTCAGTAGGATTGGATTCGCCTTGTTGGTAATTTAGGGCTTGCCTTATTTCTCTGCGATTCCTTCCTGCGGTAGCCTCAATATCACTATCATATTCTAGAGGCCCTGTCGGGTTCCTTCTAGTCATAAACTAGAGGTTCCTACTAAGAAAAGAAAGAAAGGAAGTAAAATTTAGTAAAAATAATAAATAAATTATGCAAAATAAAACTAAAATTAAAGTGAAAAAAATAGCTAAAGTAATAAAAATAGAGCTTTCTTAATATTTTAGTTCCCCAGCAACGGTGCCAAAAACTTGATCGTTGAAATCAGAGCTTTAAAATTTATAGAGAATGATCGAACCTGGAAACTAACTCTGACAACAACTTAAGGCAAGTGTACCTATCGAACAGGAGTATAGCTTAGGCAAGACCGGATTGTCGAACCCAAAGGAACTAAAAGTACTAATACTAACTTTCTTTTTATTATTTAGCCTAGAATAAAGTGAAGTTGCTTTAATCTAGTATAACGACTACTAAGCTAAAGACAAAAAGACAAAAAGACCGAATTGGGAAATAACTTGAAGAACACTTAATTGATTACGATGATACCTTCAGGAAGAATCCACCTAGACTTCATTTGTTATTTAACACTGAACCATACTATTTATTCACTTAGTTTGATCCGTAGGACTCCCTAACGTATATTAAACCCTCTTTCGAGGCGAATAACGTCTAACCCTAGGTTAATTAGTGGAACTCTCATTCTCTTATAATAATCCTCTAGAATAGCAGTAAATCGATCTATGGATTCCCATATTAGGTTTCACCCTAATCCGGCAAAATCTCGTCACCCTATCTCTAGGCGTGCGATCAACTCCGCTTAACTATGCTAGATCTACTCTTAAGCAGGGTCTATTCCTCCTCCACCTAAGCACATCGGATTTGGATTAAGCATGCATAATTTAGAACAAACTAAGTATTTATCATATAATTCAGAAATCAATAACAAGAATCATCTAGGTTTCATCTCCTTCAGGTATCTGAAGGGTTTAGTTCATAACGAATAAAGAAAACATCTCAAGAGAAAAGATAAAACAAAACATAAGAAATTCCTAAAACCCCCTAGAGGAATTGAAGGAGAAATCCGCTGTCTTGAATAGAATTTTGGCTTCTTGAGATGGATCCACTGGCTATCTTCGAGTGATTACCACAAGTCTGACCTTTCCAGCTCGGCTCCTTGGCCTAGCTTACCGTCGCCTTTCAGGATACACTTAAGGTGTTTATATAGACTTTGGAATGCTTTACTTGGCCCCTAAGTGTCCTCATTTAAGTCTGCTTCTTACTCGGTATTTAAAAAAGATTTGGAAAGTGTTTCTTTGGCTTGAAGTATCCAAATCCGAGTGGAATTGCTCTCTCCCGCGGCAGGGGCACGGCCATGGTACACGCCCTTGTAAATCATTTTCAGGCCGTGTCTCGATTCTGTCGATTGGGGCACGATTGTGTAAATAGTGGCATGGTCGTGTCTTAGTTAATTGTCGAGGCACGGCTCCGTGTGGCTTGAAGTCCAGGCCATGTCGATTTCCTTTATGGCCCAAATTGGTCCGTTTTAAGCCCGTTTCTTGTTCTTTTTGCCCGTGGGTGCTTTCCTGAGTATAAACATGAAAAGAAAGGATTAAAAGCACCTTTTTACATAAATCAGGGGCTAAATCATCCAAAAGCATACTAAATATGGGGTTAAAATATGTTACTTTTACGGTTTGTCAGAAGATACTTAAGACTCTTATGATACATGTAGATAACATATCTTTCACCGTACAAGTAATGACGTCAAATCTTAAGTGCAAATACCACCACAACTAATTCCAAATCATGGGTCAGATAATTACTCTTATGTGGTTGCAATTGTCTTGAGGCATATGTAACGAGATTTTTGTGCAAGTGTACACAATCATTCAAGTAATAAGTAAGTAAAATAAGATATCATCTCCACAAAGACTGTGTGTGTTAATCGATTATTTGAAAAATTATAAATTCATAATCTGGTATAAAAACACAATAATTTGAGTGATGATGATTTAACCAGATTGATTTAACTAGACGCAAAATTGATCCCTAATGCAATTTTAAACTAAGTATGCAAAATTATCTAAATGTATGAAAGAAATTTAGTAACAGAAACACAACTTCAACAATCAATAACATGTATAGGCTAGGATAATTACATTAATCAACTTAATTCATTTTTCATCATGCTTAATAGTGTTCGAAAAACATTCCATGGCAACTCATTCTTTCATGAGATTAGAAACCAAATTAAGTCCTTTCAGATCTTTTACTTAGTGAAACATGCATTTTATTGATCATATTAAACTAAGGGTTTCTTAGTATTTGTGAGAGGTATCAGGGACAATTAAGTTTGAAACAATTTAATCACATAAATCTAAAAACTATGCAAGATGATAGAGCTAACTAAAGATATTATGAACCTCTAATTTACTCGGGTTTAATGATCTAAATTGAGCATTACACTTTTCAATTATGTGTCTACTAATCATCATCTGGTTAGGATCGTTTAGCTAATCTGAATGCATCCAATCACGTATGAGTGAAATACATCTTGATTTTATTTGAAAACATGATCGATTGAGGCACAAACACGTTAAACATGAATCAAACAAATATTATTGAATTAACATAATCATCCTAGCTAAACATAATTGATCAATAAACACTTAGCAAACATGTTTAAATTAAAGAACAATGAGGAAAGAGTAAACTTTAATTCAATTTAGCAGCCTTTTAGATCTTTCTAAATGAGATGTTTCTCTGATCCGCCCATTGCTCCTTTGCTAAGGGTTTCTCAAGGTGGCCGACCAAGAGATGGTCTTGTTAAGGCTTTTGTTGGCTAAAGAATGGAAGGGAAAATGGAGTGGCTAGGCGTGGGGAAAGAGGAAAGAGAAATGCAATGAGAGAAAAGAATATAGAATGAGAGATATGTTATGAATGAATGGATGAAGAATGAGAGTTGAGTAGTGTGGTATTTATAGGTGAAGGTGAGGGTGAAGTTTACTAAAAATAGAGTTTAAAGTCCCTCCATCTTCTCCATTGCATGCCTGACCACAAATTATGGAAAGGGAGGTGGTTTGGTTGGTTATTTCAAACATAAAATTGCAATTACAAAGACCTCCAATGAAATATCCCAAAGCTAATTTTTGGGCAGCCATATGCTTGGGCCAAAATTGGGCTTGACTCCCCCTTGTTGGACGGTTTCATGATCCAAAAATTAATCAGACATGTCCACTTTGTAACACACTTTAATTGGGTCAAATTAGCTTCCTTATGACCCAATTTTGCATGGTATCACTATCCAAGTAAGGTGGATGTGTCCATGTCCATGCATCCTTATGGTAATCTCATATTCCATGGACACACTGCATAATAAAATCATATATTAATAATTAACATGAAAATAACATAATTTATGCACAAAAATCATGTAATAAAACATAATTTCTCATACTTCATAAATTCATGTCTCATATTAACATTTAAGCAAAATCCACTAAATTTATTAACAATTACTTAAGATTCATATAATTGTTAAGTCAAAAGGTGGTACAAATATATAGAAAAATCCTATATAATTTCAAGTTTACAGCATACACCACCACTTTCCCATCCTGGATTAATACACATCCGAGACCCATATATGAAACATCGCTATAGACCACAAAACCTTCTCAAAATCTAGTTGAATAAACATTAGAGCTTTAGTCAAAACTAATTTATGCTTCTCAAAGCTCTTCTGTCTCTCATCAGTCCACTCAAACACTACATTCTTTTGTAGTAGTTCCGTTAAAGGTGCGACAATAATGGAAAACACTTCAATGAACCTACGATAATAACTGACTAGACCCAAGAAACTTCAAACTTCAATAACACTCTTCATCGGATTTCACTCCAGAATAGCCTTAATCTTCTTCAGATTTACACAAATTCAGTCTGCTGATACAACATGACCTAGAAACATCACCTCTATAATAGCCCAATTTTAGGGCTAGTCGGAACAGTGGTTTCGAAACCACTAATCTGAGTCCAAAGAAATTATTTTTAATATTATTTTATGTGTTATAGCATGATTATATGAGTGCATGAAAATTTTGGTGAAATAATTTTAGTGCTTAATTTTGAAAAAGGACTAAATCGCGTAAAGGGTGAAACTTTTCTTTCAAGCTAAAGGTGTTAAATAGCTATGGAACACTAAAGTAGAGGTCCTTTTTGAGTAAATAGACTAATAAAATTATGGTGGCTGGACATGGAATTTCTAATTGGAGACAAAGTCATAAAATGGTCAAAATTAGGTGACTTGTTTAATAAAAAAATAAAACAAAAAGAGAGGAGGCTATCATCTTCTCTTCACCATCAAAATTCTTAGCAAAAAAAGGGTTTTGAGAGCTCAAATTTCAGTGAAAATTTTCTCTTGCAAGTAAGTGATTTTGATGGTTGCTTTTATTAATTTTTGTGTTTTTGGAACCCCTATAGCTTAATCTAGCTAATGAGGGGACTATTTTGCAAAATGGTTGATAGTCTAGAGATTTACCATGAGAGGATTTGTGATGTTTGTTGAGTATTTATGGAAGAAAATGAATCTTGTTAAATAAACAACTTTTGTGAAAGGGGTTTTCATGAAAACACCTAAAAGGACCATTTTGTTAAGTTTATAAAATAGGTTGTAAATGTGTGAAATAATTAAAAATTGTGAGTTGCTATAAGAGCAATAAAGGTTTGGCTAGTCTTGCTAAAGGAGGAAATTTGTTGAAAATCGTTTTACGAGCCTAGGGGAAAATTGTGATTATGTGAAAGTCTAAAGGCAAAACGGTAATTTTGCCAAAGTAGGAATTTTGGAATGTCTTGATTTATGTGGTGATTAAATGAGTGAATTTTATCATTATAGATTAAGAAAAACGAGATCCGGATTTAGAATGGGGAAACCAAGCTATTGGACTAAATCGAACTAGTCACCCATATTTTGTATACTGAGGTAAGTTGTATGTAAATAATACAACTTTATTGTTATTATGTATTGAAAAATTAATATGGCATAAAGTGTTTGATTATTGTTTTGAATATGCATGATGAGAATTGATGTAGTAAAAACTCTCGGTTGAACCTTAGGAATAGATTGGATATCCTATGCCATGACATTTGGGTGATATGTGTGCTAGTGTAAGACCATGTCTGGGACATTGCATCGGCCACATTATGAGAGCCAGTGTAAGACCATGTCTGGGACATGGCATTGGCCACATTATGAGAGCCAATGTAAGACCATGTCTGGGACATAGCATCGGCATTGATATGAGAGCTAGTGTAAGACCATGTCCTTGACATGGCATCGGCCTCGATATGTGAGCCAGTGTAAGACCATGTCTGGGACATGGCATCGGCCTCGATATGTGAACTAGTGTAAGACCATGTTTGGGACATGGCATCAACATTAATATGAGAGCTAGTGTAAGACCATGTCTAGGACATGTCATCGACCTCGATATGTGAGCCAGTGTAAGACTGTAATACCCCAAACCCAACCTAGACGTTACGGCTAAATCTAGCGTGTCACATCGAAGTATTTTTCGAAATCAAGGTTTGTTGGGAGAAATTGTTTGAGTTAAAATCCATTTAGCTTTTATTTCTTGGAAAAACAATTGGGAAGTTAAAAAACCCACACTTAGTAAAATGATTACTTGTTTGTTACTGTTGGTTTAAAATTCGAGGAAGCTACTCTATTTACAGTTATCTTGAAGTTGAAAACATGTGTTTGCCTTGTAAAACAGTTATTAGTTGTGAAAACTTGTTTGTATCCGTTTGGTAGTTCAAAATAAGAATTAAAAACCCAATTAAAAGAAATTAAAAATCACCAGAGGCCTTATTACAAAAATATTAACCTAATATAAAATATTTAATTAGCTATGCTTAAACAAACATCCTTGATCGTGTAGCCCCCTCCGAGTCCCTCGCAGCTCCAAATCGCCTAAAAATGGGGATTACTTGTACAGTTAAAAGAAAAGGGTGAGTTACGAGAACTCAGTGTGTAATCCCCTATCACTCAAATAGAAATACATGCAATAATAGTCTGGGCCTAACCCTGTTCAGTACCAGTGCAGTGTGGGCCTTAGCCTAATATAGTAACAATGTGGGCTTAAGCCCGATACAGTATCAGTATGGTGCAAGTATGCAAACCCACCCCAATCCAGCCAGCACACCACTCGTACCAATCCAACACACCATGTGGGGACAAAGTCGACCCACCCATCCCTCACACCAATATTACAGCATAGCTGCCAATAAAAATAATGCAACAAAGCTGCTAGTAACAGTATATGTGGCAAAGCCACCAATAACAGTAATTGTGGCAGAGCCACCAATATCAGTATGTGTGGCAGAGCCACTAGTAATGTAGCAGCCCGATTTAGGGCCTAGTCAGAATAGTGGTGCGAGGCCACGAATTCGAGGTAAATTTATGAGTTTTTTTTAAGGTTTATGCCATGTTTGCATGCTAGTGTGAAAGTTTCATGAAGCAATTTTGTTAAATTGAGGTTAATGGTCCATTGTGACTAAATTGAAAAAGTTGTAAACTATGATTTTCTAGAAGCTTTTTGTATGAAATAGCTTTAGAATATTAATTAGAAGTACTTAAATAGAAATTTTCCCAAATTATAATTTTTGGACAAAAATGGACATGAGTTAGTAAAATGTGAAAATTTTTAAGAGAAGTGCATTTTGGTCATTTATTAATTAAATGATTAAAATTGGAAAAAGATGATAAAAATCTCATTCATCTTCTTCCTTGGTGCCAAAAAATTGAAGAACCCCATAGCTAGGGTTTGTTCATTTCTCAAGCTTGCTAGTAGGTTCATCTTAGCCTCGTTTTTAATATTTTCGTATTTTTAAAGTTCTCGTATTATGAATTAGCTATTTTTAGCTATAAAATGAGCTGAGATGCATGTTCAAAAATCTACCCATGAATGATATGCTTGTAAAATGATATTTTAAGGAAGTTTATGAGAGTTTGATGTTAGCTAAACATTTTTTTCTAAGTGAATTTCATGAAAAATGCTAGTTGGGACTAGTTTGTAACTTTTATGGAAATTTGTCATAAATGGTAGAAATAGTGAGATCTATTATTGCTATAGTTGAGATAAAGAATCAGCTAAGCATGAAGTTTAAGAAAGTTGAATGAGAATCATTTTACAAGCCTTGGGGAAAAAGTGTAATTATGAGAAAGTTTAGGGGCAAAATGGTAATTTTGCCATAGTAGGATTTATGAGTCCATTTAGTTATTATGAGTATTAAATGAGTTAAATTATTATTATAGATCAAGAAAAATGAAGCCTAGATCGAGACCGAGGTAAGAACAAAGTCAAGGACTAAATTGCATATCTATGTACATTTTGTACATTGAGTTAAGTTTGTATGATTTCTAAGCTTTATGATTTATATCATTGAGGTAAGTCCCGATTAAAGATGAATTACCTAGGATACTCGATCTACCACATGAAATGAGAAAGTCCGTATAAGACCAAACCAAGGCATGGCATCGGCAATCAAGCAAGTTATCATGTAAGACCAAGACAAGTCTTGGCTTTGAAGAGTTATTATGAAATGAAGACCCTTATAAGCCCAAGCCAAGGCATGGAATTGGTGAGTCTCCAAGCAAAGATGTCATGTAAGTCCAAGACAAGTCTTGGCATTGAAAAGTTATCATGTAAGTCCAAGACAAGTCTTGGCATTGAAAAGCTAGCAAGAGATAAAGATCCCATGTAAATCCAAGCCAAAGCATTGCATTGGTGAGAACAAGGAAGATTTCATGTAAGACCAAGCCAAGGCTCGGCATTGATCAGTTCATGAGCAAAGATACCAAGTAAGACCATGCCAAGACATGGCAATGGTAAGTTCCCAAGGGAACACACGAGAAAGACTTCGTATAAGTCCATGTCAAGACATGGCCTCGACACCAAGATGAAAAACTCCATGTAAGACTGTATCTAGGATATGGCTTTGGCATCAAGTCATATGTGGGTTGAGATCTAGTATCCTCGGTTATTCACAGAAATTCATCGAGCAAACGAGTAAAGCTCAAATGAGATAATAAGAAAGCTAAGTAAGTAAAGCTACTGTTAAGTTGGAAATGAGTATTGCCATGTTATGAATGATGAATGAAAGATTATGATTATCATGTTAAAATATATTGATCAATATGATCAAATGTACCTTATTTATCTCACAAGTATGAGACTAGTAAGTATCATGAGATATGGAAGAATCAGTATGAGTAAGTAAGCTTTATAGTTGAAATTTATGATGCCATTTTTTATGTCAAATGGTTTATATTAATCAAGCATGTTGCTATGTGTATTATATGCAAACTTACTAAGCTAAATGCTTATGTCATTATTTCTTTCTTTCCATGTAGTCCCACTAAGCTAATCTCGTGGATCATCGTCATCGGAGCTCGGAGCACACAATCAATCACTATTTTGGTATAGCCAAGTTGTTTATGTTAAGTATGGCATGTATAGAAAACACTTCATTTGAGTATATGTTTTAAGAAGGGCCAATGTATAGGTTATCAAGTTTATTATTCTTTTGTATATGGCTAAGTGATTGGCCAAAGTTGACTAAGCATGTATGTTCAATGTTATAAATGAAGCATGTAGTATTATTCATGAAAGATGTAGTAACTTGGCCGTGCATGCCCTGCACCTTTATAATTGAAGTCAGGATAGGCTACGGGCAAATCCCAATGCCATTTGTTTAAGTCGTGTATGACACACGGTCAGAACATGGGCGTATGCCCCAGGCCGTGCGAAATAAGTCAGTATATCAAGGTATAGCACACGATTTACGTCCACGGGCGTGTCAAGGTCGTGTGTAATTAGTCAGTGTCGACCACGGGTGGAAGACACGGGCATGTGTTAGGGGTACACGGGCGTGTCCCTAGTCACATGGGCATGTGACCCCTGTTTTAAGAAAAATTTTTCATTTGAGTTTCGAAAGTTTTCAGATATCGTGTTTAAGGCCTCATAGGCCCATGAAAAGTATGATTTGACTAAGCAAGAGAAGTTTTTAATTCGAAAAAAAATTTTATAGCCCATAAGTACATGTTTTAAGTGAGTTCAAGCATGGTAATGTCTCGTATCCAGTCTTAGTATTGAACTCGAGTATAGGGTGTTACAAGTAACAATACTTCCTCCAAACAGAATCCTAACCCCATGCAATATGCCATGTCATCAATATTTTGTGTATGCAAGATGTCATACTCAGTATAGTCATACAGTACATATTTTTATCATTCAATTTACCTCTAGGGGTAAAATAGTCATTTCCATGTATTAGGGGTAAAATGGTAATTTTTCCCTTTAGGGGTATTTTGGTCATTTTACTCTCTAGGGGTATTTTAGTCATTTTACTCATTAGGGGTATTTCAGTCATTTTACTCCCTATGGGTTTTGGTACAGTTAACGACCTTTTCGAAGGCCTATAGTCGCCTCGAGTGACATAGATAATCCATTTGGTTGAAACAGTGTAAATGGGCTCAAAGCCCAATATTCAGCCCAAATGGGCCCACACGCTCGTGTAGCCCATTTGGCCCAAATTCAATCACAGTTATGTGATCTACATAGCCCAATCTAGCTTCTGCCACTTTTTGTAAATTTTATCCGTGTGGGGCCCACAAGCCTATTGAGCCCTCACGGCCTATTTTGGCCCAATGAGGCCCATAACGGCCCAAGTGCACGAGAACACTCGTAGTGGCCTCTTCATTCTATTGCCCTTGATTATGGACTCGATTTTTCCACACGAGCAATCGCACGCTCGTGAGGCCTCAAATGTCGAAGTTTTGACTTTTGTTGATTCATAGCGGAGATAGTGTGATTACACACCTTTTTATGGAGTCGTTCCAAGATCTATAAGCACCCAACCTTGTTTGAATGAGGGTGACCTTAATCCCTCAATGAACGCTATTCAGAACGATCACATGCCTTCACTGCTTTCCTCAAGTACAGTCAAAAACTGATTAGTAGGTGATAGGGCATATTTGGCCAACCCCAAAAGATATGAGGTAACCTTATTACCTTACCAGATGTTTTGAGAACAAAAGTGTGACTCCTCCAAGCTGTTCACACTTCACCACTTTTTGAGGAAGACCCTAGAATCGCAATGAGTGCAGTACGTGAAGAATGAAATAATAATTGGTCAATAGGGTTATTCAGTTTTGGAAAAGAATAGAAGAGCATAGGAGTATTTGATTTTAAAAAATAAAACAAAGGATGGATTTGAACACTTACCGATTGTGAGAATCGTTGCAGTAAACCGACGCAGAGAGGGGTTAACAACTGCAATATTCGGCCAGCCTAGATTAAAGGATGAGCAAAAGTTAAAGAAGGAAAAGAGAAGGTTCGGCTTTTAGAGAAAAATAGAAGAGTAAAGGGAAGAGAATAGAAGTGCACTGAGAGTAGAGGATCGGCAAAGAAAGGAAAAAGAAACCACAATGAAAGATACCTATTTGACAGTTTGTGGAAAAAGGGAGAGGGTAGAAGCAGTTTTGGTCACTTCAATAGCTAAATGTACAACCCAAAATGTAAAAAAAAAAAAAACAAATGGGAAAACTAAGCAGTCAGCAAGAGAAATCGACAATTCAACTCTCCAATTCCATAAAACTGAAACAAAAGAGTGCTTAGTGCCGAAAATGCTCCCTATTTCTCCCCTTAGCCGAATTCCACTAAGTCTTAGAGTCCCAATAGGCCACACACTCTACTAACCTCCCACTTTCGAAAATCCTTGATTTTCTCCCCAATCTCCTCCATGATTTGCTCCACAATTCCTTTCAAGACCAATTCAAATTTCAACTTATGAGTTTCAGTCCAACTCTTCCACCTACACGGTAAAAGCAACAAAAAGAACACCGAATGCGTAACCTAGGACCTGGACCTCAGACCTCTCAATTACACCACACGCCACTTGCCACTAAGCCACAAGCTCCTCTTGTGTCATAGAACCAACATTATTACTAATAAAGCCTAAGTGCCAGTGTCTAGGTTCATTTAAGGGAAAAATAAAAATTTTGCGAGAGTCAAGACTTGAACCCAGGCTTCTCAAACACCCTCCGTACACACCCAAATCACTTAGCCATTAAAGCAAACAAACAATTTGTGTCAGGACATGCAAAATTAAAGACCCTATATTTTTGGGTCGTTACAAAGACCATGTCTAGGACATGGCATCGGCATCTTACACTCTTGTGTGAGGCTTTTCGGGTATCCTTTGGTATTCTAACTGGTTCAAAGGGTAATTTAAAGCTTGTGTCAAAAGTGAGAAAAGTTACGACTATGTTGTAAGTGATACAGGTACCTGTCGAAACCATTTTCTTGTTTGGAAAATGGGGGCGACTTTAAAAATGAAAATGAGGTCACCACTGATGTTTTTGAGGTGTGATCGGACCACCTTGAAATTGATCGTTAAAACATTTTGATTTGTTAACAATGATTTTGGCTTACAAAATGCGAGAAAACAGGTTCGGGAGTTGGTTATGTACGAGGAAGGATTAGCACCCTCGTAACGTCTAAAATTGGTATCGAATTGATTGATTAACGTCTTAATGTCAAAAATTTGAAGAGATTTTAAGATATGATCCTCTTTATTTAAAAGAAAACTTGAATAAATTAAAATGGATGGTAAGACCCTCTCATTTCGAAGAAGTAAAATGTCACGCCCAGTAAGTTAGGGTACAACATTTCAAATTCCGAAAATTGAGCTTGTCTTTTGACTATAAAAACTCATGTATTTAAGTTTAAGAAGGATATTCGATTATTTGGGTCAAATGAAAAATTGAAACCCAATAAGTTGGGGCACAATTTCTTAAAATTCTAAATTCAGAATATTACCTTTATTTTTAGAAATCCTTATCACGAAATAACAAAATATCACATCCAGTGAGTTAGGACACAACATTTTTGAATTCTCTGGGAATAAGTTTTTTTTATTTAACTTCTATGTTTTGATTTTAAAATAATTGGTTCTTTAAACTCGATGAGAAAAATCGAAACCCAGTAAGTTAGGGTACGATTTCTTTCGAATCTTAGAAAGCGAAGTAATTGCTTATTTCAAAAATCGGATAAAATAATTTTATAATAAAATGTAAAATGAATTACAATGCTAATTTGTATAATAAAATAATGATGATGACAATAAAATATAAATAACAATAATAAAGGCAAAAATAAAATTTAATAAAATGAAAGCTAAAACAAAAATCTAAAAATAATAGGTAAAAAAAAGTAAACAAATAAATAAAAGAAAAGAAAAACAATAATGTAAATAAGAGTTAATGGTAAATAAACAAATAAGTACTATGTACAATAGTTCAAAGATCATAAAATAATAATAACACAAATAGTTAATGATTTAAAACTGGTAATTACTTAAGGGGTATAAATGTAATAAATAACAATATGATAAATATATATACTAATGAAATAATAGTAATGAAAACCAAATTAATTAAATATATTAGTAATAATAATACAATAATAATAAGGAAAGTAATAATAAAATGAACACAATAATAGTAATAATGGTATAAAATAATGGTAATAATAGTAAAAATAATGGTAATAATATTAAAATTAAATAATAATAATAATACTAATAATAATAGCAATAATGATAATAATAATAATAATGGTAATAAAAAGTAATAATAATAGTAAAGCGATAATAATAATAATAATATAATTATAAATAAAATAATAATAATAGTAATAGTAATATTAAAATAATAGTTCTAATAGTAAAATAATAGTAGTAATACTAAATTAATAATAATAATGGTAGTAATAATAATAATAATAATAAGAATTAAAATTAATAATAATAATAATATTAATAATAAAATAACAAAAATCACAAAAGAAATAAAAAAAAGGGACAAAATTGAACTTAAAATAAAAGTTTGGGGGCAAATCTGCAAACAAATAAAAAGAAAGGGACTGAATTGAATGCGCGAATAACGAGGAGGGACTAAAGGGAAAAATACCTCCGCCCTCCAAAATGTAGCACTTTTCAAAAGACTCAAATGAACTCGGGACAAAACTTAAGGGCAAAATTAAAAATAAAAGAAAACTGAATTAAAAAAATTAAAAATGCGAAAGGTCCTGATGCGCAAATATCCCATTTCATAGAAACACACGGATCCTCCCCGAGTTAGGTCAACGAGCTGATCCAATGGCCTTAAACGGTGCGCTGTTTTGGTGCTTAAGGCTCTGGTTCAAAATGGCACCGTTTCAACACAGTATTTAAGGCTTAAGGCTCTGGTGCAAAACGGCACCGTTTTGGCGCTTAAGGCTCTGGTACAAAAAATCTCTTTGGTTTTCTCTACAGGGGTCCTTCTCCGGCCAGAGTCCGGCATGTATTCTAGCAGTGGTGGACTTTCCCCAGGTACTTTTTTTCATTTTTTTAATGTTATATATTATTGTATGTGAATAGCTTAGAACAAAATAAAAATACAAAAATCTTTATATATATTTACTCACAGTTTTGAAGGAAAAAGAAAAAATGGAAAAGAAGATCAACCTTTTTCTTGTATTGATTTCGTATTAATGTAGCCAACCATACAAGGGTTCTTTCTTTCAGTTTTATAACCGAAAAAATCAAAAATAAAATAAAAAATACAACATTTTCTGTTTATTCCTATTTGATGGCTCTGTTTTGCTGCTTTTCTTGTTTGTTGCAGATGAAATCGTCACAGTGACATGGAGGCTCAAGCGAGTGGGGGCTGCGTGTGGAGGCTGCACGAGGGGAGGAAGGCTGCTCGAGTGGCACTAGGGTATTCTAGAAACCTCTAGGGTTTCTAATTTTTTTAGTGTAATTGGGCCTAGTGGGCTGGTTTAGCATTGGGCCAATTTGGGTTATTTTAATTGGGTTTGTATCTATATATGTGGTTTGGGTATTGGGCCTGCTGTAATTTTGATAATGGACTTTATTTGTTTTAATAAACTGGACTGTTGTTATTTGGATTTTTATTATTGTTTTTGGGTTTTTTAATTTGGTTAATATGGTTAATGGGCTCGGGCGAAATAGGCCTATTACAGCTGCCCCTCTTTGCTCATTGTTATGTAACGAGAATAGATCAAAGACTTTAAAAGGGCCAATTTTTCCCAGTCTCGCCGAATCCTACTTCTTTCAGTGTTTTTCTTCTTCGAGTAACTTCATTCCATCCCACTGCATCTTCAAGGGCATAGGAACTAGCGCTTCAATCCAATTCAAGGATATTGGACTTGTAGCTTCAATCTGCTCCGTCGAAACCTCAGGAAGATAAGATTTGATATCTTCAATCTACTCTACTGCAACTTTAGGAAGAAATTTGTTGTCTCAGTCTTCTCTACTGCAACTTCAGGAAGAGATTTGTTGTCTTCAGTCTTATTCGCTGCAACTTCAGGGAAATAAGGCTGGTGGCTTCAATCTGGTTCACTGCAACTTTAGGAAGATAAGATCCACAGTAATCTGTAGTTTTAATTCGTTCCACTGCAATGCCAAGGAATAAGATTTGATATCTTCAGTCTGCTCTGCTGTAACTTCAAGGAAACAAGGCTGTGGCTTTAATCTGCTCCACTGCAGCTTTAGGAAGATAAGATCTGTCATAGCTTTAATCTGTTTCACTGCACGTCAGGGAAATAAGATTTGTTGTCTTCAGTCTTCTCCGCTGCAACTTCAGGGAAATAAGGCTGGTGGCTTCAATCTGCTTCACTACAACTTCAGGAAGATAAGATCCACCGTAATCTGTAGCTTTAATCTGTTTCAATGTAATGCCAAGGAATAAGACTTGCTATCTTCAGTCTGCTCCGCTGTAACTTCAGGGAAACAAGGCTGTGGCTTCAATCTGCTCCACTGCAACTTCAGGAAGATAAGACCTGTCGTAGCTTTAATTTGTTCTACTGCGTCTTTAGGGAAATAATATTCGCTATCTTCAATTCGCTCCACTGCAACTCCAAGGAGATAAGGGTAATGGCTTCAATCTGCTCCACTACAACTTCAGGGAAATGAGATTTTCCATGGTGGATTTGATCTGCCCTACTGCAACTTCAGAGGTATTGGACCTGTGGATTCGTCGATCTTGTTACATTGTCCTTTAGGGAACATGACCTGTTGAATCAATTTATGGACTTATACTTATGCATAATGATTAGGATGCCATGATTGGAATGAATCAAATGCTTCTAACTAAATGTATTATGGATGACATTTGCATGAATGCAGAATGTCATAAGAATGATCCTTTTTTAAATGTATAATGATTAGGATGCAATGATCGGAATGAATCAAATTCTCCTAACTAAATGTTTTATGGATGACATTTGCATGAATGAAGAATGTCATGAGAATGATCCTTTTTTAAATGTATAATGATTAGGATGCAATGATCAGAATAAATTAAATGCTCCTAACTAAATGTATTATGTATGGCATTTGCATAAATGCAGAATGTCATGAGAATGATCCTTTTTTTTTTAAGTATAATGATTAGGATGCAATGATCAGAATGAATCAAATGCTCCTAACTAAATGTGTTTTGCATGAATGCAGAATTTCATGAGAATGATCCCTTTTTAAATGCTTAGGGTTGTCATTGCTCGTTGTTCTTCCAGGTTGTATCACTTGACGTAATATCCTATCTTCTTGTTCAATCGACATTTTTGACAGAATGTCTGAAGAAATGATCACTGTTTAGAGTTTCCTTCTTAAATATTTCCAACCTTTAGACTTGGTGAGTTCTAAATAAAAGTCCTGTTTCAGATTTTCGTATTATTTAGAAGTTTCTAGACTAATATGCAAAACTCCTTTTGTGAAAATATTATTAGTCCATTAATCATTACTCAATACAAAAATGCTTGACAATGATCATAATGATGGGCAAAAATGAAATTTATCAAGAGCAAAATCTGAAAAGAATGGGTTAATTAAAGAAAACAAATATGGCTGGAATACAAAATATTGCAGCCTGAGCTTCTCTGTACGGACTTTCTGAAAACCAATTTAAGCTCAATATGTGTTTAAGAGATCAAGAGTACTCTGTTGATGCCCCAAGACGCAACATCTCTCCTTTTTCTTAATTCAGGTATAGCGAGATCACCGCATGCCCTATCATAATTTGATAACAATTTGAGTCGCCCTTTTCAGGTTTTTGACTCAAAGCCCCTTTGGTCTCAAGGCGCCCTTTGCTGGTTTTCACCTTGGCCCTCTATTTTTCGTTTTTTAGAAAGTCTCAAAGCGCCCTTTGCGGGTTTTCACTTTGGCCTCTTTTCATCTTCAAGTATAGTATTTCTTGACTGAATCCGAATTTATAGGATTGGGAAAGTTTTTCCCATCCATTTAGGCCAAGACTAGTGCTCATCCAGAGAAAGTCTTTTTCACCACATAAGGCCCTTCCCAATTTGGCATCTATTTCCCTTTAAAATCCTTTTGTATAGGAAGGATCTTTTTCAACACTAGGTCCCCTCGTGAAATTCTCTTGAGCGAACTTTTTTTTCATTAGCTTGCATCATTCTCTTTTGGTACATCTGACCATGACGGATAGCCCTTAGCCTCTTTTACTAAATCAAGTTCAACTGATCATATCGAGACTGGATCCATTCTGCTTCATCTAACTTTAGCTCTGACAAAACTTGAAGGGAAGGAATTTCCACTTCGATGGGTAACACTGCCTCCATTTCATAGACCAATGAAAAAGGAGTTGCCCCGATAGAGGTTCTGACTGATGTTCGATAAGCATAGAGAGTAAATAGTAACTTCTCGTGCCAATCTTTATAGGTTTGAGCCATTTTCCTCACAATTTTCTTAATATTTTTATTAGCTGCTTCCACTGCACCATTCATTTTTGGACGATATGGGGATGAATTGTGGTGTCTGATTTTGAATTGACTGCAGACTTCCACGATCTTATTGTTGTTCAAATTTAATGCATTGTTGGATATGATCCTCTCGGGCATCCCATATCGACATATGATTTCCTTTTTTAGGAATCTGCTGACTGCTGACTTAGTAACACTGGCATATGAAGTAGCCTCTACCCACTTGGTGAAATAGTTGATGACTACAAAGATGAATCGATGCCCATTTGAAGCTTTTGGAGAGATCGGCCCGACGACATCTATGCCCCACATAGAGAAAGGTCATGGGGAAGTCATAACATGTAAAGGTGAATGAGGTACATGAATTTTGTCTCCATAAATCTGGCATTTATGGCATGTCTTAGCATAATTGATGCAGTCTCCTTCCATAGTAGACCAATAGTATTTGAATCTCATAATTTGTCTAGCCATTGTAAAACCATTAGCATGTGTTCCACAAACACCCTCGTGGATTTCTTCCAGAATTTTCTTAGCTTCAACAGCATCCACACATCTCAACAGTACCTGATCCTTTCTTCTTTTATACAGGATCTCCACGTCTAAGACATAGTCACAGGCTAGTCTTCTCAATGTCCTCTTTTCATTCTTGGTCGCCTGATCAGGGTATTCATGATTTCTCACGTATCGTAATATATCATGGTACCAAGGGTGATCATCTCTTTCTTCTTCCTCTACATTGTAACAATGAGCTGGGGCCTTGTAAACACTCATTTAAATGGGTTTTACATCTTCTTGTTTACTTATTCAGACCATGGAAGCCAAAGTAGCCAAAGCATCTACCATCTGGTTTTCATCTCGCGGGAGATAATTGAAAGTGATGTCGTCAAACTCCTCAATTAACCCCAGAACTATCCTTCGATAATTGATCAATTTAGGGTCTCTTGTCTCCCACTCACCTTTCAACTGGTAGATCACTAGTACAGAATCTCCTTATACTTTCAGCACTCTAATTTTGCATTCTATGGTGGCACAGAGTTCCATGATACATGCTTCATATTTTGCCATATTAATTGTACAATCAAAGTTCAATTTACGGGTGAATGGATAATAATCTTCGTCTGGGGATGCCAAAACTACCCCAATTCCCTTTCCTATAGCATTTGATGCTCCGTCAAAGTTCAATTTCCAAAGGTGATCTTTTGTAGCATCTTCTTCAGTAGTTGCCACATACATTAATTCTTCGTTGGGGAAGTCAAAGTTCAGAGGCTCATAATCTTCTAGAGCTCTGCTGGCTAGAAAATCTACTATTGCGCTTCCTTTCACGACTTTTTGGCTCACATAAACTATGTCAAATTTAGAGAGGAAAATTTGCCATCTAGCCATCCTTCTATTCAAAGCAGTTGACTCCATCATATACTTTAGAGGATCTAACTTCTAGATTAGCCATGTCGTATGGTATAGCATGTATTGCCTCAACCTCCGAGTCATACAAGTCAAGGCACAACACAATTTCTCAATTGGCGAATATCTCATTTCATAATCAGTGAATTTCTTGCTGAGGTAGTATATCGCCTTCTCTCTTCTTTCCAAATCATCGTGTTGACCCATACACACACACCATAGAGTGATCAAACATTGTCAAATACAAGATTAATGGCCAATCTGGGCAGGGAGGTGATAATACTGGAGGATTTGACAAGTATTGTTTGACCTTATCAAAAGCTTTCTGGCATTCATTTGGATTATGTTTCTTCAGAAATGAAATATGGGATCACATATCTCGGTTAACTGTGAAATGAACTGAGCAATGTAATTTAACCTTCCCAAAAACCTCGAACTCCTTTTTGAGTACGCGATAGAGGCAATTCTTGTATAGCTCGGACCTTATCTGAGTCAATCTCGATCCCCTTCTCACTAACTACGAAGCCCAACAATTTTCCCGATCTAGCTTCAAAAGTGCATTTTGTTGGATTGAGCTTTAATTGAAATTTCCTCAGTCTCAAGAACAACTTCCTTAAAACTTGTATATGTTCCACTTCTGTTTGGGACTTTGCGATCATATCATTGACATAAACTTCGATTTCTTTATGCATCATGTCGTGGAACAAGGTCACCATAGCCCTTTGATATGTCGCTCATGCATTTTTCAGCCCAAATGGCATCACCTTATAAAAAAAAATACCCTACAAGGTTATGAAGGTGATCTTTTCCATGTCTTCAAGATGCATCTTTATCTGATTGTATCCCGAGAAACCATACATGAAGGAAAACAATGAATAGCCCGCCGTATTGTCTACTAGGTATCAATGTGAGGCAAGGGGAAATTGTCTTTCGGGCTGGCCTTATTCTAGTCTCTATAATCCATACACATTCATACCTTCCTATCTTTCTTAAGGACAGGCACAATGTTGGCTACCCATTCAGCGTATTTGACTTCCTGCAAGAATCCAGCATCAAACTGCTTTTTGACTTCTTCTTTTATTTTTTAGCATAATATCAGGCCTCATTCTCCGGAGCTTCTGCTGAACCGACCTGCAATCCTCTTTTATGGGAAGGCGGTGTACAACAATGTCAGTGCTTAACCCGGGTATATCTTGGTATGACCACGCGAAGATATCTTTGAATTCTTGAAGTAATTCTACAAGGTCTCGCTTCGTTTCTTCAGTTATGCATGTTCCAATTCTCACTACCTTGCCCTCTTCCAAGGTCACAATCTCCACTATCTCTTCATGAGGCAAAATTTGTTTTTCCTCTTGTTTTACCATTCTTAAAAAATTCGGAGATAAGCCAAAGTTTATGTCATCTTCAAAGTCTTGGGATCCCTCTAAACACATGTCTTGCTCAAAAGGAGGTTCTAACTCTGTAGTAGCGTTACTCATGTTATTGATAACTGGGGACCTATTGTAGATATAAAGGAATATACAAAGAATGAATGAATTTAAGAATAATTATTGGCATGGTATGCTTATGAATAAAATGAAAGAATGATTTGGAACAAAGGTCTAAGGAATGAAAGAATATAATATAGTTATTTGGATAGAATGAGAGGATATTTATTCAAAATGATCTCAAGTATGTATTTCATAATGATGTTCAGACATAAGCCTTGTAACACCCCAAACCCGGTTAAAATGCTACAACCGGATCTAACGTGCCACGGGAATAAAATGGTTGAAAACTGATTTGATTTGTTTAAAGAGAAAGCTGTTGAATTTTTTTTGATGATACGTCGTTGTATTTTGCAATGTGGAAAAACACGTTGATACTTGGTTTTAGGAAACTTGATTGCCTTATTGTTTCTTTCACATTTATAACTTAGTCGGTGACCACTTTGGAAAATGAGTTTTTCCTTTTTATTAGATTTTGAAAACAACCAATTCATAACGTTTGAGTATGCATAACAAAAGTTAAAGAACCAATTAAATAAAAACATCCCAAAAAAAATAAACTTCAGCGGCCTTATTACATAATTGAAAACCAAAATCAAGTAAAATCACTAAGTTCGAATAGAAAACTTTGTAATGAACCAAATGATGTGCATGGCCACCTTGAGTCTACTCCGGCTCCATATCCACGATCTAAGCTTGATCTGCAAAATATAACGGAAGGGGTGAGTCGACTAGACTCAGTGTATAAGTCCCCCTCCCAAAAGAAAATATACCCTTACACAGATTCAAATACAAATATGCATGTCATGCAACCCATCAACCTAGGTATCCATCCATGTCTCCCAAATCTACCCCTTGTGGTACCAAACCACTGGTGGTGCCAAACCACTGGTAACCGAAGTTACAAAGATATTATATGTGGTACCAAACCACTGGTAACCGAAGTTACGAAAATAACATATGTGGTACCAAACCACTGGTGGTGCCAAACCACTGAGAGTTAGTCACAATTTTTATAATATGTGGGGCCAACCCACTGTGTGATACCAAATCACTGGTGATAGTCTGATAGATCATATTTCCCCCTCCTCTCATCACCCATAACACATATTATTGCCAACAATATCAGTATGATCATGCTTAACATATAAAATTATGTATACAAAATAACATGCTTTCATAGATCACAATTACCGCGAGAAACAATAACAACTTACCCGGCATCCTCGCTTTTACCCACAAGGGTATTTTAGTAACCATTGCCATCACTCTAGTTTTTAACAACACACAACATATAACATATCTAGCATAGAAAGTGTGTAAGAGTTACACACCTGGTTTTCGTACTAATGCTTTTACTGCTTCTATGCTATTGTCACTCGAGACTACCACGATTGGCCTACGATCTAACTCGATGTTGGCCCACACCCGGATGGCCAATCGCGCACTCCTGACACAGATCGCTTTTTGTATTTTGGCGTTGGGTTTACAGATCCAA
The DNA here is from genome assembly GCA_025506655.1 of Gossypium rotundifolium. Lineage (NCBI taxonomy): Eukaryota > Viridiplantae > Streptophyta > Magnoliopsida > Malvales > Malvaceae > Gossypium > Gossypium rotundifolium. The sequence continues at coordinate 52,231,033 of CP106734.1, forward strand.
CCCCTCCTACTACTTGACTGCTATTCGAGTCCATAATAACCCTTGGTCACTGAACCAATCAAACCGATGAGATCTAATAAATAAACATAGTGCTTAAACGAAACCCTTACCTAGCTTTTAAATCCTGAAAGTCTTTATGAAAACGTCACCACCAACCTACATTCGGCCAACAACCCTTTATTAAACCAAACCCTTAAACGCAATCAAATGGGTACCATAACCCATTCGGCCAACCACAAATGAACAAGAGAGGCCATTCGGCCAACCACAAATGAGCAAGAGAGGCCATTCACCAAACCTACCATCAACCACCTGCCTTTGGCTTTCCACAAACGGCACTTCTGACTATAGCAAGGTAGGATTCGGCTTCTATGGACAGAGAGGGGAAATCGACAGGCATTAGTACACATGATTCGGGTTAGATCTTAAGGAAAATAATGAGTGAAATCACATAGAACAAAATCCCAAAACTCACTAGATTACAGAGGAGTATTCGGCTTACGGTGCACCTTCGGGAAACAGAGATCTCACCTGATGGTTCGGCTATGGAGGAAGAAGATGTGCACCAGGAGTATTCGGCTTTCAAAGGGTTTTGAGGAGAGGAGAAACACTAGGGAGTTTCGGTTAGAAGAGAAAAATTAAGGCAAGTGGGTGAGAAGAGTTTCGGCTAGAGAGGAAAAAGTGTGAAAGAAATAAAAGAAATGAAAGAAAAGATGATTTCTTCCTACTAAATTGCACACACACACCAACACATAGAGTTGGAGTTTCGCCAACTCTCTCCCCCGATAGCCTTCATCTCACCCGATAACCTAATCCTTATCTTACCTTTAGAAGAGCCCATTTGAGAACCACCTCTTCCCTATTAATTATCATCTTTTTATCACTTAAAATAAAAGAAATAAACACTCCTAATTTCTAGCAAGTGTGCCACCCACTCTCCCTCCTTGGTATGCCAAAATTTTGCCCAAACACTTGGGCCTCAAGTGGCCACACATGGCCCAATAACCCCCCTAAGTGGTGCCACCTTAATGCCCACTCAAAGCACCCCAAATTTTTGGGCCACAAGCCCAGCTTGCTACCAAACATAACTATTTAAATTTAGTTACTACTAACATTATTTTTAATCAATCTAACCTCGATTTTAAAGCCCAACTCCGAGCCCAATTCACACCTTAAAGCTTCGACCTACTAATTTACCCATGCAACGTACCAAATGCATAGACCCACAAAATTAGGATATTACAGTTCTACCCCCTTTAAAATAAATTTCGACATCGAAATTTACCTAGTCAAAAGAGTTGAGGGTATTGTTGTAGCATAATATCCTCCGACTCCCATGTTGCTTCCTCCGATCCATGGTTCCGCCATAACACCTTCACCAAAGGAACTGATTTCCTACGTAGAACCTTAACATCCCGATCTAGGATCTGCACTGGTTCCTCCTCAAAAGATAAGTCTGGATTCACCTCTATCTCCCCTACTGACACAACATGTGACGGATCTGAGCGATAGCCTCTAAGCATAGAAACATGAAAAACATCGTGAATTTGACTCAATTCTGGTGGCAACTCAAGCTGGTAAGCCACTGGTCCTACTCGATTCAACACCTGATAAGGCCCGATAAACCTAGGGCTCAACTTGCCTTTCCTTACCATCTTCTCTGCTTTCAGCGTGGACACCACATTAGATAGGTAATCCTTTCTCTCACCTATCATTACCACCTCTACACCCTCGACCATTTTTAGCACCATGCGCTTAGCTGAACAGTCTAGTTCTGTCTGGTACTTAACCAACCAATCCATTCCTAAGATTAAATCGAACTCCCCAAAGGGTAGTTCCATCAAATCCGCTTGAAACACGACCCCTTGAAGTTCTAGGGGTACCTCCCTATACAGTTTGTCTACCACCACAGAGTGTCCTAGTGGGCTAACTACTGTCATCTTCCTAGCAGATATCTCATAGGCTAAGTTCAAAGTTCCTACCACACTACTAGCAACATAAGAGTGTGTCGAACCAACATCAATTAAAGCAATGTAAGGCAGCCCAAAAATTATAAATGTACCGGTTATGACGTTCAGTGCATCTCCCTCCTCTCGACGCTTGGCTGCATAGACCAACCCAGGCTGTTTAGCATTAGCACCTCCAGCACCTCGGCCAGGTGCTCCACGGTCCCGTCCGTTACCATTTCCATTATCCCTAGCTGTATCTCGATCCCTCTGTGGTTGCTGGCCATTTCTCCTGAATTGACCACGTCCTTGACCCTCAGCTTGAGTCCTGGCTAACTTCCGCGGACAGTCCCTTACCCGGAGCTCCAACAACCCGCACTCAAAACATCCTCTATTACCAGCCCAACATTCTCCCGAATGAGACTTCCCACATCGAGCACACTGGGGTGGCCACTGAGCAGCAGCAGCAGGCTTTGCGGCTTGCTCTGGCCTACCAAATCTAGTCCTTTTTTAAGCACTTCCACCAAACTCTGATGGCCCAAAACTCCTTTTATCCTTGCCCCTATCCTGATTCTGTTTCTCGGTCCGTTACACCTCCTCAGCTATTTTGGCCTTTTCCACGAGAACGAAAAATTCCCTTTCACGCCGACGTGCAATCAACACCCGCAGCTCATCTCTCAGCCCGTCCTCGAACCTAACACAGTGCTCATGTTTCGTAGCCACCATACCCAGAGCATACCTACTCAACCTCAAAAATTTAGCCTCGTACTCAGGTACCTACTTATTCCCTTGCACCAAATTTAGAAACACCCTACGTTGCGCATCGGTATAACCAGTCCCCACATACTTTCTCTGATAGGTGCCCTAAAATAATCCCAGGTGATATCACCGACCACTGCACCATCCCTAACCGTGAGCCACCATTGGTACGACTCATCCGGAGAAGAGATACTATCCCCTTCAACTTCTCCTCAGTCGAGAAGTCTAAGTCATCCATTATACGCTCTGTTGCCTCCAACCAATACCTAGCAGTATTGGGAGCTACACCGGACACCCCCCTAAACACCTCTACTCTGTTAGCTCGGAGTCACTTAGCCACCAACTTTCGGGCTCCTACACTCATGCGCCTCGACAACTCTCTCTAAAACCCACAGTACCACCTGAGATACTGTATCATTACCCCTAGTCTGATCCTGAAATTTAGCTTCCATCGTCGACAGATCCGGCATCACATTTTTGGACCCATGGCCAGACCCTGCTGGCTCTGACAAGGCCATCCTACCCCTACCTCAGCCACGCGGTGGACGTCCACGACCTCTTGTACTCATTATTCTCATTCGCGTTTATCTGATTAAGAATTTTATAAATTATTATCTATTTTCACTATTTATCCACGAGCAATTTTATGAAAAATAGTCTTTAAAGTGATTCTTTCGAATTTGAATATATCTAAAGTTTCAGTTTCAAGATTATCTCCTAGTTCTAAGTACATTCATCACAGAAACAACATCCACAGACCACATTCTATGAGCAGGGGTATTTTTGTCATTTCACTACCCAGGGGTATTTTCATTATTTTAACCTATAAGGGTATTTTTGTAATTTTCTAAAATACAATTTTGGGTGATTTTTCAAAATAAAGGTGTTTTGGTAATTTTACGAAGTAGGGGTATTTTGGTAATTTTACAACTCGGGGGTATTTCAATAATTTTGTAAGTCAGGGGTAATTTTACAAACTAGGGGTATTTCGGTCATTTTCCAAATCTAAGGTAGTTTTCACAAATCTAGGGGTAATTTGGTAATTTCAAAGCAAAGGTTCTTACAAAACAGTGTGGCTGGTCCCTTTCGGGTTTTAATTATCGGATTTAGCCTGTGAACAAGCCCTCATGGTTAGGGTGAACAGTCACTACGCACCAGGTAGGATTCGAGCGAAGAGGAAGTGAGTCATTGGGACTGCTTAAATACCAAGCTCTTCCTGAATCTACTCCTAGACATGCACATGGCGGTTGCCACACCCTAACTCGGCGACTTACTCACAGGTTTGTTTGATCGGACTTAAGTCTTATGTTATTTTAAAAGTTGTGTAAGCTAGCCATAGGGTCCATCAGTACTAACATGCTTAGCTATGTCTAAAGCCCACAAAGCCCAACATATAAATATCACATCAAAAGTTAGGGTACTTACCTAGGTGGATCGGCGCCGGTGACTCAGGTGCCATGCTTTCCGGAAAAATAATCATTTCACAAGCTTTTAAAACATACTTTGGGCCTCAGCCCATAATCGAGCTTTTGAACGTGGCTATGATACAAAAATGTAACACCCCAATCCCGGTCAAAATGCTACAACCGGATCTTACGTGCCACGGGAATAAAATGGTTGAAAACTGATTTGATTTGTTTAAAGAGAAAGCTGTTGAAATTTTTTTTGATGATACGTCGTTGTATTTTGCAATGTGGAAAAACACGTTGATACTTGGTTTTAGGAAACTTGATTGCCTTATTGTTTCTTTCGCATTTATAACTTAGTCGGTGACCACTTTGGAAAACAAGTTTTTCCTTTTTATTAGATTTTGAAAATAGCCAATTCATAACATCTGAGTATGCATAACAAAAGTTAAAGAACCAATTAAATAAAAACATCCCAAAAAAAATAAACTTCAGCTGCCTTATTACATAAATGAAAACCAAAATCAAGTAAAATCACTAAGTTCGAATAGAAAACTTTGTAATGAACCAAATGCTTCGCATGGCCACCTTGAGTCCACTCCGGCTCCATATCCAAGATCTAAGCCTGATCTGCAAAATATAACGGAAGGGGTGAGTCACCTAGACTCAGTGTGTAAGTCCCCCTCCCAAAAGAAAATATACCCTTACACATATTCAAATGCAAATATGCATGTTATGCAACCCATCAACCTAGGTATCCATCCATGTCTCCCAAATCTACCCCTTGTGGTACCAAACCACTGGTGGTGCCAAACCACTGGTAACCGAAGTTACAAAGATATTATATGTGGTACCAAACCACTCGTAACCGAAGTTACGAAAATAACATATGTGGTACCAAATCTTTGGTGGTGCCAAACCATCGAGACTTAGTCATAATTTTTATAATATGTGGGGCCAACCTAATTGTGTGATACCAAATCACGGTGACACCGATAGATCATACTTCCCCTCCTCTCATCACCCATAACACATATTATTTCCAACAATATCAGTATGATCATGTTTAACATACAAAATTATGTATACAAAATAACATGCTTTCATAGATCACAATTACCGCGAGAAACAATAACAACTTACCCGGCATCCTCGCTTTTACCCACAAGGGTATTTTAGTAACCATTGCCGTCACTCCGGCTTTTAACAACACACAACAATAACATATCTAGCATAGAAAGTGTGTAAGAGTTACACACCTGGTTTTCATACTAATGCTTTTACTGCTTCTACGCTATTGTCACTCGAGACACCACGATTGGCCTACGATCTAACTTTGATGTTGGCCCACACCGGATGGCCAATCGCGCACTCCTGACATAGATCGCTTTTTGTATTTTGGAGTTGGGTTTACAGATCCAACCCTTCCTACTGCTTGACTACTATTCGAGTCCATAATAACCCTTGGTCACTAAACCAATCAAACCAATGAGATCTAATAAATAAACATAGTGCTTAAACGAAACCCTTACCTAGCTTTCAGATCCCGAAAGTCTTTATGAAAACGTCACCACCAACCTACATTCGGCCAACACCCCTTTATTAAGCCAAAACCTTAAACGTAATCAAATGAGTACCATAACCCATTCAGCCAACCACAAATGAACAAGACAGGCCATTCGGCCAACCACAAATGAACAAGAGAGGCCATTCGGCCAAACCTACCATCAACCACCTGCCTTCAACTTTACACAAACGGCACTTCTGACTATAGCAAGGCAGGATTTGGCTTCTATGGACAGAGAGGGGAAATCGACAAGCATTAGTACACATGATTCGAGTTAGATCTTAAGGAAAAGAAAGAGTGAAATCGCATAGAACAAAATCCCGAAACTCACCAGATTATAGAGGAGTATTAAACTACTTGCACCTTCGGAAATGTAGATCTCACCTGATGGTTCGGCTATGGAAGAAGAAGATGTGCACCAAGATTATTCAGCTTTCAGAAGGGTTTTTGAGGAGAGGAGAAACACTAGGGAGTTTCAACTAGAAGATAAAAATTAAGGCAAGTGGGTGAGAAGAGTTTCGGCTAGAGAGGAAAAAGTGTGAAAGAAAGAAAAGAAAATGAAAGAAAAAGATGATTTCTTCCTACTAAATTTGGTACACACACACCAACACATAGAGTTGGAGTTTCTACCAACTCTCTCCCTCTTGATAGCCTTCATCTCACCTGATAGCCCAATCCTTATCTTACTTTTAGAAGAGCCCATTTGAGAACCACCTATTCCCTCCTAATTATCATCTTTTTATCACTTAAAAGAATAGAAATAAACACTCCTAAATTCTAGCAAGTGTGCCGCCCACTCTCCCTCCTTGGTGTGCCAAAATTTTACCCCAAACACTTGGGCCTCAAGTGGCCACACATGGCCCAATAACCCCCTAAGTGGTGCCACCTTAATGCCTACTCAAAGCACCCCAAATTTTTGGGCCACAAGCCCAGCTTGCTACCAAACATAACTATTTAAATTTAATTACTACTAACACTATTTTTAATCAATCTAAACCCGATTTTAAAGCCCAACTCGAGCCCAATTCACACATTAAAGCTTCAACCTACTAATTTACCCATGCAACGTACCAAATGCACATACCCACAAAATTAGGATATTACAAGCCTATTTCATAAAGGAATTCTTATTGCTTCTAGGCTTAAAGCAACAAGTGTGTATTGAACATTACTCTATGTAAGCTCTAAAAATTATAGGAATTTCTTCTGCAGTCCAGCTATTTAGAACACTCCCAGGTTCATAAGGTCGGATATCTGACAAGGTTCCCTTTCAATGATTTCTTCATATATGGCATTGATGTAAACATTTCTGAACATTTATTCTGGGCCTTTGACCTTGTAACATCCTGAATTAAGGGGCCTATAAGTGTAGTGTGTGGTTATGTGTAATGTGTTAATTAGAGTGTTAGGGGTCCAGATTGGGCTCAGGTTCGGGCCGAGGCCTTAATCGAATTTCCTGATTGAACACTTTAATGGAAAGCCTGGTAGGATAGGGCTTAAAGGAGGTTATCTGTGTTTTAGAACACAAGTGGGCTTGTGGCCCAATGGAAAAATGGTTCCACTAGGGGAGCAAAGAGGTGGCGTCAACTGAGGAGGCCCAAACTCACGTTGCATGAAGCCCAATTCTTTTAAATTAAAGTTAGCTAAATTTTAGCATTTCGGTGGGTAAGGTTGGACTGCAAAAAGGCTTGAAAATAGGGGGGATTAAATGATTTGGATAATGTGGATAATATGCTAATAAAGGGAGGAAGTTTGGTGAATCTATGCCTCTTTTGGAGGTGTGCTTGGATAAAGATAAGGGATGAAGTTTAGGAAATTCCAACTCGATGGGAGGAGGAATCGATTTTGATGGGGCATAAGGGTGCCAAAATTCCCCATGTACTGATGAGTCTAGTTTTAGTTTTAAAAAAGGGCATTTTCGGTTTTTAGATGTTAAGTGCCGAAATTTTAAGTAGTCAAGGGAGGGCTCTTTTTTTTTTTTTTTACTTTTAAGGTTTCCATCTTCTCTTTTTCTTCTTTGCTGAATAAGACCCGAAAACTCCCTTAAGCAATCTTTTTCCCCACACTTTTCTGTCATAGTCGACTCTGCTAGGTTTGTCGAAAACCTTCTTTTTCCTATACTGTTTATATCACTTCTTTACGTTTGATATTGTTTATCCCTCTCAATTAGTCCTCTCTAAAATTCAAAATCATAAACCCTATTTGATTTCTTCATACAGACCGAACCTCCCTAGATCCCTGTACACCATCTTTCTTTTGATTATCGCGGAATCTGAAATCTTCTAGGGGTTGTCGAATTCTCTGAAAAGGTAGGTGCCAAATTCTTCTGTTCATTTTCATCTCATTCAGTTTCTAGAGGCCAAAGCCGAAAGGCTTATAGGCGTGGTAAGGTTATCTTTTGAGTAACATTTAGATTGTTCTTGTGTTCATGTCTTGGGGCGGCACTTTGGGAAATAGGAGTAGATCGAATCATCCAAATTTTAAAAGCGGAAATCGTCAATCTCTAAGTATCCTATCTATTTTCGAATTTCAATGTAAGGGGTTTTCTTTAGATTTCTATTAGATTCGCTATCATATTTGAGATCCTAAAATCACATGATATGGTTTAATAACCCTATTTCGTTATAGTAGTTCTGACAAGGACTTTTGATGGAATCAAATATGGATCAGGCAAAGGAGAGGATTGGGTCCGTAAACTCAATCCCTAAGTTTAAAAAATGAGCGGTGTCTGCTGTTCGAGATTGGCCACCGGGTTGTGGACCGCTTCAACAAAGATATTAGGCAAATAGCGATCGATTACCGATCGTGCCGACATAGAGAGTGTCGTCTTAACCGTAACCAAGTGTGTAGATCTCTATCACACTCATTAATTTGAATTATATGTATGTTGTGGGATAAAAGCCGGAAAGAGAGGCTATGTGAACAGTCATATTACCCAGAAGGGGTAGGCAAGGGATGCCAGGTACATAATCATAGAAACTTCTCTATGTGTATCGAAGTATGTGAAAGTTTGAGATCTGTTTAGATGGCTTAATGTTTTGATTTTTGCATGTATGTATGCATGGGATGGGATTGATTGATATGAGGAAGGGGAGCAGGTCGCGAGGCGATTAGTGGCTTTGCCACATAAGTCACATAGTGATTGGTGGCTTTGCCACATAGGTTACATAGTGATCGGTCTTTATGACAGGCAGCACAGCTGTCAATATGGTGTATAGCGGATGGAGGGTTAATTGTAGAAATCCCCATGGTGTGATGGTTGGTACGGGGGTGTGTAGAGGATGGACTCTTAGGTTTGGGATGGGCCATGTTGCATGAAATATTTTGTTGCCATTGTGTATGGGCCAAGGCCCATAATGTGTTTGTGGGCCTCAAGGCTTTGATGTGTTTTTCAGGATTTGCACACTGAGTCTTTGTGAGTCACCCTATTATTATTCCCCGACTTTTCAGATGAGCAGTAGATCATGGACACGGGAGCTGAGGTGGACACGGGGGGCCATCAAGACTATTATCTACATAGACTATTTTCGGTTTTTCATTTGAGTTTTAAGTTTTTGGGAATATTTTTGTAATAAGGCCTCTATAACTTAGGTTTTTGATTTATTTTTTTTATGTTAAGCTTTTATAAACTTATGTTCTTTTTTTTTTTCAAAGTCTTAATTATAAAATGAAATGATAAATGGGCTTTTCAAACATAATCAACACAAATGCTTAAAGTTGTTTAAAAAATTTCACAATTATTTGATTAAACAGCTATAATAAACTAAGATTTTCAAAACCTATAGAGCTAAGTTTTCAAGTTTCAACCCGTAGCATACCAGATCCGGTTATGATGTATGGGTCGGGTTTGGGGTGTTACAGACCTCTTCAAAGAATTCCAACTTTTTTTATAATTTTTTGAATTTTTTGAATTTTATTGTACATGATGCAATACAATGCTAATGCATGTGTAACGTCCCAAAGAAGGGGCTGTAATTTTTGCTTGAACTCATGTTGTGCTTGATCGACTAACTATTTGAGTGTGTTTGGAGGTCCTAAGGAGGCCTGGGTTCGAGTCTGAGCCTGGGAAAAATTTTAGTTTTTGGCCCTTTAGTGGAGAGGGTTGTTGGTAGTAGGGCTTAAGTATAATTGTATGCGTTAGGATGATACAAGATGAGATTGTAGCTCAGTTGCAGTGGCGTCATTGGGTAGGCAAAGAGAGTGGGGTTCGAATCCCACTAAATGCAATTGGAGTCTTTTATTTTGTGACTTGAGAGGGGAGGAAGAAGAGTTAGGATCAAACTCTTTAAGGGGAGTTAGAGGCTGGGTCAACAATTTGAATGGGAGATTAGGAGTGATTCAAGGAGAAGATAGTGGAGGAAATCATGGAGATAGGGGATAGTGGGAGTGTTGGCCGAATGAGGGGAAGTTGAATAGGGGAATTTAGGCCAAGGGTAGCCTTTTGGGAGTGCATATTCGATTTTTGAGAAAGGAGAGTGCCGAATGTTCTCTGGAGTTCTTTTAGGAGCATTATTAGGCTTTGTTTCTTTTTGGCATTTTTGTATTCTTTTCTTCCTTCTTTTCTTTTCTCATTTGGTTCCTTGCCGAAATCTCATTTCTCTTTCCCTCTTGACTTCTTTTCTGTACCCTTCAAGTTAGCCGAATCCACCTTCTTCTTTATCCTCAACATCTTACTTTTGTCCTTTAGGTTGAGTAACCTAGATCAATCTCTTCTCATTTTCCTCTTGTAGTCATATCTCTAGGGCCGTACTCAAGGAAACTTGTCTTGCCATATCTAAGGAGTAAGTATATTGGTTTTCTTTCAATTATTTTTGTGGGGGTTATCATTTAAGTCTCTAAGGCCGAATCTTCCCCATCTTCTGTGGCTTGATTGGTTGGTATGTAGGTTCACTTGAGCTGTAGAAGAGGACAAGCGCTTTGAAGTATTCGATACATACTCATAGCTTTAATCCGGTAGGTATACTCGCTTTGTGTTTGTCAAGGGTGGACTTGAATCATATGTTGACTCTATTTCTTTTATTAAGAAGAGGTTTGTATCGCAGAGTCCAATCAAGGATCCTTAATCTTCGCTGATAATTGGAAAGGACTTAGCAAAACTATAACACCCCAAAACCAGCCCAAAACATCATGATCAGATCTGGTATGCTACGGGTTAAATGTTGAAAACTTTGCTTTGGAGGGTTTTGAAAATCTCGGTTCGTTTATGTAGGTATTTGTTAAATAAGTGATATTTGTAGAAAGCCTTTGTAGTTTTTTTTTTTTTTTTGAACTTATTTGAAAATCTCTTCTTCTTTTTTTTCCTTCTTATAATCAAGTCCTTGAACATAAGTTTATAGAATATAAACATTAACAAATATAAATTGATAACCTAAGCTATGGAGGCCTTATTACATAAATCCCAAAATTAAAACTTAAAGGAAAACTGGAAATAGTTTATGAAAATAAAAACTTGATGGCCCCTCGAGTCCACCTCGGCTCCCATGTCCACGATCTACCGCTCATCTGAAAAGTTAGGGAAATAAAAGGATGAGTCACCAAGACTCGATGTGCAAATCCGAAAACACATAAAAGGGTGAGGCCCATTAAACATATTATGGGCCTTGGCCCATACTCAATGGCAACTGAAATATACATGCTACATGGCCCATCCCAATCCTATAGTCCATCCTCTACACACTAGCCTGTACCAGCCATCACACCTTGGGGATTTCTACAATCAACCCTCCATCCGCTACACACTATTTCGATAGCTGTGCTGCCTATCATAAAAACCGATCACTATGTGACCTATGTGGCAGAGCTACCGATCGTCATGCGACCTTAATAATATATTGTGGTTTAACCACCGATCACTCTGTGATCTATTAATCAGATGTGGCAGAGCCACCGATCACCATGCGACCTAAATAACATGTGGATTAACCACCGATCACTGAGTGACCTATTAGCATGCTCTTCCCCTTCGTCATATCAATCCCATCCCATGCATACATACATGCAGAATCAAAACAATATACTATCTAAAAAGATCACAGACTACCACATCCTTTGATATACATAGAGAAGTTTCTATGATTACGCACTGCATCCTTTGCCTACCCTTTTCGGGTAACACATTTATTCATACAATTTTTTTGGCTTTTAGCCCATAACATATATATAGTACAGATTAACTAGTGTGATAGAGATCTACACACCTGATTACAGACAAGAAGAGACTTTCTATGTCAACATTATCAAAAGCCAATATGACTGCTAACTGTCTAAGGTTTTGTTCTGAAGTCGGTCCACAACTCGGTGGCCAATCCCATACGGCTGACATAGCTCGCTTCTTAAATCTAAGGGTTGGATTTACGGATCCCATTCCCTCTTTCGTTTGACAGGTATTTGTATCCATGGAATAGATATTAGTCAACAAATTGGATTAAAACATTGAATCGAGTACAAATACGAATGTACATTCATAGGATAGAGATCCCTTACCTAGAAATCCCGAAAGAGATGGAGTTTAGAGACTAGCGGTTTCTGACTTTTAGATCTAGATGATCTACTTTGATTCCCAATGTGTCGCCCCAAAATAAGAACACGAGAACAATCAAATCATTACTCCAAAGATAATCTTATCTAGCCTTTCGGCTTTGGTCTCCAAAAACCAGAAGAGAAGAAGTGAAGAGAGAATTCAGCACTTACCTTAACCGACAGATTCGACTAACTCTTAGAGATTCTTGCTTCTGAGAAGATCAAAAGGAAAACAGTGCAACAGGATCTATAAAGATTCGGCTATGAAATCGGCAAAGAGAGAATAAAGGAAAGAACAATGATCATTCAGTTATAAGAAAAGAATGGAGAAGAGAAGAGTTATGAGTTTCAGCTTTTGAGAAAAAGATGATGGAGAGAAGAGAACAATGGAACTTTCAGCTTTTGCATAAAAGTGGAGATGAAAGGAAAGAAAAAGAGAATAGGGTCAAATGCCAGAATTGAAGAGGTATCCCCCTACTTAAACCAAAATTTCGGCACCTACCGCCTAAAAACCGAAAATGCCCTCTTTAAAAATCAAAACTAAGCTATTTAATCAAGGGAAATTTCGCACCCTTGAACCTATCGTAATGATTTCACCTCCCCTTCGATGTTGGAATTTTGGCCACCATCGTGACGATGAGATAAATCAAATTTTCTCCTTATCTTTATCGATTACTCATCCACGTGTCATGGATAACACCACCTCTTCCTTCCTTTATCATCATATTATCAACCTTATTATCCACACTTCCTAATTTCAAGCATCCAAGATGAACTCCACTATCGCTCTTTGCTATTTTGAAATTAAATTAAAATAAAAGGTATCATTCGACTCAACCTTGGACCTTCTTAATCGCTTGACACGCCACCGCTAATCCTCGCATGTCGCCATCGACCTTCGGGCCACAAGCCCATTTCTGTGTCTTACTTCATAGATAATATCTTTTAAGCCCTATCCTACCTGACTCTCCACTAGAGTGCCCAAACAAAAAATTTTTGCTAAGGCCTTGGCCCAACTTCGAGCCCATTATTGACCCCTAAAATATTCTAACAAGCATAATAAGCATAACAATACATCACAGCACGTTAAATGCAAAGCCCCATAAATTCGAGATGTGACAAAAACTCGATAAAAATAAGGTGGGAGTAAGTGTGGTTTCGGTTTGTTAGGGCAATAAGAGGATAACCCTCTTAATCATCTGACTAACTATTGATCTTGTCTAACATTGGAAAAGTACTAAGGATCGGCGGCACACTCGTAATCAAGGTGTGTAATCTCACACTCCTTGTTCCGCTAATGTGATTATCCGTGAATCGACTAAAAGCCGAAATAATGGCATTCGAGATCACTCGAGCATGTGAGATATCATAGTAGTAAACCGAGCCAGGAACACTGGCGATAGCCTTTTAGGAGTGCCACGAACTCTCTCGTTGGACCAAGGCTGTAATGAGCCTTGTTGGGCCAAAATGGGCCCAATAGGATAATGGGCCCGTAAGGGCAAAATTCATTGTTAGTGTCAGATAATTGACGCAGCTACGAAGTCTGTAGAATCGTGATCAAAAATGGGCTAAATGGGCCACACGAGCGTATGGGCTCGCTTGGGCCGAATTTGGGCTTTAGGCCCAATTGCACCGAATTGACCAAAAAAGGAACTTGTGTTGCTCGAGGTGACAGTAGGCCTCCAGAAAGGCCGTTAGGTAACTAAGTTACCGAAATACCTTGAAGGGTAAACTACCAAAATACCCTTGAAGGGTAAAATTACCGAAATACCTCTAAAGGGTAAATGATCGAAATACCCTTGATGGATAAAGTTACTGAAATGCCCTCAATGGGTAAAATTATTGAACTACCCTCGACGGGAAAAATTATTGGAATACCCCTGAGGGGTGAGCTACTATTTTAACCCCAATTGACCAAATGACCGTTATACCCTTAGTGGTAGAATTATTGATGTATGAGTATTAATCGTATGACTAATTTTTGTTGTGATGCACTGCATACATGAATTAATTATGACATGACATAATGCATTTGGTTCAGTTATGGATTTCGAAGGAAGCACTGTACTAGTGGCTCTACCACGTTATACTAATTTAGTGGCTCTTGCCACATATACTGATTTTAGTGGCTCAGCCACGTATACTGTTATAAGCAGCTAGACTGCGTTATTGGTGTGTTGGTTGGGTGGGTTGACTTGGTCCCCACAGGGTGTGTTGGTTGGTACGGGTGGTGTGTTGGCTGGACTAGGGTGGGTCATATTTTTTTTTGCATATCATAGGGCTTAGGCCCAGACTGTTATTACTGAATATGGCTTAGGCCCAAACCACTACTGAAAAGGGTTTAAGCCCAGTTTGATACTGCATGGGCTTGGGCCCAAACTGTGACTGTGGTAGGGGATTACACATTGAGTTCTCGTAACTCACCCTTTCTCTTTAACTGTGCAGGTAATCCCCAACCTTAGAGGATATAGAGCTGCGAGGGACTCGGAGATGGCCACATGTCCAATATGTCTTTGGGTTAAATTGAGTGACTTTATTTTAGTTTATTTTAATTCTTAGGTTAATAATTTTTGTAATAAGGCTATTAGGTTTTCTTTTTAACTTTTATTTGGTACTTCTTTTCATTACAAACTGCTAGTTTATTAAACACGGGTTTTTAAAGCAATAACTACTATTTTCAAATATCATGTTTCTGCAACTTTTTAAATCAAACTTCCACAACAAACAAGGTTTTAAAAAAAATATTTTTACAAAAGAATGACTTTGAGCAAATCTTGTTTTATTGATAAGCAAGGAAAATGGGGATGTTTAAATAGTAGAAGGTTTTAATTCACAGAAGAGTTTTTCAATGAACACATAGTTTTCAAACAAACACTTGATGTGGCATGCTAGATCAAGTCATAACGTCCAGGCCGGGTTTGGGGTGTTACATTTAGTGGTATTAGAGCTAGGTTGCAAAACTCGACTGTG
Source organism: Gossypium rotundifolium (assembly GCA_025506655.1). Taxonomy (NCBI): domain Eukaryota; kingdom Viridiplantae; phylum Streptophyta; class Magnoliopsida; order Malvales; family Malvaceae; genus Gossypium; species Gossypium rotundifolium. The sequence goes on from CP106734.1 coordinate 52,246,200, forward strand.
GAATGGGTTTTAAAAATTTCTCTTAACTATTTAAATTTTGGTTTGTAAAGTGATAGTGTTACTAAAAGTGTGGCACACCGAGTTTCCGGCACCAAATCCGTAAGTTTCATACACTATACTTTGTATATGCTGAAATGACTGTACTGAGAAACTACTAGGGATAGTAGTAGCATACTGAAACTCCTTAGTTAGAGAAACTGAGACTATAGGAGACTAGAAACTATAGAAAATTTGATCTGCAAGAATAACCCCTAATTACTATCTTTCATAAAATGCCTATTAATGATTATGAGAACTATAAGCTGATTCATTAAACTTTTTAATCAGAAAATACACTACATCGATATGAGCACAAGAGGTCACGGAAAGGGTACACGTGGCCGTGGTAGAGGACGAGGTGCTAGGGCTGGGTCCTCAACATCAAGACATATGCCTGAAAGGGAAGTGCTGGCATCACCAGTGACTGAGACAGGGTCTCATGATTGAGCCGGTAGGGATGATGCCTTGTCCCAAGCGATGCTACAGGTTTTGGAAAGGGTTGCTGGAGAAAGTACTGGGTTAGTGGGCTGAGGGTCAATCTTTGAATGACTCCGGTCGAATGGGGCAGAAATCTTTAGGGGCATTTTTGGTGTAGCTCCAAATGTAGTAGAATATTGGTTAGAGGTCATCGAAGGAATCATGAATGATCTTGACTACACGGTGGAGAAAAAACTGAAATAAGCGGTGTCTTTACTGCGAGATGAGGCATATCAATGGTGGCTTACCGTGAGGGAAGGCACGCAAGCCAACCGTGTGACATGGGACTTCTTTAAGGTAGCCTTCCAAGGAAAATATGTTGGGGCGAGTTATGTGGATGCCCGGAGAAAGGAATTTCTGAGTCTGGTTCAGGGGAATAAGTTTGTAGCAGAGTATGAGGCAGAGTTTCTACGGTTGAGCCGATATGCTTGGGGCATAGTCACGACTAAGTATGAGCACTGCGTGCGGTTTGAAGATGGTCTCTGGGATGAGTTACGGGTACTGATATCCCCGCAGAGGGAAAGAGACTTTGTTGCTCTGGTTGAGAAGGCTAAGATTGTCGAGGATATGAAATGCTCAGAGTTTCAAAACCGTGAACAGGATAGGGGTAGAGGTAAGAGGAATTTTAGGCCTTCAAGTTATTCTGGTGGGTGTAGGAAGAAGCCTAAGTTTGATGGGCCAGCCTGAGTTGGGGTTTCTAATGTTGCGATCAAACCGCAGCCTTGCGCTGAGTGTGGGAGATCTCATCTAGAAGAGTGCTGGAAAAGAACTGGTGCGTGTTTCAGATGTGGGTCCAGGGATCATCAGGTTAGAAGCGATACTCAGAGGCCCATTCAGATGCAAGCTATAGGTCAGGGTTATGTGTAGCCAGGGAGAGGTGGTCAGCAGCCACCGAGAGGTCGTAGTCCAATGAGGGGGAAAAGGGTTTAAACGAGGTTGAGGAGCACCGGATAGAGGTGCTTCTAACACAGAGACGAGACAACCAGTGTTGGTGTATGCTGCTTAGTGCCGAGAGGATGGTGACATACCTGACGTCATAACTGGTGCGTTCCTCATTCACAATGTACCGTATACAGCTTTAATTGATATTGGGTCTACGCATTCGTATGTCACATGTACTTTGTCTAGAAATTTGGGCATACAATTTAAAATTACTGATAGGGATATGTTAGTGATTAGTCTACTGGGACAGTCGGTTAGAGTGAATAAACTATTTAGAGATGTGCCCCTAGAGATCCAAGGGGTTGTCTTTCCAGCGGATTTGATGGAACTGCCGTTTGGTGAGTTCGATCACATTTTGGGCATGGATTGGTTAGTGAAACACCGTGCAAATTTAGATTGCGCTGCTAAGCGTATGGTACTGAAGCCTTCGAAGATTGAAGAGGTGGTCATGATAGGGGAGAGATGGGACTATTTATCTAATGTAATCTCTGCATTAAAGGCCGAAAACTGGTTCGCAAAGGTTACGAGGCATTCTTAGCGTATGTCAACGTATCTGATGTTAAGGGTCCATCTATTAAGAATGTCAGAACTGTAAAGGAGTTTTCAAATGTATTCCCCAAAAAGCTTCCGGGGTTGCCTCCTAGTCGTGAGGTTGAATTTGACATTGAGTGTAATAGCCCGATTTTGACCCTAATCAGAATAGTGGTTTCAAGGACCACAAATTCGAGTCAATAAAATATTTTTATATTATATTTGGTGTCTATGATTTATGAGTGAGCATGTGCAAAAATTTCGTGAATTAATTTGCTCGTTTGTGTGTTTAATTTAAAGAAAAAGGTTAAATTGCATAAGTGGTAAAAGTAGTCTTTTATTTAATTGAGTGGTTTAATTGATTTGTCTTCTTTTATAAGTGGACTTAGGTTGTAAATTAACCAATTATCATGTTAGTGGATGGCACTATGCTTTTGTAATGCATTTTTGTATTTGTTTTTATAAGTTAAGTTTATATTAATATATGTATTTTATTATAAACTTAATATAATAAAAACATAAAAGAAAAAGTGGCATGTTCATCTTTTATTTTTCTTATTTTGATTGAAACTAAAGAAGAAAAGAAAGAACTTAAGCTCTCCAGATATTCGGCCCTTGCATGCTTGATTAAGGTATGTAACTAAGTTCGGTTTTGAAAATCTTTACGTTTTTGAAATCGTTGCTTCGAAAACTATCTGACCCATGTTAGAATTTCTGATTTTGATGCATATGTGGTGTTCGGCCATTGATGAAAACTTGTGTTTTGTGATGGTTGATGACTATATATTAAAGATATGTTTTAGATTAACATGTTTTATATTGAAAATTTTGATGATTTTGAGTAATTAGACTAAATTTGGAAATTTGTAAATTGAAGGGTCAAAATGTGACATAAATGGATTGTATGGACTTGTATGGACATGAATAGAATTCGACCCTAAAGGAGTATGCTCCAATTTTGTGTATTTTGTGTTTTGTGCAATAGGGACTAAATTGTAAAAATTGTAAATGTAGGGGTAAAATGGTAATTTGTATAATTATGTGTTTTTGGATTAAATTGAGTGAAAATATATTTGAATGAGCTTAATTTGAAATTATGTAGATCAAGAACAAAAAGAATCGGGAGTGGATCGAGGAAAAGCAAAGTTGAACGAATAGCCAGGAAACCTAATCCGTCGATTTTCGAGGTAAGTTTTTAAGCAATTGGGTTGAATTGAATTTTAATCTATATTAAGGTGTATATGTTAAATAGAAGGAAGCATATTAAATTACTTAAGGCCTAATGTGACATTGGATAAGTTATGTGCTAGCCGAATGTAAGGTTGATTTATATATGAGCTTTGATGTATTTGAGTTGAATGAGTACTTATTGATTGAGAAGTAGTTAAATGTGGAATTTGTAATAGGTTATGGTTGTATTTGAATTTGTGACTATACATATTTATTGAGTATGGCCGAATGTGATGGTAATTCATAGGGAGAATGGGTTGGTTGAACATGGCATAAATGTATGTTCATATGTATAAAATGTGATTATATAGATATGAAAGAGGAGGAGTTGGTTAATGAGAACTATGTGTGTGAACTTATACACCGAGCACTAAGTGTGCAAAATTGGTCATTTGGCACTAAGTGTGCGGAATATGATGTAATGGCACTAAGTGTGCTATACATTACAAGAAATTGGCACCATGTGTGCACTTTATCAAAGTAACGACACTAAGTGTGCCATACGTTACATGATTTGCACTAAGGGTACGGGTTATGGATCCTACAAGGAAATCAACTAGTGAATTGTGATAAACGAGACGAAATAAATAAATAAGTGATTCATGATAGTTGTACTAATTGGTGCTAATGAGGTAAGTTATTATTGTTTAAGAAATTAAAGAAATGAAATGTGATTATTAGACTTTGAGTATGTATCAAGATGAAATAATTATTCTTAGTATCAAATGAAATCTAATGAGGATTGCATGAATATTTGATTTTGAGACTTTTAAGTTTGGTAGTTACTAAATGGTGTTACAAGATATATTTACGGTTATAAGTTCATTGATGCTCATGTTAGATTGATTTAATTGTAAAATGTTTAATTGTATAATTTACCATTGCTTATAACTTACTAAGATATGTTAGCTTACTCTCTGTGTGTTCATTTGACTATTTTATAGATTTTAAAGTCTAAGCTCGAGCTCGAGGATCATCGTCAAAGTCAATGGCACTATCATCTAACTTTGGTATCTTATAAGTTGTAACTCCTTTGAAATTTATGGCATATATAGGCTATGCCACTTTTGATTTGTTTTTGAATGGTGTGTATATGTATAAATGCCATGCGAAAATGGCTATACTTCTATGCTTGAGTATGGTTTAGTCATGCTTGATTATGGTGCTGTTATTTTGGGTATTTTTGGATATATTATAAGCTTAACTTGGAAGTTTATTTCATATTATGTTATGTGTGATATTTGAGTATATGAATTTGGTTTGAATAAGGTATATAGTGTGTTTTGGTTGATGGATATACTTTTGCTTATTTTTGTATGCACTTACGAGACAAGTCATGGGAGGATTAGGTCATACTCTATGTATGTGAATGTTGAATGTGATATATTAATGATCAGACTGAAGTATACTCAATTGTTAATATTCGGTCATGGCATTGATTTAGTTTAGAGTTTATATTTTTCATTGGATGCTTATATGTATTCGGACATGAGGTTTGAAGGGTTAAATTATTATTATGAACATCTAGTTAGGGTGCGCATGTGATTGAATAAATATAGTTATTTGATTGGTATAAATTGAATATGGGTAAACATACATACTCGGCTATAGTATTCAAAATGACCAAATGAATAGTGTTTTTGCTATTTGAATGAAATTAGTTTTATATGATGTTAATGATATTATTTGTGGTAGGTTTGTTAACGATTTAATATTAAAAATGAAAGTACATGTTTGATCGTGATATCATGAATTAATTATGCATTAATTAATGTAATAATATTTATATTAGTGTATTGACTTGTGGTTAGATGAGTAATGCCTCGTAACCCTAATATGGTGATGGATACGGGTTAGGGGTGTTACATTGAGCTCCTACCGGGAATGGCTCTGGTGTCCATCGCCCCTTATAGGATGGCGTCGAAGGAGCTGGTGGAATTAAAGGCCCAAATCCAAGAGCTATTGGATCGAGGATTCATCCGACCGAGTGTGTCTCCTTAGGGAGCACCAATATTGTTCGTGAAGAAGAAGGATGGATCAATGCGCATATGTATTGATTATCGTCAATTGACCAAACTGATGATTAAGAACAAGTACTCGTTACCAAGAATAGACGATCTGTTTGATCAACTGTGAGGAGCTTTGGTTTTCTCTAAGATAGTTCTCAGATCAGGGTATCATCAACTAAGGGTTATGGTGTAACACCCCTTACCCATAATTCCCACCGGAACCAGGCCTGAGGCATTACTGGATAAAAACTACATGATCGCCACTTAGGCTCATCGTGACTACTCTCTTAAGTCACCTCATCAACCTCATTCTCGACTTACGATACCTCACTCATACACACAATGCTCTCAAGACTATATCAAAACTTTTCGATTTAAAATTTTCTTCATCTAAACAGGGACTACACGTCCGTGCTCACCACCTATGGTGCTCATTGACCACCTCACACGGCCTTAATTCTAGGCACATGCCTGTGTGGCTAGCCCATAGCCTACACTACTCGATTTTGCCAAAGTGACACGGCCAATGCACATGCCCGTGGGCTGGCCATGTGTCACACATGGCCTAGACACATGCCCGTGTGCCTATCCACATGGACAAGAACAAAGCTATTTGCCAAGTCCTTTTCACTCCTCAATCATACACAACATGCACTCATCCAATTTATTTATAATCAACTCATATTGAAGCACAAACTCACATGGAAAACTATATCTTTTCATATAATAAAATAGCCAACAACTATGGCATTATACAAAATAGAATATCCATCTAAAGGCCAACACATCTTAGCCATTTACAATAAATTTACTAACTTGTCTAGCCTCTATACATGCCATATACAAAACATCAAGTCTACTATAACAGAGTAAGCTGATAGTGTGGGCGATCTTCGATTAATCCACGTATCTTGATTCAACCCTCTTTCACTATAAGACAAGGGAAAAGAAAAGGAGTAAACCTTGAGCTTAGTAAGTTTACACAAAAACAATTTAAACATTCTAGTATAAAATAAACAACAATTAGCATTGTACTACCAAATAAATTCACATCCATAATTATGATTACTCTTTCCATCCCTTACCACATTTCCAACACATCATTATTCTTAATAATACATCCACACAACTAATTTCTTGGTGATTTCGCACTTAGCCCACCACAATCCATTTATAGGCTAGTATCGCACTTAGCCTACCAACAAAGGTATTCATAGTGGTTTCGCACATAGCCCACTAAATAATATACTTAACTATGGTATCGAACACAGCCCATCGTTGTTAAGTATTAAGGTGGTATCGCACAGCCCACCATCAAGCATTCTCACTATACATTCACATATCTACTTGTAATCCATTCATCCATTCACAACTACTATCTCATTCATTCCTCTAGAACCGCATAGGTCCTCAATCATGCTACACACTAGCTAGCATTAAGAATGTAAACGCATATATGCATCGTTTATACGTAAACTTACCTTGGTACTCAAAAGTATTGAAACATGCAATTTAGTCCACTACCTTGCTCTTGCCTCAGTTTCGATCTGGGCTTCGTCTTTCTTGGTCTATAATGATAAATCAAATCATTCAATGCACACATTGACTAAATTGACCATTATCTCATACTTTAACAAAATTAACATTTTACCCCTAAACTTTCTCATATTTACTTATTTGCCTCAAGGCTCGTAAAGTGATTTTCATTCAACTTTCTAGTCTTTCATGCTTAGCCAAACCATTTATTCAACTAAAGCAATCATTGATTCTCACTAAATCACACATCTATGACCAAACTCAAGACTTTTACAAACTAGTCCCTACATGCATTTTTCATGGAAATGAGTTAGCAAAAGATGTTTCTACTACATCAAGCTTTCATATTCTTCCATAAAACATCAAAATACATGCATGTCGTACGTGGGTACATTTTTGAACATCCATCTTAGTTCAACATATAGCTAAAAATAGCTTACTCATGCTACTAGGACTTCAAAAATACGAAAAATATCAAAAACGGAGCTAGAATACGCTTGCTAGCTAGCTTGAAAAGTTGAAGAGCCCTAAAAATGGCTTCTTGAAAATTTCTGCAGCCTTGGAGAAGAAGATGAATGAAAATTCTATCATCTTTTCCCATTTTAATCATTTAATTGTCAAATGACTAAAATGCCGTTTTTGACAAACTTTCTATTTTAACTCATCCATGCCCAATTTTGTCCAAAAATTAGAAATTCAAAAAATTAATCTTTAAGGATCTCTAATTGATATTCTAAAGCTATTTCATACATATAACTTCTATAATTTTACATTTTGTAACTTTTTCAATTTAGTCCTTTTGGACAATTCAACCGCAATTTCACAAAATTGCTTCATAAAACTTTCACACTTACATGCAAAACCTGGCATAAACCTCAAAAATTCATACATATACCTTAGATTTGTGGTCTTGCACCACTATTCCAACTAGGCCCTAAATCGAGATATTACATAAGGAGGCAGATGTGTACAAGACTGCATTCCAAACTCGTTATGGACATTACGAGTTTTTGGTCATGTCGTTTGGGCTAACGAATACACCAGCTGCTTTCATGGATATGATGAACCGGGTGTTCCAACCCTATTTGGATCGATTCGTGGTGGTGTTTATAGATTATATTCTAGTTATTCAAGAACCGAGGAGGAGCATGATTCACATCTCCGAATTGTTCTGCAAATATTAAGAGAAAAGCAGCTTTATGCCAAATTCAGCAAGTGTGAGTTTTGGCTGAGAGAGGTAACATTTTTGGGTCATGTCGTGTCTGCCGAGGGGATCAGGGTTGATCCTCGAAAAGTTGAGGTCGTATTAGATTGGAAGCCACCGAAGTTAGTATTTGAGATTCGAAGTTTTCTGGGTCTAGCCGAGTATTACAGACGGTTTGTTGAGGGGTTTTCACTGATTGCTGCACCCCTAACTAAACTATTGCATAAAGGAGTATTGTTTGTTTGGACTAATAAACAACAAGAGATTTTTAAGAAACTAAAAAAAATTCTGACTGAAGCCCCGGTATTAATTCAGCCAGAGGCTGAAAAGGAATTCATTGTCTATTGTGATGCGTCACACACGGGTTTGGGTTATGTGCTGATGCAAGAGGGTAAGGTGGTGGCTTATGCGTCCCGTCAGCTTAGGTCGTATGAGGTGAATTATGCTACTCATGACTTGGAATTAGCTGCGGTGGTATTCACACTAAAGATTTGGAGACACTACTTGTACGAGGAGAAATCAATCATTTATACCGATCATAAAAGTCTCAAATACCTCCTTACCCAGAAGGAGTTGAACCTTAGGCAACGAAGATGGATAGAGTTGCTTAAGGATTATGATTGTTTGATTGAGTAGCATCCGGGAAAAGGTAACGTGGTAGCAGATGCACTGAGTCGTAAGGTGGTATCGATCTAAGGCCGATGTTTGCTTGTCTCAGCCTGTTTAAGGATGGTAGTCTGTTAGCTGTGCTTCAGGTGAAACTGACTTGGATTGATCAAATTAGGGAAAAGTAGTCATTGAATGAATCATTGATTCCTTATTTTCAACTGGTGAAGAAGAGAGAGACTACAAATTTTGGGCTGAATACTGAGGGAGTGTTATGCTTTCATGGGAGAGTCTGTGCACCGAGGGATTCTGAGTTAAGGTAGTCTATCCTATGGGAGGCGCATAATAGTCCATATGCTATGGTTCCTGGTGGAAACAAGTTATACCGAGATCTATGTGAATTGTACTGGTGGCCAGGACTTAAGCGTGAGATTACTGATTTTGTAAGTAAGTGTTTGACATGCCAGCAAGTGAAGGCTAAGCACAAACTGCCTTTGGGACTGTTGCAACCTGTTAAAATTCCACTCTGGAAGTGGAAGAGGGTAACCATGGATTTTGTTAGCGGGTTACCCCTGACACTTACTAAAAAAGATTCGGTATGGGTTATTGTTGATCGACTGACTAAGTCCGCCCACTTCATACCAGTTCGCACTGATTACTCATTACAGAAGTTGGCCAAGTTGTACGTGGCGAAAATTGTGAGATTACATGGGGTACTAGTGTCTATCATCTCGGACAGGACCCTAGATTCACATCACGATTCTGGAGAGTGTTACACAAAACTTAGGGTACAAGGTTAGATTTCAGCACAGCATTTCATCCTCAGACTGATGGTCAGTCGGAGAGGGTAATACAGATTTTGGAAGACATGCTAACAAGCTGTGCGATTGATTTTAAAGGCAGTTGGGAAGACTTCTTCCTATTAGTGGAATTCGCTTACAACAACAGCTATCAAGCCAGTATTCAGATGGCACCGTACGAGGCATTATCTGGCCGTAGGTGTCATACCCCTACTTGTTGGACAAAATTAGGGGAGCAGCGACTGTTGGGGCCAGAACTAGTTGCTGAGACCGAGGAGAAAAGTAAAATTGATCCGCGATCGGTTAAAAGAAGCATCTGATAGATAGAAGTCGTATGCTAACTTAAAGCGTAAAGAGATAGAGTACTCTGTAGGGGATTATGTCTTCTTGAAGGTCTCACCTTGGAAGAAGATTTTGAGATTTAGACGGAAGGGCAAGAGGAGCCCCAGATTCATCGGACCTTACCGGATATTAAAGCATGTAGGACCGGTCACCTATCAACTTGAGCTGCCTCCTAAGGTAAATCGGATACATGATGTGTTCTACATCTCTATGCTGAGGTGATACCATTCTGATCCCTCATATATAGTTCCGGTGGAGGAGATTGAGGTAAGATCTGATTTGACTTTTGAGGATGAATCGATGCAAATACTGGATCGTGATGCTAAGGTGCTAAGGAGGAAGTTTGTTCCGTTACTCAAGGTGTTGTGGTGTAATCATGGTTCAGAGGAAGCCACGTGGGAGCCTGAGGAGGTGATGCGGCAGCAATATACTCATCTCTTTTGATCAGGTAAATTTTGAGGCCGAAATTTCTTTAAGGGGTAGAGTTGTAACGTCCTGGGTTCGAGTTTGAGCCTGGGAAAAATTTTAGTTTTTGGCCCTTTAGTGGAGAGGGCTGTTGGCAGAAGGGCTTAAGTATAATTTTGTTCATTGGGATGACACAAAATGAACTTGTAGCTCAGTGGTAATGGCGTCATTGGGTAGGCAAGGAGAGTGGGGTTCGAATCCCACTAATTACAATTAGAGGCTTTTATTTTGTGACTTGAGAGGGGAGGAAGTAGAGTTCAGATCAAACTCTTCAAGGGGAGTTGGAGACTGGGTCAACAAGTTTGAATGGGAGGTTAAGAGTGATTCAAGGAGAAGATAGTGGAGGAAATCGTGGAGATAGGGGAGAGTGGGAGTGTTGGCCGAATGTGGGGAAGTTGAATAGGGGAATTTCGGCCAAGGGTAGCCTTTTAGGAGTGCATATTCGATTTTGATATAGGAGAGTACCGAATGTTCTCTGGAGTTCTTTTGGGAGCATTATCAGGCTTTGTTTGTTTTTGGCGATTTCGTATTATATTCTTCCTTCTTTTCTTTTCTCATTTGGTTCCTTGCCAAAATCTCATTTCTCTTTCCCTCTTGACTTCTTTTCTGTACCCTTCAAGTTAGCCAAATCCACCTTTTTCTTTATCCTCAACATCTTAATTTTTCCTTTAGGTTAAGTAACCGAGATCAATCTCTTCTTATTTTCCTCTTGTAGCCATATCTCTAGGGCCGTACTCAAGGAAACATGTCTTGTTGTATCTAAGAAGTAAGTATATTGGTTTTCTTTCAATTATTTCCGTGGGGGTTATCATTTTAGTCTCTAAGGCCGAATCCTCCCCATCTTCTGGCTTGATTGGTTGGTATGTAGGTTCACTCGAGATGTAGGAGGGGACAAGCACTTTGAAGCAGTCGATACATACTCATTGCCTTAATTCGGTAGGTATACTAATTTTGTGTTTGTCAAGGGTGGACTTGAATCATATGTTGACTCTATTTCTTTTATTAAGAAGTGGTTTGTATCGCAGAGTCCAATCAAGGATCCTTAATCTTCGCTGATAATCGGAAAGGACTTAGTAAAACTCGATAAAATAAGGTAGGAGTAAGTGTGGTTTCGATTTGTTAGGGTAATAGGAGGATAACCCTCTTAATCGTCTGACTAACTATTGATCTTGTCTAACATAGGAACGGTGCTAAGGGATCGGCGGCACACTCATAATCAAGGTGTGTAATCTCACACTCCTACTTGTTCCGTTAATGTGATGATCCATAAATTGGCTAAAAGTCGAAATACCGAAAAGCTAGAATAATGGCATCCTAGATCACTCGAGCGTGTGAGCGGTCGTAGTGGTAAACCGAGCCACGAACGTTGGCGATAGCCTTTTGGGAGTGCCACGAACTCTCTCGTAGGACGGAGGCTGTAATGAGCCTTGTTGGGCTAAAGGAAAAAGAAAAAATGGAAAAGAAGATCAACCTTTTTCTTGTATTGATTTCGTATCTGTAAAAATTCAGCCAGCCATACAGGGGTTCTTTCTTTCGATTTTATAACCAAAAAAATCAAAAATAAAATAAAAAATACAATATTTTCTATTTATTCCTATTTGTTGGAACTGTTTTGTTGCTTTCCTTGTTTGTTACAGATGAAACCGTCACATTGACGTGGAGGCTCAAGCGCGTGGGGGCTGTACGAGGGGAGGAAGGCTGCTCGAGCAGCTCTAGGGTATTCTAGAAACCTCTAGGGTTTTTGATTTTTTTTTAGTGTAATTGGGCCTATCAGACTGATTTAGCATTGGGCCAATTTGGGTTATTTTAATTGGGTTTGTATCTGTATATGTGGTTTGGGTATTGGGCTTGTTGTAATTTTGATAATGGACTTTATTTGTTTTAATAAACTGGACTGTTGTTATTTGGATTTTTATTATTGTTTTTGGGGTTTTTTTAATTTGGTTAATATGGTTAATGGGCCCAGGCGAAATAGGCCTATTACAGCACCTACACGAAGTTCTTGAGAAATGAGCTCAATTTATGTTGTATGATTAGTAAGGATGAAAATGAGTAAGTTATGCCTTTAATCATTTGAGAATTATGTACAAGTTTATGATATATTATGAGTATGATAATGCATGGTAATTGTTGTTAATTATTTACATGCGACTTACTAAGCTTTATGTTTACTCCCTCTCTTTTCCATTTTCTTATAGTACCGCCAAGTTAGCTTAGGGATCAACAGACGTCGGAGGCATCGATCACACTATCAATTGAAGCATTTGGTATAGTTAGCCTTATTATTTTATGTATGGCATGTATAGGGACTGGGTCTTTTTGTTAAGTGTCATATTGTTTTGGCCATATGTGTTGGCTTGTCATGAAGTTGATCCATTTTGTTTAAGGCCATGGATAATGGCTAATATTTGTTGTTGGTTTATGTAAATGATGATGTTTTTCATGAATGTGCAATTTGCATGGTGAAATATGTGGTGTGTTAATGCATGAATGAGTAAGTCATATTATTGGATTGATAAAGTATGTGATAAGTTTTGCATGTGAATGAAGTGTAGTAGCCTTGATGTGTGTATGTCTTGGTTGTGGCTGATTTGGTCAGATGTTTATGTGTGGATTGTTGTTACTTGATGTGGCTTATGTTGGTAAAAGTAAGGGTGGCAAAAGGGCTTGGTAAATAGCCTTGTTTTTGTCCACAGGTAGACACACGGGCGTGTGTCTAGGCTACGTGTGACACACGGTCTGCCCCATGGGCGTGTAGTCCGGCCGTGTGTCCCCTGCACCTTAATTTGGTAAAATAGAATGCTCAGAAGTAACCACACGGGCTGAGGCACGGCCGTGTGGATGACAAGGCCATAATACATGGGCATGTGCCCAGGCCGTGTGAAGTCTGCACCTTAAATGCTAAATTAAATTCACCATACGGCCTAGCATACAGGCGTGTGCCTTGGCCATGTGACCCTAAAATGTTGCTGACATCATAAATAGAATGTCAAGTTCTTAACACGCGGGCGTGTCACGGCCGTGTGAGGGACACGGGCCATGGACACAGAGGTGTGCCAGGCCGTGTGAAAACCCCTATAACTTCGAATTGAAAAATAAATCCACATGGCTAGGGACATGAGCGTGTGTGACCACACGGTCTACCCACACAGGCATGTCCCTTGCCACACGGACGTGTGCCCCTATTTTCAGTGAAATTTTTCAAAGTTTTCTAAAGTGCCTGGTTTAGTACTGAACCATTTTTAAAGTATGTTTTGGGCCTCGTAGGCCCATATTAGGGACTTTAAGATGAAGTTTGAAATTTTTTAAATTTGAACAAAATTTCATAACTAGAAAAGTTTGTATGCATGTTATTAAGTTAGGTAAGGCCTCGTACATTGTTCCAGCATAGGATATGGGTAAGGGGTGTTACAACCTCTTTCAGCCAAAATTCACACTTACTCAACTTCGCATATAACTGCTTCTCCTTCAATATCTATAGAATAATCTGCAGATGTGCATCATGATCATCCTCGGTACGTGAATGCATGAGAATGTCATCTATAAAAACAATCATGAATTGATCCAGATACGAATGAAAACATGATTCATCAAGTCCATGAATGAAACTAAGGCATTAGTCAAACCAAATGACATGACCAAAAATTCATAATGACCATACCGAGTCCTGAATACAATTTTCAAGACATCTAACTCCTTCACCTAAACAAACAATACTTGCGCACCCTAAGGAGACACACTCGATCGAATGAAACCTTGGTCAAGCAATTCTTACAACTGAATTTTTAGCTCCTTAAGCTCCTTTGGTGTCATGCGGTATGGTGCAATGGGCACCGGTGTAGTGCCAAGGAAGAACTCAATATGAAACTCTACCTCACAATCCAATGGCAAACCAGAAAACTCTTGCTGAAAACACGTCAAGAAAATCCCTTACTATACGGATATCTTGAACTCTCTCTTCCTTGTTTCTTGAATTCAACACATAAGCTAAATAAGCTTCACAATATTTACCCATCATTTTCTCAGCTTTAGTCATGGAAACCACGTTAGAGAGAAATTTGGGTCTCTCCCCAACTACCACAATCTCCATCCCATCTTTCCCTCGCAAGGTGATATGTTTCAACTCAAAATCCACTTTTGTCTTATGCTCGGTCAACCAATCCATACCAAGAATCATGTTGAAACCATGAAAAGGAAACTCCATCAAATCTACTAGAAAAACATGTCCCTGAATCATCAAAAGACACTTACGACACACCCTATTCATTACAACACTCTCACCCAATAAACTAGTGATAATCATATCCAATCTAATTATCTCTACCAAAAGCCCCAACTCACTAGCTAATTCATCCAAGATGTATGAATACGTAAAATCAAAATCAACGAACGAAAATAACGGAATTAACTACAAAGTAAAGGTACTTGTAATCACGTCAGTCGAATCACAGTCCTGCAGCTTTTTATAGGCATAAAATCTCATTAGTCCCTAGGTCTCAGCGTGTGCAGCAACAGCGTGTGTGATAGTCCGACATCCAATTTGTCTCCCATTACAACCTCTATCTTGGCCTCGATCTTGACCTCTAGTGGATGATGCAGAACCTTGAGTCTAGAACCTTTAACTTTCCTAGAACAGTCTTTCAACTAATGCTCCCTAAAGCCACATCAGAAACATCCCCTAGTATGCTTCCTACACTCACTTAGATTCCTACTATCACAATGATCACAAAGCGGCCATCCCGAAGCTCTCGATGTCCCACTATTACTACCACTACACTACTCTATTGCTTAGATTGGCTTGGTCGAATTCCATATCGAGCACCTCTACTAGATCCCTATGAATCACGAACTCTTTCAGGTGATTTTCCCGTTACACCAGAATGATCAAAGGCCCTCTTTCTAGATTTAGTCACCATTGATCGTGGCAGCTCGACCAATGTCTCCTCTATAGCCTTAACCTTATCAACCATCTCATCGAAAACTTTCATACCATGTTTTACTAGGTATATTCGAATGTCTTAATTCAGTCCAAACTGGAACCTCTTGCATTGGTCTTTCTAAAAAAGAACCATCTTCGAAGCATAATGGCTAAGTTGAAAAAACTCTAACTTATACTCAACCCTTGTCATGGTGCCTTAAACCAAATTAAGGAATTCTCTCCTACGGGCTTCCATATATTGTTCCCCCAAATAATTCCAAGTCAGATAGCCAGTTGTAGTTCCTCTCCACACTGCGTTCCACAAACGGTGGGCTTCACCGCCAAGTAAAGATATGGTACAACCCAACTTCTCTTCATCAATGTAAGATATCTCCTCAAGGATCCTCTCAACTCTTTCATGTAACAACCCATTTACCAATAGTTTCAGGACCACAACTCTGACGTGTTAGTCTGTAAATATTAATTATTTAATATTTACAAGGTCATTAGTATTGTATTAAAAATTGATTAAATATTTTTATAGCTTAAAAAGTTAATTAAGTAAAAAGGACTAAATCGTAAAAGTTGAGAAAGTTGATTGCTATTAGTTAAGGTTGTCAACTAGCTATAGAAAGGTAAATTAAAGGACTTGAATGGCAATTAAACCACCACTAACTATAGTGGATGGTAATGGGCTTGAAATTGTGAATATTAGATGTAAATTAGAAGGGTAAATTTGTAATTAGATAGATAAGTGTAATTGAAACAAAATATAATGGAAATTCATTATCATGTTTTTCTTTCAACCCTTCCAAACCAATAAACCATTGAAGAATAGAGGAACTTTTGGCCAAGCTAGGTCACTTCAATTAGGTAGGTAAATCTTGCTCGATTTTAGTGATTTTATGTTTTTGAGCTCGTATTAGCTTGATCTAGCTAACCCGATGACTAATTTGTAAAACTGTCAAATGTTACGGATTATGCCATTGATGATTTTGGTGTGTTCTTGAAGTTTTATAATAGATTATTATGCTTGGTTGTTCAATAGGGCTATTTTGTAAAGTACTTTTTGATAATGACTAAAATGTTAAAATAGTAAAATACTTGAAGTTGTTGTGAATTAATAGTAAATAGGTAATGTAGTGATGTCCTAGATGGTTCAACTAAGCTGGGATTTAGTTAAAATTTGTTAAATTGCGAGTTTTGGACTTGGGGACTAAATTGCATAATAGGTTAAAATGTTGGGGGTAATTTTGTAAAAGTGTATAAAAGGACTTACTAGCATAAAATGAGTTAATTTTGCTATTGAAATGGGTTAATTTAATGGAATTATTATTCTAGATCAAGAACGAGTTGAAAATTGAGGAAAATAGAAAGTTGTTGAATAATCCCTAAACTTTAGTCATTGTTACAGTTTAGCTTGGTAAGTTCATTCAATTCAATTTTATTTAACTTGAAATGCTTTGAATTATAAATTGCTATTGGATTTCCAATTAAGCATTCTATGTTAAGGTGATGAAATTGAAGTTATGAATTATATGCAACACTGATTAGAAATGTGATCTCCTTTATCGGATGAGCGTATGATAAAGTACGATTGGCGTGCCAATACGTTATATGCGCGCTGTACAGGTTTGACTTGAGATGAGATGTTGATTCCTGATTTAATCTTGTTCATTGAATATATAGAAGTCCTGCATTTTTTACAGACTAATCGTGTTATATTATAGTGTTTTTCTGGCGTGTTACCATGGGCAGATGTTAGCCTACGGGCTAAGCATTTAGTGTCGAGGCGTGTTATCGGTTGGATTAGCTCACATGAGCATTTGGTGTGTTTTCAAATGGTTAACTATGTACTCATATCCGTATATCATTCATCAAGTAATATTTTTGTGATAACGAATGTTATTGAAATTTGGAAAGCTTGAATTGCATTCTTGGTAGTATAGTGATTGACTAATGAATGATCTCATTCTTGTTAAGTATCAAATCAACTATTGTGAATTGTGGTTGATAGGAAACTCTGTTTAAATTATCTTTTTAATTGAATTATTATGTTTAATTCAACAAGCTTTATCATTTTAATAGTCAAACTTACTAAGCTTTATAAAAGCTTACTCGTGTTATTTGTCTTGTTTTCTTATATATAGCCTTTTGTGGAAAATCGGGCGATTGGATCAACCTGAAGAAATCACACTATCTGAGAAACTTTTGGTAGATTTTGAATACAACTTTGGCTTATATGGCATATAATAGGAGAATTTAAATAGGTTCTGTAATGGTTCATAAGTACTCATATTGTATAGCTTGATGTGTATGTAATGTTGTTGTGTTGAGTAACCACTTGAGATATGCATGCTTAGTACTAAGTTAAAGCATAGTGGATGTAGTTGAATAAGTATGAAATGGTAAGCTTGATATATATTAATGGGTGCTAGTTGGAAGTATGAATTTATGACTTGAAGGTTTAGCTATGTTAATGGTTTCATAGGCGTTTGAATTGTGGAGTCATTTAAGGCACATTAGTTAGTCTTAGATTGATTGTAAAATGTTTTTAGGTACTTTTGAATGGGATTTGAAGGGTTATAAACATGTGGTATTGGTGTATTTTGGTACTTAGGCAAATGGGTTTGAAAATGGCTTGTTTACGGTAAATTGGGTGCACATGGCCTGGGACACGAGTTGCCACATGGTCGTGTGCCACACATGATCAACCCACATGGACGTGTTCCCCTTATTGTGTTAGATGCAGGGTATACAAAAGCTGGCACACGGTCTATGACACAGTCGTGTGGCCCAAGTTAGTGAGTTACATAGGCGGACATACGGTCTGGCACATGGGCGTGTAGAGTAGCCACATGGGCGTGTTGAATAGCCACATGGTCATGTTTGAGCCACATTGTTTGGGCTCAATCACACAGCCTAAACACAAGGCCATGTGACCTCTATTTTGAAATTTTTTATGTTTTCACTAAATCTTCTGATTTGTTTCGAATTGGTCATTGATTGTTGCTAAACTATTTTTTAGGCCTCGTAGACTCGATTTAAGGCCCATAAATGTATGTTTTACTTTAATTTAAATGATATAGGAATATTTATAATTAATTTGTAAACTTGACGTTATTTGATATTGAATGTTTTGATTTGTACTGTAATACTTCGTAACCATAATCTGGCAACAGAGACTGGTTATAGGTGTTACTCTTCGAGCCAATACTCTACTACAGTCGGATCAGCTTCTTTCGCTCCCCTGAACTCCTTACCACCCAAAGTTTGCATACGTTCAAGTGGCAATCTCCTATTAGCGGCAGTAGGGTTACCATCGGTAATCCACTGGAGTTCTCCAATCATAGCTTGCATCAGTGGGTCAACACTTGCTTCTGGTAAATTTCACCTCGGATGTGGCACAGGTGGTGCAGAGGATGTATCACCCTTCTCTGCATTCACATTTACTAGTTTAGGAGGCATATTTTATATAATATAAACACAAAATAAAATAAGAGTGTGAATAGTGGCACGTGATCCAAGGCATTTTCCTATAAAAACATTTTATAAAGGCAATGTGTTCTTGTTCCTACCGTGAAAACAAATAATTTCATTCAAGGGTATTTTAGTCAAAGGTACTTTAGTAACCTAAGCTCGAGTGTTGCTAACCTCCCTTTGATACAACCAAATGTGGTAGCCCAAAACTAGCCAAGACTATTTGACCCGAATCCAAAACGTCACATTAGTCACCGAGGTGACTCAAAGCACATCGCAATATTTACACGCACAAATATTTTTTTTCTATTTATCTAATTGACAACGAAAATCATTGAAATGGAATTCAATCATACATAATCATGAATAAGCAAACAAGCCTAGTTACATGCTTTAACTAACACAAATCGTTCAAATTGCAACCATGGGCAAAATTGTCATTTCACATCCAACAAATGAACACATTTGTATAGCAACAATTTAAAAATACATTTAATTATAAAATCCTTTTAAAACCATTATTGAAAGAATCAACTTAGTCCGATTAAGCATTCTCAGTTGATTTTGAAGACAAGGGTTTTAGGGAGTAAATTGAAAAGGTGACAAAATATTAGAAATAACCAAATTACAAAATTATCTTTGGATTTACAAAATTAGACATCTAAATCTTAGTTATGTATGTTTTCAAAGCATTTTATAGCATTTTGGACTCCAATTGGATCACTCAAACATTAGGACTAAGTTACAAAGTTACAAAATCAACCCACATCTTGAAAACTCGATTCACCATATCACAACGTGATATAGAAGAGGCCTCTCATACGAAGATGTGAAAAAAGGGCGTGTCAATGCTGATATCTAGTGGCAACGACATCCGAACGTCTTCGCGATGTCGCTTGCAATTTCTACAAAACAACCTAACAATCTGAAATTTCTAACTTTTGTCACTCCCAATCATACCATTTCCTGCATTTTAGCATATTTCTCATTTCTAACAAATCGTATTCCCCACAACTCACATTTAGAACATGCTCCATGTAACACCCCTAACTCGTATTCATTACTGAAATAAGGTTAAGAGGTATTACCGATCAAAACATAATACATAGCTTACATTTATCAACCTCAAGCAATCATTCTCATACATCATTCAATACAATCACATTGTCCCTTATGAGGGCCTACGAGGCCGTAAACATGCTTTAGAAGTGGTTCGGGACTAAACTGGAAACATACAAAAATTTTAGAAAACTTAGAAATTTTTCAATCATATAGGGTCACACGCTCGTGTCTTAGGCCGTGTGAAAACAGGGCATACATACTGACTTGCATCACATGACTGAAGACACGCTCGTGTTCCAGGCCGTGTGAAATCTAGAGAGTATATTGACTTGGGTCACACGGCCAACCACACACCCGTGTTTCTAGGCCGTGTACCTTACGAAAAGGCCACACACGCCCCTGTGCTAGGCCGTGTGCCATTTGAGGAGGTATACTGACTTATACCACACGGCCAGTCACACGCTCGTGTGTGAGACTATGTGGAGTATACTGACTTCACTTCAATTTCAACACTAGGGGACACATGGTTGTGTAGCACGACCATGTGTGGCACACGGCTGAGACACATGCCCGTGTCTCTGCCCGTGTGGACAAAAATAAGCCATTTGCAAAGCCAATTTGCCACCCTTTTACACATACCTATACAAGCTCAAATGGCATCATTTTAAGACACAAATATGCAACCAAAAGTCATCAACCAATACACAAACATACCTATTCCATTTCAACCATTTCAATACATTTATAAGCAATCAAAACATGTAATATCCCGGGATAGGGGCTATTTTATTGTGGCATTGTTTGCATGTTATTGGCCTGTTATGTTGTTGTTCTTGATGTTTTGGGGCTTAGTTGTAAGCTTGGTGTAAGCCTGAGTGGTAGGAAAAATTTTAGTTTTTAAGCTTTATGTGAGAGGAGCTGAAGGAGCTAGGGGTTATAAATATTTTTAGGTGAATTTTAGCATAAGAAATGAGCTGGTGGAGTGGCAGGATAGGCGCCACTTGAGGCTTGTGTGTGTGACGCCACTTGCAAGGAGGAGGTCCTGTGTTCAAGCTGCAGAATGCCCACATTTTGCTTCCATTTTGACGGCATAGAGGGGAGAAGTTGTAGGCAGTTCAAACTCTACCATAGACCAAGTCAAATAATTTGAATGGTGGGTGGAGAGTAAATCAAGGAGGTGGACTAGTTCAAACTAGTTTGAATGGGTGGTTGTGAGTGTTTGGGGAGTAGTGGCCGATTATTGGAGAGCTTTTGGGGGTGAGTGGACGATTTTGGTAAGTGGGGAGTGGGAGTGCCGAAATTTCATTTGGCAATTTTGCATTTTCGGTCAAAAACAATTGGTAAGCCAAATTCTCCTTTAGTCAAAAAGCTAGCCGAAATCTCAAGTGTATTTCTTCATTTTTTCTCCTTAAACCGAAAGTCCAAGCCTCTTCTTGCTGAAAAATTACTTTGCTTCTCTTGATTTGGTGTGTGGCCAAATGTTCTTTCCCATTTCTTCTTCTATCTTCATTCGTGTAAGCCGAAACTAGTACCCCTTTTCTTCTCATACTTTCTTTCTTCTCTTGGAACCTTGATAGCCGAAACTCCATTCTCCAAAATACCTTCCTCCATTTCTTTTTCTTTCAAACCGAAAGTACCTTTCTTCTTTTTGGTTCTATTTTTTGTTGATTGGCCGAATATCAACCCCTTTTCTCTCCATCTTTCTCTTGTGTTCTCTTCCTTTGGGTGAAGCCGAAACCTCTTCTCCTTTTTGTTAAAGGTGTTAGCCGAATCTTTCCTCTCCTAGTAGCTATCTTGTGGCCGATTTTTGTGTGTGGTGATAATATCGTTTGGTGGTTCAATCGTTTGAAGAAGGTGAGTTTTGGCCGAAAGGCCATCTCTTTTCTCCCTTGTTTGTTGTCGATTTTGGTTTGGTTAAAGCCGATGTTGGTTTTGGTTGAAAGGAGTTAATCTTTTGTTTTGGTAATCACTTCATTCTAGGGTCTCCGGATTTTGTTGGCAATCAAGTGAAGCAGTCAAGCGAAGCCTTTACCTTTGGTCGATCGTTGGGTAAGTGGTGGTAAGAGGTTGCTTTAATGGTCTTTCTTTTAGAGTTTGTTAAGCCAAAGGCTTGTGAGGCTAATTGTTTGTGTTTTAGGGGGGAGGCCGATTGTCAGAGGAACCATTGTTGGTTCGGGTTTGGTAGGAAACCAAACTATTTGCAAGGTAAAGGTTTAATGTTAACCCTTTGGTTTAATGGTTTTGGCCGAGTGGTCTAGGTGCTAATCTCGTGTTTGGCCGATTATAGGAGCAAGGTAATCGATGGATTTAAACCGGTTCTTTTGGATTAGGTCTTATGACAATGTGTGTAAGCTAACACACTTTTTACTTAGTAATATGTTTAATAAACCTGATTGCCTATTAAAGCTTAACGATATGATAGATTGATATGATACCCTACGGGGTATGTGCACGGATCCGGGTAAGTCCGTTCCATTACAAGTTCTATTAATGATATATGCTATTATGATTGTTGATGTATGTGATATGAGATGCAATATTAAAACATGTTAGCATGATTGTATGACTTCACACGATTTGCATTAGTATGAGATGTTAATGGGTGATATGAGAGGAGGGGGAATATGATATCCGTGTCTTTGGGACACCAGAGGTTTGGCACCTCCAGTGGTTTGGTACCACAGATTGATTATTGTGACTTTGGGTCACCAGAGGTTTGGCACCTCCGCATCTCATCCCAGTGGCTTAGCACCACAGTGGGTTGGCCCCACGATTGATTTTACGGGATTGACGCTAGTGATTTGGTATCACACGATGGGTTGGCCCCATCATTCGATTCGTGACTGCGGTCACCAGTGATTTGGTATCACACTTGTGTCTTTGGGACACCAGAGGTTTGGCACCTCATAGCGACTCGTCCCTGTGGTTTAACACCACCGTGGGTTGGCCCCACTTTTGAGATACGGGATTGTCGCTAGTGATTTGGTATCACGTGGGTTGGCCCCACAGATGGATTATTCGTGACTTTTGGGTTTGGCACCACATTGATGGATATCGTGACTTTGGGTCACCAAGTGGTTTAGCACCACCGGTGGTTTGGTACCACACGGGGTAGAAAAGGTGTTACGGATGGTTAGGATCGGGTGCATTAATTGTATTGCTTCGTTATGATGTGTGTTAGTATGTTGCATATACCGGGAGGGGGATTTATGCACTGAGTCTTGCGACTCACCTTTTCCCTTATCATTTCAAGTGACACTTAGATCATGGACACGGAGCCGGGGTGGACTTGAGGTGCCCATGCCATGAATAAAAGTCGGAATTGCACTGATTTTAAACTTGGTACTTTGCTTTATTTATTTTTTTCATTTGGATTTGTTGGGTTTGTAAAGGCCTTTTTAAAATTATGCTTTGGTTGATTATATGCTTAAATTTGATTTCAAATATGCCTTAACAAATTATTGGGTAATATTCGATAAAACTTGGAACGATAAGGTTTTCAAATCACAAAGCGAGATGTTTTAAACTTTACCATCGGGTATCACGCTGTCACTTAAAATGAATGCAACTCAAATATTTTCCAACTTGAACTAAGTTCAAAATGTGTTCAAACAACTAAAAAGAAATTACTCGGATTTCCAAATGTGAAAAATTTGTTTTACTTAAGTGAATAATTAAGTTTTCAAAATTCCCGGGTTTTCAAGTACACTACCGCTTTTTAAACAATCATACTCAAGTTTTCTACAAGAATAAAACATACAAAAGAGTTTTCATCAGACTTTTAACCGGAAACCTAAACCTTTCAAATATATTTTCCCTGTAACATACCAGATTCGGTCGTGGTGTATTGACCGAGTTTGGGGTGTTACAATTTTGGTATCAGAGCTAAGTTCAAAGGCTCGGCTGTGGGCCCGAGGCCCAAAATGTTTTAAATTCTGGTTTTAAGTGTCTTTGGTTTTAAAAAAAATATGGGTTGAAAGGCATGGCACCGAGTCTCGGCACCAATCCGCCCAGGTAAGTACCCCTTACTATTGCTTGTGATTTTGATGTTGATGAAATGTGAGTGGATGACTAGCAATAGTGGAATACTTTAGAAACTGAAACTGATAGGACTCTGTGGACTTGCGAAAACAAAACTTCTTTAATAAGCAGTATTCATAAGACTTTGCTTTTAAATAGTGGAATAATTACTGATGCATAAAATTCTTTAAATCAGACAAGTAGAGATCTTAGTCATGAGCGCTAGAGGTGGACGTGGTCGTGGTCGTGGTCGAGGTAGGATGACAGTTTTTGAACCCGTAGGATCTGGTCAGGGGTCAGAGAATGAGATACCGATACCGCCACCAGGTGGAGGTGGTGAGTTTCAAGAATAGACTGGGGACGACGCAGTGTCACAGGCGATGCTGCGAGTTCTGAAAAGGGTAGCTAGAGTGGGTGGAGGTGCAGGAGCTAGGAAATCTGTGCCTGAGCGACTTCGAGCAAATGAAATTTGAGGTATTTGGGGTGTGTCTAGGTGTGGCTCCCAAAGACGAATGAGTATTGGCGGAAGCGACGGAGCGGATCATGGACGATCTGGACCTGACCGCTGAAGAGAAATTAAAGGGAATAGTATCACTTCTTCGAGATGAGTCATACCAGTGGTGGCTCACAGTTCGAGACAGTGCTGCAGCAGAAGACCTTACTTGGGATTATTTCAAGGCTACATATCAGAAAAAGTACATTGGAGCCAGCTACATCGACGCGCAGCGAAAAGCATTTTTGAGGTTGGTTCAGGGGAGTAAGTCTGTGTTAGAGTACGAGGCCGAGTTCTTGAGGCTGAGTCGGTATGCTAGGGGCATTGTGGCTACTGAACACGAGAGGTGTGTTCGTTTCGAGGATGGTTTGAGAGACGAGTTAAGGTTGCTGATTGCTCCACAGCAGGAGCGTGAGTTTGCTGTCCTGGTTGAGAAGGCTAAGGTAGCCGAAGGGGTTAAAGAGTCCGTGAGGCAGAACTTGGATAGGAACAGGCAAAAGCGGAGTTTTGGATCTTCTGGGTCGTCAGGTAATCCTCAGAAAAGGGCTAGACAGAGTGGGCCAAATCAGTCTGGTAGGGTCATTGCTGCTAATCAGGGACCGCCACAGTGTAACCGTTGTGGGAAAGCTCATTGGGGAGGATGCTGGACCGGTGGAAAAGGATGTTTCGAGTGTGGCTCTTTGGATCATCGTGTGAGGGACTGTCCGCGTAAGTTGGCTAGGATTCAGTCCGAGAGTCAGGGCCGTACTCAGTTCAGGAATAATGGACCGCCACCGCAGAGGGGCCGTGGTAATGGCAGAGGAGGTAATGGTTCTGGTCGGGGCCGTGGAGCACCGGCGGAGGTGCAGTAGTTACGAGGCCGACGACTGGCTAGTGTATGCAGCGAGGCGCCGAGAGGAGGGCGACACATCGAACGTCATAACCGGTACGTTCTTAATCTTTGGTTCTCCATTTACTGCTTTGATTGATGTGGGTTCAACGCATTCATATGTTGCGAGTAGCATAGTGAAGACCATGGATTTAGACTCTGAGATATCTTCTAGGCAGATGACCGTAATTAGCCCTCTAGGTCACTCTGTAGTTGTAGATAAGCTGTATAGAGATGTACCTCTGGAACTCCAAGGGGTAGTGTTTGTGGCTGATCTGATGGAACTGCCGTTTGGGGAGTTCGATTTGATTCTTGGGATGGACTGGTTGGTTAAGTACCAGGCGAAGTTGGATTACGTGGCTAAGCGCATGGTTCTAAAGACGTCGGAGGGTGATGAAGTGGTCATGATAGGTAATAGGAGGGACTACCTATCCAATGTGGTGTCTGCTCTGAAGGCTGAGAAGATGGTCAGAAAGGGTTGTGAAGCATATGTGGTTCATGTGCATGCCTTGGAGGCTAAAGAGTCTGCTGTAGAGAAGGTTTGGACAGTTAGGGAATTTGCTGATGTGTTTCCGGAGGAGCTTTCAGGTTTGCCACCGGATCGTGAGGTAGAGTTCGGAATAGATTTATTACCCGGAACGCGCCAATGTCTATTGCTCCGTATAGGATGGCGCCAAAAGAGTTAGTAGAGCTTAAGGCTCAGATCCAGGAGTTGTTGGACCGGGCTTTATCAGGCCAAGTGTTTCACCTTGGGGAGCACCGGTACTCTTTGTTAAGAAGAAAGACGGTACTATGCGGATGTGTATAGACTATCGCCAGTTGAATAAGCTGACGATCAAAAACAAGTATCCGCTGCCACGGATAGATGACTTGTTTGATCAGTTGAAGGGTGCATCGGTATTCTCAAAGATCGATTTAAGGTCTGGGTATCACCAGTTGAAGGTGAAAGAGGCGGATATCTGCAAGACGGCGTTTCGTACTCGGTATGGGCACTATGAGTTCTTAGTAATGCCATTTGGGTTGACTAACTCGCCGGCAGCATTCATGGATATAATGAATAGGGTGTTCCAGTCAGTATTTGGATCAGTTCGTCGTGGTTTTTATTGACGACATCTTGGTGTATTCAAGGACTGAGGAGGAGCATGATGCGCATTTGCGGGTGGTATTCTGATTCGAGGAGAAATAGCTTTATCGAAGTTTAGTAAATGCGAGTTACGGCTTAGAGGTGACTTTCTTGGGTCATGTAGTGTCTACCGTGAGGATTAAATGGATCCTCGAAAGATTGAGGCGATTTTGGATTGGAAGCCACCTAAGTCGAGAGTTGAGATTCGAGTTTTCGGGCTTGGCGAGGATACTACCAAGATTTGTAGAAGGATTTTCATTGATCGCAAAGACCGATGACCAAATTGTTAAGAAAAGGGTTCCGTTCGTTTGACCGAGAAGCGCAGGAGAGTTTCGATAAGTTGAAGAAGATTTTGGTGAAGCTCGGTTCTAATTCAACCCGAGGCGTGAAAGGAATTCAAGATATATTGTGATGCATCACACACGAGTTTGGGTTGTGTCTTGATGCAGAAAGGAAGGTTGTGGCTTACGATCTCGGCGGTGAGGCCACATGAAGTCAATTATCCGACCACGATCCGGAGTTAGCGGCTATAGTCTTCGCTTTGAAGATTTGGAGGCATTACTTATGCGGAGAGAGATCGATAGTCTACACAGATCACAAGAGTCTAAAGTACCTTTTGACTCGAAAGATTTGAATCGAGGCAGTGCAGCAGATGGATTGAGTTGCTAAAAGACTACGATCGCTCGATTGAGTATCATCCGCAAGGCTAATATGGTGGCGAGCGCATTGAGCCGTAAGGTTGTTGCAGACTTAAGAGCGATGTTTGCCCATTTGAGTTTGTATGACGACGGAAGTATTCTGGCAGAGCTGCAGGTTAAGCCTACTTGGATTGAGCAGATCAAGGAAAAATAGTTAATGGATGAGGTTTTGAGTGCGCGGAGGTCACAAGTGCAGAATGGTGGTTTGAAGGATTACGTTTGTCTAGTGATGGAGTCTTTGTGTTTTTATGGGAGAGCTTGTATGCCGAGGATATTGAGTTAAAGCGAAGGTTCTTCAGATTTACATAGCAGCCCCTACGCTATGCATCCCGGAGGCGATAAGATGTATCGGGATCTAAAAAGCGATTTTGGTGGCCGAGTGCGAAGAGGAAGTGACGGAGCTTATGAGGAAGTGTCGACATGTCGCAGGTCAAGGCCGAACATCGATTGCCGTCAAGGTTGCTTGACCGGTGAAGATTCCACGATGGAAGTGGGAAAGGATAACTATGGATTTCGTCAATGGATTACCTCTTACGCCTAGCAAGAAGGATTCGATTTGGGTAATTGTGGATCGTCGACTAAATCACTCACTTTATCCGGTGAGGTGGATTACTCACTTCAAAGGTTAGCGAAGCTGTATGTGTCGAGATAGTGAGGTCGCGGTGTGCGATGTCGATCATCTCGAGACGAGGATCCCGATTCGTCAAGGTTCTAGAAAGCGTTGCATCGAGCTCGGGTACGGTTGGATTTCAAGATGACATTTCACCCGATCGACGGGCACTTGGAAAGGGTTATATAGATCTTAGAGGATATGCTGAGAGGTTGTGTTCTGGACTTCAGAGGTAGTTGGGAGGAGTTTCTGCCATTAGCCGAGTTCGCCTACAACAACAGTTACCAAGCAAGCATCAAAATGGCACCATATGAGGCGTTGTATGGTAGGAAGTGTCGCTCACCTACTTGTTGGATGGAGTTGGGTGAACGTCAGTTGTTGGGACCAGAGTTGGTTCTTTGAGACCGAAGACAAGGTTAAGTTGATTGAGGCTCGATTAAAGGAAGCTTGGACGGCGAAGTCTTATGCCGATCTTAAGCAGAGAGATATAGAGTTTGCTGTTGGGGATCAGGTTTTTTTGAAGGTCTCGCCATGGAAGAAAGTGTTAAGGTTAGGAAGAAAAGGCAAGCTAAGTCCGAGGTTTATTGGGCGTATAAGGTTCGAGGCGAGTGGGACCGTAGCTTACCGACTTGAGTTGCCGTGAGCTAAGTCGATTCACGACATATTTCACGTTTGATGCTTGGAGTTATCGTTCGAGATCCATCGCACGTGATAGCGATGGAAGAGATCGAGGTAAATCCAGATTTGACCATGGAGGAAGAACACATGCGATTCTAGATCGAGATGTGAAGGTTCTGCGAGGGAAGTCTGTGCCTTTGGTAAAGGTACTATGGCGGAATCATGGCGTGGAAGAAGCTACGTGGGAACCCGAGGATATGATGAGACAACAATACCGCAACTCTTTCGACGGTGTAATTTCGAAGTCGAAATTATTTTAAGGGGGTAGAACTGTAATATCCCAGGATAGGGGCTATTTTGTTGTGGCATTGTTTGCATGTTATTGGCCTATTATGTTGTTGTTCTTGATGTTTTGGGGCTTAGTTGTAAGCTTGGTGTAAGCCTGAGTGGTAGGAAAATTTTAGTTTTTAAGCTTTATGTGAGAGGAGCTGAAGGAGCTAGGGGTTATAAATATTTTTAGGTGAATTTTAGCATAAGAAATGAGCTGGTGGAGTGGCAGGATAGGCGCCACTTGAGGCTTGTGTGTGTGACGCCACTTGCAAGGAGGAGGTCCTGTGTTCAAGCTGCAGAATGCCCATATTTTGCTTCCATTTTGCCTGCATAGAGGGGAGAAGTTGTAGGCAGTTCAAACTCTGCCATAGACCAAGTCAAATAATTTGAATGGTGGGTGGAGAGTAAATCAAGGAGGTGGACTAGTTCAAACTAGTTTGAATGGGTGGTTGTGAGTGTTTGGGGAGTAGTGGCCAATTATTGGAGAGCTTTTGGGGTGAGTGGACGGTTTTGGTAAGTGGGGAGTGGGAGTGCCAAAATTTCATTTGGCAATTTTGTGCATTTTCGGTCAAAAACAATTGGTAAGCCAAATTCTCCTTTAGTCAAAAAGCTAGTCGAAATCTCAAGTGTATTTCTTCATTTTTTTCTCCTTAAACCAAAAGTCCAAGCCTCTTCTTGCTGAAAAATTGCTTTGCTTCTCTTGATTTGGTGTGTGGCCGAATGTTCTTTCCCATTTCTTCTTCTATCTTCATTCGTGTAAGCCGAAACTAGTACCCCTTTTCTTCTCATACTTTCTTTCTTCTCTTGGAACCTTGATAGCCAAAACTCCATTCTCCAAAATACCTTCCTCCATTTCTTTTTCTTTCAAACCAAAAGTACCTTTCCTCTTTTTGGTTCTATTTTTTGTTGATTGGCCGAATATCAACCCCTTTTCTCTCCATCTTTCTCTTGTGTTCTCTTCCTTTGGGTGAAGCCGAAACCTCTTCTCCTTTTTGTTAAAGGTGTTAGCCGAATCTTTCCTCTCCTAGTAGCTATCTTGTGGCTTATTTTTGTGTGTGGTGATAATATCGTTTGGTGGTTCAATCGTTTGAAGAAGGTGAGTTTTGGCGAAAGGCCATCTCTTTTCTCCTTGTTTGTTGTCAATTTTGGTTTGGTTAAAGCCGATGTTGGTTTTGGTTGAAAGGAGTTAATCTTTTGTTTTGGTAATCACTTCATTCTAGGGTCTCCGGATTTTGTTGGCAATCAAGTGAAGCAGTCAAGCGAAGCCTTTACCTTTGGTCGATCGTTGGGTAAGTGGTGGTAAGAGGTTGCTTTAATGGTCTTTCTTTTAGAGTTTGTTAAGCCAAAGGCTTGTGAGGCTAATTGTTTGTGTTTTAGGGGGGAGGCCGATTGTCAGAGGAACCATTGTTGGTTCGGGTTTGGTAGGAAACCAAACCATTTGCAAGGTAAAGGTTTAATGTTAACCCTTTGGTTTAATGGTTTTGGCCGAGTGGTCTAGGTGCTAATCTCGTGTTTGGCCAATTATAGGAGCAAGGTAATCGAGGGATTTAAACCGGTTCTTTTGGATTAGGGCTTGCGTATTAACAGGTGTGTAAGCTAACACACTTTTTACTTAGTAATATGTTTAATAAACCTGATTGCCTATTAAAGCTTAACGATATGATAGATTGATATGATACCCTACGGGGTATGTGCACGGATCCGGGTAAGTCCATTCCATTACAAGTTCTATTAATGATATATGCTATTATGATTGTTGATGTATGTGATATGAGATGCAATATTAAAACATGTTAGCATGATTGTATGACTTCACACGATTTGCATTAGTATGAGATGTTAATGGGTGATATGAGAGGAGGGGAATATGATATCCGTGTCTTTGGGACACGGAGGTTTAGCACCTCCGGTGGTTTGGTACCATAGATTGATTATTGTGACTTTGGGTCACGGAGGTTTGGCACCTCGCGTCTCGTCCGGTGGCTTAGCACCACAATGGGTTGGCCCCATGGTTGATTTTACGGGATTGGCGCTAGTGATTTGGTATCACACGATGGGTTGGCCCCATCATTCGATTCGTGACTACGGTCACCTAGTGATTTGGTATCACACTTGTGTCTTTGGGACACGGAGGTTTGGCACCTCATAGCGACTCGCCCCCGTGGTTTAACACCACCGTGGGTTGGCCCCACTTTTGAGATACGGGATTATCGCCGGTGATTTGGTATCACGTGGGTTGGCCCCAGATGGATTATTGGTGACTTTGGGTCACCGGTGGTTTGGCACCACATTGATGGATATCTTGACTTTGGGTCACGGTGGTTTGGCACCACCGGTGGTTTGGTACCACAGGGGTAGAAAAGGTGTTACGGATGGTTAGGATCGGATGCATTAATTGTATTGCTTCGTTATGATGTGTGTTAGTATGTTGCATATCTGGGAGGGGATTTATGCTCGAGTCTTGCGACTCACCTTCTCCCTTATCATTTCAGGTGACACTTAGATCGCGGACACGGAGCCGAGGTGGACTCGATGTGCCCATGCCATGAATAAAAGTCGGAATTGCACTGATTTTAAACTTGGTACTTTGCTTTATTTATTTTTTTCATTTGGATTTGTTGGGTTTGTAAAAGGCCTTTTTAAAATTATGCTTTGGTTGATTATATGCTTAAATTTGATTTCAAATATGCCTTAACAAATTATTGGGTAATATTCGATAAAACTTGGAACGATAAGGTTTTCAAATCACAAAGCGAGATGTTTTAAACTTTACCATCGGGTATCACGCTGTCACTTAAAATGAATGCAACTCAAATATTTTCCAACTTGAACTAAGTTCAAAATGTGTTCAAACAACTAAAAAGAAATTACTCGGATTTCCAAATGTGAAAAATTTGTTTTACTTAAGTGAATAATTAAGTTTTCAAAATTCCTCGGTTTTCAAGTACACTACCGCTTTTTAAACAATCATACCCAAGTTTTCTACAAGAATAAAACATACAAAAGAGTTTTCATCAGACTTTTAACCGGAAACCTAAACCTTTCAAATATATTTTCCCTGTAACATACCAGATTCGGTTGTGGTGTATTGACCGGGTTTGGGGTGTTACAAAACATGCTATTTCATGTACAAATCATGCCATTTAAAATCCATCCATTTCACTACTCAAATCATAACCCAAAACATACTAAAACAATATGTCATCAATGAACACAACTACAGATTGATCTAAATACGGCCTGAAAATCCGGTTCATCAAGTCCATAAAAATAGTAGGTGCATTCGTTAATCTGAAAGGCATAACAAGAAATTCGTAGTGTCCTTACCTTGTTCTAAATGCAGTCTTTGGCACATCTAAATCTTTAACTCGCATCTGGTAATAACCCGATCTCAAATCGATTTTCGAAAATACTGTTGCCCTTTTTAATTGATCAAATAGATCATCAATCCGCGGTCGAGGGTATTTATTCTTTATAGTCACTTTATTTAGCTGTCTATAATCAATACACATTCTCATCGTGCCATCTTTCTTTTTCATAAACAACACTAATGCACCCTAAGGAGAGAAACTCAGTCTAGCAAAACCTCTATCTGTCATCTCTTGCAATTGAGCTTTCAATTCTTTTAACTCTGTCGGTGCCATTCTTTATGGAGCTATCGATATCGGCGTTGTACCCTATACTAATTCAATACCAAACTCAACTTCTCTGATAGGTGGTAAACCTGGTAACTCTTCGGGAAATACATCTGGATATTCACACACAAATGGTACTGATTCAATCTTTGCTTCGATCACTTTTGTATCAAGTATATAAGCAAGTTAAGCTTCACACCTATTTCTCACATGTCTCTGAGCTAACATAGACGAGATTACAATTGGCAAACTATTTAGATCATCAGATTCAATTCTAATAGTCTTATTATTTCGACACTTTAGTTCAATTGTCTTTTGTCTACAATTCACTACAGCACCATGCATCGTTAACTAATCCATACCCAAAATCACATCAAATTCATCGAATGGCAACAACATCAGATTAGTCGGAAAATAGAAATCCCAATGCATTAATGGACAATTCTTGCAGACTTTGTCAACCAAAACACATTTTCCTAAGGGGTTCGATACTCTAATCACAAATTCAATAGACTCTACAGGCAAAGTCTTACTAGATACTAAATTCATGCATATATAAGAATGAGTTGATCTTGGATCTACCAATGCAATCACATTAGAATCATAGAGAGTGAAAGTACCAGTAAGCACGTCTAGCGAGGATGCCTCCTCCCGTGTACAGATAGCATAAGCTCGGGCAGGTGCTCATGCCTCAGACCTCAAAGTAGAGTCTTTTGTCGCTCTCTGACTTCCACTTACATTACTAGCATATCTAGGTGGTCTTCCTCTAACTGCAGTATTACTCGGCCTCATACTCTGAGCTTTATCTTTTTTAGCTAACTCTGGGCAATCTCTGATAAAATGATCTAATGATTCATATTTAAAACAAGACCGATCATTCAATCTACAATCACCGAAATGCCGTTTTCCACACTATCTACATTCGGGTTGATTTGGTTTCGCACTCTCAACACTAGCTATCATGATAGCCGGAGCTTTAAAGCTCGAATGTTGCCTTTCACGATCTCTGTTTGAATATCCCACTGATGCATTAGAATGATTAAATGAGTCTCAAAATTTCTTAGATGAAGATTGATACGGCTTACTCATTGATCTTTTTCTCGAGTCTTTAGCTTATGTATTTGCCTTTGTCTTTTATTTACTAAGATCCTCGGCTTTACAAACCCTCTCAACTAGAACGAAAAATTCTTTCAACTCTAGAATTCGACTAGTAATTTTATATCTTCATTCGGTCCATCTACAAATCGTTTGCACATGATTTTTCAGTGGAAACATATTCCCGGGCATACTTGCTTAACTTTACGAATTCTCTTTCATACTCAGTGACATCATCCTACCTTGTTTTAACTCAAGAAACTCTTTATGCTTCTGACTAAGGAATTTTTGACTGATGTACTTCTTTCAAAATTCTGATTGGAAAAACTCCCAAGTCACTCGTTCTTTAGGAACCATAGATATCAACGTTTTCCACCAATGGTACGCATTATCTCTCAGCAAAGATACAACACATTTGATACATTCATCAGAAGTACAATATAACTCATCAAATACTCTGATTGTATTTTCAAGCTAGAACTCAGTTCTATCTGCATCATCATCAACAGTAGCCTGAAGTTCTTCAGCCCCATGTTTTTGAATCTTATCTATTGGCGGCTTGTTCATTCATATTAAATTTATAACTTGAGGAAAAATAGGGATTTGTTGAGGAACAGGTGGGGGTGGAGGTTGTTGGCAGCCGAATTCATTCGAACGAACTCCGTGAACCACTCACTCATCATCTGGAAAAAGGCTTGTTTAGCCTCACCTCTGTTTCTACTCGACACGGGTCTAGATTCAGTAGGCACTGTCCCTTGAGCGGGAGCAGGCGCATTACTCTCTACATCATCTGCTATAGCTTGTTTGGGATCCATTGCTATACGAAAACACAATTTAAGCTGTCAGGAATCATACACTATCACAGAGTATATATGGCATGTATAGCTAGACTCTCACACACGCTACGTTAGTCCTAGAATCAACTAAACCATAGCTCTGATACTAATAAATGTAACACCCTAACCCGTAATCATTATTGAAATAGGGTTACAAGGTATTACCGATCAATACATAACACATAGCTTACATTTATCAACCTCAAGTAATCATTCTCATACATCATTCAATACAATCACATTGTCCCATATGAGGGCCTACGAAGCCTTAAACATGCTTTAAAAGTGCTTCGGGACTAAACCGATAACATAAAAAATTTTTAAAAAACTTAGAATTTTTCAATCATATAAGGGTCACACGCCCGTGTGAACAGGTCGTGTGCCTCACACGGCTAGTAGGCATGCCCGTGTCTTAGGCCGTGTGAAAATAGGGCATACATACTGACTTGCATCACACGGCCGAGGACACATCCATGTTCCAAGCCGTGTGAAATCTGGAGAGTATACTGACTTGGGTTACACGGCCAACAACACACCCGTGTGTCTAGTCCGTGTGCCTTACGAAATGGCCACACATGCTCATGTGCTAGGCCGTGTTCCATTTAGGGGGTATACTGACTTATACCACACGGCCAGTCACACTACCGTGTGTGAGACCGTGTGGAGTATACTGACTTCACTTCAATTTCAACACCAGGGGACACGTGGCCGTGTAGCATGACCGTGTGTCGCACACGACTGAGACACATGCCCATGTCTTTGCCTGTGTGGACAAAAATAGGCCATTTGCAAAGCCAAATTGCCATCCTTTTTATACATACCTACACAAGCTCAAATGGCATCATTTTAAGACACAAATATGCAGCCAAAAGTTATCAACCAATACAAAAACATACCTAATCCATTTCAACCATTTCAATACATTTATAGGCAATCAAAACATGCTATTTCATATACAAATCATGCTATTTAAAATCTATCCATTTCACTACTCAAATCATAACCCAAAACATACTAAAATAATATGCCATTACCAACAATTTCACCTATCGTCTATATGCATTTTTCTCATCATCTTATCATCTATTTTAAACCTCAAATCATACCAATTAACCATCACAACATCCATGACAAACATGCCAAAACACAAGGCCATTAATATACATCATATTTCACTTACCAAACTCATAAAATAAGCCAACTCAAATGGCCAAATACACACCAACATTTACTTCATTTATGAGCCAAATCTCATGGCTAAAATCATATCTCAAAACACATCATCATATCACTAGCCTATGCATGCCATATACCATATTTACAAAGCACCAAAAGTACCAACAAGTTGATCGATAGTGTAACGGTGCTCTTGATGATCCCCGAGTCCGAGCTAGCTTCAATTATCTATAAAACAGGGAAAAAAACACACCAAGTAAGCTTTAAAAGCTTAGTAATCCATATACAAATAAAATTACCACATGAATCAACAATGTTTCCATCAATAGGCAAACTATGAGTAAGCATATATAAGCTCACAAACCTTTCCCAATGTATACATATTCAATATCATAAGTGAATTCATCAAATACTTCCCTTTTCAATACTTGTATGAATCTCGTATGTATTTTTGACTTGACTTTGCCCGTTAAACTTTTAGAATTGTTAAGGATACTCGAAAATCACATATAGCTCATACAATGCCATATCCCAAATATGGTCTTACATGTTATCACATATTGATGCCGATAGCCCAGCTATGGTCTTACTCAAAATCAAATAACGATGTCAATGTCCCAGACATAGTCTTACACGTAATCACATAATGATGCCAATGTCCCACACATGGTCTTACACATAATCACATCTCTTTAATCCTAATGTCATGACATTCGTATCCTATACTATTTCTAAGGTTCGTACGGGACTTTTGGATATTGTAACCCGGTTGATTCTTGTTCATATTTGATCATTCAACATTCATAGCGGTTCAATGATAATTAAACATATATAATTCAATTTAAAGACATTTATTTGAACTTACGACGTATTGGGTCGACTATTCGATAGCATTGCTTTTTCCTCAATCTAAATCTGATTTCTTTTGTTCTTGATCTATATACATTCAAAATTAACTCATTTATTCATCAAATCATTCAATTCAATCCACAAACATTATTTGGGCATTTTTACACTTTAACCCCTAAATTTCTACATTTTTTTATAATTTAGTCCCTATTTCACAAATACACAAAATTCATGAAATTTCATTAAACCCAAGCCTAGTCGAATTTCATATAGGTCCCTAGCAACCCAACACTTTCATTTATTTCACATTTCAACCACACAATTTGCACATTTCACAAATTAATCCCTATTTGACATTTTTGTCAAAAAATAACTTTACAAAACTATTAAATCTATCAATAATTAATCATTTTCCATTATCAAACATTTAAAAGCTCAAGCACTCATAATGGAACTTCATGAAATCATTAACATATTCAAAAATTAAGGCATGGACTGGCTAGAATATAAAGCAACGGTCTCAAAATTGTAAAAATCATCAAAAATCGAGCAAAGAACATACCTTAATCAAACATTCACATGACCGAACCCTAGCCCTCTTGTTTCTCAAGAAAATTGGTTGAAGATGATGAAATGAAGACCAATTTTGATATTTTTTACTTAATAATAAGCTTATTTACTAATTTCTAATTTTAACCTTTAATTAAAAACATTTAAAGCATCTATTTAATGCCCTTTTATCTCAAAATCCACTATCAATGGTAATAACATCATAAGGACCTTTCATTTAATAAACCATAGCAATTAAACACATTTAACAAGAAAAATCAACTTTTGTATTTTACACGATTTAGTCCTTTTCTCAAATTAGGCAATTAAACGATAAAATTAGCTCACGAAATTTTCACGCATATCAAATAACATGCTATAAACACCAAAAATAATATTAAAATAATTTTTGACACCAGATTTATGGTTTCGAAACTACTGTTCTGACTTAGCTAAAACCTGGCTGTTACACTCCAACATACCATAACTCACAAAAAACACAATTTGACACTTCAAGTAAATGTTTATGTTAGCATATACACTCTTAAGTAAATCAATCACACAACATACCATAATTTCCTAAGGCTCCTACATGTTCAAATTAAGTCACTCGATTATCTTAGACGGGTTAAAATTTCTAGAATTCTATTTTAGCCCCTTTTTTTTAGCACTTTTTAACCATATTCCATGCATTTTTAACACTTGAACTCCGATTAGACATAACATGCATCATCAACAACATTCTAAAGCACCCAAAAACCACAAATCAATGTCCAAAGTCCTTATTAATAGTCCAAAGTCTAGTCCCATATGACAACCCACATTGCCTTTATTGAAAGAGTTCAAAATCATAATAACATACTCAAATGCTATGTCTTGTAAGGATCACCTCTCTTGCCCACTTCACACTCCTCGTAGCACTACTTTTCAGTAAGGTAAATGAAAAACGAGTGTGAGCTTAACCAAGCTTAGTGAATGTTCAAAAGCACTACAATGCAAACATGAAGTCAAAGGTTAAGCAAAAGCATGCTAAAAGCAATCTCACAAACATTTTCTCACAATGTCAAAACATCATTCCCATGATCCATTTTGCTTACATAAGAAGGTTAAACATTTTTGCATTATACTTACATAAGACACCAAAGAAAACATCATGATTTTGCCCTTACACAAGACACTTAAGGCATAATTCAAACATTTCAATTTTGATATATTGGGTCATTTCCACTATGAAACATATGTACATAAACACATTTCATCTAATTGGAAAAACAGATCTCAAACACACCAATGTGTCAAAGAGTCTATCATGTCCCAAATAAAGTGAAGTGTTAAGCTAACACTCTTCAACAAACCAACCATGTCCCAATGAATGGAGCTTAGTTCTATAACACCCCTTACCTGTATTCAACGCCGAAATAGTGTACGAGGCATTACCGGAACACATACACTTGTAAACATATTAAACCGAGTCATAAAATTTCATCCAAATTGAAAATTTTCAAATTTTTATTTTTAAGTCCCAAAATAGGGCCTACGAGGCCCAATACATACTTTGGAAGTGGTCCGGGACTAAACTGAGAACTTTGGAAAACATTAGAAAATTTCTTGAAAAATAGGGGCACACGCCCGTGTCCAAGACCATGTCCTTCACACAGCCGAGATACACACCGTGTGGAGTTTCAAATTTTGAAAATCAAGTGCAGACTTCACACACCCTAGGCATATGGCCGTGTGGCCATAAGTAAGGCTATTTACCAAGCCCTTTGCCACCCCAAAACACTTATACATTTATACAAATTTATCATCACACAATATGGTATTATTAAGCATTCAAACATCCACACTAAGACATCCACATACCATTTACAAACCACATTCATCATGCATCATCTTACACACACACTTCACCATTCACATGCAAGCATACACATCCTTGAAATGCATCATCATAGACTTATAACATAACAAATATTGGTCACATTAAATGGCCTTATACAACAATAACCATCAAATAGCATAGGCAAACATTCTAGGCCAACTCATAATAACATATACACATATTCAAGTCCCTATATACGCCATAGACTTAAAAATACTTAAAGATCGTTGATACAATACCAACCAATAACTTGTTAGTGTGATAGAATCTCCGACAACCTCCAACTCAAGCTAGCATCTGTGACATTATAGGAAAAAGGAAAGGAAGAAGGGTAAGCATTATAGCTTAGTAAGTAGGTATGTAAATAATAAGTTATTTATTAACATGTTTTCACCAATTCTCACAATATGTTCTCAAGGTAATACAATCATAGCAGCACAAAATTTCACTATTTACTTATGTTCATCTCAAGTTGTCTACTCAAGTCATAGTCACTAAATTATTTATATCTCAAGCTACAGAACTCCAAATTAAGATCCATTAATTTTTCCTGAAACTAAACTCACATATCTTCTTATCATAAAATTTTCATAATTTTTGGTTTAGTCAATAAGTACAATTTATTCTTTAAAGTCTCCCCTGTTCTACTGTCTAACAGTTTTGACCATTCTTAACTAAAAATTAATTATCTCTTCATAAGGTATTAGGATGATGTTCCCATTTGTTTCTATTGAAGGTAGACTCATTATGAAATTTAAGAATATAAATTATAAACCATAATTATTCTTATAAAATTTTTAGTGATTTTCCAAAGTCGAAATAAGGGATTCCAAAATCATTTGCCTCAAAAATTCAAATATCTCATAATATGAAATTATTTCGCTTACATCGTTTCTTTTATATGAAAATAGACTCAATAAGCTTTAATTTCATATCTTATTCAACTTATAATTTAGTTTTCACCATTTTTGGTAATTTTTCAAAGACACATAACTGCTGCT
The DNA here is from genome assembly GCA_025506655.1 of Gossypium rotundifolium. Lineage (NCBI taxonomy): Eukaryota > Viridiplantae > Streptophyta > Magnoliopsida > Malvales > Malvaceae > Gossypium > Gossypium rotundifolium. The sequence goes on from CP106734.1 coordinate 52,285,624, forward strand.
GTCCCAAAACTGTTTTATTGAAAATTTTACGCTTTCATAATTTCTTTGTATTAATTATCATTTACACACATATAACACTAAAGTATATCCATAGTTAGCCATGCCAATAGCTAGACATCATCAAATATTTACAAGTCCTCATTTTACACTTACTCCATATCAACCTTACCAAAGTTCGATCACATATCGAGCACATTGCTCATGAATATATATACACATGTACCTTCACTTGTTCATCACATAATCACATTCAATTACACTTAGTCATTTTCCCATTGAACACATCAAAATATTATTGGATACATCAGAAGTTAGCACATAAGTACCACACTTGTAGCCAAAGATACTTCATATCACACTTTTCAAATAGGCTCGCTATCGAGCTAATCACATTCACGGGTCTGCTCACACAAGCTATCGATCATACGTAACTACTCAGTGCTGCTCATACAAGTTGTCAAGTATCCGCAACACATGCCAGATTACCCAGCCACTAGTAGAACTTATAAGAGCAGCACCCGTTTCACATAGTCACAATCTCGGGTCTGCTCACACAAGTTCTCGGTCATGACGAAACTACACAGTGCTGCTTACACAAGCTATCGAGTATCCATAACACATGCCGGATAACTTAGCCACCGGTAGAACGTACACGGACTAGCACCTGGATCACTTATTTCACTTAGATTTCACATAGGTTTCTAGTGAACATGTCACTCATATCCATTTTTATTCCTAAGGTTCAACCGAGAAATTTCTCACTTGTCGATATTTTGTCAATTACATCAAATATTCAGCCACAATTCATACCATTTATCAAAATATGAAAACGTAAGTAAAAATGATGCATTATTTACATACAAACTTACTCAGTAGCACTGTAACACCCCAAACCCGGCCCATGCGTTACGACCGGATCTGACATGTCACATGAGGAAAACGTATAAAGTCCTTGTGATTTGTACTAAAATAAGTGTTATTTGGTTATGGTTAAGAAAAAAGTTTGGATGTAAATATTTGATAAAATACAACTATTTTTGATAGGTTGATTGATGAATCAAAAATCGAGGTAGTGAACTTTAAAACCATTACTTTTGAAAATGTCGTTGATAATTTGAAAGAAAATCCTAGTTAAATTATTTATAAAAGTTTGTTATAAAATCCATTTATTAATCAATTTTGGAAAATCGTTGGTTATGCTTTTAGAAAATCCCCATTTTAAAAAAAAATCAAGAACAATAATAAATACGTCAAACATAAAGCAAAAATAAAATATTCCAGAGGCCTTATTACAACTTAAAAACCCAAAATAGTAAAAGCAAAAAAGTAAACGTAAATAGAAATTTAAAGTTCGAAAACACCATTTCTGAAGTATGGCCTCCTCCAAGTCATCCATGGCCCAAGTCCACATCACTGAGCATTACCTGCAAGGGTTAAGGAAAAGGAGTGAGTTACTAGAACTCAGTGCATAATTCCTTTACCGTCATCCACTGGGTCTGAACTCGTAAAGTAATATCTTGGGTCTGAGCTCATATAGCATAATCTTGGACCAAAGCCCATTTATAATACGATATTTAAATAAAGTATACGTATGCAACCCAACCCATCCATCCATCACACCCCCGACTAGCCAATCACACCTATGGGGATCAAGTCAACCCACCCCTCCACTCACACCAATTCGCAGGCAAGTTGTCATTTATAATATTTGTGGCTGAGCCACCAGAAACGCTGCAGTCAAACTACTTTTTATAATATTTGTGGCTGAGCCACTAGAGTCATAAGAACATTAATGAACAAATTGTGGCAATGCCACCAGGCTACACTTCTCTTCATTCAATTTTTCCCAACCCATGCAATATGTAACATGCAACATACATAATAAAACATAATATCCACATATACGAACAATAATCATTAATCCAAGAATTCATTTCAGTGAATCGGCCCATTATAGCACTTTGTAATTCGGCCCACTAAGGCAATCTAGTAAATCGGCCCATAGGGGCATTTTGGTAATTCGGCCCATAAGGGCATTTTGGTAAATCGGCCTATAGGGAAATTTCGTAAGTCAACACTTTTAAAGGTATTTAAGCAATCGGCCCGTTAAGGCATTTTGACAAAAATGGCCCATTGAGGGTATTTTCGTAATCCGGCCTATAAGGGCATTTTCATAAATTTTACAAATTAACTCCGATTTTGACAAATCTTATTATTTACGATGTTTAGGCAATACACTCGATTCATACCAATTTACCGATATTAAGTTTTTAGGCAACATCGATCGATATTTCTAATATGATACTAAATCACAGATTTACGGGATTTCGGTGTGAGATTACACACCTAATTACTGTAAGGACTAAACCTTCTTGATCTTCGGCACCCTTAGAATCATGTACGACCACAATTCGTCTATTCTCACCGGATGATGGTCCACAACCTAGTGGGAAACCTCGAATCACCGATACCGCTCTACGCTTGAACTTAGGAGTAGAAATCGCAAATCCACTCTTTTGAGTTCTCCAATCGCTTTTCCTTTCAATTCGGTACCACACTATTTTTGTAGGATCAACAAGTGAATAAAAATGATCGATATAATCCCTATAATCATCAATTAGTCACAACCATCATTCCATTTATCAACTAATCAAACAATGAGCGAGATCAAAATAATCCATAAAGAAACTTCTTACCTTACGATGATAAATCTGATTTCCACCGATTTGGCTTACAACTATGGATGAATCGACAAAATAAAAGATTCGGCCAACCCCACAAGAACACTACAAAATAGGAGATGATCATGAAATGAGGGAGTAGAAGAGAGGAATGTTTCGGTTTAGAGAACCATCTAAAGAGAAGGTACATATTCGGCATAAAGAAAAGAAAATGCAAGGATAGAATAGAGCCACTTACCGATTCGATCAAAGAAGAGATGCTCAACTCACAAGATGGACAAGTAAAGATGATAGAAATTCGGCTATTAATGAGAAAAGAATAAAGAAGATTCGGCCAAACAAAATTGTGTCGATTAAAGATAAAAGGAGAATGGTTGAGGAGATGGTGAAGAAGAAAAGAAGTGATGGACAAAAGGGTATAGAGGTTCGGCTATTACCAAAGAAAATGAACCAAATTGGATTGAGTGTTTTGGCAAAACAAAAGAAAAGAGAAAAGAACAAAAGGCTATAGTGATTCGGCCTAAAATAAAGGAAAAGAAGTTGGAAAAAGAAAATGCCAAAATGTTAAGAAGAGACAAAACTTTTCATGCAAAATATTTGCAAAATGCAATAGGAATTTCGGCTCTCCCTATTCCCCTAACCAAAATCGTGTATCACTTTTGCCAAAAGGATGAATGTTGACCAAAATAATCTTTCCAAAACATCCTTCACATAATAGGCCAACATGTTCCCTTCTCTTGCCTTCTTCTTTTGATCATTTCCTTCATTATCCCGTGTTTTCTTCCATACCATATTTTCTCATTCTTCTTTCCATAAATAAAAAGTCTTCCTTACCTTAATTAGGACCATGGCCGACACTTGGAAGAGAAATACAAAAATTAATCAAAATTTTTGCACTAAGTGGGATTCAAACTCCTCTCCAAAATCCCTTCATGTGACGCCACAACCTCCTTGCCATATGCTCACTTATTAGCAAAATACACATTTATTTCCTTAAGCATTGATGTCACTTACCTATCTCTCCTTAAAGTGCTTAAACATAAAAATTTTGTTAAGGCCCAATTCAACCCCGAGCCTTCTTAGGACCCCTAAACATACACAATTAACATTTTTAACTAGCCTATCACATGATATTCTTCAAAACATAAAATTCTGAAATTTCAGGATGTTACAAGCACAATCAGTGAAAAGGACTTATTCATCATATTCTTTGTTTTTCCCCCGTTCTAAGTCTGAATCTCGTTTTCCTTGATCTATAACAACACATTTAACTCATTTATTCATCCTACTACTCAAATTAGCCTAAATTCATATTTTGGTAAAATTACATTTTTGCCCGTAAACTTTATCATATTTACACTTTTGCCCCTAGGCTCGTAAAATGATTTTTATTCAATTTCCTTGTATTTTAAGCCTAGACAAACCATTTTCATAACAATATCAGTCCACAATTTCCATTTATTCACACACTTACACACATTTTACAACTTTTTACAAACTAGTTCTTTTTGACAATTTCGCCTAAAATCACTTAGTAAAAGTCATTTATTATACACCGAGCATTCATATTCTACCATTAAACATCAAAACACAAGAATTTCTCATATGGGTAAATTTTCAAACGTCAACCCTAGCTCAAATAAATGGTAGAAATAGAGAGATCGTGTTACGAGGATTTCAAAAACGTAAAAATCATTAAAAATGGGGCTAGAACGGACTTACAATCGAGCTTGGAAGCTTGAAAAACCCTAGCCATGGTTTCTTCATGCAACATTCGGCCATAGCTTGAAGATGGACTCAATTTTGCTTTAATATTGGCTTTTTTAATTCTTTTAATTACTAAATGACCAAAATGCCCCTAACTTAAAAATATCCTATTTCACTTATCTCATTTCCATTTTTGTCCAAAAATTTAACCAATGGTCTAATTACCATTTAAGGACCTCCAATTTAAAACTTCATGACAATTGGACACTTCTAACATGTGGAACTCAACTTTTGCACTATTTATAATTTAGTCCTTTTGACTAAATTGAGTGCCCAAACATCGAAATTTTCAAACGAAATCTTTCTGTGAAATCGTAGACCATAAAAATATGATAAAAATAAGATTTTTCTCGTCGAATTTGTGGCCCCGAAATCACTATTCTGACTAGGCCCAAAATCGGGCTGTTACAACTCCCCCTTAGGGATTTTCGTCCCTGAAAATCTTACCAGAAGAAATTGCTTTCAACTCATGAATCACTTCCACTAATTTCTCAGAATCACAAATCAAATCAACCTCGTGTTGGAGCATATCGTCAAAGTTTTGAATTACTCTCTCAGACTTACCACCGATTTACAGGTGTATTACTGTGCCAAGATGTAATTGCATATTCATAGTTTCCTGTAGCTCTTTCCATAATTGGGATTTAGCCCTCGGATCTTAATATGAAATAATGGAGACTGATACTTTGCATAATCGAATAATCCTAGAAACATCTTACTCGACTGGTTTGTTAAACAAGAAATCTTTACACGAACGATCAATCACAATCCGATAACATCTGTGACTATATCTGCTTTCCTAGAGATTAATCAATAACTACTCCCGATCTTTCAATAGCTCTAGTCTTTAAGACTAACTTTAGATCTTTCTATGACATTCGACACTTTAATTTTGAAATCAGGGAACATGTGACATTAACCGTATGAAAACATAAACCATCACTTTACATTCTAGTAATAAAACACATTCTAATTCATTCAATAGTACATCACTGAAAAATCATGAATTCATTACTCAATTCAAACTGAACTCAGAACCAGAGCTTCGGTTAATAGTATCTTCAACTGTTTTCAACTTTGCTAACATGCACAGACCATCCGAATTTTTGTAAATGTGATAACCATATCATTCAGAACAACTTTAACTCATAATAACATCATCAGATTAGAACAAATCTAATAGGTGTACCTTAGTATCATACTTTCTAGAATATCAATCCTTCATTCAGATTGTCCATCGATATACTCATGAATGCACAAAATCTATTACCATAACTGAGGATGCTTTAACTACATGTAACTCAAATCACATTTCAACTGACCATTTCACTTTGATAAGAACAACTAAGTCGATTTCAATTATCAAATAATAACATAACAAAATGTTCCTTTCTTCATGTTGTTAGGACAATTCAAAATACAATCTTTCATAGTTCTTTCAACATGCCAGTCACAGATATTTACTAACTATATTAACTCAGACGAAACATAACATCTTGCTTGAACACACTGATAATAATCAAAATTATCTGAGGGAAGAAAATCAGTATACAATTTGAACTTTACCGAGATGATGAAATCTGAAATACAAGACCATACTGAATGCCCGAGAACACCACTCATATGAAATAATAGAGATCCTGATGATTCCTCAAAGAAAACTAGAAGAAAAAGAAACACCGGTCATACATTCCAAAGTCAATTGTAACAGAGATAATACATTTTCCATATAAATGTAAATAAGACAACAGCCGGAAGAAACAGAAGAAGCAGTTTCATATGAATTCACTATCAACTTTTTATCTCAGATGTAACGGAATAGAATACCAATAGAAGATAATGGAATGTCAATCATAGATCAATTAGACCAACGATACTTTCATCAGAAAAAGAGAAATTACAAATGTTTCTGAGAATATATAAACACATAGAATACCCAAAAGAGATAGTCATAAATTGCTCAACTGTAACTATCATACTCAAACACCTTTACATTTCAAACATTATTCTTCTGACTAATTTTGTCATCACTAATCTCATAATACTTTATTCATTAACAAAATCAACTTAGATGAATTCCCGGTAAATATAATGTTTAGAAATCATACCTAAATGAGTCGATTTAACCGAAATTAACTCCTTCTCTAGCTGTGGCTTTGTGCATCATAAATAATCTTTAGAATAATTTGATATCTCTCTCATAACCGTCTTTGCTCGCTAAATCATTCCCATCTCTAATCACATCATTAATTATTCCACCACTGAACTCTTTAGTTTCCCCACTTGTGAGCTTATTCAATATAAATCTAGTGAACTTCGTCATGTGACACTATACCGGTGAGGGGGTGAAGATTGCAAAGCCTTTAAAGTTTTGACTATCATACACACACACATACAATATACCATTTAATACTAACACAATATCATATACTTTGATTACACATCTCTAGGTTTCTACTAATCATGAACACATTTTTAAATATCTTAGTAACACACTCAGCATTATCAAATATAAATATCAACCAATCGTAATAAACTCATATCAAAATAAATTTTTCATATTATTCACTGCAAAAAGTCACTCTGATTTATCAAAATGCAATGATCAATCGGAACGATAAAATTTTATCCATATTCCTCAACTTATGGTTAATCCATTGTATCCATTAACACATACATATCATCGCAAATCATACAGAATCAATTCAAGCAAATCAATATATTCACTAAGTTACACGAACTTACTTAACCCCTCTTAGTATTATCGATGGTAGCTAGGTTGGAAAGCATCCCTGCTTTAACCAAAACAAATCTCATCGGAGTCGGGAGATATCATACTATCACAGTTCACTTATGGCATGTATAGCTAGATTCGTATACTCTACGTTAGTCTGAGAATATACTAAACCATAGCTCTGATACCACTAAATGTAACACTCCTTACCCGTATTTGACCTCAAAATAGTGTACGAGGCATTATCGGAACACATACACTTGTAAACGTATTAAACCGAGTCATAAAATTTCATCCAAATTGAAACTTTCAAATTTTTATCTTTAAGTTCCTAAATAGGGCCTACGAGTCCCAATACATACTTTGGAAGTTGTCCGAGACTAAACTGAGAACTTTAGCAAACATTAAAAATTTATTGAAAAACAGGGCACACGCCCATGTCCAAGGCCATGTCCTTCACACAGCCGAGATACATGTTGGTGTGTTAGGCCGTGTGGCATTCCGAATTTCTGAAAATCAAGAGCAGACTTCACACACCCTGGGCACATGGCTGTGTGGCTGCCCGTGAGGCCACAAGTAAGGCTATTTACCAAGCCCTTTGCCACCCCAAAACACTTATACATTTATACAAATTTATCATCACACAACATGGTATTATTAAGCATTCAAACATCCACACTAAGACATCCACATACCATTTACAAACCACATTCATCATGCATAATCACACACACACACTTAACCATTCACATGCAAGCATACAGATCCTTGAAATGCATCATCATAAACTTATAACATAACAAATATTGGCCACATTAAATGGCCTTATACAACAATAACCATCAAATAGCATAGGCCAATATTCTAGGCCAACTCATAATAACATATACACATAGTCAAGTCCCTATACCTGCCATAGACTTAAAAATACTTGAAGATCGTTGATACAATACCAACCAATAACTTGTTAGTGTGATAGAATCTCCGACGACCTTTAACTTGAGCTAGCATTTGTGACACTATAGGAAAAAGGAAAGGAAGGAGGGTAAGCATTTTAGCTTAGTAAGTAGGTATGTAAACAATAAGTTATTTATTAACATGTTTTCACCAATTCTCACAATATGTTCTCAAGGTAATATAATCATAATTGCACAAAATTTCACTATTTATTTATATCTTGAACTACAGAACTCAAAATTAAGATTTGTTAATTTTCCCTGAAATTAGACTCACATATCTTCTTACCATAAAATTTTCAGAATATTTGGTTTAGCCAATAAGTACAGTTTATTCTTTAAAGTCTCCTCTATTCTGCTGTTTGACAGTTTCAACCCTTCTTCACTAAAAATTAATTATCTCTTCGTACGAGATTCAGATGATGTTCTCATTTGTTTATATTGAAGGTAGACTCATTAATAAATTTAATAATATAAATTATAAACCATAATTATTTTTATGCAATTTTTAGTGATTTTACAAAGTCAAAATAGGGGATTCTGAAATCATTCTGACCCTGTCACACAAAAATTCAAATAACTCATAATATGAAATTCTTTTGCTTGCATAGTTTCTTTTATGAAAAAATAGACTCAATAAGATTTAATTTAATATCTTATTCAACTTCTAATTCAATTACCACCATTTTTTTTGATTTTTCAAAGACACATAACTGCTGTTGTCCCAAAACTGTTTTATTTCAAATTTTACTCTTTCATAATTTCTTTGTATTAATTCTCATTTTCCTACATATATCACTAAAGTATATCCATAGTTAGCCATGCCAATAGCTAGACATCATCAAATATTTACAAGTCTTCATTGTTACACTTACTCCATATCAACCTTACCAAAGTTCGATCACATATCGAGCACATTGCTCATGTATATATATACATATACCTGCACTTGTTCATCACATAATCATATTCAATTACACTTAGTCATTTTCCCGTTGAACACACTGAAATATTCTTGGATACATCGAAGTTTGCACATAACTGCCACACTTGTAGCCAAAGATACTTCATATCACACTTTTCACATAGGCTCACTCTCGAGCTAATCACATTCATGTTTCTGCTCACACAAGCTGTCGGTCATACGTAACTACTCAGTGTTGCTCACACTAGCTGTCAGGTATCCGCAACACGTGCCGAATTACCCAGCCACTGATAGAACTTATAAGAGCAGCACCCGTTTCACATAGTCACAATCTCGGGTCTGCTCACACAAGCTGCCGGTCATGACGAAACTACACGGTGCTGCTTACACAAGCTGTCAAGCATCTGTAACACATGCTAGATAACTCAGCCACCAATAGAACGTACGGACCAGCACACGGATCACTTATTTCACTTAGATTTCACATAGGTTTCTAGTGAACATGTCACTAGTATCCATTCTTATTCCTAAGGTTCAACCGGGAAATTTCTCACTTGTCGATATTTTGTCAATTACATCAAATATTCAACCACAATTCATACCATTTATCAAAATATGAAAACGTAAGTAACAACGATGCATTATTTACAAACAAACTTACCTCGGTAGCACAATTAGTGAAAATGACTTATTCGTCATATTCTTTGTTTTTCCCCCGTTCTAAGTCCGAATCTCGTTTTCCTTTATCTATAACAACACATTTAACTCATTTATTCATCCTGCTACTCAAATTAGCCTAAATTCATATTTTAGAAAATTTACATTTTTACCCCTAAACTTTGTCATATTTACACTTTTTCCCTAGGCTCGTAAAATGATTTTTATTTAATTTCCTTGAATTTTAAGCCTAGAAGCAGTCCAAAATTTCCATTTCATCACACAAGTAGACACATTTTACAACTTTTTACAAACTAGTCCTTTTTGACAATTTTGCTGAAAATCACTTAGTAAAAGTCATTTATTATACACCGAGCATTCATATTCTACCATTAAACATCAAAACACAAGAATTTATCATATGGGTAAATTTTCAAACATCAACCCTAGCTCAAATAAATGGTAGAAATAGAGAGATCGTGTTATGAGGATTTCAAAAACGTAAAAATCATTAAAAATGGGGCTAGAACGGACTTACAATTGAGCTTGGAAGCTTGAAAAACCATAGCCATGGTTTCTTCATACAACATTCAGCCATATCTTGAAGATGGGCACAATTTTGCTTTTATTTTGGCTTTTTTAATTCTTTTAATTACTAAATGACCAAAATGCCCCTAACTTAAAAATATCCTATTTCACTTATCTCATGTCCATTTTTGTCCAAAAATTTAACCAATGGTCTAATTACCATTTAAGGACCTCTAATTTAAAACTTCATAACAATTGGACACTTCTAACGTGTGGAACTCAACTTTTGCACTATTTATAATTTAGTCCTTTTGACTAAATTGAGTGCCCAAACGTCGAAATTTTCGAATGAAATTTTCATGAAATCTTTCCGTGAAATCGTAGACCATAAAAATATAATAAAAATATGATTTTTCTCATTGAATTTGTGGCCTCGAAATCCACTGTTCCGATTAGGCCCAAAATCAGGCTGTTACAAGCTCAACATTCCCTTTTCTCTCCAACATGTCTCGAGCTTAGATGCCCATATACAAAGCATAGGCAAGAACTCAAATCATATGGCATGCCACTATATCCAATGTTTTCAAAGAGATCACAAGGCCAACATATCCCCTTTTACGCATGTTTAGTTATTTTTTATGCACATTTTCTCTGTTTATATTCATTGTAATCACAACACTATCATTTTCACATAGCATGCTTGTCATATTCATATTTGATGCACTTACAAGGATTAACACAGTGCTCAATAAGCCAAAACCATATTAAATCACAAATATGTGCATAAAACCAATAATTTCCATATCATATACTGATACAATCGCACATTACTTGCTGCATTAACATATCATATTACACATCTCACATCACATAGGCACTATTTTGCAAAATGAGGCAAAATGAGTAAGAAGGCTTACACAATGGACTTATGTAGGTGTTTAGGCTAACCTAAAATCCTGATTAACCTAATGAATTGTGCATACAAGTAGTGACTCTAGAACACTTACCAAATCAGCTTTCGCTTGCTCATTGAAACCTTAAACAAGCTTCGCCTTGCCGTTCACCTTACTCGTAGAGGGCTCTGATGAATCTGAAACTTCACATGCACATTACACACAATAAGATATGATTAGTAAAAACCACAAACACATTAGAATCTCAACAAAAACGCATATCCACAGTACCCTCTCATAACCCAAAAATTTAACTAGTTTTGTTGAAATCTTTGATTTATTAACTATTTCTTATTTCCATTACTTCAACCTGATTCTAATCATCTCCTTAATCATTTTAGGATGAATCTAAACTACTTAGAACACTCAATAACTTAGAATTTAGTTTTCCAAAAAATCACCTAAGAATACCTTGGAGGAACAAGAAAAATAATCAAATCCTTGAAATCTCGTAATGACTTATTAAAACAAGTTTAGAAACCTTTTAATCTTACCAAAATAAGATAGAAATCATTTAGAAACCAAATTTTAGCTTGGAAATATGAACTTCTCCATTTTAGAGCTCAATTTCGACATATTTCTTTAAATCTTTAAAAATCTTGTTTTAGAGGATCAAATCTTGATTTGAAAAAGAAAAATCCATAGAAATAGAATCTCACCTTTCTTGGAGACGAAAAACGAGTTAGAACTTGAATTTCTTGAAAATCCTTTAGAAAAGAATGGGGAAATTGATGAAGATTTTGATAGTTTTCTTAAAAATTAAGAGGAAATTGAGTGCTTGAGTAAGAAAGTCAGAGTTGTTAGTTTGTTTTGAGAGAAAAATTTGTAGATTTTGTTTGGCAAAAATTTCAAATAAAGAGGAATAAGGAGGGAAGGGACATGAATAGGGGTTTTAAAGTTACAGGGGAAAACTGATTTTTAAAACAAATATATAATTGCTTTTGGGCAACTGTCAAGTTTGACCTTTTTAAAAATCGATCATCTTTTCTAATTAAAAGCCTTTTTCTCAATTCTTTTTAATATATTATTTATATATGTTTAAAATCATTTTATGGAAAATAATTTTCAGACACTTAATTCCAATTTTTCAAAACTAACTTTAGGCTTTATTTTCACAAATTCTTCCGAGATCCAAATCAAATATCCGGTCCACTAACCCAAATACTAGACCAAATTTTGGGATGTGACAACTCTCCTCCTATAAAAAGAATTTTGTCCTTGAAATTTACCTGAGTTAAATAGATAGGGATACTGATGTCTCATCACGTCGTCGGCTTTCCAAATAGCCTTTTTTGTTTTGTGGTTACTCAACAAAACCTTAACCAACTGAACTCTCTTATTACACAACACTTTCTCCTCTTGAGACAAAATCTCATTGGCTCCTCCTTATACGGAAGATCAGGTCGAATTTCAATCTCATCAACCGACACTATATGCAATGGGTCAGATTGATACTTCTACAATATGGACACATGAAACACATATGAATACACTCAAGTTTTGACGACAACTTGAGTTGATAAGCCACCGGCCTATTTCTCTCAACAACCTCATAAGGTTTAATAAATGTCAAACTCAGCTTACCCTTCCATCCAAATCGTAGAACCTTTTTCCAAGGCAAAAATTTCAAAAACACTATCTTTGACTTGAAACTCGATTTCATGGCGTTTCAAATCTGCATAAGACGAACAACCCATGGTCGCGTTTACTTTTCATCAACCATGTAATGGCAATGAGAGGATATCATTTACCCATATCTCGAGCTATGAATTCCACTATTGTGAATGACGCTACATACTATAGAAGTCGTATACCTAACGCACTAGCTTTCAGTTCCTTATCTTTTTGAACTCAGACTTTTACTTACATCAAAGTATATGAATCACACATACATAGTCTGTCATCCACTCAGGATTAAGGTATGCCACACTTTGAACGTCACAAGTGAATAAATCCATAAACAGATTTAGGGTATATTCTTCTTGGGTCCAGCCCGATGTAATGTCAGTCCAGTCAATCACATTTATGTGCCTATCTTTTAGGAGCCATCCACTCCAATGCTTAACACAAGGCATCTCCCTAATTGAACTTGATAGACGGCATACTGTTCTTTCAATCAATTTGCTCATTTTCAATTAGACTAAGGACATGTTTAGGTTCGTCTACTAATATAAGTTGTGTTTTCGCATTGCAATGCTACCACGTACTATTGCTTAGTATTAGTTAAACATTAGATAACTGGTAGACTAATATTTGCTTCTATTTTACTTTACATGCAAAAAAACATATGTGAGCATTATACAAAAGATATTCATGAATAATTTTATTAACCAATCTGTTCGAAAAAAATTAAAGTGTACATAGACGAAAATACTATACTTAGGGCACGGATCCAATAATTTAGATACTTCTTATTCAATTAAGCCAATTCATAAAAAGAATTTTATCTTTTATAATTTTAAATAAAATTAGAGTTAAATTGATATAAAATATAAATATTGAGGATTAATATTATTATAATACTAATAAAAACTGTTAATTAGTTAACTATTAGGTAAAATGGTTTTTTTTTTGGGATAAGTAAAAAAACATTTACTAACCCAAAAAAAAAAAAAGTGAGCAAGAGTTTGCTACATTTGTTTACTCACAAAATAACTGAATCTCCTAATTCCCCTCTAACCCGCATGGAGTAAAACATCAGAAACATTTAGAGTGATCAAACTTGTTAATGATGAAATTGTAATTTTTTGTGGTTGAGTGATTAAAATAAAAGATTATACATATTTGGTTGATCACTAATGTAGCTTACCCAAAAAGGAGATTACGTGATTTTGGTTTTGCTGGGTGAGATGGATGAATTGGGATGCCTTCTCAAAGCCAATTCAGACCCTTAGCCCATAATTCCATTGGGCTTATTTCCTTTGATTATGGAGGGAGGCATTGCTACAAAGTCTGGATTTTTCTTGTTTCTACTGCTATTATTACAAAATCTGTTAGTTATGGCGTCAAAATTCCTTCCTTCAAGACTTCCTTTGCCGCTCAACTCTCCACGTTTCCACCGTCTTCCTTCAACCAACAAAACAATGATCCCAATCGCCTCTTTCTCTTCTTCTTCCCCTTCAACGTCATCTGTAGACAACTACGTTAGAAAACAAGAAGAAGAAGAAGAAAAGCTGCAAGAAAAGGTAGCTCAAGCCCTCACATACCATCATCAAACGAAGCATGGTTTCGCCAACTATGCCAGAGGACCGCGTGGCCTTGACTGGGCCAATCAACCTAACCCTTTCCGTCGCTACATCTCTGCTCCTCTGCTTCCTCTCCTCCACTTTCCCACTGACAAACCAATAGTTGCGGTGACAGATGATGCTCCTTTGTATTCATCTCTTTTCCATTCTCTTCCTCCTCCTAAACCCATCTCCCATTCCACTATCTCCCAACTCTTTTTCGATTCTTTGGCTCTTTCAGCTTGGAAAACCACCGGGTTTTCCACTTGGTCCCTTCGGGTTAACCCCAGCAGCGGCAATTTGCATCCCACCGAGGTTTACCTTATTGCCCCTCCTATTCAATCAATCTCTGATTCTCCTTTTGTAGCCCATTATGCTCCCAAAGAACACTCTCTCGAGCTTCGTGCCACAATCCCATCTGGGTTTTTCCCCAACTTCTTTCCTGATAATTCATTTCTCATTGGAATTTCTTCTATTTTCTGGCGAGAAGCATGGAAATACGGAGAACGTGCGTTTCGTTACTGCAATCACGATGTGGGTCATGCAATTGGAGCTATTGCAATGGCTGCCGCAACGCTTGGCTGGGACGTCAAGCTTCTAGATGGGTTTGGATACAAGGATTTGGAGAAGCTAATGGGGCTTCAGTTTTTCCCGGACTTTAAAATCCCATCAAGACCAATCAAAGGCAAGTTTCCTGAGATAGAATTTGAGCACCCAGACTGTTTGATTCTTGTTTTTCCTAACGGGAGTAATCCATTCGATTTGAACTATAAGGAATTGAGTTCCGTAGTAAATGCGTTTACGAATTTGGAGTGGAAAGAGAGGCCAAATTCGCTTAGCAAGGAACATATTTGTTGGGACATAATTTATAGGACAGCCGAGGCAGTTAAAAAGCCATTGACGATTCAAAAGGGTGAATTTCTAGTTGATCAATTTAAAAGCAGTGGAATTTGTAGTGAAAACTCTTACAAAGGTTTTACAATTAGGGAAGTTGTTAGGAAAAGGAGGAGTGCAGTTGATATGGATGGAGTAACTGTAATGGATAGGCAAACATTTTATCAGATTTTGTTGCATTGCCTTCCATCAGGGAAGGGGGAGAAGCATAGAAGACAATCAACATTGCCATTTCGGGCTCTCTCTTGGGATGCGGAGGTTCATGCTGCTATATTTGTTCATAGAGTGATAGGTTTGCCCAAGGGATTGTATTTCTTGGTAAGAAATGAGGATCATTTAGAGGAGCTTAAGATGGCTGCCAGGTCTGAGTTTAAGTGGGAGAAACCAGAGGGATGCCCTGATGATCTACCTTTGTACGAACTGGCAAGTAGTGACTGTCGAGAGCTTGCCAAGCGCCTTTCATGCCATCAGGTGTGTGCCATTTCTCTTCTTTTTCATTTTCTTTGTGGTTTATATACACTGCCAAAACAAATTGCTTAGGAAGAGCTTGATTCGGTAAATAGAAACAGGTTTATTAACAATATATCGATATCC
Organism: Gossypium rotundifolium; assembly: GCA_025506655.1. Taxonomy (NCBI): domain Eukaryota; kingdom Viridiplantae; phylum Streptophyta; class Magnoliopsida; order Malvales; family Malvaceae; genus Gossypium; species Gossypium rotundifolium. Next base: position 52,301,537 of record CP106734.1, read on the forward strand.
TTTGTTCATCAATGCATGAAGTTTAAAAACATAAATACTGGTTGTTGGATATGAATAATAGAGGTGGAGGAAGAGCCGTTTGCAAAATGCTTGAGAATATTATTGTTTTGAATGACCTTTCCTGCAGAAGGCTTCTTTGTTGCAGAGTGCAAACCTGCAAAGCATAGTTTCTATATGTAACTGAAACACTGAACTTCTACACACAGGATATTGCTAGCGATGGCTGCTTCAGCCTTGGAATGGTGGCTCATTTTGAACCTACCTTAACTGAGAAGGGTGCCTGGATGTATCCTAGATTGTTTTGGGAAACTGGTGTTTTTGGCCAGGTGCTGTACCTTGAAGCACATGCTGTTGGCATATCTGCAACTGGAATTGGTTGCTTCTTTGATGATCCTGGTATGTCTTTTCATTTTCACCATTATTCTAAACTTGTATTCCAAATCAACAGTGATTATATATGATATCCTAGTCTTCTAATAAAATTCTTCATCAAATATAGGTTAGACATCTCATCTAAATGATACTGCTTCCTTGTCAGTAGTTTCATAAGGTAGTCTCATCTTTGGTGAGGATTTTTAAGTAAGTCTCATTGCAATTTGTACATTGATATAAGATTATTTGCAATGAACTGAGGAAATAATACCCTTAAGGAGCATACCCCTTTTTCAGGAGTAACACAAAAATCCGAAGCCTGCCCTTGCCTCAACTTGCCCTTATAACTACAAAGTTGGACCCATCATTTCCCAAAGATCAAACATTAATGACGTCTTTTTTTTCTTTTTCTTTTTATACTTTGCAGTGCATGAACTTCTTGGGTTTAGAGGATCAAAGTTTCAGAGTCTGTATCATTTCACTGTTGGAGGCCCTGTGTTGGACAAGCGGATTATGAGCCTGCCAGCATATCCAGGGCCTAGCATTGATGCATGATTGCAGGGTCATTTTTATGTTCAAGATTAGATGCTGTTGTTTAGCACAGCGTAATCATCAGTGGAGCCCATACTATGAAAGGCCTATCAAATGGTTTCTATCTTATGGCCTCCAGATTGTTTTCAATTTGGTAGGTTTATATAGAAGTTTGTGGCAATTGTTAACTGTTTTCAATCGGCTGTATACTGTAAAGTTTACATTCTTTACTAATCAGTGTAAATTAAAATTAATGCATATAGGTTTTATGATAAGATAATTTAGTATAGAGCGAATGATCTCATATTTTGATTTTACAACAATATCTTAAACTGTTTTGTTGAGCAGTTGTAGAATTTAATATTCAACATTAGAAGCTTTTTTCGATGGAAACTATGTTCTTCTTTATTTTTATTCAGAGGAATGTAATCAAGATTGTTTAAGCTTTTGTCATAGACTACAGTTTAAGCTTGTGTATCTCTCAAGATCAGGAAGAAGAGCAGCAACGGAGAACTAAGTTGGAGCTGACTGCTGGCCATTAAATATACTAGCTCTCTCCATACCAGTTCTAAACTCTAGTTTTGAAGAAAAAAATTGGTATGCCTAAGTCAATGCTTTCGTTTTTTGGATTCAGTGAAGCTTATAATTGTTAAATACATGTGGAAATTGGATTTCTGTCTATTTGGATAAGTTTAATTGTGCAATTTATTGCCATTTTTGTTTAGAAAACTGAAGAGCAAGGGAAATGATAACTGCTGTAATATCTCTTTAAGCCCGCGGTTATCCACGGTGCCATTCTTTTGTGGGTGTGACTTGCTGCTAGGCATGTGAATATCATTAGCACTGTAGTTGTGGTTATGAAAATGAATGGAACTGTAAAATAACAGTTGCTGCAGCCCATCAGGTTGCTTAACTCCCTTCTTGCCATCTATCTTTGCTAGTATTTTGGGAGTTACGTCTCCCTTATCAATTAGGGCCTTGTTGAGAGTACCTTGGAGTAAACTTAGAAGTTCCAAGGCCCTAGGCAAGCCTATGTATAAAAGTAAGAAAATTTCTCATTCTGTGGTAGTGGAGTTATTAAATTTTGTAAGTATGGTTAAAAGAGTGACACATGTTCTTATGATCTATATTCTCTAGACTAGACAGACAAATGAAAAACAAACTCTCTACAGGTAATGTGTAGAACAACTTGGAATTCTCGCTACACTAAACTTTTGCATAGCATTTTTTTAAAGTAGATAAGACAGTCATATGATATTACAGGTTCTTGCTCCGTGGCTTTCTTATTAGGTATAAAGCCTTACATTCTGATTTTAGTGCATCGGGTTGTTTGTTCAGGCGAACAAAATAAATTACCAATGGAAGTGATGTGGACCTAGGATTCTTGGGTAGGACAATACATTGTTTTAGGACTCTTAGAATAGAAGTTGTATTTCATACGGTTTTATTTAGTTGATATATTTTTTTATTTAATTATTGTAATCTCTATTTAAAGGAATGTATGTTTTAGGTCTGAGTCGTTTGATTTCAGGCTTCCTTCAACGAGTTGGAAGGTTCCGATTTTCCTTCAATGAGCTGAGCTATCAATCCCAAAGCCAACGATCTTCGGCTGTGGCAGAACAGTGTTTGCCAGTGCCGAGCAGAAATACCCAGTAAACTTGGGTATGCAAACAAAGATGCTTGATTGTACATTGCAATATCTTCATAGAAGTATTGTTGTAACCAAAACCAAACTAATTGATGAACTGCATGAAGGAATTGATAAAATAATTTTTGGTGAATAAGTTAGTAACTATATGGTAAAAAGAAAGGTAGACCTTTTAGCTGGCATCAAACCCTCTTAAGATCATCTCGATAATGACAAGCAACTTCACTCTTTTATCTTATCCTATAAACCACTTTTAAACTCATATTCAACAATCCATCATGTAAATTTGTTGAGGTATTTTTGAAATTTGTGAAATTAATGCTTTATGAAAAATGATTAATACCTTCTGTCTCAATTTGTTAGTGCCTTTTTTCGGAGAGGTTGATAAAATTTATTATTTATTTATTTCCTTTAGGCTAAGGTTTTAAAAAAGAGTTACCTAGAATGTGTAACTCAGTCCAAAGTTAACCCCTACACTTGAGTGATCATTTTCGTCCTCATTGAATAAAGAGATTAGGAAGGTTTTTCCTAGAATCTCTCTTTATTTTAATTTAGGATTTGATTACTGCTAGAATTACGTATAAAATTGGTGGCTTTCTGTTTTTGAATTTTTATATATAAACAGTTTTTGTCTATAAAAGTATTCATCTCTCACTTCTGTTTTCTTCTTTGAAGTTCTACATGGTATGAAAAATGATTGTTCTACGAAGAAATGGAAAAACCAACCTTAAAACTCAGCCATCAAAATTCATCAACCAATCCAACACCTATCGACAATATGACTGCAACATGCTGTATTGCTCAAATAGGCTATGAGCCACCCAAACTCTTGGATAGTATACACGGGTGCATCGGATCATATAGCTACTAATGCTTCCATTGTCTTAAGTGAGGGATAGAATCAGTAGTTATCATCCAAAGCCTGATATTGAATGCCAATACTAGGAGGATGATAGGCGGTGCTAACGCTCCTAATAATCCCGGAAAACAAATCCAAATTGCAAGTAGTGTGTCAGTTCACTGTAATGCAAGTTCACCTCAATTTCCAATATTTAAAAACATTATTCCCAACTCTTTCAATCAAACGAGCCTTTCCAATTTTAAGTATTCAATCTGACGGCATAAAACATCTCATCTTTTTGCAATGATTCATAGTGATAATATATATTCTATTAATCATAATTAGAATTAATTTAATACAAAGGTCAACGAACTAAAAATTAGAATATATTTGGTTTTACATTAGAATAAATTTGGATAATATCTATACATGATGAGATATAATTTAAACCCAAAATAATTTAAAAAACAAACTTCAGGTATGATAATTACATATGATAGAACTTAAACTTGAGCCATCAAGGTCTTAGGGTCTCAACTCGACCTGTCCATGGGATGAGCCACCTAGCCCGAATGTTCGCCCAAAAAGTGGGAGAGTTTGGTTAAAAATATTGATCCGAAAAATGACATTGAACAAAAAATTTTACTTGTTAGTTGTTCCTATCTTAGTATTATTTAAGTATATAAATTTTTTTAAAATTTATTTTTAATTTGTTGAGAAATATTTATTTAAACATTTTTAGTATTTTTCATGTATTATATGATCTAGACTCTAGTTTTAGCTTTTTTATATGGGCTGGCTTGGGCAAATTGTTAGACCCATTTTTCAGGTCGGGTTGGGATAGGGCCTAACAAACAGACCTAAAATTTTGGTTAAGTCCAACCCGATTCATGAATATCTCTAATCTTAACTTTCTCAATACAAATAAAACATCGTTGGCAAGGCTTGGGCTTTAAGTTAATGATTTGGATTTATAATTAGTAATTCTTAAATAAATAAAATTGGATTGAATTGACATTGGGCTAAAACAAATTTGTTCAAAGCCCAACCCAAACAAAAAACAAGTCTAAAATCTTATCCGAACTTATTATTTAAACTTTATACTTTTATCCAAACTCTTTTATATTTTGAGTTTACTTTTAAACTAATAAGTCTAATATGCATAAATAATAAATTTATTTAAGCCAAAAATAAGTAACTTGCATTATACTCACTAGATTCAAATCTCATTAATTACTTAAAAATAAAAATTATATAAAATCCAAAAATTTTCAATTATTAAAACCCATTTTCCGCTGTTTAAGTTTCAACATATTCAGTCATATATATACAATAGTGAACTGAACAAGTCGTTGGTTTCCATTTTCTGCTGGTTACATATTCATAATCTGATTGGCTGGTCTAGTCCCCTTTTTCCACCGTTCACAAAAAGAGATGCCAAAAGCTAAAATTATCACTATAGATACATGAGAAGAAAAATATACATGGAAGGGTAATGTTAGCTTTGTACACTAAAAACCCCATCCAACCATAACCACAATACAAGTAAACTCCTCTTCCCATCACATGCTATGCTATTCTAGTAACCCCAACAAATATACATGGACTCAGTGTGTTACGTTGTGGCTATGTACGAAGTGGGTGGTGAAAACAGTTGAAAGAAGATTGGATCAAGCTTCAGGCATTTTGCGGAAACCATTCTCCATTATGACGCAACTGTTCACTTGTCAAGACGTGCTTTCCGTATGACCTGCTGGATTTGCCTCTCGTGTTCTTTAAGTATATCCTCAATGTTTCCTCCAGGAGGCACCATTGGTCCTGAGTATTGGATCTTTGTCTTCCTTGGAGCATAACCCTACCATTGCCCCATAACATTAGTTTAATTACTACATCTTGAGGATGATGTACACTTAAAACAGTTATAGTTCAGTAAGCTTATGAATTCATGCATTGGGTTCCATATCTCATCCACTGTATACAATGATGATGATGGTGGTGGTGGTAAACAATAATATATAGTAACAAAAATTACGCAGAAAGAGTTGGTTATTTACCGATGCAGGATCTTCGTTGGATGCTTTATCACCTTTCTTATGGGAAGTATTAGCTGCCTGAGAAATTTGTGTTCTGAAGCTGTCACGGTTTCTTGTAGAATCTGCATTAGTATCTGATCCTTCTGGTGTAGGCACTTCCTTAAAATCTCTTGAACGTCTTCTAACAGATTCAGGCCCTCTCCCCTTTACAGCCTCTGCTTTTTTCCTGATGTTACACCAGAGAATTCAGGTTTATCAATCCAAAAATGCAAAAGAGAACAATAATAGAAAGATCATACAAAATGAACACTAAATGAAAAAATATAATATGAACACAACATGAATACACGAGAAGTGAGAACTGTAAAAGATTGACAATAAGGACTGAAAAGAGTACCTTCTTGCTTCATCATCTCGACGTTTGATATCTAGTTCTTTGCTGGGAGAATACTTAGGCAAACTTGCTGGATCACAAGGTAAAGGTTCTGTTGTAAAGAACTGAGCTCTAAGTGCAGAAGCAACGGAGCCTCGATTTTCGGGTTCCATTGCTAGGAGTTTATCAACAAGAGACAAGGCAGACTGAGGGAAGTTTTTGAAAGTGGCTGCAATACGACATTTGTAAGGTTTTTTGGGTTTGAAACTTGATGCATGTGGTAGCTCTGTTTTCTGCCAGTACTCCTCTGAGGGTGAACCACACAGCTTAAATATCTTGTGCATTTGCTCTACCTGCAGATATTAGTAACTAAGTACACTACGTATCAGGTTAAGGGGTTTAAATTGTGTTTATAAAGCAGACTTACTCACTTACCTCTGTTCTTCCAGGCATAATAGGCTTCCCAGCAAATAACTCAGCAAGTATGCAACCAGAACTCCACAAATCTATAGCAACTCCATATTCAGTGGCACCAAGCAAAAGCTCAGGTGCCCTGTACCAAAGAGTTACCACACGACTTGTTAGTGGTTGCTTAGGATCAGCCTGGAAAAATGTAGCCAAACCAAAATCTGCTATCTTAAGAACTCCACTATCGTCAATCAGTAGATTGGCTCCCTTGATGTCTCTGTGCAGGACACCCCGGCTATGGCAGTGTTCGAGGCCACGAAATAGTTGTTGCATGTAACATTTAATCTACAACCAAATTTGTAAACATTTGAGGTTAAAGATAAAAGCAATTCAACATCTGAGTTTATTGTACCTCACCTGTGCTTCAGTGAAGTCTATGCCAGGAGTTGCTGCAAGCCCTGCAAGGTCATGCTCCATGTACTCGAAAACAAGATACAAACTCCGCGACATCCGAGAAGTGACTATACCTTCAAGCTTCATAACATTTGGATGGTCAAGTTTCCGCAAAATATTGATTTCCCTAGCCATGAAACGAACACTCTCCGGATCCATATTAATGAACCGAACCTTCTTCATGGCAACTATTTTGCCAGTTTCTAGATCCCGGGCCTTGTATACACTACTGTAAGTTCCTTCACCAATCTGCATATGCAACTTACTATGTCAATATGGACAGCAAAAAACATGGAGAGCCACGCATAATTTGACATTCACATGATAACATAGCATAAAAATATGATATTCACGTATGCAGCTGCAAATGTATATCAAATACCATGAAGCAACAAGTATCCCAGTTTGAAGAGATGGTTTAATATGGACATCCTTAAATGAAAACCCCAATGGCCAATGCTCAAGATGATTCATCCAACAGTAGGTACTAGATATGAACCAAATAGAAGTGGAGAATGCAGAACTTTTTGTATGTAGAAAAACAGGTAAAAGAAGCATTGAGGAAGAGAGTAATTACTTTTTCTAACTTCTCAAAAGAGTCAGCCCGGCGAGGCTGCCATCCTTTAACAGCATCTCCTGCAACTGAAGCTAACCATGATGGCCATCCAGCAGCATCTGGTTGATCACCATCACCGAGCTGCTTTGGAACAAAGGATTGCTTGTCTCCATCATTGCCACCTTCTAAAATGTCTTGTTGTGTGGATGAAGGAGCAACCAATTGCACTGCTGCCTTGTTTTTTCTTTTGTTCAAGTGTTTCTCGTTAGTGTTATCTTTGGCTCCTTTTGAGCAAAGGCAGCCCATAATCTCTCCTCAACAATCCTTTGTTCTTGAATTGATGGCTAAACATGCATACCCTAACTATCTACAAAAGCCAACGTTGTTTTCACCATGCATTAAACAAAAAAGGAAACCCTGAATACATTATGGGATTCCCCCACGTCCACCATTAACTGTTTCAAATTTTTAACCTCACTACACATATGACATTAAATTCCCAACCATTTTCAGTCCTACCAAGCATTCAACGCTTTTTCTTGATAATCAATATATATTTATTTTCAAGTTTTTCTATATGAAATATTTAAAATTATGTAATTATCAGCAGTGACACAATGAAAACATGAGGAACCGTAAAATGATCATGATGAGTAAAACAATATTTTTTTACAAATATCTAAGGTTAAAAGAGAAATGAGGAAATAGTTGATAGATAAAAACTACTAAAAATCTAAAAGCATGAAGGAAAAGAATGAAAACCCAGATAAAAAATCTCACGAATGAAAAAAAAAATATAAAAAATTATTTGTTTCCGGAATAACAAAAATCAATGCTTTTTTTGTTTATCCCGGGACTTAAACCTAGAAATGAAATGACAAGAGGACAATATTGGGAAAAAAAGGAAAAAGTATAAGAAGCAGAAGGGAAAGTGGGAGAGAAACAAAATGTAGACGGTATTTGTGAGATTCGCTCCTACAATTATGTAAAACCAAAGATTTTTTAGATGTGACTGTTCTTTTCATTTAGGTAAATTATATCATCATAATACCAATGATAAGAAATTAATGTATACAATTATAACAAAGTTTTACATGAATATCCTTTTCACCCTTTTTCTCCCATAAATATATGAATACATTTAACAACAACGGTTTTTTTTTTTTGAACAAATTTTACTATTTAAAATAATAAATTTTATATAATATCAAATTTACATACTATAATAGCATATGTGACTTGAAATATCATATACTATATAACAAGTTTAATGTGTACGTTATATTACCGTATATGTAACTTTACCTTTACGCGATGTTTCTATGAATTACTTATTAGTTGATATGGCATATTTCTCATTTATAGAATTTTTGCGTACTATACTTTTGATTTTCTAGTCTTATGCCACTCAGATTCAAATAGAAATGTTGGTTATAAATATGTATACAATAGTATATATTTATTTTTAAAATATATTTTAATATATTTGAAATATTATATTTTATATCTCAAATATGTGCATTAAATTGGATATCATCAAATACGAATACCTAAAAATCAGTTTAAGGTAACATAATTCTTCTAAGCTCATGGTGCAAGAAGAACTTCCTACTGGTCTCGCAATTGCAGTAGTTGCATCCTTTTAAACATAGTTTATTGTCTTTTAATTTGTGTTATTAATTTGATAATTAATTTTGGATTTCAATCATTTGCATACGTCTGTATTATGCTAAGGATAAGTTTTTCTGCTCATCAAACTGCGCATTAAAGAGAACTTATAGAAGAAAGAGTTTTTTTTTAATAAATAAAAACTAGAGAATATTTGATCAACAAACATTGTTTTGTGCACTATTAATAAGTAATAACATGACATCATTATTGAATAAGATAAAAATAATGAAAAATTCTTTTTTTCTTATAAATATTAATAACTTTATTTAAATAAAATTAATATTCAAAATAATTATTATATTAATTTTTCAACCATTTTCAATCCCACCAAGCATTCATCATTGTTTCCATATAATCAATATATTACTTTGTAGTTTTTCTATATGAAAATCGAGAAATTATATGATTATCAACAGTGAAGCAATCAAAACTTGAGGAATTGTAAGTGATCATGATGAATAAAACAATATTTTGTTAGAAATATCTAAGGTTGTAAGAGAAATGAGAAAATGGATGATAGCGAGAAACTAGTAAACATGTAAAAACATGAGGGAAATAGAATTATAGATATTCAGTTTTGGTGGCTAACCTTTTATCTCTTTTTGAGATAAATAAGATTATATTTTAGTAAATTGTATTAACAAGCATCAAATAAGTAGCATTGTTATTTCACTTGATATCTCTTTTAGAAAATAATTATTGTTTAGAATAGTTGTTTAAAACAATTGTGCTTTATGTCGGAATAGTTATATTCGAACAAGATTTCGATTTAGAACAACAGTCATCCAATATAGTTATTATTTAAGAACAACTTTCATTGAGAAAAACTAAAATTTGAAACAACTCTTGTTTAAAATAACTATATTCCAAAAATAGCTATGCTCAAAACAACCACTATTTAGAAGAATTTTATTTAGAATAATTTTGTTTTTAAGAACAAGAGGACAATATTGAAAAAATGGAAATAAAAAGAAATGGAAGAAGGGGAGGAAAAGTGAGCGAGAAATTAAATGTATTGACAAGAAATTAAAGTATGAGATTGAAACAAATTTTACATGAATATCTTTCCACCTATTTTCTCCATATGGATACATCTAGCAATAAAGTTTTTATTAGTCCTTTTGATTTATTTTATTTAACAAATTTTATTATTTTAAATAATAACTTTTCGTTATCGTATAAAAAATTGAATACATAACCAAAAATTATCATCAAATAGATGATAAGTTTTTTTATATAAAATAATATAAAATTAGTTGAAAAATTATATAGAAACCAAGATAAAAGTATGTCGTCCTTGCTCAAGTCAATTTTGTATCAATTACAAAACTAGTTTATTGGGGATGGGATTGCAGTTGATGAAAAAATCAAGCTTAAACATAGGATTACATGAAATTCAAGATTTAATAAATGTATATGATAATACTGTTTAAACTATATATTAAGTTTTACTTTTTTCTAGATAGTAAATATTCTACTATGATTTGTAGGCCACTCTTCACTTATTCTCAAGTTGAGCGATGATTATAAGGTATTTATAGGTTAGGTTTGGTTTAGTTAAGATTTATAGATAGTGTTAATATTGTAGGTAATTATCTAAACTTGGTTCGACTTGAAATATGAGTTTCAAATTTTGCTTAGGTATGTTCAAATATATAAATTGCTAATCCAATCTCGTTAGGTATGTCCATATAATTTTAATTTTTAAAAATTAATTATTTTATTTAATATAATATCATTATTTATTTTAATTACTTTTCTAAACATAAATAAATTAATATATTTTATATTATATAAATTACATAATATATCAACGAAAAGAAAAAAACATATTATAAACTTGAAAACAAGTTGGACCGATTCAGCCTTAAATATTGAAGTTCGAGTTCCACTTATATATTAAACAATTTTTTGTTCAAACCCATTTTTCAAGTATAATATTTTGTCTAAACCTTCTTAAATTTGAGCAAACTTGGGCAAACAACTTAACTAGGTGTAGTAGTGATGGTGACTTAGTAGGGTGGACTTTTTTAGGGTCTATCTTATTTTATTTCTAGTCTTCTTTGGCATGCATTTCAACTCTAGCTTGTCTGGTTCTTGCTTGAACTTGTGTCTTGTATGAGACTTGAGCTTCTCTTTTCATAAATGAAGTTTCTCATTTAATAAAAAGAACATCTATGATGATATAAGCTAACTATTCCTTCAATCGAAACATTTACAAAATCACTTTCATATTAAATATCATGCTTTACAACATTTCTTAAATGATAAATTACTAATCTCTATGAATAGTTGGAGCCTAGCTAATTATATACATAGCTCAACAACATGCAATCAATCAAAACTATACATATTTTCTTTGCCCTATGAAAGCAACCTAAATATTTGTTACATGTACAACTGAGGAAGTGTTTCTTTTGTTCAAGTGTTTTTTATTAATGTTGCTATCTTTGGCTTTTTTTTAGCAAAGGCAGCTCATAATCTCTCCTCAACAATCCTTTGTTCTTGAATTGATGGTTATACATGCATGCCCTAACTATCAACAAAAGCAAACATTGTTTTCACCATGCATTAAACAAAAAGGAAACTCTGAATAAATTATGGATTCCCCACGTCCACCATTAATTGTTTCAAATTTCCAACCTCACGACATACATGATACTAAATTCTCAACCATTTCCAGTCCCACCAAGCACTCAACACTGTTTTCTGATAATCAATATATATATATTTACATCCCAATTTTTCTATATGAAAGATCCAAAATTACATGATTATCAACAGTGAAGCAATCAAAACATGAAGAACTGAACATGAATAACTGTAAAATTATCATGATGAGTAAAACAATATTTTCTTACAAATATTGAAGGTTAGAAGAGAAATGAGAAAATGGTTGATAGCGAAAAACTACTAAAATCTAAAAGCATGAAGGAAAAGAATGATCTCACAAATGAGCAAAAATATAAAAAGTTTTTTGTCTGGAATAAAAATTATCAATGCTTTTTCTACAAAAAAAAAAATCAATGCTTTTTTGTTTACCTCAGGACATAAACCTAGAAATGAAAGGCCAAGAAGACAATATTGTGAAAAAAGAAAGACAAAAGAAAACGTATAAGAAGCAGAAGGAAAATGGGCGAGAAACGAAATGTAGGCGGTATTGTGAGAAGGTAAGTGGTATAGAGATTCACTCCTAAAATTATGTAAAACCAAAGAATTTTTAGATGTTACTGTTTTTTTTTTATTTCATTTAGGTAAACTATATTATCCTAATACTAGTGATAAGAAATTAATGTATACGATTATAACAAAGTTTTACATGAATATCTTTTCACCCTTTTCTCCCATAAATATATGAATACATTTAGCAACAAAATTTTTTCGTGGAACATATTTTATTATTTAAAATAATAAATGTTATATAATATCAAATTTACATATACCATATAACAAGTTTACTGTGTACATTATACTACATTATATGTAACTTTAGGGTTTTACCCAAGTAGTACAAAAGAAAAGAAAAAAAACGAAAATAGTACAAAAGATAAATTATGTACCAAAATGGTACATGTAAGGTGGTCACGCCTCTGGCAGAGGCAGCACCACCCTACTCTGACACATTATTCTGTTAAAAAAAATACTGTTAAAAAAATAAAATCTGTAAAAAAAATAAAAACCGAAACTTGAGTTGACTGGACAGGGGTGGATGCTGTGCGACAGGCGTGACAGGTGGAGGGTTTGGCAGAGGCGGCACCGGTGAGTTAGGATGCATGCATGCAACATACATTTGTTTGTTTCTCAGCTTGGGGGACCTTAAATGGTCCCCAATTTCATTTTCATGAGCACTGCGTGAGAAGAAAAGGAAAGGAGAAGAAGAAGGAGAAGGAGGACGGTGCTGGAAAAAAATAAAGAGAGAGAAAATAGAGAAGAGAAAGGAGAAAGAAAGAGAAGAAAAAAAAAAGAAAAAAAGAAAGAAAATAGAGAAGAGAAAGGAGAAAGAAATAGAAGAAAAAAGAAGGTATAATTTTTTAAAATAATGTTTTTATTTTTTTTTGTTAGTTTATTTATTAAACAAATTGTTAGTTATGATTAGGGTTTTTTTGTTTTTTGTTCTTATTAAATAAATTGTTATTTTGTTATTATTTTGTTATTTTATTATTATTATTGTATATTAATTATTATTGTTTTTTTGTTAGTTTATATACCATCTCAAAATAATATTGTAATTATATAGAAATTAAATTAAGTAATTTTACTTCCATAATATAAGTCTTTTGGCATGCATTATTTAAGTTTTGAATTTTTAGTAAAAAGTAATTATTGTTAGTTTAATTAGTATTATTGTTAGTAAAAAACTAATATTATTATTGTTAAAAACCTTAATTATTATTGTTAGTTAGTATTATTGTTAGTAAAAATCCTAATTATTATTTTAGTTTGTATTATTGTTGGTAAAAAAACTATTATTATTATTATTATTATTATTATTATTATTATTATTATTATTATTATTGTTAGTAAAAATCCTAATTATTATTTTAGTCGATTATTATTATTAATATTGTTAGTAAAAACTGTAATTATTATTATTATTGTTTGTTATTAATATTGTTAGTAAAAACCCTATTTATTATTTTAGTCAAGATTATTATTAATATTGTTAGTAAAAAGCGTAATCATTATCATTATTATTATTGTTAGTTATTAATAGTGTTAGTAAAAACCCTAATTATTATTTTAGTCAAGATTATTATTAATATTGTTAGTAAGAAACCCTAATTATTATTATTATTATTGTTAGTTATTAATATTGTTAGTAAAAGCCCTAATTATTGTTTTAGTTAGTGTTATTATTAATATTGTTAGTAAAAACCCTAATTATTATTATTATTATTATTAGTTATTAATATTGTTATGTATGTTAGTTATTAATATTGTTATGTTATGTTTTTGTTATATTATTTTTATTATGTGTCGTTTATATTTGTATAAATAATAAAATACTTGTATTTATTATGTGTCGTTTATGTTATGTTTTTGTTATATTATTTTTATTGGCATATTAGTTTTAGTAATTTAATATAAATTTCTTGTTTTTTATGCAGGTAAAAAATTAAATATTTGAGACGGCAATGGCTCCATTGATTAATAAAGATCCTCACATATCTGACGCAGCTGATAATATGGTAATGTATTGTTATTTCTTAATCACGGGTTATATTAAAAAAATAGCTACATAATTTAGGGAAATAAATTATGTTATTATAATTATTTTTTGTGATTTAACACTGTCCGGGCTCGTACCGTGTATTAAGTGGCCTACGATATTCCTCGGATGAACGACTGATGCCCTACTTAGAGCAAGTTGGATTCGGGTCAGCAGCACTGATTCGGATGTTTAATCTGCGGTATGATTTAATATCCGCACTAGTCGAGCATTGGCGCCTGAAGACCCACACTTTTCATTTCCTCTGTAGAGAGTGCACAGTCACTCTAGAGGATGTTGCACTGCAACTTGGGCTCCTAATCGACGGGAGTCCCGTAACGGGCATCAGTGCGATAGCTGACCCATTTGCACTTTGTCAGAGCCTACCAGGAGTCTTGTCCGGCGATGATGAGGAAAAAATTTCGGGCTTGAAATTTACATGGCTGAAAGTGAGGTTTGAACACTTATCAGCTAATGTCACTGAAGTCGAGTTGATGTGTGCTACTCGAGCATACATTATGCACATCATAGGGGGTGTACTGATGCTCGATGCAAACAATAACAGGGTTTATATCATATACTTACCTATATTAGCTGATTTGAATAATGCTCACTCTTATAGTTGGGGCTCCGCAGTTCTGGCGGTGTTGTACCGTGAGCTTTGTTGGACGAAAAAGCCAGCTGACGTAGACATAGGCGGATGCCTTACATTATTGCAGTCATGGGCTCTTTATCGGATGCCATTCTTGGCATCAGTTAGTCACCAACCATACATATATCCACTAGTTAACAGGTGATAAAATATAACTTGTTATTAATTGACAATTTCTTTATAATGATACTATTGTAACGATACTATATTGACTTGAAATTTGTTTTTGTAGATGGAGTATTTATCCAGGTATCAGGAGGTCGTACACTGTCCCGATATATTGGCTTATGATTGAACAACATGCCGGGGAAGGGGTAAGCGATTCTAATATTCGTGACATGTTACTTTGTATATCTTACTCACACCGTGTTAAATTTTAACAATGTTATTAATCGTGCAGTTTATATGGATGCCATAGCGTAGACCAGAAATTGCAGCCATTATACCCTCGTCTACCTACATTCACTCTCATATGTGGTGCACTAACGCACCAATTATCAATTTCAATGTAGTCGAGTGGTACCATGGGGATCGAGTGCTATGACAGTTTGGTTGCTTCCAATATATCTCGGATTCGCCATGCAAGGTGGGAGAGGTTCACTGCATGAACAAGAGAGGGAAACAGGGATTGTATTGAGGGGTTAAGCATCGGAGATTTATTGCAGTGTGGAATAATCTGATGACTCGAATACCTCAGATGGATATGTCTTCCGATTTGCAACCTCCATTAGAGTACATACAATGGTGCTCTAGTATGGGAAAGCCATATATACTTGAAGGGCAGTCAACTGTAGTCCCCCCACACATGCAGTGACCTAGGGCATACGAGCCAGTGGCCGATATGGAGGCCGAGCCAGCGACAGATCTTGATCCCGAGCCGGAGCCCGAGTAATCACATTCACATTCAGATGCACATTCAGATCATCCGGATGTGCCGGGCAATGACTATTTCCCGGGCTCGTCGGGTGGATACCATTACGAGTTTGATATATTTGGATCATACCCACATGCAAAGACAAAGACTCCCACTCGTATCCATTGCGATAGACATCAGTCCTCCCAGGTTGTATCCTTGCATCATGACACTCCTTCCACTCAAGTTCATTGATGCCATTCGAGTCACATGATTTTTTACGCCATGCTTAGCACACCCCACATGAGCCTCAAGAGGATGTTGGTCGTTGCAAGCACCCACAATGTGAACGCCGACATCTGCAGAGGTATACCCTAGGACCACACTATCGAACCATCAATTTTAGGGGTTTCTTGTGGTTTTGATATTACTCTAGTTTGTATTTTTTATATTATAATGTTTGTATTTTTGTATAAATTTAATTCGATTAATTGGAACTTTAAAATTTGTAACAAAATTTGACCATAACATAGAGTAGATTAATTTGGAGATTATAACATTAAAACAAGAATACACATTACAACCTGTAATAACCCAAATTTCAAATGATGTCGAAAATAGTGGTTCGAGACCATAGAATCGGACAAATGAACTCATAGATTATATTATTTAATATTTATGAGCCAAATGTAGCTTTTAAAAGATTTTTGAAATAATAAATTGTGTTTTATAAAGATTTATTTGGTCAAGAAATTGAGAAAAGAAGTATCGAAATCTCGATGTTATAAACGAAAGCTATAAACATTTTATGAATAATTACGAGTGTCAATAATGTAGTATTAAAATTTCGTTAGAAAATTTTGACGTTTGGGTGGATAATTAAATGAAAAGGGACTAAATTACAAAAGTGAGAAAAGTTTTGTTGTCCAGGAGTAAATACTAAAAAATTAAGGGGTTAAAGTGTAAATATGAAAGATTTAAAGGACTAATAGTGAAAATATTTTAAGGGTGGAATGATCAAGAAACTAAGAAAAATTGATGAATTAAGACCAAATATTTTAAGGGTGGAATGATCTAGAAACTAAGGAAAATTGATGAATTAGGACCAAAGTGTAAATATGAAAGAGTTGAAGGACTAATAGTGCAAATATTTTCATGCATTCACATTAGAAGAAAAAAAGGGGGAGAAGAAAGTTTTGCTTTCTTTACAAATTGGTCCTTTCACCAAAAATTCACTATTTTCACCTAGAAATCAAAAGAATTTCCATAGCTACCAAGAGAGAGAAATGTTAAGGACACTATGGAGAGTTAGAATATCAAGTTAGACTCAAGAAATAAAAGCTAGAGGAAAGAGAAAATTAAGTTAAAGATTGAAATCAATCTGGACAAGGTAAGTATATCAAAATTTCAAGATTTTTTAAGTTTAAATTATTGAAAAGCATGGAAATGATGTGGTTTTTATATAAATTAAATACATTACAAAATAAGCTCAATTCCCACTCGATCGTGATGATTTTTCAACATGATAGTTTCACTACGGCATTTACTTCACCTAACCTACATAATCCACAATGCTTACTGATCGATTTCTCCTAATGTCCATTTCATTACGGATTACGGATGATTGTGGACAACCTCTCTGATTCTCGATAGCGCCTGTCTAGGACAAGCTCAAAAGTCGTTGGAGGCACCTTTCACGTAGACAGGTCAGGCAAGACGGGGAACTCATTTTCTCAAAAATCGAACGTGCGCTCGAGTGTGTACACATCATCGACAAATTGTTCAACATTAAGGTTCACTTTAGCACACGCTGCCATGATATGTGCACACGGATAATGAAGTGTTTGGAACCTCCTGCATTCACACCGTCATTAGGAGATCAACTCCATAGACCTAGGTGGTATACCAGTCAACGATCGATGAACTCTGTAACTCAAAAAGTTTCCAGGCGTCGTGAATATATTTCTACAGTCATCGACCTCACAATCTGACGGTTTGCAATCAATGCATCCCTGACATTTTCGACAAACACGTGTCCTGCCTCCATCTGGTTGACTTGTTGTTCACCCATTCTTGGCATCAAGGTTGCCAACCTATAGAATGTAGCCGAGAAGACAGATAAAATCGAAAGATATCGTATTTTTAACAACACAGCGTTGACCCCCTCTACGAAGTTTGTGGTCATTTGACCATAACGAAAGCCCTCATCAAAACTTTGAGACCATTGCCACGGCTCCATTGTACCTAACCACTGTCGAAGAGATGTGTTCGTTTTACCCTCCATGTCACTCTCAAGTCGAGTCATTCTTTGGCAAAAAATATTTGGCTCTAACTCGTACGCTGTATATGTATTAAGAAAAGATAAGTTACAGTAACTGGATAACATAAAACATTAAAACTTATATTGAAAAGATAAGGTTATCCTTTAACCATTTTCACCACTTGTCTTTACCAGTCTGCATTCTTATAATCTCGAAAGAAGTTAGCCGCAATGTGACGGATGTAGTAAACGGATCTCCATGGCACATCGAAACGCCTAATTGCGAAAATTAGTCTTTTTCCTCTATCGAAGATGATGCAACTATTATCATTGCTAATAACATACCTCCGCAGGTTGGCAAGGAAGAATTCCCAGGATTCTAAGTTCTCCTTATCTACGATGGAAAATGCTATTGGGAGCACGTTCCTATTGCCATCTTGAGTAACCGCAAGAAGTAGGATCTATATATATTTTCCATATAGCCAGGTCCCATCCACCTGCACAAATGGCTTGCAGTATGGAAATGCCCGCACACATGGATCAAACATCCGAACATCCGATGAAAATTCTTTTCCCTACTGTAATTGGTCATTTTGGCCGTAATAAGGTTGTGTCTCGTAGCTCAATCACAGGTCCACGTACATACTCAAAGATAGTAGCTATCCATCCTCGTAGCTCGTTATACAATGAATCGTAATCCCCATACAATTGCTCAATTGCCATCTATTTAGCTATCCACGCCATTATATATGATACTCGATACTTGTAACACCCCAAACCCGGTCTATGCGTTGAGACTAGATTTGGTTTGTTACGTGATTCGAACTATTCTTAAATCTTTAATAAGTTGAAAACTACAATATTGTTTACGAGTTTAAAATTTGAAGAGAATTAAATTTTGATCAATATAAAAAAAACATAAGTTGGAAATCATTGTTTTATCAAAACCTTCGGGTAATTTGTTAAAGAGTTAACTATAATAAGATATTTATAAAAGATTTTCATAAACTTTGAAAACTGAATTTTTTTTATTTTAATAAAAACATCATCAAACTTTAACTCATGATTAAAAGTCCAAAGTAAAATTTAAATTACAAACACACATAAAATCCATAAATTATTTATAGAGGCCATTTATTACAACATCCCAAAATAGTAAAATAATTATTAAAAGTTCGAGTTTTAAATAACCCATATATAGCAAGATGGCCTCCACGAAGTCATCCTCACCAAGTCCACATCGGTTTCCATTACCCGAGATGGAAAGAAATTAAAGGGTGAGTTACTTAGAACTCAGTGTAACTCACTTACCACCATTATTGGGCGATTGTCAAGATATTATGTTGGGCTTGAGCCCAATTTAATTCAACAATATATCATGGATTTTAAAAAATATAATGCATGAAAATGTAATTCCCAACCCAAACCTAATATCCATCCGCTAACACCCCTGCACCAACCATCACACTGTGGGGATCAAGTCAACCCACCCCGCCATCACACCAATCGTAGGCATTAAGCCTTTTTATAATTGTGGCATAGCCACCGAACTAGAGGCAATAAGTTTATATTGTGGCAGAGCCACCCAACTAGAGGCAATAAGCCGATATTGTGGCAGAGCCACCGAACTAGAGGCAATAAGCCGATATTGTGGCAACTGGCCATTCTTCTCTTCATATATCCCACCCATGCAATTATACATATACTTTAAAATATAAAATTTATTAACAATACATAACATGGTGGGTTTATCAATAACATTTCATTTGGCCCATAATTATATCAATTTATCCATTTAGCAATTTAGTGGGCTTTGGCCCATTTACCAAACTAGAGCGTTTTGGCTAAATTTTAACGAACTAGAGTGTTTACGGCCCATTTTCACGAACTAGAGTATTTACGGCCCATTTTTACGAACTAGAGTATTTACGGCCCAATTTCACGAACTAGAGTGATTACGGCTCATTTTCACGAACTAGAGTATTTACGGCCCATTTTCACGAACTAGAGTAATTACGGCCCAATTTCACGAACTAGAGTATTTACGGCCCATTTTCACGAAATATCCAATTTTCATAATAACAATTAATAACTCGAGGGCATTTTTGTAATTTTCACGATTTTGTCGCTTTTACGTATTTTCGCCATAATATCAATTTTACGTTTTACCGATCTAATCGCTTTTACAATTTACTTCCATACCGAAATTTGACATCCAACCAAAATAATGAGTGTAAAATTACACACCTCGACACCGTGAGTATTATCCCTTCTCGCCCTAAGACCTAAAATATATTTCGATTCGTTAGACAACTAATTCGCAAAAATAATCTTATTTGTTAATGGATCCAAAATCTTACCCTCTTGATTTTGAATCACTTGATTTTCGGTTTTCCTTCGTTTATCGATTCACTAGCCGAGAATCCACCAACGATAACGGCTCGAGGTTCGCTCTACTTGAATAATGGACTCCTTTCGGAAGATGGCCCACAACCCGGTGGAAAATCCCGGACTGCAGAAACCGCTCTTCGTTTGAATGGGGGATTTACAGATCCGCCCCTCTTAACGTGACTAACCACCGCCCTTTTCTTCCCTATCTTGACAGTCTTCAAGATCCAAAAGAATTTAGTTAGATCTAAAATAATATCAATGTTACTAGAGATTTAAAGAGATTTGATTTCCTTACCAAAATAAAACGTCTCCAACGTTTCTCCCGATCTCTTGAGTTCCGATCTCCGTTATTGCACTAAATAATAACGAAAGAAACGTTATTAATATGAATGCCATATCAATCCAAAAAGACCTTCAATAATCTAATGACATTCGGTCATAATATCACTTATTAAAACGAAAAATGGAAAAGAAAAACCCCTTACCTATGATCCACAATCGAAAAGAAAAGGATGGAAAATGGTGTCTAAATAATGAAGGATTCGGCTAAGTATATTCAAAGAAAAGAAAAATATTTGGTTTATAGGCACAATAGCATTCGGCCAAGAGAGTGAAGATGGAGAGAATTTTCGATTGAAAAAAATAGTATAAGAACGAAAGGATGATGGTGATGATGTTTTGATTTCAAGGAGATTAGAAGAAAAGAAAAGAAAATATGAACTTAGGTCTGGTATATTCGGCCATGGCAAAGAAAAAGAAAGAGATTGATTTTGGTATAGGTGATTTCGGACAAGGAGAATACAAAAGAAAGTTAACAAAATGAATAAAAGTGACCAAATGGTCAAGAGATATTGGCTTAACCAAGTGCAAAAATTCTACCAAAAGGGATATTGAAAGGAGAGGAATAAAATTCTGCACAAAGTGCAAAGGTTAACCAAAGAGAAAAGAATGAGATTTTTGCCAAACTAACAAAATTTTGGCTCTCCTCCCCCTACCAATATTGCCGTCCAGCATATGGTCAAATGGCCATGATTTCTTTCCTAATTTTCCCCTAGATAAGTGCCTTATGTCCCCCTTATCTTTCCTTAAACTTTTGATTCCATACCATATGTTAGTTGTTACCTTAATCCCTTGATACACTAACCAAAAATACATGGTCAACACCTTCCTTATATGTCCCCTTGCCGACACTTCATAGCCATGAGCAGAAAATTAAAACAAAAATTTTATCTAGGTGCTATACAAGGGATTCGAACCTCCTCCCTCTTACTTGGACCCATGCGCCAACTCCACCTTTTGCAAATGTTGTTTTTTTCAAACCAAAATCCCTTTTTTGCTACAATGTTCTCTCTTTTTTTCTCTCCAAAATGAACCCCTTTACAATCGTTTTGTGGCTTTATAGCCAGGCAATGAATACAAATGGCTTCCCTCTTTCTTTGTCTTTGTTGCTTATTTTGTTTTTCTTTGCAGGCTCTGGTGAGGAGTGGTCTGGACGGAGCGTGTCGGAGCAGAAGGCGGTGGGGGTCGAAGTCGAGGTCGAAGGAGCGGCTAGGGTTTTTGTTTCTTTCTTTTTTTTTTTTTTTTTTTTTTTGAGTTTTCGATAGTTAATGTTTTGGGCCGGGCCTATTTTTTTTATTTTTTTCGTTTTGTTTTTGTAATTGGGCTTGTAATAAAATTGTTGATAATTGGGCCCGGGCAATTTGGGCTCTACAAGAATAATTTTGTTTTTAAGAACAAGAGGACAATATTGAAAAAATGGAAATAAAAAGAAATGGAAGAAGGAGGAAAAGTGAGCGAGAAATTAAATGTATTGACAAGAAATTAAAGTATGAGATTGAAACAAATTTTTACATGAATATCTTTCCACCTATTTTCTCCATATGGATACATCTAGCAATAAAGTTTTTATTAGTCCTTTTGATTTATTTTATTTAACAAATTTTATTATTTTAAATAATAACTTTTCGTTATCGTATAAAAAATTGAATACATAACCAAAATTATCATCAAATAGATGATAAGTTTTTTGATATAAAATAATATAAAATTAGTTGAAAAATTATATAGAAACCAAGATAAAAGTATGTCGTCCTTGCTCAAGTCAATTTTGTATCAATTACAAAACTAGTTTATTGGGGATGGGATTGCAGTTGATGAAAAAATCAAGCTTAAACATAGGATTACATGAAATTCAAGATTTAATAAATGTACATGATAATACTGTTTAAACTATATATTAAGTTTTACTTTTTTCTAGATAGTAAATATTCTACTATGATTTGTAGGCCACTCTTCACTTATTCTCAAGTTGAGCGATGATTATAAGGTATTTATAGGTTAGGTTTGGTTTAGTTAAGATTTATAGATAGTGTTAATATTGTAGGTAATTATCTAAACTTGGTTCGACTTGAAATATGAGTTTCAAATTTTGCTTAGGTATGTTCAAATATATAAATTGCTAATCCAATCTCGTTAGGTATGTCCATATAATTTTAATTTTTAAAAATTAATTATTTTATTTAATATAATATCATTATTTATTTTAATTACTTTTCTAAACATAAATAAATTAATATATTTTATATTATATAAATTACATAATATATCAACGAAAAGAAAAAAAAAACATATTATAAACTTGAAAACAAGTTGGACCAGATTCAGGCCTTAAATATTGAAGTTCGAGTTCCACTTATATATTAAACAATTTTTTTGTTCAAACCCATTTTTCAAGTATAATATTTTTGTCTAAACCTTCTTAAATTTGAGCAAACTTGGGCAAACAACTTAACTAGGTGTAGTAGTGATGGTGACTTAGTAGGGTGGACTTTTTTTAGGGTCTATCTTATTTTATTTCTAGTCTTCTTTGGCATGCATTTCAACTCTAGCTTGTCTGGTTCTTGCTTGAACTTGTGTCTTGTATGAGACTTGAGCTTCTCTTTTCATAAATGAAGTTTCTCATTTAATAAAAAAGAACATCTATGATGATATAAGCTAACTATTCCTTCAATCGAAACATTTACAAAATCACTTTCATATTAAATATCATGCTTTACAACATTTCTTAAATGATAAATTACTAATCTCTATGAATAGTTGGAGCCTAGCTAATTATATACATAGCTCAACAACATGCAATCAATCAAAACTATACATATTTTCTTTGCTCTATGAAAGCAACCTAAATATTTGTTACATGTACAACTGAGGAAGTGTTTCTTTTGTTCAAGTGTTTTTTATTAATGTTGCTATCTTTGGCTTTTTTTTAGCAAAGGCAGCCCATAATCTCTCCTCAACAATCCTTTGTTCTTGAATTGATGGTTATACATGCATGCCCTAACTATCAACAAAAGCAAACATTGTTTTCACCATGCATTAAACAAAAAAGGAAACTCTGAATAAATTATGGGATTCCCCCACGTCCACCATTAATTGTTTCAAATTTCCAACCTCACGACATACATGATACTAAATTCTCAACCATTTCCAGTCCCACCAAGCACTCAACACTGTTTTCTGATAATCAATATATATATATATTTACATCCCAATTTTTCTATATGAAAGATCCAAAATTACATGATTATCAACAGTGAAGCAATCAAAACATGAAGAACTAAACATGAATAACTGTAAAATTATCATGATGAGTAAAACAATATTTTCTTACAAATATCGAAGGTTAGAAGAGAAATGAGAAAATGGTTGATAGCGAAAAACTACTAAAAATCTAAAAGCATGAAGGAAAAGAATGATCTCACAAATGAGCAAAAATATAAAAAAGTTTTTTTGTCTGGAATAAAAAATTATCAATGCTTTTTTCTACAAAAAAAAAAAAATCAATGCTTTTTTTGTTTACCTCAGGACATAAACCTAGAAATGAAAGGCCAAGAAGACAATATTGTGAAAAAAAGAAAGACAAAAAGAAAACGTATAAGAAGCAGAAGGAAAAATGGGCGAGAAACGAAATGTAGGCGGTATTGTGAGAAGGTAAGTGGTATAGAGATTCACTCCTAAAATTATGTAAAACCAAAGAATTTTTAGATGTTACTGTTTTTTTTTTTTTTTTCATTTAGGTAAACTATATTATCTTAATACTAGTGATAAGAAATTAATGTATACGATTATAACAAAGTTTTACATGAATATCTTTTTCACCCTTTTTCTCCCATAAATATATGAATACATTTAGCAACAAAATTTTTTTGTGGAACATATTTTATTATTTAAAATAATAAATGTTATATAATATCAAATTTACATATACCATATAACAAGTTTAGTGTGTACATTATACTACATTATATGTAACTTTAGGGTTTTACCCAAGTAGTACAAAAGAAAAGAAAAAACGAAAATAGTACAAAAGATAAATTATATACCAAAATGGTACATGTAAGGTGGTCACGCCTGCAGAGGCAAAGACTACCCTACTCGACACATTATTCTCGTTAAAAAAATACGTTAAAAAATAAAATCAGAAAAAAATAAAACCAAACTTGAGTTGATCGGATGGGGTGGATCTTCATGCGACAAAGCGTGATGTGGAGGGTTTGGCAGAGGCGGCACCGGTGGAGGGTATGCCAGAGGCTGCACCAGTCCGAGAGGATGCATGCATGCAACATACATTTGTTTGTTTCTCAGCTTGGGGGACCTTAAATGGTCCCCAATTTCATTTTCATGAGCACTGCGAGAGAAGAAAAGGAAAGGAGAAGAAGAAGAAGAAGAGAAGAAGAAGGAGAAGGAGAAGGAGGGCGGTCTTTGGAAAAAAAATAGAGAGAGAAAATAGAGAAGAGAAAGGAGAAAGAAAGAGAAGAAAAAAAAAGAAAAAAGAAAGAAAATAGAGAAGAGAAAGGAGAAAGAAATAGAAGAAAAAAGAAGGTATAATTTTTTTAAAATAATGTTTTTATTTTTTTGTTAGTTTATTTATTAAACAAATTGCTAGTTATCATTAGGGTTTTTTTGTTCTTATTAAATAAATTGTTATTTTGTTATTATTTTGTTATTTTATTATTATTATTGTATATTAATTATTATTGTTTTTTGTTAGTTTATATACCATCTCAAAATAATATTGTAATTATATAGAAATTAAATTAAGAAATTTTACTTCCATAATATAAGTCTTTTGGCTTGCATTATTTAAGTTTTGAATTTTTAGTAAAAAGTAATTATTGTTTGTTTAATTAGTATTATTGTTAGTAAAAACTAATATTATTATTGTTAAAAACCTTAATTATTATTGTTAGTTAGTATTATTGTTAGTAAAAATCCTAATTATTATTTTAGTTTGTATTATTGTTGGTAAAAACTATTATTATTATTATTATTATTATTATTATTATTATTATTATTATTATTATTATTATTATTATTGTTAGTAAAAATCCTAATTATTATTTTAGTCAAGATTATTATTAATATTGTTAGTAAAAAACTGTAATTATTATTATTATTGTTTGTTATTAATATTGTTAGTAAAAAACCCTAATTATTATTTTAGTCAAGATTATTATTAATATTGTTAGTAAAAACTGTAATCATTATCATTATTATTATTGTTAGTTATTAATAGTGTTAGTAAAAACCCTAATTATTATTTTAGTCATATTATTAATATTGTTAGTAAGAAACCCTAATTATTATTATTATTATTGTTAGTTATTAATATTGTTAGTAAAAGCCCTAATTATTGTTTTAGTTAGTGTTATTATTAATATTGTTAGTAAAAAGCCCTATTTATTATTATTATTATTATTATTATTATTATTAGTTATTAATATTGTTATGTATGTTAGTTATTAATATTGTTATGTTATGTTTTTGTTATATTATTTTTATTATGTGTCGTTTATATTTGTATAAATAATAAAATACTTGTATTTATTATGTGTCGTTTATGTTATGTTTTTGTTATATTATTTTATTGGCATATTAGTTTTAGTAATTTAATATAAATTTCTTGTTTTTATGCGAGTAAAAATTAAATATTTGAGACGGCAATGGCTCCATTGATTAATAAAGATCCTCACATATCCGATGCAATGATAATATGGTAATGTATTGTTATTTCTTAATCACGGGTTATATTAAAAAATAGCTACATAATTTAGGAAATAAATTATGTTATTATAATTATTTTTGTGATTTAACACCGCCGTGGCTCGTAGTGTATTAAGTGGCCTCACGATATTCCTCGGATGAACGATCGATGCCCTACTTAGAGCAAGTTGGATTGGTCAAGAGTAATCGATTGGACGTTAATCTGCGGTATGATTTAATATCCGCACTAGTCGAGCATTGGCGCCCGAAGACCCACACTTTTCATTTCCCCTGTGGAGAGTGCACAGTCACTCTAGAGGATGTTGCACTGCAACTTGGGCTCCTAATCGACGGGAGTCCCGTGAACGGCATCGCGATAAGTGACCCATTTGCACTTTGTCGAGCCTACCAGAGTCTTGTCCGTGATGATGAGGAAAAATTTCGGGCTTGAAATTTACATGGTGAAAGTGAGGTTTGAACACTTATCGCCTAATGTCATCAAGTCGAGTTGATGTGTGCTACTCGAGCATACATTATGCACATCATAGGGGTGTCTTGATGCCCGATGCAAACAATAACAGGGTTCATATCATATACTTACCTATATTAGCTGATTTGAATAATGCTCACTCTTATAGTTGGGGCTCCGCAGATTAAGCGGTGTTGTACCGTGAGCTTTGTTGGACGAAAAAGCCAGCTGACGTAGACATGGGCGGATGCCTTACATTATTGCAGTCATGGGCTCTTTATCGGATGCCATTCTTGGCATCAGTTAGTCACCAACCATACATATATCCACTAGTTAACGGTGATAAAATATAACTTGTTATTAATTGACGTTTCTTTATAATGATACTATTGTAACGATACTATATTGACTTGAAATTTGTTTTTGTAGATGGAGTATTTATCCGGTATCGGAGGTCGACATCGTCCGATATATCGGCTTATGATTGAACAACATGCCGGAGAAAGGGTTAAGCGATTCCAATATTCGTGATATGTTACTTTGTATATCTTACTCACACCGAGTTAAATTTTAACAATGTTATTAATCGTGCAGTTTATATGGATGCCATATCGTAGACCAGAAATTGCAGCCATTATACCCTCGTCTACCTACATTCACTCTCATATGTGGTGTACTAACGCACCAATTATCAATTTCAATGTAGTCGAGTGGTACCATGGGGATCGAGTGCTGCGACAGTTTGGTTGCATCCAATATATCTCGGATTCGCCATGCGAGGTGGGAGAGGTTCACTGCATGAACAAGAGAGGGAAACAGGGATTGTATTGGGGGGTTAAGCATCGGAGATTTGTTGCAGTGTGGAATAATCTGATGACTCGAATACCTCAGATGGATATGTCTTCCGATTTGCAACCTCCATTAGAGTACATACAATGGTGCTCTAGTATGGGAAAGCCATATATACTTGGAGGGCAGTCAACTGTAGTCCCCCCACACATGCAGTGACCTAGGGCATATGAGCCAGTGGTCGATATGGAGGCCGAGCCAGCAGCAGATCTTGATCCCGAGCCGGAGCCCGAGTAATCACATTCACATTCAGATGCACATTCGTATCATCCAGATGTGCCGGGCAATGACTATTTCCCGGGCTCGTCAGGGGGTGGATACCATTACGAGTTTGATATATTTGGATCATACCCACCGCAGTACAGCACTCCCAGCTCGTATCCATTGCAGTACATCAGTCCTCCTGGGTCGTATCCCTTGCATCATGACACTCCTTCCAGCTCAAGTTCATTGATGCCATTCGAGTCACATGATTTTTCTGCCATGCTTAGCACACCCCCACATGGGCCTGAAGAGGATGTTGGTCGTGCAAGCACCCACAATGTGAACGTCGACATCTGCAGAGGTATACCCCTAGGACCACACTATCGAACCATCAATTTTAGGGGTTTCTTGTGGTTTTGATATTACTCTAGTTTTTATTTTTTAAATTATAATGTTTGTATTTTTTGTATAAATTTAATTCGATTAATTGGAACTTTAAAATTTGTAACAAAATTTGACCATAACACGAGTAGATTAATTTGGAGATTATAACATTAAAACAGTAATACACATTACAACTGTAATAACCCAAATTTCAGCGATGTCGAAAATAGTGGTTCGAGACCACCGAATCTGGACAAATGAACTCATAGATTATATTATTTAATATTTATGAGCCAAATGTAGCTTTTAAAAGATTTTTGAAATAATAAATTGTGTTTTATAAAGATTTATTTGGTCAAGAAATTGAGAAAAAGAAGTATCGAAATCTCGATGTTATAAACCGAGCTATAAACATTTTATGAATAATTACGGAGTGTCAATAATGTAGTATTAAAATTTCGTTAGAAAATTTTGACGCTTGGGTGGATAATTAAATGAAAAGGGACTAAATTGCAAAAGCGAGAAAAGTTTTGTTGCCCAGAGTAAATACTAAAAATTAAGGGTTAAAGTGTAAATATGAAAGATTTGAAGGACTAATAGTGAAAATATTTTAAGGGTGGAATGATCAAGAAACTAAGAAAAATTGATGAATTAAGACCAAATATTTTAAGGGTGGAATGATCTAGAAACTAAGGAAAATTGATGAATTAGGACCAAAGTGTAAATATGAAAGAGTTGAAGGACTAATAGTGCAAATATTTTCATGCATTCACGTTAGAAGAAAAAAGGGGAGAAGAAAGTTTTGCTTTCTTTACAAATTGGTCCTTTCACCAAAATTCACCATTTTCACCTAGAAATCAAAAGAATTTCCATAGCTACCAAGAGAGAGAAATGTTAAGGACACTATGGAGAGTTAGAATATCAAGTTAGACTCAAGAAATAAAAGCTAGAGGAAAGAGAAAATTAAGTTAAAGATTGAAATCAATTGGACAAGGTAAGTATATCAAAATTTCAAGATTTTTTTAAGTTTAAATTATTGAAAAAGCATGGAAATGATGTGGTTTTTTATATAAATTAAATACATTACAACATAAGCTCAATTCCCACTCGATCGTGATGATTTTTCAACATGATAGTTTCACTACGGGCATTTACTTCACCTAACCTACATAATCCACAATGCTTACCGTCTGATTTCTCCCTAATGTCCATTTCATTACGGATTCTGGATGATTGTGGACAACCTCTCGGATTCCTGCATAGCGCTCTGTCTAGGACAAGCTCAAAAGTTGTTGGAGGCACCTTTCACGTAGACAGGTCAGGCAAGACGGGGAACTCATTTTCTCAAAAACCGAACGTGCGCTTGAGTGTGTACACATCATCGACAAATTGTTCAACATCATCGACAAATTGTTCAACATTAAGGTTCACTTTAGCACACGCTGTCATGATATGTGCACACGGATAATGAAGTGTTTGGAACCTCCTGCATGCACACCGTCTGTTCCAGAGATCAACTCCATAGGACCTAGGTGGTATACCAGGTCAACGATCGATGAACTCTGTAACTCAAAAAGTTTCCAGGCGTCGTGAATATATTTCTACAGTCATCGACCTCACAATCTGACGGTTTGCAATCAATGCATCCCTGACATTTTCGACAAACACATGTCCTGCCTCCATCTGGTTGACTTGTTGTTCACCTATTCTTGGCATCAAGGTTGCCAACCTGTAAAATGTAGCCGAGAAGACAGATGAAATCGAAAGATGTCGTATTTTCAACAACACAGCGTTGACCCCCTCTACGAAGTTTGTGGTCATTTGACCATAACGAAAGCCCTCGTCAAAACTTTGAGGCCATTGCCACGGCTCCATTGTACCTAACCACTGTGGAAAAATGTGTTCGTTTTACCCTCCATGTCACTCTCAAGTCGAGTCATTCTTTGGCAAAAAATATTTGGCTCTAACTCAGACGTCAGATATGTATTAAGAAAAGATAAGTTCTGATGAATCGGATAACATAAAACATTAAAACTTATATTGAAAAGATAAGGTTATCCTTTAACCATTTTCACCACTTATCTTTACCAGTCTGCATTCTTATAATCTCGAAAGAAGTTAGCCGCAATGTGACGGAAGTAGTAAACGGATCTCCATGGCACATCGAAACGCCTAATTACGAAAATTAATCTTTTTCCTCTATCGGAGATGATGCAACTATTATCATTGCTAATAACATACCTCCACAGGTTGGCAAGGAAGAATTCCCAGGATTCTAAGTTCTCCTTATCTATGATGGAAAATGCTATTGGGAGCACGTTCCTATTTCCATCTTGAGCAACCACAAGAAGTAGGATCTATGTATATTTTCCATATAGCCAGGTCCCATCCACCTGCACAAATGGCTTGCAGTATGGAAATGCCCGCACACATGGATCAAACATCTAGAACATCTGATGAAAAATTCTTTTCCTCGGCTGTAATTGGTCATTTTGGCCGTAATAAGGTTGTGTCTGTAGCTCAATCACATTCCCTGGTACGTACTCCAGCATAGTAGCTATCCATCCCTGTAGCTCGTTATACAATGAATCGTAATCCCCATACAATTGCTCAATTGCCATCTATTTAGCTATCCACGCCATTAGATATGATACTCGATACTGGAATCGTGCTTGTATTTCGGCAATTAGTTCCGAAACTTTAATGATCGGCATGTCCTTCACCATTGGCGTGATACATATACAAATAGTTTTAGAATCAAGTTTTCGATGATCTTCTTTCATACATGTTGATATGCATGTGTGAGGTCCAACAAATTTTTGCATCTCACATATCTGCGAATTTTGAATGAATGCAGCTCGTACCCGCCAATTGCAGCCTTCCACTGCCTTTCAACACTCTCCAATATATACTGTTGGTTTAGACACTGTGACTTTGTAATCCACTGATATATTCATGCTATAACATTTAATAGAAAATACACACTATTCTTTACTTTCGAATCTCTAGCCTACGAATAACACCTCATGATTAGAATTTACGGCCAGCCGGTGAGCAGGAAGTATTTTAGGGTATTCTGGGAACTCAGCTACATGCGTTACGTCAGGGTCTATGAGCAACATGTGTGGCCCAGGATTATTATGTATCATAATACATAGCATCTGGTTCCCGACCGAAGACGCGTTAATGTTTCAATCGTCATTCACATCTTCATCGTCAATATCATCAGGTACATCGTCCATATTGGGATCACTGTCACTATCGACCTCTTGCTCACAATGATCACTACTATCGTATCCATCATCACCAACCACATCAATATCGGGTGTAATATTAAGATCGATATCGATCCTATGTATAGTTAATTCACTATTAATGTACGATATTGGAGCCACCATGCACGGTTCTTGAGCTCCATGTTCTTCACCATATGTATTGATATCTTCATTTTTCTCCATACATGCTAACTCAACAATTAAGTGAATCGGTGCATTTTTGTTACTCTCATTCCCACAGTAAAGAGCGATCATTGTCTCCACGTCTTCGTCGTCTACAAGTTCTATTTCGGTGAATTTGATTGGATCTGTCGAAACTAGAAACTTGTAGAAAATTCTCGAAATCCTTCTCCCACAAAGTCTAACAATTTTTGCGTTAATCCTTCCCTTCATATCATCCAACGAGACATTTCTATTAAATCTTAGTGCCATTTTTTACCGACATTCAAATATGCATCCAACGATTGTTGTCAAGATGATTCCATCGAAATAAACGCATACGAAAAACTGATAATCCATCTTCAATATTCAATCTGTTAAAATAAAAATAATTTCTCTAAACAATTTCGAACAGTAAATAATAAAAAATTTAATGTTTCAATATGCAATTTTTTT
The DNA here is from genome assembly GCA_025506655.1 of Gossypium rotundifolium. Taxonomy (NCBI): domain Eukaryota; kingdom Viridiplantae; phylum Streptophyta; class Magnoliopsida; order Malvales; family Malvaceae; genus Gossypium; species Gossypium rotundifolium. The sequence continues at coordinate 52,333,626 of CP106734.1, forward strand.
CATTCATAAGCTCATACTATTTCAATTATCATTTTGTACATGAACAGCATTTATCTTTACATTTAACCACTTAAATTCAGTTCTACGTTTTCTTCCATCTCCGATCTTGTATCTTCCTCTGGGAAATACTGTACAATCCAATTTAAAAATTCTTGATTCTATTCATATTTATGTTCTACAATCCAATTTGGAAATTTCTCGGGATCTTCTTTCTCTTCAATCTTTATAACAGGTATTGAATTTAGAAATTCTCTTGGTAATTTCCTAACATCTAATTTATCCATCCATGGTATGTCAAGCACACTTCGCTTCCCAGTCAACTTTCGTGAGCCTATACTTTGCCTCACTGTTTTCCTAGCTCCATAAGAGATTATAAACTTCACAAAGCATATAACTAGATTCCAATAGGTTCGTGGTACCAATGTCTTCCAAAGTTCGTCTAAAATGATTTGACTCTTTCTATTAATGTCCCTCTAAGGGTTAAGTATTGCACTTTATTCTTCCTAATCATTTCATGACCATTCCACAACACTTCTTGCATCTTTTTATTTAAGGTAATAAGGTGTTGAACAATGTCTTCTTGTGGTTTCATTCTGTAATCTTGCACTTCTCTCATCATCTTATCAGCTTTCTCCCTTTGTGTTGAAGTTATTATCTCATCAGGCAATACCAAATATGTTGCCATTTCTAACAATATCTATAGCAGAAATATTTTTAATTTTTATCACTAATTAACAATTACTTTATAATAGTTTTATTAATATAAAACTTTCAAATTTATTAAAAAATTTAAAACATAACATTCACAATAAACAAATAATTAATATAAACACAAAGCTTACTAACAAATCAAAATAAACAAACAAAATAACTTTAAAACAAAACATAAAAATAACAAAAACAATAATTAGGGTTATTTACTAACAATATTAATAATACTAACTAAAATAATAATTAGGGTTTTTACTAAAAATATTAATAATACTAACTAAAATAATAATTAGGATTTTTACCAACAATATTAATAATACTAACTAAAATAATAATTAGGGTTTTTACTAACAATACTAATAATACTAACTAAAATAATAATTAGTGTTTTACTAACAATAATAGTTAACAACAACAACAACAACAACAACAATAATAATAATAATAGTTTCTTTACTAACAATAATACTAACTAAAATAATAATTACGGTTTTACTAACAATAATAGTTATCAATCATAATAATAATAGTTTTTTAATAACAATATTAATAACTAACAACAACAATAATAATAATTAGGGTTTTACTAATCCTAATAACTAACACAATAATAATAATTAGGATTTTTACTAACAATAGTAATAATACTAACTAAAATAATAATTAGGATTTTACTAACAACAACAACAACAACAACAACAACAACAACAACAACAACAACAACAACAACAACAATAATAATAATAATAATAATAATAATAATAATAATAATAATAATAATAATAATAATAATAATAATAGTTTCTTTTACTAACAATAATACTAACTAAAATAATGATTACGGTTTTACTAACAATAATAGTTAATAGTAATAATAATAATAATAGTTTTTTTACTAACAATATTAATAATTAACAACAACAACAACAACAACAACAACAACAACAACAACAACAACAACAACAACAACAACAACAATAATAATAATCATTAGGATTTTTACTAATCCTAATAATAACACAATAATAATAATAATAATAATAATAATAGTTTTTACTAAAAATAATACTAACTAACAATAATAATTAGGGTTTTACTAATATAGTGTAAAACTAACAATCATACTAACTAAAATAATAATTAGGGTTTTACTAATCCTAATAACTATAAATAATAATAACCAAACCCTAAAACTAACAATAATAATACTAACTAAAATAATAAATAGGTTTTTACTAATCTTAATAACTAACAATAATACCTAAACTAACAACAAAAACAATAAAAACATACAAAAAACATGATAATCCATTATTTTAAAATAAATACCTTATTTTTATATTTTTTCTTCTCTTTCTTTCTCCTTTCTCTTCTCTATTTTCTTTCTCTCTTTTTTTTCCTAGTGCCTCCTCCTCCTCCTCCTCCTCCTCTTTCTTCTTCTTCTTCTTCTTCTTCTTCTTCTTCTTCTTCTTCTTTCCTTTTGTTCCTTCGCAGCAGCTGCATCTGAAAACCCTAAAACCCAAATAAATATCGCATGCATGCATGCACATGTCCCATCACTGCACCGGCGCTGTCTCTGCCAAACCCTCCATCGATGCCGCCTCTGCCAAACCCTTCACCTATCACGCCTGACACACGGCCTCCACCCCTGTCCAGTCAAATCACCTCAGGTTTTTATTTTATTTTTTATAGATTTTATTTTTTTAACAGTGTTTGTTTTTTTAATAGAATAATGTGTCAGAGTAGGGTGGTGCTGCCTCTGCCAGAGGCGTGACCACCCTACATGTAACATCCCGATTTAGGGCCTAGTCGAAATAGTAGTGCGAGACCACAAATCTGAGGTACAAGTATGAGTTTTGAGGTTTATGCTATGTTTGCATATTAGTGTGAAAGTTTCACGAAGCAATTTTGTTAAATTGCGGTTGAATTGTCCAAAAGGACTAAATTACAAAACTTGCAAAATGTGAGATTCTAGAAGCTATTTGTATGAAATAGCTTTGGATTATCAATTAGAGTCCTTAAATAGTAATTTTCCCAAATTCTAATTTTTGGACAAAATTGGGCATGAATGGGTTAAAATTTGAAAGTTTGATAAAAGGGCATTTTGGTCATTTGTTAATTAAGTGATTAAAGGGGGAAAAGATAATAAAAATTTCATTCATCTTCTTCTCCAAGCTGCCAAAAATTTCAAGAAGCCATTGTTAGGGTTCTTCAATTTTTCAAGCTTGCTAGTAAGTGCATCCTAGCCCCGCTTTCAATATTTTTTGTATTTTTGAAGTCCTAGTAACATGAGTAAGCTATTTTTTAGCTATATGTTGAGCTAGGATTGTTGTTCAAAAATGTACCCATGTATGATATGCATGTATTTTGATGTTTTATGGAAGATTATGAAAGCTTGATGTAGTAGAGACATCTTTTGCTAAGTGAATTCCATGAAAAATCCATGTAGGGATTAGTTTGTGAAAGTCTTGAGCTTGGTCATACATGTGTAACTTAGTGAGAATTGATGATTGCTTTAGTTGAGTAAATGAATCGGCTAAGCATGAAATGCTAGAAAGTTGAATGAAAATCACTTTACGAGCCTTGAGGCAACAGTGTAAATATGAGAAAGATTAGGGGCAAAATGAGGATTTTGAAAAAGTATAAGATAATGGTCAATTTAGTCAATGTGTGTATTGAATGAGTTGATTTATCATTATAGATCAAGAAAGATAAAGCCCGGATCGAAACCGAGGCAAGAGCAAAGTAGTGGACTAAATTGCACAACTCTATACTTTTTAATTTTCGAGGTAAGTTTACATATAAACGATGCATATATGCATTTACATTCTTAATGCTAGCTAGTGTGTAGCATGATTGAGAACCTATGCGGTTCTAGTGGAATGAATGAGATAGTAGTTGTGAATGGATGAATGGATTACAAGTAGATATGTGAATGTGTAGTGATAATGCTTGATGGTGGGCTAAGTGTGATACCACCTTAATACTTAACAACGATGGGTTGTTCGCGATACTATAGTTAAGTATATTATTTAGTGGGCTATGTACGAAACCACTATGATTACCTCTTGGTAGGCTATGTGCGATACTACCTTATTATCTGATTGTGGTGGGCTGAGTGCGAAACCACCAAGTAATTTAGCTGTGTGGATGTCTTAGTGTAATAAAATGATGTGTTGTATTTTTGAGTAAATGTGGTTTTGAGTATATTATTTAGTGGACTCATGATGTGTTGGAAATGTGGTAAGGGATAGAAAGAGTAAGCATAGTTGTAGATATGAATTACGTATGTTAATATAATGCTAATTGTTGTTTAGCTTATACTAGGACGCTTATATTGTTTATGTGTAAACTTACTAAGCTCAAAGCTTACTTTCTTTCTTTTCCCTTGTCTTATAGAGAGAAAGGGTTGATTCGAGATACGTGGATTAACCGAAAGATCACCCACACTATCAGTACATTTCGGTACAGTAGACTTCATGTTTTGTATATGGCATGTATAGAGGCTAGACAAGTTAGTGGATTTTTTTTATTGGCCAAGATGTGTTGGCCTTTAGATGGAGAATCTATTTTGTTTAATGCCATGGTTGATGGCTACTTTATTATATGAAAAGATGTAGTTATCCATGTGAGATTGTGTTTGAATTTGAGTTGATTATGGATGTGTTATATGAGTACTTGTTGTATGAGCTAGATAGGTGTAAAGAGCTTAGCAAATAACTTTGTTCTTGTCCATGTGGGTAGACACACGGGCATGTGTCTAGGCCATGTGTGACGTACGGTCAGCCCATGGGCGTGTGACTTGGCCGTGTGTCCCCTGCATGTTAGCATTTTAAGTCAGAATAGACCACAGGCTAGCTACACGGGCGTGTGTCTAGGCCATGTAAAGAGGTTAATGTTCACCACGGATGGAGAACACGGGCGTGTCCAGGCCGTGTGAATTTAGTCAATGTCGACCACAGTGGAAGACACGGGCATGTCTTGAGGGTACACGGGCATGTGACCCTTGTCTAAGTGAAAAAAATTTTAAGACCGATAAAGCTTCAGTAGAGCCCTAGAAGCTCTCGTATGTATGTTTAGGACCTCATAGATCCTTAATGAAGTGGTTGTGGTAGCTATTGAGAGTTGTCAAGTTGGGAATAAAGTGGAATAAGTCTGGTAATGCCTTGGGCCCAGTTTCGAAGTAGAACACGGGTAAAAGGTGTTACATTTAGTGGTATCAGAGCTATGGTTTAGTCAGTTCTAAGACTACCGTAGCGTGTGTAGGAGTCTAGCTATACATGGCATAAGCGTATAATGATAGTTGGTGGCTTTTGATGATTTTAAACTTATTTTTATATAGTGTATGGATCCAGATCAATCGGCTACTGATGACACAGCTAGTAATGTGCCGACTCCGGCGTAAGGGACTGCGCCTGTGTAGAGTGGACCCGAGACTAGGGGTCAAGGAGAAGAAGCTCAGGAAGGCTTTCTCCAGATGATGAGTAAATGGTACTCGAGAGTACGTTCGAGCAAACCCTAATGCTCAACCTCCTCCAGCTCCTCCTATACCTCAGCCAGTTCTAGTGGCTCATCAAGGTATAGAAGTAGTGAGAGTAACGAAGCCCTCGGTGGTTAAGATTAGGAAACACGGGGCTGAAAAGTTTAGAGCTAAGGTAGATGATGACTGTGAGAGGGCGGAGTTCTGGCTAGAGAACTCAATGAGAGTGTTTGATGAACTCTCTTATACACCAGAGGAGAACTTAAAATGCATCGTATCCTTGTTGAGGGACTCGGCATATCATTGGTGGAAAATGCTGACATTAGTAGTTCCAAAGGAGAGGTGTGTGGGACTTCTTTCTGGAAAAGTTTCGAAAGAAGTACATAAGTCAGCGATTTATTGATCAGAGGCGGAAAGAATTCCTTGAGTTAAAACAAGGAAAAATGACTGTGGCAGAGTATGAGTGCAAACTTGTTAGGCTTAGCAAGTATGCGTAAGAATGTGTGTCGACGGAAGTTATTTTGTGTAAAAGATTCAAAAATGGGTTGAATGAGGATATTAAACTCCTGATTGGTATTTTGGAATTGAAAGAGTTTGTAGTGTTGGTTGATAGGGCAAGGAAGGCCGAAGAACTGAGTAAGGAAAAGAGGAGGGCAGTGAGTGAGGCCCGAGATGCTAGAAAACAGCTGATGGGAAAATCACACCAAGCTCAATCTAAAAGATCCAAAGAGGCGAATCCTCGAACCACTGTATCAGTTGGATATTCACCTTGAGATCAAGGCAACACTTGTTCGGGTTCAAGAGTCCAAGCCACCTCGATGGAAAGTGTGGGAAATCTGAAGAACAAAACGGAGTGTCCAAGTTGTGGTAGATATCACACTGGAGAGTGTTGGGGAAACAATCAAAATTGTTATAAGTGTGGTTCCCCTGACCATTTTATCCGAGATTGCCCCGAGTGGGATGACAAGGAAAAGAAGTAAGAGATAAGATCTAGTAATGTACCTACAAGGGGTAGGCCACCAAAGAACCCGAGAGGGGAACTAGTGGTAGAAGTGCGTCCCGAGATTCTGTTGTGAGACCGGAGGATCGAGTACCTGCAAGGACGTATGCCATTCGCGCTCGCGAGGAGGAATCATCTCCAGATGTAATAACGGGTACTTTTTCTCTTCATGACACCTCTGTTATTGCTTTAATTGACCCAGGGTCTACCCACTCCTATATTTGCATGAGACTGACATCTAGTTTGAGTATGACCGTTGAGTCTACAAAAATTATGGTTAAGGTGTCAAACCCGTTAGGTAACCATGTGTTAGTTGACAAGGTGTGTAAGAATTGTCCTTTGACAATTATGGGTCATTGTTTTCCTGCAAACCTCATGTTATTGCCGTTTGATGAATTTGGCTTAATTCTTGGCATGGATTGGTTGACTACCCATAGTGTTTTAGTAAACTATGGTAGTAAGTTTATTGAACTGAAATGTGAGAATAGAGATATTATTCGAGTTGAATCAGGTAAGTCAGATAGTCTATCGGTGATGATTTCTTCCTTAGTGGCCGAGAAATGCTTGAGAAAGGAATGTGAGTCCTATCTCGCGTTTGTATTGAATACTTAAGAGTCTGAGGTGAAGATTGAATTAGTGTCGGTGTTATGTGAGTATCCGGATGTATTTTGGAAGATTTACCCGAATTACCTCCAATTAGAGAGGTCGAGTTTAGGATTGAGTTAGTTCTGGGAACGGCACCTATTTTGATTGCTTCGTATAGGATGGCACCATTAGAGTTGAAAGAACTAAAGGTTTAGTTGCAAGAATTGATAGATAAAGGTTTTGTGAGACCGAGCTACTCACCATGGGGTGCTCCGGTATTTTTTGTGATGAAGAAAGATGGGTCGATGAGATTGTGCATAGATTACAGACAACTCAACAAGGTGACGGTGAAAAATAGGTATCATTTACCAAGGATAGATGACCTATTTGACCAACTGAAAGGAGCTACAGTATTCTCCAAGATAGATTTGAGGTTTGGTTATTACCAGTTAAGAGTGAAGGAGCAGGATGTGTTGAAAACTGCATTTTGGACGAGGTATGGTCATTATGAGTTTTTGGTCATGCCGTTCGGTATAACAAATGCTCCTGCAATTTTTATGGATTTGATGAATCGTGTATTCCAACCGTATTTGGATAAGTTTGTGGTTGTCTTTATTGATGACATATTGATCTATTCTCGGAATGAGAGTGATCATGTGGAACATTTGAGAATCATCTTACAGATCTTAAGAGATAAGCAGTTGTATGCTAAATTTAGTAAAAATGAGTTTTGGCTCCGAGAGGTCAGATTCTTAGGACACATTGTGTCGGAGATGGTATTAGAGTTGATCCGAGTAAGATTTCAACTATTGTGGATTGAAAATCATCGAGGAACGTGTCGAAAGTCAGAAGCTTTTTGGGACTAGCGGGGTACTACAGACGTTTCGCACAGGGGTTTTCCATGATTGCTACCCGATGACAAAATTGTTGCATAAGGATATTAAGTTTGATTGGACTGAGTCATGTCAATAGAGTTTTGCGAGATTGAAAACATTGTTGACTAAGGCGCCAGTTTTGGTTCAACCAGAATCGAAGAAAAAGTTCGTGGTTTATAGTGACACATCGTTAAATGGTCTCGGTTGTGTGTTGATGTAAGAGGGTAAGGTAGTCGATTAGCCTCGAGGTAGTTAAAGCCGCACGAGAAGAATTATCCGACTCATGATTTGGAGTTGGCTACGATTATTTTCGCATTAAATATTTGGCGACATTACTTATATGGTGAGAAGTGTCAAATCTTTACGGATTACAAGAGTTTGAAGTATTTGATGGATCAAAAGGATTTAAATTTGCGACAACAGCGATGACTTGAGTTATTAAAGGACTATGAGTTGGTCATTGATTACCATCTAGGAAAAGAGAATGTGGTTACGGATGCCCTGAGTAGGAAATCCCTGTATGCTTTGAGAGCCATGAGCACGAGTTTGGCATTGTTTGATGATGGGACTATATTGGCCGAGTTGAGAGCTAGGCCACTATTTGTTCAAAAGATAAGTGAGGCTCAGAGAAATGACAGTGAGATGCAAGCTAAGAGAGTTAAGTGTGGATCGGGAAGTGATTCTAATTTCTGAGTGGGTTCGGATGATTGTTTGATGTATCATGATAGAATTTGTGTACCCAGAGATAATGAGTTGATCCGAAAAGTTTTGCATGAGGCGCATAGTGGTTATTGGTTAGTACACCCGGGCTGTACAAAAATGTACAATGACCTAAGGAAATTTTATTAGTGGCCGGGAATGAAAAGAGACATCTCTGAGTTTGTTACAAAATGTTTGGTTTGTTAGCAAGTGAATGCTGTGCATCAAATGCCTTCGAGATTGCTTCAGCCAGTGATGGTACCTGAATGAAAGTGGGATCAGATTACCATGGATTTTGTGACGGGGTTACCTATGATGCTGAAAAAGAAAGATGTTGTGTGGGTTATCGTTGATAGACTAACGAAGTCGGCTCACTTTATTTCGGTACGTGTTGATTATTCACTGGATAAATTAGCCAAGTTGTATATTGCGGAGGTAGTGAGATTACATGGAGTACCTATATCTATAATATCGGATAGAGATCTGAGGTTCACTTCGAGATTTTAGAAGAAGTTGCAAGAAGCCATGGGTACAAGGTTAAATTTTAGTACCACATTCCATCCGCAAGCCGATGGCAATTTGAAAGAGTAATTCAAGTTCTCGAAGATATGCTCCGATGCTGTGTGTTAGAATTCAAAGGTAGTTGGGAGAGATATCTACCTTTGGTCAAATTTGCTTACAACAACAGTCTTCGAATATACAGATGGCACTGTATGAAGCTTTGTATGGTCGTAAGTGTTGGACTCCTTTGTATTGGACCGAGCTTAGTGAAAAGCAAATTCATGGGATCGATCTAGTAAAAGAGACCGATGAGAAAGTGAAAGTAATCCGTAATAGTTTGAAAGCTGCTTCAGACCGACAAAAGTCGTATGCAGACTTGAAAAGAAAGGAAATTGAGTTTAAAGTGGGCGACAAGGTGTTTTTGAAAGTTTCCCTATGGAAGAAAATCTTGAGATTTGGACGAAAAGGGAAATTGAGTCCGCGATTCACAGGGCCGTATGGGATTACCGACAGAATTGGACAATTGGCTTACCGTTTGGCCATACCGGTGGAATTAGAAAAGATTCATAATGTGTTCCATGTGTCGATGTTGCAACGATATCGCTCTCGATCCTTCGCATGTGATTCCTTCAACGAAAATTAAGATACGACCGAATATGTCTTATGAGGAAGAGCCGATTAAAGTCTTGGCTCGAGAAGTGAAACAATTGAGGAATAAGAGCATAGCCCTAGTGAAAGTGTTATGGCAGAAACACGGTGTGGAAGAAACTACGTGGGAATCAGAAGAAACCATGAGAGAGCAACATCCTAACCTTTTTACTGGTAAGATTTTCGGGGCCAAAAACCTCTAAAGGGGGGAAAGTTGTAACATCCCAATTTAGGGCCTAGTCAAAATAGTGGTGCGAGACCACAAATTTGAGGTAAAAGTATGAGTTTTGAGGTTTATGCTATGTTTGCATATTAGTGTGAAAGTTTCATGAAGCAATTTTGTTAAATTGCGGTTGAATTGTCCAAAAGGACTAAATTGCAAAACTTGCAAAATGTGAGATTCTAGAAGCTATTTGTATGAAATAGCTTTGGAATATCAATTAGAGGTCTTTAAATAGCAATTTTCCCAAATTCTAATTTTTGGACAAAATTGGGCATGAATGGGTTAAAATTTGAAAGTTTGACAAAAGGGCATTTTGGTCATTTGTCAATTAAGTGATTAAAGGGGAAAAGATGATAAAAATTTCATTCATCTTCTTCTCCAAGCTGCCGAAAATTTCAAGAAGCCATTGTTAGGGTTCTTCAATTTTTCAAGCTTGCTAGTAAGTGCATCCTAGCCCCGTTTTCGATATTTTTTGTATTTTTAAAGTCCTAGTAACATGAGTAAGCTATTTTTTAGCTATATGTTGAGCTAGGATTGTTGTTAAAAAATCTACCCATGTATGATATGCATGTATTTTGATGTTTTATGGAAGATTATGAAAGCTTGATGCAGTAGAGACATCTTTTGCTAAGTGAATTCCATGAAAAATGCATGTAGGGACTAGTTTGTGAAGTCTTGAGTTTGGTCATACATGTGTAATTTAGTGAGAATTGATAATTGCTTTAGTTGAGTAAATGAATCGGCTAAGCATGAAATGCTAGAAAGTTGAATGAAAATCACTTTACGAGCCTTAAGGTAAAAGCGTAAATATAAGAAAGATTAGGGGCAAAATAGGGATTTTGCAAAGTATGAGATAAGGGTAAATTTAGTCAATGTGTGTATTGAATGAGTTGATTTATCATTATAGATCAAGAAAGACGAATCCTGGATTGAAACCGAGGCAAGAGCAAAGTAGTGGACTAAATTGCACATCTCCATACTTTTTGATTACCGAGGTAAGTTTACGTATAAACGATGCATATATGCATTTACATTCTTAATTCTAGCTAGTGTGTAGCATGATTGAGAACCTATGCGGTTCTAGTGGAATGAATGAGTTAGTAGTTGTGAATGGATTACAAGTAGATATGTGAATGTGTAGTGATAATGCTTGATGGTGGGCTAAGTGCGATAGCACCTTAATACTTAACAACGATGGGCTGTGTGCGATACTATAGTTAAGTATATTATTTAGTGGGCTATGTACGAAACCACTATGATTACCTCTTGGTACGCTATGTGCGATACTACCTTATTATCTGATTGTGGTGGACTGAGTGCGAAACCACCGAGTAATTTAGCTGTGTGGATGTATTAGAGTAATAAAATGATGTGTTGTATTTTTGAGTAAATGTGGTATTGAGTGCAGGGGTGCATGTCAATGAATGTGAGTATGAGACTCATGATGTGTTGGAAATGTGGTAAGGGATAGAAAGAGTAAGCATAGTTGTAGATGTGAATTACATACATTAATATAATGCTAATTGTTGTTTAGCTTATACTAGGATGCTTATTTTGTTTATGTGTAAGCTTACTAAGCTCAAAGATTACTCTCTTTCTTTTCCCTTGTCTTACAGAGAGAAAGGGTTGATTCGAGATACGTGGATTAACCGGAAGATTGCCCACACTATCAGCACACTCCGGTACAGTAGACTTGATGTTTTGTATATGGCATGTATAGAGGCTAGACAAGTTAGTGGATTTTGTTGTATTGGCCAAGATGTGTTGGCCTTTAGATGGATAATCTATTTTGCATAATGCCATGGTTGATGGCTACTTTATTATATGAAAAGATGTAGTTATCCATGTGAGATTGTGTTTGAATTTGAGTTGATTATGGATGTGTTATATGAGTACTTGTTGTATGAGCTAGATGGGTGTAAAGAACTTAGCAAATAGCTTTGTTCTTGTCCATGTGGGTAGACACACGGGTGTATGTCTAGGCCATGTGTGACACACGGTCAGCCCATGGGCGTGTGACTTGGCCGTGTGTCCCCTGCATGTTAGCATTTTAAGTCAGAATAGACCACGGGCTAGCCACACGGGCGTGTGTCTAGGCCATGTAAAGTGGTCGGTGTTCACCACGGATGGAGAACACGTGCGTGTCTAGGCTGTGTGAATTTAGTTAAGTGTCGACCACGGGTGAAAGACACGGGCATGTCTTGAGGGTACATAAGCATGTCCCATTCCATATGGGCGTGTGACCCTTGTCTAAGTGAAAGAAATTTTAAGACCGATAAAGCTTCAATAGAGCCCCGGAAGCTCTCGTATGTATGTTTAAGACCTCATAGATCCTTAATGAGGTGGTTGTGGTAGCTATTGAGAGTTGTCAAGTTGAGAATAAAGTGGAATAAGTCCGGTAATGCCTTGGGCCCGGCTCCGAGTAGAACACGGGTAAAGGGTGTTACACTACATGTACCATTTTGATACATAATTTATCTTTTTGTACTATTTTTGTTATTTTTTTTCTTTTGTACTACTTGGGTAAAAAACCCGTAACTTTACATTTATGCACTGCTTCTGTGAAGTACTTACTAGTCGAATGGCATATTTCTTATTTATAAAGTTTTTGCATACTATATTTTTTTTTTATTTTCCATTCCTATGCCACTCAGATTCAAAGAGAAATGTTAGGTATAAATATGTATACAATCCAAATATATTTATTTTTAAAAGATATTTTATATATTTGAAAGGCTATTTTTATATCTCAAATATGTACATTGAAATGGATATCAAATACGAATGCCTAAAAAAGTTGAGGTAATATAACTTTTCTAAGCTCATGGTGCAAGAACTTCCTACTGGTCTCACAGTTGCATGCCTTTTAATTTGTGCTACTAATTTGTTAAATAGTTTTGGATTTCAATCATACTAAGGATAAGTTTTTCTGCTCAACAAATTGCGTATTAAGGAGAACATATAGAAGAAAGAGTTTTAATAAATAAAAAGTAGCAAATATTTGATGAAAAAACAATATATAAGTTTTGTGCCCTATTAATAAATAATAACATTACACATTAGCATTGAATAAAAAATAATGAATTTTTTCTTCTAAATATTAATAACTTTATTTAAAAAATTAAATATTAACTGAAATTCTTAAATTGATTTCTCAACCATTTCCAATTCCACCAAGTATTCAACATTGTTTCCTCATAATCAATATATATATATATACTTTGCGCTTTTTTCTATATGAAAATGGAGAAATTATATGGTTATCAATAGTGAAGCAATCAAAACTTGAGGAATTATAAAATGATCATGCTGAATAAAAAAATATTTTGTTACAAATATCTAAGGTTAGAAGAGAAATGAGAAAATGGATGACAGAGAAAAACTAGTAAACATGTAAAAGCATAAGGGAAAAAGAATTATAGGTGCTAAGTTTTGGCTATTAGCATTTTATCTCTTCTTTGAAATAAATAATATTATAGTTTAGTAAATTGTGTTACCAAGTGTGGAACAAGTAGCATCGTCGTCTTACTTGATATCTCTTTTGGAAACAACTATTGTTTAAAATAGTTGTTCAAAACAATTGTTGTTTGAGAATTGCTATATCTGGAATAGCTATATTCAGAAACAAGTTTTAATTTAGAACAACTGTTGTCTAGTGTAGTTATCATTTAAGAAAAACTAAGTTCAAAACAACTTCTATTTAGAATAATTACATTATAAGAATAGTTATGTTTAGAACAACTACTATTTGAAACAATTTTATTTAGAATAATTGCGTTTTTAAAGATAAGAGGACAAAATTAGAAAAAATGGAAATAAAAGAAAATAAAGAAGGGGAGGAAAAGTAGGCGAGAAATGAAATGTATAATCATAACAAGATTGATAAGAAATTAAAGTATATGATTGTAACAAATTTTTACATGAATATTTTTCCACTCATTTTTTCCTTATGGATACATCTAGCAAGAAAGTTTTTATTAGTCCTTTTGAGTTTTTATTTAAAATAATAAAATTTTCTTATTATATAAAAGGAAATAAATACAAAGCAAAAATTATCATCATAGATTATAAGTTTTTATAAAATAATATAAAATAAGTTGAAAAAATTATATAGAAACCAAGATAAAAATATGTCATCCTCGCTCAAGTCAATTTCGTATCAATTTCACAACTAGTTTATTGGGTATGGAATTGCAGTTGATAAAGATGTAACGTCCTAACTCATTTAACTTTGTTTCTGTGAATTCTATCATAAATCAGTATTTGTTTCAGTGATTAAGTGAGTTGAGTGTGTGCTTAAGGTTTTGGGTTCAGTTCCTACTTTTGGAAAAAAAATTCTATTATTATTTTATCCTAGCCTTATCCTTGGCGATTTGGGTGATAATTTTTGCTACGGTTGTGTGGTAGAATTTCGGTGGAGTTGAAATTTTGAGGTAGTTGGATGTGGTTAGTGGGTAATGTAATATCCGGGATTTAGGGGTTATGCATTTTCACTTAAATGTATGTGGTAGCATGCTTGTGTGTGATTTGAATGTGTTTTGGGGGCTTCGGGAACCTTGGAATATAGGTAGAAGCCTTAGAAAAATATTTGATTTTAAGCCTAAAAAGGGAACTAAGGGAGCTAGGCCTTAAGGAGTTTAGTGTGTGGCTTAGGACACAAGAATTAAGCTAGTAAAGTGGCAAGGGAGGCGCCACTTAGAGCACAGGAAGGTGACGCCTCAGGAGGTGTGAAGGGGCCTAGGTTCAAGTAACGCAGGTGGCGTTTTGGAGCTTTTATTTTTCGGCAAGGAGGTGCAGTGGTAGATGGCACAAGGACTCTGAAGGGATGAAGTGTAGATTGGGTCAAATAGCCCAAAATTTCGGCTAAGTAGGAGGAAAAGAGGGAATTTGGATGAGTGAAGAAGAGTTGGCCGGCTAAGGGACTTTGGAGGGGGCATATTCGGTCATGTTTAGGGAGCTAAGTGCCGAAATTGCTTAATCTTTTTACTCATCTTTAGACCGAAACTCTCTTCTCTTCTCTTCTCTTTTCTTCTCTTTTGTTTGAAAGCCTAAACCTACCCTCTCAGTCCTACTAAAATCGAAACCATACAAGACTTCAACCCTTTCTCTTCTTCTTTGCACCGATTCCTCCGTTTTCAAATGTAGAAAGAACCTTTTTCATTTGCTGAGATCATAGGCGAAACACCATAAACCCTCAACACTTTCTTTTATTTTCATTTTCCTAGAAGCCGAATAACCCTCTTATTTCCTTGAGTGTTGACTGAATCTGTCAGACTCTATTCCATCGGATCTACTAGTTGGTAAGGGTTCTTCTATTTCAATTTCTCTCCTTTTCCCTTTGATTAGCTGAAATCAAGGACACTAATCCCTATATCTTTTTTGGCCGAAACCATGAAGGGGGGATTTCGGGATCAATTTGTAGCCAACGGCAGAAGGAGATCTTTCGGGATTTGAGATCCAAGGTAAGCAGAATGTAATATTCAGCCAAAGGCCATATTATTTTAAAGATGGTCGATTCTAACTATGGTCTTTAGGGGGAGTTCGACAGAGATAAGGAGAAGTTTCGGGATTCAGATCTATTCCGGTAAGGGTTCTAGAGTTTTGGATCTGTCTCTCATTTGTTCAAAAGCCGAAGGCTAATTATTTTTGTGTGCTAGTGCTTGGCCGATTGCAAGGGAGGTGCATCATGTAGCTTCGGGATTTGGTTGGAAACCAAATCGGCATTAAGGTAAGGTGTTATCTTCATGCGACATATCCTTCGGGATTTCTAGTTGAGCCGAATAGGCTTTTGGTTACTAACAAAGTGTTGGCCAATTGTAGGAAGGGGAAAGGCAAACGTTTCGGGATCTCGTTAGTTTCGCGTAGTTTCGATAGATTAATGGTAGCAATATTAAACATGTGATTATGAAAATACGAGTAACATGGCTAAGGGTACCATTCAATGGCACAGTGCATTCAAGTACGTTACCCCTAACTCTCAGTTAATAATGTTATAAACATTGATATGGAATATGTGTGATTTCGTTATGACTTTTGGGTAAGGTACATTGCGTGATATCTGACTAATATGTATGTTGTATGGGCATTTGGGTGATAATGATAAAGGGGAAGTGTTCCGGTGGTTTTTACCACATTATCCGGTAACTTATGTCACATATTATGAATCCGATGACTCTATCACATTATCTGGTGGCTATGCCACGAATATAAGGGTAATGTACAGTTGATTGCAGCGACTGCCTTCGATGGTGTGTAGCGGATGGAAGGTCGATTTAGTAATCCCCACGGTGTGATTGGCAGGTACAGGTGGTGTGTAGAGGTTGGATATCTAGGTGGGTTTAGGTTGCATCATTGCTTATATTTGTTATATGTGATTTGATATGCCTTAATCATTTGGGAGTCTGTGTTGGTTGTTACACACTGAGTCTGTTGACTCACCCTTCATGGGCTAACATTTTGCAGGTGATACTCAGTAAATGGACCGGGTCGGCAGGGACTTAGTAGTGGCCATGCTCATTTCAAAGATTTTGGGTTTCTTATGATTAAACTTGTCACGTTTTCTTATTAAGTTTTTTTTGAGATTTATTTCGGGATTTGTTTTGTTGTAATAAGGCCATTACCATTTGACTGTTTCACATATGTTTTTTTTTTAATTTTTTATTCTATTACGATCAACATCAAACAAATGGTTAAACAATTTTTTGAAAAACAACTCCAAATGTTTGACACCTAAACACCTACGATTTTCAACCTATTGATAAGCTCTAAAATTCGGCATTTCTTTTAACTTGAAATTTTTGAAACATGAAAATAACGTTTAATGAAATACAAACTTTAATAACAACACGGTTTTCAACTTGATCATAACACAAATCTATTTTCTTTAAAACCACCAATTTCTCCAAGATGACAAAACGAGATTTAGCTATGTTTTACTCAAGAAGCATGCCAGATCCGGTCAGGGTTTGTGGGCCAGGTTTGGGGTGTTTTAGCTTGGTATCAGAGCCCAATTCAAAACTCGGCTTGAAGGGCTTTTGGGCCCAAAACATTTTATGAAAGTGAGTTTACTAAAAGATGAGCAAGTTTTCTGGCATGGCACCTGAGTCTTCGGCCTGAAGTCCACCAGGTAAGTACCCCTAATTATTGTGTGATTTGTATGTGAGTATTACGGGATCATAGATTAGTAGATTAGGAGCTATTGAACTCTAGGATTAGCTTACTCCAACACAAAATTACATAAAATTTTTAGACTAATTGAACAAACCTGTGAGTGAGTCCCCGAGTTAAGGGTGTGGCAACAGTTGTGCGCATGTCTAGGATTGGATTCAGGGGGAGCTTGGTATTTAAGTAGTCCTAGTGACTCACCTCCTCTTCGCTCGAATCCTACCTGGTGCGTAGTGACGGTTCACCCTAACCAAGAGGACTTACCCACAGGCTAAATTCAATAATTAAAACCCGAAAGGGACTAGCTATACTGTTTTATAAAAACCCCAGTTTTAAAATCACCAAATCACCCCCGATTTGCACCAACTACCTTAGATCTAAAAAATTATCGAAGTACCTTGATTTGTAGAAATTACTAAAATACCCTCAGTTTATAAAATTACCATACTACCCTCAAATTTTACCAAAATATTCTGATTTTGCAAAAACCCAAAAACCCCTATTTTGTAAAATTACAAGATACCCTGATTTGGGAAAATTACCAAAATACCCCTATAGGACAAATTACGAAAATACCCCTGGGTTGGAACGGATAAGAATGCTCAAATCGGTGAATGTGTGTAGTAGATACTATTGAATGAATGTGATTCTCTGAGTTAGGGTAGGAAACTTTGAAATGATCGAAAGAACTACTACTAAACTTCGTTACATAAAATTTGTTCGTGGATAATTAGTGGAACAGAAAGCTAATGCATAAATTTTCTTAAATCAGATTAAGTCGCGATCATAGACATGTGTTCTAGGGGACGTGGTCGTAACGCTTGTGGCGTGGTAGAAGCGTAATGACCGATCGGAACCGATTAGGTCTAGTCAAGGGTCCGAGAATGAGATGCCACCACCACCACCATCGGTGTTGAATATCAAGATCGACGGGATGATGCTTGATCGCAGCGATCTTGCGAGTTCTTGAGAGGGTGGCTGGAGCAGGTGGAGGCATGGGAGCTCAAAAATCTATACCTGAGCGACTCCAAGCCAATGGAGCTGAGGTATTCCGAGGTGTATCAGATGTGGCGCCCAATACGGCTGAGTGTTGGTTGGAGGCGACGGAGCGAATCATGGATGATTTGGATCTGAATGCTGAGGAGAACTGAAAGGTGTAGTGTCGCTTCTCCGGGATGAGTCGTACTAGTGGTGGCTCACGGTTCGGGATAGTGTTGCAGTGGATGATCTCACTTGGGAGTATTTCAAGGCGGCGTATTAGAAGAAGTATATTGGGACTAGCTATATTGATGCGCAGAGGAAGGCGTTTCTGAGGCTGGTTCAGGGGAGTAAGTCCGTAGTGGAGTACGAGGCAAAATTCTTAAGGTTGAGCCGGTATGCTCAAGGTATCTTGGCTACGGAGCATGAACGGTGTGTCAGGTTCGAGGACGGACTGAGGGATGACCTAAGATTGCTGATTGCTCCACAGTAGGAGTGGGAGTTTACCGTGTTGGTAGAAAAGGCTAAGGTAGCCGAAGGGGTCAAGGAATCTGTGAGACAAAATTTGGATAGGAATAGATAAAAGAGAAGTTTTGGATCATCGGGGTCATCCAGAAGTCTCCAGAAAAGACCTAGAGTTGATGGGCCGCAAGATTGACAGGTTATTGTGGGAGGTCAGTATCGTACGTGTGCTCAATGTAGAAAGATACACCTGGGGAGTGTTGGAAGAAGACATGAGGATGTTTTAAATGTGGGTCCAAAGATCACATGATTAAGGACTATCCTGTGGAGACAGATAGGGGCCAATGGCGTGTCGGGGTTTTAGTCGCCGCCAGATGTGGACAAAGAACCATCGCGGGGTCGTGGTGCAGTTGGCGAGGTAATGGTTCTGGAAGAGGTCAGGGGACACCAGGCAGAGGTGTTGGTAACACGGAGGCGAGACAGTCGGGTCTGGTGTATGCAGTTCGTCATAGGGAGAATGGCGACGCACCAGACATCATAATCGGTACATTTCTTATTACCGATAAGCCTTTCTTTGCTTTAATTGATGTTGGCTCGACCCACTCAAATGTTGCATGTAGAGTAGCTGAAACACTAGGTGTAGTATCCGAATTGTCTGATAGGGAGATGACTGCAGTGAGCCTATTAGGTCAAACGATAGTGGTGAATAGGATATTCCTGAGTGTGCCTTTAGAGATTCAGAGAGTGGTATTTCCTGCCGACTTGATGGAACTACCTTTCGGGGAATTTGATCTTATTCTAGGCATGGATTAGCTAGTGAAGCATCGTGCTAAATTGGATTGCGTAGCTAAGCGAATAGAGTTGAGGACTCGGAGGATGAGGAGGTAATTATGATAGGAGAAAGAAGGAACTATGTGGCTAACGTAGTCTCCGCATTAAAGGCTGATAAGATGGTGCGAAAAGGGTGCAAGGCATTTCTGGCCTTCGTTAGTGCTTTGGACGCAAAAGAAGAGGGGGTTGGTGGAATTAGAACAGTAAGAGAATTTGTGGATGTCTTTCCGGAGGAGCTGCCTGGGTTACCCCTTGATAGGGAGGTAGAGTTCGGAATTGATTTGCTGCCAGATACAGCTCTTGTGTCAATTGCTCCGTA
Source organism: Gossypium rotundifolium (assembly GCA_025506655.1). Taxonomy (NCBI): domain Eukaryota; kingdom Viridiplantae; phylum Streptophyta; class Magnoliopsida; order Malvales; family Malvaceae; genus Gossypium; species Gossypium rotundifolium. The sequence goes on from CP106734.1 coordinate 52,353,102, forward strand.
TAGGATGGCGCCAAAGGAGTTGGTAGAGCTCAAGGCCCAGATCCAAGAGTTACTCGATCGTGGGTTTATTCGACCCAGTGTGTCTCCATGGGGAGCACCGGTCCTATTCGTGAAGAAGAAGGACGGGACTATGCATATGTGCATAGATTACCGATAGTTGAATAAGCTGACCATCAAAAACAAGTACCCGTTGCTGAGGATAGATGACTTGTTTGATCAGCTTAAGGGGGCTGCGGTATTTTAAAAATTGATCTACGGTCGGGATATCATCAGCTTAAGGTGAAGGAAGCAGATATCCATAAGACAGCTTTTCAGACAAGATACGGGCATTATGAGTTCTTAGTAATGCCGTTCAGATTGACAAACGCCCCAACTACATTCATGGATATGATGAACCGAGTTTTTCAACCCTACTTGGATCAGTTCGTCGTTGTGTTTATAGATGACATTCTGGTATATTCCAAGTTCGAGGAAGAACATGATGAGCATCTCCGGGTAGTATTGCAAGTGTTAAGGGAAAAGAAGCTTTATGCCAAGTTCAGCAAGTGTGAATTTTGGCTGAAGGAAGTTACGTTCTTAGGGCATGTGGTGTTTGCGGAAGGTATAAGGGTGGATCCTCGGAAGATTGAGGCAGTGCTAGATTGGAAACCACCTAAGTCTGTGGCAGAGGTTTATAGTTTCTTGGGGTTAGCAGGCTACTACAGGAGATTTGTTGAAGGGTTCTCGTCAAGAGTAGCACCTCTAACGAAGTTGTTGAGAAAGGAGGTACCTTTCGTATGGGCGGATAGGCAGCAGGAGAGTTTTGAGAAGCTTAAGAAAGTGTTGAGAGAAGCTCAGATTTTGATTCAGCCGGAAGCAGGGAAAGATTTTATGGTGTATTGTGATGCTTCCTATACAGGATTGGGATGTGTTCTAATGCAAGACAGGAAAGTGGTCGCTTATGCATCTCGACAATTGAGGTCACATGAGGTTAACTATCCGACGCATGACCTGGATTTGGCTGCGGTAGTTTTTGCTCTAAAAGTGTGGAGGCACTACTTGTATGGAGAAAGGTCGGTGATCTACACGGACCACAAGAGTCTGAAATATTTGTTAACACAGAAGGAGCTGAATTTGAGACAGCGAAGGTGGGTGGAGTTGTTGAAAGACTACAACTGTTCCATAGAGTATCACCCGGGCAAGGCAAATGTGGTGGCAGATGCCCTAAGTCAGAAAGTGGTGTTGAATTGAGGGCGATGTTTGCACATCTTAGTCTTTATGATGAAGGAAGTTTGCTAGCAGAGTTGCAAGTGAAGCTGACATGGCTAAGTCAGGTGAGAGAAAAATAGTTGGTAGATGGGGAACTAAGCGCTAAGCTGCTGCAAGTGCAGAATGGGGAGTTGGAAGACTATGGTGTAAACAGCGATGGAGTGATGTGTTTTCGGGGCAAGGTCTATATGCCAAAGGATGAGGAGTTAAGGTAGAAAATTCTTCAGAATCGCATAGTATCCCTTACGCTATGCATCCTGGAGGAAGTAAGTTATACAGGGATCTACGGGATCAATTTTGGTGGCCTGGTCTTAAGCGGGAAGTTACAGAATTTGTAGGGAAGTGCTTAACGTGTCAGCAGGTTAAAGCTGAACACCAAGAACCGTCAGGATTGCTTTAGCCGATAAAGATTCCACAATGGAAGTGGGAGAGAATTACTATGGACTTCGTTAGTGGGCTTCCCCTTACGCCTACTAAGAAGGACTCGGTATGGGTGATAGTAGATCGGTTGTGAAGTCTACACATTTCATACCAAAGGCAGTTGACTATTCTCTGCAGAGGTTAGCGAAGTTGTATGTGGCGTAAATTGTGAGGTCAGACGGGGTGTCGGTGTCGATTATCTCGGATAGGGATTCGAGGTTTACGTCTCGATTTTAGAAAGCACTACATCAGGTATTGGGCACCAGGTTCGACTTCAGTACGGCATTTCATCCGCAGATGGACGGCCAGTCTGAGCTGGTAATTTAAGTGCTAGAGGATATGTTGAGAGGTTGTGTGATAGACTTCAGAGGGAGCTGGGAGGAGTTCTTGCCTTTAGCAGAATTTAGGTACAATAACAGCTATCAAGCAAGTATTCAGATGGCACCGTATGAAGCACTGTATGGACGGAAGTGTCACACTCCTACGTGTTGGACAAAATTGGGGGAACGTCATGTTTTGGGTCCGAAGAATGTGGCGGAATCCGAAGAAAAGGTTAAGGTAATTCGGACACGGTTGAAGGAGGCATCTGACAGGCAAAAGTCATATGCAGATCTTAAGCGGAAGGAGATAGAGTTTGCTGTGGGAGATCAGGTGTTTCTAAAAGTTTTGCCATGGAAGAAGGTGATGAGATTTGGTCAAGGGAAAACTAAGTCCTAGGTTTATAGGACCTTATCGGATTTTGAAGCGGGTTGGACCAGTGGCATATCAGTTAGAATTACCTTCAAAATTGAAGCAGATGCACGATGTGTTCCATGTTTCGATGCTACGTCGTTACCGAGTGCCAGTTGAGGAGGTGGAACTTAGACCAGATTTGTCCTACAAGAAGGAGCCGATTCAGATTCTGGAACGGGATGTGAAGGTGCTATGGAGAAAATCAGTTCCTCTAGTCAAAGTGTTATGGCGTAACCATGGATCGGAGGAAGCTTCGTGGGAGCCAAAGGAAGCAATGCGATAGCAATACCCTCACTTATTCTAGCCAGATAATTTTAAGGTCAAATTATTTTAAGGGGGTAGAACTGTAATATCCGGGATTTAAGGGTTATGCATTTTCACTTAAATGTATGTGGTAGCATGCTTGTGTGTGATTTGAATGTGTTTTGGGGGCTTCGGGAACCTTGGAATGTAGGTAGAAGCCTTAGAAAAATATTTGATTTTAAGCCTAAAAAGGGAACTAAGGGAGCTAGGCCTTAAGGAGTTTAGTGTGTAGCTTAGGACACAAGAATTAAGCTAGTAAAGTGGCAAGGGAGGCGCCACTTAGAGCATAGGAAGGTGACGCCTCAGGAGGTGTGAAGGGGCTTAGGTTCGAGTAACGCAGGTTGCATTTTAGAGCTTTTATTTTTTGGCAAGGAGGTGCAGTGGTGGACGGCACAAGGAATCTGAAGGGATGAAGTGTAGATTGGGTCAAATAGCCCAAAATTTCAGCTAAGTAGGAGGAAAAGAGGGGATTTGGATGAGTGAAGAAGAGTTGGCCGGCTAAGAGACTTTGGAGGGGGCATATTCAGTCATGTTTAGGGGAGCTAAGTGCCGAAATTGCTTAATCTTTTTACTCATCTTTAGACCAAAACTCTCTTCTCTTCTCTTTTCTTCTCTTCTCTTTTGTTTGAAAGCCTAAACCTACCCTCTCAGTCCTACTAAAATCAAAACCATACAAGACTTTAACCCTTTCTCTTCTTCTTTGCACCGATTCCTCCGTTTTCAAAAGCCAAAAGAACCTTTTTATTTGCTGAGATCATAGGCGAAACACCATAAACCCTCAACCCTTTCTTTTATTTTCATTTGCCTAGAAGGTAAATAACCCTCTTATTTCCTTGAGTGTTGGCTGAATCTATCAGACTCTATTCCATCGGATCTACTAGTTGGTAAGGGTTCTTCTATTTCAATTTCTCTCATTTTCCCTTTGATTAGCCGAAATCAAGGACACTAATCCCTATATCTTTTTTGGCCGAAACCATGAAGGGGGATTTCGTGATCCATTTGTAGCCGACGGCAGAAGGAGATCTTTTGGGATTTGAGATCCAAGGTAAGCAGAATGTAATATTGGGCCAAAGGCCATATTATTTTAAAGATGGTCGATTCTAACTATGGTCTTTAGGGGGAGTTCGATAGAGATAAGGAGAAGTTTCGGGATTCAGATCTATTCCAGTAAGGGTTCTAGTGTTTTGGATCTGTCTCTCATTCGTTTAAAAGCCGAAGGCTAATTATTTTTGTGTGCTAGTGCTTGGCCGATTGCAAGGGAGGTGCATCACGTAGCTTTGGGATTTGGTTGGAAACCAAATCGGCATTAAGGTAAGGTGTTATCTTCATGCGACATATCCTTCGGAATTTCTAGTTGAGCCGAATAGGCTTTTGGTTACTAACAAAGTGTTGGCCGATTGTAGGAAGGGGAAGGCAAACGTTTCGGGATCTCGTTAGTTTCGCGTAGTTTTAGGATTTCGCTTAGATCTATTAATAGTCAGGTGTATAACCCTACATTAATTCCGATAGATTAATGGTAGCAATATTAAACATGTGATTATGAAAATACGAGTAGCATGGCTAAGGGTACCATTCAATGGTATAGTGCATTCAGGTACGTTACCCCTAACTCTGAGTTAATAATGTTATAAACATTGATATGGAATATGTGTGATTTCGTTATGACTTTGAGGTAAGGTACATTGCATGATATCTGAATAATATGTATGTTGCATGGGTATTTGGGTGATAATGATAAAGGGGAAGTGTTCTGGTGGTTTTTACCACATTATCCGGTGACTTATGTCACATATTATGAATCCAGTGACTTTGTCACATTATCTGGAAGCTATGCAATGACTATAATGGCGATGTGCAGTTGACTGCAGCGACTGCCTTCGATGGTGTGTAGCTGATGGAGGGTCGATTTAGTAATCCCCACGGTGTGATTGGCAGGTACGGGTGGTGTGTAGAGGTTAGATATCTAGGTGGGTTTGGGTTGCATCATTGCTTATATTTGTTATATGTGATTTGATATGCCTTAATCATTTGGGAGTCTGTGTTGGTTGTTACACACTGAGTCTGTTGACTCACCCTTCGTGGGCTAACATTTTGCAGGTGATACTCAGTAAATGGACCTGGTCGGCAGGGACTTAGTGGTGGCCATGCTCAGCAGCATTTTCGGGTTTCTTATGATTAAACTTGTCACGTTTTCTTATTAAGTTTTTTTTTTGAGATTTATTTCGGGATTTGCTTTGTTGTAATAAGGCCATTACCATTTGACTGTTTCACGTATGTTTTTTTTTTAAATTTTTATTCTATTACGATTGACATCAAACAAATGGTTAAATAATTTTTCGAAAAACAACTTCAAATGTTTGACACCTAAACACCTACGATTTTCAACCTATTGATAAGCTCTAAAATTCGGCATTTCTTTTAACTTGAAATTTTTGAAACATGAAAATAACGTTTTAATGAAATACAAACTTTAATAAAAACATGGTTTCAACTTGATCATAACACAAATCTATTTTCTTCAAAACCACCAATTTCTCCAAGATGACAAAACGAGATTTAGCTATGTTTTACTCAAGAAGCATACCAGATCCGGTCAGGGTTTGTGGGCCGGGTTTGGGGTGTTTCAGGTAAGATTTTATGGATTGGTAGTGGGGGGAGTTAGGATTATTTGTTAAAATTTAGATTTAATTTTTATTTTATTTTCTTTCCCAAAATTTTTCCCTCTCTGACGTTTCTTTTCCTATTTTCACTTTTAAACTTTCATTTTCTCTCCTTTTGATTTCTATCGAAATTTTCCCTTCAAATCGCAATACTTTAATTTTTTGGTTCCTTTGTACTGCTTCATAGGTAAGGAGTTCGTTATGATTTTGAAGGAGTTTTGATTAATGCTTTAGTTTCTATAGGTGTATAAGATTGATTCGGTATACCATTTTGCTAGGTGTTTTTCAGGAAATCCGAGACGCTTCGGTTGTGTAGTAAAGTTTAAAGGTTTTCGTAGTTTAGGGTAAGCATTTGAATGGTCTTAGTGCAGTTTTTATGTTGAAATTATGTGTTTGGTTATGTTGTATTTGAGTGGTGACTCAATTGGAATTGATAAATTGAGTTTGATTGTGGGCATTTTATTGTCAATTTTAGGTACTGTTCACTCTAGGGGTGCGATTGCTTCGAAAACAAACCAGGTGTGTAACGATAACGCAAGAAAATGAAGTTTAGCGAAAGTCAAAAAAGTGGCTTATCGATGCCACATGGGCGTGCAGTCAGCTGTGTCTCGTACACGGCCATTTGACTGGTGTGTGTGGTTGTGTGGGTCACACGGTCTAGGTCAATTCAGGCGTGTGGGCCTCCAGGGCAAGCCACAAGGGTATGTGGGCCCAAAATACAGTATTCTTCCCTAGGGTCACACAAGTCATTTCGATTGGCTATGGGTTTTCCGTAGGGTCAGTAAGGGCAAAACAAACCCTAATGCATGAGATCTACTATTCTGATAGACTGATTTTAATATTAAGAAAATCGATATGTATGATTTGACCATTCTGTATAAATATGTATGATATCTGTATATGAGCATGTGGGACATGTGAATTCTGTTATATCTGTTTATCTATTATCTGTATTTGTATATGGGGTGGAATTTGTATAAGTGGAGGAAGTGTTCTGTAAGGCGACATTATGCCGATATACTGGCAGCATGGCTGCAATCTATTCTATTAAGTGTAGTATAGACACCATGTAGTGTATAGGGATGAGTGGGTGTTTTATACCCCACTTGGTGTGTTGGGATGGTCGGAGTTGGTGTGTAGAGGATGGAGGTAGGACTTTGCATATCTACATAATTCTTATATGATTTGATCTTATGTCCACTTCTAATCTGTTATGTTGGAAAGTCTGAATTATATGTATGTATGTTTCGTTGCGTTACCCACTGAGTTTTTGAAAACTCACATATGTTTATCTGTTTTGTTCAGGTAATCCTTAAACATAGGTGGGTCGGTGAGACAGAGGCTCCATGGTGACCACTAGTCAAGAAACTATCTTTTAATTAATAATTTATTTAATTTACTGGGTTTTTTCTTTGAGAATTTTGTAATTTTGGGACTCTCTAGACTATTTGTTTTTAATTTTGGTTTTGGATGTGTTTTATTATTTTTATATTGCGATGTTTGTCAAAACCATGGTTTTACACATACAAATATTTTTTTGAAAATACAAGCTCGGTTTTCAAATATTACGAATTTCAAAATTCAGTTGCAAAATTACGTTTTATTTAAAAGGACAAACAAATGAGGGTTACACTAAAGAGTATGATAAAATGTTTTCCTAAAATATGGACACTTCTAGTAACAACCAATAAGAGAAATTTAACATGTTAAGATTGGTTTCAAAACCCTTCTTTGTAACACTCCCAGATTCGACCATAACGTTTAGGCCGGGTTTGGGTGTGTTACAGAAGAAATCAAGCTTAAACATAGGATTACATGAAATTCAATATTTAATAAATGTACATGATAACACTGTTTGAACTATATATTAAGTTATAATTTTTTTCTGGATAGTAAATATTCTATTATGATTTGTAGGTGACCCCTTCCTTACTCTAAAGCTGAGTGGTGATTATAAAATGTTTATAGGTTGGGTTGGATTTAGATCAGATCTATGGATAGTGTTAATATTGTACATAATTGTCTAAATTTGGTTCGGCTTGAAATATGGGTTTCAAATTTTGCTTATGTTTGTCCATATCTGGCTAGCCCAATATCATTAGGTATATCCATATAATTTTTATTTTTTAAAATTAATTTTTTATTTAATATAATATCATTATATATTTTAATTACTCTTTTAAACATAAATATATTAACATATTTTATATTATTTAAATTATATAGTATATCAACAAAAAGAAAAAAAAAACATATTATAAACTTGAAAACAAGTTAGGCCAGGATTAGGCATTAAATTGGAAGCTCGAGCTCCACTTATATTTTAAACAAATATTTGAAACCCATTTTTCAGATAGGGTTTTTGAATTCCACATTCCTATGCTACTTAGATTAAAATGCAAATGTATGAATATGTACACAGTACATGTATTATTATTTTTTAAAAGATTTTTTTAATATAATTTCAAAGATAATATTTTCATTCCTCAAATATGTGCATTGAAATTGTAATTCTCCAAATCAGGCCCAGACATTACGGTATGATTGTGGAGGTCACATCATATGTGAAAACACTAACGCTTAATTTTGGTGAAATTCCACTTTCAACTTAAAGAAAATCCAATTTGATTACCTCATTGAAAAACATATCAATTTTGAAACCCGTGAGTATTTTGATGAAAATTGTATTGTATTAGCTTTGTTTAGATTAGATGTGTTCATGAGTAGGCTGACTAACTACCTTTCAAGGCCCTAACCAAAATTTGGGAGGGTTTGGGCAAAAATATAAGCCCGAAAAATGGGCTTGGATAAAAAATAAGGCCCGTTTAAAAAATGGGCCGGGCCTTGGGTAAGGTATTTTTGGCTTGGGCCCAGCCCGAATTCACTAAATGACAAAAAAAATCGACTATTTTTTATTTATTTTTGAATGTTATTTTCTTGTTGCTTTCTCCTTATTTTGCTACCATATTACTATTATGTTGCTACTATTTTGTTATTATTGATTGAATATTGTATAAAACTTATTTTATTGTTAATTTTGTTATTATTTTAAAGGCATTTGTTAATTTTATTATTATTTTAGAGGTATTTGCTTGTTAAGTTACATTTATCTTAGTGTTATTTAAGTCTACATATTTTTTAAAATTTATTTTCAATTTGTTAGGAAATATTTATTTTGATTTTTAGTATTTTGATGTATTATATATATTTAAAATTATATAAAATAATATAAAATTTAATATGGTAATTTGGTAGAACTAGTTTTAGTATTTTTATATGGGTAGGGCTTGGGAAAACTTAGGCCCATTTTGGGCCCTACCTTGACCCAAGCCGATGAATGGGCCTAAATTTTAGTTGAGCTCAGGCAGAACCGACCAACCAGGCCCATGAACACCTCTAATTTAGACAGATCTAATGGATTAACCTATTTACGAGTTAAAATATTGTAACGTCTTAGTTAAAAACTTTGTAGCGGAAAAATGAGATAACGACTTAATCTTATAAAACCTTATTCATTTGTTAATCATGTTGTTTTGTCTAAAACACCGGTTAAAATTAAATCTTTTGTAAAACAAATACCAAAATAAAATTTAAAGTCCTAAACAAAAATTAAAATGTCCAATAGTCTGAAATGTCAAAGAAAATCCAAAACATACTTAATATGCAACCCAATAATGTGAAAACTGAGCTCCAAAGTCACCGTTCAATCCTAAGGATGATAATCACCTGAAACAAAATAATCAAATGCGTGAGCTTTACGCCCAGTGTGTGATTTGGCCCACATGTCATGTAACATCTCATAACATATCTCATATCATTTCATATCATATCTCATATCATATCCTACCCCCATCTGCTACACACCATCTCCGACCAATCAATCACACCATTTAGGACTACAAGAGTCCATCCATCCAATCACACCAATATGTGGCGGTATGCCACTCATAAATATGCAGCTGAGCTGCCGGATAGAAAATTGCGGTCTAGCCACCGTAATTACAGTAATAACTTCCATATCACACTTCCTCCATACAACCATAAACCCAACCCTATGCAAATGCAAAACATAATAGCATACATATATATTTATCACAACTTGCATGGCATGCATTCTTATTTATACATACTTTGCAGAACATAATATATCATAAACGTATATGAAACATAATTTACTTAACTTGCTTCCTATATTTTCCCATGCATATATATACTGAAACCTACACTTTTTTGGGTCTAAATAATGCCCTTAAACTCAATTTTCAAGTCCCTTAACCGCCCCCTAAACGACCCTAAAATTGGCCAACAAGGTCCACATGGCCTGGCACACCGCCAACCTCATGGCCTATGACATTGGGAAGTTTTGAAAACAACCCCTGTTTTGCAATTTTCTAGAGCTCTGAATGAGTTTTCAGGTTAATTTCACACACCTAATGATGTAATTGATTAACCACACTATCGACAACTTAAAAATCCTACAATCAACCCAAAAATTACACCAATTAATCATCAAAGACCTATCCAAATTAGCATTCTTTTGACAAAACTCAGTCCCTAAAGCGAGGTTCATATACTTACTACTCAAAAACAATGCCAAAGACAAGGACTACACCATTGGGGGGGAAGTTGATTCTCACCCTCTTCACCTAATTAAAAACACAAGAACATTTATCATAACTAAGAATGAGAATTAAACATAAGCACAATTCCTATCTTGATCAAGAAATGATATCAAAGCAAAAGAACATGAATAATTCGACGAAACTTACACCACGTTCAAGAATACTACCAAATAATGAACACCATGCACAAACGCAAGGAAAAAATGGAATAACAATAAGTAAGAACCAGCAAAAAAGAAGAATGGGAAAAGAAAACCCCAAAAGAAAAAAAAGAAAATAAGAAAAAGAAAGAAAGATGGACGTGAGAATAGAGGGGTGGTTGGACGTGCAAAAGAAGAGCGATTTTAGGGATTTGTTTTTGATAACTTAAGAAAATAAAAATAAAATAATTGTTAACATCCTATTAGAAATAATTAGAGTTTGAAAGTAACTAAACCTTTGACATAAGACAAGAACAAAAAGAATTTCCACATTGCAAACACCGAGATTCAAATACAAGACCCTAAGATAAGCTAACATCTTACCATTGAACCAACAGGCTCATTCTGTCATAACTTGCAGAAATAAGATTTAAGTCAAACGACTAGGGATATTGATTGAGCTAAAAATTAACAAAATTTCAAGAAAATGGCTCAAACCAAAACCTCACACACACCACCCCAATACTAAATCACTGAAACAATCTTAAATTACTTGACATAATTTACATCCCATATTTAAGAAATTCGGGGCGTTATAGAAATAGACATAAAAAATGAATGCTTAAAAAACTATTGGGGTAACATAATTTGTAATGGCTCGATTTTCAGTGTTATTGGAAAATGCAAATTTGGAACATATTTTCATAAATCGAGTGTATAAATATAAAATAAGAATATTTACAAAGTTAATATAAAAATATATGGATGAATGGTTAAGTAATTTTTTTGATTAAATAGCCTATAAAAGCTTAGAGACTAAATTGTAAAAGTCCAATCACTATAGAGTTTTAATCAAGAAAAGGCTTAAGGACCTAGTGTTGGATTTGGCGCCCTAAGTGTAGTATTTTCGTATATATACACTTTTAATTTTTTTGAACAGATTGGTTAATAAAAAAAATTCATTGATTACATTAATATACTTTATATAATTGTCCTCATGTGATTTTTGCACAAAAAGCAAAATAAAAGCAAATCTTGCTCATTGATTGTCTAATGTTTAAACTAATACTAAGCGGTATTACGTGGTCAGATCGTGATACGGAAAGACAACTTATATTAGTAAACAAACTTAAACATGTCTTTAATATAATTGGAAATGAACAAACCAATTGAAAGACTAATATGTCGTTTTTCAAGTCCAACTGGGGAGATGCTTTGTCTTGAGCATCAGAGTGGATGACTATTAGAAGATAGAGACATAGATGTGATTGACTAGAATGACAGTACATCAGACTGTACACAAAAAGAATAGATCCTGAATCAGTTTATGGATTTATTCCCTTGTGACGTTCATATTGTGGCATACCTAAATCTTGAGTAGATGACGGACTATGTATGTGTGACCCATACACTTTGATGTAAGTAAAAGTTGAGTTCAAATAGATAAGGAATCAAGAGCTAGTACGTTGGGTGTACGACTTCTAGAGTATGTAGCTTCATTCATACAGTGGAATTCATAGGCCGAGACGTAAATGATATCCTCTTATTGAGATTACATGATTGATAAAAAGTAAAACGTGGCCACAGGTCGTTCATCTTTGTGATGAATGACCTGATTACTATTAGATAGTAATTAACTTTTCATGAAGGAAGATGCATTGGTTACTATAAAATAAAATAGGATCATGTTGGGAGAAAAAATATTATCCCGAAAAGATTAATGATATCCTATGAGGGTAACACATTTATGATAAGGTCATTGGACGAGTTGCTTTCGTAATGGTATGTTGTTGGAGAGAGCTCAGTCACGGTACTATAGTGGAATGACTTCATGACTAAATGAGTTTATAATTAATAGAGGAAAAGCTGGAGCTTAATTATAAATCATTTTAGCCTAAATCTCATATGTCCAATTGGTACCTCCGTTAGCTCGTTGGAACCAGAAATGAATTGCATGTCGAATCAAATAAATAGAAATGGTGAAAATGGAGAAATGAGAAATAATTTGGAAATGGTTATGTTTTTCTCCAAAATGAAAATGAAAATGGAAATGAAGAAATAGAATCATTTGGAAGTGATTGTGGTTTTCTCCAAAATGAAAATGAAAATGAAAAATGACAATAACCAGAAAATGAATTTATTTTTTAATTAAATGAAGTTCAAAATGGAAATAAATCATTTGGTCATAGTGAACTATTGAATACGAAAATATTAAATATATTTTCTTATAGATTCTTTTACTAGTAAAGTCATCATGATTTTAATGTAATTAAAAAATTGATATTAATTACAAATAAATCAGTAGATATTAACACATTATATAAATAATAACACATGTATATTTTGTACTATGAACTTACCTAGATTATGCTTTTGGTTGACTCATAGGGACTAATCCGCGATTTTCACTTTTCCCCAGTTATTCTCCGCACGATTCAATTCTTGATCTATATAATGATTAAATTCAATATATTAAATTCAAATATACCATCAAACTTATTTCTATGCATATACCCTTAAATTTTCATATTTACAAAATTTCCTTAAACATTTGCATTTCTCTCAATTTAGTCTTGAAATTCCAAATTTAACAAAATTTCTCAAATACCCATGCTAGGCAATTTATTGCTATTTTAGTACAGTCCAAAATTATTTAAAATTCACAAGAATTCCATGGAAATTTTAATATTTTATCAAATTAGTCCTTTAACTAAAAGCTAACTAAAATCACTTTACAAAATAGTCCTAAACAACAATGAAGACTACAAATTCATCATTTAACATCAATAATAACCCATATTCATTAATGGAAAAATCTAATATCTTTAATAGCTTCAAAAACGAAGATACATTTTAGTTGGACCTAGTTGCAACAATCTCAAAAACTTAAAAAAAAAAAAACAAGAAACAAACTCAAAATAGACTTACATGCAAAAGACAACAATGGCCAAACCTCCAAGCTTCAATAATGGAGTTCTTTAGGTTGATATTTGGTGGAAAAAGATAAACGATAAGATGATATTCGGTGGAGTTCTAATCTCCTTACCTTTTATGTGTTTTGTTTTACTATATCTTCATTAATCAAACATTGTCACATGGCACCCCATAAAGCACATTATACACAAGAACTATCGATGAATTTTGACGCTACCCATTTTGAAAACCCTAAATTTGAACGGTCTTATTTGCAAATGAACATTTGAACGTTCATTCAAGAACGGGGGTTCACTCCTTCGTCGTCTGATTACAATGAAATTTTGGAGTTGGTGGATTTCCACCACTGGCGTAATTTTTGTGCAACGCTAATTGAAATAGTAGTTGGTGCCATTGTTTATGAATTTTAGACTTCGTTAAAAGATCGAGAAATCCTCAAACTCTCAAGTGATAAGCTTCGTTATGCAACAATTCGGGGTAAACAAGTACTGGTTATGCCCCAATAAATCTACTCCTATTATAACGCTCTGTATTATACTTATTTCTAGAAGCTATTGATTTAACTTTTTATTAGGGCATCGATATGGATGCGATTTTGAAATATTTGACAGAGGGGCGTGGTGAGTGGATTCGTCAAGCTAGTATAGATATTTCGGTCAAATTCAATCAGGCCATTATGTTTTTGAAGGCTGTCGCGTGTGACATAATATGAAAATTATGCAAGTATACACATAGAATCAAGTAATAAAGTGATGAGAAAATATCGATCCTACAAGGATCGAGTTGAGGCAAAAAGTGGTCAAGTTATTATAATAAAATGCAACTAATTCTATGGTAAAGCTATGGTAAGTATGCAACGACAATTAAAGGAATAATGATGTATGCAATATGTGGAGTTAATGATGTAACACCCCTAACCTGTATCCATCGTCGGAACAGAGTTACGGAGCGTTGCCGAAACTTTTCAAAATATATTCAGATAAATCATGTCAATCACTATTCATTAACCGAGATCATTCATAATGTCTCTTAGATGGACCCTCGAGATCATTCATTAACCACAAATTTGACAAAGAAATATTTATTTTTATTATATTTTTATGGTCTACAGTTTTAAGGAATGGTCTCATGAAAATTTTGTTCGAAAATTTTGATGTTTGGGCACTCAATTTAGTTAAAAGGACTAAATTGCAAAAGTGAAAAACTTGAATTTTATATGTTTAAGGTGTCCAATTACTATGAAATTTTAAATTGGAGGTCCTTAGATGGTAATTAGACCATTGGTTAAGTTGGTGAACAAAAATGGACATGGTTTGGTATGTTTCTAAAGTTTTTCATTAAGGGCATTTTAGTAATTTGGAAATTAAAATGAATTAAAAAGGCAACATAAAGACAAAATTTGTCCATATTATTCTTTATGGCCAAATTTTACAAGGATAAACCATGGCTAGGGTTTTTCCAGCTTTCAAGCTCGATTGTAAGTTCGTTCTTGCCCCATTTTTAATGCTCTACATTTTTAAAGTCGTTGTAACCCGATCTATCTATTTCTACCACTAATTTAAGATATGATCAAGGTCTAGGTTTTACCCATGTTGAATATGTGTGTATTTTAATGTTTGATGGTAGAAAATGCATGTTTGTTATTTGTTAAACGACTTTTACTAAGTGATTTTCGATAAAAATGTCAAAAAGGACTTATTTGTAAAAGTCTATAAAATGAGTAGAAAAATGTGAATAAATGAAAAATGTGGGATTTTATGAGTATGAAAATGGTTCGGTTAGGCTTGGGATTTGAATAAATTTAATGAAATTCATTTTACGATCCTAGGGACTAAATTGTAAAATGTTAAAAGTTTAGGGGGAAATGTAATTTTGCCATAATGTGACTTTTGGATTGAAATGAATAATTTTTTGATTAAATGAGATGAATTTGGTATTATATATCAAGAAAAATAAAGTTTGGGTCTAGATCGGGGGAAAACCAAAGTGTTTTACGATTAGGTCCATCTCCGCTATTTTTGTATCGAGGTAAGTTTTTATTGAAATAATGCAACGTTATAATTTTATTTTAAATGTTTTGTTGTTGCATGAATTGTATGATTGACTCTATAGATGAAATTGATGAAGTTTCGATAAGCGAGTAAATATGCCGGTTGAACCTTAGGAATAGATAGGATACATATGTCATGACATTAAGGTTATTGAGATTACGTGTAAGACCATATCTGGGATATGGCATCAATATGAGACTTTGTATAAGACGCTGGGATATTGGCATCGATACGAGATTACCTGTAAGACCATATCTAGGATATGGCATTGATATGGTACTGTGTGTACGAGATTCCCGAGTATCCTTTAGTATTCCAAATGGTTCAATGGGAAATGTTGATGAAATGTTCAATGGGTATGTAAAAGATGAGAAAATAGTGAATAAGTTACGAGATGGTACATGTATGTATGTAAAACTCAAAGGAAATGAACTTAGTATATGATGAACAATTGGTAAAAATGTGATTGAGTAAGTTGTGCTTATGAAGCTTAAATGACATTTATGTTGATATGTGCTATGTTATTCATGTGATTAGCAGTTGGTATATTGCAATTATGTTGGTATGTGTTATGTTGATATTAAATGACATTTATGGTCATATGACATTTATGAATTTTCAATGACATTTATGTCAATATTTGTTAAGTTATTTATATGTAAAATGTATGAATAATGTTTTGAATTATTTGGATACGAACTTACTAAGCTATATAGCTTACCCCCTTCATTTCCCATGTTTTATAGTGTCATTGAGCTAGTTCGGTTGGAGATCACCGGAGATCCTATCACACTATCAAGCTATCACTTTTGGTATTGATGAATTCAAGTATTTTGAGTTTATGGCATGTATAGGGACTTAATCATTTTGTTAAATGTGTCATTGTGATTGTAGCCAATGTGTTGACTTGTGATTGTCAAAGGCTTGTTTTGATATTTGGCCATGTAGATTGGCTTATTTGGGCTATCATGGTTGAAAGCCTAAGTATAGATATGTATGTGCTAATGTCTCTGGTGAAATGAATATGGTATATTTGGTGAATGATAGAAATATGATTTATGACAAAAATGTGAAATGTTTGTATATGTGGAATCTTGCATGATTTGGTGTGGAAAGTTTGATGTTCTAAGTATGATAAATAATGGCATGAGGATGACATGTTATTATCTTGGTTGTGCTTGTTTGGTTGCTTTCATATGCTTGAATTTGTACAATGTGATATTGTGTTGATGTGTGCAAGTGAGGGTGGAAAAATGGCTTGATAAATAACCTTTATTTTGTCTACACGGGTAGGCACATGGGCATGTGTCTAGACCCTATGTGACACACGGTTAGCCACAGGTATGTGTTCCAGCAGTGTGCCCCCTACACCTTAATTGTTGCAAAACAGAATGTCCAGAATTGAACACACAAAGAGACATGGGCTGTGTGTCACCGGTGTGTGTACTATTTACCTAGCACCTGGCGTGTGGCACGGCGTGTGGCACAAGTAAGGGAGCACCCTAATTTGAACACAGTCTAAAGGTCCTTTGGACAACACGGGCGTATGAGCAGGGCATCTAGCAAAAAAATTCTAAGTTTTGTAAAAATTTCTAAAGTTCTCGGTTTAGTCTCGAATGCAATGTCCTAAAAAGTTCTCAACTTTTGTGAGATGCGACACAACTGTGTATCTGCTTCAATGGTTTAGTGTTCTGGGTGTGTGTGAGGGTCCCAAGTTCAAGCCTTAGCTTTGAAAAATTTTGGTATTTTTCTAACTTAAGCCTTGTACTTGTTCAGCGAGCTTATATCAAAATTATTTTTAAAACCATATCAGAATGGGCCTGCTGATTTGGTGGTTAATATGTGTTGGTGTGTTAGGGGTCTAGAGCTCGAATCCTTGCGGCGTGTGAGATTATTTTTACTCTGTTAACGATGAGAGTTTAGGTTGAGTTGAAATTCTATGGAAGTTGTTGAGTAGTGGGTTTGAGGGAGAGAAATTAGAGATGTGAATCATATCTTTTATCTGTCTCTTTTTCCTTTTGTTTCAGTTTTTCTCAAATTTTGGTTTCTTTTTCCCAAAAATCTGATGTTAATTCTGGTTTCTCTACCGTTTCTTCTTCCTTTCCATTGTCAATTTTGTTTTCTTTTTGTTGACAGTTACATCTTCATTTTGTTATTTCGGCTTTTATCCCATGTTCGGGTAAGTGAGATTTTTCCTATTCTGTAACTTGCGTTGTTTCCATCGTTTCCATCGTTTGATTTGGATTATATGGTTATTTTGACAGCAACAAATTGTGAAGGGCGTGACTTTGCTCTCACTAAATCATAGTCAACCGTTCAACGTATTAGGGGTAAGCATAGAACACTTGAATTGAAGTATTATTGATTTTGTGATTTCAAATTATTGAGATTTAAGACTAAGTTGGTATTTTGATTTGATGATTATAGGTTCTGGTGGTCTTGGGAGTGCTTTTACGTCAAAAACGAACCAACTGTGTACCGAAAAGCAGAAATCGAGCTTTCGAAAAAAGTTGAAAAAGGCCACTGTCGACATCACACAAGTGTATGGTCACCTGTGTAGTAAGCCGTGTACGACAACACAGTCAAGTGATCGACGAAGGCCAAGTTATGCGCAAGACGCGGCCGTGTGATGGCCAGGGTGTGGTTGTGTAGACCACACAGGTTAAACCGAACTGGGCGTGTGGGCCATACGGGCATGTAGGCCCACAAGGGCACGCCACATGGGCGTATGATATTTGGGCCAAGTCGCGTGATCCACACGGGCAAGCCACATGGGCGTATGGGCCCATTTAGATTAAATATCTCCTAGGGTTGCATGGGTCACCCGAGTTGACTGTGAACATACTGTAGGGTTAGTAAGCGTTACTTAGACCCTAAATCTTGTGATCTGTATGAATGATTGATAATTGTATTTTAGCATTTAAGCATGTATCTTGGTATGTCTGCATTGAGCTTGTTTAGTTGCATCTGTATTAGGGTGGGATGATTGGTTATTGGAAGAAGTGTACTGAAAGGCTTTCATGCCTATTATCTGGTAGTTCAGCTGCAATATTACTAATATATGCCGCATTCTATACGATTTGGTGTGTAGGGCTAGGTGGGTATTTAAACCCCACATGGTGTGTAGGGATGGTTGGAGATGGTGTGTAGAGGCTGGTGGGTAGGATACTGATTTCTATTACTGTATGCATACTAATGGGCTAAGGCCCTAATTTCTATCTGGAACTGAATTTGTAATGGGCTTAGGCCCAGATTACATTTGACTGATAGGCTATAGTTTGACTGTATGCTTGTCTTCTGTGGGGATTACACACTGAGTTTAAGTAAACTCACCCCTTTCTGTTTTATCTGTACAGGTAATCCCCAGACTTAGACGGATCGGTGCGGCGGAGGACTCAACGGTGACCACACAACTATTGAACTGATTTAATTCCATTTAAGGTTTTTTAATTCCTATTAATTTTAGAGTATTCTTGATGTAATTTGGACTTTTGGACTGTTTGTCTTTGTTTTGGATTTTAACTGTTTTCATGAACTTTTAAATTGCAACGAAAAGTCGGTTTACTAAACACAACGTTTTTCCTAAACGCAAATGGTTTTCTTAAAATATCACGGTTTTAAAAGCTTCCGCTACATAATATGTTTATAAGTGAATCAAATTAACGAGTAAAAAATTTTAAAATTGATAAGAGATAAATAGAAGCTAACAAACGGAAACTGTTTTAACGTGATAATTCGATTTCAAATTCCATTCCATATGACTTCGCCAGATTTGGACATAACATCTATACCGGGTTTGAGGTGTTACATTTAGTGATATTAGAGCCAAAGTTGCGTAACTCTACTGTGGCTTTTGGGTTTTAAAACTTGGTTTTTAAAGAACCGATGTCCAAATGATTTGAAATGATTTGATTGAGAATGTGGTACACCGAGTGTCCAAGTGCCTATCCTGTAAGTATTCGATAAAACGCTATAATGTTATAAATCGCTATAATTTTATAAATAGTCTATTCTAAAATCTCTAGTTATTGTATATTGAAACTGTAATGAAATTGAAACTGGTAGAGGCGTATTTGCGAAAAAACAAACTTCAAATATATGATACTGCTTACATAAAAAATCTGTTAATAGCTACTGAAACTGTAACTGATTCATAAAATTTGTAATATAGATAAATCTAAATAAACATGAGCGCATGAGGTATCCGTGGATGTGGTACTAGAGGCCGAGGTAGAGGTTGTAGGAGGTTCGAACTGAGTCTTCTTCTCTGGGTAGCATGCCGAATCTAGACACGAGTGAGACACCTATGTCAGCTGCTACTGAGACTGGTTCTCAGAGTCGATCAGATGGGGACGACACACTGTCCCAGGCCATGCTAAGGATATTAGAGAGTGTCGTTGGGCCCAATTCGGGATCTGAAGGCCGATGGTCGGTAACTGAGCGACTCTAGTCTAATGGAGCTAAGTTGTTTAGAGGCCATGATAAATCGTAAAAGTAACATAATTTAGGCCTATGTTTAGCATACTTTTGGATGATTTAAGCCTTGAAATATGTAATTTTGTGCTCTTAATCTGTTGTTTTCATGTTTTATACTCAAGAGAGCACCGGAGATGAAAAGAACGAGAAACGGGCTTAAAATGAACCAAATTGGGCCAAAATAGAAATCGACACGGCCTAGGCCCATGACCACACGGTCGTGCCTTATTGATAGACTAGAACATGGCCTGAGCCCCAAAACACACGGCCGTGCCTCATCATCAGACTCGACCACGACCTGCAATCGAAGTACACGGACATGCCACATGGGTGTGTCCCTGCTGTAAGAAAGAAGAGTTTCAGTCGATTTAGGGTACTTAGAGGCAAAGAAACATATTCCAAAAGCCTATATAAAGACCCTAGAGGCCAACCTTGAGGGGTACGTTTGAATAGGCATCCGGTTAGGCCAAAGAGGGAAGATTTGTGGAGATTACTCGAAGATAGCCACTTGATTCATCTCAAAAAGCCGGAATTATACTCAAGACAACGGATCACTCTTTGAATTCCTTTAGGGGGTTTTATGGATTTCTTATGTTTTGTTTTATCTTTTCTTTTGAGATGTTTTCTTTTACAATTATAAATTAAACCTCGATATCGAGGGGGATGAAACCTAAGATGAATATTGTTATTGTTTTTTGAACTATATGATAAATATTTGACTTGTTCTTAATTATGTGTTCTTAATTCTTGTGTTGATATTTCTAGGATATTAATTCAAGTATGATGTGCTTAGGTGGAGGAGCAAAAGTCCCTGCCTAAGAGTAGATCTAGCATAATTAAGCGGAGTTGATCCCGTGCCTAGAGATAGTATGACGAGATTTTACCGGATTAGGGTAAAACCTAATATGGGAGTCTATAGATCGAGTTAGTATAATTCTAGGGGTTTTAATTAGAAAGAGATTTCAATTAATCAACCTAGGGTTAGACGTTAGTCGCCTCGAGAGAGGGATTAATATATGTTAGGGAATCTTACGGATCAAGTCAAGTGAATAAATCGTCTGGTTCAGTGTTAGATAACAAGTGAAGTCTAGGTGGATTCTTCTTTGGGTGTCATCTTAATCAATTGGTTTTTCCTCAAGTTATTTTCCAAATTTCATTCTTCTTTGTCTTAGAGTCTTTAGTTTAGTAGTTAGTTAATTTAGATAAAACAATAAATTCCCTTAAGTCTTAGGCTAAATAATAGAAAGAGAGTTAGTATTAGTACTTTTGGTTCCTTTGAGATTCGACATACTGGTCTTGCCTAAACTATACTATTGTTCGATAGGTGCGCTTGCCTCCATCGTTGTTTTAGTTAGTTTCCATGTTCGATCATTCTTTATATAAATTTTAAGACTCGAGAAAACAAGGATCAGGCCATGAAGAGGATTATGGACGATCTAGACTGCACCCCCGAGCAGAGATTGAAGGGTGCAGTCTCCTTGCTTGCGATGAGGCTTATCAGTGGTGGTTGATTGTTAAGGAGGGTACTCAGCCTAACCGTCTAACTTGGGAGTTCTTTAAGACTTCATTCCAGGGTAAGTATGTGGGAGCTAGTTAGATTGATGCTCGTAGGCGTGAGTTTCTAAACCTCACTCAGGGAGATCGATCAGTGGCCCAGTATGAGGCTGAATTTCTAAGACTGAGTGCTATACGAGAGGTATGGTGGCAACTGAATATGAGAGATGTGTCCAATTTGAGGACGGCCTTAGGGATAATCTGAGGGTACTGATAGCTCCGCAGAGGGAGTGAGAGTTTTCCGTTCTGATAGAGAAGGCGAAGATCACCGAAGAGGTTAAGTGTGTTGAGTGCCAAAGAGACCATGAGAGGGGTAAGAACAAGAGGATTGAGCCCTCGAGTTCGGTGCTGAGGCCTAAGAAAAAGGCCAAGACTAATGGGCTGATTAAAGTTGGGGCCCCTATTGCTCCTACTAGATTGCAACTGTGTGGAGATTGTGGTAGACGCCATCAGAGCGAGTGTTGGAGGAGGACTAGAGCGTGTTTGATGTGTGGGTTACTAAAGCACCATATTCAGGAGTGTCTGCTGAGGGCCGATCAGATGCAAGCTCTGGGTTCTAGTATTGTGTAGGCACAGAGGGTAGTTTAGCAGCCACCGAGGGGCCGTGGTTAGGCTAGGGGTGGTAATGGTATGGGCCATGGACAGCTGGCAGCAGGCAAAGGAGCTGGACAGATTGAGGCGAGACAGGCTGCTCTTATTTATGCTGCTCATCGTCGAGAGGACAGAGATGCTCCAGGCGTTATTACCGGTATGTTCTTAATTCATGATGTAACTTACTTTGCTTTGATAGATATAGGTTCCACACATTCCTATGTAGCTAGCACTGTGCCTGGAAACTTAGGGATCTTGGTTGAGAGTACTTCTAGTGAGGTGACTGTATTGGGTCCACTAGGGTAATCGATTCGGGTTAGCAAACTGTATAGAGATGTTCCGCTAGAGGTTCAAGGGTCGGTATTTCTGGCTAATTTAATGGAGCTTCCGTTTGGAGAGTTTGATCTGATTCTAGGTATGGACTAGTTGATCAAGCACCGTGTCAGTCTGGACTGTGCGACTAAGAGGGTCATCTTAAGAACTGAGGAGGATAATGAGGTAGTCATGATTGGAGAATCTCAAAATTATTTGGCTAATGTGATCTCCGCACTGGTGGCTGAGAAACTGGTTCGTAAGGGATGTGAGGCTTTCTTGGCATATGTTATTATTTCCGTTTCTGGGGACTCTACTGTAAAGAACATCAGAACTGTAAGGGGTTTTCTGGACGTCTTTCCTGAGGAGCTACCGGGTTTACCTCTAAATTGAAAAGTGGAATTTGGGATTGAGCTTTTTCCTGGTACAGCTTCGGTGTCATCGCCGCCTATTGAATGGAACTGAATGAGCTTATGGAGCTTAAGGCTCAACTGCAGGAACTTTTGGCCAGTGGTTTCATCCCTCCTACTGTGTCTCCTTGGGGAGCACCAGTTCTATTCGTTAAGAAGAAGGATGGGACCATGAGAATGTGCATTGATTACTGACAGCTGAACAAGCTGACCATTAAGAATAAGTATCCACTTCTGAGGATCGACGACTTATTTGATCAGTTTCAAGGGGCTTCCGTGTTTTCTAAGATCGATCTCCTTTTAGGGTACCATCAGTTAAGGGTTAAGGATGTGGATATTCATAAGACTGCTTTTAGGACTCGTTATGGTAACAACGAGTTCCTAGTTATGCCTTTTGGGTTGGCAAATGCACTGGTTGCATTTATGGACCTGATAAATCGAGTATTTCAGCCTTACATGGATCAATTTTTTATGGTATTCATCGACGACATATTGTTTTATCCTAACTAAGGATGAGCATGACGAGCACCTTAGAGTGGTTCTTTAGATTTTGAAAGAAAAATAGCTCTATGCTAAATTTAGCAAGTGCAAATTTTGGTTATGAGAGGTAACATTTTTGGGACATGTAGTGTCTGTTGAGGGGATCCGAGTCAATCCGAGAAAGATTGAGGCTGTACTGGATTGGAAACATCCTAAGAATGTGTCTAAGATCTGCAGCTTTCTGGGTTTGGCAGGTTATTATCGTTGGTTTGTGGAAGGTTTCTCACTAATTGCAGCGCCCTTAACTAAGCTTCTACGTAAGGGCGTTCCATTTTTTTGGACTGATGTACAGTAGGAGAGCTTCGAGAAGCTCAAGACTGTTCTGACTGAGGCTCCTGTTTTGATACAACTGAACCTGGAAAAGAGTTTGTGGTTTATAGTGACGCATCACATGTGGGTTTGGGTTTTATTCTGATGTAGGATGGTAAAGTTGTGGCATATGCATCTCGTTAGCTCAAGACACATGAGGCAAACTATCGGACCTATGATTTGGAATTGGCCGCCGTAGTCTTTGCTTTGAAAATCTAGAGGCACTATCTGTACGGTGAGAGGTGTATTATTTACATCGATCACAAGAGCCTCAAGTACCTCATTAATCAGAAGGAGTTGAATTTTAGGCAACGTAGATGGATTGAGATGCTTAAGGACTATGACTGTACTATTGAGTACCATCCTAGCATGGCCAATATAGTGGTCGATGGATTGAGTCGTAGGGCAATGACTGATCTGGGATCGATGTTCGCTCGACTTAGTTTGTTCGACAACAGAAGTTTGTTGGCTGAGTTACAGGTTAAATCGACTTGGATAGAACAGATTCGAGTTAGGCAGTTAGAGGATGAATCATTGGGTCTTCGGTCCATCAGGTTGAGGGTGGCAGCACTACAAACTTTGGGCTGAATAATGATGGGGTACTCTATTTTCAGGTTCAGATTTGTGTACCGAATGATACTGATCTAAGGCAGTCTATTCTGAGAGAGGCACATAGTAGTTCTTATGCTATGCATCCCGGTGGGAATAAGTTATACCAAGATCTTCGGGAACTGTATTAGTGCTCGGGATTAAAATAGGAGGTTACTAATTTTATGGCACGATATTTGACATGCCAGCAGGTTAAGGCTGAGCATCAGTTACCTTCAGGTTTGCTACAGTCAGTTAAGATCCCGCTATGGAAGTGGGAGCGAGTAACGATGGACTTCGTTAGTGGGTTGCCTCTAACACCCACTAAGAAGGATTCTGTTTGGGTCATCGTGGATCGATTGACCAAGTCTGTGCACTTCATCCCAGTTAGGACCGACTATTCTCCTCAAAAATTGGCGAAGCTCTACATTTATGAGATAGTGAGACTACATGGGGTTCTGGTGTCAATTATTTACGATGCAGAGATCCTCTCTTCACGTATTGATTTTGGAAAAAAGTTACATGAGGCTTTCGGTTTGAGATTGGATGTCAATACTGCGTTCCATCCTCGGACCGATGGTTAATCTGAGTGTGATTCAGATACTAGAGGATATGTTAAAGAGTTGTGTTATCGATTTTCGAGGTAGTTGGGAGGATTATCTGCCTTTAGTTGAGTTCACCTACAATAACTATTTCCAGTCGAGTATTCATATCGCACCTTACGAGGCTTTGTATGGCTATAAGTGCCGTACTCTTTTGTGTTGGACTGAGTTGGGTGAACATCGAGTTTTTGGTTCTAAGCTGGTTGTTGAGACTGAGGATAAGGTACGACTGATTCAGGATTGTCTGAATCCCTGCCCGACCATGGGCGATTATTTTTACTCTATTAACTTGAGAGTTTGGGTTGAGTTGAAATTCAATGGAAGTTGTTGAGTAGTGGGTTTGAGGGAGAAAAATTAGGGATGTGAATCATACCTGTTATCTGTCTCTTTTTCATTTTGTTTTAGTTTTTTTCAAATTTCGGTTTCTTTTTCCCAAAATTTTGACGTAAATTTTGGTTTCTCTGCCGTTTCTTCTTCTTTCCATTGTCGATTTTGTTTTCTTTTTGTCGACTATCGTATCTTCATTTTGTTATTTTGGCTTTTATCACACATTCGAGAAAATGAGGTTTTTCTTTTTCTGTAACTTGCATTGTTTCCATCGTTTGATTGGGATTCTATGGTCATTTTGGCAGCAGCAAATCGTGAAGGGCGTGACTTTACTCTCGCTAAATCGTAGTCAACCGTTCGGCGTGTTGGGGTAAGCATGGAACACTCAAATCGAAGTTTTGTCGGTTTCATGATTTTGAATTATAGAGATTTACGATTGAGTTGGGATATTGATTTGACGATTATAGGTTCTGGTGGTCTTGGGAGTGCTTTTACATTAAAAATGAACCTGGTGTGTACCCAAAATGTAGAAATCGAGCCAAAAAAAAAGCCAAAAAGGCCCTCGTTGATGCCACATAGGCGTGTGGTCACCCGTGTGGTAGGCCGTAATGCGACAACAGTACTGTGATCGATGAAGGCCGTGGTAGTGTCTTGGGCCACTCGAGTTAAACCGAACTGGGCTTGTGGGCCACATGGGTGTTTAAGCCCATACGGGCACGCCACACGAGCGTGTAATATTTGGGCCAGGCTGTGTGATCCATACGGGCAAGGCTAATCTGGGCATGTGGGCCACGGGGGCGTGTGGGCCCACACGGGTAAGTCACATGGGCGTATGGGCCCATTTAGCTTAAATATCTCCTAGGGTTGCAGGAGTCACCCGAGTCGACTGTGAACCTACTGTAGGGTCGGTAAGTGTTACTTAGACCCTAAATCGTGTGATCTGTATGTATGACTGATAACTGTATTTTAGCATGTAAGCATGTATGTCGGTATGTCTGCATTGAGCATGTTTAGTTGCATTTGTATTTGAGTGGAATGATTGAGTATTAGAGGAAATATACTGAAAGGCTTTCATGCCTATTATCTGGCAGCTCAGCTGCAATATTACTAATATGTGCCGTATTCGGTACGATTTGGTGTGTAGGGCTGGGTGGGTGTTTTAAACCCCACATGGTGTGTAGGGATGGTTGGAGATGGTGTGTAGGGGCCGGTGGGTAGGATTCTGATTTCTATTACTGTATGCATACTGATGGGCTAAGGCCCTAATTTATATTTGGAATTGAATCTGTAATGGGCCTAGGCCCAGACTGCATTTGACTGATAGACTGTAGTTTGATTATATGCTTGTCTTCTGTGGGGATTACACACTGACTTTACGTACACTCACCCCTTTCTATTTTATCTATACAAGTAATCCTCAGACTTAGACGGATCGGTGCGATGGAGGACTCAACGATGACCACACAACTATTGAACTGATTTAATTCCATTAAGGATTTTTAATTCCTATTATTTTTGGTGTATTTTTTATGTAATTTGGACTTTTGGACTGTTTGTCTTTGTTTTGGATTTTAACTGTTTTCATGAACTTTTGAACTACAACGAAAACTCAGTTTACTAAATATAAAGTTTTTCCTAAACACGAACGATTTTCTTAAAATATCACGGTTTTAAAAGATTCAGCCATAACGTCTAGGCTGAGTTTGGGGTGTTACACGGAACCACCTCCAAAGTATGTTTTGGGCCTCATAGGCTCGTATAAGGGACTTTATGATTGAATATGGATGGGTTTAATTTGGATATAAATTTTATGACTCAGAATTGTGTGATTGCTTATGATGTGAGTCCGGTAATGCCTCGTACCTTATCCCGGCGTCGAATACTAGTAATGGGTGTTACATTTAGTGGTATCAGAGCTATGATTTAGTCGATTCTTGGACAACCTAGCATGTGTGAGAGTCTAGCTATACATGCCATATTACTACCTGTGATAGCGTGATATCTTCCAACTCTGATGAAATTGTTTTGTTGAGGCAGAGATGCTTTCCAACCGAGCTATTTTCAAAAATGCTAAAAGTGATAATAAGATATTTGAAAATGTGTTTGTGATGAGTCGAAACTTGGAAAGGTATGAATAAGAGTTCATGATATGTATGTGATGATGTACAAAATGTAATAACCGTAAGTTGAGAAATATGGATAAAATGTTATTGTTCCAGTTGAACGTTGTATTTCAATGGATTATGGTGATTTTATGAAACGGATAAAATGTTTTAAATTTTGAAAAAAGGATTTAGCCTAGAAGGGTAATCCTAAATTAAGCCCTCTCGAGCATATGTCATGAAATGGATTTAGCCCGGACGGGTAATCTAGAGTAAGCCCTTTAGAGCATATGTTACTGAAAGGATTTAGCCTGGACTGACAATCTTGTTATATCATATGTGGCTCGAGAGTGTACTCTATGAATATGTGCCAAAAGGGCACTTTTGAATATGAATTGACGGATTGTTGACATGCATACCTTAAGTATACTACCCGCGTATCCATCGAAACTACAATAGTTCAATGGGAATTATTCTTGAAATATGGAAAAGTGACATGAAATGAAAGTTTATATTGTGATAAGCTCATCCATGTTTGTTTGGAATTCATATGATGATATGTTCCTAATTTGTTTGATTAAGTGAATGTGATAAGTAAACTTACTCAAATTTATGGAATGTATGTTTAGGTACACTTGTTCGAATAAAGGTAATCGAAAAGCTCGTGTGACATAAATATGTATGTTAATTAGCTTGAAGTGAATTATATGATTGTGAAGATATTATGTTGATGATGAATTCTAAGTTATATGTGTGTATTTATAAGAGTCGAGTTAGAGGCTTTACGACCTCAACCCCTTACCAATGTGGTATTTTATAACGAAATTTCATGAGATTTATGTTGAATGAGCTCACAACTGAGAGACTAAAGAGTTCAGTAGCGGAATAACTAATAATGTGGTCAGAGTTGAGAATAGTTTGGCAAGTGAATATAGTCTTGGAAAAGATGCCAGGTTATTCTAAAGATCATTCGGATTTCGCAACATCACGATTAAGGAAAAAGTTAATCTCGGCTAATCGACTCATTCAGGTATGATGTCTAAAGTTTGTATTTGCTGGAGTTTCTTCCAGAGTGAATTTTGTTAGTAATTGGAATAATAAGGGATTAGTGATGGCAGAATTAGTCAGAGAAATGATATTTGAATTGTAAAAATGTCTGAGTGTAACAGTGGCGATTGAATAGATTATGATGATCTATCCTGGGTATTTTATATATTCATTTATCTTCAGAGATATATATGTGATTGTTCGTTTTCTGATGAAATTCTTATTTTATGAGAATGCGAGCTGATTATAATGTTAGATGAAAACACTGTTGGTCTGGTTGGTTGATGATCAACATATCTTATCTCTCTCTTTGGGGTTCTATTCTATTATGTTTGGAATAAAAGTTGATAGTGAAAATTTATGTGAGACTATTCTTCTGTTTCTACTGGATATTGTTTTGTTTTATATGTATTTTTGAAAATTATATTATCTCTATTACAATTGATTCCAGAGTGTGTACGTATTGTTTTTCTTGTGGTTTTCTCTGAGGAATCATCAAGATCATTATTATTTTCTTATGAGTTATGTTCTTAGACTTTCGGTGTGGTATCGTATCCTGGATTTCTTTCTCTCGGTTTTCTTATCATCCTTATTTCGTAAATCATCAATCATGGCTCATCTTTAAAGTATGTTCTTTGGCATGTGATAACTATGTCTATTATGTAACAGCCCAATTTCAGTGAAGTCGGAATAGTGGTTTCGTAACCACAAATTTGAGCAAGAAAGATAAAATATTTTAATATTATGAAATGATTAGTAAAATAGTAAGAAATGTTGTATAAGAATTTTGATAGGAAAATTTTATCAATTAGGTGTTTAATTCTAGAAAGGACTAAATTGTATAAAATGTCAAATTTAAATTCTAGTAGCTATAAGGATTAAATAGCTATGGAATTTAAAACATGAGGTCCTTAAATAGTAATTAGACCATTGATGAAAAATATGTAATTGATGAAAAATATGTAATTGATGAAAAATATGTAAATATCTTTTGTGAATCATCAATGGAAAAATTGAAAAGGACAAGGACTAAATTGGAAATAGAAATAGTTAAAAGATGATAAAGATTAAAATAGAAATTAATATCATTGTATATCATATTCTTCATAAAAATACATGGAAACCCTGTGAGAGAGAAAACAAACTTTTCAAGCATAAATTGGTAAGTTCTTATGTCCCGTTTTTAGTAATTTTTATATTTTTGAGACTGGGAAAACTTAATTTCTCTATTTGGGGGATTACACACTGAGTTTAAATAAACTCACCCCTTTCTGTTTTATCTGTACAGGTAATCCCCAGACTTAGACGGATCGGTGCGGCGGAGGACTCAACGGTGACCTCACAACTATTGAACTGATTTAATTCCGTTTAAGGTTTTTTAATTCCTATTAATTTTAGAGTATTCTTGATGTAATTTGGACTTTTGGACTGTTTGTCTTTGTTTTGGATTTTAACTGTTTTCATGAACTTTTAAACTGCAACGAAAACTCAGTTTACTAAACACAACGTTTTTCCTAATCGCAAACGGTTTTCTTAAAATATCACGGTTTTGAAAGCTTCCGCTACATAATATGTTTATAAGTGAATCAAATTAACGAGTAAAAAATTTTAAAATTGATAAGAGATAAATAGAAGCTAACAAACGGAAACTGTTTTAACGTGATAATTTGATTTCAAATTCCATTCCATATGACTTCGCCAGATTTGGACATAACATCTATACCGAGTTTGGGGTGTTACATTTAGTGATATTAGAGCCAGGTTGCAGAACTCGGCTGTGGATTTTGGGTTTTAAAACTTGGTTTTTTAAAGAACTGATGTCCAAATGATTTGAAATGATTTGATTGAGAATGTGGTACACCGAGTCTCCGGTGCCTATCCTGTAAGTATTCTGATAAACTGCTATAATGTTATAAACTGCTATAATTTTATAAATAGTCTATTCTAAAAATCTCTAGTTATTGTATATTGAAACTGTAATGAAATTGAAACTAGTAGAGACTGTATTTGCGAAAAAAAAAACTTCAAATATATGATACTGCTTACATAAAAAATCTGTTAATAGCTACTGAAACTGTAACTGATTCATAAAATTTGTAATATAGATAAATCTAAATAAACATGAGTGCATGAGGTATCCGTGGATGTGGTACTAGAGGCCGAGGTAGAGGCTGTAGGAGGTTCGAACTGAGTCTTCTTCTCTGGGCAAAGATGTAGAATCTAGACACGAGTGAGACACCTATGTCAATTTGCATCGAGACCGGTTCTCGAGTCGATCGGTGGGACGACACACACCGCCCTGAGCCATGCTAAGGATATTAGAGAGTGTCGTTGGGCCCAATTCGGGATCTGAGGGCTGATGGTCGGTAACTGAGCGACTCTAGTCTAATGGAGCTAAGTTGTTTAGAGGCCATGATAAACCGTAAAAGTAACATAATTTAGGCCTATGTTTAGCATACTTTTGGATGATTTAAGCCTTGAAATATGTAATTTTGTGCTCTTAATCTGTTGTTTTCATGTTTTATACTCAAGAGAGCACCGGAGATGAAAAGAACGAGAAAGGGCTTAAAATGAACCAAATTGGGCCAAAATAGAAATCGACACGGCCTAGGCCCATGACCACATGGCCGTGCCTTATTGATAGACTAGAACACGGCCTGAGCCCCAAAACACACGGCCGTGCCTCATCATCAGACTCGACCATGACCTGCAATCGAAGTACACGGACGTGCCACATGGGTGTGTCCCTGCCGTAAGAAAGAAGAGTTTCAGTCTATTTAGGGTACTTAGAGGCAAAGAAACATATTCCAAAAGCCTATATAAAGACCCTAGAGGCCAACCTTGAGGGGTACGTTTGAATAGGCATCCGGTTAGGCCAAAAAGGGAAGATTTGTGGAGATTACTCGAAGATAGCCACTTGATTCATCTCAAAAAGCCAAAATTATACTCAAGACAACGGATCACTCCTTGAATTCCTTTAGGGGTTTTAGGGATTTCTTATGTTTTGTTTTATCTTTTCTTTTGAGATGTTTTCTTTTACAATTATAAATTAAACCCTCAGATATCTGAGGGGGATGAAACCTAAGATGAATATTGTTATTGTTTTTTGAACTATATGATAAATATTTGACTTGTTCTTAATTATGTGTTCTTAATTCTTGTGTTGATATTTCTAGGATATTAATTCAAGTATGATGTGCTTAGGTGGAGGAGCAAAAGTCCCTGCCTAAGAGTAGATCTAGCATAATTAAGCGGAGTTGATCCCGTGCCTAGAGATAGGGTGATGAGATTTTACAGGATTAGGGTAAAACCTAATATGGGAGTCTATAGATCGAGTTAATATAATTCTAGGGGTTTTAATTAGAAAGAGATTTCAATTAATCAACTTAGGGTTAGACGTTAGTCGCCTCGAGAGAGGGATTAATATATGTTAGGGAATTTTACGGATCAAGTCAAGTGAATAAATCGTCTGGTTCAGTGTTAGATAACAAGTGAAGTCTAGGTGGGTTCTTCTTTGGGTGTCATCTTAATCAATTGGTTTTTCCTCAAGTTATTTTCCAAATTTCATTCTTCTTTGTCTTAGAGTCTTTAGTTTAGTAGTTAGTTAATTTAGATTAAACAACAAATTCCCTTAATTCTTAGGCTAAATAATAGAAAGAGAGTTAGTATTAGTACTTTTGGTTCCTTTGAGATTCGACATACTGGTCTTGCCTAAACTATACTATTGTTCGATAGGTGCGCTTGCCTCCATCGTTGTTTTAGTTAGTTTCCATGTTCGATCATTCTTTATATAAATTTTAAGACTCGAGAAAACAAGGATCAGGCCATGAAGAGGATTATGGATTTATCTAGACCGCACTCCCGAGCAGAGATTGAAGGGTGCGATCTCCTTGCTTCATGATGAGGCTTATCAGTGGTGGTTGATTGTTAAGGAGGGTACTCAGCCTAACCGTCTAACTTGGGAGTTCTTTAAGACTTCATTCCACGGTAAGTATGTGGGAGCTAGTTAGATTGATGCTCGTAGGCGTGAGTTTCTAAACCTCACTCAGGGAGATCGATCAGTGGCCCAGTATGAGGCTGAATTTCTAAGACTGAGCTGCTATACGAGAGGTATGGTGGCAACTGAATATGAGAGATGTGTCCAATTTGAGGACGGCCTTAGGGATAATCTGAGGGTACTGATAGCTCCGCAGAGGGAGTGAGAGTTTTTCGTTCTGGTAGAGAAGGCGAAGATCATCGAAGAGGTTAAGTGTGTTGAGTGCCAAAGCAGAGACCGTGAGAGGGGTAAGAACAAGAGGGATTCGGAGCCCTCGAGTTCGGTGCTGAGGCCTAAGAAAAAGGCCAAGACTAATGGGCTGATTAAAGTTGGGGCCCTTATTGCTCCTACTAGATTGCAACTGTGTGGAGATTGTGGTAGACGCCATCAGAGCGAGTGTTGGAGGAGGACTAGAGCGTGTTTGATGTGTGGGTTACTAAAGCACCATATTCAAGAGTGTCCGCTGAGGGCCGATCAGATGCAAGCTCTGGGTTCTAGTATTGTGTAGGCACAGAGGGTAGTTTAGCAGCCACCGAGGGGCCGTGGTTAGGCTAGGGGTGGTAATGGTATGGGCCATGGACAGCTGGCACCAGGCAAAGGAGCTGGACTGATTGAGGCGAGACAGGCTGCTCTTATTTATGCTGCTCATCGTCGAGAGACGAGATGCTCCAAAGCGTTATTACTCAGACGTTCTTAATTCATGATGTAACTTACTTTGCTTTGATAAATATAGGTTCCACACATTCCTATGTAGCTAGCATTGTGTCTGGAAACTTAGGGATCTTGGTTGAGAGTACTTCTAGTGAGGTGACTGTATTGGGTCCACTAGGGTAATCGATTCGGGTTAGCAAAGCGTATAGAGATGTTCGCTAGAGGTTCAAGGGTGGTATTTCGGATAATTTAATGGAGCTTCCGTTTGGAGAGTTTGATCGATTCGGGTATGGAATAGTTGATCAAGCACCGTGTCGATCTGATGTGCGACTAAGAGGGTCATCTTAGGCGGGGAGGATAATGAGGTAGTCATGATTGGAGAATCTCAAAATTATTTGGCTAATGTGATCTCCGACGGTGGTCGAGAAACGGTTCGTAAGGGATGTGAGGCTTTCTTGGCATATGTTATTGTTTAGTTTAAGGGGCTCTCTTGTAAAGAACATCGTAGGCGTAAGGGGTTTTTCGGACGTCTTTCCGAGGAGCTACTGGGTTTACCTCTGAATTGGAAAGTGGAATTTGGGATTGAGCTTTTTCTGATGCGACTTGGTGTCATCGCCGCCTATTGAATGGGCCAGAGTGAGCTTATGGAGCTTAAGGCTCAAGCTGCAGAACTTTTGGCGATGGTTTCATCCTCCTCATGTGTCTCCTTGGGAGCACCAGTTCTATTCGTTAAGAAGAAGGATGGGACCATGAGAATGTGCATTGATTCTTGTGGTGAACAAGCTGACCATTAAGAATAAGTATTCACTTCGAGGATCGACTACTTATTTGATCGGTTTCAAGGGCTTCCGTGTTTTCTAAGATCGATCTCCTTTTAGGGTACCATCAGTTAAGGGTTAAGGATGTGGATATTCATAAGACTGCTTTTAGGACTCGTTATGGTAACTACGAGTTCCTAGTTATGCCTTTTGGGTTGGCAAATGCACTGGTTGCATTTATGGACCTGATAAATCGAGTATTTCAGCCTTACATGGATCAATTTTTTATGGTATTCATCGATGACATATTGTTTTATCCTAACTAAGGATGAGCATAACGAGCACCTTAGAGTGGTTCTTTAGATTTTGAAGGAAAAATAGCTCTATGCTAAATTTAGCAAGTGTAAATTTTGGTTATGAGAGGTAACATTTTTGGGACATGTAGTGTCTATTGAGGGGATCCGAGTCGATCCTAGAAAGATTGAGTTTGTCTTTGGATTGGAAACATCCTAAGAATGTGTCTAAGATCTGCGACTTTACGGGTTTGGTGTTATTATCGTTGGTTTGTGGAAGGTTTCTCACTAATTGCGGCGCCTTAACTAAGCCGCTATGTAAGGCGTTCCATTTTTGGGTGATGATGATGGGAGAGCTCGAGAAGCTCAAGGCTATTCGACCGAGGCTCTGATACGTCTGGTGAACTAGAAAAGAGTTTGTGGTTTATAGTGACGCATCACATGTGGGTTTGGGTTTTATTCTGATGTAGGATGGTAAAGTTGTGGCATATGCATCTCGTTAGCTCAAGACGCATGAGGCAAACTATCGGACCTATGATTTGGAATTGGCCGCCGTAGTCTTTGCTTTGAAAATCTAGAGGCACTATCTGTACGGTGAGAGGTGTATTATTTACATCGATCACAAGAGCCTCAAGTACCTCATTAATCAGAAGGAGTTGAATTTTAGGCAACGTAGATGGATTGAGATGCTTAAGGACTATGACTGTACTATTGAGTACCATCCTAGCATGGCCAATATAGTGGTCGATGGATTGAGTCGTAGGGCAATGATTGATCTGGGACCGATGTTCGCTCAACTTAGTTTGTTCGACAATAGAAGTTTGTTGGCTGATCTACAAGTTAAACCGACTTGGATAGAACAGATTCGAGTTAGGCAGTTAGAGGATGAATCATTGGGTCTTCGGTCCATCAGGTTGAGGGTGGCAGCACTACAAACTTTGGGCTGAATAATGATGGGGTACTCTATTTTCGGGTTCAGATTTGTGTACCGAATGATACTGTTCTAAGGCAGTCTATTCTGAGAGAGGCACATAGTAGTTCTTATGCTATGCATCCCGGTGGGAATAAGTTATACCAAGATCTTCGGGAACTGTATTAGTGCTCGGGATTAAAATAGGAGGTTACTAATTTTATGGCACGATATTTGACATGCCAAAGTGAGTTAAGGTGAGCATCGATTACCTTGAGTTTACTCTGATCGATTAAGATCCCGCTATGGAAGTGAGAGCGAGTAACGATGGACTTCGTTAGTGGGTTGCCTCTAACACCCACTAAGAAGGATTCTGTTTGGGTCATCGTGGATCGATTGACCAAGTCTGTGCACTTCATCCCAGTTAGGACTGACTATTCTCCTCAAAAATTGGCGAAGCTCTACATTTATGAGATAGTGAGACTACATGGGGTTCTGGTGTCAATTATTTCTGACAGAGATCCTCTCTTCACGTATTGATTTTGGAAAAAAGTTACATGAGGCTTTCGGTTTGAGATTGGATGTCAATACTGCGTTCCATCCTCAGACCGATGGTTAATCTGAGAGTGTGATTCAGATACTAGAGGATATGTTAAAGAGTTGTGTTATCGATTTTCGAGGTAGTTGGGAGGATTATCTGCCTTTAGTTGAGTTCACCTACAATAACTATTTCCAGTCGAGTATTCATATCGCACCTTACGAGGCTTTGTATGGCTATAAGTGCCGTACTCTTTTGTGTTGGACTGAGTTGGGTGAACATCGAGTTTTTGGTCCTAAGCTGGTTGTTAAGACTGAGGATAAGGTACGACTGATTCAGGATTGTCTGAAGGTGGCTTCTGAAAAACAAAAGTCGTATGCAGATCTAAAGAGGCGTGAGATTGAGTATTCGATGGGGGACTTCATGTTTCTTAAGGTCTTGCCATGGAAGAAGGTTCTGAGGTTCGGTCACAAGGGCAAGTTGAGCCCTAGGTTTATTGGGCCTTACTGAATTCTGAAGCGAATGGAACCGGTCGCTTATCAGTTAGAGCTACCTCTAGAGTTGGACCGTATCCATGATGTTTTTCACGTCTCGATGTTGAAGCGCTACTGGTCTGATCTTACTCATATTGTTCTTGTTGAGGAGATTGAGGTTAGGCCAGATTTGACCTTCGAGGAGGAGCCGGTTCAGATTCTGGATCGTGATGTCAAGGTCCTTAGGAGAAAGTCTATCGCATTAGTGAAGGTGCTGTGGTGAAATAATAGCATTGAGGAGGCCACGTGGGAGCATGAGGATGTGATGCGTTAGTAGTATCCTTATCTATTCTGATCAGGTAAATTTCGAGGTTGAAAATTATTTTAGGGGGTAGAGTTATAATGCCCTAAAAATTTATATTTCGATTTTTATAAGATGTGACACAACTATGTATCTGCTTCAGTGGTTTAGTGTTCTGGGTGTGTATGAGAGGTCCCAAGTTCAAGCTTTAGCTTTCGCAAATTTTGGTATTTTTCTGACTTAAGCCTTATACTTGTTCAATGGGCTTATATTAAATTATTTGTAAAACCATATCAGAATGGGCCTGCTGGTCTGGTGGTTAAGATGTGTGTTGCTGTGTTGGGGGTCTAGAGTTCGAATCCTTGCCCGACCATGGGAGATTATTTTTACTCTATTAACTTGAGAGTTTGGGTTGAGTTGAAATTCAATGGAAGTTGTTGAGTAGTGGGTTTGAGGGAGAAAAATTAGGGATGTGAATCATACCTATTATCAGTCTCTTTTTCATTTTGTTTTAGTTTTTTTCAAATTTCGGTTTTTTTTCCCAAAATTTTGACGTAAATTTTGGTTTCTCTGCCGTTTCTTCTTCTTTCCATTGTCGATTTTGTTTTCTTTTTGTCGACTATCGTATCTTCGTTTTGTTATTTTGGCTTTTATCACACATTCGGGAAAATGAGGTTTTTCTTTTTCTGTAACTTGCATTGTTTCCATCGTTTGATTGGGATTCTATGGTCATTTTGGCAGCAGCAAATCGTGAAGGGCATGACTTTACTCTCGCTAAATTGTAGTCAACCGTTTGGCGTGTTGGGGTAAGCATGGAACACTCAAATCAAAGTTTTGTCAGTTTCATGATTTTGAATTATAGAGATTTACGATTGAGTTGGGATATTGATTTGACGATTATAGGTTCTGGTGGTCTTGGGAGTGCTTTTACGTTAAAAATGAACCAGGTGTGTACCCAAAATATAGAAATCGAGCTTTCAGCAAAAGCCAAAAAAGGCCACTGTTGACGCCACATAGGCGTGTGGTCACCCGTGTGGTAGGCCGTGTGCGACAACACAGTCGTGTGATCGATGAAGGCCAGGCCGTGTCTTGGGCCACACAGTTAAACCGAACTGGGCTTGTGGGCCACATGGGTGTTTAAGCCCATACGGGTATGCCACATGAGCGTGTAATATTTGGGCCAGGCTGTGTGATCCATACGGGCAAGGCTAATCTGGGCATGTGGGCACGGGCGTGTGGGCCCTGCACGACAAGTCACATGGGCGTATGGGCCCATTTAGCTTAAATATCTCCTAGGGTTGCAGGGGTCACCCGAGTCGACTGTGAACCTACTGTAGGGTCGGTAAGTGTTACTTAGACCCTAAATCGTGTGATCTGTATGTATGAGTGATAACTGTATTTTAGCATGTAAGTATGTATGTTGGTATGTCTGCATTGAGCATGTTTAGTTGCATTTGTATTGGAGTGGGATGATTGATTATTAGAGGAAATATACTGAAAGGCTTTCATGCCTATTATCTGGCAGCTCAGCTGCAATATTACTAATATGGGCCGTATTGATGCGATTTGGTGTGTGAAATTTGGGTGGGTGTTTTAAACCCCACATGGTGTGTAGGGATGGTTGGAGATGGTGTGTAGGGGCCGGTGGGTAGGATTCTGATTTCTATTACTGTATGCATACTGATGGGCTAAGGCCCTAATTTATATTTGGAATTGAATCTGTAATGGGCCTAGGCCTGCATCGCATTGGTGATAGGTATGTAGTTTGATTGTATGCTTGTCTTACGTGGGGATTACACATGACTTTACGTAAACTCACCCTTTCTATTTTATCTATCTGGTAATCCTCGGACTTAGGCGGATCGGTGCGATGGAGGACTCAACGATGACCACACAACTATTGAAGTGATTTAATTCCATTAAGGATTTTTAATTCCTATTATTTTGGTGTATTTTTATGTAATTTGGACTTTTGAATTTGTTTGTCTTTGTTTTGGATTTTAACTGTTTTCATGAACTTTTGAACTACAACAAAACTCGGTTTACTAAATATAAAGTTTTTCCTAAACACGAGCGATTTTCTTAAAATATCACGGTTTTAAAAGATTCAGCCATAACGTCTAGGCTGAGTTTGGGGTGTTACACGGAACCACCTCCAAAGTATGTTTTGGGCCTCATAGGCTCGTATAAGGGACTTTATGATTGAATATGGATGGGTTTAATTTGGATATAAATTTTATGACTCAGAATTGTGTGATTGCTTATGATGTGAGTCCGGTAATGCCTCGTACCTTATCCCGGCGTCGAATACGGGTAATGGGTGTTACATTTAGTGGTATCAGAGCTATGATTTAGTCAATTCTTGGACAACCTAGCATGTGTGAGAATCTAGCTATACATGCCATATTACTACCTGTGATAGCGTGATATCTTCCAACTCTGATGAAATTGTTTTGTTGAGGCAGAGATGCTTTCCAACCGAGCTATTTTCAAAAATGCTAAAAGTGATAATAAGATATTTGAAAATGTGTTTGTGATGAGTCGAAACTTGGAAAGGTATGAATAAGAGTTCATGATATGTATGTGATGATGTACAAAATGTAATAACCGTAAGTTGAGAAATATGGATAAAATGTTATTGTTCGGTTGAGCGTTGTATTTCAATGGATTATG
Source organism: Gossypium rotundifolium (assembly GCA_025506655.1). Taxonomy (NCBI): domain Eukaryota; kingdom Viridiplantae; phylum Streptophyta; class Magnoliopsida; order Malvales; family Malvaceae; genus Gossypium; species Gossypium rotundifolium. Next base: position 52,391,703 of record CP106734.1, read on the forward strand.
GTGATTTTATGAAACGGATAAAATGTTTTAAATTTTGAAAAAAGGATTTAGCCTAGAAGGGTAATCCTAAATTAAGCCCTCTCAAGCATATGTCATGAAATGGATTTAGCCCAGACGGGTAATCTAGAGTAAGCCCTTTAGAGCATATGTTACTGAAAGGATTTAGCCTGGACTGACAATCTTGTTATATCATATGTGGCTCGAGAGTGTACTCTATAAATATGTGCCAAAAGGGCACTTTTGAATATGAATTGATGGATTGTTGACATGCATACCTTAAGTATACTACAGCGTATCCATCGAAACTACAATAGTTCAATGGGAATTATTCTTGAAATATGGAAAAGTGACATGAAATGAAAGTTTATATTGTGATAAGCTCATCCATGTTTGTTTGGAATTCATATGATGATATGTTCCTAATTTGTTTGATTAAGTGAATGTGATAAGTAAACTTACTCAAATTTATGGAATGTATGTTTAGGTACACTTGTTCGAATAAAGGTAATCGAAAAGCTCGTGTGACATAAATATGTATGTTAATTAGCTTGAAGTGAATTATATGATTGTGAAGATATTATGTTGATGATGAATTCTAAGTCATATGTGTGTATTTATAAGAGTCAAGTTAGAGGCTTTATGACCTCAACCCCTTACCAATGTGGTATTTTATAACGAAATTTCATGAGATTTATGTTGAATGAGCTCACAACTGAGAGACTAAAGAGTTCAGTAGCGAAATAACTAATAATGTGGTCAGAGTTGAGAATAGTTTGGCAAGTGAATATAGTCTTGGAAAAGATGCCAGGTTATTCTAAAGATCATTCGGATTTCGCAACATCACGATTAAGGAAAAAGTTAATCTCGGCTAATCGACTCATTCAGGTATGATGTCTAAAGTTTGTATTTTTGGAGTTTCTTCAGAGTGAATTTTGTTAGTAATTGGAATAATAAGGGATTAGTGATGGCAGAATTAGTCAGAGAAATGATATTTGAATTGTAAAAATGTCTGAGTGTAACAGTGGCGATTGAATAGATTATGATGATCTCTCCTGGGTATTTTATATATTCATTTATCTTCAGAGATATATATGTGATTGTTTGTTTTCTGATGAAATTCTTATTTTATGAGAATGCGAGCTGATTATAATGTTAGATGAAAGCACTGTTGGTCTGGTTGGTTGATGATCAGCATATCTTATCTCTCTCTTTGGGGTTCTATTCTATTATGTTTGGAATAAAAGTTGATAGTGAAAATTTATGTGAGACTATTCTTCTGTTTCTACTGGATATTGTTTTGTTTTATATGTATTTTTGAAAATTATATTATCTCTATTACAATTGATTCCAGAGTGTGTACGTATTGTTTTTCTTGTGGTTTTCTCGAGGAATCATCAAGATCATTATTATTTTCTTATGAGTTATGTTCTTAGACTTTCGGTGTGGTATCGTATCCGGATTTCTTTCTCTCGGTTTTCTTATCATCCTTATTTAAGTAAATCATCAATCATGGCTCATCTTTAAAGTATGTTCTTTGGCATGTGATAACTATGTCTATTATGTAATGACCAATTTAGGTGAAGTCGGAATAGTGGTTTCGTAACCACAAATTTGAGCAAGAAAGATAAAATATTTTAATATTATGAAATGATTAGTAAAATAGTAAGAAATGTTGTATAAGAATTTTGATAAGAAAATTTTATCAATTAGGTGTTTAATTCTAGAAAGGACTAAATTGTATAAAATGTCAAATTTAAATTCTAGTAGCTATAAGGATTAAATAGATATGGAATTTAAAACATGAGGTCCTTAAATAGTAATTAGACCATTGATGAAAAATATGTAATTGATGAAAATATGTAATTGATAAAAATATGTAAATATCTTTTGTGAATCATCAATGGAAAAATTGAAAAGGACAAGGACTAAATTGGAAATAGAAATAGTTAAAAGATGATAAAGATTAAAATAGAAATTAATATCATTTTATATCATATTCTTCATAAAAAATACATGGAAACCCTGTGAGAGAGAAAACAAGCTTTCAAGCATAAATTGGTAAGTTCTTATGTCCCGTTTTTAGTAATTTTTATATTTTTGAGACTAGGAAAACTTAATTTCTCTATTTGGGGGGTTAATTTGAATAGATATCAAAGTATAGAAAAATTTCCATGGATGAATATGCTGAAATTTGAAAGATTATGGTAGAAATTGAAAGTTTGTTGATAGATGAACAACTTTTACAAAGTAATTTTTGATGGAAACATGTTTTGGGACTAAATTGAAAAGTGATGAAATTCATTGAAAAATTTTGAAATTTTGAGGATACATGTGCTGTAAAAGTTATATTAGAATTTTGATTAGGCCTATAATAAGGAGTAAAATTGCATGAAGTTCAATTTCCGAGCCTAGGGACGAAATTGGAATTAATTAAAAGTTTAGGGGAAAAATGGTACTTTTGCCTAGAATGTGAATTGGGTTCAATTGAATGTGAAAAGTATTAAATTGATGATTAAATTCATTTATATAGATCCGAAAATACCAGACAAAGAGAAAGATCGAAGAAAAGAGAAAGTTTAGAATTAGTAGATGTGAACAATTATCAAGGTAAGTTCGTATAACTTAAATAAGCATGAATATATGTGTTGATTTGATTGTTGAATTATATGAAATGTGATATGTGAATTATATGTACATTAAGCTTGAACATTGTGAAGCATGAAATATGTATATGATGTAAAATGATTGAAAAAGGGTTAAAATCCGTTTGAATATTGAATTCCGGTTGGATAAATGTGATTTCCCTGATAAAACTGCATGTGTTGCAGAATGGATTTAGCCCCAATGAGTAATCCTTTTCAAATGGACTCTCGAGAATATGTGTTTCAATTAGGATTTAGCCTGGACTGGCAATCTAGATTGGACTCCATAGGGAATTCTTTATCATATAAGGATTTAGCCTGGACTGGTAATCCGACAAAGCCCTTAGAGTATATGTGCTACAGCTAGAATTTAGCCTTGTAACACCCCTAACCCATAACCATCGTCGGAATAGGGTAAAGAGGCATTACCGAACATATCAAAACTTTTACGATCATTTCACAACACAAGATACATCATCATCATATCATAACAAATCATATACATAGAGTCCCTTTAAAAAGGTCTACGAGACCTTAAGCATGCATTGGGAAATGGTCGGGACTAAAATGAGCTCATACAATTTTTTTTCAAAAACTAAACATTTTTTCAAAATTACAGAGGTCACTCGCCCTTGTGTCTAGGCCGTGACAAAACAGGGCATACATACTGACTTGTCCACACGGCCACAAGACACGCCCGTATGCTTGACCCGTTGGCAACACAGACTTAATTCACACGGCCTATCACACGCCTGTGTGTCTGACCCGTGTGCAAGTCTGACTTATTTTGAATTACAAACTTAAGAGACACGGCGAGACACACGCCCGTGTGCTCAACCGTGTAGGCAAATATAGGCCATTTGCAAGGCCAATTTGCTCACACCTACAAGCATCAAGCCATTCTAAATTAATACTACAATTGCATCCAAAACATACAAAAACATACACCATTTAACTTTTAACAACATCATTCATCATCATATACAAAATTATTTCAAATATACAGATTCAAAACATAATTTCACATCAAAACATATGATTAATACTTCTTCTAAAACCATTTCAAATCCTAGCATTTCTCATCATCTCCATTTCCCAATTTAACCATGAACTTACCAATATAGACCATTTTATTTAGCCATTTATGAGCACATAAAACCATACCAAATTATGCATCTTATAGCATGAACTACTCATCATAAACACATTCATTATCAAGCCATATCACATGGCTATATTACACATTTCAAACATAATCAAAACTCTCTAGACTATACATGACATACTTTAATATATATACATTTTCAAAAGGTACCAAAATATAGTTCGATAGTGTGGTGATGATCCTCGACGATCTCTGAGCTTCCCGTAGCTTTAATGATCTATAAAATAATGAACAAACATACACACAAAGCAAGCTATAATAGCTTAGTAAGTCATAAGCAAATAATAAACATTTGCATTATATCAACTAGCCAAATCAAAACAAACATTAATCAATTGTACATTTAATATACTTGCAACTCAAATATTATCACTTTTACAATAGCAATATAACATCAATGTTAAAATTCACATATAACACATATAAACTTATCTTTTACAATGTCCAAATCATATATTCATCATAAACATATACTTACCTTATTTTCATATATATATATATATATATATATATATATCACAAAGCGCATGCCTGAATCTTTTAGTTTGTTTTCACATCTGATCTCATATCGATAATGCCCGTTGAACCATTAGGAATTAATAAGGATACTCGGATAGTCGGAAGGCTAGTACAATGCCAACGTCCCAGACGTGGTTTTACATGTAATCACATATCGATGCCATTGTCCCAGACAGGGTCTTACACGAATCAAATACGATGCCAATGTCCCAGACATAGTCTTACACGTAAACACAAGTCGATGCCAATGTCCCAGATGTGGTCTTACATGAAATCACAAATCGGAAACCTATGTCATGACATATGTGTTCTAACTATTCCTGTTTGTATGGGGCTTTTGGACGTCTTATCTCGATCATTTTAGGCTCGTAAATATTGCTCCCATGCTCAATTCATTTCAGCATATTCATTTACATTAAAAAAATAATTCAATTCGGCACTATTAAAATAGATGCAATAGAATTTAACAACATTTATTTACTTATGAACTTACTTCGTACAGATATGAACGGATGGAAACGATTACTCGACAAATTTTGACTTCCCCCGATCTAAATCTGATTTCTTTAGTTCTTGATCTAAATAAATTCAAATTTAACTAATTTAATCACACATTCATTCAATTTAATCCACAAGCACATAATTAGACCTTTTTACACTTTAGCCCTTATAATTTTACACTTTTACATTTTAGTCCTTATTTCATAAAACACAAAATATGCAAAATTTCAATATTCTATGCTTAGGTCGAATCTTCCTCATGTTCATACAAGTCCATACATTTCATTTATTTCAAATTTCACATATGTCATGTAACGCCCCAAAAGTTAGGGGTTTTAACTTTTGCTTAATTTTATGTAGTGCTTGCTCAGCTTGTTATTTGAGTGTGTTGTGGGGTTCTAAGGAGGCCTAGGTTCGAGTTTGAGCCTGGGAAAAATTTTAGTTTTTGGCTCTTTAGTAGAGAGGGCTGTTGGCAGAAGGGCTTAAGTATAATTATATGCATTTAGGAGACACAAGTAGAGCATGTGGTATGGTGGTGTGGCGTCAAGTGGAGAGCAAGGAGGGAAGGGGTTCGAATCCCATAGATTACAACTGGAGGCTTTTATTTTGTGTCTTGGGAGAGCAAGAGGTAGAGTTGGGATCAAACTCTACAAGGTTGGTTGAGGACTTGGTCAAAAAATTTGAATAGCAGGCCAGGAGTGATTCAAGGAGAGGAAGGTGGAGAAAATCAAGGAGTTGAGGAGTGATGGAGTAGTGGCCGAATTTGGGAGTGTGCCTTAGGGGGTGATTTCAGCGAGGGGTGGATGAGGAAGCATTTTTAGGTAGCTTGAGAGTGAGTGCAAACCAAAAATTGTCTTTGTGTTGTGCGATTTCTTCTTTTATCCTTTTCGGGATTTCACTTGGGAAGTATTTCGTGCACTTTTCCTTCTCTTCTCTTTTTGTGTTTTTTACCTCTCGTGCATTCTTCCATTTCTTTTGCTAATAGCCTAAACACTTGTTGGCCGAATCTTCTTCTGTTCATCTTCCTTCTCATTTCGTCCATTTCTTTTCTTTTTTTTAGGCCGAATAGCCACACTTCTTTCTATTTGACTTCCCCTTAGCCGAACATCATATCGTCTGAAACTTTGGTTCTCTTTCTGCTGGCTAAACTTGGTAAGCCTAACCTTCTTAATCTCTTGACCCTAAAACTTTTATTCCTTGGTGGTTGGGGTCGGATTCTTTTAGCAAAAAATTGGCGTTTATCGTCGACTTTGGCTTTGGTAAGGGTGGAGTAGTTCAAGTACCTTCTTAATTCGTTGCTAGTGGTGTTCTTGTGCCCCCTTTTGTTGAATTAACATCGATCTCCCTCCTTTCTTTGTGGGGGCGAATATTGGGTGGATGATAACCCCTTTTGTGCATCAAATATTTGTAGGAACCCATTTGCATTAGCTAAGGAGCAAGGCCGAATACTGTTACTTTGTAGGGGGTCACGTCTTGTGGTAAGTGAATTTGGTTGAGTAGTATATTTTGATATTATGGATTTTCAAGAACGTTGGGATTAACTCATGATCATTGTTATCTTAGGGGCATTGAGGAGTGTTTCATTCAGCAATCCCAAGCAGGTCTGTAATCTCACACCTCTATTTATTCTGTGAATGCTTGGCTCTGTGATCCGGCTAAAAGTTGAAATACCGTAAAGCCTGATTATCGGTATCTAAGATCACTTGAGCGAGCGAGTGCTCGTAGTGATAAATCAAGCCACGAACTTTGACGATAGACTCTCGGGAGTGCCATGACCTTTTTCGTGGGTTAGGCCATAATGGCTCTCGTTGGTCCGTAGTGGGCCTAGTGGGCTAATGGGCCCACAAGGCGAAATCCATGGTGAGTACTAGGTGAATGATGCGACTGTGAAGTTCGCGAAATTGAGATAAAAATGGGTTGGTTGGGCTACATAAGCGTGTGGGCCTGTTTGGGTCATAACTGTATTTTAGGCCTAATTACAAAAATACCCTCGATGGGTAAATGACCGTTATACCCTCGATGGGTAAAATTATCAAAATACCCTCGATGGATAAAATTACAAAAATACCCTCAAAGGGTGAAATTATCGAAACACCCTCGATGGGTAAAATTATCGAAATACCCTCGAATGGTAAAATGACCGTTATACCCCTAATAGTAGAATCATTGATGTATGAGTATTAATTGTATGACTGATTTTGATTATGATGCAGTGCATAAATGAATTAATTATGACATGACATAATTGCATTGGGTTGGATTATGGATTTTGGAGAAAGCATTGTATTGGTGGCTCTGCCACGTTATACTATTTTAATGGCTTTTGCCACGATATCGATTCTCGTGGCTCGACCACGATATCTTTATTAGCGGACTCTTTGCATTCTTGTGTGTAGAAATTTGGGTGGGTCGACTTGGTTCCAACATGGTGTGTAGGGTTGGTACGGGTGGTGTGATGGTTGGACTGAGTTGGGTTACATATTTGTTTTGTATATCAATGTTACTGAATAGGGCTTCACAAGACAGACATCTTGAATAGGGCTTCGCCTGCATCAAGCCTCGATTAGGGCTTAGGCCCAGATTGATACTATATGTGCTTGAGCCCAAACTGTTTGTAGTAAGGGGACTACACACTAGGTTCTCGTAACTCACCCTTCTTCCTTAACTGTGCAGGTAATCCCTAGCCTTAGAGGATTTAGAGCTGCGAGGAACTCAGAGGTGGCCACACGTCCTGTAATTTCTTGGGGTTAATTTAACTACTTTATTTTAGTTTACTTTATTTTAATTTTTGGGTTAATAATTTTTGTAATAAGGCCATTGGAATTATTGTTAAATTTTATTGGTATTTTTTACAAATTGCTAATTTATTTAACATGGGTTTTAAAACAAAAACTATTGATTTTAAAAATATCATGTTTTCGCTTCTGTTCAAACCAAACTTCCGTAACAAATAAGGTTTTATAATCAAATAATTGATGCATAATAATATTTTGAAAGGGAATGATTTCGAGTAAAACTTGTTTGATTAATGAGCAACAAAAATCGGGATTTTTAAACGGTAGAGCATTTTGATTTGTAGGCGAGTTTTCTAACAAACACAAGTTTTCAAACAACACCGATGTGGCACACTAGATCCGGTCATAATGTCTAGACCAGGTTTGGGGTGTCACATTTAGTGGTATCAGAGCCAAGTTACAAAACTCGGCTGTGGGATGGGTTTTGAAGAATTTTCCAAATCTATTTGAATTTTGGTTTAAAAAGTAGTGATAACATTACTGAAAGGGTAGCACACCGAGTTTTCGTCACCAAATCCGTAAGATTCCTAACTCTATACTTTGTTATATGCTGATATGACTGTACTGAGAAACTACTAGGGTTAGTAGTAGTATACTGAAACTCCTTAGTTGTGAGACTGACTATAGGAGACTAAAACTGTAGTATATGCGATCTGCGAGAACAACCCTAATTATTGCTTTTCATAAAATACTTGTTCATAATGATGAGAACTATAAGCTGATTCATAAAAATTTTTAAGCAGAAAACACGCTACATCGAAATGAGCACAAGAGGTCGCGGAAGGGGTACACGTGGCCGTGGTAGAGGTGGAGGTGCTAGGGTTGGGTCCTCAGCATCAAGACATATGCCTAAAAGGGAAGCGCCGGTATCACTAGTGATTAAAATGGGATTTTATGACTGAGCCATTGGGGATGATGCTCTGTCTCAAGCAATGCTATGGGTTCTAAAAAGGGTAGCTAAAGCAAGTACTGGGTCAAGGGCTCGAGGGTCAATTTCTGAGCGACTCCAGTCAAACGAGGCAAAAATCTTTAGGGGCATCTCTGGTGTAGCCCCGAATGTAGTAGAATACTAGTTAGAGGCGGTAGAGCGAATAATGGATGATCTTGACTGCACAGTAGAGCAAAAACTGAAGGGAGCAGTGTGCTTACTACGAGATGAGGTATACCAATGGTGGCTTACCGTGAGGGAAGGCACACAAGCCGACCGTGTGACATGGTATTTCTTTAAGGTGGCCTTCTAAGGGAAGTATGTCGAGGCAAGTTATGTGGACACCGGAGAAAGGAATTTTTGAGTCTGGTTCAAGGGAATAAATCCGTAGCGGAGTATGAGGCAGAGTTCCTACGATTAAGCCGGTATGCTCGAGGCATAATCGCAACTACATATGAGCGTTGTGTGTGGTTTGAGGATCACCTCCGGGATGAGTTGCGTGTACTGATAATCCCACAGAGGGAAAGAGACTTTACTGCCCTGGTTGAGAAGGCAAAGATTATCGAGGATGTGAAACGCTCAGAGTGTCAGAACTGTGAGCAGGATAGCAGTAGAAGTAAGAGGAATTTTGGGCCATCAAGTTCTTCTGGTGGGCCTAAGAAGAGGCCTAGGTTTGATGGGCTAGTCCAAGCTAGGGGTCCTCTTTGTTCTTTGTCGGATCATGACCTTACAATGTGTGTGGGTTATTTCACCAGGGTGAATGCTGGAGAAAAACGGAAGCATGTTTTAGATGTAGGTCTTGAGATCACAAGATTAAAGACTGTACTCAGAGGCTTGGTCAAATGCAAGCTGCGGGTCAGGGTTATGTTCAGTCAAAAAGAGGTGGTCAGCAACCACCGAGAGGCTGTGGTCCAGCCAGAGGGGGAAATGGGTTGGATGAGGTCGAGGAGTACCGGGTAGAGTTGCTGGTAATATAGAGGTGAGACAGCCAGGGTTGGTTTATGCTGCTCGGCGTCGAGAGGATGGCGACACACCTGACGTCATAACTGGTACGTTCATTATTCATGATGTACCATTTATAGCTTTAATTGACATTGGGTCTACACACTCGTATGTTGCATGTACTGTGTCAGAAACGTTGGGCATACAATTTGAACTTACTAAAAGGGAACTAACCGTGGTCAGTCTACTGGGACAGTCAGTTAGAATGAATAAACTATTTAGAGATGTGCCTCTAGAGGTCCAAGGGGTTGTCTTTCCGGCGAATTTGATGGAACTGCTGTTTGGCAAGTTCGACCTTATTTTGGGCATGGATTGGTTAGTGAAACACCGTGCGGATCTGGATTGCACTGCTAAGCGTATGATAGTGAAGTCCTCAGCGGTTGAGGAAGTGGTTGTGATAGGGGAGCGAAGGGATTATCTATCCAATGTAATCTTAGTATTAAGGGTCGAGAAACTGGTTCGCAAAGGTTGCGAGGCGTTCGAGCTTATGTTAGCACATTTGATGTTAAAGGGTTATCTGTTGGGAATGTCAGGACGGTAAAGGAGTTTCGAATGTATTTCCTGAAGAGCTTCCGGGGTTGCCACCAAATCGTGAGGTTGAATTCGGCATTGAGTTCTTATCGGGAATAGGTCCGGTGTCCATCGCCCCCTATAGGATGGCACCAAGGAGCTGGTAGAACTAAAGGCTCAAATCTAACAACTACTGGATTGAGGTTTCATCCAACCAAGTGTGTCACCATGGGGAGCACCGGTACTGTTCGTAAAGAAGAAGGATGGTTCAATGCGCATATGCATTGATTATCATCAATTGAATAAGCTGATGATTAAGAACAAGTACCATTTACCAAGAATAAATGATCTGTTTGATTAGCTGCGAGGAACTATGATTTTATCTAAGATAGATCTTAGATCGGGGTACTATCAGCTAAGGGTTAAAGAGGTAGATGTGTACAAGACTGCATTTAGACTCGTTATGGACACTACGAGTTTCTGGTCATGTCGTTTGGGTTAACGAATGCACCAGCTACTTTTATGGATATGATGAATCGAGGCTTCCAACCCTACTTAGACCGATTTGTGGTATTTATAGATGATATTTTGGTGTATTCAAGAACTGAGGAGGAGCATGATTTACATCTCCGAGTTGTGCTGCAAATATTGAGAGAAAAGTAACTTTATGCCAAATTTAGCAAGTGTAAGTTTTGGGTTACGAGAGGTGACACTTTTGGGTCATGTCATGTCTGTCGAAGGAATTAGGGTTGATCCCTAGAAAGTGGAGGCCGTAATAGATTGAAAGCCACTGAAGTCGATATCTGAGATTCGAAGCTTTCTAGGTCTGGCCAGGTATTACAGACGATTTGTTGAGGGGTTTTCACAAATTGCTGCACCCCTAACTAATTTATTGCATAAGGGAGTACCATTTGTTTGGATTGATAAATAGTAGGAGAGTTTTGAGAAACTGAAGAAGATTATGATTGAAGCCCCGGTACTAATTCAGCCAGAGGGTGGAAGGGAATCCGTTGTTTACTGTGATGCATCGCACACGGGATTGGGTTGTGTGTTGATGCAAGATGGTAAAGTGGTGGCATATGTGTCCCATCACCTTAGGCCGCACGAGGTGAATTATCCTACTCATGATCTAGAATTAGTTGTGGTGGTTTTCACACTAAAGATTTGGAGACATTACTTGTAAGGGGAAAAGTCGATCATTTATACCGACCATAAGAGTCTCAAGTACCTCCTTACTCAAAAGGAGTTGAACCTTATGCAACAAAGATGGATAGAGTTACTTAAGGATTATGATTGCTCGATTGAGTACCATCCGGGAAAAGCTAACGTAGTAGCAGATGCACTAAGCCGTAAGGTTGTGGCTGATTTAAGAGCAATGTTTGCTCATCTCAGCCTGTTTGATGATGGTAGTCTTTTAGCTGAACTTCAAGTGAAATCGACGTAGGTAGTTCAAGTTAAAGAGAAATAGATGTTGGATGAGTCATTGGTTCCTCGGTTCCAATAGGTGAAGAAGGGAGAGACTGAGGATTTTAGGCTAAATACTGAAGGAGTATTATGCTTCCGTGGAAGAGTTTGTGTACCGAGGGACTCTGAGTTAATGTAGTCGATTCTGTAGGGGGCGCATAGTAGCCCATACGCTATGCATCCTAGTGGAAACAAGTTATACCGAGATTCACGCGAACTGTACTGATGGCAAGGACTTAAGCGTGAGGTTACCGATTTTGTAAGTAAGTGTTTGACTTGCCAGCAAGTGAAAGCTGAACATCTACTACCTTCGGGATTGCTGTAACCTGGTAAGATTCCACTCTGGAAGTGGGAGAGGGTAACCATGGATTTTGTTAGTGGGCTACACCTAATGCCTACTAAGAAAGATTCGGTATGGGTAATTGTTGATCGACTGACTAAGTCCACCCACTTCATACCAGTTCGCACCGATTACTCATAGTAGAAGTTGACAAAGCTGTATGTGGTGAAAATTATGAGGTTACATAGGGTACCAGTGTCTATCATCTCGGGCAAGGACCCCAGATTCACATCTTGATTTAAGGGTAGTTGGGAAGACTATTTTTCGTTGGCAGAATTTACATACAACAACAGCTACCAATCTAGTATTCAAATGGCACCATACGAGGTGTTATATGGTCGAAGGTGTCATACCTGTACTTGTTAGACGGAATTGGGTGAGTGGCGATTGTTGGGTCCAGAACTAATTTCTGAAATCGAAGAGAAAGTGAGATTGATCCGTGAACGATTAAAAGAAGCATCTGACAGACAAAATTTGTATGCTAATTTGAAATGTAAGAAGGTTGAGTTCGCAGTGGGAGATTTTGTTTTCTTAAAAGTCTCACCTTGAAAAAAGATTCTGAGGTTTGGGTGAAAGGGCAAGCTGAGCCCGAAATTCATCGGGCCTTATCGGATATTAAAACGTGTGGGACCGATCGCTTATCAGCTAGAGTTGCCTCGAGTTAAGTCGTATACATAATTTATTCCATGTTTCTATACTGAGGTGCCACCATTCTGATCCTTCTCATATAGTGCCTGTGGAGGAGATCAATGTAAGACTTGATCTGACATTTGAAGAAGAATCGATGCAAATTTTCGACTATGATGTTAAGGTGTTGAGAAAGAAATCCGTTCCGTTAGCCAAGGTGCTGTGGCATAATCACGGCTAGAAGAAGTCACGTGGGAGCCTGAAGAGGCGATGCGTCAGCAATTCCCTCATCTTTTCTAACCATGTAAATTTCGAGGCGAAGTTTCTTTAAGGGGGTAGAGTTGTAACACCCCAAAAGTTAGGGGTTGTAACTTTTGCTTAATTTTATGTAGTGCTTGCTCAGCTGGTTATTTGAGTGTGTTTGGGGGTCCTAAGGAGGCCTGGGTTCGAGTTTGAGCCTGGGAAAAGTTTTAGTTTTTGGCTCTTTAGTAGAGAGGGCTATTGGCAGAAGGGCTTAAGTATATTTATGTACATTTAGGAGACACAAGTAGAGCATGTGGTGTGGTGGTGTGGCATCAAGTGGAGAGCAATGAAGGAAGGGGTTCGAATCCCACAGATTACAATTGGAGGCTTTTATTTTGTGTCTTGGGAGAGCAAGAGGTAGAGTTGGGATCAAACTCTACAAGGTTGGTTGAGGACTTGGTCAACAAATTTGAATAGGAGGCCAGGAGTGATTCAAGGAGAGGAAGGTGAAGAAAATCAAGGAGTTAAGGTGTAAGGGAGTAGTGGCTGAATATGGTAGTGTGCCTTAGGGGGTGATTTCGGCTAGGGGGTGCATGAGGAAGCATTTTTCGGCAGCTTGAGAATGAGTGCAAACTGAAAACTCTCTTTGTGTTGTGCGATTTCTTCTATTGTTCTTTTCGGGATTTCTCTTGGGAAGCATTTCGTGCACTTTTCCTTCTCTTCACTTTTTGTTTTTTTACCTCTCGTGCATTCTTTCCATTTCTTTTGCTAATAGCCTAAACACTTGTTGGTCGAATCTTCTTCTGCTCATCTCCCTTCACGTTTCGTCTATTTCTTTTCTTTTCTTTAGGTCGAATAGCCACACTTCTTCCTATTTGACTTCCCTTTAGCCGAACATCATATCGTCTGAAACTTTGGTTCTTTTTCTGCTGGCCGAACTTGGTAAGCCTAACCTTCTTAATCTATTGACCCTGAAACTTTTATTCCTTGGTGGTTGGGGCCGGATTCTTTTAGTAAACAACTGGCGTTTGTCGTCAACTTTGGTTTTGGTAAGGGTGGAGTAGTTCAAGTACCTTCTTAATTCGTTGCTAGTGGTGTTCCTGTGACCCCTTTTGTTGAACTAACATCAGTCTCCCTCCTTTCTTTGTGGGGGCCGAATATTGGGTGGATGCTAACCTCTTTTATGCATCAAATATTTGTAGGAACCTATTTGCATTAGCCAAGGAGCAAGGTCGAATACTGTTACTCTGTAAGGGGGTCACGTCTTGTGGTAAGTGAATTTGGTTGAGTAGTATATTTCGATATTATGGATTTTCGAGAACGTTGGGATTAACTCATGATCATTGTTATCTTAGGGGCATCTAGGAGTGTTTCATTCGGCAATCCAAAGCAAGTGTGTAATCTCAAACCTCTGCTTATTTTGTGAATGCTTGACTCTGTGATCCAGCTAAAAGCCGAAATACCATAAAGCCTGATTATCGGCATCTGAGATCACTCAAGCGTGTAAGTGCTCGTAGTGATAAATCGAGTCACGGACTTTGACGATAGACTCTCAGGAGTGCCACAACCTTTTTTGTGGGCTTAGGCCATAATGACTCTCATTGGGCCGTAGTGGGCCCAGTGGGCTAATGGACCCACAGAGGTGAAATCCATGTTGAGTACTGGGTGAATAATGCAGCTATGAAGTCCGTGAAATCGAGATTGAAAATGGGTTGGTTGGGCCACACGAGCGTGTGGACCCTTTTAGGCCGTAACTGTATTTTAGGCCCAATTACACCGCTTTGACTAGAAATGGAAACAGTGTCGTTTGAAACGACAATAGGCCTTAGAAAGGCCGTTGTAGGGGTAAAATTATCAAAATACCCTTGATGGGTAAAATGACCACTATACCCTCGACAGGTATCATTATCGAAATACCCTCGGTGGGTTAAATTACCAAAATACCCTCGAAGGGTGAAATCACCGAAACACCCTCGATGGGTAAAATTATTGAAATACCCTCTAAGGGTAAAATGACCGTTATACCCTTAGTGGTAGAATCATTGATGTATGGGTATTAATTGTATGACCGATTTTGATTGTGATGTATTGCATATATGAATTAATTATGACATGACATAACTGCATTGGGTTGGGTTATGGATTTTAGAGAAAGCACTGTACTACTGGCTCTGCCACGTTATACTATTTTAGTGGCTTTTGCCATGTATACTGATTCTGGTGGCTCAGCCACGTATACTGTTATTAGTAGCTCGGCTGCATTCTTGGTGTGAAGGGCTCGGTGGGTCGACTTGGTCCCTACATGGTGTGTAGGGTTGGTACAGGTGGTGTGATGGTTGGACTGGGTTGGGTTACATATTTGTTTTGCATATCACGTCTTGAATAGGGCTTCGACCAGACGGCACCGATTAGGGCTTCACCTGCATCACATCTTGAATAGGGCTTAGGCCTAGATTGATACTGTATGGGTTTGGGCCCGAACTATTTGTAGTAAGGGGATTACACACTGGGTTCTCATAACTCACCCTTCTTCCTTAACTGTGCAGGTAATCCCAAGCCTTAGAGGATTTGGAGCTGCGAGGGACTCGGAGGTGGCCACACGTCCTATAATTTCTTAGGGTTAATTTAACTACTTTATTTTAGTTTACTTTATTTTAATTTTTGGGTTAATAATTTCTGTAATAAGGCCATTGGAGTTGCTTTTAACTTTTATTGGTATTTCTTTACAAACTGCTAATTTATTAGCACATGTTTTAAAACAAAAACTACTGATTTTAAAAATATCATGTTTTCGCTTCTGTTCAAACCAAACTTCCGTAATAGAAAATGTTTTATAATCAAATAATTGATGCATAATAATATTTCTGAAAGGGAAAGATTTCGCGTAAAACTTGCTTGATTAATAAGCAACGAAAATCAGAATTTTTAAACGGTAGAGAGTTTTGATTTGTAGGCAGGTTTTCTAATGAACACAAGTTTTCAAACAACACCTGATGTGGCACGCTAGATCCAGTCATAACGTCTACGCCGGGTTTGGGGTGTCACATGTCAATTCGCATACTTTAAGCACAAAAAAATAATATTAAAATATTTTTTAATTCGGATTTGTGGTCCCGAAACCACTATTCTGACTAGGGTTTAAACCGAAATGTTACAAGCCTGGACTGGTAATTTTGCTGTCTAATATGTGGCTCGAGTGTGTACCTAGACGGTACTACTGGATATGAATTGATGGATAATAGAATTGTGCACCTCGACTGTACTACTAGAAATATCCATCGAAAAGTCAATGATTCAATGGATAAAATACTCTTATGGCATGATGAGCTTATCTATGCTTATTGTATATTATGGCTAACATGTTGATTGAATGTTTGTGCCTAGGAAAATTTGCCAAATTGATGGAAATATCTTTGTATATGTTTTAGATGTTAAATATGATTGGTAAGTTTAATTTTGGTTATACGAGCTTACTAAGCATATAATGCTTACTAGGTTTATTTTTCTTGTTTTATAGTTCTCAAAGCTCGAGAAGGTCGGAGAATTGGTCAGAGCTATCATCATGCTATCAACTCATTGATTTTTTTGGTATAAATGAAAAACTTATTTTGTTAATGGCATGTATAGGCTAACTAAGTTTAAATGATGATATGTAAATGATATATATTTATAACTTAGCCGTTGGAGTGGCTAAAACACTTATGTTTTTAATATATGTTATGGTTGGATTTTACTTGAAATTGGCTGGAATATATTTGTTAGTGTTGATGCAGGAAAAATGGAAATTTAGGGTGAGAAATAATGCTAGGAAATGGCCTTATTTTGTCCACACTGGTACACACACGGGCGTGTGTCTAGGCCATGTGTAACCTGGGTACATGGGCATGTGATCCAGCCGTGTGTCCCCTGCTTTTAAAATTTGCAAAACAGAATGTCCAGAATTTAACACACGGGTAGAGACACAGGCATGTGTCTCAGCCGTGTAGATGACACGGCCTTAGACACGGGCTTGTGATACGAGCGTGTGACACGACCTTGTGTGCAAGTTAGAGAGCTCCTTAAGTTAGACACGACCTGAAACACGAGCATGTCTAAGGGTCACATGGGCGTGTCGCTAGACTACATAGGCGTGTGAAGTCACACGGCCTAACCACATGGGCGTGTGGGTACTATTCATAACTGAAATTTTGTATACTTTGTGAAAATTCTATGGGATCCCGATTAAGTCCCGACTTAATTTTAATATTCGATTTGGGCCTTGAGGGTCCAATTGAGGAACAATATGTACATTTTCAGTAAATGAATAGTAAAAAATATGATTAATTCTGTAAATGTTTTGTATTTACCAGTAATACTCTGTAACTCGGTTCTGACGATAGATACGAGTTAGGGTTTTTACATATTATGAGTGTATTCCTGGTTCGATCATAGGAACGTGGTGATTCTGGTATCAAGATTTCTCTAATCTTTGTGAAAGGAATTGACATCGGCAAAGGTATAGATAGTGGAACCTCAAGCTCAAATTGTATGATGGTTTTCTTCTCTCAGGTAAGTTTGATCAAGGTCAATGAATTCAATCAGGATATTTTGTTTCCTTGAGCTAATGCAGTTGTAAAGATCTTTGATTAGCATGTTAAGGGAATTATAAAAGATTGTATGTTTGAGTTGTTTAATAGCATAAAGAAATGAGTATTTTGATATGTTATTATTTGATAGTTGAAATCGACTCAGTTGTTTTTATTTGAGCGAGCTGGTAAGTTGAAAGGTAATTTGAGTTATATGCATTTAAGTATATCCTCATGTAAGAAAATAAAATCTTGTACATTCATGGGTAAATTGGCGAACAGTATGAATGAATAATTTAGATTCAAAAAGGGTGTGATATAAGGACATACCTATTAGATCAATTCTAATTGGATGATATTATTATGAGTTAAAGCTATTTTGATTGATAAAGTTATCACATTTGTGAAAGTTTGAATGGTCTGTTGAGTGTTAGAAAAGTTGAAAATAGTTGAAGGTATTGTTAACCAAAGCACTGATTCTGAGTCCAGTTTAAATTGAATAAAGAAATTGTGATTTCTCAGCAATGCACTATCGAACGGATTGGAATGTGTTTTAATACTAGAATGTAAGGTGATAGTTTATGCTTTCAGACGGTTAAAGTCACATGAAAGGAACTGTCCAACTGGTGATTTAGAGTTGACCACATTTTATGTCTGTGTTGAGAATTTGATGACATCAGTCATCCAATGAAAAATTTCATATATTTCCTGATCCCAAGAGTTTAAAGTATCTAATGTCACAAAAGGAACTAAATTTAAAATAGCATAGATGGCTTGAACTATTGAAAGATTGTCAGCAGTTATCTATTAACCTTTGGGAAAGTAGATATAGTTGCAAATGCTTGAATGGAAAGCCTTTGAATATTTTGTGAGTATTGGATACATGATTAATCTTATTTGATGACGGTCTGATTATAGCTCAATTAGAAGCTAAAGCGATGTTTTCTTTGCAAGATTGAGAACCTCGGGAATGTGATAGTAAGTGGTAAACTAAACGAGTACAGTGTGAGATGACTTTTGATTCTGAATTTTAGGTCAGACCTGATGACTGTTATCATTATTTCAAGATAGAATTTGCGCACTGAGTAATTTAGAGCTTATGCAGAAAATTTTGTACGAAGCTCAGTAGTAGCTCATTTGTTCATTCATGGAGTAATAAAATGTACAGTTATTTGAAATAGATGTTCTGGTTATCGGGTATGTAGCATGATAGATTAGTTGAGTTATATGTTTTAGAGACTATCCAATCAAAAATTGTACAGAAAGTAAAAGTGATTCGTGGCAGTTTAGAATCCACTTCAGATTCTCAGAAAATGTATGTGAATTTGAAACATGAGAATATGAAATTCCCATTCAGTGATAGCATGCTTCCGAAAGTATTACCTTGGAAGAACATTCAAAATGTGTTTTGTGTATCTATGTTGCGATGGTATCGATTGGATTCTTTGAGTATGAATTCTCTTATAGGGATTAAGATTCAGCCGATGTGTTGTATAACAAAGAATTGATCAAAATTTTGACACGAGAGATTAAAAAGTTGAGAAATAAAAGCATATCCTTAGTGAGGGTTGTTTGGTAATGTCACGAGATAGAGGAGTCTACGTGGAAATCAAATTTATATTCTGGTAAGATTTTCGGGGACGAAAATCCATAAAAGGGAGAGAGTTATAACAACCCAATTTTGGGTCTAGTCGAAACAGTGGTTTCGAGACCACAAATGTAGCACCCCAAAATTGGCCTAGAAGTTAGGCCCGAATCTGGCATGTCACATGGTAGTGTTTTTCTGAAACCATATTTCTTGTTGTTAAAACTTGTTTGAGAGCTAAAGCCTCTTTGTTAAAACTCAAAACACTTAAGCAATTGTTATCCACTTGAAAACGTAAATACCTTTAAAACCTTAGCTAAGCATATTTAAAATAAACCATTTACAAAAACGTGATGTTTAAAAATTGAGTTGTAGAAGCATTTTGAAAACGTTGCGGAAACATAGTGTTTTGAAGATAGTTATCGTTTTGGAAATTGTATTCCACTTTTATCGGATTTAAAACATCATAAACAAATATCACAAATAATAAGTTAAAAATAGAGAGGCCTTATTACAACCCCAATCAAAATATTTAAAAGTAAATAATCAAAACAATAAGCATAAGCAGTGTGTGGTCTTTTCCGAGTCCCTCACAGCTCCAATCCGTCAAAGTTGAGGATTTCCTGCACAGTTAAAAATGGGGTGAGTTTACGAAAACTCAGTGTGCAATCCCCTTACTAGAGTAACAATCAATATACAGAAATAGAAACTGAAAGAGTCTGGGCCAAAGCCCTTTAATCGTAACAATACAGTCCAGATCAAGGAATACGTGGGCCAAAACCCACTACCATATCATTTGGGTCACAGCCCATACAGAATCAACTGGGCCTAGCCCAAACCAATAACAGAACAAGTAGGCCTAAGCCCAGTACAGTGACGATCTCATAAACAAGTATGCAACAGTATGAGGATGTATCCCACCCCGATCTAGCCAACACACCACCCGTACCAACCAACACACCATGTGGGGATAAAATCGACCCACCCAAACCAACACACCAAGCTTAGCACGATTGCAAAGACACTAAGCCAGCAGAGCGACTCATTGCAGTGAATGTAAAGGCTAAAAGCCATAAATATCGCAGCAACGCTGCTAGTTAACAGAACAGCTAAAAGCCATAAATATCGCAGCAACGCTGCTAGTTAATATAACGGCTAAGAGCCATAAATATCGCAGCATCGTTGCCGGTTAATAGAATAGCTAAAAGCCATAAAAAATGCAGCATCGCTGTCGATTAACAGAACGGCTAAAAGCCATAAATATCGTAGTAACGCTGCCAGTTAACAGAATGGCTAGGAGCCATAAATATAGTACAAAGGTTGAAAGCCTTGTACAGAACGACAATGGACTGTACTCTTCCTCAGTAACTTTGTCCCAACCCCATGCAATATGTCGTGTATGTCATGCTCAACCATCACACGTGTATGGAAAATGGCTATGCTCAGTATCAGTCATTTAAACATATTTTAAATGCATAGCAGTCATACAGCCACAGTCAAATCAGTTAAAACATAGTCATACATTCATAGTTAAATTAGTCATTTTACCCTATAAGGGTGTTTCGACAATCCTACCCTTCAGGGGTATTTTGGTAATTTTGTAAACTGGGGGTATTTCGATAATTTTACAAATCGAGAATATTTTAATAATTTTGTAAATTGAAGGTATTTCGGTAATTTTGCAAATTAGGGTATTTTGATAATTTTACAAATCGAGGGTATTTTGATAATTTTGTAAATTGGGGGTATTCGGTATTTTGCAAACTAGGGTATTTCAGTAACTTCACAAACCAGGGGTATTTCGATAATTTTGGAAACCATGGGTATTTCGATAATTTTTTCAACCAATGGTATTTTAGTAATTTTATCAACCCCTCAGAAGGTCTACAGTCGCCTCGAGGACTCAAGTATTCTAAGCAGAGATAACGATGCGAATGGGCCTACAGCCCATTCTCGGCCCAAATAGGCCCACACACTCGTGTGGCCCATTTAGCCCAAATCTAGCCACAGATATGAGATTCACATGGTCCAGTCCAAAATTTACTACATAATCATATAACTTATCCGATTGAGCCCACGGGCCCATTGGCCCCATATGGCCCCTTTTGACCCATCGTGGCCCAAACAGCCTAAACCCACAAGAACACTAATGATGGCCTCAACTATCGTGTCAAAGCTCCCACACGTGTGCTTGCACGCTCGTGTGGCTACCATCGTCGTGTGACCAGCATTTCGGCATTTTCCGCTCTACAGCTAGAGTAGTGCGAAATACACACCTGATATGAATCTAGAGTTAATCCACGCTCCGAACACTCCTATGCCCAAACACCAACCAAGGTATGCTTACTCTCTTCATAGATCGCTCTATTTAAAGCCAACTTCTTGCCTACTCTTATGCTAGCTTCCCAATGTGGGATCCCTTCATCAATCCTCCAAAATCGTCCCAAATTAACAAAATAGTCACCTTTCACATGCAAGGGATTTGAACTCAGGCTCCCCTATAACTTAATCCACGCAGCTAGCCACCTTACCAACTAGCTATTTGTGTAACAAAACAAGCTCAACTAAATATAAGACTATGGGCCAAAGTCTAAGTTCATTTAAAAGGAAATCAAAATGAATTGCAAGCACTAAGACTTGAACCCATGCTCCCTTGAAACCTTAATGATGCCTTACCACTAGACCACTCACTTCCTTGTGCCACATTTTATCCTCAAATATTCTTAAAGCCTACTCACTTACAACTAGGGTTTTATTCACCTAAACCAAAAATTTTCCTAAAGCCTAAGTTTGAACCGAAGACTTCATGGAAGCCCTCTAACCTTCCAAAATCACTCACCTAACATGTCCATCTTGCATTAGTGACGTTTTTTGGTTCTCAAAAATTTTAAACGTTCCCATGCCTAAGGCCCAATTGGTCCAATTCTACTAGGCCCAAAAATTTGGGCGTTACAATTTGACACAAAAAAATTATTTTAATTATATTTTTATGGTCTACAATTTTATGGAACTATTTCGTGAAAATTTTGTTTGAAAATTTTGACGCTTGGGCACTCAATTTAGCTAAAAGGACAAAATTGCAAAAAGTGAAAAACTTGAATTCTATATGTTTAAGCTGTGTAATTTCTATGAAATTTTAAATTGGAGGTTCTTAACTAGTAATTAGACCATTGGTTAAGTTGGTGGACAAAAATGGACATGGTTTGGTATGTTTCTAAAGTTTTTCATTAAGGGCATTTTAGTAATTTGGTAATTAAAATGAATTAAAAAGCCAAAATAAAGCCAAAATTTGTCCATCTTCTTCTCTATGGCTGAATTTACAAGGAGAAACCATGGCTAGGGTTTTTCAAGCTTTTGAGCTCGATTGTAAGTCCGTTCTTACAATGCTCTTTACATTTTTAAAGTCGAAACCCGATCTATATATTTCTACCACTAATTTAAGATATGATCAAGGTATAGGGTTTTACCCATGTTTAATATGTGTGTAGTTTTATGTTCGATGGTAGAAAATGCATGTTTGTTGTTTGTTAAACGACTTTTACTAAGTGATTTTCTGTAAAAATGTCAAAAAGGACTTATTTGTAAAAGTCTATAAAATGAGTAGAAAATGTGAATAAATGAAAAATACGAGTTCTTATGAGTTGGGTTTTGAATAAATTCAATGAAATTCATTTTACGAGCTTGGGGACTAAATTGTAAAATTTTAAAAGTTTAGGGGCAAAAATGTAATTTTTCCATAATGTGACTTTTGGAGTGAAATGAATAATGTGTTGATTAAATGAGATGAATTTGGTATTATATATCAAGGAAAATGAAGTTTGGGTCTAGATCGAAGGAAAACCAAAGTGTTTGACGATTAAGTCCATCTCTGCTATTTTTGTATCGAGGTAAGTTTGTATGTAAATAATGTAACATCCTGAATTAGGGCCTAGTTAGAATAGTGGTTTGAGACCACAAATCAAGTAGAAATAATTATTTCTATGATCATTATGGGGTTTATGATATGTTCAGATGCATGTGTAAAAATTTCATGAAGAAATTTTAGGCATAAAGTGTCCAATTTGACTTTTGGACTAAATTAAATAAGTTGCAAAATATGAGGTTTTAGAAGCTTTAAGTATGAAATAACTTAGATTATCAATTTGAGGTCTAAAATGTGATTAAATTGTTGTGTGAAAATTTCGTTGGGAAATTTTATCGAAAAAGTGTTTAATTTGGTTAGTAGGATTAAATTGTTATAAGTGTGAAGTGTGTGTTTCAGATGATAAAGGGTGTAATTGTGATGGGTTTTAAAGTGAAGGTCCTTATGAAGAAATTAGTCCACTTATAAGTTGATGGAAGATATTTGTTTGGTATTCTTGAAATTAGTTGAAAAGAAAAGGACAAATTTGGAAGTTAAGTTAAATGGTATAATAAGACAAAAATAGTAATAAAAAAACACCCATCTTCTCTTCTTCTCCAAATTAATGTGAGAAAAGAAAATTGGCAGCCATGGAGAAATCCATATTCGCCAATCTAAGGAGCTTGATAGGTGAGTGGTTTATGTTCCGCTTTTAATGATTTTTACGTTTTGAGTCGTTGTAACTCGATTTAGCTATTTCAGTACCTTTATTTTCAAAACTGCTGAAGTTTGTGAATTTTTCCATGGTTGATTAAGTGTGTATTTTAATGATTAATGGTGGATTATGCATGTTCATGAATAGAGGAACGATTTTTACTAAGTGATTTTCGGTAAAAACGAGTAAAACGAACTAATTGGTAAAATTTGTTATTGTTCATAAGTGTATGTTAGAGTAAGAATTTGATGTTGCCATAGAAGGAAAAATGATCAGCAGGTTATATAACATAGGAATAAGGGCTGAAGTTTAATTTTCGAGTATTGGGGCAAAAGTGTAAATATGTAAAGTTTAGGGCAAAATTGTAATTTTGTAAAAGTTGAGTTAGGGATTGTTTTGAATAGTACATTAATTAAATAAGTGAAATCTGATGTTTTAGACCGAAAAAAAAACAAGATTTGGACCTAGAACGGGAGGAATATCGAAAATCGGAAAGTTAGTAAAATGACCGCTTTGGTATTGTGGTAACTTCATATGTTTAATAAGCATTTAGTTATGCATATTTGAATGATAAATTGATATTTTGGCCGTAAATACTTTAGTATTGAGTTTCGATATAATGATTAAAGTTCGATAATAATTTGATATTGAAAAAAAACTTGTATAATTTATATGTATGACCATATTTTGTATTACTATAATTCAAGTTATTAAATACTAATTTTATATTTATTTATTTTATGGTAAGTAAATATTGAGGTAAGTAACTTTATTGAATTGAATTTAGAAAAGTGAATTGAGTGAGAAATATGTGTTAGTATTACTATAATTCAAATTTGATTATTGTTAAATTTTAAATTAATATATGTATATATGATAAATAAATTGAAGTAAGTATCAAGAATGAATTAAGTGATAAATATGTATTGGAATTGAATTTATTATTAGTAACTGTTGAATTGTGAGTAATATGTTTAGTAAATAAAAATAAGGTTAATATTGATATTGAATTAGATAAAACCTGAATTTGATTGTGAATTGAATGAAATTGAAATGAAGTTTGAATATGTATGAGCATTTGATGATATATTGATTAGAAAGTGGAAAATGCATTGAATTGATGATATATATATATATGAATGGAATGGAAATGTGAAAAGTGAAAAGTGATTTGAAATTAAATCAAATTGAATTGAATGTGATTATTTGAAATGTACATGGATTGAAAGTATGAGGAAGTGATTGAGTTGAGTGTTCAAGAAATGAATGAAAATGTGAATATGTGTGAATATATGAATTGTATATTGATTGGAAAAGTGTATTTGATATTGAAATTGAATTTGTTATAAAATGAAAATGAAATTGAGAACGGAAATACCCTATTAATTAGTCGGGTGAGTAGGATTTAATTGGCATGCCATAGGATTTGGAAGAGTACGGATTTATCGACTTTGCCGATCGTGCACTTTATGTGTCGATTTTAGGCACCTCGTGTGTCGATTTCGTGCACCTCGTGTGTCGATTTCGTGCACCTCATGTGTCGATTTTAGGCACCTCGTGTGTCGATTTCGTGCACCTCGTGTGTCGTATTTGTGCACCTCGTGTGTCGATTTTAGGCACCTCGTGTGTCGATTTCGTGCACCTCGTGTGTCGATTTCGTGCACCTCGTGTGTCGATTTAGGCACCTCGTGTGTCATATTTCGTGCACCTCGTGTGTCTCGCAGTCGCACCTCATGTTTCGCTTCAGAACTTATGTGTCGATTCGATCAGTACTATGTACCGCTTAGGCACAATGAGCCGACTTGGTGTGTTTGGGTTGGAATCCTGTATCCGTTAAGTCCGAGTCTATTAATAGGGTAACTAAAGGAAATATTAAATTGAATAAAATGAAATGGTTGAGCCATTGGAAGAAATGTGAAAATAGAACATGAATTGAAAATGTGATTTGAATAGGAGTATGGAATGGAAAATATGAACCATTGGTTCATGAGATGGATAATGGCTCAACATGAATGTGAATGATTTCAATTGTTGAATAGCTAAGATTGAATTGTATGAATGTGACCAATTGAGACACGTGGCAAATGTACGTATGAACAATATGTTCGATATGTAATCGAAAATTAGAAATATTGGTATAAGCAAGTGATGAACACAACTAAAGTGAAAGAGAGCAAAAAATTTACAATAGAATTGCTTTGGACAAGAGAAAGTAATATGAATTTGAAAAATCACCAAAAATAGTAAAAATTGAATTATAGTTGGATGAGGTATTGATTTAAAGCTTATTGAGTCTATTTTCATATAAAAGAAATACGATAAACAAATGATTCGTATATTTTGAGATATTTGAATTTCTGTGAGACTGGTTCTAAATAATCACGTGATCCCCTATTCTGCATTTCAAAACAAAATCGTTAAAACTTGTACAAAAATAATTATGAGATGTAATTTACATGCCTGAAATCCTGAATGAGTCTAGTTTCAAATGAACTAAACAAGTAGACCATATAAATTCTGGACAAAGAGAAAATTAACTTATAGTGAAGAGAGTTCAGAATAGTTGAACAGTGAAATAGAGAAAAATTTAATGAATAAACTGTACAAATTGGCTAAGCCTAAAATTCTAAAAATTTTATGGTAAGAAGATAAATGAATCTAGTTTCAGGAAAAATTAACAGGTCTTAATTTGGAGTTCTGTAGCTCTAGATATAAACTATTTAATGACTATGACTCGAGAAAACAGTTTATCTGGAATATGAATAAATAGAAAGAATATGAAAATAGCATGTTATTGTATTGCTTATTATTTTCATGCAAGCTTACTAAGCGTAAAGCTTACTCCCTCCTTTCCATTTCTTTTAGTTTTGTCAGGTCAGCTCAGGGTTGGAGATCGTCGGAGATCGCTTCACACTATCAAGCTATCTATGGGTATCTTTATTTATAAATGATTTAAGTTATGGCATGTATAGGGGCTTGGCTAAGTCATTTTGTATATGTGCTAATTAATTTGACCAAATGTATTGTTAAGTCTGGTAATGCCTCATACTCGGTTTCGGCATAAGATACGGGTAAGGGGTGTTACATTTAGTGGTATCAGAGCTATGGTTTAGTCGGTTCTCGGACTACCATAGTGAGTGTGAGAGTCTAGCTATACATGCCATAATGAATCGTGATAGTGTGACGACTCCCGACCCTGATGTAAATTATTTTATTAGACAGATGCCCAATTCAACCGAGCTAAATTTGATAGTGCAAATAGTGTGTTTATGATGAGTTGAGACTCATAAAAAGTAAGAATAATAGTTTATGATGTTTATGTGATGATGAATAAATTGTGGTTAGGAATTTCTTTTAAAATATGAAAGATGAGATGACAGGAAAGTTTATACTATGATAAGTGTTCATGTTTGATTGACATTAGTATGATGCTATGAGTATAACTTGTGAAATTAAATGATTGTTATAAGTAATTTTACTCGAGATTTATGAATGAAAGTATAAGTGCACTTGTTTGAATAAGATGATAGGAAGGTTGTGTAAAATGAGTATGCATGTTAAGTTTCTTGAAACAAATATATATATATAGATAGATATATAGATAAGTGTTAAGTTATATGCACGAGTATATAAGAGGCAAGTTAAAGGCGTTACAACCTCACCCCTTCCAATAAGGTATGTTATAAAGAAATTTTATGAAATTCAAACCGAATGAGTTTACAAGTGGAAGACTAAAGAGTTGAGTTGTAGATTAACTGACAACGTAATTAGAGTTGAGAATGGTTTAGTAAATGAACACGATTAGTAAAAGATGTCGATTAATATGAGGATCATTCAGTATTCAAATGTTATAGTTAAAGAAAGGTCGCTCACTAATTAACCCATCCAGGTATGAGGCCTAAAGTATATGATTGATGGAATTTATTCTGAATTTATTTCTATTTGCAATTAGAATAATATCAGATTAGTAAAGATAGAATTAGTTAGTGCAATCATAATCGAGATGTATTAGTGACTGAATGTAGTGTTTAGGGTTGAATAATTACAACAATCTCTTCCGACTATTATATATGTCCATTTACTCTCAGAGGTATATGTATCTGCAAGATTTCAAATGAAATTCCTATAGTATGAGAATGTCAGCTAAATTTAAAGGTAGATAAAAGTATTGTAGTCTATTTGAACTGTGATCGAAATTGCTCTATTCTTTCTAGTTTTTGCATCATGCACATATAGAAAGTTGACGGTAAGGTCCGTATGATGTTAGCGTCTTGTTTTACTAGCCATTGCTCAATGAAAATAAAAGAAGATTGTTTGGCTTTTGTTAAGATTATTTTCAGTACTTATGACTATTTTCTGCGTAGCTCCATGTTCTGAGATTTTATTATTTTCGTTTCTTTAATAAATTATTGTTCAAAGTATCTACCATGAGATATCAGTAGGAAATGTTCTATTGATGAAAATGATTTCTTTTTATTATTAAAATACTTATGATGATTATAAGTTTTGACTTGATGGTGAGAGTACTTTGATACAGTTACCAGAGGTATAAAGATTGTGCTTTTGTATTGGTTGTTATGAAATTTGTGTTTAAATTTCTCCAATGATCGTGAGAAGTTAGTCTTATTATGGGACTATGATTTTAAGTTGTATGAGTATTGTGGCATCAAGATAGTTAAGTGCTTGACGAGTAACAGCTTGAAGTAAATTCTACTATAAGCTTAATCTTTCTCTAGATTTGAGAAGAAATTGAAGTTGGCAAAGTGTGAATGATAGGAAGTTCAACTTAGACCTGTGTATTTGTTTTCACTTTTCAAATGATCTTGATATATATATATGAGCGAGTTAAAGACAGAATGTTATGATGTCTATTCGCTAGCAAGTAAATCGAAATCAAGTGTATCCAAGGCTATTACAGTCAGTGATGGAACGAGAATGAAGATTAGATAGAGTTGCCATAAGCTTTAGAATCGGGATTGTCAAAATCTCTGAAAAGTAAGATGTTATTTGGATTGGTGTTAATTAGTTGTCAAGGATCCGTATGATACAAAATTCTTATTTGATTGATTCTTGAGTAAATGTACTTAAAAAAAAAAGAGATTTTGATGATGTATTTCGGCACTATAGGTTAAAGAGTATTGCAAAGAGATATACGGGTTATACCGGTTTGTGATTCTAGAGAGATTGTGAAGGTACCTCATTGAGGATAAGAGTAATTTACTCTCGTAAGATTTTTGGGACGAAAATCCCTAAAGGGGGAGAATTGTAACATCCCTGAATTAGGGCCTAGTTAGAATAGTGGTTTGAGACCACAAATCAAGTAGAAATAATTATTTCTATGAGATTATGGGGTTTATGATATGTTCAGATGCATGTGTAAAAATTTCATGAAGAAATTTTAGGCATAAAGTGTCCAATTTGACTTTTGGACTAAATTAAATAAGTTGCAAAATATGAGGTTTTAGAAGCTTTAAGTATGAAATAACTTAGATTATCAATTTGAGGTCTAAAATGTGATTAAATTGTTGTGTGAAAATTTCGCTGGGAAATTTTATCAAAAAGTGTTTAATTTGGTTAGTAGGATTAAATTGTTATAAGTGTGAAGTGTGTGTTTCAGGATGATAAAGGGTGTAATTGTGATGGGTTTTAAAGTGAAGGTCCTTATGAAGAAATTAGTCCACTTATAAGTTGATGGAAGATATTTGTTTGGTATTCTTGAAATTAGTTGAAAAGAAAAGGACAAATTTGGAAGTTAAGTTAAATGGTATAATAAGACAAAAATAGTAATAAAAAAAAAAACACCCATCTTCTCTTCTTCTCCAAATTAATGTGAGAAAAGAAAATTGGCAGCCATGGAGAAAGCCATATTCGCCAATCTAAGGAGCTTGATAGGTGAGTGGTTTTGTTCCGCTTTTAATGATTTTACGTTTTGGAGTCGTTGTAACTCGATTTAGCTATTTCAGACCTTTATTTTCAAAACTGCTGAAGTTTGTGAATTTTTCCATGGTTGATTAAGTGTGTATTTTAATGATTAATGGTGGATTATGCATGTTCATGAATAGAGGAACGATTTTTACTAAGTGATTTTCGGTAAAAACGAGTAAAACGAACTAATTGGTAAAATTTGTTATTGTTCATAAGTGTATGTTAGAGTAAGAATTTGATGTTGCCATAGAAGGGAAAAATGATCAGCAGTTATATAACATAGGAATAAGGGCTGAAGTTTAATTTTCGAGTATTGGGGCAAAAGTGTAAATATGTAAAGTTTAGGGCAAAATTGTAATTTTGTAAAAGTTGAGTTAGGGATTGTTTTGAATAGTACATTAATTAAATAAGTGAAATCTGATGTTTTAGACCCAAAAAAAAACAAGATTTGGACCTAGAACGGAGGAATATCGAAAATCGGAAAGTTAGTAAAATGACCGCTTTGGTATTGTGGTAAGTTCATATGTTTAATAAGCATTTAGTTATGCATATTTGAATGATAAATTGATATTTTGGCCGTAAATACTTTAGTATTGAGTTTTATATAATGATTAAAGTTCGATAATAATTTGATATTGAAAAAAAACTTGTATAATTTATATGTATGACCATATTTTGTATTACTATAATTCAAGTTATTAAATACTAATTTTATATTTATTTATTTTATGGTAAGTAAATATTGAGGTAAGTAACTTTATTGAATTGAATTTAGAAAAGTGAATTGAGTGAGAAATATGTGTTAGTATTACTATAATTCAAATTTGATTATTGTTAAATTTTAAATTAATATATGTATATATGATAAATAAATTGAAGTAAGTATCAAGAATGAATTAAGTGATAAATATGTATTGGAATTGAATTTATTATTAGTAACTGTTGAATTGTGAGTAATATGTTTAGTAAATAAAAATAAGGTTAATATTGATATTGAATTAGATAAAACCTGAATTTGATTGTGAATTGAATGAAATTGAAATGAAGTTTGAATATGTATGAGCATTTGATGATATATTGATTAGAAAGTGGAAAATGCATTGAATTGATGATATATATATATATGAATGGAATGGAAATGTGAAAAGTGAAAAGTGATTTGAAATTAAATCAAATTGAATTGAATGTGATTATTTGAAATGTACATGGATTGAAAGTATGAGGAAGTGATTGAGTTGAATGTTCAAGAAATGAATGAAAATGTGAATATGTGTGAATATATGAATTGTATATTGATTGGAAAAGTGTATTTGATATTGAAATTGAATTTGTTATAAAATGAAAATGAAATTGAGAACGAAATACCCTATTAATTAGTCGGCCGAAATGGATTTAATTGGCATGCCATAGGATTTGGAAGAGTACAGGATTTATCGACTTTGCCGATCGTGCACTTTATGTGTCGATTTTAGGCACCTCGTGTGTCATATTTCGTGCACCTCGTGTGTCGTATTTCGTGCACCTCGTGTGTCGATTTCGTGCACCTCGTGTGTCGTATTTCGTGCACCTCGTGTGTCGATTTCGTGCACCTCGTGTGTGTCGATTTCGTGCACCTCGTGTGTCGATTTCGTGCACCTCGTGTGTCGATTTTAGGCACCTCATGTGTCGATTTCAGGCACCTCGTGTGTCATATTTTAGGCACCTCGTGTGTCGTACTGTGCACCTCGTGTTTCATTTCAGAACTTATGTGTCGATTTCGATCAGTACTATGTACCGCTTAGGCACAATGAGCCGTCTTGGTGTGTTTGGGTTGGAACTGTATCCGTTAAGTCCGAGTCTATTAATAGGGGTAACTAAAGGAAATATTAAATTGAATAAAATGAAATGGTTGAGCTATTGGAAGAAATGTGAAAATAGAACATGAATTGAAAATGTGATTTGAATAGGAGTATGGAATGGAAAATATGAACCATTGGTTCATGAGATGGATAATGGCTCAACATGAATGTGAATGATTTCAATTGTTGAATAGCTAAGATTGAATTGTATGAATGTGACCAATTGAGACACGTGGCAAATGTATGTATGAACAATATGTTCGATATGTAATCGAAAATTAGAAATATTGGTATAAGCAAGTGATGAACACAACTAAAGTGAAAGAGAGCAAAAAATTTACAATAGAATTGCTTTGGACAAGAGCAAGAATATGAATTTGAAAAATCACCAAAAATAGTAAAAATTGAATTATAGTTGGATGAGGTATTGATTTAAAGCTTATTGAGTCTATTTTCATATAAAAGAAATATGATAAACAAATGATTCGTATATTTTGAGATATTTGAATTTCGTGAGACCGGTTCGAATAATCACGTGATCCCTATTCGCATTTCAAAACAAAATCGTTAAAATTTGTACAAAATAATTATGAGATGTAATTTACATGCCTGAAATCCTAAATGAGTCTAGTTTCAAATGAACTAAACAAGTAGACCATATAAATTCTGGACAAAGAGAAAATTAACTTATAGTGAAGAGAGTTCGAATAGTTGAACAAAGTGAAATAGAGAAAATTTAATGAATAAACTGTATAAATTGGCTAAGCCTAAAATTCTAAAAATTTTATGGTAAGAAGATAAATGAATCTAGTTTCAGGAAAAATTAATGTGTCTTAATTTGGAGTTCTGTAGCTCTAGATATAAACTATTTAATGACTATGACTCGAGAAAACAGTTTATCCGAATATGAATAAATAGAAAGAATATGAAAATAGCATGTTATTGTATTGCTTATTATTTTCATGCAAGCTTACTAAGCGTAAAGCTTACTCCTCCTTTCCATTTTTTTAGTTTTGTCAGTCACTCGTGGTTGGAGATCGTCGGAGATCGCTTCACACTATCAAGCTATCTATGGGTATCTTTATTTATAAATGATTTAAGTTATGGCATGTATAGGGGCTTGGCTAAGTCATTTTGTATATGTGCTAATTAATTTGACCAAATGTATTGTTAAGTCCGGTAATGCCTCATACTCGGTTTCGGCATAAGATACGGGTAAGGGGTGTTACAAATAATGTAACATTATAATTGTATTTATAATGTTTTGTTATTGCATAAATTTTATGATTGACTCTATGGATGAAATTGATGAAGTTTCGATAAGCAAGTAAATATCCCGGTTGAACCTTAGGAATAGATAGGATACAAATGCATTAGGGTTACTAAGATTACGTGTAAGGCCATATCTGGGATATGGCATCGATATGAGACTTCGTATAAGACCTTAGTTGGGCTATTGACATTGATACGAGATTACATGTAAGACCAAATCTAAGATATGGCAGTGATATGGTACTATGTGTATGAGATTGTAACAGCCTAAATTTGGGCCTAGTAGAATTAGGCCTATTGGGCCTTGGGCATGGGATCGTTTAAAGCTTTTTGAGAACAAGAGAATGGCACTAATGCAGGTTGGACCTATTAGAAGTGTGATTTTGGAAGGTTAGAGGGCTTACATGAAGTCTTGGGTTCAAACCTGGGCTTTAGGAAAAATTTTGGTTTTAGGTGAATAAAACCCTAGGAGTAAGTAAGTAGGCTTTAAGAATAAAATGTGGAAAAAATAAAACAAGGAAGCATGTGGCCTAGTGGTTGTGGCATCATTAAGGGTGTAAGGGAGCTTGGGTTTAAGTCTTGGCCCTTGCAGAATTTTTAAATTTTGCTCTTAAAAGAATCTGGACAGTGGCATATAGGCTTTATAAATATTTGCGCATGTTTTAAGTCATAAATGAGCTTGTGTCCTAGTGGTGGTGGTGTGACATGGCTATCGAGAGGACTTTGGTTTGAATCCTTTTGCACGAAAAGGTTGACTATTTTTGCTAAGTTGGGACGGCATGTGGTTGTGATGGAATTAAACTCTGATGAAGGTGAAATCCCACATCGGGAAGCTAGCATGAGAGTAGGCGAGAAGCTGGATTTAAATAGAGTGATCTATGAGAAGAGTAAGCATACCTTGGTTGGCGTTTGGGCATAGGAGTGTTCGGAGGGCGGATTAGCTTTAGATTCCTATAGGTGTGTATTTTGTACTACTCTAGCTGTAGAGCGGCAAATGCCGAAATGCCGGTCACACAGCGATGGTAGCCACAAGAGCGTGCGAGCGCACATGTGGGAGCTTTGACACGATTGTTGAGGCCATCATGAGTGTTCTTGTGGGTTTAGGCTATTTGGGCCACGATTGGCCGAAAGGGGCTATGGGGACCAATGGGCCCGTAGCCCCAGTTTCTAAAATTAACAAAATACCCTTGATTTGTGAAATTATCAAAGTACCCCGATTTGTAAAATTATCGAAATACCCCTATTTGCAAAATTATTGAAATACCCCTGGTTTGTAAAACTACTGAAATACTCCTGGTTTGCAAAATTATTGAAATACCCTTAATTTTTAAAATTACTAAAATACCCCCAGTTTGCAAAATTACCGAAATACCCTTAGTTTGTTAAATTATCGAAATACCCTCAGTTTGCAAAATTATCAAAATACCCTCAGTTTGTAAAATTACTGAAATGCCCCTGTAGGGTAGAATTACTGAATTACCCTTATAGGGTAGACTTACCGAATTACCCCTAAAGGGTAGGAATACCGAATTACCCCTAAAGGGTAGGATTACCGAAATACCCTTACAGGGTAAATGGCTGACTTGTGCTATGATTTGACTGATTTGACTGTGATCGCATGACTATGCTTTAACTGACTTCACTGTGGGCGTGTGACTGATATGCTGTTAATATGTGTTGAAATGACTGTTACTAAGCATGGCCATTTTGCATATACGTGTAATGATTGAGCATGACATACACGACATGTTGCATGGGGTTGGGACATTTATACGGAGGAAGTTCTGATAGGGTCGCACGAGTCGCATGACGACTGTGGATCAAGTATTGATCTGATAGGGTCGCACGGGTCGCATGACGACTGTGGATCCTTTATTAATCTGATAGGACCGCATGGGTCGCATGACGACCGTGGATCCAGTATTGATCTGTTGAGGTCACACGGGTCGTATGACGACCATGGACCAACAGACGGCTTAAAGCCACGTATTCTGATTATGGCTCTATGCCAACCTAAGTATGGCTCTGTGCCATCTTGATTATAGCTTTGTGCCAATCGTATTTACCCGTGGCTATGTGCCTAACATATATTTTGATGACTCTGTTCGATCATAATTATTCGTGGCTATGTGCCGATTATATTACCATCGCTGATGGCTATTTTCCAAACTTAGATGATGGCTCTGTGCCATCCTAATTATGGTTTATAACCATTCTGTTTATGGCTCTTAGTCGTTCTGTTGACTGGCAGCGTTGCTGCGATATTTATGGCTTTTAGCCGTTCTGTTCACGACGCCGAGCCGTTCTGTTGACTTAGTGCTGTAACAGGTGCTAAGCTTGGGTGTGTTGGCTGGATTGAAGTAGATGCATCCTCATACTGTTGCATATCTGTTTATGAGATCTGTCACCGTACTGGGCTTAGGCCACTTGTTCTATTGTTGGTTTGGGCTAGGTCTAATTGATTCTATATGGGCTGTGACCCAAATTATATGGTAGTGGGTTATGGCCCACGTATGCTTTGAACTGGACTGTACTGTTATTATTAAAGGGCTTTAGCCCAGACTGTTTTAGCTACTGTTTCTATATACTAACGGTTACTCTAGTAAGGGGATTACACATTGAGTTTTCATAAACTCACCCCGTTTTTAACTATGTAGGTAATCCTCAACCTTTGACGGATCTGAGCTGTGAGGGACTCGGAGAAGACCACACACTGCTTATGCTTGCTGTTTTGATTATTTACTTTTAAATATTTTGATTTGGGTTGTAATAAGGCCTCTCTATTTTTAACTTATTATTTGTGATATTTATTTATGATGTTTTCTAACTGCTAAAAGTGGGACACGATTTTTCCAAAATAATAGCTGCTTTCAAATGCTATGTTTTCGTAACTCAATTTTTAAATTTCATGTTTCCATAAATCATTTATTTTAACTAAGCTTTTGCAATTGAAAAAGGTTTTACTAAGTGATTAATAACATTTTGCAAAGGGAATATTTTTATAAACCACATTTTGAAAATAAACGAATGCAAATGAGAACACGATTTTCGAGAAACACTTCAATGTGACACGCCAAATTTGGGCCTAACTTTTAGGCCGAGTTTGAGGTGATACATTTAATGGTATCAGAGCCTGGGTTGCAAAAATCGACTGTGGATTGGGTTTTCAAAATTGAATTTCTGAAAGTGTTGTTTCAAAAAGGCTTGAAAAGATTTGATGTTTTGAAATGTTGTATTGACCGTTTTCTGAAAGTGTGGTACATCGAGTCTCCTATGCCGAATCCATAAGTTTTTTGAATCCTTTATCTGTTTAGAAATTTAAATACAGTGAGTTAGAGATATGGTGGTTTCTTTGGATATTGGATTGTATTTTTTTGTATTTATTATGTGTGTGTTTGGAAATGTTGGATGTTTGTTAAAGACGTTGGGATCCGAGTATACAGTGGTAGCGTAATGGGGTAATTGTTACATGACTACCCTATTATCTGGAAATTTCAGGGAGGAAATTTCTTTAAGGGAGGTAGAATTGTAACACTCTGAATTTGGGCCTAGTAGAATTAGGCCTATTGGGCCTTGGGCATGGGAACATTTAAAGCTTTTTGAGAACAAAAGAACGGCACTAATGCAAGTTGGACCTATTAGGTGAGTGATTTTGAAAGGTTAGGGGGCTTACATGAAGTCTTGGGTTCAAACCTGGGCTTTAGGAAAAATTTTGGTTTTAGGTGAATAAAACCCTAAGAGTAAGTAAGTAGGCTTTAAGAATAAAATGTGGAAAAAATGACACAAGAAAGCATGTGGCCTAGTGGTTGTGGCGTCATTAAGGGTGTAAGGGAGATTGGGTTCAAGTCTTGGCCCTTGCAGAATTTTTAAATTTTGCTCTTAAAAGAATCTAGACATTGGCACATATGCTTTATAAATATTTACGCATGTTTTAAGTCACAAATGAGCTTGTATCCTAGTGGTGGTCGTGTGACATGGCTATCGAGAGGACTTTGGTTCGAATCCCTTTGCACAAAAAGGTTGACTATTTTTGCTAAGTTGGGACGACATGTGGTTATGATGGAATTAAACTCTACTGAAGGTGAAATCCCATATCAGGAAGCTAGCATGAAAGTAGGCGAGAAGCTGGCTTTAAATAGAGTGATCTATGAGGAGAGTAAGCATACCTTGGTTGGCGTTTGGGCATAGGAGTGTTCAGAGGGCGGATTAGCTTTAGATTCCTATCAGGTGTGTATTTTGTACTACTCTAGCTGTAAAGCGGCAAATGTCGAAATGCTTGGGTCACACAATGATGGTAGCCTACACGTCTGAGTGCGATGTGGGAGCTTGACGATTATTGAGGCCATCATGAGTGTTCTTGTGGGTTTAGGCTATTTGGGCCACGATGGGCCAAAGGGCCAATGGGCCTGTGGGCCCAATTAGATAAGTTGTATGATTGTGTAGTAAATATTGGACTCGACTATGTGAATCTCATATTTGTGGCTAAATTTGGGCTAAATAGGCCACATGAGCGTATGGGCCCATTTGGGCCAAGAATGGGTCCTAGGCCCATTCGCATCGTTATCTCTATTTAGAATACATTGGTTTACAAAATTACTGAAATACCCTCAGTTTGTAAAATTACCGAAATACCCTTAGTTTACAAAATTACTAAAATACCCTCAATTTTTGAAATTATCGAAGTATTGCCAATTTGTAAAATGACCGAAATACCCTTGATTTGTGAAATTACCAAAATACCTAGTTTGTAAATTATCGAAATACCCTTGGTTTGCATAATTATCGAAATACCCTGATTTGTGAAATTACCAAAATACCCTCGATTTGTAAAATTACTGAAATACTCTTGGTTTGTGAAATTATCGAAATACCCCTAATTTGTAAAATTACTAAAATACACCGATTTGTAAAATTACCAAAATACCCATGGTTTGTTAAATTACCGAAATACCCCCAGTTTGTAAAATTACCGAAATACCCCCAGTTTGTAAAATTACTGAAATACCTTTGTAGGGTAAAACTATTGAATTACCCCTGTAGGGTAAAATTACGAATTACCCTTGAAGGGTAGGATTACTAAAATACCCTTATAGGGTAAATGACTGTTTTGCCCTTATGGGTAAATGACTAACTTATGCTATGATTTGACAGATTTGACTGTGATCACATGACTATGTTTTAACTGACTTCACTGTGGGCGTGTGACTGATATGCTGTTAATATGTGTTGAAATGATTGTTACTAAGCATGGCCATTTTGCATATACGTGTAATGATTGAGCATGACATACACGACATATTGCATGGGGTTGGGTTATTGATACGGAGGAAATTCTGATAGGGTCGCACGGGTCGCCTGACGATTGTGGATCCAGTATTGATCTGATAGGGTCGCACGGGTCGCGTGATGACTATTGATCCAATATTAATTTGATAGGGTCGCATGGGTCGCATGGCGATTGTGGATTCAGTATTAATCTGATAGGGTTGCACGGGTCGCATGATGACTGTGGATCCAGTATTGATCTGGTGAGGTCGCGTGGATCGCATGACTACCGTGGACCAACGGACGGCTTAAAGCCACGTAATCTGATTATGGCTCTATGCCATCTTGATTATAGCTTTGTGCCAATCGTATTTACCCGTGGCTATATGCCTAACATATATATATTGATGACTCTGTGTCGATCATAATTATCCGTGGCTGTGTGCCAATTATATTACCATCGCTGATGGCTATGTGCCAAACTTAGATGATGGCTCTGTGCCATCCTGATTATGGTTTATAACCATTCTGTTTATGGCTTTTAGCCGTTCTATTGACTGGCAGCATTGTTGTGATATTTATGGCTTTTAGCCATGCTGTTCACGGTGCCGAGCTGTTCTGTTGACTTAGTGCTGCAACCGATGCTAAGCTTGGGTGTGTTGGCTGGGTGGGTCGATTTTATCCGCACATGGTGTGTTGGTTGGTACGGGTGGTGTGTTGGCTAGATTGAGGTGGGATGCATCCTCATACTATTGCATATCTATTTATGAGATCTGTAACTGTACTGGGCTTAGGCCCCTTGTTATGTTATTGGTTTGGGCTAGGCCCAATTGATTCTGTATGGGCTGTGACCCAAATTATATGTTAGTGGGCTATGGCCTACGTATGCTTTGAACTGGACTGTATTGTTACTATTAAAGGGCTTTGGCCCAGACTATTTCAGCTACTTTTTCTGTATACTGACGGTTACTCTAGTAAGGGGATTACACACTGAGTTTTCGTAAACTCACCTCGTTTTTAACTGTGAAGGTAATCCTCAGCCTTTGACGGATCGGAGCTGCTAGGGACTCGGAGAAGACCATACACTGCTTATGCTTGCTGTTTTGATTATTTACTTTTAAATATTTTGATTTGGGTTGTAAGAAGGCCTCTCTATTTTTAACTTATTATTTGTGATATTTATTTATGATGTTTTCTAACTGCTAAAAGTGGGACACAATTTTTCCAAAATAATAACTGCTTTCAAACACTACGTTTTCGCAACCCAATTTTTAAATATCATGTTTCCATAAATCATTTATTTTAATTAAGCTTCCGCAATTGAAAAAGGTTTTACTAAGTGATTAATAACATTTTGAAAAGGGAATAGTTTTTTTATAAACCACGTTTTGAAAATAAACGAATGCAAATGAGAACACGATTTTCGAGAAACACTTCAATGTGACACGCCAAATTTGGGCCTAACTTTTAGGCCGGGTTTGGGGTGTTATAGAGATTCCTGAGTATCGTTTAGTATTCCAAATGGTTCAACAGGAATTGCTAACGAAATGTTCAACGGGTATGTCAAAGATGAGAAAGTATGTGACTATGTTACGATATGGTACAGGTATGTACGTAAAACTTAAAGGAAATGAACTCAGTATATGATGAACAATTGGTAAGAATGTGATTAAGTAAGTTGTCCTTATGAAGCTTAAATGACATTTATGTTGATATGTGCTATGTTATTCATATGATGAGCTATTGGTATATGATAATTATGTTGGTATGTGTTATGTTGATATTAAATGAAATTTATGGTCATATGACATTTATGAAGTTTTAATGACATTTATATCAATAATTGTTAAGTTTTATATGTAAAATGTATGAATAATGTTTTGAATTATTTACATATGAACTTACTAAGCTATATAGCTTACCCCTTCCTTTCACATTTTTTATAGTTTCATTGAGCTAGCTCGGGTTGGAGATCGCCAGAGATTCTATCACACTATCAAGCTATCACTTTGGGTATTGATGAATTCAAGTATTTTGAGTTTATGGCATGTATAGGGACTTAGTCATTTTGTTAAATGTGTTATTGTGATTGTAGCCAATGTGTGGACTTGTGATTGTCAAAGGCTTGTTTTGATATTTAGCCATGTAGATTGGCTTATTTGGGCTATCATGGTTGTAAACCTAAGTATAGATATATATATGCTAATGTATCTGGTGATATGAATATGGTATACTTGGTGAATGATAGAAATATGATTTATAACAAGAATGTGAAATGTTTGTATATGTGGAATCTTATATGATTTGGTGTGGAGAGTTTGATGTTCTAAGTATGATAAATAATGGCATGAGGATGACATGTGATTGTCTTGGTTGTGGTTGTTTGGTTGCTCTTATATGCTTGAATTTGTGCCATGTAATGTTGTGTTGATGTGGGCTAGTAAGGGCTACAAAATGGCCTGTAAATAGCCTTTATTTTGTCCACACGGGTATGCACATGGGCGTGTGTCTAGACCGTGTGTGGCACATGGTCTGCCACACGGGCATGTGTTTCGACCGTGTGTCCCCTGCACCTTAAATGTTGCAAAACAGAATGTCCAAAATTGAGCACATGGGCAGAGACACGGACGTGTGTCTCAGCCGTGTGTGCTACACGGCCTAGCACACGGGTGTGTGGCACAAGTAAGGGAGCACCATAATTTGAACACAGTCTGAAGCACGGGCATGTCCCAGGGTTACACAGGTGTGTCCCTTGGACCACACGAGTGAGTGAGCCCTGCATCTAGCAAAAATTTTCTTAGTTTTGTAAAAATTTATAAAGTTCTTGGTTTAGTCCTGAACCACCTCCAAAGTATATTTTGGGCCTCGTAGGCTCATATAAGGGACTTTATGTTTGAATATGGATGGTTTTAATTTGGATGCAAATTCTGTAACACCCCTTAATCGGATTCAATGTCGGGACCGGGTACAAGGCATTACCAGACTTGACTTGCTTAATCATTCCACTTTAGGCTATAAAAATTCTTTCCAATTTAAAACATTTCATTCACCAACGCAACATCCCATTCATGGGTCAATGACCCTTTACACCCATTCAGGATGTCGAGAAACCAAACCAAAACTTTTCAAACACTTAGAAAATTTTCACCTAATAAGGGCCACACATCCGTGTGAAATGGGACACGCCCGTGTGAGGGCAGGCCGTGTGGTCATACATGCCCATGTCCCTACCCGTGTGGGATTTATTTTGATTTTGAACCTACAGGGGTTTTCACACGACCGAGCACACGCCCGTGTGCTTGGCCTGTGTGCTCTACACGACCTAGACACGTCCGTGTCCTCGCTCGTGTGTAAAAACTTGGGTATTCTATTTGTGACGTCAGCAGCCTTATAAGGGTCACACGGCCTAGGCACACGCCAGTGTGGCTAGCCCGTGGTCAACACTGACTTACAACACTAACATACAGGGGACACACGACCAAGTCACACACCCATAAGGCTGACCGTGTGTCACAAACGGCCTAGACAGACGCCCATGTGTCTACCCATCTGGACCAATTCAAGGCTATTTTCCAAGCCATTTTGCCACCCTCACTTGCATACATTCATACACCATCACATAAACTTCACATATCATCAATTATAACTCTTGAATTATCACACTTAATCTATAAAATGAAGTCTTCATCCCATACACGAGTGAGAACTATTTCTGGTATAATTACAACCGGCTTAAGCCATCATCTATGGCTATACACAACTGAACCATAAACTCTCTTAGGCCAACACATTTGGCTATATCAACTATGACTTAATCAACTTTAAATTGTAACACCTCCAACCCGGCCTAGACGTTACGACCGGATCTGGCATGTCACATGGAAAGGTTGTTAAAGAATCTACACTTTAGTTAAAAATATCAAGTTTTGTTGCTTGTAAAAAATCCAATTTGTTTTATAGTTCTCTTTGCAAAAACATTTTCGTTGCTATTTTCGATGATCTTGTTAATAATTAATCCAACTCAATGAGTTTCAAAAAATGACATTTAAATTATTGTAGACATGTGATATTTTGAAAAGAGTTATCAACGTTAAGAAAATCCAGAGTTTTATCCATTATAATTTGTAAACTGTGTATTAACATTATAGAAAAACCGTTAATAATGTTTTAGAAAATCCCAAATTGAGCATTCAAAATTAATAAGCAGTAACCGAATTAAAAGCTAAAACCAAAACGAAATACTAAAAGCCTTATTACAAAACAAAAGCCCAAATTTAAATAAAATCTATAGTACCACAAAACGAAATTTACTAAGCTACGATGCATGGGCACCACAGAATTCACCTCGGCTCTAAATCCGCAAAGCTAGGAATTACCTGTAAAATTAAGCAGAAGGGTGAGTTACGAGAACTCAGTGTGTAATCCCCTATCTGAACGATAATCGGGCCTAAGCCCACGAAGCACATGAGCCTTAGCTCTCAAGAATGAAATTGGTCAAGCCAATACGAGTCGAACTGGGCGTAGCCCTAACAACATGGCATAAATAGTGAATGCAATGCAACCCAGCCCAACCTAGTATTCCATCCTCTACACTCCACTCCATATATCCAACCTCAGCACTCCTGTGGGGATTTCTACAATCAACCCTCCATCCTCTACACTCCTCTTTGGCAGTCATTTTGTTTAAAGCCGATATAATGTGACAGAGTCACCAATATGTGTGGCACCAAGCCATCGAAACAATGTGGCAGAGCCACCGATATATGTGGTAGAGCCACCGAAATAATAATATAATCAGCACATAGCCTTGGGTAAATTTGATTGACACGGAGTCATCAATAACTGTATTATGCTTGGCACATAGCCATCAACGACGGTAATATAATCGACACACAGCCTTAGGTAAATACGATTGGCACAAAGCCATAATCAAGATGGCACGGAGCCATATTTAGGTTGGCATATAGCCATTATACAGAGTGTGGCAGAGCCACCGATATATACTTCCCCGATCATCAATATCCCAACCCCATGCAATATGTCGTGTATGTCATGCTCAATCATTACACGTGTATGCAGAATGGCCATGCTCAATAAAAATCATTTAAACATGTAATAAAAGCATACCAGTCATACAACCATAGCCAAACCGATCATATCATAGCACAAGCCAACCACTTACCTATAAGGGCAAATCAGTCATTTTACCTTGTAAGGGTATTTCGGTAATCCTACCCTTTAGGGGTAGTTCAGTAATTCTACTCATAACTAATTCCTGTATGCAGCGTATCTTAAACATAATCAATCATACAATTAACACATCAAACGCTAGTACTACCACGAGGGTACAACGGTCATTTTATCGTTTAGGAGTAAAATAATAATTTTGCAAACCGAGGGTATTTCAGTAATTTCTCAAAATAAGGGTATTTCGATAATTTTATAAACTAGGGGTATTTTGGTAATTTTGTAAACCAGGGGTATTTCGGTAATTTTACAAACTAGGGGTATTTTGGTAATTTCACAAATTAGGCGTATTTCGATAATTTTACAAACTAAGGGTATTTTGGTCATTTTACAAATTAGGGTAATAACAATCCAACAGAAGGTCAATTGTCGTCTCGAACGACTCAAGTATTCTAAACAGAGATAATGATGCGAATGGGCCTAAGGCCCATTCTCGGCCCAAGTGGGCCCACGCACTCGTGTGGCCCATTCAGCCTAAACCTAGCCACATATATGAGATTCACATAGTCTAGTTCACTATCTACTACTCAATCATACAATTTACTCATATGGGGCCACGGGCCCATTGGGCCCACTTGGTCCCTTTCGGGCCATCATGGCCCAACAGCCCACACCCACAAGAACACTACTGATGGCCTCAACTATAGCGTTGAAGCCCCACACGTGCGCTCTCACGCTCGTATGGTTACTATTGTCGTGTCACCAGTATTTCAGCATATGCCGTTCTACAGCTAGAGTAGAGAGAATACACACCTGATAGGAGTCTAAAGCTGCTAAACCGCGCTCCAAGCACTCCTACGTCCAACGCCAACTAGGTATGCCTACTCTCCTCCTAGACAGCTCTATATATAGATAGCTTCTCACCTTCCTTCTTTGTATCTTTCCGATGTGGGATCCCTCCGTTAGTAGAGTTTAAATCCAACTCAAACTCTTGCCATCCAATCCGTAAAATAAATACTCCCTTGCTTTCCATGAGATTCGAACCCAAGCTCTCCCATCAGCCAATTCACGCCACTTGCCACTAAGCCACAAGCTCCTCTTGTGTCTAAAACCATGCGCAACTAAATATAAACTATGGCCAAGTTCTAAATCCATTTTGAACAAATACCAAAAAGAAATGCAAGTGCCACACCTTGAACCTTGGATCTCATTCCTTCCTTTTGGTGTCACCCCCTTGCCTCTTATGTGATGTCACTTTGCCACTACACCACACACTCCACTTGTGTCATTTTCTCCACATTTTATTCTTAAAGTCTACGTACTAACTCTTAGGGTTTTATTCACCTAAAACCAAAATTTTTCCTAAGGCCTAACTTGAATCGAAACTTTATAGAAGCCCCCTAACCTTCCAAAATCACTCACCTACTAGATCCAACTTGCATTAAAGCCGTTCTTTTATTCCCAAAAATTTAACCGCTACTACGCCCAAGGCCCATTGGCCTAGTTTTACTAGGCCTAAATTTGGGATGTTACATAAATACTATCCCTATACATGCCATAACTCATAAGGACTTGAAACCTCATACCAATTGTCTGCTCGATAGAATAAAAACATCTCCGACAATCTCCAACCTGAGCTAGATAAGTTAACCTATAAGAGATGGGAAAGGAAAGGAGTAAGCAATAATGCTTAGTAAGTTCATATACAAATAATAATCAGTTATTGATATTCATTGATTATACTCAATCACAAGGTATTATAATGAGTTTTACTCCTAAACTCATGGTTACCTATTCAAC
The DNA here is from genome assembly GCA_025506655.1 of Gossypium rotundifolium. NCBI lineage: Eukaryota > Viridiplantae > Streptophyta > Magnoliopsida > Malvales > Malvaceae > Gossypium > Gossypium rotundifolium. Next base: position 52,436,432 of record CP106734.1, read on the forward strand.
CCTTCATCATGCTTACTTATTCCATCTCTTACCATATTCTAACCATATCTCGAGCTTAATGTTCACATACATTCCCTACACTTATCACCACAAATTCTAATGATACAACACATCATAATTTATCACTAAACCATTCACAATGCTAAATTACTCGGTGGTTTCACACTTAGCCCACCATCGATCTTTAATAGGGTGGTATCACACTTAGCCCACCAAAAGAATAGTTACGGTGGTATCCGCACATAGCCCACCAAATATCAATATAAATGATGGTATCACACATAGCCCATCGTAGTTACGTAATAAGGTGGTATCGCATTAGCCCACCAAAAGAATAGTTACGATGGTATCGCACATAGCCCACCAAATATTAATATAAACGATGGTATCGCACACAGCCCATCGTAGTTACGTAATAAGGTGATATCGCACTTAGCCCACCAAAAGAATAGTTATGGTGGTATCGCACATAGCCCACCAAATATTAATATAAACGATGGTATTGCACACAGCCCATCGTGGTTACATAATAAGGTGGTATCGCACTTAGCCCACCATCAAGTATGATTATTATACATTCACATAACTATTTCGTCATTCATACGAAACTATACAATAACTATCGAATTCAATCCACATTGAATCATACACGTTCTCAATCATGCCATACACCATTCAATAACAACAATGTGTATATAAAATGCACCATTTACACATAAACCATTATGGGTTCATCATATACCGAATTCACCATAATTTAATTCTAACACATACCCGTACCTCTCGTGGTACAACCACATACTTTCTCATTTTCAACATACCTGTTGAATCACTCAAATTGTTAAATAACATTTTTGAGTCGCATACACATAACATCACATCGACATCATACCCCCAATAGGGTCTTACAAGAAATATCATATCAATGCCATGTCCTTGACATGGTTTTATTCAATATCTCACACCGAGGCCATATTCCAATATGGTCTTACACGGGACCTTAACTATCATCATATCACGCTATTTGCATTTCCCATTATTCTTAGATTCGATTCTCTTGACATCTTGTCAAAACATATTTAACACATTCATAGCGTAAATATACATTCCATACAACATTGGAATATTAAATAATCCGTACGTAATTGCAACATTTGCACACGAACATACTTTAATATCGAAAGGATAGAAAGGGACCTATTTGTCCATATGTCTCTTTTCTCCCGTTTTAGGTCCAAACCTTGTTTTCTTTGATCTAGAACAATAGAATTTACTCATTTAATCACTTATAAATCATAATACATCATAATCTACACTTAGGCAAAAATAACTATTTTGCCCTTATACTTTGGCAAAATTACGATTTTTCCCCTAGGCCCGTAAATCACTTTTCATCACATTTTCTTATTAAACAAGCCTAGATGAACATTTAATCATATTACAACTATTCACAATTCCAATTATGTGATGCATTAATGAACAAATTAAAACATTTGCATCTTAGTCCTAATTAGGTGTTTTCATGACAACACCTTTCACAAAAGTTGTTTCTCAACTTCCCAACATTCATTTTCTTCCTTAAAAACTCAACAACCAACATAAAATCTCTCATGGAAAGTCCCTAAACCTTTAACCATATTGCACATTAGTCCCCCCATTAGCTAGCTTAAGCTTTGGGGACTCCAAAAGCACAAAAATAATCAACTAAAACCATCAAAATCACTTACTTGTAGAGAAAATGAGTTGCTGAAATTTTCAAGCTTTCAAAGCCTTCCCTTTGTTGATATTTTCGGTTGGAGAAGAAGACTAAATGAAAATGTAACACCCCTAACCCGTATCCGTTGCCAGATTAAGGTTAAAAGGTATTACCAGACAATTGAAAACCTTTACAAACATTTCATAACATAATTCATCAAATCCAATCAAAATGTCCCTTAGATAGGTCAACGAGACCTCAAGCATGCTTTAGAATAGGGCCGGGACTAAGCCAAACACATACAAAAAATTCTCAGAAATTTAAAACTTTTTCTAAGTTACAGAGCTCACACGCCCGTGTGGGCAGGCCGTGTGCCTCCTACGCCTCAGACACGAACTTGTGTCTAGGTCGTGCCAAAACAAGGCACACATACTGACTTGTCCACACGGTCGTGGACACGCCCGTGTGCCTCACCCATGGTCGATCCTGACTTGCACCACACCACCAGTCACACGCCCGTGTGTCCAGCCCGTGGTCGATCCTGACTTGTTTTGAATTACAACCATGAGGGACACGGTTGAGCCACACGCCCGTGTGCTCAACCGTGTGGGCAAATATAGGCCATTATCAAGGCCTAATTGTCACCCACACCTAAGTCACTCTCACCTGCACATACAAGCATAATTCTTAACACAATAGGAAACCAAAAACACACCAAATGATCATAATATCATCCCAATTCAATCTCATTTCTGACATACCATCATATATGGTAACTAACCTAACCAATTAACAATTAAACCAAGTATGATACATCCATATCTTACCATTCATATAACCATTTCATTAACCAAACATGTGCACTCATATTGCATCAACAGGCTTACCATAATCTTGACCATTTCATTTGCCAACAAGCCATACCAAAACATGAATCATATACAATATTTACTCATGCATATTATCAACATTTATCTAGCCACATCTCATGGCTATTTATACACATTTCAAACGTATACCAAAATGGCCAGCCTATACATGCCATATTTAGCTATTTACACATTCAAAAGTACCAAAGTTGAGTTTAGTTAGTGAGATGATGATCCTTGATGGTCCCCGAGCCTCTCGTAGCTTTAACGATCTATAAAACAGAATAAACACACACAAAGTAAGCTTTTCAAAAGCTTAGTAAGCCATATACAAATAAACTTAACATAGATCATTCATAAGCATAGCTATTTGAATTCATTAACATATCCTCAATTTAAGCACATATATAAACTCATTAGCTCACTTGATTTACCATTGCTTACCAATTCATCACATCTCAAATATCTTATTTGCTTATATCTCAAACATACATATATCTCAAATGTTCATTTGCATTATTGCACATACATACTCACCTTTCATGCTTATACAAAGCATATATATCAACGTATCCTGAAACAGATGTACAATTCACATATTTATTCATTTCTCAAACTTGCCCGTTGAACCGTTCGAAACTAAATAAGATACTCAGAGTGCTCGAAATAGTCGTACAATGCCAACTTCTAAGACATGGTCTTACATGTAACCATATATCGATGCCACTGTCCCAGGCAGGGTCTTACACGAATCAATACGATGCCAATGTCCCAGACATGGTCTTACACTTAAATCTCATATCGATGCCAATGTCCTAGACATGGTCTTACATGAAATCTCGAATCAATGCCAACGTCCCAGACGCGGTCTTACATGATATCACATATCGGACACCTATGTCATGACATATACTATCCTATCTATCCCTAGGTTCAAATGGGACTTCTCAGACACTAATAACTTGTCGATATATACATAAACCCAGATTTCATATACATTCCATCTCAATGGATATTCAGAGCAACTTACATTTCATATATGTACAAATAGTTCAATTCAAATACATTTATTTGTATATCGACTCACCTCGAATTCGGATTAACGAACGGACTCGACTATTCAACCACTTTCGATTTCCCGCGATCTAAGTCCGTTTTCTTCGGTTCTTGATCTATTCATATTCAAATTTAAACCTTTAACTCACCAAAACATTCAATTTAATCCAAAAACACATATTTAGGGAAATTTACAAATTAGCCCTCACATTTTCACATTTGGGTAATTTAGTCCCTATTTCACAAAATCACAAATACACATAATTTCAAGTTACCCATGCCTAGCCAAATTTTCACATGCTTCATACTAGTCCATATATTTCATTTATTTTACAATTTAGTCCTTCAAAATACTATTTTTTCAATTAAGTCCAAAATACTCAAATTCATCAAAAACTCAAATACAAAATATGCTAATCAAACACATATATTCCATATTTCACTATAAAATATTTCAAAGCTCATGTGTTCATCCAAGACACATTTCAAAATCATCATCAATTCTCAAAATTGAAGCATGGGCTTTGAAGTATACAAAGCAACGATTACGAAAACGTAGAAATTATCGAAAGCTGAAGCGAAGCATACCTTGAATCAAACCAAAAAGCTAACCGAAACTTTAGGGTTCTTCCTTCTTTTTATTTTCTTTGTTTTTCGACACTAAAAGATGATAACCATCATTTTTCATATGTTTGTGTTTTTTATATACATATTAATGCCTATTTACTATTTTACCCATCATTAAAACATTTCCAAATCCACATATCAATGGCCTTTAACCTTCCATCCAATATTTAATGTTATATTTCCCTTTTAAGGATCTCACATGATAAAGAAAATAACAATTTGGCACTCATTAAATTAGAAGGCCACTTTTACATTTTCTGTGATTTAGTTCTTTGCTCAAATTAGGCATACAAACAAATAATTTAATTCACAGAAATTTCATATATGCTTAATCACTTATCATAGGCACAAAAATAATATTAAAATATTATTCTAACTCAAATTTGTGGTACCAAAACCACTGTTCCGACTAGGGTCTAAATCGGACTATTACAATTCTCCCCCTTAGGGATTTTTGTCCCCGAAAATCTTACCATTAAACAGATTCGGATATTGCTATCTCATTGAATCTTCAGGCTCCCATGTAGCCTCTTCAACTCCGTGTCGGTGCCACAACACTTTCACTAACAAAATTTTCTTGTTTCTCAACTCTTTTACTTCACGAGCTAAGATACGGATCGGTTCTTCCTCATAAGTCATATCGGATCGGATTTTAATTTCATTCGGAGGAATCACATGTGATGGATTAGATCAGTATCTACGGAGCATTGACACATGGAATACATTATGAATCTTTTATAGCTCAAGTGGCAACAATAATCTGTACCCAATAGGTCCAACACGCTCGATGATCTCAAACGATCCGATGAACCTCGGACTCAACTTGCCTTTACGGCCAAATCTGAGTATTTTCTTCCACGAAGACACTTTCAAAAACACTTTGTCACCGATTTCAAACTCAATATCCTTACGTTTCAAGTCCGCATAGGACTTCTGACGATCAGATGTTGCTTTCAAATTATCTCAGATCGCTTTCACTTTCTGTTCAGTGTCTTTTATTCAAATCGACCCCATGTATCTTATTTTCACTGAGCTCATCCCAATACAGAGGTGTTTGACATTTGCGTCCATACAAAGCTTCATAAGGTTCCACTTTAATACTCGACTAAAAACTATTATTATAGGCAAATTCAATCAATGGTAGGTTATGTTCCCATGTACCATCAAACTCAAGAATGCAGCATCTCAACATATCCTCGAGAATCTGAATGATCCGCTCAGATTGACCATCCGTTTGCGGGTGAAAAGCTGCACTGAAATGCAATTTCGTGCCTAAAGCTTCTTGTAGTTTCTTCTAGAATCGTGATGTAAACCTTGGATCTCTGTTAGACACAATAGACAACGGCACCCCGTGCAATCTCACAATATCAGAAATGTAAAGCTCACTAATTTATTAAGTGAGTAATCAGATCGTACAGAAATAAAATAGGTAGATTTCATCAAACGATCAACTACGACCCAAATTGCATCTTTCTTCCTCGGAGTTAAAAGAAATCCAGAAACAAAATCCATCGTTACTCTAGAATCAGAATTGGTTGCAATAAACCAGATGGAACTTGATGTTCAACTTTAACTTGCTGATAGACTAAACATTTCGATACAAAATCAAAGATATCTCTTTTCATACCAGACCACCAATAGTGTTGCTTCAGATCATGGTACATCTTCGTACTTCCCGGATGAACAATAGACGACTTTTATGAGCTTCACTCAAAATCAACTTAATCAACTTTGGGTTTCTCGAAACACATATTCGATCTCAGAACCTCAAGCAATCATTAACATCAACTCGAAATTCAGAATCAGAGTTCGAATCACACTGAGCTCGTTTTGTAAAATTTCATTATCAATCTTCTGAGCATTACATATTTGTCTTCTAAGCATTACATATTTGTTCTAAAAAAAAAATTCGTTTTCAATTCAGCTAAAATCAAACCATCATCTGACAAGTCTAAATGAGCATTCATAGCACACAATCTAAATAATGACTTTCGACTTAGTGCATCAGCCACAACATTTGCTTTACCCAGATGATAATCTATCACAAGCTCGTAGTCTTTCAACAGTTCTAACCATCTTCTCTGTTGCAGATTCAAATCTTTCTGAGTCATCAGATCCTTCAAACTTTTATGATCTAAAAATGCGTGACATTTCTCACCAAAAAGATAATGACACCAAATCTTCAATGTAAACACAATCGCAACTAGCTCAAGATCGTGTGTCGGATAATTCTTTTCATGAGGCTTTAGTTGTCTCGAGGCATAATCTATTACTTTGCCTTCTTGCATCAGAACACATCCCAGACCATTTAACGAAGCATCACTGTATATCACGAATTCTTTACCCGATTCTGGCTGTACTGAAACTAGAGCTTCAGTCAATAGAGTTTTCAACCGATCAAAACTTTTCTGACATTTATCGGACCATTCAAATTTCACATCTTTCTGAAGCAATCTAGTCAACAGAGTTGAAATTATCGAAAAGCCTTTTACGAATCTTTGATAATAACCAGCAAGTCCCAGAAATTTGTAGACTTCAGATACATCCTTCGGAGGTTTCCAATAAAAAATAGCAGAAACTTTACTCTAATCAACTTGTATTTCAGAGGCTGATACAATATGTCCCAGAAAACTGACTTCACGTAGCCAGAATTCACATTTGCTGAATTTCGCATACAATTGCTTTTCTCGCAGAGTTTGCAATACAATTCTCAAATGTTCAACATGCTCATTTTCATCTCGAGAATAAATAAAAATGCCGTCAATGAACACAACAACAAATTAATCCAGGTACGGTCTAAAAATTATGTTCATCAGATCCATAAAAATAACAGGAGCATTCGTTAGTCCGAAAGGCATAACTAAAAATTCATAATGCCCGTACCTCGTTCTGAAAGCAATTTTCAGAATGTCTGAATCTTTTACTTGCAACTGGTAGTATCCCAATCTCAAATCTATCTTTGAAAACACAATGGCTCCTTTTTAGCTGATCAAATAAATCATTGATTATGGGCAACGGATATTTATTCTTTATTGTTACTTTGTTCAACTAACGATAATCTATGCACATTCTCATTGTGCCATCTTTATTTTTCACAAACAGAACAGGAGCACCCCAAGGTGAGAAACTCGGTCATGCAAATCCTCTATCTGTCAACTTTTGTAACTGAGACTTTAACTTTTTCAACTCTGTTGGTGCCATTCTATACAGAGCTATCGAAATAGGAGTCGTACCAGGCAATAGATCAATACCAAATTTGACTTCGTGTATCGGAGGCAATCCGGTAATTCTTCAAGAAATACATCAGGGAACTCACAGACAACAGGCACTGATTCAACTTTCTTTTCAGATACTTTTGAGTCAATCACATAAGCAAAATATGCTTCATATCCCTTTTCCACATAACTTAAGCTTTCAACACAGATATCACAGCAGGTAATCCAATCAAATCATTAGACTCAACCTGAAATATTTCATCATCCTGACATGTCAAATCAATGGTCTTTCTTTTGCAATTCACAATAGCATCGTGCAAAGTCAACCAATCCATACCCAGAATTATATCAAACTCATCAAAAGGAAATAGCATCAAATCAGCAGGAAAATAGATATCTCAGAACATGAACGGGTAGTTCTTGTATACTTTGTCAACTAGGACACTTTTATCTAAGGGGTTCGATACTTTTATAACAAACTCGGTAGACTCTACAGGAAAAGTCTTACTGAATACTAAGTTCATGCATACATAAGAATGAGTAGAACCAGGATCTATCAATGCAATCACAGAAGTATCATAAAGAGTAAATGTACCAGTTATAACATCTGGAGATGAAGCTTCCTAACAAGCTCGAATGGCATACGCTCTAGTAAATGCTCTAGCTTCGGATCTAGCAACAGTATCCCTCGTAGACCTCTGACTACCACTGATGTTTCTTACATTTCGAGAGGGTCTATCTCTAGCTGCAACATTATCGGATCTCAGGTTCTGAATAATCTCTTGCTCAACGACTCTAGGCAGTATCGAATAAAGTGATCTAATGATCCACATCTGAAGCAAGCTCGATCATTCAATCTATAACTTCCCGGATGTCTTTTACCACAGTGCTTACATTCAGGTCGATCAAATTGGACATTTCCAACACTAGTCATCGATGTTACTAGAGCTTTGGAGCTCAACTGTGATCTAGCTCGATCTCTATCTGAATGTCCCACGTTAGCCTTTGAACGGCTATGCTCATCTTAGAATTTCTTCGAAGCAGACTGAAATGATTTGCTCGAAAATATCTTTCTCACATCTCTAGCTTCAAACTCAGCTTTTCTTTTATCTTTCTCGAGTGCCTTAGCTTTGCACGCTCGGTCAACTAACACAACGAACTCTTTTATCTCCAGAATACCAACTAGCAATCGGATATCTTCATTTAGGCCATCTTCAAATCTCTTACACATTATCGCTTTCGTTGATATACATTCCCTATCATACTGACTTAGTCTCATGAACTCTCGTTCGTATTCAATGACAGACATGCGGCCTTGTTTCAAATCTAGAAATTCCTTTCATTTCTGGTCAATGAACCTCTGACTAATGCATTTCTTTTGAACTCAATCTAAAAGAAATCCCATGTGACCCACTCTTTCGGAACAACAGAAATCAAAGTCTTCCACCACTGATAAGCCGTGTCTCGTAACAAAGATACAACACATTTAATTCTTTCTTTCGGAGTCAAAGACATCTCATCAAAAACTCGAATTGTGTTTTCTAACCAAAACTTGACTTTTTCAGCATCATCATCATTAGTAGCCTTGAACTCTTTAGCCCCATACTTGCGAATTTTATCAATCGGAGGCTTATTCAACGGCTTTAGATTTATAACCGGAGGCACAACTGATGTCTGAAGGAGATTAAACAAGGGCAGAGGTTATGAAACAGCCGAATTTTCTCTTACATACTAAGTGAACCACTCACTCATCATTTGGTAGAAAGCTTGTTTAGCTTCTCCCTCTTGACCGCTCATAGCAGGTCTCGAATCAGAGGGCGCTGTCCCTTGAGCGAGAGTAGGCACATTGCTTTCTACATCGTCAGCTACTGCTCTTTTAGGATCCATTACTATACGAAAATCACATTTTACACGTCAAGATTCATCATACTATCACAATTTAGATATATGGCATGTCTAGCTAGATTCTCACGCTACGTTAGTCCGAGAATCGACAAAATCGTAGCTCTAATACCAAATAAATGTAACACCCCTAACCCATATCCGTCGTCAGATTAGGGTTAAAAGGTATTACAGAACAATCAAAAACCTTTACAGACATTTCATAACATAATTCATCAAATCCATTCAAAGTGTCCATTAGATAGGTCAACGAGACCTCAAGCATGCTTTAGAATAGGGTCGGGACTAAACCGAACACATACGAAAATTCTCAAAATTTAAAACTTTTTCTAAGTTACAGAGGTCACACGCCCATGTGTCTAGGCCATGCCAAAACAGGGCATACATACTGACTTGTCCACACGGCTGTGGACACGCCCGTGTGCCTCACTTATGGTCGATCCTGACTTGCACCACATGGCCAGTCACACGCCCGTGTGTCCAGCCCGTGGTCGATCTTGACTTGTTTTGAATTACAACCACGAGGGACACGGTCGAGCCACACTCCCGTGTGGGAAACTATAAGCCATTATCAAGGCCTAATTGCCACCCACACCTAAGTCATTCTCACTTGCACATATAAGCATAATTCTTAACACAATAGGCAACCAAAAACACACCAAATGATCATAATATCATCCCAATTCAATCTCATTTCTGACATTCCATCTTATATGCTAACTAACCTAACCAATTCACAATTAAACCAAGTATTATACATCCATATCTTACCATTCATATAACCATTTCATTAACCAAACATGTGCACTCATATTGCATCAATAGGCTTACCATAATCTTGACCATTTCATTTTCCAACAAGCCATATCAAAACATGCATCATATACCATTTTTACTCATGCATATTATCAACATTTATCTAGCCACATCTCATGGCTATTTATACACATTTCAAACATATAACAAAATGGCTAGCCTATACATGCCATATTTAGCTATTTACACATTCAAAAGTACCAAAGTTGAGTTTAGGTAGTGTGATGATGATCCTCGACGGTCCCCGAGCCTCTCATAGCTTTAACGATCTATAAAACAGAATAAACACACACAAAGTAAGCTTTTCAAAAGCTTAGTAAGCCATATACAAATAAACTTAACATAGATCATTCATAAGCATAGTTATTTGAATTCATTAACATATCCTCGATTCAAGCACATATATAGACTCATTAGCTCACTTGATTTACCATTGCTTATCAATTCATTACATCTCAAATATCTAATTTGCTCATATCTCAAACATACATATATCTCAAATGTTCATTTGCATTATTGCACATACATACTCACCTTTCATGCTTATACAAAGCAGAGATATATATATCAACGTACCTGAAACGGATGTACAATTCACATATTCATTCATTTCTTATACTTGCCCATTAAACCGTCCGAAACTAAATAGATACTCAGAGTACTCGAAATAGTCGTACAATGCCAACATCCTAGACGTGGTCTTACATGTAACCATATATCGATGCCACTGTCCCAGACAGGGTCTTACACGAATCAATACGATGCCAATGTCCCAGACATGGTCTTACACGTAAATCTCATATCGATGCCAACGTCCCAGACGTGGTCTTACATGAAATCTCGAATCAATGCCAACATCCCAGGCGTGATCTTACATGATATCACATATCGGACACCTATGTCATGACATATACTATCCTATTTATCCCTAGGTTCAAACGAGACTTCTCAGACACTGATAACTTGTCGATATATGCATAAACCCAGATTTCATATACATTCCATCTCAATGGATATTCATAGCAACTTACATTTCATATATGTACAAATAATTCAATTCAAATACATTTATTTGTATATCGACTTACCTCGGATTCAGATTAACGAACGGACTCGACTATTCGACCGCTTTCGATTTCCCGCGATCTAAGTCTGTTTTCTTCGTTCTTGATCTATACATATTCAAATTTAAAATTTTTATTCACCAAACATTCAATTTAATCCAAAAACACATATTTAGGGAAATTTGCAAATTAGCCCTCACATTTTCACATTTGGGCAATTTAGTCCATATTTCACAAAATCATAAAATACACATAATTTCAAGTTACCCATGCCTAGCCAAATTTTCACATGCTTCATACTAGTCCATATATTTTATTTATTTTACAATTTAGTCCTTCAAAATACTATTTTCTCAATTAAGTCCAAAATACTCAAATTTATCAAAAACTCAAATACAAAATATGCTAATCAAACACATATATTCCATATTTCATCATCAAATATTTCAAAGCTCGTGTGTTCATCAAAGACACATTTCAAAATCATCATCAATTTTCAAAATTTGAAGCATGGGTTTTGAAGTATACAAAGCAACAATTATAAAAACATAGAAATTATGGAAAATCGATGCAAAACATACCTTGAATCAAACAAAAAGCTAACCAAAATTTTAGGGTTCTTCCTTCTTTTTCTTTTCTTTGTTTTTCGGCACTAAAAGATGAACATCATCTTTCATATGTTTTTTTTATTCAATATACATATTAATGCCTATTTACTATTTTACCCATCATTAAAACATTTCCAAAACCATATATCAATGGCCTTTAACCATCCACCAATATTTAATGGTATATTTCCCTTTTAAGGACCTCACATGATAAAGACATTAACAATTCAGAACTCATTAAATTAGAAGGCAACTTTTGCATTTTTTTGCGATTTAGTTCTTTGATCAAATTAGGCATACAAACAAACAATTTAATTCACAATAATTTCACAAATGCTTAATCACTTATCATAGGCACAGAAAATAATATTAAAATATTATTCTAACTTAGATTTATGGTCCCGAAACTACTTTTTCGACTAGGGTCTAAATCGGACTGTTACAGAAAAGATGATAGCCTTTTCTCATTTCCTCTTATTTTATTCATTTAGTCAACAAAAGTCACCAACTCTTGTGAAATTTTTAATTCCTTGTCCCCTTGACCGTCCATCACTCTTAGAAAGGTATAATTTCACTTTAAAGACCTCCAATTTACATTCTATAGCTATTTGTCACCTCTAGCAAATAAAATAGAACTTTCGCACTTAATACGGTTTAGTCCTTTTTCGTGATTAAATAAGAAATAGCTAAAATTAAAGCACCAAAATTTTCATGCACCCTTAGAAACATGTTATAACACATAAAATAACATGAAAAATAATTTCTCTAACCTCGGATTAGTGATCCCGAGATCACTATTCTGACTAGCCCTACATCGGGCTGTTACAAGTTTTATGACTTGGAATTGTGTGATTGCTTGTGATGTGAGTCCGGTAATGCCTCATACCCTGTTCTGGCATCGAATACGGTTAAGGGGTGTTACAAAATTGATTCGAGAATTAATCAAAAACTTTAAGAATTTTTCATGACATTTCAAAAATTTTCCAAGGTGTAGGGCTCACACGCCCGTGTGGTCCAAGGGACACACTCGAGCCTCAGGCCGTGTCCGATTTAGGTTGCTGTATGACTTGCGTAACACGGCCATGCCACATGCCCATGTGCTAGGCCGTGTCACCCACACGGCTGAGACACATGCCCATGTCTCTTCCCGTGTACTCAATTCTGAGCATTCTATTTTTCTCAAATTTAAGGTGTAGGGGACACACGGCCAGGCCACACGCCTATGGGGTAGGTTGTGTTCACACACGATCTAGACACACACCCATGTGGACAAAATAAAGCCATTTCTAGCTCCTATCTCACCCAAAATCACACCAATGACTTGCACTTAAACTCACATTCAAATACCAACTATTTCAAAGATCCAAATCAAGCAAATTCTATCATTCAACATAGTATTCCATTATATGCATACATGTTCACTACAAAGAAACAGACTTTTAGCGGCGTTTTAATGGCGTTTTAAACAAAAACGCATACAAATATTATACATTAGCGTTTGGAAAAAACGTCAAAAAAGAGAAATAGCGGCGTTTATTTACAAAGTTACCGCTAAAATGATATATAGCGCTTATTTGTAAAAGTCTAAATCGATCTTTAGCGCTTTTATAAAACGCCGCTAAAATTGAGCTTTAGCGACGCTTCTTATAAAAACGCATATTAAAAGTTCGATTTTAGCTTTTTTATAAAACGCCGCTAAAGTTCGATCTTTTAGCGCATTTTATAAAACGCATGAAAAGTCTAAAGTTTTTTGGATACATATGAATGATTGTTTTAAATTTATATATTAAATAATTTCTTATATAATTTTGATTCTAGTTTAAATTATTTAAAGAAAAATATTTGATAAAATGAAAAAATATTAAATAATTTCTTATATTAATTTTAAAATGTTGAATTAATTCTCATGATTGTTTAGGGTTTATGGTTTAGCATATATAATTTAAGATGTAAGGTTTACTGAGTTACTATTTTAATGTTTAGGGATTATGGTTTAGGGTTTTAGGGTTTAAGGTTTAGGGTTTAGGGTTTAGGGTTTAGGGTTTAGCATTTAGGGTTAAAGGTTTATGATTTAGGGTTTATGGTTTAAGGTTAAGGGTTTATGGTTCAGGGTTTAGGGTTTATGGCTGGATAGAGGATAAGGGTTATGAGTTTAGATTAAATTAGTGTATTATAAGCTTCGTTGTTTATGGTTTGGGGTTTAAGAATTAAGATTTATGGTTTCAGGTTTAAGAGTACAGGTTAGGTTATGGTTTAGGCCGGGTTTATAGTTTAATTTTTAGTTTTAGATTTATATATTGGGTTTAGGGTTTAGTGCTTAAACCATATCGAACAAATGAGTTAGAGTGTTAGTGTTTAGAGATTTAAGTGTTCGAGAATTTGATAAAAGAGGTAAAAATCAATTTCTTTTAGGGTTTAAGGTTTGCAATAAGATTATTTTTTAATTACTTTTGCACCTTGTAATATATGTATGAGTTGCGGTTTAGGGTTTAAGGTGTATGAATAAGGGTTTATAGTGTATAATTTGTGTATATATACACAAACATGTTACAAAACACTGTCGATTTATCATATCGCAGTTTTAGTGGCGTTTGTCAAAAACGCATAAATAATTTTAGGTTTAGTGGCATTTGTTCCAAAAACGCCATAAAAATGATACAAAACACCGTCGTTTTATCTTGTCCCAGTTTTAGTGGCGTTTTGTCAAAAACGCCGCAAATAATTTTGTATCGGTTTAGTGGCGTTTGGATCTAAAAAACGCCGCAAAAATGATACAAAACACTGTCGTTTTATCTTGTCCCAGTTTTAGTGGCGTTTTGTCAAAAACGCCGCAAATAATTTTGCATCGGTTTAGTGGCGTTTGGATCTAAAAACGCCGCAAAAATGTTACAAAACACCGCGTTTTACTTATTGTAGTTTTAGTGGCGTTTGTTCTTAAAACGCTGCACATAATTTTATATCGGTTTAGTGGCGTTTGGATCTAAAACGCCGCAAATATGTTACAAAACAACGCTGCGTTTTACTTATTGTAGTTTTAGTGGCGTTTGTTCTTAAAACGCCGCACATAATTTTATATCGGTTTAGTGGCGTTTGGATCTAAAACGCCGCAAATATGTTACAAAACACCGCTCGTTTTACTTATTGTAGTTTTAGTGGCGCTTGTTTATAAACGCCGCCAATAATCTTATATCATTTTAGTGGCGTTTGTGCCTAAAAACGCCGCAAATATATCATAAAAACACCGCCGCTTTTATAACATGAGTTTGTAAAACGCGCCATTTTTGTTAGTGGCGCTTGAATAAACGCCACAAAATTTATATATCCTAAACGTCATCGCTATCTTTTCTTTCCTCTTTGATCGATTCCCCAAATCGACAACTAATCCCTAGCTAACAATGAAGTTCTTTCTCCTTTCTCCCTTCTCCATCCAACACCCACCGGCCAAACACCAAATTAGCTAACGCTTATCTTTTCTTTCCGTCTTTGATCGATTCCCCAAATCGACAACTAATCCCTAATAGCGCTTCTTTCTCCCTTTCTCCCCTTCTCCAGTCCAGCCCCTTCTCCGTCTCCCCCAATCCACTGGCATTAGTTGCCGGATTTGTGAAACCCGACAAGGAATTTCTCAATAGAGGTATGGAATTTGTTTTCCAGTTGTTTTATTATCAAATTGTTTTTTTTTACCGTAACCCCAAATACTTACAGCTTCCTCATTCTTCTTCTTCCTTTGCTCCCTAGTTCCATTGCAATCTCTTCCGATAATAATGGGTCTCGCCTAGTTCTCAAGATGACCAATCGGTTTATCAGTCTTGTATCAAGTACTATATCAAATATTTCATTTTCTAAATTTTGCTTTTTTTTTCATTTTCGATGTTCATGTGATGTTTGCTTTGTTTTGCTCTACTTGTCCGAGAATATCGAGAAGGATTACATGAGAAGCATCATTAACTCTATGATTTTGTTTACAAAACTAAATGCACTATTTTTGAATGATTAGAAGTTAAATTTTCATCTTTGTGGAAAACAATTAACAGTTTGGTTTTAGGATTTTATATTATGTTGAATTGTTTTAGATTTGAACTGTTTTAGAATTGGTTTTAGGAAAACAATTTTCTTTTCCATGCAAAATTTGTTTCACCAAACAAGATAATTTATGTTTCTTATGGCAAAAAGTTAGAAAATAAAATAAAAAAGGGATGGGTCAAGAAAGGGAAGTATGAAAATTGAAATTTCTTGTCTGCCAAGTTCCAACCAATATTAAATGCCACTTCTATATTCCCCTCTATTATTTGTTCTCAATCAATTGATCTTCATGCTAGTTCAGTTTTGATCATTTTTTCCATTCAAGGAAAATTCCAAGCACTTCATCCTTAGTTTTCATCATGTACACCCAAACTCTTCTAGAAAAGTCATCAATAAAGGTTACAAGGTAGTGTTTTCTCCCAATGAAGGTGTCTTGGAACGCCCCTACACATCTAAGTGAGCATAGTCCAAAATACCTTTCTATTATGGATAGCGGTTCCAAACTTCACTCTTTTTTTCTTTCTCTGACAAAATTCTTGCAAAATTCTAACTTGCAAGCCTTTTCACCTTTCAACAAGTCCTCGCTTTGCTAGTATTTATGAGGATTTCTCATCGAATGTCTAATCGCATATGCCACAACTTGGTTGTAACTAGCTTGTCATCCTTGGATGCTACAACTCGCCCCAATAGTTGTACTACATTGGAAGTAATATAAACTATTTTTCTTAATACATATTTCCACAAGTTCTCCAAATGTAACTTTCAAAATTTCATCTCTTATAGTAACAATTGAACTTTTCAAGAGATTCTTTTTCAAAATGGGTACATACCGAACATCAAATAGAACCTTGGTTGATCTATTTCGATTTTTTAGTTGTATTGAACCTATCCCAATTTTTTACATGTGTTGTTGTTGCTCAGTATAAACAACTCCTCCATCTAATCCTTGAATTGAAAAACCATTCTCGATTAGAGGACATATGATAAGTGCAACATGAATCCAATATCCACTCATTTGAATGAGAAGATGATGGTAAAACAACCTATGATATTTGAGTCCCTAGTATCTCACTATGCAACACATGCATCTAGCGTTCTTATCTTTCTTCTTGATTTCATACAGTCTTTCTCATGAAAAAAGAACATTCATCTTTTCCAAGTCTAACCTTTGACTTGATCTCTCCTCCTTTTTGGCTTTTGGCTTTTTGAACGACCTTTTGCCACCAATGCCTCTGCTACATTGTTATTGCTTTCCTTCTTAGTTTTTTTCCCGAGCTCATAGCTATACAAAGCATCGGTTACTTCATTAACAGTTCTTGTCCTTTCCATGATGTAAGACTGTTTCAAGATATTCAAATTCATCAGGAAGAGATGATAGGAACATTAAAGCCAAATCTTCATCTTTGAAGGTTTCATCCAAGCTCAGTAAGTTTTGCACCAACTAATTAAAAGTTATGTTGTGTTCATTCATAGTAGTGTCCAGTTGATAATCAAACCTAAACAATCTTTTCTTCATGTAGAGATGATTCGACTACTCTACTTTAGGAAAATTTCCTCCTATGCTTTCCACTATACATATGCGAAGTTTCATTCTTGAAGCTATACTTGATCCTTGGAAAACAAGACCAAATCGTATTGCATACCTAACAATTGATAGTATTTCATTCTTTCTCCTTCATATCTTGGGTTGTTCTTCTTCAATAGCTATGTCTAGACCTTGTTGAAACAAAACGTCTAGCACCTCTCCTTGCCACATCTTTGAAATGACCAGTTCCATCAAAACTCCATCGAAAACTTTGCATTTTACATTACTATCCTCATGGGTGACAAGTTTGACGAAGACATAAATGTTATTTCAATACCAACTAACAATATTCAATAGTAAACTCTTGACACCAAAATAATAAGTGTAATTCAAGAACAACGCACTAGATAAGCTCCCAAGAAAAATAGGCGGATCATAAAGACACTATTAAATACAAGTATTTCCTAAGCAAAACATTTCCTAAACATGCACTTTCATACAACTAGACTTATATCCAATAACCTACATTGCTTTTCGACAATTCTCTTTACTATGGTTTTGGGAATCTCGGATCGTAGATGTTGATTTTCCACATACAACTGAATCTTACAAGTTGTACTCCAGTGTCTCAGATTTGGTCATTATTTGGCATTATAACAACATTCTTGAGTTGAGTGATACAACTCAACTTGCTACTTGCTACTTGCTCTTCTTTTTGGCATTATAACACCATGCATTTACCGGACAACTTGTAGTAACAATCCATTGTCTAACCTGTTTTAGTTGACAAAAAAATTGCCTTTGGATCTCGGTTTCTATTATTACTAATGTTAATGGTCCCGCATTTTCTATCATGTTATTTCGTGACACTTGAAATTGGCTCGATATATTCAAGATCCCGATATTTTGTTTAACCACGGAACTTGAATAAAATGATTCCTTTTGAATTATATAGTTGAGACTTATTTTGAATAAAATGATATTCGTGTACTTATTTTCCTTGAAGTTTACTCAATATGCTTGATTGGTTTAGAATTTTATCTCATGTGAAGAAATGATTATATTGTTTACTAAATCATCCTTCCTATTTTATTTTCTAGTATATTTGGAAATGTTTGAATCGGTATTTGATCTCAAGAAGTTGGCAAGACCATTTCGACATTTGTGTTCTCTAAACATTTCTTAGAGGTGCGTATATCTTTGTTTAAGCGTTTTGATTGGTTTAAATTTTCGCTTTTCTGAGTTGCTAAAGTTAATCAATTCATAACATGTGCCAATGTTCGGTTGAAATTAAAATGGTTTGGATTCGAATATCTAATTCCTTTAAGGTTGTTTATGAAATTCAATACTAATCCTACTTGAATATGTCAAACATATGCTTTTTACGAAATTAATATTTTAAGAACTGATTCGATCTTAAATTATAAAGTGAAATAATTTTTAAAACATCAAATTAAGAGGTATTTTACTGAAAGTTTTTGTTGGAAGTGAAATAATTTTATTATATTAAATTATAAAGTGAAATAATTTTTAAAACATCAAGTTAATACAAATAATTTGAATACTATAATTATAAATGTATAAAAATTATATAAAAATAATAATTATTAATATATATAAAATTAAGCTTTAATAATAATATAGTAATATATTATATAACTATTATCAAACATTGCAACCAATTACCTAAATCAGACCTAAACTCTAAACCTTAAATTCCTAACCCTCAAACCCTAAACCCTCAAACCCTAAACCCATAAACTCTAAACCTTTAAACCCTTAAACCTTAAATCCATAACCCCTAAACCTTAAATCCTAAACCTTAAACCCCTAAACCCTAAACCCTTAACCCCCAAACCCAAAACCCCCAAACCTCTAAACCTTAACCTATAACCCTAAACCACTAAACCTTAAACACTTAACCCATAACCCTAAACCCTAAACCCCTAAACCTTAAACCCTAAGCCCTAAACCCTAAACCCTAAACCCTAAACCTTAAACCTTAAATCTTTAACCTTAAACCCTAAATTCCTAACCCTTAAACCCTAAACCCTTAAACCCTAAACCCATAAACTCTAAACCTTTAAAGCTTTAAACCCTAAAACCATAACCCCTAAACCTTAAACCCCTAAACCCTAAACCCTTAACCCCCAAACCCAAAACCCCCAAACCTTTAACCCCTAACCTATAACCCTAAACCATTAAACCTTAAACCCATAACCCTAAATCTTAAACCTCTAAACCTTAAACCCTTAACCCTTAACTTTAAACCCATAAACTCTAAACCCTAAACCCTAACCCTAACCCTTAACCACTAACCTATAACCTTTAACCACTAAAATTTTAAGTTAATATCAAACTTTATAACTTTGAAAAGATTCAAAGTATATAGGTTGAAACTGACGGGTTGCCTTATATCTCATCATTAGATATAACGGATCCTCCTAGGTGTAACAATGCCACGCACGATGGATCTTAACGAAACACCAAATTAAATATCGAAATAATATAACATTTATTAAACCCTTAAACCTTACACCATTGAAACCCTAAAACTTAAAAACTTTAAAACCTTAAAACCCTAAATCCCTAAACTTTAAATCCTAAACCCTAAACCCTAAATTCCTAACACTTAAACCCTAAACCCTCAAACCTTAAACCCATAAACTCTAAACCTTTAAACCCTTAAACCCTAAAACCATAACCCCTAAACATTAAACCCCTAAACCCTAAACCCTTAATCCCCAAACCCAAAACCCCCAAACCTTTAACCCCTAACCTGTAACCCTAAACCATTAAACCTTAAACCCTTAACCCATAACCCTAAACCCTAAACCCCTAAACCTTAAACCCTTAACCCTTAACTTTAAACCCATAAACCCTAAACCCCTAAACCCCTAACCCCTAACCCTTAACCACTAACCTATAACCTTTAACCACTAAAATTTTCAGTTAATATCAAACTTTATAACTTTGAAAAAGATTCAAAGTATATAGGCTGGAAACCTGACGGGTTGC
This sequence comes from Gossypium rotundifolium, assembly GCA_025506655.1. Taxonomy (NCBI): domain Eukaryota; kingdom Viridiplantae; phylum Streptophyta; class Magnoliopsida; order Malvales; family Malvaceae; genus Gossypium; species Gossypium rotundifolium. Next base: position 52,456,851 of record CP106734.1, read on the forward strand.
CTTATATCTCACTGTCAGATATAACGGATCCTCCCTAGGTGTAACAATGCCACGTACGATGGATCTTAAAGAATACATAACTTACCTAATTTTAATATCAAATTTCATAAAATACATAAGTTGACGATTAAATTTAATAACTTACATAATTTTTCCTTAGTATCAAACTTCATAACTTACATAAAACTTAAGAAAAGATTCAAAGTATATAATTTGAAACTGACGGGTTGCCTTATATCTCACTGTCAGATATAACGGATCCTCCCTAGGTGTAACAATGCCACGTACGATGGATCTTAAAGAATACATAACTTACCTAATTTTAATATCAAATTTCATAAAATACATAAGTTGACGATTAAATTTAATAACTTACATAATTTTTCCTTAGTATCAAACTTCATAACTTACATAAAACTTAAGAAAAGATTCAAAGTATATAAATTTGGAAACTTGACGGGTTGCCTTATATCTCATTGTCGATATAACGGATCCTCCTAGGTGTAACAATGCCACGTCGATGGATCTTAAAGAATACATAACTTACCTAATTTTAATATCAAATTTCATAAATTACTTATATAAATTATTAATTAACAATTTAGTAGTATAATTTATTGTCAACTTTAGACTTCAACAACTACGAAATGGATAGGAGTTGGATGAAATTGTCAAGGTAAGCAAACTGCTATCGAAATGGAGTAGAAACTTTTTCGAATTTCGCATTTCAAAATGCAAGCCAAGAGAATATGATTCTTTGCCGTGTAAGAAGTGTTGCAATATTAAGCGGCATTATCGTGAAGTGGTCTCTGAACATCTAGTTGTTGATGGTTTTGTCCGGGTACAAAATATGGTTTTTCATGGCGAGTCTACATCTAGGGAGCATCTTCATCGATGAATTTGGGGTATTCTCATACCGCTTTCAACCGAATGTTAGTGACGATAACATGGAAAACATGTTGTGGGATGCTTTTAATATGCTTTGATGATGGTTTGGTCATTTCCACGACTTGGGTGCAACCGATGATCACAATTTTGGAGGAAATACTTTCACCGAAGAGGAAAGAAGTGTACCGGATGAACGACCAAATGAAGAAGTCTGCGAGGTTCTACGTTACTTGGTGAAATGAATGAAGAAGCGTATGAAGGATCAAAATTTTCCAAACTGTCATTCTCAGATTCGTCTTTTTCACTTGAAATGTTTGGGGGTGGACCGGAAACTCCTTCACAATCTTGTTAGAGTTTCTTGCAAGAAATGTTCCGCTTGCAAAAATCCTCGATCTTCCAAAGACAGGAAGAAATTGATAAAGGATTTGGGCCTTGGATACAATAAAATTCACAGTTGCCCAAATGATCGCATGTTGTATTAGGCGTAGATAAACCAACAAATCTGTCATGTATGCGGCCAATCCCGTTGGATTCATAGAAATACAGAGGACGGTAACGAGGTCGAACATGGTACACTGTCAAAGAAGTAGCCAGTTAAGATTTTGCGATATTTTCCCTAATACCGAGGCTTCAACGGCTTTTCATGTCGCCCAAGACAAGAATCAATGACGTGGCACCGTGATGGACGAACCGATGATGGGTTGTTAAGGCATCCTGTAGATTCTTTAGCTTGGAAATGTTTTGACTCCAAATTTCCAAGCTTTGCAAGCGATCCTCGGAGTGTGAGGCTTGGGCTAGCATCCGATGGATTTAACCCTTACAAACTTATGAGCACAACGTACAGTACTTGGCCTGTGGTGCTTGTTCCCTACAATTTGCCTCCATGGGTTTGCATGAAACAATCTTCTTTTATCTTGTCTATGATTATACCTGGAGAGAAAGAGCCGGGGAATGATATTGACGTCTATTTGCGACCACTTGTTGACGAGTTAAAACAACTATGGGCTGGTGTTCGGACATTCGATGCAATGAGAAAAGAGAACTTTAATTTACGTCGCGGCATTAATGTGGACTATTAACGACTTTCCGGCTTATGCTAATTTATCGGTTGAAGTACCAAGGGACGTTATGCTTGTCCGTGTTGTCTTTGCTGAACATGTTCGCAATGGTTATATAATGGGAAGAAGTTTTCTTACATGGGGCATAAATCGGTGGTTCTGGGAAAATCATACATTTAGATTTTAGAGTGCTCAATTTGATGGTCTTCAAGAGTTTAGATCAGCTCCTTCGCAGACGGTGGATCCAAATATTGTTAATGTTGAAAGATATGAATTTCATTTATGGGAAGATGAATCAACCGGCAAACCCGCATAGAAAAAGAGGATCTAGGGATGAATCTGATGAAGAGGATGATCCTAATGAGGCTGACTTGTGGAAAAAAAGAAGTATTTTTTTCGAGTTGCCTTATTGGGAGCATCGACTTTTACGCCATAACCTTGATGTCATGCATATAGAGAAAATGTCTGCGAGAACATCATTGAGACTATTTTGAATGTCGATGGAAAATCGAAAGATAATCTTGAGTAGACTTGATTTAGTCCACATGGAATTGGCGTGAGCTTCATCCCCGAGCACTTAGAATATGAAATATCGATTGCCGCTACAATTTTTTCAATGTCGAAGACGGAGAAAGAAGTATTCAGACGGTGTTGAAGGATATAAAGGTCCCGGATGCGTATGCATCAAATATATCGCGATGTGTGAGTCTTAAGGATCGAAGATTATATGGCTTAAAATCGCATGACTATCACATATTGATGCAAGACTTACTGCCAGTTGCTTTGCGGTGTTGTATGTCGAAAAAGGTGACGGCTCTCGTAATTGAACATCAAATATAATGAAAGTCATTTGTGGTAAAGTTTTGAATGTTCAAGAACTTGAGAGAGCGCAAGATCGAGTCGCATTAACTTTATGCAACTGGAGAAGATATTCCGCCTTCCTTCTTCACTATCATGGTGTACTTGTTAATTCATCTCCGCGTGAAGCAATTCTTGGTGGACCGTTTTCTATCGATGGATGTATCCCATTGAAAGGTCTTACTTTATTTGCAAAATATTCCTTCATTCACTAAATGCCTTTATTTCCAACTTTTGATAATGTTGTATATCGTGTTTAGGTTCCTTTCCAAATTGAAGTCATCGCCGCAATAAGCGTTATCCGGAAGGATCAATTGCCGAGGATACTTGGCGAGGAATGTATGACTTCTGCTCGAGGTATTTGGAAGATGTTGAAACAAGAATGAATGGACCAAGTAGAAATTTGGGCTCACAGATCATAATTTGGTGAAACTTATTTATTTCAAAGTTTGGAGAACCGATCCAGAGTCGAAATTACGTAATTAGACGATAGATCGTGGGTCCAAGCACATCGACACGTTCTTTTCATCACGATTCAATGGCTCAATTTGAAGTATCGTTCTACAATTTGATAAATACTCATCAATTATGATTTGTTTGTCTTCTAACAAAGTCAAACCTTTTTTTCGTAGTCAAGACAAACAAATATTGAGAGCTCGTTCACGATCTCAAGATTAAATCGACGAGAAATTAATAAGTTGTTCGCAGAATCATTCCATGAATGGTTAAGCCAAATGGTATGCAATTTAAATTTTCATTGACAAGTAACAATATTTTCTAATAATATTCATAATTACTCGATTTACTTTTCATTGAATAGGTTTGGAGTCTGAATGAAGTAAATGATGACGTTAAATGGCTTTCACAAGGTCCAAACAGAATAGTTAAAAGATATAGTGGCTTCCTCATCAATCGGATCTGATTTCATACAACGATCGCGAGAGATTGAGGAGAACTCAAAATTATGAATTGTTGTTAATTCTTCGATTACAAGTTATGCTAGTGCTAGGACGATGAATCCCACGAGGGAATTTGGAATATTTCGGACTTATTATCGACATCATTGAGTTGGATTATTACGGTAAATGCAAAGTTGTCCTATTTCGAGGTGATTGGGCTGATGTGAATACGGCTCATGAAATTAAAAATGATCAATATGGTTTTACAATGGTAAATTTCTCTCGATTAATTCACACCGAGAACAACCGATGGACGAGCCGTATGTGTTTTCTTCTCAAGTTAAACAAGTTTTTACTCGGAAGATCCAAGCGATAAGGGTTGGTACGTTGTACTTCAAACACCCTAGAGACTTCTTCGACGTTAGCGGTGGAAGTAGAGATGACATAGTCGAAAGATCGAAACTTTGCCTTTTCCGAACAAGACTTAAGCGAAAATATCCCTAGTACTAGTCAACAACTTCAATGGGTTCGTCGGGATGTGGGCTAAGATATTTACGAAATATGATGTAGTAAGATTTAACGATTTATTATTTATATGTAATAATATAATTTTTATGTTGGTCATGTTATATAATTTTCATGTGTACTGCAGAAAATGCCTAGAAGACGATTACGAGGTTTAAATATTGTCCATGAAACTCCAAATCCGTAAGAACCTAATAGTAGTGAACAATGAAAGCAGTTGTTGGATCTTCTACTCTGCGGACATAGATGATGACGAGCTGGAGAATTTCAAAGTAATGTTAAGTTTATTTTACATGCATGTTGAATTTTATTATTGATTCATTTTTAATTTTAATATAATAATATATTATTTTTCAGTGAAGAAGGTGGGACGCGCAAAGGTCGGGGACGACATTACTTCAAGATTTATCGACTTAGAGCCTAACGATCATGTTAAAGTAAGGAGAAACAATGATGGCCACTGTTGGATCTCAAGCTCATTGTTAGGAGGCTATTTGGGCATTTTAGCACGAAATTCCAATCGTTGCCCATTAACTACTGAATCATGGCATCACATGCCCGGTGCCAACAAAAATCGGCCCTCGAAAATATTAAGGTAATAAAACGTGAATGTAATTTATAATACTTTAATTTAATTTTCATTTATATTAATTTTTTATACTTTTTTTCTTGAGGTAGATTTAATTTAGAGGTCTCTGATGACTATGTTAAGAAGACATTGGGTAAAAATGGAGAGACAATAAAAGCACCCTCAAAAAACAATATTTCAAGAAAGAGATAAGCCTCACGAAAAATTAAGAAATGTTCCATCGGAATGTTGAGGTACCAATGGGAAGATCAAGTTAGATTTTGGAATTCACAAAAGGAGAGGTATTACATTACATCTAAAATCGTATAAATTATTTGGTTTATAGTATTTACTATATATATAATTCAAATTGCATTATGTAGGACCGTGAGCGAGTTGGGATAAGCGATGACGAAACAAAAATTCACGCATACAGCGGAGTTCTAGAAGTTTTGCTTGTGTAGGACGCCGAGGTAATATAATTTATTAATTTCATCAAATATTAATTACTTTATACTATTAAATTATATTTTTACGCTAAAATGTAGGAAACTTTGACCGTCAAAAAGTTGGACGCGTTGACTTTTGACATTATAGAAAGAAGGATGGATCTCCGATGACATCCAAGTCGCGAGAAATTTTGGTATATTTACTTAATAATATTTTATTTTTATAAATATTTCTACCGTTTAATTATAATAGTTTAATTCACCGTTTATAGTTTTAAATTTATAATGTTAAATTATGTTGCATTCTTTCTTATTTATATATTTCGTTTCTAACTCTTTCATTGATTTATTAGGATAAACTAAAGGAGAAGAAGGCGGAGTATGAAGCTACCGCTTGATGATAGTTCTGTTAATCTTGAGGAGATTGATAATGTAATTATTACGATGTTTTGGGTCCTGAAAGGTACGATCGCTTCAACCGATAGTTCTGTTAATCTTTCTTGTATTATTAATAGAATTATCACCGATGTTTTGGTCTTGAAAGGTATGGTCGGGTTCGAATTAAAGGATCGGAGTTACCCGACCCAATATTTTGGATCCGCCCCAAGGTAGACATGCCTTCCGGGCAATCTCGTCTTGAAGTTCAAAGGCTACAAAACCGGATAGCTCGGATGCAAGAGAGCACGGTTGAGCGAGTCAACAAATTGCCGATGTTCAAAGAAAATATGAAGAACTCCAAGAATGACTTAGAGCGGATGCGGAAGCGGCACAAGCAAGGGAGGCAGCAGCAGCAGCGAGAGAGGCAGCAATTGCTGCGAGGGAGGCAGAGGCAGCATCGATGCTAGCAGAGCAAAATAGAAAATACGAAGAGCTCCAAGACCTGATTTTCAAAGATATGATGCAGATGTTTAAAGAATGCGAAACCGCCATCTTAGACATTTAGTTTTTCGTTGTAAGAAGTTTTGACATTATTACATTTAAACAATATTTTCAGTTATCATTCATTTAATTTATTAAATTTCAAGTATCATTTAGAATTAATGTAATTCGTGTGATTTTTATGTTAAATTTGCTGTTTTGCGTTGAAATTATATACTGTTATTGGTTGGTTTTTAGTGCAGGAGGGGTATAATATTGAAAAAATTTTATTTTTTTAAATCTGTACAAATTAGCGGCGTTTGTAGAAAAGCGCCGCTAAATCTGAAGAAATTTTTGCGGCGTTTTTAGGGAAAAGCGCTAAAGGCTCCCGACTTTTTGGCGTTTCAGAAAAGCGCCGCTAAAGGCCTCTGACTTTTATGGCGTTTTTGGTAAGCGCGCTAAAGGTCTCTGACTTTTAGCGGCGTTTTGGGAAAGCAGCTAAAGGCCTCTACTTTTAGCTTTTTTTAGGAAAAGCGCTAAAGGCCTACTTTAGCGTTTTTGGGAAGCACCCTAAAGGCCCTTACTTTTAGACATTTTTGGGAAAGCGCCGCTAAAGGTATTACTTTTAGCGGTTTTTTTATATATGCATAAAAATTTTCTATGAGTATTAGCGGCGTTTTTGTGTGCTTGAAAAGCCTTATAAATACTTTTTGTGGCTTTATAAACGCCGCTAAATGTCCAAAAAACGCCGCTAAAAGTACATTTTCTCAGTAGTGGTTTATTATCCTACCTTGGTTCAATTCATGTGTTAAACATGATTTGATCAACTACTTAACATATACATATAGTTACCATAGCATAACATTTCAAGTATTTCAAAACAACCATTACTAGCCATTCTAATGGCTAGATTACAAGCATCATTTACATTTACATGCCAATATGGCCAACATATCCTATACATGCCATTACAACCATAATTGATTTACCATATTGTACCGTCATGGGCCAATGGATAGTATGAATGATCTCTGCCGAGCTTTCAATCTAACGAGCTTTCGATATACTCTAAAATAGGGGAAAATAAAATAGGGTAAGCATAAAATGCTTAGTAAGTTCGTATAACATGGTACTTAACTTACCATACATCCTATTTGAGGTAACTAAGTAAGCCATATTCAACCTTTTTGATCTCAAGCCCTACACACATCCTTATTTCCCTTGTTAGTCATATATTCCATAGTAACATCAAGACATATATGGGCTCAACAACAATCAAGTTCCCATGCATATATGCTTTCCACAACATGTATTCATTTAACATGTATAAACATCTCTTATTAATACAAGTATAGCTTCATAGTAATTCTTTTCAAGTTTAGATCATTTCATGGCAGGACTTTACTCATTTTATTCGTATATTAAGGTCGCACAAGTAGTAGTGCATTCAAGGTGTACGGGTCTATGATCAATTATGAACTTATATTCATCAACCAAATTATGAGTACAAATATCATCGTCATATATTTCCATGTATTAATTATCACATATCATCATTTTTATGTATTTCAGGTAGATACATGTAATAACTCATTTCTTATTCATAATCTTCTCATGTCAAGAGTTTTACCCGTTGAATTTATTTGGAATATCGATGGATACACCAATAGTACACTCGAGGTGTACAGTTCCATATTCTGTCAATTCATACTTAGTAGTACATTGTAGGTACACTCCCGAGCCGCGTATCATATAGCAGAATTACTAGTCCAGGCTAAATTCTAGCTGTAATATATACTCTAAGGGCTTTTTCAGATTACCAGTCCAAGCTAAATCCTTTATATGACAAAGAATTCCCTATAGAGTTCATTCTGGATTACTAGTCCAGGCTAAATCCAATCAATTAGGATTACCAGTCCAGGCTAAATTCTAATTGAAACATATACTCGAGAGGCTCATTTCGGATTACCCGTCGGGATAAATCCATTCTGCAACACATGCAGTTTTATCAAGGAAATCACATTTATCCATCGATTTTCCATTTATTCATACGGGATTTAACATTTTTCAAGCATTATTAGGCATCTGATCAATCTTATACATTTTCTTACATTCATACTATTCAAGTGTTCACATTCAACTCAAGCATAAAATTTTTATTTTTATCATTTACCATTTATCGAGCATTATTGTTGATCAAACACATTTCATTTATTGGGCTTTGATGAAGATGTGATCATTTCACATAATTAAGGCATTTATACATTTCACAAACATAACATTTAATTCAAGTATAAAAATATATACGATTTAGTTACACGAACTTACCTCGAAAATGTTCGTGTACGTAAAATCCACTAATCCAAATTTTTCCTCTTTCCACGTTCTAGCTCCGAATTTGGTCTATCCGGATCTATATGAGTAAATTTAACATTAATTTACCACAATTTACATCCAAGTGGACTCAATTTTCATCCTAGGCAACATTACTATTTTGCCCCTAACTTTTCCATAAATTCCATTTTCGTCCCTAGGCTCGGAAAATGAAACTTGTGCAAATTACTCCTATTCCAAGCCTAACCAAAGCACCATTACAAAATTTATAGCACATGTATTCATAAAATTGCAAAATTTTCCTTTCAATTTCACAAGTTTACATTTTAGTCCCTAAAATATGTTTTCATCAAAAATCACTTTGTAAAAATTGTTTATCTATCAATAATCTTTCATTTTCTACCATAAATTTCTAATTTCCAGCATATACATCCATGACCCATTTTCATACTTTGATAACTTTTTAAAGTAATCCCCCAAATACAGAGATTAAGCTATCCCGATTCCAAAAATATCAAAATTACTAAAAAATGGGACAAGGAACTTACCCAAATTGGCCATGAAAGTCTCTTCTCTCTCTCCTAGGGTTTCCATGTTTATTTTTAGGAAGAAGATGAGAAAATATGATTTTTATTTTCTTTTCATCTTTTTAATTAATTAATATTTTCACTTTTCAATTTAATCCCTAGCCTTTTTCTCTTTTTCCATGGATGAATCATCCAAAAATATCTACATACTTTTTATTAATGGTCTAATTACCATATAAGGACCTTAAGTTTTGAATTCTATAGCTATTTAATCCTTATAGTTACTAAAATTCAACTATCGCATTTTATGTGATTTAGTCCTTCTCGTAATTAAGCACTAAATCAATAAAAATTTTGTATCAAAATTTTCACATGAATTTTCTATCATAATGCAGTCCATATAATAAAATAAAAATAAATTATATTTTTGGCTTGGATTTGTGGTTCGAAACTCTGTTTGATTTCTTTGAAATTTGAAACATTATAAATGAATACTTGGAAATCTATGGCAAAACGAGAGTAGAAATGTAATGGCAATTATGAGAATTACTATGGGAATATTATGTAAATGATCAAGTAAATAACTAAGAATGATATGGTAAATATACAATGGCAAAGAATAAATAATATATAATGTTGATTTGAAAGGTCGGGATTACTAAGAATCTACCCTTACTATCAATCCTTAGCAAAATCATACTTAGTTTATTGCTTAGAAGAGTTCTAAAATGGTTTGCTTCTTTTGAGAGCAAAAAACCTCAAGTTACCTTGCCCGTGTCTATGAGCCTTAATATGGTACCCTAGTTTGTTTTCCTTCTATATGAATGCTACTCTATGTCTAGAGTCTACTACAAGTATCGGTCAAGTTGTAACATCTCAATTTTGGGTCTAGTCAGAATAGTGGTTTTGAGACCACAAATTAAAGTAGAAATATTTGTTTTATAATTGTTTTGAGGTTCATGACATGTTTGCATGATTATGTGAAAGTTTCATGAAGAAATTTTGTGAATAAGTGTCCAATTTGACTTTTTGGACTAAATTGAAAAAGTTGCAAAATATGAGATTCTAGAAGCTTTAAGTATGAAATAGCTTTGGATTATTAATTAGAGGTCCTTAAATAGAAATTTCTCGATTTCTATTTTTATGGATAAAAATGGGCATGAGTAGGTAAAAATTGAAAGTTTAGTAAAAATGGCATTTTGGTCATTTGGTTAATAAAAGAATAAAAAGGGAAAAAGAAAGCAAAATTTGCTCATCTTCTTCAAAAGTGTGTGACATGCATGTGTTTTGATGTTTCATGGTAGATTATGAAAGTTTGATGTGTAATAATCATCTTTTACTAAGTTATTTTTTATGAAAACACCTAAAAATGACCTTTTTGTAAAAGTTGTAAAATGAGTAGTAAAAATCTGATTTGAAGGAAAATATAGGCTGGTATGAGCATGCATTAGGTTCGGCTAGGCTTGGGTAACAAAGAAAATGGACACATTTCATTTTACGAGCCTAGGGACTAAATTATAAATATGTGAAAGTTTAAGGGCAAAACTATAATTTTGCCAAAGTATGGTTTTTAGACTGATTTGAACAATGTGATAATTAAATGAGCTAAATTTACTATTATAGATCAAGAAAAAAGGAGTCCAGACTTAAACCGAGGAAAGAACAAGGTTGTGGACTAAATCGAATAGTTAGCCATATTTTGGTACTGAGGTAAGTTCGTGTGTAAATCATGCAATATTACATTTTTAAGTATTTAATGCTTTAATATTGCATGAATTGTGTAATTGTCCTTGTGGACTTGATTAATGTTTACTCGATGAAGATTCGACGAAGATTTGATACCTCGAAATCCCGGTTGAACCTTAGGAATAGTTAGGATACAAATGTCATGACATTAGGGTTATGAGTTTACGTGTAAAACCATATCTGGGATATAGCATCGTTATGAGATTCCATGTAAGACCATGTTTGGAACATGGCATCGATATGAGAATGTGTAAGACCATGGCTAGGCTATAGGCATCAATTGTGATACCATGTAATACCATATCTAGGATATGGCATTAGTATGATTCTATGTGTATGTGATTCCCGAGTATCCTTTAATATTTCAAGCGGTTCAACGGGTAATCCAAAGATTATGTCAATGAGATAACAAGGTATGATCATGTTGAAAGGATACAGGTATGTACAAAAAGTCATAAATATTGAGATTAGAAATTGATGAGCCTTGGTAAGAAGTGAATGAATAAATCATGATCACGAGTTTTATCGTACATTATGTAAATGATATGATTTAAAATGTATCTATGATATTGATGACATTGTAATAGATTACATTATGTTATGTGTATAATGATGCATGGTTAATGTTGTTAATTATTTACATGCAAACTTACTAAGCTTTATGCTTACTTCCCTTTATTTTCCATTTTCTTATAGTATTGCCAAGCTAGCTCGGGGATCGAAGGATATCGGAGACTCGATCGCACTATCAATTGGAACCTTTGGGTATAGTTAGTCTCAACATTTTGAGTATGGCATGTATAGGGACTTGGTCTGTTTGTTATATGTCATATTGGTTTAGCCAAATGTGTTGGCTTATGATGACATTTGATTCATTTTGTATAAGGCCATGAGATTTAGCTCATAATGATTATTTGGTTGTAAACCTATTCATATATGCATGTATGTGCTAATGCCATTATGATATGGCCTATGGTTATTGATGGTTGAATGATGATGTGTTGCATGTGATTATGGATGTTTGATGATGGTGAAGCACTTAGTTATGCCATGTTAAGTGCCTTGAAGTCATATATATATTTGCATTGATGTGGTTTTGATGTTGTGTAGTTTGCTACAAGTATGGGTGGCAAAAAGGCTTGGTAAATAGCCTTATTTTGTCCACATGGGTAGACACACGGGAGTGTGTCTAGGTCGTGTGTGACACGCGGCTTGCCCCATAGGCGTGTGTCATGGCCTTGTGTCCTCTGCACCCTAATTAATGCAAAACAAAATGCCTAGTAGTAAACACACAGGCACGAGACACGGTCGTGTGTCTCGGCCGTGTGAGAGACACGGCCATAGGACATGGGCATGTGCCCAGGTCGTGTGAAGTCTACACCTAATTTTTTGAAATTTAATTCGCCACACGGCCTAAGAACATGGGCGTGTGCCTTGGCCGTGTAACCTTATTTGGTTGATGATGTCATAAACAGAATGTCCCCTATTTTGGACATGGCCTGAAGCACGGGCGTGTGATATACCACACGGGCATGGCCCTTTACCCACACGGGTGTGTGGACCTTTTTTATGAAAATTTTTTAAGTTTTCCCAGAAGTTTTGAAGTTCTCAGTTTAGTCCCAAACCACTCCTAATGTATTTTTGGGCCTTGTAGGCTCGTTTAAGGGACGATATAAATGTTAATGAAAAGTTTTAAATTTGGACGAAAATTCATGTCTCGATTTTGTATGATTGTTTGAGTTTATGTCTGGTCACACCTCGTACCCTGTTTCGGTGTCGAATACGGGTATAGAGTGTTACACAAGTACTTGTTCATATAATTCAATATCAATCAATCTAATCCAATCTTTTTAGAATTAGACTTAGTTTATGGCATGCTGAACAATCATCTATGTCTAGGGATTGCACGTATACAACTTAGAAATAAAACAATTGAATGAAACAGTAAATTGATTCGGATCTATGCTTCAACCATTAAAGAAAATAAAAGTCTCATCATGTAATCCCAACCCTATGAGATTTAGCTTATGATGTCTAATGTTCATGAATACTTATGCTCACATTTTTGTTATTTTAAGTGCCATGTACTAGCCAAATTTATGCCAAAACTATGGTAGCTAACATGCTTATGTGTGATTCAAGGTAAGTATAGTATTTTCCACTTGAATTTACTAAGCATTTGTATGCGTACTCTAGTTGTTTCTCCAACTTGTAGATCTTCACTTACAGAACTCTCAAAGCTAGATCTTGCGGATGTCGCACTACCATCGAATTGGTAGAATTATGTACAAATATTATGGCATGTATATAAGGGCATATTGTTATGCAATGGTCATTTTGAGTGGATGGTTTTATGGCACTGTGGTTTTGGTTAAATTTGTATGTGATACATGCATGGATGGGGTGAAATTTATTAGATTCCAATTACCAAAACTACCAATTTTTAGGCTTGGGAAATCAGCAGACTTTCGACGAATTTTTGGATGGGATCTTGGCATTTCTAGGTTAAGATATCTCATAGCATCTAAAGATCTATCTCTTAGCTTCGAAACGCATTTTGAATCACTCGATTTTGAGTTTAGGAGCTCAAGTTATGACTGTTTTAGTGAAGACTGTATGAGCAGAATTTCTAAATGGGATTATGACGGGAATTACGAGTTTCGGGCTTTTAATTCGAGTTTAAATCATATTCGATTTGAGTGTTAGGCTTAATTTTTATTATATATGAGCCCAATATTGTATTTATCATCTCTTATTATTTTATTATTATTTTATTTCAAATTTTTTATAATTATTAAGTATTTTAAGTTATTTAAGAGTTTTATGTTAACAAGAAAGTTTAGTTTAAAACTACTTATTGTTTAGATTAAATTAAATTTCTAGTATACTTAAGAGTTTTATTTAGATTTATTTAGCTAGCCTATATATAGGCCTTTTCATTGTACACAATTCGGACAATTCATTATTTTTCTATTTCTCTTTGAGTTAATAAATTCTCTTTAATTTTTTCTTTTCAAGAATTTCTCTTGAGTTTCTTTTAGAAGAGTTTTAACAATCTTTTTAGATTGTGGGGATCATCTTCAAACTTTTTCTTGCGAAGGTTTCTATCTTGGGAGGAAAATTAGAGCCGCTTGAAGGGGGTTATGGATTCTTCATGTTTCCAAGGCTTCTTAGGACTTCTATATGCCACGTCCTATCTTTCCATTTATCTTTTTTATTCGCTTCCTTATTATTCCAATCTTTGATTTATTATTTTATTTTAGTTATTTATTTTAATTGTTTTATCTTACTTGGATTCAATTTCGTTTCAGGTTGTGTCAAAATCCAAGTTTTTTTCCAAACGTCTAGAGCCCTAAGTCAAATCCGTGACTTTGACAAACATTACAATCCGCTTACGCATTCATCTGTCTCATTATTTATTAGTATGTTAAGCTTGATATATGACCTACTTCATCCATGGTTTTGGTCATGTTTGATGCTATTAGAAGTGATGATCTTAAACTTACATAAGTTTGGTATGTTAAATGTTGCAAAGTGAAGTAGTTAAGAAAGATAAGTTGATGAATGGTTTGAAAATGGTAGGTTAAATGTTGCAAAGTGAAGTATTTAAGCAAGATAAGTTGATGAATGTTTTGAAAATGGTAGGTTTGAATGTTGAGCATGAATTATAGTTTAGTTTATACTTTATTTGGTTCACGTTAAGACCATATAAATTCTTGATTCTGAAATTGCATAGGTATAAATGTATTTGAACTTGAATGGGGTAGTTGGGCATGGCTAGATGGATAAATGGCTTGGACGAGCTTAAATGATGATCATGAGATGTATGCCAAATTAAATGTTTGGTTTCAAATATTCACATGCTTGAATGGGTATAGATTGGTATGGAATGAGGTTGTTTCAATTGTGGAAAGATGTTATGGAAGTATGTGGGTGTTTGATTGAAAACATGTAAGATGTACCAGAGTAGTTTTTGTTAAAGTAAGGGCAACGTCGTGGCCTCAAGTCCCTAACGTCGTGACGTAATCTGCAGTGAGTGATGTTGCGATGTCAAACTTCTTGAGGTCGCTACATAACTCACTGACTGATGTCTTTAATCGTCAAATTAGTAAAAGAGCTTTCATAAGCTTGTATAAGACCTGAGAATGATTTTACATCATATTGAAATGTGTTTTATACAAGTAAGCATGTTGCATTGATTGAAATGTTTTGAAATTTGTTGTAGTTGCTCTAGAAACGAATGTATCATTTTGTAGCTCGAACTTAGTGATTGGGTTAGGCAAAAAATGTTACATAATTCTTCTAAGCTCATGGTGCAAGAAGAACTTCCTATTGGTCTCATAATTGTAGTAGATGCATCCTTCAAAACTTAGTTTCTTGCCTTTTAAATTTGTGCTGCTGATTTGTTAAATAGTTTTGGATTTCAATCATTTGCATACACATAGAGAGAGAGAGTTTTAATGAATAAAAAGTAGAGAATATTTTATGAACAGACAATGTATAAATCTCGTGCACGTACACATAAGGCAGATTTATTTATAAATATTAACAAATTTATTTAAACATAATTAAACATTAATTATAATTATTATATTAATTTCTTTAGTGTTATGACGAAAACTTAAATTCTAAATTTGGAACCCAAAACGGAGAGAAAAACATAAACATATAATTAATATTTTAGAGAAATTAAAATCTATTTGTTTTCAAAACATTTCTTAATTTAAGTTTTGAAACCACAATTGTAACACTGAAAACCAGATTTTGACCCTAAAAAGTAATTTTAGTTATGAGTTTATAAGTCAGTTGTTCAATATTTCAGGTTTACGTGCCAATTGTATTTGCTTCAGGTATTTATTTATTCTTAAGTTTGCCGTTTCATTGGTTTGTTGGGTTTGGATTACTTTTGACTTTCAACACTTATGGTTATTGATCGGTAAAACTTAAGTGGGTCTAACTTGCCAACTTTTTTAGCACCTGTTCACTTTGTTTGGATTTTGACAAAATTCACCTTTTTCCCCCTTAATTTGCCTTGCGTTTTCTCCTTTGGAACTAAATTACTTTGTTCTCCTTATAATATAAATACTCAATTGATATACATCTAATAATTTTAGAAAAATAATTTAAAATCTTAAATTTTATTCTAAATTATTTAAAAAATCAATGTTGTTTTTAAATAATTTATGATGTTTGAAACTTTAGATATAAAAACTAATGAAAGTTAGGTAAAATAATAAAAATCTCTTTTACTTTAATCAATGATTGAAAATGAATTCCAAAGGTTTCACACTGTTTAACCAAATCATACAATCAGACCTAATACTTACGAATTGATATTGACTATATAACTCAACTAAAGATACAAGTGCAGTAATCAAGTTGGATTTGGCTTTGGAGTAAGAGTAGGGATTTGAATGTCTTTCTAATAAAATTTCGAGTTTTGATACAATTATAATCGCAATACAGGAAATTGCAGTGCAAACCCCACCCTAATCATGGTACTTTATAGTTTCTATATACAAAATTATCTTGCATGTAAGACAATGGCAGATGGAATATTGAGATGTTTCAAAAGTAGAGATAATCATCAACAGAAATGCTCAAAGGTTCCCCTTGTTTTTCCCAGGAACCGCAACTGCTATGGTGTTCGTTGTCCCAGGGCTCAGTCTCCACGCCCATATCCACACTCATAACGTTTTCAGTTGCCCTGGTTTCTTGGCGGATCATGTGGGCGGTATCCACAGCCATGCCAGCATCCGATGCTGCTCTCTGGATAGACTTGGGGGACATGTTTGGACTGACATAAGGAGGTAACATGGAGGGAAAGTTGAGAGCAGTCAAGGAAGACGGTCGACGCAGGCAATAGAAAGCAAGGTCATGGGCGATTGCAGCAGCTTCCGGGGTTGAATAAGAGCCTAACCAAAGACGTTCTTGGCTGCCTGGGACTCGGATTTCGGACACCCATTTGCCCCATCTTCGACGACGCACTCCTTTGTATTTCGTTTCACCGCTGCTCCTTTCTTCTGCTGCAAAACCACTCATCTTGAAGGATTAAAGTTTGAGAAAACAGGCAAGGGAATGAGACAGGAGTGAGGAAAGGGGATGGAACTAACAGCTTATATAGGTTGAGAAATTGAAATTGGAAGTCAAATGGCATTTAAAATAAATGTGGTAATTGGTAAACTAAATAAAATATCTATTAGGGTAGACCATGAAGCTTGAAGAGAGAGGGTCAAATAACTTTGAAGGTCAAACCGGACGTGCCTTTGTATTTCCATAATCATCAAGTTGGAGCGGATAATTAATTACAAAGCCTTTGTCAATTAGGGGTGTTGTTATTATTATTATTAGATTATGCATGGTGAAAATTATTATAATAAATATATAATTATTTAATGAAATTGAAAAGTTAAAATTTAAAATTTATTGTATGTTAGGTTTACATAAAATTTTTATTGAGTTTATATAGAAATATTAAAGATAAAACCATTCTCATATTAATATAATTTATTTTATATATAAAAATACTATTTTAGTCAATTTGTTTTAGAAAACTTAATTCTTTTATATACAAAATTAAGAGTAAAGGATAGAGATAACACAATTCAAATTTATGCCAAACGAATGTCTTATAAGAACTTGATAGGGCCGACTAATTGAATAGAAAGTTAAAAGTCTAATCAATTTAATCCATAATATATATTTGAAAATAATTGGAATCATTTCAAATCTAAAAAAATGACATTTAAAAAGTAGATTAAAAATTAAATATTTTCTCTATTTTTATTTTAACAAAAACTTTTAGATTTTGTGAATATAAATTTTTATATTTAATTTTATTATTTTAAAATTTGAAAGGAGTTAAATCAAAACTCCAATCATTCCGAAGACCAATTCTTACAACATTGATCATATTGTATTTAATATATACAGAGATTGAACATTAATTATTAACACTTTTTGTTGATTTGTACATAATTAATGTAAGCACTAAATTTTATCCGGTTTGATTTCGTGTTTAATTTTTAAAATTAAAAAATTAATTAAAAATTAAAATTACATTTTGACTCCTCAACTTTTTAAAATTATATTTTTACCCTAAACTTTTTCCTAAATTATGTTTTAACCCCAAAACTTTTTAAAATTACATCTTGACCCTAATATTTTCTTGAAATTATGTTTTGACCCCACAAGTTTTGCTACGATTACAATCTAGTCCTTCTGTCAGAAAATCTCCAAAAATCCGCGATTTGGGCACCCACTCCCTGAATTTCCTGGCCACCAGCATGGGAGGTTGCTCCTCCTTCAACCACCACCTGAAAAATGCAGAGAGAAGGTGAAAATGAGGGCATAAAAGGAGGGAAATCATCACAAAAAATGGCCCCAACATTTTCGGCAAGAAAAATGAAACCAAAAAAATTTTTAGCAAACACCCCCCATACATTCGAATCAAGCAAAGAAATCTCCTATTTCCGAACTCAAAAACGACCCTAAGCCTTACCATTCAACCGCTCCACCGAAAACCCCCAACATTCAAAAAAAAAACCACGAAAAAGAAAGAAAAAAAAGAAAGAAAAAAAAGAGAAAAAGGGAGAAAAGAGAAGAGACAAGAAGAAGAAGAGAAGAGGAAAAGAAAGCGTCACACCGGTGGAGGAGACGGCGACCATGGCGGCGGCGGGTTAGGAGAAGAAGAAAGAAGAAGAAGAGGGAAGAAGAAGAAAAAAAGAAAAAAGAAAGAAAAAAGGAAAGAAAGAAGAAAAAAAGAAAAAAAATAAATCAAAGTCAAAAAGAAAAAGGAAAGAAAGAAGAAAAAAGAAAAAAATAAATCAAAGTCGGTCAGGTCGACCTGACCCAGACCCGACCATGACTGACTCGACCGACGACCAAAGTCCAAAGAAGCCCATCAAGAGTGTGCCCATTTGAATAAAAAAAAAGAAATAGGCCAAAAAGAAGGAAATAGGCCCAAAAAAAAGGCCAAAGACAAGCCCACTAGCAATTTCAATCCAAGAGCCCATCGCCTAAAGAAAAAAAGAAAGAAAAAAAAAAAAAAAAAAAAAAAGGAAAATGAGAAAAAGAGAAAAAAATCGAGACGCGCAAATCATTCGA
The DNA here is from genome assembly GCA_025506655.1 of Gossypium rotundifolium. NCBI lineage: Eukaryota > Viridiplantae > Streptophyta > Magnoliopsida > Malvales > Malvaceae > Gossypium > Gossypium rotundifolium. The sequence continues at coordinate 52,475,667 of CP106734.1, forward strand.
TCAAGCCCGTATTTTAGATTTTGGTAATTTCCTTTTTTACTCACTTTTAGTTTAATTTGTGTATCTTGATGCTGTTTCGTTTTTTTATATTATTGATATTTTTAAAGCATATTTTTATTTTGTATTTGTATTTATAATTTAAAAATAATTTTATTTTATTTTATTATTATTCGAATAATTTTAATAAATCAGGCAACGAATCGGTTTGACACTATCTCGTTGATTTCATCGCTATATTGGATGAATATCATCGGTTCGTGTTAAATGCGATACGCCCTTTTAAAAAATCAAAAAAAAAAAAATAAAATAAAATTTCGAGTTTCAAAACTTTTTGTGTTTCCATAAAATTGTCGTATTTTCAAAATTTTCGTGTTTTAAAAAAAAATTCGTATTTTCAAAAATTCTCGTATTTCAAAAATTCTCGTGTTTTAAAAGTTTTGTGTTTTCAAAATTTTCGTATTTCAAAATTTTCATATTTTCAAAAATTTTGTGTTTCAAAAATTCTCGTATTTTTAAAATTCTCGTATTTTCAAAAATTCGTGTTTTAAAAAATTAGCGCTTCAAAATTTTGGGTTTTAAAAATTTCATGTTTTTTTAAAAAAATTTCTTGTGTTTTAAAATTTCGTGTTTTCAAAAATTTCGTGTTTTCAAAAAAAATTTCGTGTTTCAAAAAATTCTCGTGTTTTCAAAGTTTTCGTATTTCCAAAATTTCGTGTTTCCAAAAATTCTCGGGTTTTAAAAAAAATTTTCTCGAGTCTTAAAATTCTCCTTTTTAAAAAAATTTTCGTGTCTCAATTGGATCACGATTAAATATTAAATTGAACTTGTATTTTGAAAATTAAGACAACGCGCTTAACGAGATACCAATTTTGGGCGTCGTAAGGTGCTAATACCTTCCTCACAGAATCGACTCCGAACCCTATTTTTCTCTAGAATTTTGACGCAGACTTAAACCCGACCCTTTTTTAAGAAAACTCAAAAAAATAATTTTTCTTTAAAAAGAGGATTTATTAGGTGTCCGATCACACCTAGAAAAAAGATCGGTGGCGACTCCCTTTTTTAAATAAAATCGAAACTCTATTTTCTCAATTAGTGCCCGTACTAAAATTTTACGTCGCTACAGCTGGCGACTCCACTGGGGACATCTTTTTTGAGAGTCGAGTCTGGAATTAAACGCGTGTTGTCAAAATTTTCAAAATTCCTCGTTCAAAATAATTTTTAATCGTGATCCTTAAATATTTTTTTAAAAAAGTCATGCATTTGCATCATGTTGTAAATATTTTTCTAACTTATTTTATCTTTTTGTTTTTCAACTCTAAGTTTTTACAGTTTTAGTTTTTTAGTTTTAAAATAAAAACGAAAAGGTTTGTGAGTTTCTCCTACACACCATGCACTAGCATTTTTGCATAACATGAGCACTCTACCCGGGCTCCGTCCGTTTAAGTGGAAGTAAACACTATGCCTTCGTGAGTTAACTCGTCCCTCCGCACAGGCTAGTGAATACTTTGGGTTACATATGACTTATGCTTTCGTGAGTTAACTCGTCCCTCCGCAAAGGCATAAGTAAATGTAATCCCTCGAATTGAGCTCGCGAGTCTATGATAGGCGATAACCGAGGCTCCGTACTAGCCTTAGTAGGCGACAGTACGGACAATTCGAGTACCTTTTTTAGAACTGAAACCGCATATAGTGAACCGTACGAGCCACCCGATTAGAGCCATGCCGAACCTCCGTCCGTTAATAGTTACCAAAATAAGTACATGGGAGAAATGCTTTTTACCTTTTATTTCTTTTACATTTGCACTTTTTATTCAAGCAAATCGGGTCCGTTTAATAATTTAGAGAGGGTAGATTATCTTATGAGCATGTGGGGTAAGTTTATTTTGTAAATATAATGGGGTAAAAAAAGTAGGTCAGTTTCACCAAAATGCAAAATTAAATATCTTAATTTGTTAGATTTTCCATATTTGTTGTTTTTCTCCGCTTATATTTGTTGTAATTACTAACCAATGTTATTTGTCTTCATTTTATTTTTCATCATGCATCATAGGCATCTTGTTAGGAAGGTGTTGATTAGAGATTGGTTGCCAAAAACGGGTTTCTGATGGAGGAGTCAATTGCACAAGTGACCGAGAAAAATGCCATGGTTCGAGACTGGTCTTTGAAAACTCGAGAAAGTAAAAGGGGACAATTTAAAGGAGGGATGCATCTCCAATCTTCCTGAACATGTAACTTCGAATGCTTGTCAGAATAACCTCGAAGACTTGACTCAGATTTGGAAACATTGGAACTCAGACACTAAGGGTATCTTCAAAGAAAAGTATGGGGGTATAGCTCACTTGATCGCTATCAACGTAGATGAACAGATGATTCAAGCCATGGTTCGATTCTGGGACCCAGCTTACCAATGTTTCACTTTCAATCAGGAAGATATGACTCCGACTATAGAAGAGTATGTTGCATTGCTTCGCATTGACAATGTACAATTTAACAAAATATATGTGAAGGAGCCCAAACCAATGACCTTCAAGAAAAAGCTAATGAGGTTAACGGGAATGACCGATACATGGGCTGAAAAATAGATAAAGAAAAAGAACGAAGTCAGTTGTGTTCCATGGTTTTCTCTACGAGACTTAGTTCAAAATCATCCAAATATTGTAAAGAGAGTGGATATGTTTGCTTTAGCCATTTACGGATTAATTGTCTTCCCAAAAGTTCTTGGGCATATAGAAGTTGCGGTAGTGGATTTCTTTGAAAAGTTGAGGTAAGAAATCAACCCCGTCCCAACTATCTTAGCTGAGACTTTTAGATCTCTAAATTGTTGTAGGAGAAAAGGGGAAGGACATTTTATCGGATGTGCACAGCTACTTAATGTTTGGATTCTGAGCCACTTCTGGAAAGTGGGGCGCACACCTTTCCACATGTTTTCGAAAACATTCGCTCCGTTGGAAGCTTACCTTAAGAAAGATTGGTCAAGGATGTCACCGAACAAAGACTGGTTTTAGTTTTTCGAACCTCGGTAGCCAAGATATAACTTGAGAGCACCATGGATCCGTCCTTCGATTCGCTATACAAATGCGGAAGCCAAGATTGGGTACCTTTACTTGGATTATGGGAGGAGTTGGATATGCACCGTTAATGGTTCAAAGGCGGCTTGCTTCACGACATTTCATACCAACTACCGGAGGATTGGCACAGTCTGAGTTTACTTTGTTAGGTGAAAGTTACATGAAAAAAGTCCGAGATACTGCAAAGTCTTGGAAGGAAATCTACCTAATGGAGTTAGCTATGTATGCTGATACTATCACTCAAGATTATGAAATATGGAGACAAAGACGAGTAAATAGTCAACAAACCTCACCAACGGATTATATTTTCCGAATCCTTTCTCGTAAGAAATGCCGTCCAACCGGAAATAGCAAGACATGAATTTGAACGTGAAAAGGCCATCATTACGGGATATTAGTTCTCTTCAAGAGGAAAATTACCGGTGAAGATAGATGTTCAAATTGAAAAATCTAGAAACGAGAAAGTCCAGAAAGAAGCTGAGATCATGAGAAATGACTTAAAGGATCTTCATTTGGAAAATAAGAAATTAAGAGGCACCATAAAGAATAGCGGGCTGGGCAAATCATCGACGGAATGGAAGGAAGAATTAAGCAACGTCAAAGGTGTGATGGAATTCTGGAGATGGAAAGTGAAGAAGGAAGAGGAAAAAGCTGCTCGTGCTATGATAGAGTTAAGGAAGAAGAATGTTGAATACGAAACCGTGTCTGCAGAATTAATGACTAGTCAGTTTGAGCGTCAAGAGCTAAGAAGGAAAATACAAGATTTAGAAAATACACTGCAAGCTCATCAGCAACACTTGGATACTCTCCTAAAAGCCCTAGAAGAAAAGAATGGCCAGTATGACAGAGACATTTGTGCCTACGAAAGAGCTCTCTAAGAAAAAGATATATATCTTGGCGGTTTGATTAATGAAATTTGCAAGGCGGCTGTGCAAATTGTGCAATTATCAGATGAAGTAGAAGATCCCAGTTACCAATTCCCTCCGAGACAAGGATCAAGCATGTCAGAATTCCTAGAACGAGTAAAGAAACAAGGCGATGTGGCTAGGAAATTTGTGTAACTATTAAATCAGAGATGGCAAAAAGTTTTGTAATGGACTCTTTTGATTAATGAAATGCCTAAGTATGGGGCTATCTTGAAATCAACACCAAATTCTTGCATATTTATTCATAACTAACATGCATTTTTCATTTATTCATTCATCCATTCATTGCATGTGCATATCACCCTAATCATTCACTGAGGCTAAAACCATACAATCCACAGTTGCAGAAAGATCAAGAAATGAGGTTTGCAGGAGCCTCAGGTCAAGAGTTGGAATGAGAGCCCATAGTGTATCCTCCTTTGTCAAAAACATTGACATCTGCAGGAATGATGTATCCAAGGCAAGATAATGCATGAAGCACGCTGCCATTAATTGAAAGGGGTCTTCAGAACGTCAGTATAAATGTTATTAACAAAGGGGATGATTCAATTGAAGATGTTTCAATGATACGCCCTTGTCCTCCTGGATTCATTTTGAACAATTGAATGCTTGTGGATCTTCTTGTAGTTTCTAAGTCCTCTCCAGAGTAATGCTCAATGTTAACTCTCTTTTTTGTGTGCCCCTAAGTAATAGTGGGATTCTTTTATAAGAGCTTATGTTTGCTCTTTATCATTTAAATGAACATTAATGGAGATGCATTTTGTCTTAGTCTTTTCATTCTCATTAACTTCATAATTATTCCCCTTTTCATAGCCTATCCTTACATGTATCTCATATCATGCCATAACATTATACTTGTTGGTTCCAATACTTTGATACTCCTCTATAGTTTTCTTTTCCATTCACCTTTCAGGTGCTCAGATATCAACGACATGAGCAATCCCGTTACAAGTCCTGAAATCGATTTCGAGAAAGCTATTTGTTTAGTAGAATTTGAAGCTGAGGAAAATGCTGAAGATTATGTCCCGTCTCCTGACTTACAAAGAATGATAGAATAAGAAGATAAACAGATCCTACCCCATCAAGAATCTGTTGAGACAGTGAACTTGGGAAATGAAGAAAAGAGGCAAGAAGTGAAGATTGGGACCTCCATTTTAGATAACACTAAACATGATTTGATCGCCTTGCTTCATGAGTATAAAGATGTATTTGCATGGTCGTATCAAGACATGCCGGGTTGAACGAGGATGTAGTGGTCCATAGACTCCCACTGAAACCAGAATGCAAACCTATTCAATGTAAGTCGAGACGAATGAGACTTGAAATGCTGTTAAAGATAAAAGAAAAAGTCAAGAAACAATTTGATGTTGGCTTCCTACAAGTCTCCAAATACCCAGAATGGGTAGCGAACATAGTCCCAGTACCGAATAAAGACGGTAAGGTACGAATGTACGTCGATTATCGCGATCTGAATCGAGCAAGTCCTAAAGATAATTTTCCCTTGCCACACATCGATACGTTGGTGGATAACACAGCAAAACATTCATTATTTTCTTTCATGGATGGATTTTCGGGTTATAATCAGATAAAGATGGCTCTCAAGGATATGGAGAAAACTACCTTCGTAACGATATGGGGAACATTTTGCTACAAGGTGATGCCGTTCGGATTAAAGAATGCCGGGGCAACATATCAGAGGGCAATGGTGATGCTATTCCATGACATGATGCACAAAGAGATAGAAGTTTATGTTGATGATATGATTGCCAAATCCGGGGAAAGAGAGCATATTGGGAACCTCAAGAAATTGTTCGAAAGACTAAGAAAGTTCAAATGAAGCTTAATCCGACCAAGTGTATCGTTCGGGGCTACCTCGAAAAAATTACTCGGCTTCATTGTTAGTGAGAGAGGTATTGAGGTTGATCCGGATAAGATAAAAGCCATACAAGAATTACCACCTCCGCGTACACAAAAAGAAGTCGAGGATTTTAGGAGGTTGAACTACATTGCTCGATTCATTGCTCAACTTACCAACCAGTGTGACCCAATTTTTCGACTCCTTCGAAAGCATAATCCGGGAGAGTGGAACGATGAGTGCCAAGTGGCTTTTGACAGGATAAAACAGTATTTGTCTAACCCTCCGGTGCTAGTACCACCAACTCTCGGAAGATCGTTAATATTGTATCTAGCTGTGTTCGAAAACTCAATGGGTTGCGTACTGGGGCAACATGATGAGTCAGGGAAAAGAGAAAGGGCGATTTACTACCTCAGCAAGAAGTTCACAGAGTATGAAGCAAAGTACCCATCAATTGAAAAATTCTGTTGTGCTTTGGTCTGGATAGTTCAAAGGCTGAGACAATATATGTTGTATCATACGACGTGGTTTTAAAGCTGGACCCAATAAAATACATGATGGAATCACCTGCACTCTCAGGAAGAATGACACGATGGCAGATCCTACTATCGGAGTACGACATCGTATATGTGAGTCAAAAGTCGATAAAGGGGAGCGCAATAGCTGACTTCTTAAAAACTCGAACAATAAAGGAATACGAGCCATTGAGATTTGATTTTCTAGATGAAGACTTGATATGCATTACAGAAAAAGAGTTTGAGTCGTCAAAAGAGAAATCATGGAAGATGAGCTTTGATGGTGCATCAAATGCATTGGGGCATAGGATTGGAGCAATTTTAGTGTCACCAGAAGGGAACCATTATCTGCTCACTGCCAGATTAAATTTCTTCTATACCAATAACGTAGCGGAATATGAAGCTTGCATCATGGGACTTCGCGCAGCTATTGAACGAAACATCGAAATCTTAGAGGTGTACGGGGACTCAGCGTTGGTGATTTACCAAATCCGTGGAGATTGGGAAGTGAGAGATTCGAAATTAGTTAAATATCGCGATCTCGTTGCGGAACTGATTAAAGAATTCAAAGAAGTGACTTTTAATTACTTCCCATGAGAAGAAAACCAATTGGCTGATGCCTTGGCCACTTTGGCCTCAATGTTCAAAGCAAACAGAGAAACAGAAATAATGCTCTCCAAATGAGCATATATGAGGTCCCTGCACATTGTTTTAGCATTGAAAAAGAGACAGATGAACGGCCATGGTTCCATGATATCTTAGAATATGTCAAGAATCAAAGGTATCCCGAGTAAGCAAATGAGAATGACAAAAGAACAATCAAAAGAATGGCGATGGGATTTGTCCTTGATGGGGATATCCTGTACAAAAGAGGAAAAGATCAAGTGCTCCTGAGATGCGTGGATTCTGTTAAAGCCAGAAAAATACTTGAAGATGTCCATGAAGGAATTTGTGGGATGCATGCCAATGGTTTCACTATGGCCAGACAGATTATGAGACTCGGTTATTACTGGCTGACGATGGAAAGCGACTGCATTAGTTACGCACGAAGGTGCCACAAATGTCAAATTTACGGTGATAAAATTCATGCAGCCCCTTCGCCCCTTCATGTCATGACTTCTCCGTGGCCTTTTTCTATGTGGGGCATGGATGTTATAGGGCTAATTTTCCCAAAAGCTTTGAATGGACACCGATTCATTTTTGTGGTTATAGATTACTTCACAAAATGGGTAGAAGCCGCTTCGTTTGCTAGTCTGACAAAGACTGCAGTTTGCAGGTTCTTAAAAAAAGAAATCATATGTCGATACGGTTTACCTGAGAGAATAATTTCAGATAACGCTTTAAATCTGAACAACAAGATGATGAAAGAAGTGTGTGAGCAATTTCAAATAAAGCATCATAATTCCTCACCCTATCGCCCAAAGATGAACGGAGCAGTAGAAGCGACTAACAAAAATATTAAGAGGATTATTGAAAAAATGACCGAGACATATAAAGACTGGCACGAGAAGCTACCATTCGCTTTGTATGCATATCGCACATCTGTGCGGACATCTACGGGAGCAACTCCTTTCTCTCTGGTCTATGGAATGGAAGCTGTGCTGCCCATTGAAGTTGAGATCCCCTCTCTACGAGTCTTAATGGAATCGAAACTAGAAGAATCAGAATGGGTTCGAGCTCGATATGACCAGCTAAATCTTATCGAAGAAAAATGCTTGAAGGCAATCTGTCATGGATGATGTACCGAAGAGAATGATCACGACTCATGACAAGAAGGTGCGGCCAAGAGAATTCGCGAGGGGAACTCGTCTTCGAGAAAGATTCTCCCAATACAAGAATACTTTCGAGGAAAATGGGCACCAAATTGGGAAGGGCCGTACGTCGTAAAGAAGGCTTTCTCTGGTGGAGCTTTAATTCCCATTGAGATGGATGGGAAGGAGTTACCTAATCCAGTGAACTCAGATGTCGTGAAAAAGTACTATGCCTAAAAAAAAAGAGAGATCAATATGAAAACTAGAAAAGGGCGTCTTGATAAAAAAAAAAGAGAAAAAAGAAAGATCAAGATGAAAACCCGAAAAGGGCATCTTGGAAAAAAAAAGAGAAGAAAAAAAGATCAAGATGAAAACTCGAAAGGGTGTCTTGATAAACAAAAAAGATTAGGATGAAAACCTGAAAGGGCATCCTAATGAAGGAGGTTCGGACAAAAGGAGCAAGACGATTTGAACGGGGAGTCATGTGGTGAGATTACAATATTTGAAGCAATCCCGGAAGCTCGAAATCTTCTACACAAGAAGCCGTGCTCGAAGAGATCCAGGATGAAGAAATGTGGAGAAGTTCATGCGTTGAATATCTAGAGCATTTGTGACAATTGAATCTGCTCTCCTTTCTTTTTAATGTCTTCTTTATTGAGCTTTTCCTTGTCAATTTTCTTTGCTTATTGCTTTTGAAATAAATATGAATGTGAGGTATTTCTTTCGTACCTACTTTCCTATTTTCATGCATCTCATGTGTGGTTTGTCTAAATGATAAATAGTGAAATGACATACTCTAAACAAAAGGAATGTTGAGTATTACCCGGATGAGAATTTAGTAAGTACAAGAGCCTCAAAGCAAGGACAAAGTTCAACAAGGGGCAAAAGGGTGATACACGAGAAACGCAGATTACTCGAGGATGGGTACAAAACACGAAAGGGAAGTTAAGAATCAAGCAATGAATGCGGTCATCATGAGAGTCAGAATTAAAAGAGATATATGGCAAACAAGCCCAAGGCGTATGGCATAATCATGTAGGCATAAAAGCATTTAAGACCAAACATGTGCATATCATGATAACATCATGCATGACATATACAGTATTCCAAATAAAGCAAAAGGTTTTGATGATAGCCGCATCAACCAAGGACAAGGAAGACATTCGAGTTCCACTAGATAGTATGTTTTGAAATTCTGATACTTTTTAAAATTATTTCATTTCTATTTTTCAAAAAAATCAACTCATATTGCGAGAGGTGAGTTGAGCCTCAGTCACATGTTTGAGGTATTTTTCAATTTTCGTTTTCAAAAATCAACTCATATTGCGAGAGGTGAGTTGAGCCTCGTGTCACGCTGAGGTATTTTTCAATTTCATTTTTTCAAAAAAAATCAACTCATATTGCGAGAGGTGAGTTGAGCCTTTCGAGGTATTTTTCAATTTTTTTCAAAAAAAAATCAACTCATATTGCAAGAGGTGAGTTGAGCCTCAGTCACACGCCGAGGTATTTTTCAATTTTGTTTTCAAAAAAAATCAACTCATATTGCAAGAGGTGAGTTGAGCCTCAGTCACACGAGGTATTTTTAATTTTCGTTTTCAAAATCAACTCATATTATGAGAGGTGAGTTGAGCCTCAGTCACACGCCGAGGTATTTTTCAATTTTGTTTTTCAAAATCAACTCATATTGCGAGAGGTGAGTTGAGCCTCAGTCACACGCCGAGGTATTTTTTCTCATATTGCAAGAGGTGAGTTTTCAAGTATTTTCCAAAAAAAAATCAAAAATCAACTCATATTATGAGAGGTGAGTTGAGCCTCGAGTCACTGCCGAGGTATTTTTCAATTCTTTTTCAAAAATCAACTCATATTGCGAGAGATGAGTTGAGCCTTAGGTCACTGTTGAAGTATTTTTTAATTTTCGTTTTCAAAATCAACTCATATTGCGAGAGGTGAGTTGAGCCTCGAGTCCTGTTGAGGTATTTTTAATTTCGTTTTCAAAAATTAACTCATATTGCGAGAGGTGAGTTGAGAGTCACACACCGAGGTATTTTCCAATTTCTTTTTCAAAAAAATCAAAAATCAACTCATATTGCGAGAGGTGAGTTGAGCCTCAGTCACACGCCGAGGTATTTTTCAATTCTGCTTTTCAAAAATCAACTCATATTAAGAGAGGTGAGTTGAGCCTTAGGTCAATCAGTATTTTTTAATTTTCGTTTTCAAAATCAACTCATATTGCGAGAGGTGAGTTGAGCCTCAGTCATAGGTCGAGGTATTTTCAATTCATTTTTCAAAAATCAACTCATATTGCGAGAGGTGAGTTGAGCCTCAGTTTTGAGGTATTTTTTTCGCTTTTCAAAATCAACTCATATTGCGAGAGGTGAGTAGAGCCTAGTTGCGAGGTATTTTTCAATTTTCGTTTTCAAAATCAACTCATATTGCGAGAGGTGAGTTGAGCCTCGAGTCACACTGTTGAGGTATTTTTCAATTCTGCTTTTCAAAAAATCAACTCATAATCCGAGAGGTGAGTTGAGCCTCAGGTCACACGCTGATGTATTTTTCAATTTCTGTTTTTCCAAAAAAAATCAACTCATAATTCGAGAGGTGAGTTGAGCCTCAGGTCACACGCTGAGGTATTTTTAATTTTTGTTTTTCAAAGATCAACTCATAATTCGAGAAGTGAGTTGAGCTTCGTGTCACATGTCGAGCTATTTTCGATTTCTATTTTTCAATAAAGAATAAATATTGGACATCGAACAAAATTTAGCGCTTTTAAGTCTTTGCTCTATCCTGCTTCACAATGATGAGCAAGAGAGGGCATTATAAGCACTAAATTTTGTCCTGTTCGATTTCGTGTTTAATTTCCAAAATTAAGAAAAAATTAATTAAAAATTAAAAATTACATTTTGACCCCTCAACTTTTCCAAAATTATATTTTTACCCCTAAACTTTTCCTAAATTATGTTTTAACCCCAAAACTTTTTAAAATTACATCTTGACCCTAATACTTTCTTAAAATTATGTTTTAACCCCACAAGTTTTGCTACGATTGCAATCTGGTCCTTCTGTCAGAAAATCTCCAAAAATCCGCGATTTGGGCACCCACTCCCTGAATTTCCTGGCCACCAGCATGGGAGGTTGCTCCTCCTTCAACCACCACTTGAAAAATCAGAGAGAAGGTGAAAATGAGGGCATAAAAGGAGGAAATCATCACAAAAAATGGCCCTAACATTTTCGCAAGAAAAAGAAACCAAAAAAATTTTCAGCAAACACCTCCCATACATTCGAATCAAGCAAAGAAATTTTCTATTTCCGAACTCAAAAACGACCTTAAGCCTTACCATTCAACCGCTCCACCGAAGACCCCCAACATTCAAAAAAAAAAAAACCCACGAAAAAGAAAGAAAAAAGAGAAAGAAAAAAAAGAGAAAAAGGGGAGAAAAGAGAAGAGAGAAGAAGAAGAAGAAGAGAAGAGGAAGAGAAAGCATCACACCGGTGGAGGAGACGGCGACCATGGCGGCGACAGCGGGCTAGGAGAAGAAGAAAGAAGAAGAAGAGGGAAGAAGAAGAAAAAAGAAAAACGAAAGAAAAAAGGAAAGAAAGAGGAAAAAAAGAAAAAAAAATTAAAGTCGGTCGGTCGACCCGACCGACCATGACCGACCAGTGACTCGACCATGACCGACCAAGGCCCAAAGAAAGCCCATCAAGAGTGTGCTCATTTGAATAAAAAAAAGAAATAGGCCAAAAAGAAGGAAATAGGCCCCCAAAAAAAAAGGCCAAGACAAGCCCACTAGCACCCAATCCAAGAAATTTCATCAAGAAAAGAAAAAAAGAAAGAAAAGAAAAAAAGAAAGAAAAAAAAAGGAAAAGGAGAAAAAGAGAAAAAGAGAAAAAGAGAAAAAAACCGAGACGCGCAAATCATTCGATCAAGCCCGTATTTTAGATTTCCGGTAATTTCCTTTTTTACTCACTTTTAGTTTAATTTGTGTATCTTGATGATGTTTCGTTTTTTTATATTATTAATATTTTTAAAGCATATTTTTATTTTGTATTTGTATTTATAATTTAAAAATAATTTAATTTAATTTTATTATTATTCGAATATTTTTAATAAATCAGGCAACGAATCGGTTTGACACTATCTCGTTGATTTCATCGCTATGTTGGGTGAATATCATCGGTTCGTGTTAAATGCGATACGCTCTTTTAAAAAATAAAAAAATCGAAAAAATAAAATAAAATTTCGAGTTTCAAAACTTTTTGTGTTTCGGAAAATTGTTGTATTTTTAAAATTTTCGTGTTTTAAAAAATTTGTGTTTTCAAAATTCTCGTATTTCAAAAATTCTTGTGTTTTAAAAGTTTTCGTGTTTTCAAAATTTTCAGATTTCAAAATTTTCATATTTTCAAAATTTTGTGTTTTAAAAATTCTCGTATTTTTAAAAAAATTTTCAAGAAATTGTGTTTTAAAAAAATTTCGTGTTTCAAAATTTTCGGTTTTCAAAATTTCATGTTTTTTTAAAAAAAATTTCTTGTGTTTTAAAATTTTCGTGTTTTCAAAAATTTCGTGTTTTAAAAAAAAATTCGTGTTTCAAAAAATTCTCGTGTTTTCAATGTTTTCGTATTTCCAAAATTTCGTGTTTTCAAAAATTCTCGGGTTTTAAAAAAAAAATTTTCGAGTCTTAAAATTCTCTTTTTTTTTTAAAAAATTTTCTCGTGTGTCAATCGGATCATGATTAAATATTAAATTGAACTTGTATTTTTTAAAATTAAGACAACGCGCATTTAACGAGATACCAATTTTGGGCGTCGCAAGGGTGCTAATACCTTCCTCGCGCGTAACCGACTCCCGAACCCTATTTTTCTCTGGAATTTTGACGCAAACTTAAACTCGGCCCTTTTTTAAAAAAACTCAAAAAAATGATTTTTTTTAAAAAGAGGATTTATTAGGTGTCCGATCACACCTAGAAAAAAGATCGGTGGCGACTCCCTTTTTTAAATAAAATCGAAACTCTATTTTCTCAATTAGCGCCCGTACTAAAATTTTACGTCGCTACAATTAAAATTGTATTTTTTTCTTATTTTAAAAGTTTATTCAAGTCTACACTAAAAATTAGGAATTTCAGTATAATTTTGATTAGATATTATTTAAACATAATAAAATATATAGAGTTGATGTCTGAGTGACGTGATAAATATTTGTTTAAGAATGGAAAATTATGTTGGATAAATCATTTTTCTATTATTGATATGTTAATATCATATTTTAAATCTTTAAAACGTAATATTGTTATATTATTTTATTAGTGTGGAAATTAAGTCGGTGGATGGGTGAGGCAATGAAATAGATTTGGAAAAGAGGGCGGTGAGAGTTGGATTGTGATGGTCAAGTCGTGTTTTGAATTCATGGGATTAAACGTGTCCAATAATTTATCTTATTTTAATTAAAAGCCACACATAAACACGAAGGGAGATGCAGAATGAAGACTGCAGTGAGGACCGTTGCATAATGCATGACATCCCTCATTCCGCATTTCTCAAATGGATTAAGTCAATCCATTTCATAACTTAAAAAATATTCAGTCAACCAATTTGTCATAATTGTGGATGCTAATAAGTCCTCAAATCCCTATTCCTTTATTATTTGCATTAATTGAATGCAAGGAGGCTTGGTGATCTAATATTATATTCTTCATATTTACTCTTTCATTTTATTATTTTATGACACAATTTGATTTACAAAATCAATAAACTATAAAATTCTTTTTTATTTGATTTAATAGAGATTTCATGTAAAAGTTTTGTTGAATGTTTTTTTTGTTGTATCCCATTGAAAGTGACAATCGAATATTTATATACATGATTACTGTTTATGAAATTAATGTTCTTAGTAGACTTTATATATGCTGGATACATGTATTGTTCTGGTATGCTTGCTATACTTTGTAGCCCTCACACATGTACTCCTTAGTATAGGCGAACTGGGATCGTGAACTTTCCTTGTAAGTTTTCTGGCAAACCCCCACTAGGACCACAAACTTCCCTTGCGAGCCCTTCTGGCGAACCCCACTACAAGACCTGCACACGTCCAACTAGTAAGGCCCAATTGAGTCGCCGGTAGATAATTTGAATTATACCCAAATTTTGGGTTGATAATCATAAATACGTAACAAGTTTCTTCAAATTAAAAGCGGTGTAAGAATTTTTTATTATAAGATAAACTTGTAAGAATATTCCTATGAATTTTATTGTTGAATATTGTCGAATTAAATTCGTAACAAGGTTTTCTTTTACGTGATAATTTATCAAAGTTTTCTTCCGTAGGTGCGTACATAAATAGATATTGCATAACCTTATATACATACATGTGTAAAGATAGTCGTTTGATTTTATCTTTGTTATGTTTCTTCGTGAATAATTGGTATTGCTTGGATACACACTACACCAAAACAAACTTTTAGCAGCGTTTTTAGTGGCGTTTTAAAGAAAAACGCCGCAAATATTGCACATTAGCGGCGTTTGAAGGAAAACGCCGCAAAAAAATGAGCAATAGTGGCGTTTATTTCGAAAACACCGCTAAAAAGGATAAATAGCGGCGTTTTTTCCTCAAACGCCGCTAAAAGTATGAGCATTAGCGGCACTTTTTAAAAAACGCCGCTAAAAGTATGAGCATTAGCGGCGCTTTTTAAAAAATGCCGCTAAAAGTATGAGCATTAGCGCTTTTCAAAAAACGCCGCTAAAAATATGAGCATTAGCGGCGCTTTTCAAAAAATGCCGCTAAAAGTATGAGCATTAGCGGCACTTTTCACAAAACGCCGCAAAAGGCATGAGCATTAGCGGCACTTTTGAAAAAACGCCGCTAAAGGACTGAGCATTAGTGGCGTTTTTCAAAAGTGCCGCTAAAAGTTTTTCATATTTTTTTCTTATTCTTGCTTTGAATTTTATTTTATTTTGATAAATTTACTTATAAGCAATGAGAAAGTTTCATTTTAGTTACTTAATTATGAAAATTTACAAATTGCTAACTAAACAATTTAGAAGTTTTCATTTAAGTTACAAATTAAACTATTAAAATTGATTTAGGGTTTAATGTTTAGTATGTTAATTTCATGGTTTAGGGTTTGTTATTTTGGTCTATGGGTTTAGTGTTTTAAAGTTTGTTGTTTGGGTTTATTGTATAGTGTTTAATATCTTAGTGTTTACCGGTATTAAGGTTTAAGTGTTAGTGGTTAGGGGTTTAGGGGGAAATGGTTAATGGGTTAGGGTTTTGGGTTTAGGGCTTATGGTTTATGGTTTATGTGTTGGTGTTTGTGGTTTAGGGTATAATATTTAAGGTTTAGGGTTTATGATTTAGGGATTAATCTTGAAGGTTTAAGATCTTAGTGTTTAACGATATTAAGGTTTAAGTACAGGTAGTGGTTGGGGTTAAGATTAAGGGTTTAGGGTTAAGTGTTAAGGGTTTATGTGTTAGGGGTTATAGTTTAGGGTTTATGTGTTTAGCTTAAATTTGTAAACTAATATAAATAGCGTTGCGTTTTATCTTGGTTATTCGTGGCGTTTTATACTAAATGCATAATTTGTTTATACATTAGTGGCGTTTTTAGATTAAACGCACGCAAATATTGATAACTGCTCACAATACATCGCCATTTTTATTATTTGTTTTACATTTCAAACTTACCTCTTTTAAATATTGATCAAAGTTTGAAAAATTATTTATTTAAATTTTATATGAATTATATAATAATTAAATATAAAATTGTAATAAAAGTCAAGCACTCTTTCATCTAGCCTCTTCTATTTATTATTTAACTAGTTTAATTATATTAATTAAAACGTAATATTTTTAATTTAATATTTAAAATCTTTACAAAAATTAATAACACATAAAAAATTGAAATAAATAACATTAAAAATGAAAAAATGAAAATACAATTATTTAGAATAATAATAAAGAAAAACATAGAAAAATATATATAAGTTAAAAATAAAAAATAAAAATGTATAATAGTGGCATTTTTCTAAAAAACGCCACAAAAAATGGAACTATAGTGGCGTTTTATTAGGAAACGCCGTAAAATATGTTACAAAAACAGGTTTAAATTTTCCCAAAATTTTCCCCACCCTAAAATTTCCCCCCAATTCCTAATTTTTTCCCGAATTTAGCATGCGGTTCTCTTTCAATTATCTCTATCTCCCTCAAAACCCTAAAAACAGTTCTCTTTCAATCCCCCCATAGCTATGGCACTCCTTTTCGCCAGATCCAGACGCAGATCCCTCGCCAACCCTTCACTTCTCCACCTTTTCTCCACTTCTTCAAATGACCCGAACAACGATAACGCCTCCACGAACGGCAACCACTCCGCCAATAATCTCCCTTCAGTCTCTTCTTACTTTGGCGATATCAAAACTGGCCAACACCAACCAAGACCCAGAAACCCCACAAATCCTTCGACTCCCAATTCCAAACCCATGTCAGTAAGCGCTTCATTACTGGAAATCCGTAAGAATCTCTCTGAGTTTGGCCGACGTTCCGTGGATTTAAGGGATGGCTTGTACATTTTGAAGGGTTTGACGAAGAAAAATAGAAAAAATAAATAAGGTAAGTTTTCGACTTAACAGTAGACACGAGGTATTTTGTGTTTGTTTCAATGACTATTAGGTCAATGTGATAAAGCACCAAGTTTGATTGTGAATAATGTGAATGATTGTCATAAGCTTGAAGTCTGAGTTTTGTGATGAAATGGGGTTAAAAATCTTATAATTTATGTTTGGAAAACTGTCTCCATGTCCTTTTCAATTTTTTGTTATTAAGAAATTCACATATTTTTAAAGGAATATGTTTTTGATATGGTTGCAGATTCTTACATTTTCAGAATGGGTTTTGTTTTTATTTTTTTTATCTTTATTTGTATTGAATGACTCGAAGCAAGGAACACCGAATTGGCGATTGTATCGTGTGTTCGAGCATATGCATTTGTGTGTGTTTCTAATTTTAGTTGTTTCTATACATTTTTGATAGCTTAGGAAGTTTGCTTAGCACTGAATTTGTTATTGTTTTTTCTTTTGTCAAGGTGGGGCTATTGTTAACTTGATTGATTGTTTCTTTATGGCGTAATCGTAGCTTGCCGCATTGAATTGGGGATGGGATTGTCAACTTTGTATTGCAAGGTTAAGAACTACTTTATGCATCAACTATATTTAATATTTCTAACAAAAATTTTTTTGCTGGGTACCATATTTTTGTAAGAAATAAGAATAAGGAAGTTTTGCATTTAATACGTACATAGTTAAAGCAGAGATCCGAGCTTCTCTTTGGTATGTACTCCTTTCTTCAATCCCATTTCAGAATTTCATAGGAAAAGGGGAAAGCTTTTTAGTTTCATTCTTTTTATCCATTCCCCAATTTCATGTCTTTGAAATTTCTCTTACACTGTTATATTTTTTTAATTAACTTCCTCTGGATCTTTGAGCTACCCAGATGGTTAACATGCTAAATTTGGCCTTCTTAAGACTTTTTTTCCATATCTTTGTACTTGTATACTTTAACTCTTTGTCTTAGTCGTATAACATAGTCATTAGAGACTCTTTCCGAATACATACAGTTCATGGTTTCTATAATCTGAGTAAATGCGTAGCTTGCCATCATTGTGTGATAAATTATGGGTTTGCGTTAATGCTTGAAACCTAGGTTGATCAATGAAATCGATTTTAATTGCAAAACCAATTGGAGTGTTTTAATAATGTAGGTTTTATATAAGAATGATTCTTTTTTTTTTAGTTTCTTCCCGAATTTTGCTCTGTTCTGGAGATCTAATTATGTTCCATAATGCCATTTTTAACACTTGGAAATGGTATTCATGATTCCGTATGGGGATTAACAAAAAAAAATTGAATATGGTTTATATATATTTGTGTAGATTGTAGTTTTAATCTATATGAAAGTCTAATGTTAAGCATGAGATACTTAGTAGCTACTACAAGCTAGCTTTTCAAATTGCTTAATTACATTTGATGTAAATTCACTATCGCTTTTTGGATTCTAACTTATTCATGCCTATGCTAATTGCTAAGCGGTGTTTCACCGACATGGGAAACCTGGTTTAACATATAAAAGGTTAAAATAGAGAAATTTTGGTCGCTACATTGCATAGATCAAACATGTTTCTTACCGATTAAGTGTCATGCACCTGCCTTTGAAGGGTTAAAAAGAATGGATCAGATCCATTATTCCATCGAAAATGAAATACAAGAATGGACTAGATGTAAGTTCATCTCGTTCGTATTAGCCAATTGGGAGTTTAGATATTTGCATCAGTGTCATCATGATTATCCCTATCATGTTGGTTTTAAGATGATGTCAATTTTATTATACCGTACATATTGAAGGAACCATGTACTATTTGAACTATATTGTATGGGGTTGAACATGAAAATTGGGGGGGTTGAGAGATCTGAAGTTTTTATACACTTGGCAAGTTTTACTTTATTGTCATTTTCATCATTTATTCTAGGTTTTTACATGCTGTAGAAATCATATGTTATCATGTAGTTGATACTTCTTGAGATTTTGTTTTGTATAGGGTATTGTTGTAATTTACTAATTTGCTATTTACTTATTTCCTCCTTTTGAGCTTTTCCTATCCTATTTAATTTATATTGTGCTGTCCTCTTTGTTTTCCTGTATGCCAAGAAGAATACATTGATTCTTCAGCGTTTCATATATAGAGAACTGTATTGAGGCTTTGTTTCACAGATTAGAATTGTTTTTAACGATTGATTAATTAACTTCTCTTGGATTAATGATCTTTAGAGATGCTTGTGGGTGTCAACTTTGGCGTAAGAAGGGTTTTGAGATTACTTTTTTGCGATTTATCTTATGTTTGGGAAAAATGGGAATGATAATGAGGTTTCACTTGCATCAAGGTTAAGATCTTCTATCTATCTTTCGATGGCTTGGATGTTCTTATTATTGTATTTTTGGCCCTTGTAATGCACGTGGCAAGCATAATTGCTTGTTATATTATAGATAAGAGTGCACAATGAAATAGATGTTATAATTACAATATTCATCTCAAAGGTCTTGCTAACCTCAAAACATTTCAAACTGAAATTATCACAAAGCATGATTCGCCTTTATTATCTATATGTTTTACATGCTTTGACCTTCATCTCAAAGATGTTGCTAACCTCAAAACATCCCCAAAATCGGAAATTATCACAAAGCTCAAGATTAGGCTTTAATAAGGGCCCTTATTATATAGTAACTGTGAGTGAGAATGCTTTAACCGTCCATGAACCAAAGCTAAAGGTTTGTCTATTATCCATGTAAGTTCTTGCGACCTCATTATATGTTTCGAGATGAATATTTTAGAACTGCTTGTGCTTGTTTGATATATTATTTCTTTTCTTATATCCGCTTTTATTTTTTGTTAAAGGTGGACTTGATAAAGTATGTCGAGAAGCATAAGTTCTGCTTTTGATCTTTGTTCGGATGAGCATGTTAACAATGACGAGATAGTACTCGGTTGAGCTATTTTGCTTTGTTGCCGTCTAACATGGTTTCTGAATAATGTTGAGTTTACTATGACCAAAGTTAATCTTCTCTTTGTTTATTTTTTGTTAGGGCAAAAGTTTGAGTTCTCTTATTTTCTTGTATAGGTTTATCGTGCTACTGTTGAGCCAATTATTCCAATCATTTTCCAGCAAACAAAAGTATACGTATTGTTCGTGAATTTTGTTCATGAATTATATGTCTTGTTCATGAATTTCCATTTTAATACGTATTGTTCGTGAATTTTCATTTTAATACGTCTTCAAATTAAATTATATATTTTTAAATTGGATTTGTGGCGTTTCTATAATATTTTAATTTTTTTTTATTTTTCATGACATTTAGTGGCGTTTTTCCTAAAAATGCCGCTAAAAATAATATTTTATTTTTTTATTTTTATGATATTTAGCGGCGTTTTTGCTAAAAACCGCTAAAGACCATGTTCTTTAGCGGCGTTTAGGGAAAAAACGCTAATAGTCTTAGTTTTAGCGTTTTTTTTATTAAAGCCGCTAAAAGTCATGATTTTAGCGGCGTTTTTGGGAAAGTTACGCTAAAAGTCATGCTTTTAGCAGCTTTGTGGGAAAAGCCGCTAAAAGTCATCTTTTTGGCGTTTGTAGGAAAAGCGCGCTAAAAGTCATGGCTTTTAGCGTTTTTCTCATAAACGCTAAATTTTGGCGCCTCTTTTAGCGGCGTTTTTGTATGCGTTTAAAAGTGCAGAAAGACTTTTAGTGGCGCTTAAAAACGCTAAAGGCTTAAAAAACGCAGCTAAAAGTCCAAATTGTCAGAGTGACATTTTATTACTTTTTCATCTATTACTATTTAATGTATGTTTAATAACTATTTAAAAGTTGATTTTCAAATTTAATAATTGTGTCTTATATATTTGAATGGTGATGGTCATTATATTAAATATTAATGGATGAAAAAAAATGGAATGTAGGCTAGCAAGGGTCTTATCTCCCTAAAATGAAAAATTTTCTATTTAGACTTTTAAAATTTTTAAAATTTTAAATTAATAAAGGTAAAATTGCATTTTGTCTCCTAAAATGATAAAATTTTAATTTAATCTTTTAAAATTATAAAGATTAGGTTATTCAAATGACAAATTTGTATTTTTATTATCGTAAAAATTACAATTTAATTTCGTCCCCCTTAAAAAAATTTTCTGGCTTTGCCCATGATAGAGTGGATCTTAACCCTTACCTGGCATATATTAAATGACAAATGGGTGTAAAGATTTCATTGAAATTATGGATTAATTTTGAAAGAAATTTATGAAAATGAAAGTTTGTCCCACTAGATTTACTCTATTTCTTAAAGTGGATATTGTTGGATGATATGGGTATCATATATATAATAAAAATAATTACATATTATTATTTATTATCATAAAAGATTGACCCAAATTAAAAGTGGTTAAGGCTTCCTTATTAAATTAAAGTATGGGCTAAATATAGTTAAAAGTACTAGGGAAGCCCCTGTACTTAGGGGCAGATTGCATTTCACCTCTCTATTGAAAAAATGAGCAAATTAGCCTTTATACATTTTGAAATATGCAAACTAGAACTTTCCTTAAATTTTATTTGTTAAATGATAACGTGGAACGTTAATTTAAATGATTAATTACTAAATTGGTACTTCGCCTATAGCTAAAATATCATTTTGATTTTTTATAATGTTTTTTTACAATAAGTCTAAAAATTTAAAAAAATCTTAAAATTGAATATAAATTATTAAAATAATTAAAAATTATGTTAAAACAAAATCAAACCCATATTTATTAAAGACAAACTTACATTCAATGAAGCTCTTTGATAAGTGCTAAAAGTAACATGTTTTAAACTCATTCTTAATGCGTTTTTGGGTAATTATTCGATGTTAATTGTGAATTTTATACTCCTAATTCTTTAAATTCATGTTTTTATGCTTAATAGAGCAGCTTTGAGCAAAAGGAGAGAAAAACAAGCCAAAATCGGAGCATTGAAGCAAGCTACAGGAGCCATACAAGCTTAACCATTCCGCACGGCTAGACCAAATGGTCGTGTGACTCACACGGGCGTGTGGTAGGTAGTGTTGATTTCATGAGATTACACACCGAACCACGAAAAATCACTATTTTTTATAGCATTTTTAGACGTATATATGACAAAAATAAGAAGATGGGAGAAAATCGTTAGAGAATATTGTAACAGTCCGATTTAGGGCCTAGTCGAATAGTGGTACGAGATCACAAATACGAGTTAGTAAAATGAGTTTTTAAAGTATTTGAGATGTTTGCATGATATTATGAAAGTTTTATATAGAGATTCTATGAAATTGGCATTAAAGGGGTCCATTAGGACTAAATTGCAAAAGTTGTAAAATATGAGGTTCTAGAAGCTTTTGTATGAAATAGCTTTGGATTATTAATTAGAAGTCCTTAAATAGCAATTTTCCCAAATTATAACTTTTGGACAAAATTGGACATGAGTTAGAATTTTTTGAAGAATTAGTGGGAAGGACATTTTGGTCATTTACCAATTAAATGATTAAAAAGGGAAAAAGATGATAAAAATCTTATTCATCTTCTTCCCCAAGTGCCGAAAATTAGAGAGACTCCATAGCTAGGTTTCTTAAATTTTTAAAGCTTGCAAGTAAGTGTATACTAACTCCGTTTTTAATATTCTTCGTATTTTTAAAGTCCTCGTATTATGAATTAGCTATTTATAGCTATAAGTTGAGCTAGAATTCATGTCCATAAAAATACCCATGTATGACATGCTTGTAAAATGATGTTTTATGGAAGATTATGAGAGTTTGATGTTAGATAAACATCTTTTCCTATGTGAATTTCATGAAAAACGTTAGTATGGCCTAATTTGTAATAGTTATGAAATTGGTCATACATAATAGAAATAGTGAGAATTGATGATTGATATAGTAGAGAAAATGAATCAGCTAAGTATGAAGTTTAAGAAAGTTGAACGAAAATCACTTTATGAGCCTAGGGGCAAAAGTGTAATTATGAGAAAGTTTAGGGGCAAAATGGAAATTTTTCCAAAGTATGAGTTATGAGTCAATTTAGTCAATATGAGTATTAAATGAGCTAAATTATTATTATAGATCAAGAGAAACGAAGCCCGGACCGAAACCGAGGCAAGAACAAAGTCGAGGACTAAATTGCAATATCTACATACATTTTGTACATTGAGGTAAGTTTGTATGGTTTCCAAGCTTTATGAATATTTTCATTATATTGCTTGTTATGTTGTTAAATATACATTACTTTCATGAGAATGTTTAATGGTATGTTAAACAAAGAAATTAATGAGATTAAGCATGAGAAAGTCTTGATTGAAGTTGAATTACTTAGGATACTCGATCTACCACATGAGATGAGAAAGCCCGTATAAGACCAAGCCAAGGCATGGCATCGAAAATCAAGCAAGTTATCATGTAATTCCAAGACAAGTCTTGGCATTGACGAGTTATTATGAGATGAAGGCCCATGTAAGCTCAAGCCAAGGCATGGCATTGGTGAGTCTCCAAGTAAAGATGTCATGTAAGTCCAAGACAAGTCTTGGCATTGTAAAGTTAGCATGAGATAAAGATTCCATGTAAGCCTAAGCCAAGGCTCGACATTGGTGAGTATCAAGGAAGATTTTATGTAAGTCAAAGCCAAGGCTAGGCATTGACCAAGTAAGACTTTGTCAAAACATAGTAATGGTAAGTTCCCAAGGGAAGCCACAAGGAAGACCTCGTGTAAGTCCATGTCAAGACATGGCGTCGATATCAAGTAAGAGATCCCATTGTAAGACTATATCGATGATATAGCATTGGTATCCAGATACATGTGGGATGAGATTCAGTATCCTCGGTTATTCATAATAATTCATTGGACATAAGAGTAAGGATTGAATGAGAAAGTAAGAAGTTAAGTAATTAAAGCTATCATCAAGTGATGCTAGTTAAAGTTAACAAAGAGTATTATACATGTGATGAATGATGAAGTTGAGAATATGCTTATCATAGTAAAATATGCTGATCAATATGATCAAGTGATACAGGTACATTGTTTACCTCTCAAGCATTAGACTAGTGAGTATCATGAGTTATATAAGAATCTTCAAGAGTAAGTAAGCTCAAATACATGAGTTAGGCAATGCCTTTGTTTATGATGAATGAGTTTTGATTAAGCAATTATATTGATATGTGCATTACATGCAAACTTACTAAGCTAAATGCTTACATATTTAATTATTTCTTTCTATGTAGTCTCGCCAAGCTAACTTGTGGATCATTGAAGTCGGAGCTTGAAGCACACTATCAATCACTATTTTGGTATAGCCATGTTGTTTATATTAAGTATGGCATGTATAGGAAGCATTTCATTTGAAATATGTCTTTCGAAGGGCCAAATTGTGGGCTATCAAGTTTATTATTCTTTTGTATATGGCTAAAGAGATTGGCCAAGTTTGACTAAGTATGTATGTATATTTATATCAATGAAGTATGCATCTTTGTTAATGTTAGACGAAGTATTTGAATTGTTGAATTTGGTTTGAGATTGATCTTGATTTCAAGGTGGTGATTGGCTTGGTAAATAGCCTCTAAGTGCCCACATGGATAGACACACGAGCGTGTGTCTAGGCCGTATATTCCATGCATGTTAGTGTCTTAAGTCAGAATAGACCACAAGCTAACCCCACGACCGTTTGTATAGGCCATGTGTGACACACGGTTAGTACATGGGCGTGTGCTCCAAGCCGTGTGAATAAGTTAGTATGTTAAGGTATGGCACACGGTCCAGGGCCACGGGCATGACGAGGCCGTGTGTAATTAGTCAGTGTCGACCACGGATGAAGGACACGGGCATGTCTTAGGGGTACACAGGCAAGTCCCAAGTCATACGGGCGTGTGACCCCTGTTGTAAGGAAAAGTTTTCTGTTGAGTTCCGAAAGACTCCAGACGCAAGTTTAAAGCCTCGTAGGCCCATGAAATGTACGTATGACTAAAAAATAGAATTTTTTATTTTAGAACGAAATTTTATAGCCCGTAAATATATGTTTAGGAAAGTTCAAGTATAGTAATGTCTCGTATCCAGTCCCAGCCCCAGACTCGAGTATGGGGTGTTACAAATATTAAAGAAAACAACTTGAAAAACACCATTGAAGCCAACTCTGAAGCAAATTTCCGTCAAGATTAAAGATTCCCAATTGATTTCTTAGGAGATTATCATGAGTTTCATTATTTCTTTTGGTTATACTGTGTTTTGGATGTTTTTATTTTCAACCATGAATCAATTTTCTTAATACTTAAGGGAGATGCACCCTATGATGGATTCTATCATTTGATTTTTATTTTACATAATAAATACTTAGTTCTTGTTCTCAATTATGTATGCTTAATTCCTGGTTAATATTTCTAAATTATTGATCCATGTTTGATGTGCTTAAATTGGTGGTTGAATGACCCGTTTAAGAGTAGATATTGTGTAATTGAGTGGAGTTGCATGCAATCCTAGAAATAGGACGACATAAATCTACTAGGCTAGAGTCAAATCCAATAGGGGAATCAATAGTACAAGTTAATGTGATAATATGGCTTTTAATTAGAAAGAAATTTCAATTAATCAACCTAAAGCCAATTACTCTTATGCTCGAAAGAGATATTAGTATAATTTAAGGATTTCTACGGATCAAGGTACTAAGTAAAGAAATTGTGTAATTTAAATTGATAGTGACAGATGAAATATAGGCAGATTCTTTCCTCGGTATTGTTTCACTTATTGGTTTTAAATCGATTATTTTCGTGTTTTGTTCTTTGCCGTGTTCGTTAGTTAATTAAATTAGTTAATTTTAGTTTTTAATCAATCACTTGAATTATTTGGTTAAATAATAGAAATGTGGTAATTACTAGTACTTGTAGTCCTCGTGAGAACGATATCTTTGCTCACCGTAGTTATACTATTAATTGATAAGTGCACTTGCCTTAGTCAAATATTTAGTTGGTTCCGTGACACATCAAGTTTTGGCGCAGTTGTAGGGCATTAGAATATTAGGAAAACTTTATTTCTATTAATTTAGCCTTTTTGTATTTTAATTTTAAGGTTTTTATTTTTAACTTAATTGTTACATTTTAGTTTTTCTTTTATTTGATTCCTACAAGTGCCCTTCAAGCAACACCATGATGTGCATTTAAAGATGACGAACCAATTCAAAGTTGGAGACAAAGTGCTGCTAGACAATTTAGATCCACAAATGTTCCCTTTAGAGCTTAAGTCAAGATGGTCGAATCCATTTGTGGTATAAAACGTATTCCCATGCGAAACCTTCGAGGTAACACAGCCTGATTATGACACATTCAAGGTAAATGGTCATCGACTCAAACTTTATTTTGGTGGTGATACTGATAACGAGAGAGAGAAGCTCTGGCTCTAACATCTTATTTAACCGTGTGCATGAAAGGGAAAGTCGAGCTTAGACTCTAAATAAACACTTCTCGAGAGGCAACCCAAGTGTTTTTTTATTTGTTTTATTTTATTTTCATTTAATTATGTTGCATGCTTAATACATTCATTTGTATTAATAAAAAATTAAAATAAAAAAAGAACAGTCCACACGGTCTGGGGTATACCACATGGCTTGGCGACAGGACCGTGTGACACATAAGCCCAGATACACGATCGTGGGAGAAGAGAACAATACACCCACATGGGCAGAATGAATACGCACAGCCATGTAAACCACATGGACTAGACACACGGGCGTGTCATAGACCTTGTGAATGGTGAAGCCAATTTGTCAATTTTCTTTTGACACACATGGTCTGAGTGGATTCACATGGCTTGGTGACATGGCTGTGTGGGCAACGGCCTAGACACACGAGCATGTCCCAAGTCGTGAACACTGGAATAATTTTTAAAAAAGTTTTTAATAGGCCACACTACCTTAGAGAGATACATGGCTTGGCCACACGGCTATGTGGCCTACATGGCCTGACACAAGGCCATGTACCCTCTTTAAAGCTAGTTTTTTTCTTTTTTCTTTTTCTTCTTTTGTTTCCTTCCTACTCAAACCAAACACTACTTGTCGTACCCCTCTCCAACCATTTTCTCGTCTTTCGTCGTTGCTGTTAGCACCAATCACCGTATTAGTTTTATGTTTTATTTCTTTTATTTCTATTTTTTTATTTTTTGAATTTATATTTATATTTTATTTTATTTTATTATGCACTTTACTGGTATTGTTTTTTCAGTTGTTTTTCTATTTTGTTATATCTCTATCTTATTTTATTTTTGTCTATTTTCTTATTAGTGTGCTCAGAACCATATACTTAATTTAGGATCTCCTACGATTCCAGGTTTCACTATTCCGGTGAAATCATCCAAATTTAGGGCAGTTTCAGTTCTTTTCATCCCTTATGACATTTTGTTTATTGTGTTTATATTTGTTTGTACATTAAGGGCAATGTACATCTTAATTGTGGGGAGCATTTTATATGTTTATGCTATATAGCCCCTGAATTATTATTTTGTTTGAATTTTCTCAAATCTATCATTAAAGTTCTTTTTCTTAATTTGGAGTTTTGATTGATTCTATTTGGGTTTAATTTGTGGATTTTTATGCATTATGTGATTTATATTTTAAGACATGAGAGAGTCAAGCATGATAAGTGTTTTTTTTTTTTAGAAATTATTATTTTAAATTGTCTCATTGAACTAAAGAATTATCTTGAAATTTTAAATTTGCAAGTTTGATATCAAAACCATAATTTTTTTTGTGAGCTTTTGAGCCTATAGAGCATATATTTTTTCATGCTCATTTTATTTTTGGTTTTGAATATGTCAACTTGGTTTGTTATTTTAGAACTTGCTTCAGTTATACATGTTGTAACAACCCGATTTAGACTCTAGTCGGAACAATGGTTTCAAAACCACAAATTCGAGGTCGAAAAAATAATTTTATATTGTTTTTTATGTTTACGTTATGTGATAAAGTATGTGTGAAAGTTTCGTATGATAATTTTATTATTTGTACAGTTAATTTCGATAAAAGGACTTAATCACATAGAAATGCAAAAGCTGTGTGCTAATAGTTAAAAGTGGTTAAATGCTATGTTTTATTGAATGTGAGGTCCTTATTATGTAATTGGACCATGGATAGTGGGATTGGTCATAAATGACCTTATAATGGATGATTTTGTGTGGATATTACTAAGGTTAATCTAGTAAAATGTTAATTAAGTTAATGATTAATTAAACAAAGCCAAATAATGCTTCATTCATCCTTGTTTTAACCGAAATATAAAAAAAAAGGGTTTTGAATGCTCAAACATTTCGACAATAATATTGGGTGATTAAGGTATGGTTTTTTGATCTGTTTTCGATGATTTCTATGTTTTTGTGATCGTTGCTTTGAGTTCTAGCTAGCCCATGCCTCAATTTTGATTTTGATGAAGATTTTGAGTTATGCCATTGATGAAATTGTGAGTTTTGTGATGTTAGTTGATGAAAAGTGAAAGATATGTGTTGGGTTAACATGTTTTGGATTTGGATTTTTGATGAATTTGAGTATTATGGGCTAAATTATGAAAATGAGAAAGTGAGGGGCTAAAATGTGAAATAAATGTGAAAAATGGGTTGTTAGGGACTAGTATGAAATTCAGCCAAGCTTGGGTGTGAGTAAATTATGTGTATTTTGTGTAATTGTGAAATAGGGATTAAAATGTCAAAATGTGGTATTATGGAAGCTAAAGTGTAAAATGCTTTAACTATGTGTTTGTGGATTTTTTTGGATGAAAAAGAGATTGAATGAGTTGAATTTGATATTATATAGATCAAGAAAAGAGAAATTCGGACCTAGATCGAGGCAAGAACAAAGTGCTCGATTGATCGACTAGTGTCGTTCGTTGTTTCTACGTCCGAGGTAAGTTCGTGTATAATACGTATTGTTTAAACAATGTCTATATGTGATGAAATGAATGGAAATGTGATTGTGGAGTTTTAATAAGGTGAAATGTGAGTTCAAAGATATGTGGCATTGAGCGTGTGTAAATAGAATAGTTACAGTGATAAATGGCACTAAGTGTGAGAGAATAAGAAAGCATTAGCTATATTATGTGGCACTACGTGTGCGATATCGAAACAACTTCGGTTTAATGTGATGCACTAAGTGTGCGATATTATTATAGCTTCGGCTAATAAATTGGTACTAAGTGCACGAATTCATTGAACGTTTAAAGAGGATCGAATGAATTATGGCATCGAGCATTGAGTGGTAAATGTGGTAGATAATTATGTGATGGTACAGATATGTACAAAACCTATATAGTTGATGATATTGTGTATGAGATAGATGGAAGATTATGTGAATGAATGATGAAAATGGTTGAATTGAGTAGCATTATAAATGCTCGTACATGAACCTATAGATATGGTATGAAAGTGAGTAATAGCTATGGGTGAGATTGAGTATTTATGTGAATTGATCTAATTTATGTGAATTGATATAAGTGTTAGTTAATTTTGCATATTGAATTTGAAATGTTGAGTTAATTGTGTTATATTACGAACTTACTAAGCTTTAAAGCTTACTGTGTGAAGTCTTTCTTTGTTCTACAGTGTCATTAAAGCTAGCTCGGATCTGAGGATCATCAGTGACTCAATCACACTATCAGACATCTATTTTGGTACCTTTTTGGAAGTTGTATTAATGGTATATGGCATGTGTAGGCTAGTGAGGTTGTGAAATGATTTTGGTACATGTTTTGCTATGTGAAAATGGTGTAAGTAATGTGTAAATATGGTCTTGTGTGAATGGCCATTAGGGTATGCTTTGGTGATATTGAAATGGTATATTTCATACTTGATTAGTAGTTGAGAATGGTGAATGAATTGTATATTATTTATTGTTGGATTTGAGTATGTAGGGATGACCCAAATTGGGTGGCAAGTTGGGCTTGTAAATAACCTATAATTTCCTACACGGGCATGTGGCTCAACTGTGTCCTTTACTGTCCATTTTCGAAGTATGCCAGACTTGCACATGGGCGGACACAGGCGTGTGATGTGTAGTGTGACTCATGTCGATGTTACATGCTGGCACGACACACTGGCGTGTGATGTGTAGATGTGACTATAGTCTGAGTTGAGCACGGGGTAAGACATGGTCTGAGGCATAGCCGTGTGAGGCATACGGTTTAGCCACACGAGCATGTGCCCTATTTTAGATGAAAATTTTTCTATGTGTTGCCAAGTTTTCATATGAGATTAGTTTAGGCCCGAGTCTTCTTGAAAGCATGTTATGGTCTCGTAGACCTTCCAAAGGGACTTTGTGTTAATAATTAACTGTGATTTGTTGATGAGTGAGCCTTGGTGGTGTAAAAGTTATGATTCGACTGATAATACTTCATAACCCTAGCCTGGCGATGGATACGGGTTAAGGGTGTTACACATGTCGAGACCACATTATTGATTTGGTATACTGAGATGATAGAGGCACTTAGGATTTAACTCGCGTAACCTTTAACACAACTTACTTGTTGTATTATCCCTTAGTAAACCCTGTTGATCCTAACATATTTTTTTATCATTCGTTTTTATTAAAGCGTAACCCACATTAATGTTGTAAAATTATTTTTCTTATTGACTCTTTTTTTTCAAGATTTTATTTGGTTAGTTTTCTTACTATATTTTATCTTTTTTATAAAAACAAAAAAATGAAAAAAAAATTAAGCTTGAATCGTGAGTTTCATATTTTGTATAAAAGCTCATACTCACTTTTTATTTCTTGTTGATGAAAATTATTAATTCAGCAACTAATTTTTTTGGTTTGGTAACTTATCAACTAGACTCTTGATTGTAACCAACTTTTTTGACCTTTTTGTACCCTTAACCTAAGCCCCGTTACAACCTCGTAAAGACCTCTTGATTGGTGTGTCATCTAGCTATATAGTGGTGGAGATTTGATTTTCAAGCAAGCTTATGGTAATAAAAATTCTTGTTCAACTGTTGAGTGCACATTACTTGAACCTTAAACACTTTGAGTGCTTTGAGTAAATCTTAGTAAGGGTGTTAATTCTTGTTGAGTTTGAATTTCAGGTAATTATTATGATAGGGGAGACATATATGTTTTTGTACTTTAAAATTTTTTTCCTAGATTGCTTTTATTTTTTAGTGTCATTTTAGTTTGAACTTCTAATGCATGATTATCTATAGATTATCCTAAGACATTATGGATAAAAACAATTGTAACACCCCAAACCCGGCCCATGAGTCCCGACCGGATCTGGTATGTCACGGAGTAAAATAGTTTGAAACATTTTGAGTGTCCGGTGAAAACTTGTCAAAAAATAGCTAAGGTTTTAAAACGGGGTTTGACAAAACTTAGTTGGGGTTATTTTTATAAACATGGTTGGGTTAATAAACCCTTTGAAAATGTTTGATCATGTAAAATTTAAAATCGTCAAAGTTTTAGTTGACTTGGTGTATTATTGTTACCCGATGGTAACATCTTTGAAAAAACTTGTAAAAGTTATTAAGTTGGAAAATGTTGCTTTTAACCGCTTTACATAACATTTATAAATTTCATTTGTGATATAACATAAGTAAATAAAACAATAAAATAAACATCCAAATAATAATTAGCGGCCTTATTACAACCCAAAATTAAAAGACTTAGAAAATAAATAATTTAACAAAGTAAATTCAAATCCAACGATAAGCATGGTCGCCTCGAGTCCTCTCCGGCTCCATCTCCGTGATCTACTCACCTGCAAAATAGTAAGGGAAGGGGTGAGTCACCAAGACTCAGTGTGTAAATCCCCTACCCGAAAATGTAACTCATACACAAGATATTAATAAACATGCAATTATGGAACCCAACTAGCCATCCATACTCCTTTACTACCCCGTGTGGTCAAAACCACTGGTGGTCAAAACCACTGGTGACTAAAGTCACAAATCAAATGATGGGGCCAACCCATCGTATGGTCAAAACCACTGATGACCATATGTCACAAATATCATAATGTGGTCAAAACCACTGGTGGTACCAAACCACTGGGACTTAGTCACAATTATCATCGGTGTGGTCAAAACCACTAGTGACCGAAGTCACAATAAGTCTGGTGGGGCCAACCCATCTTGTGGTCAAAACCACTGGTGACAGTCCATAAAATCATCCCCCTCCTCTCATCAATCCCACCATCATCATGCTTACATAACAATATCATAATCCCATATATCATGCATAGCATTAAACAAAGATATGATGGCATACTCAATCATATATCATAGACAAAGTAATAGGGACTTACCCGAATCCATGCTTTAAGCCCACAAGCAAATCACTACTATAATTATTAACAAGGCAACAATTTAGCAAAGCTTATTAATAAAGTGTGTAAAGAGTTTACACACTGTTACTAACACGTATCCTAGATCCCGAGGATTCGATATACGATGCTAGATCCTTGACCCTATAATCGGCCAACAATAGGGTTAGGGACTTTGGCCTATTCGGCCAAACCAAATAATACCAAAGGCACTTGCGGCACTTACCTTAAACGGATTTGATTTCCAAACAAATCCCGAAGCCTTAATTAGCCCCTAAATCCATGGCACATATTAGTTTTGGCATTTAAACATAAACTTTTTAACAAATGGCCCTTGGCTGAATGTAACCATTCACTTACCCCACTTACCGAAATCCCGAAATTATCACTTGAGTCTTCGAGATCCCTACCAAAACACATGTTAAAAATCAGCTTGCACAATCGCACATAATCAAGGCCTAAGGTCGAATGTTACTTACCTCCTTACCTTGGGGAATCAAATCCCGAAAGATCTCATTACTCCTTTAATGCTATCCTCTCTTGACTACAAAACAAAATGTGAAACCAAAGTCTTAATAAGGTTTGGCCAACCCAAAAATACATGGTTAAGCCTCATGGTTTTGGTGGCCAAAACAATGATAAAAGAATTAAACTTAGAGATCCCTTACCACACTATTAAAATCGGCAAGACCTTGGTTAGGGATGTGAGATTGACCTAAGCCCTTTATGGAAGAGATATTGCTAGTAGAAAAAGGAAGTGAAATTTTAGTAGAAGGGAGGTAGGTTCGACCAAGTAAAAGAAATAAGAAGCAAGGAATTTTGAAGAATTTTGTCTTCTATGGCTAGGAGAATTCGACCAACAACAAGAGAGAAAAAAGAAAAGAATAATTGAAGAATTTTGGCACTTACATGCTATACAAAACCGAATATGGATGGCCTCCCAAGGAGTCCCATATTCGCCAACACCCCTTTTGGGATAATTCCACCTTTAATTATCAAAATAAAGCATGGTTTATCATTCATCTTTATCTCCTAGCCACTCTTCAACAATTTAAAAGCAAATAAACAACTAACAACTACCCCTTCCAGACGAATATGTGCAAAAATTAAGCCTATCCTCATCTTTTTAAGAGTCCAAAATCAAGCCATTACTTCCCTTCCCATGCACGCCAGCTTGCATAAAAAAATAAAACCAAATTGCAGCTCTCTTAATTGAACACTGACCTTACTATCATGACCCTCTTATAACGCCCTATGCCATTCCTCCCAATTGACTTTCATGTCATAAAACCTCACCACTTATTTATAAGACCTTCCTAGGCCAATCACCCCAAAAATAAAATGCCAAAACGCCACTCCAGCAGCTCGAACCTATGACCGCCTCCTCTAAGCCTTTAAGTGGCACCCCAAGCCACTCCACCAACCATCTTTCATGTCCATACCTTACCCACAAAATCATAAGGCCTTCCAACTTAGCCCTTTCTTTAATGTCCCAAAAAGCCCAAAAGAAAAACACTTCCCCTTTGTAACTCCCAAGAATTGAACCTCCTCCCTTGCAACACCCTTAGACGCAACAAGCCAATCGTGCCAAATAAATCCTTGTGTCATGTTCCTTCCGAAAATTTTCTTAACCCCTATCTCACCTAGCTTCCTTCCTTTAAACACTTAAAAGGAAATTTTTTAGTCCCAAAGTCAGGCCTAGCTCGGGTTTATTTCTAGTCCCTAGAACATGCTCATCAATCATAATATTCATTTCTTCAAGCACACACATGGGAAATTAATTAAATTTTTAACAACCCCTAATTTAGGATGTTACAATTCTACCCCCTTAAAAAGAATTTTGGCCTCGAAATTACCTAGATCAGAAGAGTTGGGGTTATTGCTGCCGCATCACATCCTCGGGTTCCCATGTGGCCTCCTCCGTACCATGGTTTTGCCATAACACCTTTACCAACGGCACTGACTTCCTCCTCAGAACCTTGACATCTCGATCCAAGATTTGTACTGGCTCCTCCTCGAAAGACAAGTCCGAGTTCACTTCAATTTCCTCAACCGGCACCACGTGTGAGGGATCTGATCGATAGCGCCTCAGCATCGAAACATGGAAAACGTCATGGATCTAGCTCAATTCTGCCGGCAACTCAAGCTGGTAAGCTAGCGGTCCCACACGTTTCAACACCGTGTACGGTCCGATGAATCTAGGGCTTAGCTTACCCTTCCGACCAAATCTCATCACCTTCTTCCAAGAGGATACCTTCAAGAAAACCTTATCACCCACCGCATACTCAACATCTCTGCGTTTTAGATCGGCGTAGGACTTCTGCTTATCCGATGCCTCCTTAAGATGAGCCCGAATTACTCTAACTTTATCCTCTGTCTCTGCCACTAACTCTGGACCCAACATCCGACATTCTCCTAGTTCCGTCCAACATGTAAGAGTACAACATTTTCGACCATACAGCACCTCATATGGTGCCATCTGGATACTCGCTTGATAACTATTGTTATAAGCGAACTCTGCCAAAGGTAGGTACTCCTCCCAACTACCACGAAAATCCAAAACACAGCCCCTTAACATGTCTTCCAACACTTGGATTACCCTCTCAGATTGTCCATCAGACTGTGGGTGAAAAGCCGTGCTGAAATTCAACTTCGTGCCTAACTCTTGATGTAGAGCCTTCCAAAATCTCGACGTAAACCGAGGATCCCGATCCGAGATAATGGACACAGGTACTCCATGCAACCGTACTATCTCAGCGATATACAACTTGGCTAACCTTTGAAGCGAGTAGTCAACCCTTACCGGTATGAAATGGGCCGACTTAGTCAACCGGTCTACTACCACCCAAACTGCATCTTTCTTACTGGGCGTAAGGGGAAGCCCACTTACGAAATCATAGTAATCTCCTCCCACTTCCACTATGGGATCTTTCTTGGTATAATGACTACGATGGTAATTGATGCTCAGCCTTAACTTGCTAGCATGTCGGACACTTGCCCACTAACTTCGGTTACTTCCGCTTGCACCGGCCACCAAAATCGCGCTCCCTTAAATCCCGATACATCTTGTCGCTTTCGAGTGCATAGCGACGCCTTGCTATGAGCTTCTTTAAGGATTCTTGCCTCAACTCCTCATCCTTAGGCATACATACTCTCCCCGAAAGTACAACACTCCATCGCTACCCAAACTGAAACCCTCGGCCTCACCATTACAGACTTGCAACCTTGAGTATTCAAAGCTTCATCGGTCATCCGCCTTTCTTTGACCTCATTAATCCAAGGCGGCTTCACCGCAATTCGCTAAAAGGCTCCCATCCTCATAGAGGCTTAGATGAGCAAACATTGCTCGCAAATCTGCCACCACCTTTCTGCTCAATGCATCAGCTACCACATTAGCCTTTCCTCGATGGTATTTGATTGAGCAGTCGTAGTCCTTCAACAACTCAATCCACCTCCGCTGACTCAGATTTAAATCTTTCTGAGTCAAGAGGTACTTCAGACTCTTATGATTTGTGTACACCACCGACTTCTCCCCATACAGGTAATGCCTCCAAATCTTCAAGGCAAATACCACAACAGCCAATTCCAAGTCATGTGTCGGGTAGTTAGCTTCGTGAGGCCTCAACTGCCGTGACGCATAAGCGACCACCTTTCCTTCTTGCATCAATACACACCCTAAACCAGTATGTGATGCATATCAGTACACCGTGAACTCCTTTTCGGCCTCAGGCTGAATTAAGATTGGTGCTTCTGTCAGAATCCACTTCAGCTTATCAAAACTCTCTTGCTGCTTCTCAGACCAAACATACGGAACTCCTTTCCTCAACAGCTTAGTCAACAGTGCTGTGATTAAGGAGAAATTTTCCACAAATCTTCAGTAATATCCTGCCAACCCCAGAAAACTCTGAATTTTTGTAACCGACTTTGGTGGCTTCCACTCTAATACCGCCTCAATCTTACGGGGATTCACCCTAATTCCCTCGACTGAAACTACATGCCCTAGAAAAGTTACCTCCTTAAGCCAAAACTCACACTTGCTGAATTTGGCGTACAACTGTTTCTCCCTTAGAACTTGCAGAACCACATGAAGATGTGCGTCATGCTCTTCTTCTAACTTCGAGTACACCAAAATATCGTTTATGAAAACCATGACGAACTGATCCAGATAGGGTTGGAAAACTCGGTTCATCATGTCCATAAACGCTGTCGGTGCATTCGTCAGACCAAAAGGCATTACCAGAAACTCGTAGTGTCCATACCGAGTACGGAATGCCGTCTTGTGAACATCAGCCTCCTTCACCTTAAGCTGATGGTACCCTGACCTAAGGTCAATCTTAGAGAACACCGATGCCCCTTTGAGTTGATCGAACAAATCGTCAATCCTGGGCAAAGGATACCGGTTCTTTATTGTCAACTTGTTCAGTTGCCAATAGTCTATACACATTCTCATTGTCCCATCCTTCTTCTTGACAAACAGCACTGGAGCTCCCCAAGGCGATACACTTGGTCGGATGAACCCTCTATCCAACAATTCTTGAATTTACGCCTTCAACTCTACCAATTCTTTCGGCGCCATTCGATACGGAGCTATAGATACTAACGCAGTTCCGGGTAACAGATCTATACCAAATTCAACCTCTCGGTCCGGAGGTAGACTTGGAAGTACCTCTGGAAACACATCCACATAGTCTCTTATGGTCCGGACATCTCTCACAGCAACATCCTTAGCTTCCAAAGCACAGACATGCACCACATAAGCTTCACAACCCTTCCTAACCATCTTTTCCGCCTTTAATGCCGAAACTAAATTAGATAGGTAATCTCTCCTTTTACCTATCATCACCACCTTATCACCTTCCACGGTCTTTATTACCATGCACTTAGCTGCGCAATCCAGGCTAGCCTGATACTTTACTAGCCAATCCATCCCGAGGATTAAATCGAACTCCCGAAACAGTAGTTCCATCAAGTCAGCCAAGAACACGACCCCTTGGAGTTCTAGGGGTACATTCCTATAGAGTTTACTTACTTCTACAAAGTGACCCAGGGGGCTTAATACAGTCATCTTCTTAGAAGTAAGCTCAGAGTCTAAGTGCAAAGTTTCCACTACGCTACTAGCAATGTATGAGTGGGTCGAGCCAATGTCAATCAAAGTATTATAGGGCACACCAAAGATCAAGAACATACTAGTTATGACGTCCGGTGCGTCGCCCTCCTCTTGATGCCTCGCGGCATAGACTAGACCAGGTTGCCTAGCCTCAGTACCACCGGTACCTCCCCTCGGTGCCCCACGACCTCTGCGAGCACCATTACCTCCTCTTCCTGCACCACGACCCCTTGCTGGTTGTTGATTATCCCTTCTATTCGGTGCACGATCCTGACCCTCTGTTCTCAGTCTAGCTACCTTTTTCAGACAGTCTCTAACTCGATGCTCCAAGGACCCACACTCGAAGTATTCCCAATTACCATTCCAACATTCCCCCGTGTGAGACTTGTCACACCGAGCACACCGTGGCGGCCATTGAGAATTAGCAGCAGCAGGCCTAGCAGCTTGATCCGACCCACCAAACCTTGTCCACTTCTGCTGATTACCAGAGAACCTTGAAGGTCCCGAGCTCCTCTTGTTCCAACTCTTATCTTGATTCCGTCTAACAGACTGTCTTACCTCTTCAGCAACCTTCGATTTCTCCACTAAGACAGCGAACTCCCGTTCTGTTGTGGAGCTATCATTATCCTCATCTCATCTCTAAGCCCATCTTCAAATCTCACACAGCGCTCATGCTCGAAACCCACAATACCACGAGCATACCTACTCAGCCGGAGGAATTCGGCCTCATACTCTGCCACTGTCTTATTGCCTTGAACCAGGTTCAAGAAAGCCTTTCGCTGTGCATCCACGTAGTTAGTTCCAATATACTTCTTTTGATAGGCATCTCTGAAGAATTCCCAGGTGAGATTTTCTACCATCGTTCCATCCCTTACAGTGAGCCACTACTGATATGACTCATCCCAGTAAAGAAATTATACCTTCAATTTCTCCTCGGTTTGTAAAATCTAGGTCATCCATGATCCTTTCATTGCTTCCAACCATTACTCCAAGACTTTGGGTGCCACTCCGAAACTCCCTAAATACTTGACTCAGTTAGCGGATCGTTCAACCACAAATTTATGGGCTCCTGCACACCTTGACCTCAAAGAACTCGCTCCAATACCGTGTCTGACTTGAGATCGACATCATTACCACCGTCGATCTTGAAATTTAATTTACGCCGGCCCAGATCCGCATCTCATTCCTGGACCCATGTCTAGACCTTCTGGCTCGGACAAGGTCATCCTATCCCTTCCACTACCACAGGCGGACGTCCACAACCTCTCGTACTCATTTCTAATGATTTCGTTTATCTGTTTAAGAATTTTATGCATTAGTACCTTGTTTCACTTGTTTATCCGCGAAGAAATTTTATGATAGGAGTTTTAGGAGTGGTGCTTTCGCAATCATACATGCACACAATTTTCCATTCATTCATTCAAAGAGACGTTGTAGTTTTCATTGTGATTGTTTTTCCACTACCTAGGGGTATCTTCGTAATTTGTCCTACAGGGGTATTTTTCTAATTTTTCCAAAATAAAAGTTTTCGGATGATTTTGTCAAAAAGCATTTTGAAATTCTTAAATTCCTGGGGTATTTTGAAAAATTTTGAAATCCGGGGGTATTTCGGTAATTTTTCACAAATCGGGGTGAATTTGTAAAATTTTAAGAAATCAGGGATATTTCAAGAGTTGTAAAACTTTGATGGTTCTTTTTGAGAATTGCATTTTCCAAAATAGTGATGTTGCGAAATTTTGAAAATCAGGGTTATTATGGTAATTTTGTAATTTCACCACTAGGGGTATTTTAGTAATTTTTCATAAAAAGATTTCCAAAATTTGGTTCTAGCTGATTTCACAAAAGAGGGATATTTTGAAAATTTTCTATTTGGAAATTTTTCATACGGAGGGTATTTTGGTAATTTATAAGCCAGGGGTATTTTGGTCATTTTTCAACTGAGGGGTATTTTGGTCTTTTTTTTCCTTTTTTAAAAACAAGGTTTTAGTTACTTCAAAAACAAAACGGCTAGTCCCTTTCGGGTTTTAGTTATCAAGTTTAGCCTGTGAGTGTGTCGTCTCAGCTGGGATGAACCGTCACTACGCACCAGGTAGGATTCAAGTGAGTAGGAGGTGAGTCACTAGGACTGCTTAAATACCAGGCTCCCACCGAATCCAATCCTAGACATGCGTATAACGATTGCCACATCCCTTGCTCAGTGACAACTCACAGGGTTGTTTAGGGAATTATTAAATCTTATGCATTGTTTGTTGGGGTATGCTAACCTTAGGGTTCAACAATTTCTATTCTAATAGTCTACGTTCCCCATTTACCCTTCTACCCCTCATCAAATATTCACAAAGAAAATAGACAGAATTACTTACCTGGGCGGATTGGTGCCGGAGACTCGGTGCCATGCCGTTCAAGCCAAAAATAGTTTCAAAATATTCCAAAATATTCCAATAAGGCCTACTAACACAAACAAAACATTTTGGGCCTTGGACCCTCACAATCTAGTTTTGAACCGGACTCTGATACCAAAATGTAACACCCCAAACCTGGCCCATGAGTCCCGACCGGATCTGGTATGTCACGGAGTAAAATAGTTTGAAACATTTTGAGTGTCCGGTGAAAACTTGTTAAAAAATGGCTAAGGTTTTAAAACGGGGTTTAACAAAACTTAGTTGGGATTATTTTTATAAACATGGTTGGGTTGATAAACCCTTTAAAAACGTTTGATCATGTAAAATTTAAAATCGTCAAAGTTTTAGTTGACTTGGTGAATTATTGTTACCCGATGGTAACATCTTTGAAAAAACTCGTAAAAGTTATTAAGTTGGAAAATGTTGCGGTTTACATAACATTTATAAATTTCATTTGTGATATAACATAAGTAAATAAAACAATAAAATAAACATCCAAATAATAATTAGCGGCCTTATTACAGCCCAAAATTAAAAGACTTAGAAAATAAATAATTTAACAAAGTAAATTCAAATCCAACGATAAGCATGGTCGCCTCGAGTCCTCTCCGACTCCATCTCCGCGATCTACTCACCTGCAAAATAGTAAGGGAAGGGGTGAGTCACTAAGACTCAGTGTGTAAATCCCCCACCCAGAAATGTAACTCATACACAAGATATTAATAAACATGCAATTATGCAACCCAACTAACCATCCATACTCCTTTACTAGCCCGTGTGGTCAAAACCAATGGTGGTCAAAACCACTGGTGACTAAAGTCACAAATCAAATGATGGGGCCAACCCATCGTGTGGTCAAAACCATTGATGACCATAGGTCACAAATATCATAATGTGGTCAAAACCACTGGTGGTACCAAACCACTGGGACTTAGTCACAATTATCATCGGTGTGGTCAAAACCACCGGTGACCGAAGTCACAATAAGTCTGATGGGGCCAACCCATCTTGTGGTCAAAACCACTGGTGACAGTCCATAAAATCATCCCCCTCCTCTCATCAATCCCACCATCATCATGCTTACATAACAATATCATAATCCCATATATCATGCATAGCATTAAACAGCATATGATGGCATACTCAATCATATATCATAGACAAAGTAAAAGGGGACTTACCCGGAATCCATGCTTTAAGCCCACAAGCAAATCACTACTATAATTATTAACAAGGCAACAATTTAGCAAAGCTTATTAATAAAGTGTGTAAAGAGTTTACACACCTGTTACTAACGCGTATCCTAGATCCCGAGGATTCGATCTACGATGCTAGATCCTTGACCCTATAATCGGCCAACAATAAGGTTAGGGACTTTGGCCTATTCGGCCAAACCAAATAATACCAAAGGCACTTGCGGCACTTACCTTAAATGGATTTGATTTCCAAACAAATCCCGAAGCCTTAATTAGCCCCTAAATCCATGGCACATATTAGTTTCGGCATTTAAACATAAACTTTTTAACAAATGGCCCTTGGCCGAATGTAACCATTCACTTACCCCACTTACTGAAATCCCGAAATTATCACTTGAGTCTTCGAGATCCCTACCAAAACACATGTTAAAAATTAGCTTGCACAATCACACATAATCAAGGCCTAAGGCCGAATGTTACTTACCTCCTTACCTTGGGGAATCAAATCCCGAAAGATCTCCTTACTCCTTTAATGCTATCCTCTCTTGACTACAAAATAAAATGTGAAACCAAAGTCTTAATAAGGTTTGGCCAACCCAAAAATACATGGTTAAGCCTCATGGTTTCGACTGGCCAAAACAATGATAAAAGAATTAAACTTAGAGAGATCCCTTACCACACTATTAAAATCGGCAGCACCTTGGTTAGGGATGTGAGATTCAGCCTAAGCCCCTTTATGGAAGAGATATTTGGCTAGTAGAAAAAGGGAAGTGAAATTTTAGTAGAAGGGAGATAGGTTCGGCCAAGTAAAAGAAATAAGAAGCAAGGAATGTTTGAAGAATTTTGTCTTTTATGGCT
The DNA here is from genome assembly GCA_025506655.1 of Gossypium rotundifolium. Lineage (NCBI taxonomy): Eukaryota > Viridiplantae > Streptophyta > Magnoliopsida > Malvales > Malvaceae > Gossypium > Gossypium rotundifolium. The sequence continues at coordinate 52,517,205 of CP106734.1, forward strand.
AGGGAGAATTCGGCCAGCAACAAGAGAGAAAAAAGAAAAGAATAATTGAAGAATTTTTGGCACTTCTTTGCTATACAAAACCGAATATGGATGGCCTCCCAAGGAGTCCCATATTCGGCCAACACCCCCCTTTTGGGATAATTCCAGCCTTTAATTATCAAAAATAAAGCATGGTTTATCATTCATCTTTATCTCCTAGCCACTCTTCAACAATTTAAAAGCAAATAAACTACTAACAACTACCCCTTCCAGCCGAATATGTGCAAAAATTAAGCCTATCCTCATCTTTTCAAGAGTCCAAAATCAAGCCATTACTTCCCTTCCCATGCACGCCAGCTTGCATAAAAAAATAAAACCAAATTGCAGCTCCCTTGATTCGAACACCAGACCTCACTGTCGCAGCCCTCTTATAACGCCCCATGCCATTCCTCCCAATTGACTTTCATGTCATAAAACCTCACCACTTATTTATAAGACCTTCCTAGGCCGATCACCCCAAAAATAAAATGCCAAAACGCCACTCCAGCAGCTCGAACCTATGACCTGCCACCTCTAAGCCCTTAAGTGGCACCCCAAGCCACTCCACCAACCATCTTTCATGTCCATACCTTACCCACAAAATCTGTTAAGGCCTTCCAACTTAGCCCCTTTCTTTAACATCCCAAAAAGCCCAAAAGAAAAACACTTCCCCCATGTAACTCCCAAGAATCGAACCTCCTCCCTTGCAACACCCTTAGACGCACCAAGCCAATCGTGCCAAATAAATCCTTGTGTCATGTTCCTTCCAAAAATTTTCTTAACCCCTATCTCACCTAGCTTCCTTCCATTAAACACTTAAAAAGAAATTTTTTTAGTCCCAAAGTCAGGCCTAGCTCGGGTTTATTTCTAGTCCCTAGAACATGCTCATCAATCATAATATTCATCCCTTCAAGCACACACATGGGAAATTAATTAAATTTTTAACAACCCCTAATTTAGGATGTTACAATAATAAATCGAGGGACGTTAACTTGAATGTGGGTTGAGAATTTTTCTTGAGGACAAGCCAACGCTTAAATGTGAGGATATTTGATAAGTGCTAAAAGTAACATGTTTTAACTTCATTCTTAATGTATTTTTGGGTGATTATTTGATGTTAATATGAATTTTGTACTAATAATACTTTAAATTCATGTTTTTATGCTTAAACTTGAGAGCAAAAGGAGCAAAAACCAAAGTGTCAGCACAAGCTATAGGAGCCACACGAGTTGAACCATTCCAAACGACTAGACCAAATGATTGTGTGACTCACACAGGCGTGTGGTAGGCTGTGTCAATTTCACAGGATTACACACTGTATTATGGAAAATCATGATTTTTAGGGTTTTCGCACATTTTAAGACATATATATGACAAAAATAAGAAGATATGAGAGAGCCGTCAGAGAATATTCAAGAAAATAACTCAAAAAACACCATTGAAGCCTACTCTGAAGTAGATTTCCGTCAAGATTGAAGATTCCCATTTGATTTCTTAGGAGATTATCATGTGTTTTATTATTTCTTTCAAAAATTAATTGATTTCCGGTTGGCTCATCCCGTACCTTAACCTGTCCCCGTAGTTCCTCAGGGTTTGGATCAAATACGTGCAAGCAAACCTCCGGTTGATAAAATTTGAAAATATAGGGCTGAAGAGTTCCGTGGTACAACTAAAGATGATCCAAAAAATGCCAAGTTCTGATTGGAAAACACAATTATAGTTTTTGATGAATTATCGTGTGCACCGGTTGAATGTTTAAAATGTGTTATTTCTCTATTGAAAGACTCGGCTTATCAGTGGTGGAACACTTTGATTGTAGTAGTACCGAAAGATCGTGTGATTTGGGAATTCTTTCAGACAGAGTTCAGAAAGAAATATGTAAGTCAGAGGTTCCTCGATAAGAAACATAAAGAGTTTCTTGAATTGAAACGGGGCCAAATGACAGTGGCTGAGTATGAGAGAGAATTTGTATGACTGCTTAAGAGTGTATACCATCAGAGGCGATCATGTGTACACGGTATGAAGATGGTTTAAATAAAGATATTAAGTTGTTAGTTGGGATACTTGAGCTGAAAGAATTTGTGGTTTTAGTCGATAGAGTACATAAGGCCGAGAAACTCGGTAAAGTAAAAAGAAAAGCATATTCTGAAGCACTTGATACAGAAAAATGACCTATGGGAAAATCATTCTCATCTCCATCGAAGAAACCAAAGGAGTTTTATAATCGTTCATCAGATTCGGTGGGTTATTCTAGGAGAGACAAAGGGAGTCATCATTCAAGCTCGAAACTTTAGGCTACATCTATAGCAAGTGTGGGTAGTGTTTGGAACAACAAGCCTGAATGTCAGTAATGTAATAGGCGAAACTTCAAAGAATACAGATTGAAAGACGGGTCGTGTTTTAAATGTAGTTCCCACGATCATTTCCTCAGAGATTGCCTAGAAAGGTCTGATAAAGAAAAAGCTCAGAATACTCATTCGAATAATACAATTGTGAGAGGGAGACCATCTCGGAACACTGAAAATGTAGGTCGAGGTGGAATGAAAGACTCTGCTGTTAGATCTGAGGCACGAGCACCAGCTAGGGCTTATGTCATTCGTGCCTGAGAGGAAGCTTCAACACATGATGTGATCACCAGTACATTTGATACTAATGTTAATGCTTTGGTTGACCCGAGGTTAATGCACTCATATGTATGCAAAAATTTAGTGTCGAATAAGAAAATACCTTTTGAGTATATTGAATTTGTGGTTAAAGTAACGAACCCTTTTGGTCAGTATGTATTAGTTGATAAAGCCTATAAAAACTGTCCTTTGATTATTCGGGGTTGCAACTTTCTGGCTGATTTGATGTTGTTACCATTTGATGAGTTTGACGTGATTCTAGGTATAGACTGGTTAACTTTGCATGATGCTGTTGTGAACTATAGATGAAAGCATATCGTGTTAAAATGTCAGAATGGTGAAAGGATCTGAGTTGAATCAGATAGATTGGATGGTACATCTAACGTTATTTTAGCTATGACGACACAGAAATATGTTAAAAAGAGCTATGAAGCATATCTCGCTTGTATATTTGATTCTAGGGTTTCAGAATTGAAACTAGAATCTGTTCTGATTGTGTGTGAGATCATAGATGTGTTTCCAGAAGAATTACCAGGGTTACCACCGATTAGAGAGGTTGAGTTTGCTATTGATTTAGTGTTAGAAACATCTCTAATATCAATAGCTTCGTATAGAATTACACCTACAGAGTTCAAAGAATTGAAATCATAGTTATAGGAATTGAAAAATAGGGGTTTTGCATGACCCAACTTTTCTCCTTACCTATTTTGTTCGTTAAGAAAAAGTCAGGTCTACGCGATTGTGTACCAACTATTGGCAACTTAATAAAATTACGATCAAGAACAAATATCCCTGTAGCAGCCCGATTTAGGGCCTAGTCAGAATAGTGGTTGCGAGACCACAAATCCAAAGTAGAAATATATGTTTTATGGTTTTTATGAGGTCTATGACATGTTTGCATGGTATTGTGAAAATTTCATGAAGAAATTTTATGATTTAGTGATCAATTTATCTTTTAGGATTTAATTGTAAAAATTGAAAAATATGAGACTCTAGAAGTTTTAAGTATGAGATAGCATTAGAAAATTTATTAGAGGTCCTTATTTAGTAATTAGACCATTATATCTCATGATGGACAAAAATAGACATGGAAGGGAAAAATCTCAAGGAAGGGCCTTAAGGGTATTTTGGTCATTTAGTTAATAAATTAATAAAAAAGGAAAAACAAGTCAAAATTGGTGTCCATCTTCTTCCCTAAGTGCCAAAAATTGAAGAGAATCCATAGCTAGGGTTTTGTTCATTTTCAAGCTCAAAGTAACTACCTCCTAGCCCCATTTTTAATGTTCTTCGTATTTTTGAAATCCTCATTGCTCGATCTAGCTATTTCTACCACTATTTTGAGCTAGAGTTGCATTTAAAATTTTTCCCATGGATGACATACATGTATTTTGATGTCTAGTGGTAGAATATGAAAGTTTGAAGTGTGATAAACAACTTTTGCTAGATAATCTTTGGTGAAATTGATAAAATGAACTTATTTGCAAAAGATGAAATAATATGTGTATAAAATGTTAAAATAGTGAAAATTGTTGGCTACTATAAGATAGAATATGAATCGGCTAGGCTTGGGTGTATGAAAAATGAACACATTTCATTTTACGAGCCTAGGGACTAAAGTGTAAAAATTGAGAAAGTTAGGGGCTAAATTATAAATTTTGCCATAGGAAGATTTTGGACTGATTTGAATAATGTGTATATTAAATAAGCTAAATGTGTCATTATAGATCAAGAAGAACGTGGAATCAACCTTGACCGAGGAAAAGGCAATGTTTTAGACTAAATTGCAAATTGACACATTTTGTATCGAGGTAAGTTTATATGTAAATGATACATCCTTTTTATTTATTTATTTTTACATATTAATTTATTATGTAAAATGTGAGTGAATATTATTGATATTTATTAAAATGATGAAAAGTGAAGAAATTCCCTGATAAACCTTCGGAATAGAAAATGATATGGATGAACATTATATAATTGTTATTATTGGTGGGCTGTATACGATACCACCGTGAATATGAATTATTGGTGGACTGTGTGCGATACCATCATGAATATGAATTATTGGTGGGCTATGTGCGATACCACAATGAATATGACTTATTGGTGGGCTGTGTGCGATACCACCATATTTATTATTATTGGTGGGTTGTGTGTGATACCACCGTGAATATGATTATTGGTGGGCTGTGTGCGAAACTACCGTGTATCTAGTATTATTCCAAAGTGTTCATCGGGAAAATTTGACTAAGTGAAATTACGTGTGAAAAAGTAGTGACCAATGCAGGGTCATAAGTGCATGTAATTGTGAGCAATGTCTATGATATGTATTTGGAATGATGTAAGGTTTGAATGAGTAAGTGCAATTACAAGGATCTAAATTGTTCTTGATTAGTATGTAATGTTCTTGATTGAATAGTATGTGGATGATGTTCATTGTTTACATATAGACTTACTAAGCTTAAAGCTTACTTCCTTCTCTTTTCCCTTGTTTTATAGTGTCGGCAAACCAGCTCGGGATACAGAGATCGTTGGAGGATCATCCACACTATCCACACATTTTGGTATATTGAGATTTACATTGAATTATGGCATGTATAGGAATTTGGTTATTTTGTAAGTGTCATAATTGTTTGGCCAAAAATGTGGTCTATGTTAATTGATATATCATTTTGTATAAGGCCATGTGATGTGGCTAATATTGGTTGTGTTATATGTTTGTGATGAGGCCTTTCATGAATGAGTTTTCTTGCTTAAGTGGGAATGAATGATAGTATGAAATTGAAGTGTGAGAAGTGTGACATGTGAATGGTTGTGTAGGTGTATGTGTGATGGCTAAGTATAAGTATGGTTATACATGATGAGAATGGTTCTTAAATGGTGCATGAATGCTCTTAATGTGGACAAATAAATGTCTAATAATATCATGTTAAGTTTGGTTGGAAATGGTATAAGTGTGGATGCTTTTTAGGGTGGCAAAAGGCTTGCTAAATAGCCTTATAATTGTCCACACGGGTAGACATACAGACATGTGTCTAGGCTGTGTGTGACACACGGTCTGCCTCATGGGCGTGTAGCCTGGCTGTGTGTCCCCTGCACCTAATTTATGAAAAAGTTAAGTTCGTCACACGGGCTAACACACACATGTACCTTGGCCGTGTGACCTAAAATGTGTGCTTATGTCATAAACAGAATACCTAGGTTTTTGCACACGGGTAGAGACACGGGCGTGTGTCTCGGCCGTGTGAAGGACACGGCCTAGGACACGGGCGTGTGCTCGACCGTGTGTAAACCCCTGTAGGTTTAAAATGAAAAATAAATCTATACAGGGGTTAGGGACATTGGCGTGTGCGACCACACGGGCGTGTCCCTATGCCACACGGGCATGTGCCTAGTTTTTACCAAAATTTTCTAATTTTTTCTAAAGTTCTCGATTTGGTCCCGAACTGTTCCCAAATTATGTTTTGGGCCTCGTAGTCCCATTTTAGGGAATTTATGATTGAATATGAAAGTTTTTAAATTGAAAGAAATTTTATGGCCCAATTTTGCATGAATGTTTGTGTTATTGTCCGGTAATGCTTCGTACCCTATTTTAGCGTCGAACACGGGTAAGGGGTGTTACAATCCCTTACCACATATAGATGATTTGTTTGATCAAATAAAAAGTACGACAGTTTTTTCAAAGATCAACCTCCGTTATGGATATTATTAGTCACGGGTTCAAGACTTAGATGTGCTAAAGACTGCTTTCAGAACCAGGTACGGACATTATGAATTTCTTGTTATGCCATTTGGTTTGACCAGTGCACCTGCTGTGTTTATGGACTTGATGAATAGAATATTCAGACCGTACTTAGGCCGATTTGTTGTTGTGTTCATTAATGATATTCTTATCTATTCACGAGATGATACAGAACATCCCCAACATTTGAGAATTGTTTTGCAGACTTTACGCAAAAATAGTTGTTCGCTAAGTTTTGCAAATGTAAGTTTTGACTTTGAGAAGTTGGATTTTTGGGACACGTGGTATCGGAAGACGGTATTAGAGTTGATCCAAGTAAAATCTCAGCTATAGTGGACTAGAGACCTCTAAGAAATGTGTCAAAAGTCAAAAGTTTTCTAGGCTTAGCTGAATATTATAGAATATTTGTTTAGGGGTTTTCGATGGTTGTTACACTGCTGACGAAATTGCTTCAAAAAGATGTCAAGTTTGAATGATCTGAGAAGTGTCAGCAAAGTTTTAACTAGTTGAAAGTGTTGTTAACTGAGGCACCTGTGTTGGTTCAGCTAGAGTTCGGTAAATAATTTTTGATTTCTAATTATGCTTTATTGAATGTTTGGGCTGTGTTTTGATGGAAGAAGGCAAAGTGGTATCGTATGATTCTCAACAGTTAAAACCGTACAAAAAATAATTGACTCATGATTTAGACATTGTAGCTATTATTGTGTTTGCTTTAAAGATTTGGCGACACCATTTGTAAGGAGAAAAATCTCATATCTTCACGGATCACAAAAGCCTGAAGTATTTGATGTCATAGAAAGATTTGAACTTGAGACAATGGAGATGGCTTGAATTGCTAAAAGACTATGATTTGATCATCGATTACCATCCGGGAAAGGCTAATGTTGTCGTTGATGGTCTGAATAGAAAATCTTTATTTACTTTGCGAGCTTTGAACACACGATTGATATTGATTGAAGATGGTTCAATCTTAGCTGAATTGAATGCAAGATCAATGTTTTTGCAACAGATTTGTAATGCCCAAAAATGTGACGCTGAGTTAATTACTAAACGGGAACAAATTGAATCGACATCTGATTCATATTTTCATTTTGGTTCTGACAATAGCTTGTATATCAGAAACAAAATTTGTGTTCCACAAAATTCTAATCCCATTTAGAAGATTTTACAGGAAGTTCATAGCAGTACCTTGCCAATACATCCTAGTAGCAATAAAATATATAGTGATTTGAAACAGATGTGCTGGTGGCCAGGTATGAAATGAGAGATTTCAAAGTTCGTATAAAAATGTTTGATCTGTCAGCAAGTTAAAGCCGAGCATCAAGTACATTCTGTCGTTTCCCCTCCCCATAACCTCTCTTTCTGTTAAAATTCTGTTGTTTTCCCCTCTTATTCAGGCTCTTTTTCTCCAATCGTTTCTGTTATTCAGATTTGAGATGCGTGTTCAGAGTTATTTGAAAGGCTGGAATCAACGTTACGTTGATTTGACTCAAAGTGGTGATCGATTGGTTAGCGGTGCTGGTGATCTTGGGATTGTGTTTAGAGTGAAAATGAAATAGGTGTATACCCAAAAATACAAAAATAAGGTTTCGATGAAAGACAAAAACCTTACTGTCGATGCCATACGGGTGTAGACCAGGTGCAAGACTATTAGTCACCCACGACCGTGTGATCAACGAGCTAGGCCGTGCGCAAGTGACACGGCCGTGTGATGGCTGGCCAAGGCCGTGTATGACACACGGGCTCAACCAATAGGGCCGTGTGGGCCACACGGAGTCTTTGGGCCTATAAGGGTGAACAACACTAGCGTATGGAGTTTTGGGCTAGGCCGTGTGATCCATACGGCCAATGCCAATTTAGGCCGAGTGGACCACACGGGCAGGCCACACGAGCGTGTAGGCCCACACGGGCAGGCCACATTGGCATGTGAGCCCATTTTTTTGAAAACTCTATAAGGTTGAATGGGTCACCCAAGTCGACTGTGGACTTACTGTAGGGTCGGTAAGTAATACTTAGACCCCTAAATGAATGATCTGTCTGTCTGATTTCTGTACTAAGCGTGTTTACTGATCTGAATATATGAGTTTAATTGCATAGTAGCATATCATTCTTGTATGTTGCATTGCATCATGGTGGGTTGATTATGATTGGAGGAAGTATCTGAAAGGCTCTTAAGCTTGTTATCTGGCAGCTCAGCTGCAAGTTTTTTATTATGTGCCGCATTCGGTACGACGTAGTGTATCGGGCTGGGTAGGGTGATTTTATCCCCACATGGTATGTAGGGTTGGACGAAGTTGGTGTGTAGAGGCTAGTGGGTAGGACTCTATTATCTGCATATTCTATCTGAAATGGGCCAATGCCCTATAATACGTCTGATTCTGTATCTAAGTGGGCTAAAGTCCACATTGTTTCTGTAATGGGCTTAGACCCAAACTATGAAAATTATGTCTGTTATCTACTGTTACTGTGTGTATGTTCTCTGTGGGGTTTACATACTGAGTTTGTAAAAACTTACCCTTTTCTATTTAACATGTTCAGGTAATCCCCAATAGTAGACGGATCGGTGCTAGCGGAGGACTCGGCGGTGACCACAGTTCTATACACTTATTTACGGTTTATTTTTAATTATGATTTGGTTATATTTGGGTAAATTTTATGTAACAAGGTCTTTCGGATTTTTGTTTAAAATTTGGGATCATTATTTTATAAACTGTTAGTAGTAGGATAAGACGCGAGTTTCCAAAATAAATAAATGCTTTATTAAAATACGTACGACTTTGCAAATCATTTTAAAAGCTTCCGCAACGTATAAATGTTTTCAAAAGGTATAATGAACAAACAGACAAGTTTTCAATGATAGCCTCGAATATCAAGAATGGTTTAATTGTAATTATGTTTTCTAAAGCACTATCATGTGACATCTCCAGATTCAGCCATAACGTCTAGGCCGGGTTTGGGGTGTTACATTTAGTGGTATCAGAGCCAGGTTACAAAACTTAGCTGTAGATTTGGGTTTTTAAATTAGCTTTTTCGAAAAGATTTTTAAATGATTCGAAATATTTTTGAACTGAGTACGTGGTACACCGAGTATCCGATGCCAATCTTGTAAGTGTTCTAAATTCCATTTAAATTTATCTAAAATACTACTTACATGCTTGAAACAACTTTTGGTAGTATACTGCACTGTAAACACTTTAGGTAGTGCAAACTGAAAATTGTGGCGAAACTAAAAATCATAATAAAACTGCAATTAGCGATAACAAACTCTGAACTTCTGATACTATTCCGCATAAAACATCTGTTAACAAATATTGAAACTGTAACTAATGCATAAAACTGTTAATATAGATAAACTGAAAATTTACGATGAGCGCACGAGGTATCCATGGACGGGGTACTAGAGGCCATGGTAGAGACCGTAAGAGGCTCGAGCTAGGCCCTCCACATCTGAGAATCTGCCTAATCTGGATACAAGCGAGATGCTGATCGCACCTGCTATAGAGACTAGGTCTCGAGATTGCATGGTTGGGGACGACACACTGTCCAAGGCTATGTTGAGGATATTAGAGAGGTTAACTGGGCCCAACACTGGATCTAGAGCAGTGGGTAGGTTACGGAATGACTTCGGTTCAATAGGGCTAAATTATTCAGGGGTGTCACTGGAGTCGCCCCTAATGTGGCCAAATATTAGATGGAGGCCCCGGAAAGAATCATGGACGATTTGGACTTTATTGCTAAGTAGAAGCTTAAAGGGGCCGTTTCTCTGCTTCACGATGAAGCGTATTAGTGGTGGCTGATAGTTAAGGAGGGCACTCAGGCCGACCGTCTAACTTGGGACTACTTTAAGACGACATTCCAGAGCAAGTATGTGGAAGCCAATTACGTTGATGCTAGGAGGCGTGAGTTGCTTAACCTCACCCAGGGAGACCGTTCTATGGCCGAGTATAAGGCCGAGTTCTTGAGGTTGAGATGGTATGCTCGGGGCATGGTGGGGACTAAATATGAGCAATGCATCCGTTTTGAGGATGGACTCAGGGATAGTTTACAGGTTCTGATAGCTCCACAAAGGGAGCGTGATTTTTTTGCTCTAGTGGATAAGGTGAAGATCGTAGAGGAGGTTAAGTGCACTGAGCGCCAAAACCGTGAGAAAAGAAAGAATAAGAGGGAATCAGAGCCCTCGAATTCTGTGATGAGGCCTAAGAAAAAGGCCAGATTTGATGGGCCAGTGAGAGTTGGGCCTCCTGTTGGCCGTACTGGGTGGCATTTTGTGGGCACTATGGTAGACGCAATCCGGACGAATGTTGGAGGACTATTGGGGCATGTTTGAGATGTAGTTCGAGTGAGCATCGTGTCAAGGATTGTCCGCTGATAACTGATCAGATGCAAGCTGAGGGTATTTGTAATATTCAGGCACCGAGAGAGTTCCGCGCCCATCTAGGGCCGAGGAAAGGTCAGGGGTCATAATGGCATGGGCCGAGGACAAAGAGCACCGGCAGAGGTGCGGGACCGACTGAGGCGAGGTAGCCTGCACTAGTTTATGCTATATGTCACCGAGAGGATGGTGATTCTCCGGACGTCATTATGGGTATGTTCTTAATTTTTGATGTACCCTACACTGTATTGATAGACATAGGCTCTTCACACTCTTACGTAGCTAACTCTATGTCTGAAACCCTGGGGATTCCGGTTGAGAGTACCTCAAGTAAGGTAACTGTGGTGAGTTCTTTGGGGCAATCTATTCGAGTTAGTAAATTGTTTAGAGACATTCCGCTAGAGATTCAAGGGACAGTATTTCTAGCTGATCTGATGGAGCTTTCATTTGGGGAGTTCGATTTGATTCTGGGAACGGACTGGCTGGTCAAGCACTGAGTAAGTCTGGACTGTGCAACAAAGAGGGTGGTCTTGAGAACCGAGTAGGACAATAAGATAGTGGTGATTGGGGAAAGTTGAGACTACTTGACGAATGTGATTTCTACATTGGTGGCAGAAAAGTTGGTACGAAGGGATGTGAGGCATTCTTGGCCTACATCAGTGCTTCGAATTCTAGGGACTCTTCAGTTAAGGACACCAGAACCATAAGGGACTTCTCGGATATTTTTCCCGAGGAATTACTAGGTCTGCCTCGAGTCGAGAAATAGAATTTGGGATTGAGCTCTTTCCTAGTACAGCTCCTGTGTCCATCGCCCCTTATAGAATGACACTGAAGGAGCTTGTAGAGCTTAAGGCTCAGATTCAAGAGTTACTGGATTATGGGTTCATCCACCCTAGTGTCTCTCTATGGGGAGCACCTGTGCTGTTTGTGAAAAAGAAAGATGGATTCATGCGTATGTGTTTCGACTACCGCCAATTGAATAAGTTAGCCATCAAGAATAAGTACCCCCTACCGAGGATTGATGATCTATTTGACCAGTTCTGAGGAGCTTTAATTTTCTCCAAGATTGATCTATGATCAAGGTACCACTAGCTGAAAGTTAAAGAGGTTGACGTACATAAGACAGCATTTAGGACTCGCTATGGCCATTACGAGTTCCTAGTGATGCTATTTGGACAGACGAATGCACCAGAAGCTTTTATGGATCTGATGAACCGAGTGTTCCATCCCTATCTGGATTGGTTCGTGGTAGTCTTCATTGACGACATTCTGGTGTATTCAAAGACCGAGGACGAGCACGACGAGCATCTCTGAGTGGTATTACAGACGCTTCGCAAGAAATGGTTGTATGTAAAGTTCAGTAAGTGTGAGTTCTGGCTCCGAGAAGTAACCTTCCTAGGGCATGTAGTTTTGTGGAGGGGATTCGTGTTGATCCTCGTAAGATTAAGGCTGTGTTGGAGTGGAAACAGCTGAAGAATGTGTCTGAAATCTGTAACTTTCTGGGGTTAGCAGGTAATTATCGACTCTTTGTAGAAGGGTTCTTTGTTATCACAACACCATTGACCAAGCTTCTGCGTAAGAAAGTTCCCTTTGTCTGGACCAATAAACAATAAGAAAGCTTCGAGAAGCTCAAATTTATTTTGACGTAAGCTCCAATTCTGATACAGCCTGAATTTAGAAAGGACTTTGTCATATACAGTGATGTGTCGCATGTAGGTCTGGGTTGTGTTCTGATGCAGGATGACAAAGTGGTAGCTTATGCATCTCGTCAGCTCAAGACGCATGAGGCTAACTATCCTATGCACAATTTAGAGTTCGCAGCAGTAGTCTTCGCTCTAAAAATATGGAGGTACTATCTATACGGTCAGAAGTGTACCATCTACACTAATCACAAGAGCCTCAAGTATCTCCCCACCTAAAATGAGTTAAACCTTAGGTAGCATATATGGGTTGAGCTGCTTAAGAATTATGACTGTACCATCAAGTACCATCCAGGTAAGGCTAATGTGGTGGCAGATGCTTTGAGCCGTAGGGCTATGACCGACCTGAAAGTGATGTTCACTCGACTCAGCTTATTCGACGATAGAAGTCTATTAACTGAACTGCAAGTTAAGCCCACATGGATTAATTAGATCAGAGTAAACAATTGATGGATAAGTCACTTGAGTTGCGATTCCGTCAGGTTGAGAATGGGGATACTACTGATTTTGGGATTAGCAGTGATGGAGTACTTTATTTCAGCGGTCAAATTTGTGTACCGAGTGATGAGGAGTTACGATAGTCGATTCTGAGGGAAGCGCAATGTATCGAGATTTTCGAGAGTTGTACTGGTGGCCAAGGTTGAAGTGCAAGGTTACAAATTTCGTTGCTCACTGTTTGACTTGTCAGCAGGTTAAGGCTGAGCATCAGTTGCCTTCGGAGTTGCTGTAGCCAGTGAAGATTTCAATGTGAAAATGGGAACGAGTAACGATGGACTTCATTAGTGGGTTTCCCTTAACACCTACTAAGAAGGATTCTGTCTGGGTCATCGTGGATCGATTGACCAAGTTCGCTCATTTCATTCCGGTTAGGATAGACTTTTCACTCCAGAAATTGGCTAAGCTGTATATGTCCGAAATTGTGAGACTGTATGGGGTTCCTATCTCGATCATCTCTGATAGGGATCCTCACTCCACATCATGATTTTGGGAGAAATTGCACGAGGCTCTGGGTTCAAGGTTGGACTTTAGTATTGCTTTCCATCCTCAGATAGATGGTCAGTCGGAGATGGTGATTTAAGTACTGGATGAAATGTTGAGGAGTTGTGTAATAGATTTCTAAGGCAGTTAGGAGGAGTATTTACCATTGGCAGAGTTCGCCTATAATAACAGCTATCACTCTAGCATTCAGATGGCACCGTACAAGGCGTTGTATGGCCATAAGTGTCGTATTCCTTGTGTTGGACTGAGTTGGGTGAGCGACATGTTCTAGGTCTGGATTTGGTTTCTAAAACTGAAGATAAGGTCCGATTGATCTGGGATCGACTGAAAGCAGCATTTGATTGGCAGAAGTCCTATGCCCATTTGAAGAGAAAGGATATTGAGTATTCTTTAAGGGACTTAGTCTTTCTCAAGGTCTCACCATGGAAAAAGGTATTAAGGTTCGGTCGTAAGGGTAAGCTGAACCCTCAATTTATTGGGCCGTACCATATTCTGATGCGAGTGGGGCCAGTCACATATCAGTTGGACCTTCTTTCAAAATTGGATCGCATTCGTTATGTGTTCCACGTCATAATATTAAGACGCTATCGCTCTGATCCCACGCACATTGTTTCGGTGGAGGATATTGAGGTCAAACCAGATCTGACATTTGAGGAGGAGCCAGTCCAGATCCTGGATCATGACATTAAAGTGCTTCGAAGGAACTCTATCCCCTTAATGAAGGTGATGTGGCAGAATCATAGCACTGAGGAGGCCACTTGGGATCCAAAGGATTCGATGCGTCAATAGTATCCTCACCTTTTCCAATCAGAAAAAATTTCGAGGATGAAATTTTCTTTTAGGGTGTAGAGTTGTAACGCCCTAATTTTTGTTTATTTTCGGCTTTTGGTAAATTGACACAAATCTATATCTGCTTTAGTGGTTATGTGTTATGGATGTGTGTGGGAGGTCCCAAGTTCAAGCCTTAACTTTGGCAAATTTTGGTATTTTTATGAATAAAGCCCAAACTCTGGTTAGTAGGCTTATAAGTAAAAGTTTGAAAGAACATGTCAGAATGGGCCTGCTGGTCTGATGGTTAAAAGGAGTGAGGGGATGGAAAAGGTCTTGTGTTCAAGTTGTGACACAAGCATTATTTTTGCCTGTCACGTCTATAATGTTTGTGTTGGACTAAAAATCTGATAGTAGGGAGAGAATTAAGAGAAAAGTTTGGGGTTAACAGTTTCTGTTCAGTACTGCTTCCTCTGTTGGAAAATTTTGATTAACCCTTCCATTTTTTCCCCTTTCTTTTGCTGCCGTTTCCCTTCCCCATTACCTCTCTTGCTGTCAAAATTTTGCTATTTTCCCCTCTTACTCTTGCTTTTTTCTACAATCGTTTCTATTATTCAGATTTGAGACTCGTGTTCAGAGTTATTTGAAAAGCTAGAATCAACATTACGTTGATCTGACTCGAAGTAGTGATCGATTGGTTAGTGGTGCTAGTGATCTCGAGATTGCGTGTAGAACGAAAACAAACCAGGTGTGTACCCGAAAATGCAGAAAATAAAGTTGCAGTGAAAGTTGAAACCTTACTGTCGACGCCACACAAGCGTGTGGTCGCCCGTGTGGTAGGCCGTGTGCAAGACTGTTAGTCACCACACGACCTTGTGATGGCTGGGCAAGGCCGTGTGTGACACACAGGCTCGACCAATTGGGCCGTGTGGGCCACATGAGCGTGTGGGATTCTGGGCCAAGCCGTGTGATCCATACGGCCAAGGCCAATTTGGGCCGAGTGGGCCCACACGGGTAGGCCACATGGGAATGTGAGCCATTTTTCTGAAAACTCTGTAAGGTTGCACAGGTCACCCAAGTTGACTGTGGACCTACCATAGGGTCTGTAAGCAATACTTAGACCCCTAAATGAATGATCTATTTGTCTAATTTCTGTACTAAGCGTGTATACTGATCTGAATATATGAGTTTAATTGCATAATAGCATATCATTCTTGTATGTTGCATTGCATCGGTGGGTTGATTATGATTGGAGGAAGTATCTGAAAGGCTCTTAAGCCTGTTATCTGGCAGCTCAACCGCAAATTTCTGATTATGTACCGCATTCAACACGACATGGTGTGTAGGGCTAGGTGGGTTGATTTTATCCCCACATGGTGAGTAGGGTTGGACGAAGTTGGTGTGTAGAGGCTATTGGGTAGGACTCTATTATCTGCATATTCTGTCTGAAATGGGCCAATGCCCTGTAATACGTCTGATTATGTATCTGAATGGGATAAAGTCCACACGTTTTGTAATGGGCTCAGACCCAAACTGTGAAAATTATGTTTGTTATCTGATGTTACTGTGTGTATGTTTTCTGTGGGGTTTACACACTAAGTTTGCAAAAACTCACCCTTTTCTGTTTAATCTGTTCAGGTAATCCCCAGCAATAGATGGATCGATGAGCGGAGGACTCGGCGGTGACCACGGTTCTGTACACTTATTTACGATTTATTTTTAATTATGATTTGGTTATATTTGGGTAAATTTTATGTAACAGGCCTTTCGGATTTTTGTTTAAAATTTGGGATCATTATTTTATAAACTGCTAGTAGTAGGATAAGACGCGAGTTTCCAAAATAAATAAATGTTTTATTAAAATACGTACGACTTTGCAAATCATTTTGAAAGCTGCTGCAATGTATAAATGTTTTGAAAAGGGATAATGAACGAACAAACAACACATTTTCGACGATAGCCTCGGATATCAAGAATGGTTTTATTGTAATTATGTTTTCTAAAGCACTATCATATGACATCGCCAGATTTGGCCATAACGTCTAGGCTGGGTTTGGGGTGTTACATGTTTAAATTATTTCAGTTCATATAAATGAACAATTTCCCGAGAATTTCAATATGCTTGTAGCATTCTAAATCCTTCAAGGATTTTAATATAAACTTTATTATATAGTGATTCATAAAAGGTAGTAACAACAACCAATAGACGCAAGTTAAATCTGTTATGAACTACTAGTTTAATAATATATCTAAAGGTTATTGTATCCACCATAAAAGAATATTATATCTTTTCATAATCAATATCAGGACTTAGCAAAAACTTAATATTTTATTCCATTTTTGCAAAACTACTTCATTTGTACACTTGTTGGCTTTATACCTTTAGAAATTTGGATTACTGGTCTAAAAACTCCACGAATTTAATTGTACTTGAGTTGGTTTTTCTATTTTGACCTATTTATTCCATATCTATATTTCTAGTTCAAATTACTCTCCCCCTTATCTCATTACAAGTTATTATTTATCTCCCCGTAATGTCGAGAAAACTATCAAATTAAAATATTAATCACAAATCGTGTCATAATTGAATCTCCAATACATTTAAAACATATAATAATACAAGGAGACTCATAATTAATATATATTCCTAACTTTTTTTAAATATTCACTCATCTTTGTTGTGGTGGAGCAATTGGAACATATACATACATACAACAATTCAAAGATGAAAAATATTTAGCTCTTGATGCATACATCACGTAAATCAACATAATCTCATGTTGAAATAGGAAGTTTAGTTCTCATAAGTAATGGTTTAAACATTAACCAAAGGCATTCAATCAATAATTTCTCTAAACCATTATCCGCATAAATAATAAACTTTTACAAAAGTTTTTCAAACTCAATCAATCATCAGTATTAGCAAGATGAATTGTCTTAATTGCATGATCTGAAATTAATTATTTGAACAAGTAATCTTACAAATGACAGGTTGCAAGTTGATAACACATATGCGATTATTTTTTAGATGTATCTATCGAAATGATATAATGTCAAAACCATCCACATGGTGGATGAATAGGGCCATATTCATTTAAAAAATGTAAGACATTAAATCTCAACTTTAGCTAGTGAGTTTCTAACAATCAAGATTAATTGAGAACAAGCAACAAATGAGAATTCTTTAAAATAAATAAAATCTTCTAGTTCTTTAATAAATGCCCATATGAATTCTCAATTAATTTTCACATCATATATGATCCAAGATGGTCTAACTAGTCATGCCAAGTAGTAAATGTGTTTGTATTAGTAAACTTTTGGTTGATTTTAATATGTGTTTCAATTGTACTAAATTGTAACAAATTGATAATTTTACTATCATTCCTTTTACTTTGTATACACATATAAGTACTATTATGGCATTTACTATTGGAAATGTCTAAATCAATTTGAAGTATATAATGTCACTAAGTCAATAAATATAATTTCTAATAATTATATGCAATATTCACTTCAAGGAATATGTTAAAATCTTCAAATGTAAGGCATTTGGTCTAGTGGTATGATTCTCGCTTCGGGTGCGAGAGGTCTTGTAACAACCTGTTTTCAGTGAAATCAAAACAGTGGTTTTGGGACCACAAATCCGAGTTAGAAAGAAAATTTATTTTAATATTATTGCATGGTCTGCATTATGATAGGAAAGACGTATGAAAATTTTGATAAGAAAAATTTATCGATTTCATGTTTAATTATGGAAATGACCAAATTGCATAAAATGCAAAAGTTGAATTCTAGTAGCTATAAGTATCAAATAGCTATGGAATTCAAAATTTGAGGTCCTTATATGGTAATTGGACCATTAAGAAATGTTAATAGATATTTTTGGTGAATTATCCATGGAAAATTAGAAAAAGAAAAGGACTAAATTGGAAAGTGGAAAAAAAAATAAAAGATGATAATTAAATTAAATAGAAAATATCATCTTATTTTCATCATCTTCCCCAAATTAAAACATGGAAACCCTAGGAAAGAGAAAAATTTTCAAGCAAAATTTCTTGGCTTGATTAGGTATGTTTTCTTGTCTTGTTTTTAGTAATTTTTATATTTCCGAGATCAAAATAGCTTAATCTATCTATTTTGGGGATTTATTTGTAAAGATATCAAAGTATAGAAATTTTTTCATAGATGTAAATCCTGAAATTTTGAAATTTATGGTAGAAATTGAAAGGTTGTTGATAGATAAACAACTTTTACAAAGAGAATTTTGATGAAATTATGATTTAGGGACTAAATTGAAAAATTGTAAAACCCATGGAAAAATTCTAATTTTTTTGAAATTCATGGGCTGTTATTAAGACATGTAAAAATTGGTTAGGCTTGGAATAAGGACTAAATTGCATGAATTTTTATTTTCCGAGCCTAGGGACAAATTTGTCATTTATGAAAAGTATAGGGGTAAATTGGTAATTTTTCCTAGGAAGTGAATTGAGTTCAATTGAGTATGAAATGGGTTAAATTAATGTTAAATTCATTTATATAGATCCGAAAAGATCAAATAAAGAGTTAGATCGAGGAAAAGAAAAGGTGACGGATTAGTAAATTATCATACACTAATAAGTGTCGAGGTAAGTTCGTGTAACTAAATTGTGTTTATTTTTATGAATGAGTTGAGTATGTATGTATTTATGTGAATTACATAAATGTTATAAATGTATGAAACAATCACATGTCCGATAATGTTAGGAAAATGTTAAGTTCCGTTTGAATTGTAGCACCCCAAACCCGGCCTAGATGTTATGGCCGAATCTGGCGATGTCACATGGAATGGAAATTTTGAAAACTAATTTATTATGATAAAATCGTGTTCATTTTATTACTCTTATTGATTCCATAATTCGCTTACTCGTCTAGTCGATTGCTTTTAAAACATAATTCGTTGAGGAAGCTTTAGAAATCATTTATTTTATGAAAAATCGAGTTAATTAAGTAAATTCGTCCATTAAAGAAACCTTTTGTTTTTGAGAAAACCGTCTAAGGAATCGAGGATTTAGAAAATACTTTAGCTTTTGGAAATCAAATCTTCCTACGTCTAACAGTTATGAATCCATAAAAAATAATAAATAAAAACCCCATTTAAGGAAAAGTCCCAAAAGTGTGCAAGTTACATCAAAATAAACCAATAATCGTAAAACGGGATAAAAACCGTGAAAGTTTAGAACCGTGGTTATTGCCGAGTCCTCCATTGAACTAATCCGTCTAATGATAGGGATTACCTAAACAGATTAAAGAGAAAAAGGATGAGTTTTTTCAAACTCAGTGTGTAATCACCATAGAAAACATGCACACAGCATAATATTAGAAAACAGTCATATATTTACAATTCGAGTCTGAGCCCATTACAGAATCGGAGTGAACCTTCGCCCACTCAGATACAGAATATGCAGAACAAAATAAAATATCATAATCCTACCCACCAGCCTCTACAAAACATCTTCGACCAACCCTACACACCATGTGAGGATAAAATCAACCCACCCATCCCTACACACCATGCTGTACCAAAATGCGGCACATAATCAGATAATTGCAGCTGAGCTGCCCGATAACAAGCTTAATAGCCCTTCAGATACTTCCTCCAAAATCATCAACCCATCCCAATGTAATGCAACATACAATCGATGACATGCTATCATGCAATTAACATATCACACATTCAAATCAGTATACATGATAAGTGTAACATGCTTAATACATATATCACATAATCGAATCACGTAATTAGGGGTCTAAGTAATGCTTACCGACCCTACAGTAGGTCCACATGTCCGTATGGGCCTGCCCATATGGCCTGCCCGTGTGGGCCCACACGTCCGTGTGGCACACTCGGCCCAAATTGGCCCTGGCCATGTGGATCACACGGCCTGTCCCAGAATCCCACACGCCTGTGTGGTTCATCCGTGTGGGTCCACACGCCCTTGTGGCCTACATGGCCCAATTGGTCGAGCCTGAATCTCACACACGGCCTTGCCCTGCCATCACAATTTGTGGTCGCAAGCACGGCCGGCTCATCAATCACACACCGTGTTGTGGCTCATGACCTGCACACACGGCCTACCATACAGCCTACCACACTGCTGTGTGGCGTCGACAGAAAGGTTTTCGGCTTTGGTCGAAAACGCGTTTTCTTGAGATTCGGGTACACACTTGGTTCGTTTTCGCTACTTATACAATCCTGAGATCACTAGCACCTATATTTGAACAATGTTTCACCCAGATAATCTTTTAAACAATCGAATCAAACTAAACCCGAAATGAAATGCTCATCCAACAAGCGACCAAACTTACCTTCAAACAAGAAGTAGTGTTTTTGTAACACAAGAACCCGATTAAGGCCTTCGAGCAGTACCTAAATGTGAGCCAAACGATTCCTCTATTAATCGCTTAATCAAAATAACGCTAGAACTTAAAGAAAAATCACTTACCAAACAAGGGAAGCAACTGATTGAACGAGGAACAAAAAGAAGAAAAGGTGGATTTCGACACAAATGAAGAGAGGGAAAAAAATCTAATGGAAAAGTCAGCAGCAAGGGGAGGAAAAAGAACGTGGAGAGGAGAGTAACAGAGAAAAACGTCAGATGGGGAAAATTTTGGAAAAGGAATCAAAACTGATTTGATACTCTCAACTACCCAATACACCACAACTCAAACACTTCAGCATTTCAATTTCAATCAGACTCTACTACGCCATACGCCCAAAGAAAAAAATATTACCTATCCAGGGATTCGAACACTCCAACATTCCAACACTCCACTTAACCACCAGACCAGCAGGCCCATTCTGTTAAGTATCTACAACAATTACTTAAAAAGCTTACAAACCACAGTGAGTGCTTATTCATAAAAAAAAATGCTAAAATTTACCTAAGTTGTGATTTGAACCTGAGACCTCTCACGCACTCCCAGAACACTTAACCACTAAAGTAGATACAGATTTGTGACAATTAATTTTAGAAACATATACATATATATTTTTTGTGATCCAAAATTACATAAGCTAAAATTCAAGAAATTTGGGGCGTTACATGAATAATGAAATTCGGGGGATACATGATTTCCTATATTGAATGTGGTCCTGTTTATGTTGCAGATAGAATATTACTCTGACGAGAAATCCTGTTATAAGCCCTCTCGAGCGTCTTGTTATATAGTTCCTGCGAGTATCCTGATTGGTAGTGATCCCGCAAGTATTGCGCACTACTGTAGCTTTTTGTGAGCGTCCTGTTACACGATTTGATCAGTTGTGATCCAACATTTATTGCGGACAAAAACGTAGCTCTTCAGGAGCGTCTTGATATAGGCTTTTATGAGCTTCTTGACATGGCTCACTTGAACTCCCTATTATGCTATCTAAAGCTCCCTGTTAATAATTCTTCGGAGTTACCTGTTAAGCTCAATGAACTTCCTGTTCTAAACTCTTATGAGTTTCCTGTTTAGCTCAGATAAGCATCCAATTAAATGGCTCATCTGAGCATCCTGTTATACGGCTCAAGAGTGTGCTTCCTTATTATCTACTCTAAAAGGTACCCCTTTATATGAATTGACAGGTTACTGATTTGTATATCTCGAGTATACTACTTGGGTATCCATCTATATTTCAATGATTAAAGGATAAAACTCCTGATGAAAGAAAATACGAGCTAAATATGAGTTATCTCACAGATACCTTGAAATACTTGGAATTTTTTATATAATGAGCTCATCTCATATTAACTTGTTTGATAAGAACTTATGGTTAGGCATTTGGCTAAAATATTTTGGGATGCACGATATATACATATTAATTTATACGAGTACGATTAGTAAGTTAAATTCTTGTTATACGAACTTACTAAGCATTGAATGCATACTCTGTTTTATTTTTCTTTGCTTCATAGCACTCGGAAGCTCGTAAAGGTTGGAGATCAGTCGGAGTATCATCACAATATCCTCCAGCTTGTTTTGGTATAAATAGGAAACTTATTTTGGTATAATGGCATGTATAGGCTAATGGTGACAAGTAAGGGTATGTAGATGTTTTGGTTGTAACTAACCATTGGAATGGCTAGTGATAGTAAATTTAATGCACACTTATGCATGAGGTTTATTATATTTAGTATATGAATGTGTTTGGTTTAATATATTAGATGCAATTAAGTTTGGGTAAGTATATAATTTTAATATAAAGATGATACTTGAAAGCATAAGTAAATGTGTCATGCATAAAACTTAATCATTAGATTGATTTATATGCCTTGAATTGGTTGGTGAATATATTGAAGTGTTGATGTAGAAGCAAGGTAAAAAGGGTGAGAAATAAGGCTTGGAAAATGGCCTTAATCTATCGACAAGGATAGACACACGGGCGTGTGTCTTGACCATGTGTGTCACATGGCCATGCGCACGGTCGTGTGGTTTGGCCTTGTGTCCCCTGCATCTTAAAAATTGAGAAACAAAATGCTCAGAATTGAGCACACGGGTAAAGACATGGGCCTGTGTCTCAGTTGTATGAGACACATAGCCCAGCACATGGGCGTGTGTCTTGGCCATGAAACCCCTGCACCTAATTTTCTAAAATTAAATTGTCCACATGGTCTAGCATAGGGGCGTGTAGCTAGCCGTGTGACCCAAGTCAGAGAGTTACATGGGTAAGGACACAGGCTAGAACATGGCCGTGTGCCTCACATCAAATGGCACACGGCCTGCTCACACGGCCTGACCACACGGGCGTGTGTCCTTTGTACCTAAGAAAGATTTTGAGATTTCGCGAAAAATTTTCTGTGATCCCGGTTTAGTCCCGACTCGATTCTAATATGTATTTTGGGCCTTGAGGACCATGTGAGGGACATTATGATTGATTGTGATTGATTTTTGGAAATGAATACTAAATGACATGAATTAACTGTAATTGAACTGTAAACTCCAGTAATGCTCTATAACCCTATTCCAGCGACAAATACGGGTTAGGGGTGTTACAGGTCCTAAGTTCGATTCAAAATACTTTTAGAACCTTTTTAACAAGAGTTTTAAATAATTAGTTAACTATCAAGAATAACTGTCTAGGTCATGTATAAAAACAATCATGTATTAAATATATCAATAAAAGTCACATCTCAATCATAAAAATATGACGTAATGAAAAACTATCAATTTTTTCATAACCATCATCATAAATATCCATGAAATTTAATTCAAAATCCAACCATTCATGCTCATAGAACTTTTCATTTACAATTGCTCATGTTATTTTCTAAATAATTAACGCATGGAATAATAAAAAACGTATGAACTACTACCTTTAACAATTTCGTGAACTAAATTAAATCCGAATAACCATAAAATTCATTGGTTTATTAACACAAAATTGTATACTAGATATGTTTTAATCAAATGTATTATTTAATTATAAAACCTACTATAGCAACATAAATATATCAATTAATATTCATTTTCATGAACAAATGAGATGCTTAAAACAATATGTAACCCATGTAATCAAAACTTAAAAAGAGGACCATCTCAAATATTTAAACCATATATCAAGTTGATTTAATTTTTAAAGATGTACCTTTTTTCTGAGTTGAGTCTTAACAATTTTATCAAGAAGTAGGAAAATTAAACTGTAGTAGTAGACTTTGAATCCAATCAAAATCTATTAATAGCAAACTTTGAGAGTGGATCTTATTTTCCAGGTGTACAATAGGTACATAACCAATGGCTTTTCATATATAAATTTTCTCTCTTGTAAGTTCTCATCAGTAATATTTTTTCATAATTTTAATTGAGAACTTATTATGAATGCTATAGAGTATACTCACAATTTTTAAAAAAAAAAATACTTGCAACTTCAGGTGCATCCAACCATAACGAGCTTTAGATAGATTATCATATTTTATTGCTCATAAATAGATATTTTATAGTCAAATATTTTGCTTTCAACCTCTTAATGGGGATTATGACAAGATCACAAAGATAATCACAATCAATTCAATTTAATAACAAGAGTAATGAATATCTTTTAAAACTAATGCATTAACCATTACAAATTTTGTACTTTTTAGATAATGATATATTAGCTCTTCCGAACTTTCAACTAATTTTGTACTATCAAATATTGTGAGAGCAAAAAGAGAGCGTATTTTTATTGATCAATTGGGATCATATACAATGCTTTTCAAAGTCTATATTTATAGATATGAGAAGTATAAAGGAAATAGAATTTTACTTCTAATAACTATTATAATTTAAAGCATATCAAAATTTATCTTGATCTTAATAAACATCCACTTAATAATAAAATATCTATAACAATTTTAATTTTATGTGTATAAACATTACACTTATACATATAAAAGAGAGAACATAAAAAGTATGATCAATTTGTACGTACTCCATTACAGTCCAAAATCTCAATTACACATTACAAGTTGTACATTAAATTATTGTTTAAAATATATTTAAGTTTAAATTTAAATATTTTGTTAAACTGAATATTTTACATTTACATCAGAATTAGTAAATCTATTTTATTATCTAATAAATTTATTAAAAATATAAAATATTTAAAAAACCGAAAAAGGTAGGATAAAACGCATTGAACCGACATGAAAATCGGAGTCAGTTTTGGAGTTTGAGACTAAAGGGTGTATGAAGGTGATTGGGTCAAAAGCAAGTTGCTTGGCAATACTAATGAAGAAAGTGTGAAATACATGAATGCGCAAAAAGTTTAATTTTGTTTGGTTCCATAATTGAAACTTTAGGCTAGGATGATTTTGACCTGTCTCACAAGTCTTTCGATTGCACAGGTTTTCACAAGTGAGGTTTTGGTTTAGTTTATGCATCAGTCTAAGATCAGCTAAACTCATTCATATTTTAAAATCTAAGTTTATGTAATCTCGCACATATTATTATTATTTTTTACATAATTAATTTTATTTAATATTTGTATAATTGTATATTTTTTATTAAATAAAAACATACAAAGTTTAACATATTTTAAATTTATATTATATTTATTTTTTATATGATATAAATTACATAATATATAAATAAAATAAAAAATAATATATCATAAACTTAAAAGCAGTGTCAAAGTTGTCTTGAACTCGAGCTTTGAATATTTTATCTATATTTTAAATGGGCTTTTTTTTTGTTAACTCATTTTCAAGCTTAATATTTTTTTCAAACCCTCCCAAATTGTGGGCAGATAGTCTACACTAGAGGTGTTCATGGGCCGGGCCGGGCCGGGCTTGGTTCGGGCTGGGCTCAACTAAAAATTTAGGCCCATTCATAGGGCTCGGGTCGGGCCGGGCCTAAAAATGGGCCTAAAATTTTTTTCAAGCCCGCCCATATAAAATGTTAAAACTAGCCCAAATTACCAGATAAATTTTTATATTATTTTATATAATTTTAAATATAAAATACATAAAAATACTAAATAAATCTAAATAAATATTTCCCAACAAATTGAAAATAAATTTTAAAAATATGTAGACTTAAATAACACTAAAATAGATGTAACTTAACAAGCAAATACATCTAAAATAATAATAAAATTAACAAATGCCTTTAAAATAATAACAAAATTAACAAAAAATAAGTTTTATACAATATTCAATCAATAACAACAAAATAGTAGTAACATAATAGTAATATAGTAGCAAAATAGGGAAAAACAACAAGAAAATAACATTCAAAAATAAAATAAAAAATAATAGATTTTTTTTTTGTCATTTAGTCAATTCGGGCCGGGCCGGGCCAAAAATACCTTACTCGAGCCCGACCCATTTTTTAAAACGAGTCTTATTTTTTGTCCAAGCCCATTTTTCGAGCTTATATTTTTGCCCAAACCCTCCCAAATTTCGGTCAGGCCTTTGGGCCGGGTCGAGCTGCCTGGCCCATAAACACCTCTAGTCTAACCCTTAAATAGGTCTGGTAGAAACATTTCCCTTAATATCTACAAAGGTTATCATAGGTAAAGCCAAAAATTTCTTTTATATGAGTAATAACTAAATTATAACTCTTTGACAAATCAAAATGCAATTTTATCATTATATTTAACCTTTGATGTTTAAGGTAAAACCCCTTACGACAAGAACGCTTCATGAGATTTAAATTTATGCTCTCACTCCCACTAGACAAGATCGCTACCACCATAAATAACTACTTCTTAATCATCACACAAAAGTTTTGGTACTTTAAACTCTAAAGGATTAAATGCCAAAAATCCCTGATAAAATAATTAAAAAACTAATTAAGCCACTAATTGAAAACTGCATTCAATTAAAGTCTTAAATGAGAGTTAGCAATCAATTGAGCTTTTGAAATATACTTCTTGGCCAAAACCTCTAATAGGTCATTAAGTGATGACATGACAGTTAGTATGATAATTAATGCAAAAAATGATAATGGGTCATCATCATCACTTTCTGCATGAATTAAGGATTTTAGAGCAACACTTATATTCTTTAAATTTTTTTTCCTATGCTCTAACTTCATCTCATAAGTCAGGAGAGAACCTATGAGCTCATCAAGGTACAATGACCGCCTATAAATGTGCTATCATTTACAGTTAAATAATACGCCAAAAATGAGAGAAATTAATAATAGTGATGTCCTCAAGTGTACATGTCAAATTGTATTATAGTTGTATACTGAAATACCAGAAGTATTCTAAGGATCGTACCCAAGGGAGGATGAAATAAATAATGAAAGTACTTTTACAATAACAAGTCTAAGTAGTAAGAATTATTTTCTATATTACGATTAACCATGAATTAGATTAAGGAAACAAAAATAAATAAATTACGAAAAGAAATAAATAAAGAAAAATAGACATTCGAAATAAATTAATAAACCAATCAGGAAGATTAATTTACTTCAGGGTTTGTAACTAACTTTGAATTACGATTTTAGGGTGAATTAGCAATCAATTAGTTAATTATTACCTCTTGGCCTCTAACTAACTGATTGATTGGTTGATATTCGCTTATCTCCTGATCTCACTTTCTCAACTAGGATAAATTACGATTTACTCGGTTCGACTTATCTTCCGAACTCGTCTAGCCTATGATAACTTATTAGGGTTGTCAAGCCTAATAGTGTAAAAACACATTATTTATACCAACTAATCCCTCTCGAGAAACCCCAAATCCTCCGTTAATCATATCCCTATCTACTCGTTAACCTCCCCTAAGGGATTTAGCCACTCATGTTGTTCATTATCTCAACTTCGATTGAACAAATCATGTAAAGAACATGATTGATTAAGAGAAGAAAAGAGATTTGAATAATCGTGGACTAAATATTGAATGGGGATCGGAGTAACAAATCTCTGGCTTGGAATAAAGAAATAAAACAAATGCAAACGCAAATATAAACTGAATACTTTAATTAAATAAACAAGCTTTTTAATTAAAACTAATTCAAGAAGAAAAATAAGAACGTTATGAAAAGCCGAAAAGAAAAGAAACTTAAACTACTTCTACGCTACGAGGGTTTTTGAATGTTCCTAGGAAGACTTGATTACATTCAACCTCTAATGTATTATTTATATAGGTTTTGGCAGCCTAAATTAGATCTTTGTATGTGCCTAGGAAGAGTTGATTACATGCCCTAGGTTTTTGTATAACTTTGATTGTGTGGACGAAAATAACCTCAATAAGCTTGGGCAACACGTCGGCCTTGTGTTGCGCCACACCCCTTGCTGGCGCAACATGACATGCAACTTCAACCTAATGTTTTTCTTTTCATGCTTTGACGGCTCAGGAAGCTTATGCATCACTTGACCTTTGCTTCCACGTCAATTGGGCCTTTATATCTCCATCCTACACACTCAATTGAACCAATTAGCACAACCTAAGGCCTGTGTTGACCTATTGGGTCACAACACCTACAAAATGTGTTAAAAACAATTATTTTATTAACTTTCTATCATAAGGCCTAATTATTGAAAACGAAATATAAAATCCTAAATTGCCTAGAAAACAAGCTCCTTTTTTGTACAATAGAACTGTTATGGCAATCATCCAGTAAAATTTTATGCATACAGATTGTAATAGCCCAATTTTGATCGGGCTTAGAAATAAAATAAAAAATAAAAATAAAGTCTATATTTAAAGTCCTAGTACAAAGCCCAAAACCAGACCCAAATACCCTAAACCCGAATTACACCCAACAGCAGATACCCGAGGCCCAATACTTGACCCAAACCTAGTAGACCCAACTACCCAGAAACTAGACTAGGCCTAAAACATTCTAGCCCAATCGAAAACAGTCTCAGCCTAGGATTTTGAAACCCTAGGCGCCCAGCACCCCAATTGCCACAGGAGACCACCAGCCCTCGTCCAAGCCGCGAATCGCGCCGCCATCAACGCGAGTAACCCCATCACCGCCGCGTTCTCGTCACCAACATAGAAAAGGGAAGAATCGAAGCAGAATAGCAAGAATATAGTTTTCCTTTTCTATTTTCATTTTTCAAGGCTATAAAAGCCGATTATTTTGTAAACGAAAGTGGGGGGGATTACACACAGATATACACAGAGAGGGATATATATAAAAATACAACACAATCAAAAAAGAAAAGGAGCCAAGGTTTTGTTTCATTTTTATTTTTATTTTTTTATTTTCAAATACAGTCATTCTATTCTGTTTTATTTATTTATTTTTTAAAACAATGTATAACATATATGTTAAAATAAAAAAAGGGAAAAAAAACTAACCTTTTAGGAACTCCGGCCATCGTGTGCTGTGGTCGGCAACGGTGGCAGACGGTAGCCGAAGCCTCGTTGAAGAATGATCGAAAATCGCCTTGGGGAGCACCTCTCCGTTTGTTTTTCTTTACTGAAGAAGAAAAATGATTTTTCTTAATTTTTTTTTTGTTTATATAGACACTTGAAACGATGCCGTTTTGGTGCTGGTTAGTATAGCCCAAAACGACGTCGTTTCACTCAGGATCCGCGCGTCGACCCGATGGGTAAAAAGATCCGCGTGTTTTTTATTCTAATAGTCTAATAACCATTTTAGTCCCTCCGCATTTTTATATTTTTCAATTCCTTTAAATTTCATTTTTTTATTTTCTAATTAGGCCCTAAGAGTTTAAATGTGTTCCAATTTAATCCCATAGGCTCTTTGAAGGCTAAAATCAGAACGTTACCGTTTTAAAAAAGGCTTAATTTCCATATCAGCCCCTAAAATTTAACATGTGTTTTTAATTTAGTCCTTTTAATCTGTTTTAATTATTATTTGACCCCTGATTTTTTTATTTTTATCCTTTTATTTTATTATTATTATTATATAGCATATTAAATTATTTTACTATATTATATATTTTATATTATTTTCCTATATTTTATATGTATTATTCTATTGTATATTTAATTATTCCTATATATTATTTTACTTGTTTAATAATTTATATTTTATTATATATTTTATTATTTATTATATTATATATTATAATGTTACATTTATATTATTTCTAAAACTTTTTTTATATAAAATTCATTTATATTATCTAATCTATTTTATTTATATCATTTATTTATAATTAGTGTATTATATATTTTTTATTTTTTCATTATTTTATTTTGTTTAATATTATTTTAATTATATTATTTTCATTACATATTTTTTTTGTATACTATATTATATGTTTTTTTAATTTTTATATTACATAGTATTATATTATATTATATATTATTTTCTAAAAAATTATTTTTGTATAAAGATTATTTATATTTTATAACATGTTTCACATGTATTTTATATATTTATTAAATTATATATTTATTAATTAGTATTTTATATTATTTTACATATATTGTTTTATATGTTTTATTTATCTATGTAATGCCCTTTTATTTATTTATTATTTTATGATTGCCATAGTGTAGTTATTTTAGTTGTATTTTATATTGTATGCTATTGTCTTATAACCGTTTTTTAATATTTTTGTATGATACATGGATTATTGTTCAAAATAAAAATACATTTTTACAAGCTTACTATATTTTTAAATAAGGCAATGTTTTGTTATTTTGAAATTCGAGAAATAGTGCCCTAACATATTGGGTCGCGATTTTCCGTTTGGCTAAATAACTAAATACCCTTTTAACAAATTTTGTAAATCACGAGATGACTTTAATTACGAGGTTTAAAAAATGTCGTGTCCTAACGTACTGGATGTGATGTTTTTATTCCTTCGGAATAAAGAAATCTCAAGTTTTAAATAAAAAATAAACCTATTCTTGAGAATTCAAAATATTGTGCCTTAACTTACTGGGTTCGACGTTTTGCGTCTCGAGATAGGAATTTTTTAAAATAAAGGCGAGCTTAATTTCAAAGTCATGAGGTGCTATACCTTAACTTACTGGATAAAGTACTTTATTTCTTTGTGATAAGTAAGTACTGGTTTTCTTTCTAATAAAAGGATCATATTTTCTAATTTTCTTTATTTTCAACATTAGGACATGATTTTATCGATTAGGTACCAATTTTTGGGCGTTATGAGGGTGCTAATCCTTCCTCATACATAACCGACTCCCGAACCTATTTTTGTTTTTCGTAGACCAAACTTAGTATTTTAAAATAAAACATTTTTTTAAGGTGATCCAATCACACCTAAATAAAAAGGAATTGGTGGCGACTCCCATTTTGATTTAAAAGTCGATCCCCATTTTTCAAAACTAGATTTTAAAATGGTTTCGACACAGATAGTAGGGTTGATTCCCGTTATGTCGGCAATTGTCCATCCCAAGGCCTTCTTAGATCATCAGAGTACTTCCAACAACCTCACCTTTTGATCGGGTTTCAACTCGACAGAATAACTACTGGCAAAGTGTTATTTTCTCCAAAGTAAGCATATTTTAAATGCTGCGGCAAAGGCTTCAACTCTAGTGTGGAGGGTCCTCTATAGAAGGTTTAGGAGGCTTGAAAGATTGATTTGATAAATCCAAGGATTCAAACTTCTTCCCTACTCCATTCACAAACTACTTAGCTTCCATAAGTTCACCAATATCCTCAAAAATTATTGTGTCACTCCACTCAAGTGAGTCTTCATCACTATCAGAATCGCTATGGCAAAATTTTGCAAACTCTTCCTCTACTATTGTTTCTATCAACCCAATGATGTGGCATTCTTCATTATCATCAGCATATTTCAAGGCATCAAATACATTAAAAATAATCTGTTGATCATTTACCCTCATGGTCAGTTTGCCTTTCTGCACATCAATTAAAGTCCTACCAATAGCAAAAAAAGATCTTCCAAGAATAATTGGCACATCTTGGTTAGCTTCACATTCTAAAATAAGGAAATCTGCAGGAAAAATAAATTGATCTACTCTTACCAGCACATCTTCAATTTTACCCTTCGGATGTACGTAAAATCGATCAGCCAGTTGCAACGTAACCGTAGTAGGTCTCACTTTCCCAATTCTCAGCTTCCTAGAAATAGCCATAAACATTAGATTTACACTCGCTCCTAAATCACATAATGCCTTAGCAACATAGTGGTTTCCAATTGAACATGGGATAGTGAAGCTCCCTGGGTCCTTAAACTTTAGAGGCAATTTATTCATCAACATTATTGTGCACCCTTCAGTGAGAGCAATAGTCTCAAATTCTCCCAATCTATGCTTCTTTGACAATATACCTACCATGAATTTCACATAATTGGGCACTTGCTCCAATGCTTCTGCTAGCGGTATGTAAATGAGTTGTTTCAAAATATCCAAAAATCTTTTAAACTTACATCCTGTTTAGAATTATGGAATTGTTGATGAAAAGGTAGAGGTGGTCGTCCTTCAGGTTGATGATATTGTTTTGTTGTGGCATTTTTGTTGGCAACATGATCTGGTTCTGCTACAACATTCTTCTGTTTACCCTTTTCAGGTGTAGTATGCTTTTCAATTGACTCTGAATTATTTCTGTGGTTGAGTCCGGATTCGTCCTCTTCTAGAGTGGTGTCTTCAACAACATCATCCAATTGTGCCCTACTTCTGAGAGTGATGGCTTTGCACTATTCCTTCCCTTGTGTTCTCGAATTCTCGATATCTCTTGACAATGCTCCTGTGGCCTCAAATTTAAAGCATTTGCTATCTTCCCTACTTAATTCTCAAGAGCTCTGAGGGGCGCAGTCTGGTTGTGAATTACAGTATCATTATTAACCATATATTCCTTCAACAAGGCTTCAATGGAGATGGAAGATGATGCTTGACCCTGTTGAACATTTTAGCTCGCATAGGATGATTATAACCAGGCAGTGCACTATTAGCTTTTTGTCTTGAAACATTGTTTAAATTCCCCTCACCTTGATTATTCTAACTAAAGTTCGGATGCTCCTTCCACCCTGGACTATAGATTTTGGAATTGGGTTTATTGTTCCAATTAAAATTACCCATGTAGTATACAAAATCTGGGTTTGATAGGCATTCATCAAACACATGGTCTTCGACGCAATAAACAAACAATATTTTGGTTGATTTCATCTCGTGGACTATAGTGGGCCTCTTTATTATTTTGATCATATTAGCTAAAAAGATACCTAGGCTACCAACGAAGTGATCGCACTAAGCTCCATGGTACCAGTAGTTTTCTTACCTGTCCCAACTCTCCTGGTATGATATTGATAATCATTGTTGGCAATTTTTTCCAAAATCTTATATGTTTCATTATAAGATTTATCCAACAAGGTATCATTGGAAAAAGCATCAACTGCTATCCTCATATGCACATTCAACCCATTATAAAATATCTCCATCTGCGTCTAGTGTTGGAATCCATGCATCAGAAATTTTTTAAGTAATTCATTAAATCGTTCCCAAGCATCATATAGCATTTCATCCTCCAGTTACTTAAAATATGTGATTTCATTTCTAAGCTTGACATTCATATTTGGTGGATTATACCGTAGAAAAAATCTCTAGCAAAGATCATTCAATGATGCCAGTGTTCCTGATGGCAAAGCATTCAGACATGCTTTTGCACGATCTCTCAAAGAATATAGGAATAATTTAAGTCGCAAAGCGTCTTCAAGAACACCTTATTGTCTAAATGAGTCACTAACTTCTAGAAAAACTCTTAAATATAATTTTGGATCTTCAATGGGTAATTCACCAAACTGTCCTACTGTTTGTAATATTTGAAACATTATCAATTTTAACTCAAATTTTTAGCTTGTATGTGTTGTCTTACTATTCTTGAATTCAAATCATCCAAAATTGGAACAATATGTTCCCAAATTGGTCTGTCTCGATCATCTATCACTTGATGAACAGGAGGATTAACATCTTGACCAATGGGATTATCATTGAGACCATGATCATTCAGGCCAGGATCATTTCCTTCCCTAGCCATATTATGTAACTCCCTTCTTCTCCTTCGTAAAGTTCTTTCAATCTCTAGGTTAAAAGGATACTCTTCGTTGGCATGAATGCCTCTTGTAATAAACTAATGGCAAACTTATACAAGTTAAATACAACTAAGTTAAAGAAAACTAAGAAAACAAAAGAAAATAACAAAACCAAATTTCACTATTTGTCAATCTCCGACAATGACGCTAAGAACTTGTCTCGTGTAAAAGGATATGTGAATTGTACAAGTATACATGTTGAATCAAGTAATAAAATGATGAGTGACATCGTCTCCATAAGGATTAGAATGATATAATTTGGTTGAGTTATTAAAGTGAGGTATGATTAATGTCATGACAAAAATAATGATAAGAAAGCAGTGGTAATTTGCAGGAATAATGATGTGTGCAATATGCATAATTGATAAAAATGAAAAATGCTATGACAGGACAAGAGTAAGAATACAATGGAAAATTTGAGAATGATTACGTGAATAATATGCAAACGAACAAGTGAACAATTAAAAATGCTATGGCGAAGATACTACGGCAGAGGATAGAAGGTCTACTATAACACTCCTTACCAGTATTCGACGTCGGAACAGGGTACAAGGCGTTACCAGACTTATACACAAACAATTAGGCAATACCGAGACATGACTTTCCACTCAAAATTAAAACCTTTCATAACACCTCTTAAAAAAGCCTACGAGGCCTAAATCACACATTAGGAATGGTTCAAGATCAAATCGAACTCTTTTAAAAAGACTTAGAAAATTTTCATCAAACAGTCCACATGCCCGTGTGAAGGAAAGGACATGCCGTGTGGAACTTCACATTCTCATATTCTGCACCCATGTTGATTTATTTCTCATTTCGAACCTACAGGGGTTTTCACACGCCCGTGTCCATGGCCTGTGTCCCTCACATGGCCACGACACGCCGTGTCTTAGCCTGTGTGCAAAAACCTTGGCATTCTATTTCTGGCGTCATCACCCCATAAATGTCACACGACCAAGGCACACGCCCGTGTCCTTCGACCGTGGAGCGAATTAAATTCCTAATTCAAGTGCAGACTTCACACGGCCTAAGCACACACCCATGTACTATGGTTGTATCTTCCACACGATTGAGACACATGGCTGTGTCTCCACCGTGTGGTTACTACTAAGCATACTTACTTGTAAACCTAGCATGCAGGGGAAAACACGGCCTAACCACACGCCCATAAGGCTGACCTTATGTCACACATGGCCTAGACACACGCCCGTGTGTCTACCCGTGTGGACAAAACAAGGTTATTTGCCACGCTCTTTTTACGACCCCGACTCATACAAACATAAATCACATCAAACCATCAACTCATTCATGCATAGTTAAACCAAGTAAATCAACCATGCCAC
Source organism: Gossypium rotundifolium (assembly GCA_025506655.1). Classification (NCBI taxonomy): domain Eukaryota; kingdom Viridiplantae; phylum Streptophyta; class Magnoliopsida; order Malvales; family Malvaceae; genus Gossypium; species Gossypium rotundifolium. The sequence goes on from CP106734.1 coordinate 52,552,218, forward strand.
TTGCATATTCATGAATAACTTCATCATTTCATAGATTAATAAGAAAGAGCCATCAACTATGGCCTTATACAAAATAATTCATCATTGAATGAGCCAACACATTTGGCCAAAACAATATAACATTCAACTAAGTCTAGTCCCTATACATGCCATCCTTAAATGCTAAATCTAACTATACCAAGATGTGCTGATAGTATGGGTGATCCTCTGATTATCTCCTGTATCCTGAGCTGGCTCTTCGACACTATAAAATAAGGGAAAAGAGAAGGGAGTAAGCTTTAAGCTTAGTAAGTCTATATGTAAACAATAAGCATCATACCACATACTTATTAATAAAAAACATTACATACTATGTAAAAACCACTCATATCCCTATAATCATGCTTACTCATTTCAAGCCTTTCCACATCCCAAACACTTATCATAAACATTGCTCACATTTACTTGCACTTATACCCTAACTTATCACCACAAAGCCACATGTAATTTCACTTAAACAAGTTTCTCGATGAACACTTCAGAATATTATTGGATACTTGGTTGTTACGCACATAGCCCACCATTTAACAATTTACAAGGTGGTATCACACACAGCCCACCATTATTTACATGTTTAGGTGGTATCGCACACAGCCCATCAATGATAGTAAATATGATGGTATCGCACACAGCCCATCGTTAATCAATAATAAGGTGGTGTCGCACACATCCCACCCACAATAATAATTACATACTTACGGATATTTATCCATACCCATATTCCTATCCCGAAGGTTCATCCGAGAATTTCCTCATTTTCTACCATTTTTAATAATTCTCACTAATAAGTATTTACATCCACACAATACATTAATAGATAAAAACATATGTAATAAGGATATTTCGTTTACACATAAACTTACCTCGATACAAAATATGTTAGTTTGCAAATTAGTCCGTAACCTTGATTTTTCCCCAGTCAAGATTGATTCCTCGTTCTTCTTGATAATAAAATTTACTCATCTAATCACTACATAAATCATGACACTTCAAAATTTCTACTTTGGCAAAAATTATCGTTTTGCACTTATACTTTGGCAAAATTACAATTTTGCCTCTAGGCTTGTAAATCATTTTCCATCAAATTTCCTTATTTAAAAAGCCTAGCTAAACATTTATTACTCTTATAAAAACTCACAATACCAATCATTTCATGCATTTACTACTCAATTTACAGCCTTTACAAAAAGGTCCTTTTAGGTGTTTTCATGGAAACACATTTCACAAAAGTTGTTTATTTAACAATTATAATTCATTTTCTTCCCTAAAAACTCAAAAAACAACATAAGTAATCTCATGTAAAATCCCTAAACTTTCAATCATTTTGTAAAATAGTCCCCTCTTTAGCTAGCTTAAGCTTTAGTGGTTCCAAAAGTACAAAAATTATAAAAAAAAATAACCATCAAGAACACTTACTGCAAGGATTAAAGATTTCTGAAATTTTCAAGCTTCCATAGCCCTTTCTTGGGTGTAAAAATCAGTGGAAGAAGAAAAGAAATGAAAAGATGATAGCATTTTCTTTATTTTATCTTATTTTATTTATTTAGTCAACTAATGTCACCAAACATTGACCAAATTTTAATTCTCTTGTCCCCTTGGCTGGTCATCACCCTTAGGAAGGCCTAATTGCATATTAAGGGCCTCCAATTTAAGGTCTTATAGATATTCAGCACTTCTAGCTTGAAAAGTAAAACTTTCGCACTTTATGCGATTTAGTCCTTTTTCACAATTAAGCATGCAATCACCAAAATTAATGCACCAAAATTTTCATGCACTCATATAATCATGATATAACACATAAAATAATATTAAAACTAATTTATTCGACCTCAAATTAGTGGTTCTGAAACCATAATTCTGACTAGCCCCAAAATCAAGTTGTTACATCTACAATGTTGATTTGGAAGGTCGAGATTACTAAGAATCTTCCCTTATTGACAGTAATGCCTCGGCAAAACCATACTCAATCTACTACTCATAAAAGTTCTAAAATGGTCTACTCCTTTCGAGAATAAGATCTCAAGTTACCTTGCCTTAAGCGATATATGTCTATAGGCCTTTAGCACGGTACCTTCCATTATTTTGTTTTCTTTCTGTATGAACGTTGCTCTATGTCTAGGGGTTGCTGCAAGTATTTTGTCGAACACATGTTCATATCATTCAATTTCAGTCTCATTAACCTAACCTTGTCAGAATTAGATTTATTTAACGAACATGATGTACATCATTTTATATCTAGAGTTTGCAAACAAGTAATTTTATAAAAAAAACCATTGAATGAAACAATGTATTAAACCAGATCTATGCTTCAGTCATTAAAGGAAATAAGAGTTTCATCAAGTAATCCTAACCCTATGAGATTTAGCTCATGGGTTGGAAATTAACATTTAAATCCAAATTATCATTCAACATCATTTTCATCAAATAAATTCACAAAGAGTAATCAAGAAATAACGGAAGAACTTCGGGAAGATAGCTTTCGCTTATCTACCCCACACTCCAGCGATCCAATGTCTTATGGTGGCTGAGAGGGACTACTTTCGTCTTTTTTTTCCTGTCTCTACTCAACTGCTACCCGCTAGTTTTCTTGTTAGCCTTTCTGCCCCCTTCAGGGTTTCCTCCTTTGGCTTTTATAATCGTTTTCCCTAAGGTAAATCCAAAAATCCATTATTTTCTTCCCTCTTTTTCAAGTAGATATATCTGGTACAAGTTCAACTAGGCCTAAGACCGGTATGCTTTAAGTGCTGGCTGGACATCATCCTAACATTTCCACAGCATTCATGTTGGCAAACTGTCCAACCCTTTGCCCCGACAAACCTTCACTCCTTTACTTCTTATTCCTCATCCTGCACCTGCTAATCCACCCCCACAGATAACCCTTCCACCAGAATTAAAAATGATTAACGTTTAAGTACAGTCCAAGTTCCTAATGCAATGCTAAAACAAGAAAAATACTAATGAAATGCCCTAAAATGCAACTAAATGAACCTAAGTACAAGCAATTAACTAGATCTAAAAGCATGCAATATAAATGTTTTCAAGAGTTATCAATACTCCTCCTTTCGGTTTTGGCTTACAATGGTAGTTTCATAAAAAATTGTTGGGTTCCTAAAAAGAAAAATTAAAAGCACACAATCATATATAGAAAATACTAAATCCTAACTAATTAAAACTAATGAAAAATTAAAAATTGTCCCAAATAAAAATATAGTAAAAAATTTAAAAATATATAAAAATGTTCAGAACTAGTTAGAATTAGATTCTGACTCCTTCATCATCTAGGTCTTGCCCCTATCGCACCCCACTGACGCTTTTGTTCCCACCTTCCCGAAGCTGGGTTAGGCTATGTAGGCTTGGGTCGTAGATCACCTCGCCCTTTATCGATGAGCGGTTTAGACAAAATACCCGTTCATAGTCTGGTGGTGCGATAGGTGTCTCCTCCTCCTCATCCTTATCATTATCATCATCATCAACGCCCTCCTCGCCTGATGGTGGGAACCTTTCAAACATGTTGGGGAGTGGTGCTAGTGTAGGCCACCTATTCAGCTTCACAATGCGGATCAAAATGTCTCCCATGTCTTGCATCCAACAGGTCTGCCACTTCGATACTGGCATATTCGTGAGGACCATCGTCTTTGACATGTGTGTCTTACCCTTCCTCTTCATCGACCCTTGAATGTTGCTCCTATGCTTTTTCCTTTGCTCTTTCTCTCGATTTTGCTTGCATTGGAGCTCTAGGAACTAGTCGTACAAGTTGTCCCCTATCACGCTCTTTGCTATCTCGTGAATGGCTCAATCGGTGACATAGGGACGTTGGCTTGGAAACATAGGGCAATAATCAGATACAGGAAGTACATACTTTGCTTTCGATCTCATATACACTTGAGCATCTCCTCTTTGATCCAACAGTTGATGTAAATTTGTTCTCTTTACAAGATAAAATAAAGCATAACCGCTCGATAGGTGATGGCGTTAGAGGAACTATGGATAGGACCCAAGCGGGTGAAAATAAATTACATCCTCATCTTGGTCATCGAAAACATGATGTTCATGTTAATTTTTAGGGACACCTTGAAATTGGCTTGGCAAGTCCACTCGCCATACCCTTCCGTTAAGTAATTAATTATACCCTTCATATCAAAGTCTTCAAATGTAACTAACTCTAACATATCCAAACGGTCATGGGTATAAAACAGGGCATCGTAGTATTGGCAAATCGCGTGAGGTGCAATGAGCACCAATTTGCCTCGCACAACCACGTGAGTGATGGTCTCGTCTCACTACTTGCGATTTTCCCTATCTTTCAGGTATGCGTAAAATTTTTAGATTACCATGTCAACCATTAGTTCGATCGTTGTTGCACAAAATTTGTTCCAACGTTGGAACTATACCAACTCCCATATTTCATCGTAAGCTGACATTGTGGGATCGAACCCATGTTCTTGTATAGATGATCATCCACTTAATTCAAAAAAAAAATCGTTTGACTTTCATATTATGGAATCGATTGGCATTGAGATTACTCAATGCCTGAGTGGATCATGATTGTTTTCTTGGTTTTATTTTCAAATTAAAGTGAACTAACAATAAACCCAATCAATAAAAATGATAAAGATCGATTTTAGAACATGATAACTCAAGTATTTGTCGATAACCCTCTGTTCCCGCTCGATATGGCTTGTGACAAAATAGAAGATGAAAACTGGATTGAAAAGAGAAGAAGAACACTTACTAATATGGATCGAAGTTTGAGAAATAGAAAATGAAGCTTGAATGTAAGAAGGACATGCGAAAATTGCAAGAGAGTATTTTTTCTTTTTCTTTTTGTTTTATGTGTGTGTTTCTATTCCTAGACCCGGTGGGTTGAAATAGAACTTCGATGGGCTTTTTGCCTGAAACAGCCAGAATTGAGTTGAAAACATAGGTGTGCCACGCCACAACTTGTGTTTGGTGTGACACGACCCTCTAACATCAGGTGCATTTGCTTCGAAGAGCCTATGTGGTGCCAAAGCATATTTGTGGCATGACACGATGTTGTCCTTAGCCTGTCGGGGTATGTCGATGTCCTCCAGTCGTTTGTTTTGTCCTATTTAGCTTCTATGCATCCCATTATCCCTAAAGATCTAAATTCTCCTAGTTCTAATATGTAATTACATCCTAATTATCTTAAAATCTAACTACAAATTAGAAATTGAAACAAATTTACAAAATGTTACACATTTGTTAAAGTTCAATGATTGATGCTATGTCACACTACTGGACGTGTCGACAATTTCCTAAACTTCACCATTGACTTCAATCATCTTTCATACCCATCGCATGCCTTCTAATCGCTTCTTTGCCCACAAAAGCTATTTGTCTCATTCTCTTACATTATGAATAGCTACACATGCATAACTCAGGAAATGCCTTTGATCAAAGCCATTATGGATTAAATTAAAAAAAACATAACATTCATCCCTAACTAATCCCTCACTTAGGGAATTACGGCCACATTTGAAGACTTCTATTTCTTCATCATTTTTTGTGATTAGCTCATTTCACTCGAGATCAATGGTTGATTTAAAAGTGGTCAGAAATGGCCTACCCAACAGAATGGGGATTTCTCGATCTTCTTTAAAGTCGAGGACTATAAAGTCAACGGGGATTATAAATCCATATACCTTGTCCAATACATCATCGAGTACACCTTTTAGGTGTACCAAGGATTTATTGGTGAGTTATAGAAATATTTAAGTGTTTTTAATTCCCTGAATTTGAGTTTTTGATAAATCGATAGGGGTATTCAATTTATACTAGCCCCTAAATCATAAAGGGTTTTGCTACAATATTGATCCCCAATCTCTATTAAAAATGTAAAGTTACCTAGATCTTTTAACTTAGAGGGTATATTCGTTAGGCGTTGAGTTAAGATTACCGGATTAGGCACCGGTTTGTCTACCTTCTCAATTGGCTCGTGGTGCTCGGCTTGTTCCTCTTTTGTAGGTTTGTTAACATCTTCCAAAATTTTCTCCTCTTCATGGATGGGTTTGGTTGGCACGTTCAATTCTTTTCCCAGTAGCACTCTGATCGCCTTTACATGCTCATTTCCATCTCTTTAAGGATTATTTTTTGTATTGCTGTGGAGACTCTGACCATTTTACTTTTGAAACATCACCATTAATTACCTCATTTGGTCATAGAGGCTAAACATTCGAGATTCAAGTTGCCCATATGTAGCTTGGACTTTTCGAATGTCCATCTTTATTGTTTGCATCTCCCCCTCAAGTTGATCGAATCTTTGACCATATGCAGTGTGGTCATTCCCCATGAATCATTGTTGTAATGGCAGAAATAGGTAAGTGTCGCTTGTAAAATAATATGCGAATTGTGGAAGTATACACGTCGAATCAAGTAATAAAGTGATAAGTGAGATCATTTCCACAGGGATTAAAATAGTATAATTTGGTCAAGTTATTAGAGTGAGGTATGATTAATGTTACAACAAAAATAATGGTAAGAAAGTAGTGGTAATTTGAAAGAATAATGATGCGTGTAATAATGGAAAATGCTATGTCACGACCGGAAAAAAGTAAGAGTGCAATGGCAAATTCGAGAATAATCATGTGAATAATATGCAAATGAACAAGTAAACAAATAAAAATGATATGGAAAAGATACTGCGGCAAATGATAGATTATCTATGATGTTGATTTAGAAGGTCGGGATTACTGAGAATCTGCCCTTACTAACAGCAATCCCTTGGCAAAACCATACTCAACCTACTACTCAGAAGAGTTCTAAAATGGTCCGCTTCTTTTGAGAATAGGACCTTAAGTTACCTTCCCTTAAGTGATATATGTCTATAGGCCTTTAGCATGGTACCTTGAATTGTTTTGTTTTCTTTCTGTATGATCGTTGCTTTATGTCTAAAGGCTACTACAAGTATTTGGTCGAACACTTGCTCATGTCATTCAATTTCAATATCATTAATCTAACCTTACCAGAATTAGATTAATTTAATAAAAATGATGCACGTCCATCTATGTCTAGAGTTTGCAAACATGTAATTTCATAAAATAAAAAACCATTGAATGAAATAGTGTATGAAAGTAGATCTACGCTTCGGTCATTAAAGAAAATAAGAGTTTCATCAAGTAATCTCAACCCTATGAGATTTAGCTCATGGGTTGGAAATTAAATTCAAACCCAAAGTATCATTTAACATCATTTTCATCAAATCAATCGAAGAGTAATCAAGAAATAAAGGAAGAACTTCAAAAGGATAGCTTTCGCTTATCCAACCCACACTCCAGCAAAGGATCTCCTTTTTTGTTCTCTCATCCTTTTCCTATCTCTGTTCAGCCGCTACCCTTTATGCTTTTTCCACCTAAGGATCATCTTTTTGTTCTCTCTTCCCTTTCTAGGGTTTCTTTCTTTGGCTTCAATAATCGTTTTCCCTAGGGTAAATCCAATAGCCCATGATTTTCTTCCCTCTTTTTTGCGTATATATATCTAGTACAAGTTCAACTAGGCCTAAAACTGATACGCTTTGAGTGCTCACTGGACATCTTCTCGGCATTTCCACGGTATTCGTGTTGACAAACTGTCCACACCTTTTGCCCCGGCAAACCTTCACTCATTTACTTCTCGTTCCTCAACCTACACCTAACAATCCACCACCATACACAACCCTTCCACAAGCAATTAAAAATGACTAACATTTAAGTACAGTCCAAGCTCCTAATGTAACGCTAAAACAAGAAAAATACTAATGAAATGTCCTAGAATGCAGCTAAATATACCTAAGTACAGACAGTGAACTAGATCTAAAAGCATGAAATATAACTCTTTTTTAAGAGTTATCACACCTCAAATCTGAGTTATTGATTGTTCTCAAGAAAAATATGCATGAATGCAATGACTTTTGTCTACACACATAACCATATTGTACTGCCAGTCCATTAAAAGAACAATATATTTTTCAGTTCTTAGCAATCTTCTATCTCTCTGAAATTGTTAGAGTTTCAAAGGTTTGCTCAACAAAGGTAGTGAAGAAAATTGCTCCCTAAAAACAAAATTTCCTAAGTACTCATCTGTGTTTTCTGGTCATAGCAAAAATCCCCAATTTATTCAGTTCATTTGCTACCTAAACTCAATCTCCTTTGTAACCCCTTTTCTCTAAGCCTTCATGAAATATTTATTTGTATTTTTTTCTTCTTTTTTTATTTTTAAGTACATTAGGGGATTTAGCATGTCACAAAATTCTTTGACTAGATAATCACAAAGGAGCATACACTGAATTATCAACTACTCAATCATGTCACAATTTTAAAAAAAAATCACTCTTGAAGCTAAGGCTTTTAACTTAGAAGATGGATAGAGTAAGCAACTACATCCTTAGCTACTTAGCCTATTACCACAGTGGAGTGCCCCTAATTTTCTTTTCTTTATTACACACTTTTACTTGGAGTCACCTTTCTAGTCAATAGCATGATGGAGCAAACAATGTGGTGCTAACTTACTTGGTAATTCTAAGCATTGGAGTGGCTACTATCCCTTATTGAAGTAATGCTATGGAATTGCGACTGAGTTTGGCTTCAAAAGTCTCTAAGTACATTAAAAGATACATGTTATAGTTCAAAAATAAATGAGGTTAAGACATCTCCTTTTTAGGAGGTAATCTTCAATCAACCTAACCTAAGCTAAATTCACCTAATCCTCTGTCACATGATCTAAGCGTATTGAAGAATTCAAGCTTATCATCGAACATAAAAAGTAAAGATTGTACTCCACATAGACAAAATAGTACTTAGTAGTTATGTGGCAATGGCAAAAAAATTAATAAGATTAGAATGAGCAGATGTACTAGATATATAATACAGCCTAAATGCAGAATACACACCCAAACCTGAGGGATGCATTGTCCTCAATGCATGTACATATATGTAACAAAAAACAAAAATATATATATGTACAGAAAATGTCATGGCAAAAGAAATAAAATGCAAAAGGTAGGGAAAAGGACTTCCCTTGCTTGAACTGGAGTGTAGCTACTTCATTTGGCCATGCAAGTGGATTTACAAGCACTGACTTTATACCGTAGCTTCCTCTTCATAGAGTTTATTTCGTCCCCGCCCTTATCAGTTTTTGTGAGCTTATCAATAAGATGATCAATGTCACGGTCTTGTACAGTCGTGGAAGCTGATGGGGTGGGTGGAATAGAGTCCTTACCTTTCATGGTGGCTGTAGTGGTAGTCACAATTTCATCTTTTGCTTCTTCTTCTTTATTCTCATGATTTAATGCTATCATCTTCTTAGGCTCCTCAGCAACAGTGTCCTCTTCATTAGCAGTAGTTCCCAAATTCACAGATTCGACTCTAGCGTCAGAAGTTTGAGCTGGCTCCTCTGCATCTTCAGGAATTTGGAGCAAAAAGGTGGAGAAGGATAAGGGGATTTTTTAGGGGAAAATATGAGGTGGCCTAGCCTTGAAATAAAAGCTTTGGCTTCTCCTCATTGGGCTACCCAAGTAACAGAATGGCCTCAGCTATCCAAAAATCTCTCCCTTAAACTTTTCTATTTGGTCAACCCATGTTACCTCGTACCTCCACATACATTTACTTATTTTGTTGTGGCATAATTTACTTTTGATATCCGGCGCCAAAGTCCTCTTAGTATCACAACTAATAATCCCACACTTTTATTTTGTCTGCGAAAATCGAGAAAAATTACTCATTAAACTAAGATAAAAAATAGAAATAAAATAACATTAAATAATTAATGATAACAGATAATTTAATGAAAGGAAAGCAATTAAAGAGAGGAAAAAAACAAACTGCTAACTGAAACATCTTGAAGGTCAATGGATTGCTTGTCACGATCCACATGAGTACTCGAGTAGTGCTTCAAGTCTTGTCCATTAACTTTGAATGTGACCCCCGTTTTTAGGTCTTTGATACTAACAGCCTTATGTGAGTATACTTGAGCTAATTCAAAGAGACCTGGCTAGTGGGATTTTAATTTACCAGGGAACAATTTAAGCCTAGAGTTGAATAACTACACCTATTACCCTGGATCATATTGCCTTGTAGTAATTCTATTATCATGCCAACGCTTGATCTTCTCCTTGTATAGTTTAGCATTTTCATATGCCTGTGCCCTGAATTCTTCCATTTCATTCAGTTCTAACAACCTTTTATGGCCAGCAGCTATCCAATCCATGTTTAGCTTTTTAATAGCCCAAAATGTTTTATGCTCGAGCTCAACAGTTAGGTGACATGGCTTTCCATAAGCAAGCTTAATAGGTGACATCCCCAATGGTGTTTTAAATACAGTACAATAGGCCCACAAAGCTTCTTCCAGTCTGAAGGACCAATCCCTACGAATTGGGTTCACCATTTTTTCTACAATCTTTTTATTTCTCTGTTAGAAACTTTAACTTGTCCATTTGTTTGGGGATGATATGCTGTGGCAATATTATGTTTCACCCCATACCGATGCAAAGCATTAACCACTAGCTTAGAATCAAAATGAGATTATTCATCACTAATAATGGCTCTAGGCGTACTGAATCTTATGAAAATGTTCTTGTGCAAGGACTTCATTACTGACTTTGCATCATTAGTAGGAAGCACAACAGCTATGACCCTCTTAGAGGCATTGTCCACTGCCAACAGTATGTACAGGTTGCCAACTAAAAGTGGAAATGAACCTATAAAGTCTATTCCCCATACATCAAATAATTCAACCTCTAGAATATTTTGCAGCAGCATTTCATGTCTTCTAGATAGATTTCTTGTCCTTTGACAACACTCACATGACTGATAAAGTTCATGAGCATCCTTGAACAGACTCGGCTAATAACATCCTGACTGAAGTACTTTGCTTGATTTTCTTATTCCTCCAAACTGTCCTCCGTGAGGAGCTGAATGGCAATGTTACATAATGCCATGTATTTCGTCATCAAGGACACACTTCCTAATTATCTTATCAACATAATGCTTAAATACGGAAGGTTCATCTCAATAATAATGCTTGGCATCATGAAGGAATTTCTGTCTTCTTTGGTTGTTCAGGTCAGGTGGCATCACACCACTTACTAAAAAGCTCACTATATCGGCATACCAAGGTAATGCCATGGCAACTAACAGTTGCTTATCAAGAAAGTCTTCTTTAATAAGTTTGTCATTGCCATCTTCATTTCCAGATTTTGACCTGAACAAGTGATCAGCCACTTGATTTCCTGTCCCCTTTCGATCTCTAATTTCCAATTCGAACTCCTGCAATAAGAGTATACACCTAATCAATCATTGCTTGGCATCTTTCTTGCTTACCAAATATTTAATAGTGGAGTGATCCGTGTAGACTATGACCTTGGTACCAATGAGATAAGAGTGGAATTTATCGAATTTGAACACCACAACTAATAACTCCTTTTTCGTGGTGGTATAGTTAAGCTGCATATTCACTAGGGTTCAGCTCGCATAATATATTACACGTAGTACTTTATCTTTCATTTGCCTCAACACTACTCCCACAACATAATTGTTGGCGTCACACATAAGTTTAAAAGGTAGTGTCCATTCTAGAGCTATAACAATTGTTGCTACTACCAACCATTTCTTCAATTCCTCAAAAGCAACCAAGCAATCTTCATCAAAATTGAAAGGCCTCTTTTGCTCCAGCAAGGTGCATAGTGGCCTGGATATCTTCGAGAAATCATTAATTAATCTTCTATAAAATCCTGCATGACCTAAAAAACTTCTAATACCATTGACAATGGTGAGAGGTGGCAATTTTTCTATTACTTCAATTTTTGCCCTGTCCACTTCAATCCCTCTTTGCGATATCCTATGCCCCAAATCAGTTCCTTCACAAACCATGAAGTGGCATTTTTCCTAGTTTAAAACAAGATTTGTTTCTTCACAATGGCACAGAACCAATTCTATATTTTTTAAGCCATCCTCAAAATCATTTCAAACACAAAGAAATCATCCATGAAGACTTCAAGGAAGTTTTCTACCATGTTTAAGAATATGACCATCATAAAACCTGAATGACATCTGTCTAAATGCAAAAGTTCCATATGGACACGTGAAGGTGGTCTTCTCTTGGTCATTAGGAGCTATGGCAATATGATTATACCCTAAATAATGATCCAAAAAATAATAAAAAGCTTTCCCAGCTAATCTATCTAACATCAGATCATAAATGGTAAGGGAAAAGTGTCCTTCCTAGTTGCCTTGTTAAGCTTGCGATAGTCCATGCATACTTTCCATCTTGTGACAGTGCGAGTGTAATAGCCCAATTTCAGTGAAATCGAAACAGTGGTTTCGGGACCACAAATTCGAGCCAAAAATAAAATTTATTTTTATTTATTACATGGTCTGTATTATGTTAGAATGTCAAGTGAAAATTTTGATAAGATAATTTTATCGATTAAGTGCTTAATTAAAGGATGGACTAAATCGCATAAAATGCAAAAGTTGAATTCTAGTAGCTAGAAGGATTAAATAGCTATGGAGTTCAAAACTTGAGGTCCTTATATGGTAATTAGACCATTAAAGAAAAGTATGTAGATATTTTGGTGACTCATCCATGGAAATTTAGAAAAAGGGCAAGGACTAAATTGAAAATTGAAATAATTTAATTAATGAAAAGATGATAAAAGAATTATCATCTTATTTTATATCATCTTCAACCCCAAAATACATGGAAACCCTAGGAGAGAGAGTAAAACTCTCTTGGCTTAATTGGGTAAGTTTTTTGTCTCGTTTTTAGTAATTTTGATATTTTTGGAATTGGGATAGCTTAATCTATCTATTTAGGGGATCAATGTGAAAAGTTATCAAAGTATTGAAATTAGGTCATGGATGAATATGCTGAAATTTTGAAATTTATGGTAGAAAATGAGCATGTAAATATGTTAAATCGATTGTTGTGTTTGTATGGAATGTGACTTATATTGATGTGAATTATTTGATTGTTATAATGAAGAATTGAATACTTGCTTGAAACGGTGAAAAAGGGTTAAGTTTCGTTTGAATATTGAGTTCCGATGAATACATGCATTTTCCCGAAATGAATAAGGTCCTGCATTTGTTGCTGCTGTGATTTAGCTCGGACAAGTAATCTTATTGACCTTATTATAAAAAGGGATTTAGACCGGATGGGTAATCCTAATATGATACCTCTCGAGTATACGTTACAATTAGGATTTAGCATGGACTGGTAATCCTATTATACAATATGTGGCTCGAGAGTGTGTTCTTTGATTTGGTGCCCTAATGGGTACTCTTTAATAAGAATTGACGGTTATTGAATTGTGCACCTTGAGTGTACTACTTGAGTATCTATCGGAATTTCAATGATTCAGCGGACACAAAACTTGGCATGATAAGAGAATTATGGGATGAAATGAATAATGTCTTGAAGGAATATAGTATGATGAGCTCATCTATGCTTACTTGATGTATGTGTGAACACTTATGTAACTAACTTGTTTGATTGAGTGTATGTGTTTAGGTAAATTTTCCAAATTGATGAAAAGCATGTTATTGAGTTCTTATAGTTAAATAATGTAACTTGGTAAGTTTTAATTCCTGTTATACAAACTTTCTAAGCATGTAATGCTTACTTAGTTTCATTTTCCCTATTTTATAGTGCTCGAAAGCTCGCAAAGGTTGGAGATTAGAATGGGCATCATCACACTATCCACTAGCTTATTTTGGTATATATAATATAATCATTTTGATATAATGGCATGTATAGGACAACTTATCCATTGTGGTCTTGAAAATGATGCTTGTAATCTAGCCATTACAATGGCTAGTAATGGTTTGTTTTGATATACTTGTAATGTCATTCTATGGTAGCTACATATATGTTAAGTATTTGATCAAGTTATGTCTAACATATGGACTAAATCGAGGTAAAATTATAAACATGTATGGATGAAATGATATGTCAAGTTGAATGATAGAGTTTACTTAATTTGAATGCTTGAAATGGTTGGTATTTGAATGTGAGTTTTAGTGCAGGTCATGGGTATGGTTTTGGGTGAGAAATGAAGCTAGAAATGACTTTATTTTGTCCACAAGGGTAGACACATAGGCGTGTGTCTAGACCGCGTGTGACACACGGCTTGGTACATGGGTGTATGGTTGGGCCTTGTGTCCCTTGCATCTTAAATTTGGAAAACAGAATGCTCAGAATTGAGCACATGGGCAGAGACATGGGCGTGTGTCCCAACCATGTGTGCTACACAGCCTAGAACACGGGTGTGTGTCTTGGCCGTGTGAAACTTGCACTTAATTTCAAAAAAATAAAATTAACCACACGTGTAACAGCCCAGTTTTGGGTCTAGTCGGAACAGTGGTTTCGGGACCACAACTTCGATGCAGTAAAATTTATTTTTATATATTTTTGTGGAATGATTTTGTGAAAATTTCGTTAAAAAATTTTGACGTTTAGGCACCCAATTTAGTCAAAAGGACTAAATTGCAAAAAGTACAAAACTTTAATTCTATATGTTAGAGGTGTCCAATTGCTATGAGATTCTAAATTACATGTCATTAAATGGTAATTAGACCATTGATTAAGTTGTGGATAAAAATGGACATGGTTTGGCATATTTCTAAAGTTTTTTATTAAGGGCATTTTGGTAATTTGGTAATTAAAATGAATTAAAAGCCAAAATAAAGCCAAATTTGTCCATCTTCTTCGTCCTTGCTCGAATTTTACATGGAGAAGACATGGCTAGGGTTTTTTAAGCTTCCAAGATCGATTGTAAGTCCGTTCTAGCCACATTTTTAATGCTCTTTATATTTTTCAAGTTGTTGTAACTTGATATTTCTATTTCTACCATCAATTTGAAGAGATGTCAAGGTCTAAAATTTTATCCATGATGGATGTTTGTGTATTTTTATGTCTAATGGTAGAAAATGCATGTTTGGTGTATGATAAACGACTTTTACTAAGGGATTTTCAGTGAAAATGCCTAAAAGGACTTGTTTGTAAAAGTTGTAAAATGAGTAGTAAAAGTGTGAATAAATGAAAAATGTGGACTGTTTTAAGTATGTATAAGGTTTTCTGAGCATGAATATTGAATAAATTGAGTACATTTCATTTTATGAGCCTAGGGACTAAATTGTAAAAATGTCAAACTTTAGGGGAAAAAATATAATTTTTTCCATAATGTGATTTTGGGCTAATTTGAATAGTATAATGATTGAATAAGTTAAATGTGATTTATAGATCAAGAAAAATGAGGTTTAGACCTAGAATGAGGGAAAAATGAGTATTTGACGATTTAGTCCTTTTTGTCGGTTTTATACCAAGGTAAGTTTGTATGTTTAATAAGCATTAAATTATGTGTGTATAAATGCCTAATTGATATAATTGTGGTAAATGTTATATTATTGAAATGAAATGTGAATGCTATTGAGTACGATACTGTGGAAATGACCGACAGAGATTCAGTACAGCGAAAGTCCTGGTTGAACCTTAGGAATAGATAGCATATAAATGTCATGTCATTAGGGTTACTGAGATTTTGTACAAGACCATATCTAGGATATGGCATCGATGTGAAACTTCGTGTAAGACCATATATGGGATATGACATCGATATGAGACTTCGTGTAAGACCATAGCTGGGCTATTGGCATCGATACGAGATTATATGTAAGACCATATCTAGAATATGGCATTGGTACAGTACTATATGTATGAGATTCCTAAGTATCCTTTAGTATTCGAATGGTTCAATGGGAAATTCAACGGGTATGTCAAAGAAAAGAAAGAGTATGTAAGTATTACGAATTGGTACAGGTATGTACGTAAAGTTTATAAGCATTGACTTCTTGAAATTGTGAGTTCATAATTTTTACAGTGATGTTTTTTGTGAAAACCTTGTGATTATTGGACAATACTTGTGATGTATGAAATACATGGTAAATTCGGTTGACGATTATGTGTTTGGCTTTCGGGCCAAATTGAGTTATGTTATAGCATGTTTTATTCACACAAATTGTGATTTATCGGATATGAGAAAAAGGAAAGATTGGCATATTTGTTATTAAAATGGTTATGGAAGTGAAGGAAGATAAGAGTTTAGGCAATTGAAAGATACTAAGACATATGCTCGGAAACAATGAGTATACATAATTAAGGTGCATGGTTACTATGAAGTTTGAAATGATTTGCATTTGCTGTAATCTATTACAAAGGAGAGATTATGGTTGTTAGGTGATGCCAAGATATGTTAAATTATGCTTATAAGTTGATAGTGTAAACATTATGGCTAAATAAAAATTTGTAACTATGAGTTTTAAATCAATTATTATTATTTTATGTTGATATTGTTGGACTCAATAAAAGATTGGTAAGAGTTGCTTATTATTTGCATATGAAATTACTAAGCTGTATAGCTTACCCCCTTATTTTCTCATATCTTATAGGGTTATTAAGCTAGCTCTGATTGGAGTTCGTCGGAGATCCTATCACACTATCAAGCTATCATTTTGGATATAAATGAATTCAAGCATTTTAAGTCTCTGGCATGTATAGGGACTAGGTCAATTTGTTATGTGTGTCATTATTAATTTGGCCATATGTATTAGATTGTAATTGCTAATGCTTCATCTTATATATAGCCATGAATGATGGCTTATGTTGATCATAAGTTTATTCATATGTTAATGCCCTCTTGAGAATGTGAAATTAGTATGTTTTTAATGGGCTAAGTATGATGTTTTAAGCATAATAAATAATGGCATGAGAATGACATGTTATTGTCTTGGTTGTGGTTATTTGGTTGCTCTCACATGCTTGATTTTGTGCCATGAGATGTTGTATAGATGTGTGCAAGTGAGGGTGGCAAAATGGCTTTGTAAATAGCCTTGTTTTTATCCACACGGGTAGACACACGGGAGTGTGTCTAGGCCATGTATGACACACGGTCTGCCCCACAGGCATGTGTTCCGGCCGTTTGTCTCAGTCGTGTGTGCTACACGGCTTGGCACACAGGCATGTGGCCCGACCGTGTAGCACAAGTCAGAGAGCACCCTAATTTGAACACGGTCTGAAGCACGGAAGTGTCTTGGGGTCATACGGGCGTGCCCCTTGGACCACATTGGTATGTGAGCCCTGCTTCTAGGAAAAATTTTCTAAGTTTTATCTTTGTTTAGTCCCGAACCACCTCCAAAGCATGTTTTGGGCCTCGTAGGCTCGTATAAGGGACTTTATGATTGAATGTGAATGGTTTTAATTTGGACGCAAATTTATGACTCGGGATTTGGTGATTGCTTGTGATGTGAGTCCAGTAATGCCTCGAACCTTATTCCGGCGTTGAACAGGGTAAGGGATGTTACAACACGGCCTAGCACATGGGCATGTGGGGTCGGCCGTGTGGCACAAGTCAGAAAGTTACACGGGGTTGAACACGGCCTGTAGCATGAGCATGTCCTTTGGACCACACGGGTGTGTGAGCCCTGTAACTTAGAAATTTTTTGAAAATTCGCGAAAAATTCTTAGAGTTTCCGATTGAGTCTCGACTTAATTCTAAAGCTCATATTGGGCCTCGATGGTCTATTAAGGGATGTTACAAACAATTTTAAAAATGAATAGAAATTGACTTGAAATATTTGTAAATGTTCTGTATACTCCGGTAATACTCTGTAACCTTGTTTCAGCAATGAATACGAGTTAGGGGTGTTACATTTAATGGTATCAAAGCTGCAATTTAGCCGATTTTCTGAATTTATGTAGCAAACACGAGTTTAGCTATACATGTCATTATATAAATTGTGATAGTGTGATGTCTCCTGATCATTTTAAATGTGTTTTTCATATAATAATGTCCTCTAACCAAGTTAGAGCTGAATCCAAAGAAGCTAGGAGCAATGCTTCAGCTTTAGTTCAAAGATTTGCATCTGCATCTGGTAGTGAAAGGCTCGTATCTAAGAGCCGAAGTAATGAGGCAAAACAAGCCTTCTTTCAATTGATGAATGAATGGTTTACTGAGTACTTAGGAATGAACCTCGATGTACAATGACCTCTCCCATCTTCTCCTCAACCGGTTCCTAAGATGCCACATGGTGCTGAACCTATTAGAACTGGTAAGCCTCCAGTAGATAAAATACGTAAGCATGGGGCAAAAGGATTTAGAGCTACCGCAGATAATGATCCAAAAAGGGCTGAATTTTGGTTAGAAAATACCATCTAGGTTTTAGATGAATTATCTTGTACGCCAGCTGAATGTTTGAAATGTGCAGTGTCTTTACTGAAGGATACAACTTATCATTGGTGGAATACCATAACTTCGGTGGTACCTAGAGAAAACATTACATGGGAATTTTTCCAAATTGAATTCAAAAAGAAGTATGTTAGTCAAAATTCTGGATCAGAAAAAGAAAGAATTTTTATAGCTCAAATAGGGAAATATGACTGTATCTAAATATGAACGAGAATTTCTTCGGTTGAGCAAGTATGCCAGAGAATCGGTTCCATCTAAAGCTGACGTGTGCAAACGATTTGAAGAAGGTTTAAATGAAGACATTAAATTGTTGATTGGGATTCTTGAATTGAGGGAATTTGTGGTACTGGCTGATCGGGCACATAAAGCTGAAGAATTGAGTAAAGAAAGGAAACAAGCAGAAAGAAAGGCTTGGGTTTTGGAAAAGGACTATGAGTAAGTCACAATCATCTACTTCTAAGAAATTAAAGAAGTATTATGATCATGTTACCACTTCTATGGGATATTCTAGTAAAGAGTGGGGCTCTCAACGCTTTAACCCGAGGTCTTCATCTCCATCTGTGACCAGTGTGGGTAGTGTCGGCAATCCCAAGCTGAAATGTAAACATTGTAACAAATTTCATCATGAGGAATGCCGGTTTAGAAGTGGAGCTTGTTATGGATGTGGTTCACTTGACCATTTTCTTAGAAATTGTCTAGAAAAGGTTGAAAGGGAAATAGAACCGACTCCGAAATCGAGTAATCCTTTTTCGAGAGGCCACCACCCCATCACCCCGGTAATGTTAGTGGTAGTTGAGGTACTACCAAGGATACAACAGTTAAATCTGAATCACGAGAACCGGTAAGGACATATGTTATTCGTGCTAGAAAAGATGCTTCTGCACCAAACGTCATTACTTGTACATTTTCTCTACTTGGTACTATGCTTTGATTGATCCTAGTTCCACACATTCATACATATGCATAAACTTAGTGTCTATTAAAAATTTACATGTTGAATTCACTAAATTTGTGGTTAAAGTTTCAATCCCCCTGGCCCAGTGTATTATGGTGAATAAAGTCTGTAAAAACTATCCGTTAATGGTAAAAGGTTATTGATTTTTGGCTGACTTGATGTTATGGCCATTTGATGAATTTGATGTGATTTTGAGAATGGATTGGTTAACCCAATATGATGTAGTGGTAAATTGTAAGCAGAAATATATTGTATTGAAATGTCAGAGTGGTGAATTACTTCATGTTGAATCTGATAAACTGGATGGATTACCTAATGTGATTTTAGCAATATCAGCAGAAAAATATGTCAGAAAGGGTTATGATGCTTATCTTGCTTGTGTTGGATATTAAAGTATCTGATTCAAAGATCTAGTAAGTGTCGGTTGTTTGTTAATTTCTTGATGTATTTTTGGAAGAATTGCTTGGTTTACCACCGAGTAGAGAAATGAGTTCTCTATAGATATTGTACCAGGAACCACACCAATATCTATAGCACCTTACAGAATGGCTCCTACTGAACTGAAGGAATTGAAAGCACAGTTGTAAGAATTGATTGATGAGGTTTTTCTTGACCTAGTTTCTCACCTTGGGGTGCACCGGTTCTGTTAGTAAAAAAGAAAGATGGATCGTTGAGGCCGTGCATTGATTACAGACAGCTCAACAAAGTTACAATAAAGAACAAGTGTCTATTACCTCGTATTGATGACTTGTTTGACTAGTTGAAATGTGCCATTGTATTTTCAAAGATTGATCTCCATTTTGGCTATTATCAGTTACGGGAAAAAGATTTAGATATACCTAAGACAGCTTTCAGAACCAGATATGGGCACTATGAGTTCCTCGTGATGCCCTTCGGTTTGACAAATACACCTGCAGTGTTTATGGATCTGATGAACAGAATCTTCAGACCATATTTAGATAGGTTTGTGGTGGTATTTATAGATGATATTTAGGTTTACTCCCAAGATGAAAATGAACATGCTGAGCATTTGAGAATAGTGTTGCAAACTCTGCGTGAGAAACAATTGTTTGCCAAATTCAGTAAATGTGAATTTTGGCTACGGAAGTTGGTTTTCTTGGGCATATTGTATCTGGTGAAGGTGTTAGAGTGGACCTGAATAAAATTTAAGCCATTATCAATTGGAAGCCACCAAGAATGTGTTTGAAGTTCGAAGTTTTCTATGACTAGCTGGTTATTATCGGAGGTTTGTAAAACTTTTTCAATGATAGCTTCTCCGATGACTCGTTTACTAGAGAGATGTAAAATTTGAATGATAGAGTTTCTAGGACTAAGCATGTAATGCTTACTTAGTTTTATTTTCCCTACTTTATAATGCTCAAAAGCTCGCAAAGGTTTTTATAATGCTCGGAAGCTCGCGAAGGTCAGAGATTAGTTGGGGCATCATCACTCTATCCACTAGCTTATTTTGGAAATATATAATATAATCATTTTGATATAATGGCATGTATAGGATAACTTGGCCATTGTGGTCTTGAAAATGATGCTTGTAATCTAGCCATTGGAAGGGCTAGTAATTGTTTGTTTGATATACTTGTAATGTCATTCTATGGTAGCTACATATATGTTAAGTAGTTGATCAAGTTATGTCTAACATATGGACTAAATCGAGGTAAAATTATAAACATGTATGAATGAAATGATATGCCATGTTGAATGATAGAGTTTGCTTAATTTGAATGCTTGAAATGATTGGTATTTGGATGTGAGTTTTAGTGCAGGTCATTGGTATGATTTTGGGTAAGAAATGAAGCTAGAAATGGCTTTATTTCGTCCACACGGGCAGAACCGCTTGTGACACACGGCTTGGTACATGGGTGTGTGGTTAGGCGTGTGTCCCCTGCATCTTTAATTTGAGAAACAAAATGCTCAGAATTGAGCACACGGGTGTGTGTCTAAGCCATGTGAGTTACACGGCCTAGAACACGGGCGTGTGTCTTGGCAGTGTGAAACCTATACCTAATTTCAAAAAATAGAATTAACCACACGGCCTAGCACACAAGTGTGTGGTCGGCCGTGTGGCACAAGTCAGAGAGTTACACGAGGTCAAACATGGCCTATAGCATGAGCGTGTCTTGGGGTCACACAGGCGTGTCCTTTGGACCAAACGGGTGTGTGAGCCTTGTAACTTAGAAAATTTTTGAAATTTTGCAAAAATTCTTAGAGTTTTCGATTGAGTCCCGACTCGATTCTAAAGCTCATATGGGCCTCAAGGGTCCATTAAGGGACGTTACGAACAATTTCGAAAATGAATAGACATTGACTTGAAATATTTGTAAATATTTTGTAAACTCCGGTAACACTCTGTAACCCTATTTCAGCAATGGATACGAGTTAGGGATGTTACAGCAAGTCAAAATGAGCTCGTTGTTATCATTACTCACTACTGTGACACATCCTTTCTTAGGTACACATTGCACAAGACTCACATGAGTTGTCTAAAATTGGTTAAATAATGTTAGCATCAAGCCACTTGATAATTTCTTTCTTGACAACTTTTTCCATGATCGGATTCAATATTCTTCGCTACTCAATAGAATTTCTACGGCAATACTCCAACAAAATTTTATACATGCAGAGAGCAGGGCTATTTCCCTTTATATCAGCAAGGGTCCATACTAATGCCTTCTTAGATCGCCTAAGGACTTCTAACAACTTGACCTCTTGATCGAGCGTCATCTCCATAGAAATTACTACTAGCAAAGTGTTGTTGTCTCTCAAATATGCATATTTTAAATGTTACAAAAAAGGTTTCAACTCCAGTGTGGGAGGTTCCTCTATAGAAGGTTTAGGAGGCTTGAAAGAGCAATCTAATAAATCCAAGGATTCAAACTTCTTCCTTGCTTTATCCACAAATTGTTTAGCTTCTATAAGTTCACTAATGCCCTAAAAAATTACTGTGCCACTTCGCTCAAGTGAGTCTTCATCACTATTGGAATTGCTATGGCAAAATTTTGCAAATTCTGCATCTATTGTTGTTTCTATAAACCCAATAGTGTGGCATTCTTCATTCTCATCAGCACATTTCAGTGCATCAAATACATTGAAAGTAATCTGCTAATCATTTACCCTCATGGTTAGTTCGCCTTTCTGCACATCAATTAAAGTCCTGGTAGTAGCAATAAAAGGTCTTCCAAGAATAATTTGAACATTTTGGTTAGCTTCACATTCTAAAATAAGGAAATTTGTAGGAAAAATAAATTTATCTACTCTTACCATCAAGTCTTCAATTTTACCCTCCAGATGCACATAGGATCGATCAGCCAATTACAATGTAACCATAGTAGTCTTGCTTTCCCAATTCCTAGCTTCCTGAAAATAAACATAGGCATTAGATTTACACTCGCTCCTGAAGCACATAATGCCTTACTAACATAATGATTTCCAATTAAACATGGGATAGAGAAACTCTCTGGGTCCTTGAACTTTGGAGGTAATTTATTCATCAACGTTGCTATACACCCTTTAGTGAGAGCAACGGTCCCAAATTCTCCCAATCAGTGCTTCTTTGACAGTATATCCTTCATAAGCTTCACATAGTTGGGCATCTGCTCCAAAGCTTCTACTAGTAGTATGTTGATATGGAGTTGCTTCAAAACTTCCAAAAATATTTTGAACTAAACATTATGTTTAGCATTATGGAACGCTGAGGAAAAGATAGAGGTGGTCGTGCTTCAGGTTGCTGAAGTTGTTTTCCTATGGCATCTTTGTTGGCAACATGATCTGACTCTACTATAGCATTCTTTTGTTTACCCTTTTCAGGTGTAGTATGCTTTTTAGTTGATTCTAAATTCTTTTCATGGTTGAGTCTGGAGTTGACCTATTCTACAATGGTTTCTTGGACAACATCATCCAACTGTGTCCCACTTCTAAGAGTGATGGCTTTGCATTGTTCCTTCCCTTGTGTTCTCAAATTCTCAATATCGCATGGCAATGCTCATTGTGGCCTTGAATTTAAAGCACTCGTCATATGCCTCACTTGATTCTCATGAGCTCTGTGGGATGCAGCCTGACTCTGAATTATAACATCATTCTTGGCCATATATTCCTTCAACAAAGCTTCAATGGAGGTAGAAGATGATGGTTTACCCTATTAAACATTTTGCCTTGGCATAGGATGATTATAACCAGGCAGTGCACTATTAGCATTCTATCTCACAACATTGTTTAAATTCCCCGCACCTTGATTATTCCAACTAAAGTTTGGATGTTGCTTCCACCCTGAATTGGAGGCGTTGGAATAAAAGTTATTATTTCAGTTAAAATTACCCATATAGTACACAGATGTTGGGTTTGATGGGCTTTCATCAAACACATGGTCTTCACCGCAATAAACACATGATAGTTTGGCTAATTTAATCTCTTGGACTCATTATCCTTAGATTCAGGTCATCTAAAATTGTAGCTACATGCTCTTGAATTGGTCTATCTTGATCATCTATCACACAATGAATAAGAGGATTAACATCCTGACTATTTGGATTTAGTGGATCATTCAAACTAGGATCATTCCTTTCCCTAGCCATATTATGTAATTCCTTTCTTCTCCTTTTCAAAGTTCTTTCAATCTCTGGGTCAAAAGAATATTCTTTGTTAGCAGGAATGCCTCTTCTCATAAACTAACGGCAAACCTGTAAAGATTAAATACAACTAAGCAATATAAAGCTAAGAAAACAATAGAAAATAACAAAACCAAATTTCACCAATTCTTAATCCCCAACAACGACGCCAAAAACTTATTGCATGTGAAATGATATGGGAATTGTGCAAGTATACACGTCGAATAAAGTAATAATGTGATATATGAGATCATCTCCACAGAGATTAAAATAGTGTAATTTGGTCAAGTTAATAGAGTGAGGTGTGATTAATGTTATGGCAAAAATAATGATAAGAAAGCAGTGGTAATTTGAAGGAATAATGATAGGCGTAGTAATGGAAAATGCTATGTCACGACCAAACAAGAGTAAGAATGAAATGGCAAATTTGTGAATAATCACGTGAATAATATGCAAACGAACAAGTAAACAACTAAAAATGCTATGGCGACTCGGTAAAACATACTCAACCTACTACTCTAAGGAGTTCTAAAATGGTCTGCTTCTTTCGAAAACAAGACCTCAAGTTACCTTACCTTAAGCGATATATGTCTATAGGCCTTTAGCACGGTACCTTGTAATATTTTGTTTTCTTTCTGTATGATCACTGATCTATGCCTAGAGGTTGCTACAACTATTCAGTCAAACACTTGTTCATATCATTCAATTTCAATCTCATTAACCTAAACTTGTCAAGGTTAGATTAATTTAATGAACATGTTGTACATCTATCTATGTCTAGAGTTTGCAAACATGTAATTTCATAAAAAAAATAAACCATTGAATGAAATCATGTATTAAAGCAAATCTACGCTTCAGTCATTAAAGAAAATAAAAGTTTCATCAAGTAATCTCAACCCTGTAAGATTTAGCTCATGGGTTGGCAATTAAAATTCAAATCCAAAGTATCATTCAACATCATTTTCATCAAATCAATTCACAAAAAATAATCAAGAAATAAAGGAAGAACTTTGGAAGGATAGCTTTCACTTATCCAGCCCACACTCCAGTGATGCAGTGTCCTGTGGTGGTTGAAAGGGACTGCCTTCGTCTTCCTCTTACCGTCTCTGCTAAGCCTCTACCCTCTATGTTTTTCTGCCTAAGCGTCTCCTTTTTATTCTCTTTGCCCTTTCTAGGGTTTCCTTCTTTAGCTTTTATAATCGTTTCCATAGGGTAAATTCAATAGCCCATGATTTTCTTCCATCTTTTTCTGTATATATATCTAATACAAGTTTAACTGGGCCTAAGACCGGTACGCTTTGAGTGCTGACTAGACATGGACAAAACTATCCACCCCTTTTGTCCTGACAAACCTTCACTCATTTTCATCTCGTTCCTCAACCTGCACCTGCCAATCCACCACCACACACAACCTTTTACAAAAGCAATTAAAAATGACTAACATTTAAGTACAATCTACGCTCCTAATGTAATGCTAAAACAAGAAAAATACTAATGAAATGTCCTAGAATGCAGCTAAATGTACCTAAGTACATGCAATTAACTAGATCTAAAAGCATGAAATATAACTCTTTTCAAGAGTTATCAGTAAGGAGGATTTTGTTGAGTTTAGGCTTGGTTTGCACCTCCTTGATTGCCTCCCCACTTGAGGTTAGATGATCTCACCAACTGAGATTGAAGGTTTTTGAATATGGATCTCAACCCATATTATTCATGTAGCTCGCCTACTCCAATTGGCTTTCGTAATGTGGCTCCACTCTTATTGACTTGATGAGTGTCTCCAAATAATTAAGCTTTTCTAGTATTTGTTGGAATTGAGCATCATCATTCTCTTCATTCATCACTTTTACCATTGGAGGCTTGGATTGGTACCTGAAGCTCTCATTGGGTCACATGTACGAATTCATGGCCATGTCTTCTATGATTTTGTTGGCTCGTTTGTTGTATGAAGCATGAGAGATCCACCTGATGCTCCGGTTAAGTTAGACCTAATGTGTCTATCAACACCATTGTAAAATATTTGTATCTAGAGCTATGCTTGTAGCCCTGATGTGGGCACTTTCATAGCATCGCCTTAAAACGCTCTAACACCTCATACATAGATTCACCTTCAAATTGTTTAATGATTGTGATCTCCTGCCAGAGCTGAATAGTTTGACTAATTAGGAAAATTTATGAATAATTTTTTTCATGAGATCATTCCATGTGGTAATATAACCCAGTTTTAACAAGTCTAACCAATCAATCCTGTTATCACATAATGAAATTGAGAAAAATGGGAACCCTGTTCTAACAAGTGCCTACCTCTATTGCCTTATCCCATTTGTTAAGGATTTCCCTAATTCTTTTTTTATATATAATTGATACCTTTCAAAGAACAACCTTTACAACTCTTTATCTTTTACTAAGTCTAAGATAGAGACTTCCCCCTAGTTTTCAAGGATTAACTAAAACTCTATAGCTTTAGAGACTCAATTAGGAACATTCCTAATTTACAAATTGGTAAAGTCGTGTGAAGAAAGAAACATCTCAAATGTGGGTGTTTTAAAAGTGTAAGCTCTAACAAATACAAATAAACACTTGAATAGAGAAATGAAGCTAAACTTAGCAAGTGTTTATGTACAAGGTATGTGAATGAGAAGAATAAAAGAATGAATATTGAATTATAAGCTTTTGATCTTTGAAATTTGTTCTCTTTATTTTATTAGAGTATTATTGGACACTATTTAAGGTTTCTCTTTGATTTTTAGCCATTTAGGGTTGTTGGGGAGTAAAACTAGCCATTTAAAGCATTTAATTCTCACATTAAAGTTCCCCTACAATCTTTGGTATTGATACTTCTAAAAAAGTAATTGTTAGAAACACAGGGGTATCAATACCATGAAGTCAATATCGATAATTTTGGGTTAGGTACTAATACCTAAAGAACAAGCATCAACACTTGTCTAGATAATACTATGGCTATTGAACTCCTAAGGTATCGTTACCATCAATAATGTATCAATACTTACTATAGAAAAATGCCTAGAATGACTTAAAATGTGTTTAAAACATGTTTAAAGGCATTTTGTTAACTAAAGAACATAAGATATGATTAAAATCAATTAAAATAAGTGTTTTTGAATTATTATTTTTTGGACTTGAAATCATTTTCTAATATATTTCTTTTGTTTTCTAACATAAATGACTTAAGCGGATAAAATATAAAATTAGTCTTAAAACTTTCAAAAGCTTTATAGATCAAAGATAACATTACTAAAGGTATCAAGACAAAACTCTTAATTACATGCCACTATAAAAGATATTTATATCAAGCTTTTTATCTAATGACCTTGTCATATATGTGTTACCTCATAGGGTATTCATGATCCTTTTAGGTTAGATCAGTTCACCTAAATCAATCCATTTTTATCTTATGCTCATCATTATATTTCACACAATGAAAATGATCCTTACTTATATCAACAATGATTAAATCATGTATCAAAAAAATTATCCATGGCCATATTCCATTTTCATAAACCATATAATATCTTTTAAAGGATACCATTTACTTTTTTAATTAAGCTATGATTCCACTATTGTGAGTTAAACTATATCATGCATAAGTACATGAGTCGTGTACATATGGTCATTCACTTATTTAAGATTTAGGCAAGCCACACCATGAATGTCACAAGTGAATCAACCCATAAATGGATCTAAGACTAATTCAACTTGGGCCATGTTCGGTGTCTTGTAAATCCAAATAATCACATCCATATATCTATTTCCAAGAGTCAATCCAACTTCAATAGTCAATACAAGCTATCTCCCAAATTGGACTTGTAGACGACATAATAGCCCTAACATGTGTTATTTTCTCAATTAGACCCTATGGATTATGAACCATTTAGATTATCTACTAATATAAGTTGTCTTCTTATATTACAACCAATACATGTAATGCAACTTAATATCTATTTTGTATTCTTCATGTCCATTTTAAGGTCGTCTTTGGGATTCATGGTTGCCTCTCCCAACAATGTCATCCCAATGTTCAAACTTCCGTCTCCACTTCGGAGTGCAATGTGTCTTATCATCGCACCCAACACTTGTTGGTTAATGCAACTTAATATTAGCTAAAATTTGGTAATAAGTGAGTCAATATTTGCTTATATATTTTACTTTACATGCAACAATCATTGGAGGACATTCATGGAAATAATTATTTGGAAACATTTATTTATTCAAGTAATTTAAAATTTAAGAGTAGGTAATAACAAAATAAGTACACTAAAGACACAAATCCTAAAGAAGAACAAATCTAAATATTGGAGCATTTGGAGCCAATGAAAAATAAAAATAAAAATGGGTTTCTTGATATATCGGCAGTTGAAGGTGAAATATAGGATTTTAAGGTAAGGATACGGTGACTAATGGTGGTAGCTAGAGGTAACAATGTTGC
Organism: Gossypium rotundifolium; assembly: GCA_025506655.1. Classification (NCBI taxonomy): domain Eukaryota; kingdom Viridiplantae; phylum Streptophyta; class Magnoliopsida; order Malvales; family Malvaceae; genus Gossypium; species Gossypium rotundifolium. The sequence goes on from CP106734.1 coordinate 52,580,513, forward strand.
CAAGAATTGAAAAATTGGTGAATTTTTAGTAGAGAAATGAAAAAATTCAATTAACTGAAATTAATATTTTGAGCAACTTATTTTTTAATGATAACCCACAATGAGAAAATACTAGATAAATTTTTTATTTTTTTACAAAATATGTAGAAAATGATGAGTAAATGTGGACCTATTTATCACTTAATAAAGAATATATTCAACTATTTTTTATTTTATTTTATTTAGGATTATATTATCATTTATCAATCAACCTAATTATATTCGGTATTTATTAAAAACTAGTATTAACAACCTAAAAGAAAAAAAATAATCTTAAAATAATATGTCGCTACCCTAGCACGTCTCTGTCTGCTCTCTTAGCAAGCTTTTAGATTTTCGTTCCAAAGTTAATTTGTTTGCCTCTGCCGCCGCCTATTGGAAGTTTCTAATTAGCCTCAATTTATTTTCCTCGTCAACATCTTTTCTTCTTGTATCTATGGAAACTGCATTCGCTGATCTTACTATGGATGAAGAAGAAGTTGAAGTCCTGCAGATTCAGCCAGATTTAAATGCGGTACGGGAGGATGAAGCTTATAATCTGATCCATGACGTTCTTATTGGTTATTTTTCTAAAAGTCTTGAGATGCAATTGGGAAACTTCTTAGGAAGGTTTCTAGAGTATGATGGCTCAATTCTAGGAAAAGGATTCAGAAATTTCATATGAGTTCGTGTTCAATTGGATACTCGCCGCCCCCTCAAGAGGAAGAAACAAGTGTTGTTTAATAATTCATGCTCTTACGTCAGCTTTAAATATGAAAGGTTGACTCTTTTTACTTTTTCTGTGGCCGTCTGGGCCATAGTAATTCCTTTTGTGAATCAAAAATGGAGTTAGGGGTTGAAATTGAAGAGATGGGTTTGGATTTTTCATTGCATGCACAATCAAGAAGAGCCCAGGCGATGAAAAGCATTTGGCTTAGAGAAGATGGTAAAGCTACAGGGGTTACCAATGCAACTGTTTCTTCTAAAAATTTTGAAAGATGGGAGGGCGTTAGAAGATTTGGAAATATTGACCCTATCTTAGGTTTTAATCTTGAGGGTAGGAATGCTTGCCTAAGGATAGAGATAGACAACATGATAAAGGGTCAAAGTCAGATAGCGATGGACCATGATTTGAAAGATGAGGTGGTTGTAGGGGAAGAGGGGAAGAAAAGAGCGAGTGGAGATATTGAAGAGAATAATAATGTGGAAGGTAGAACCAATAAATTGTTAGTTGGAAACCATCAATTATCGACAGCTGCCAGGAGGCAAGCCGACTGGTCGCAATGAAAATACTAAGTTGGAATGTCCGAGGTCTGGGGAATCCTCGGGCATTTAGAAGACTTCGGCATTCGCTGAAGTTACATAACCCCCCAAGTTGTCTTCTTTATGGAGACAAAACTCAACAAGTTCAAGATGGAGAAAGTTAGACAAAGATGTGGGTTTTAGTTTGGTATTGATGTAGATTCTATGGGCTCGAGAGGTGGTCTTAGCTTAGCATGGACAATGGATGTTAGCATAGCTTTATAGAGCTTTTCTCATCGTCATATTATATTAATCATTGAAGAAGATGGGAAGAAATGGAGATTAAAAGGGTTTTATGGATCTCCATACACGAATGATAGAGAGGAAGCCTGAAATCTGTTAAGAAGATTACGTAATCAAGGGGAGCATCCATGGTTGGTTTGTGGTGATTTTAATGAAATACTGTATGGTTTTGAAAAGAAAAGAGGCTTACCTTAAGATGAAAGAAGAATGGAAGAATTTTGACAAGTGTTAGATGATTGTCAATTGGCAGATCTGTGTCATTGAGGGAACTGGTTTACTTGGGAGAGAGGTAATCTTCCGAAGACAAACATTCAAGAAAGGCTTGATAGGGGAGTTGGTACAGAGGGGTGGAGATCATTATTCCCAGATTTTATAATTCAACATCTCCACATTTTTTCTCAGATCACTATCCACTTCTTATAATTATGGAATCCAGAGTCAGACGACAACATGGAAAGAGTTTCAGGTTTGAAGCTTGGTGGGTTCTAGAAGACACATTTTTGAGGAAGTTAGAATGAGCTAGAGTGGTTCTACAGTTGATCTTTTGAATAAACTGGAAATTCTGAAAGGATATTTGAGGAGATGGGCAATTCAAATTCGACGAGACAGAAAATTAAAAAAAAGATATTTTAATTGCTAAACTAGCAGAGCTTCTTGAAGCTGATAGAGACGATGAAAATCTGGCAGATATTATTGATACAAAGCTCCATATGAATATGGAGATTGATAAGGATGAAAGCTACTAGGAGCAGAGGGCTATAATAAATTGGCTGAAACTTGGTGATAGGAACATAACTTTTTTTCACAAGCAAGCGACACAAAGGAAGAAAAGGAATTTGATTCAGTAGTTGTAGTTTGATGATGGTAGGAAGACAATGGAGAGTAAGGATATGGAGGAGATTGCACGATCATATTTTGTAAAGCTCTTTTCTGTTGAAAGTCAATTAAATACAGACAAAATTTTATCAGGACTAGAAGCATGCATTTCTGTAGAAGTTAATTTTAAATTGCAGGCCAGATACACAAAGGGGGAGATATGGACAACATTGTTAGAAATGGGTCCTATAAAAGCCCCAGGGGAAGATGGTTTACCAGCCATATTTTATCAAAAATATTGGCCGATCATTGGGGAAGATGTTTCAAACTATTGCCTTTAACAGTTGAACAATGGTATAGACTTACGCTTGATTAATAAAATAAATATTGTGTTGTTACCAAAAGTTCCAAATCCTTCTAATATTTCTCAATGCAGGCCTATCAGTTTATGCAATGTGATTTATAAGTTAATAGCTAGAGTGATAGCTAATCGCCTTCGGGTAGTTTTGCATAAATGCATTGATTCTGCACAAAGTGCCTCTATTCAGGGAGGTTGATCACTGATAATGTGTTACTAGCTTATGAAATTCTGCACACATTAAAAAATAAGAAGGCTGGGAGAAAGGGGCTCATGGCTGTGAAACTAGATATGAGTAAGGCATATGATAGGGTTGATTGGAATTTTGTGAAAAAGGTAATGATTAAGATGGGATTTGACATGGGATGGGTTGACATGGTTTTGAAATGCGTATCTTCAGTTTCTTATTCTGTGGTTTTCAATGGAATTGTAAGTGAAAGTTTCCTACCAACTCGTGGTCTTAGACAAGGGGATCCTTTGAGTTCGTTTCTATTCTTATTTTGTGGGGAAGGACTTTCAAGTTTGCTGAGATTGGCAAAAGCTGGTAACATTCTAAAAGGGGTCAAAGCGAGCCGCAGTGGGCCAACTATTTCTCATTTACTATTTGCAGATGACTGTATTTTGTTTGCAGAAGCTACAGAGAGGGGTGCGATGTCTTTGAAGCAGATTTTGATGGAGTATAAGACGAATTCAAGTCAATGTGTAAACTACGATAAATTGTCTATTTTCTTTAGCACCAACACCCAAGAAAGGGAAAGAATGGCAGTTTCTCGGGTTCTGGCTATTAGGAGATCAAATGACATTGAAAAGTATCTGGGGCTCCCTAGTATGGTGGGAAGGAAAAAGCGTTCATCTTTTCAAAACCTAAAAGATCGATTTAAATAATGAATAGACAGTTGGAGTATTCAATTTTTATCACAAGGGGGAAAAGAAGTCTTTATTAAAGTGGTTCTTCAAGCTATTCCTACGTTTTCGATGGCATGCTTTTTACTCCCTAAAACTCTATGTTCAGATTTGGAAGGTATAATAGCGAAGTTTTGGTGGCAGAAAAGTCGAAATAGAAAGGGCATCCATTGTTGCACTTGGAAAGATTTATGTTTTTTAAAAGAAGATGGTGGTCTTGGCTTTCGAAATTTTGCACAATTTAATGTTGCGTTACTAGCAAAACAGGGTTGGCGTCTCATTAATTTTTCAGATTCGTTATTAGCGTATGTGTTAAAAGCAAAGTATTATCCAAACTCAAATTTTTCTGAAGCTCGGTTAGAAAATTTACCTTCACTTACTTGACGAAGTGTCTGGGTTGCTAAAGGGCTCCTCAATAAAGGAATATGCTGGAGAGTCGGGACGAGGGATAAAATATCCATTTGGGATTATTTGTGGATTTTAGGAAATGAGGCAGATAGGATTCCGAATCACAACAGCAATGAAAACATGCAGTTAGTGTCGGATTTAATTGATACCACTTGTAGAAATTGGAAATCTGAATTGATTAGAAGTACCGTTACAGATGATACAGCCGAAAAAATTTTGTAGATCCCTCTCGCGGAGTTAGCTCATGAAGACTTGCAAATATGGAGTGGGAAACAGTCAGGGAAATTCTCTGTTAGGAGTGCCTATAAACTATTACAAGTTTCTAACTAGGTTCCTAATGATATTAATTTACAAACTGTGACGAAGAATTTCTACAGAAATTTGGAATCTGGATATCCCAAAAAAAATTCAGATTACAATATGGAGAATTTCTTGGAATCTTTTCCCGTCTCTGATGAATCTCAAGAGCAAGAGGGTGGTCACTGATGCTCATTGCCCTAGATTTTGCTAAGGAGATGAAGATGGAAGCCACATTTTTCAACATTGTCCTACATCAACTGAGATTTGGAGTCAGTTACAGTTAAACTAGGTGTTAAATCGCAATGATCTAGGTATATGGGACTGGCTTACATGGATCTTTGAGAAAAGGGTGCAAGGAATAGGTTCGGCTTTTCTGTTGCGGACTTTGGTTCATCTGGTTCAGCAGAAATTTGCTATTGTACAAAAAAAAGCCTCTATGAGGTGAGGAAATAGTTAGAAAGATCATTAGATATGTCTCGGAAATGGAAGCAGTAATGGGCGAAAATAGTATACCTCAAATTGTTGAAGGTCCTCAACAAATAATCAGTAGGGGTAGGGCAACGATTCAGTTCGACGCGGCCTTTGACAGTCGATCACTTACATCAGCTTCTGGCTTACTGGTCCGTGATGAAAATGTGGAAATTTTGGCTTCAAAGGCAGTCCTCCATTCCAATATTGCAACCCCATTCGCGGCGGAGGCATATGCAGGGTTGCAAGCAACAAAATTAGGAGTAATGTTGAATTTAAGCAAAGTGACGATTATGGGTGACTCAAAAACAATTATTAAGAAATGTTAGAGCAAAAATCTAGACAGATCGATCATCGGAGCGATTACTAGAGGCATTCACAGCCATTCAAGTAAATATCAAGATATCAAGTATATTTTTGTTCCCGGATCGGAGAATTGTTATGCTCATGTTATGGAGAACGATGCTTTAAGAAGGGAGGAGAGTTATTACCTGGAGGGGGTATCCCTGATCGTGTTCGGCAAGCGGTGGACCTTAGTCAGCAACGCTCTTAACATAGTTGCAAGAAGGTCGGGAGAGGGGTCTTGAAGCGGTGATAGTCTTTAAGGGGTCGAGTTGAAGAAGGCTAGGATGTGAGCTAAAGGGAAAGGCATGGAGTCGGAGAGGGCAGGGAATGAAATGAAAGAAGGCCGAAGGGGAGAGCTGAAGGGGTTGGTGATGGAATCGGTGAAGGTAGGTGAAGGGTTGCTTAGGAGTTTTTGAAAACAGGGGGCTGTCAAACTGGTAGCAGAAATGAATTATGGCCTGGGGAACTGCTACTTGTACAGCTGGGTCTATGGATGTGAACGGTCACTGCGCAAAAGATGGGTTCTAGCTGTTATTGATTTGATTGGGTTTTTGAATTTATTTTTAGTTTCTGGTTAGTTCGGTTTGGTTCTAGGTGATTGGTTTTTTAAGTTCCATTAGGATTCGATTGGATTGTTTTAGGGTTTTTTCTTTCATTTTGTTTGGGCTGTAGCCCAATTGGTTTGTTCCTTTGTTTTTTTTTTTAATAAAATAGCCCAAACAGATTTTATTAAAAAAATTATATTCGGTATTTAATTTTAAATAATTTACTAAACATATTTTATTGCTTAAATTTAACACATAATTTTCAATACTTATTTTTAAACAATTATTTCTTCAACACTTAACTTTTTAATTTATCGAATATAACCTAAAATGGAAATAAAATTAAATAAAAGTCTGTACAAATTAAATTAATTTTAACAAATTACGTATAATTTTTATTTTTTTATATTGAAGTTAAATAATATTGTTTTATATATGTATATTTGATAAAAAGAAAGTAATTACAATCTAGCGCGTAAAAGTAATTAGCTTATGGTAATTAAAATGAGAATGATGTAATAAATATATTTATAAAAATTAAAAATAAAATTAAACAGTGCTTTAGTTAAAATAGTTAAATTAAAATGGGATAAATATAAAATTATATATAAATTTTAATTTAATCAGTAATTTAATATTTGAATTTTGATTTATATAATTATACACATTAAATTTTGATTTTGATTCAAATGTATACGTAAAAATTTTATTTTTGATTTAGTTATACTGATTTAAATAAATTTTAATTTATTTTTATTATATAAGTACAATTATTTATATATATAATATGGAAACACCAAATGGTGTTATATCAATAACAATGTTAGTGGTCAAAATTGAATCAATTCAAATGTCATGAATAAAATTGCACAAACTCAAATTTTATGCATAAAATTGCACGTTAAACCAAAATTCATATATTTTTTTAGATTTATCTCCTTAAAATTATAATGTCTCAAATTCAAATCTTATTATGTGTGTATTTTTCTATTTCTATATGAAAGATATAAAAAGATAAAAACACACAAAATAATATAATTTACATTGTAAAATAATGGTGTTTTAGCGTTAGTACCCAAGTGAATTGGTGCTCGGTTAATTTATGACGCCAACTCAATTAAAAACTTAAGGGTCAAATCACTATTTGGGGTCTAAACTTTGTTTTTTGGTCCAAGTTAGTCCTTGAGTTTGGTATTTGTTCCATATCGAGGCCTGACCTAGGCAATTGATCCCACATTGGGGCTTGAACTTTTTTGGTCCAAGTTCATCCTTGAACTTAGTTATTGTTTTCATATTGGGGCATGAACTTGGTATTTTTTTCACATTGAAACCTGAACTTCAAGGTTTTCAAGGAAATATAAATGACTAACTTGGACAAAAAAAAAATAATTTAAGGCCCAATATAGGAACGATTGTCAAGTTCAAAAATTAATTTGGATAAAGAAAAGTTCAGGATCTAATGTGAAAATAATTGTCAATTTCAAGGGTTAACTTGGCAAAAAAAAAAAAAATTCAACCTTAATCTGGGAGTAATTGCTAAGTTCAAGTCCTAAAAAGTAATCCAGTTCAAGCTTAGTACATGGTATAAATATTTATATTTAATATTTTTCTTTAAATTAGAGTAAAATATTATTGTTTTAAATATATATTATTAAATATTTTCTATCTCATTATATTTAATATTTATCTTTAAAATTAAATCAAATTATTAATTTATTAAATTTTTATTTTATTATATTAAATAACATTTTAAAATATTAAAATATAATAATTTATTTTTATAAATATTTTTAAATTTAAATTTAATATAATTATAAAAATATTTTAGTAAATAGTTTGATCAAGAAATATGATTTATTTAAAATTTTATAAGATATTAATAATATAAATAAAAAACTATATCTAATAATAAAATTGAAATCTAGTCTATTCCTCACCTAATTCTTTCACTCATGAAATAATGTAATACTATTCCTTGTCTGTTATATTCAACCAACTCTCCCTGAATTTCATTTTTTCCAAATAATTATGGTATTTCTTCTTTTCTATTCTAACGAACCAAATTTACGATAATAAATTGAGCTCAACAAAATAATTCACATTCTGTCAATTCATCCCTTACACTATATTCAGATTAAAAGTAGTAAAGGAAAAGAAAGTAAAAGAGTGGAAAGCTAAATAAAGTACACAATTATTTATTATATTATTTGCATAATTGCAATTTAGTGAACGGAAGGAAAGTTAAGTAATTTTAATAGATTTTCTTTGGATAAATAGTGGAAAGGAAAAAAAGATTAATTATAATCAATTTTATAATTATAATATTTTCATAGGATTATTTATAAAAGAAAGGACAATCTTTAAACTTATTTTACTTTCCTTTCCTTAGCTTTCCCTCAAATTGGTGTACATAAAAAAGATTAACTCAACTTTCTTTGCTTTTCTTAGCCTAACTTATGATGTCTATCCAAATGAGGGAAAAGGTTATCCTTTTCTTTACTTTGCCTTCTTCACCTCTACTCCAAACATAGACTTCGTAGATACCGATAACTAAATTCTCCACAGCTTTGCTACTTCTTGGATAAATACAAAGGTACCTATAAAAGAAATTGAACTATCTTTTTTTTTTAATAGTAAAAGGGAGGTATCATATGAGTAATGGGAGAATTGCAAATGAAAGATTGGAAGATAGATCATGTTACAGATGAAAGAACCATGTTAGATTGTAGTGTAGCCTATACACTTAATAAGCAATGCAGATGGTATTATTGCAAAACTTGGCTGTGAATCAAACTGTTTACATAAATTCCGGTACAATTATCCAATTCCAGCTTCTTATGGCTATATGACCCTGTATTCACACTTTAATGTCTCTCAAGATACAAAGTTGGTGCCCCATTGAGCAGCACTGAACTTGGATCTTGCTTTCCTTAACAAAATTTCTAATATATGGTCTCTCTCTCTCTGTCTCTCATAGTACAAAAATACTCAGGGCTCGTCTCAATTATTTATATAGCAATCATTATTTTGGGGTTTCATATAATTTGCCATTGATCGTACATAATAGTATTCATTAGGTTGGAAACTATGGAATCACTTAATCATGAGACCAAAAATGCATCCCCCAGCATCTGTATCAGCAAGAAGTGTCAAGTTTTCGTTTGGAAATGATTCCTGCGGCAGCAGGTTTGGAAGATTTTGAGCAAGATTGATGAAGTAGTTGCCTTGAGGGTTCGTCGTTAAGGGACCGTCGCTCGGAAGTACCAGACCATTTCATCTGCATGAAGCTTCGCTTTCTCCAAGGACCCATATGCAGTTTCTTCTCCTCCATTGACCTTTTGGCAGCATCGCACATCACTCCCACGATAGGGTTGAGGTACTCAGTTTTGCCTACGTAACACGACGGTAATTTGTCTACCAGCTTCATGTACTCGTCGCATGCTTTCGCGATCTCGAATTGGTCCCTGAATTCCAATTCGATTACTAGTGGGATTTGCTTCTTTCGCCCTTGTGTGCTTGCCATCACCTCGATGTATTCATGTGACCCTAATGAATAAATCCTGAATCTTCAGTTTCACACGAAAAACAACATAAACACGACACGAATAATTTAAAGAAAACCAAACCTGCAGGATAGTTTTTGGTGTGTTTCCACTTAGAAACACAGAGAGTGGCCTTAAGGCCTTTTTGACAAAGCAGATTTATAACTCTCTTGCGCAAGCAGTTGATGCAACCAATATCAAAGCTTAAGGTTTGGTATTGATTAATGCAGCTACAAAACTCCGTCTCTTTGGCTTCCTCTATTGTTCCATTAACTTCTTGCCGTAACTTGGAACCTATTAACATATAACGCTCTAGTATTTCCTGCAAGGCAACTCTAATTTCAGACTGAATCCAATATTCGGTTTTTAACATGACATCTTCATGCAACTTTCAAGAAATGAAATCTAATGCAAAGCTAGGAATTTTTTGTTTTAGCATCCATTTATAATCATTTAAATTCAGAGAAATCAAAATAAGATACTGCCCTGAATAATTTTATTATTTGAATTCAACATCTCTCACAACTTTATCTATTCTCATACCCACTTTTTAATTATAGCCAAGACTTTGCTTCCAACTTAGGTGACATGAGTTCAACCCCGTCAATCCTTCCCTCCCTCTCTCAATGATAAAAAAGACTAAATATATACTCAATATTTACGAAAGTAAAAATAAAAATTAAGTATAGTCTAATTTCGTCATTTTTAGTCTTTTTTTATTTTATAATTTCAATCTTGATTAAATGATAACTTTTAAATTTTGTTAAGTTAAAATTCTATTATTTTCAAAATCTTATACAACAAACATATAACCACATGTCAGATTTTTGTTTTCACATATTGTTTATATAAAAAACATGTTATTTTAATTAATGGATTTGACAAGTACCATATAAATTAGAACTAAAATTTTTATTTCAAATATAAAGACTAAAATGATCAAATTGAAGAATAAGGACTAAATCAACAACTTACATATTATTTGAATTAGCACTGAAATTTTAAAATATAAAAATTAAAATTGACCGATAATTTTAACTTAAATAACAATAATGGTTTTATCAGTTCAAACTTTATATACAGCATTACATATATAAATTAGTTAATTATTAGGCTGGATTTCTGTTTTGGATGAGTATAAGGCTGGAGTTGAATGAATAAAAGAATATCATCCATTCATAAAAATGGGGAAAAGAAAAAAATCACATTTGTAACCAAACATGTGGATTAATTAGAATCATTCATTTGAAAAACAAGCACACCCTAATCCAACCACAAATTTAATAGTTTAGATTATCAGTAATTAAAAAATAAGAGAGAAGAAAATCAAGCTTTTAATGGAAGTAAATTAAGGGTCGTATATATTTTCGTGGTTCGTTGATACACCTATCAATTGCTTAGGTTTATTCCTATGAATTGAAAGCTACTCCTTTATTTGTCTGCTATTTCAGATTTTTCATCACTTGAAACCATTACCAGGAAAATAATATCATGATATCATTTTTGAAAAAACCAAAGCCCCACACTAAAATACAATATTTCCATTTTCACACTTAATATTATTTTACTACTTTCAAACATTATAATTTATAAATCGATTCTTTTAAAAATTTATAATTTAATTCATATTCATCTGCCTATTTATCTATCTATTTATATTCAATTTCATGATTAATTTGCATTGAAGAAGAGAGTGTGAGTAGAATATGAAAGAGTTTAATTAGATTTTGGTTTTAACATTCATAGATGACGATATTCACCATAATTTCTTTACATTAACAACAATCTGATTAAAAAGAAATTATTTAAATTGTATGATGATAAAAGAGAGAGAGAAATGTACCTGAAGCAAGGCTTGCTGGGATTCCCAGTAAAGGGTGTGTTGGATAGAATCATTGGATTCATTACCATCTGATCCATAGCCATCGGTTGTTTCATCATTAACACAATTACCATCTGATTCTGCAAAATCATTGTACAAAAACTCTGAAACTTTCTCTTCAAGGCTTTTATTATTATAATTATTATTAAGCCCAGGTTTTTGACGAGCATGATCATGATCACGACGCTGATGGTCATTCAATTTCTGATCAAGAGCCTTCTCTTCTATGAGCTTACCCATAATCTCCTTTTCTAAACACAATTGAAAAACTAAACAAAAAATGAAGAAAGAGGAGAAAGAGAGAGAAAGAAAGAAAAGAAAAACAACAACAACAGAAGAAAAGGCTCTTGCACAAAATATCCAACACGAGGAAGGCATGTATATATTACCCAACATTAATGCCACATCAGCTTTAATAACATGCATATTGTTGGTATTCTTGTTGGTTCGCACATTCAGTTTGCACATTCGGTTGTAATGTGCTCAACATTTATTAATAATAAAATATATATTTTTATGCATATTAATTTTATCAGCTTGAATACATTTCAAAAATCATTGAAATGAGTGTATTTATAAAAAATTATAATTATTTTTAAAATTTAGTAAAATAATACACTAAACGCATTTCTTTTAAAATGATAATTAAATAATTTTTAATTAAAACCTATAAATCAATACCCATTAACAGCATCATTTATGATTATTTAATTGTTTTCGGACAATTTTCTTAAAAATATAAATTTACTTAAATTCTACAATCTAATTTTATGCTTGGTTATGCTTTGCTTTGTCTTTTATTCAGATATCCAAGCTTTTTTTTTCACTTTTAAACAAGTAATTTCCATAAATTATAAACTTTATTTCCTTTTAATAATTTATATCATTTTATTTTTTATAAAAAATTTCATTTTATTCATATTTAAATGCAATCATGTTTCTTAAATTCGTTCTTTTTAGCCGGAAACGCCCATTCCTAAATAGCCTTTTTAACTTAGCATGGACACCAATGTATACCTCCATATATTTAGTCTCGTTTTCTCTTTCATTCTGGTTTGGGTATTCAAAAATTACAAGTGTCTCGGATTTAAATTGAGTTACACTTAACTTTTTAAGATAATTTTTTAATATTATTTTTTTATTCATAAGATCCAAAAATCTTATTTAAGAGATATTGAATTTCTTATTATTAAATTCAAGATATATCTTTTACCCTCAACTTATATACAAATAATCAACAAAATTAAAGATATTGTAGCAGACAAGATTAAGTTAATGATACAAAATTGAAAGAAGAAAAATCCAAAGTGAGACAAAAAAAAAAAAATGAAATATGTAAATTAAAGAAACCACAAAGATGGGTGGATCAAACTTTTCTTTCTCCTCCAATAGTCACAAAAATCTTGTTTTATCTTAATAAAAAATTCACGTGACCAAAATAAATGGTTATAGGAAACCTACACTTTCATAGCATATTCCCAAGTATAAACCTACAATATTGCTTGTTTACATCACTATACATATTGAGGATGGAATTTAAATAGAGCATGCATCATCAAAATTGAAATAATTTTTCATCCATACAATGATAACTGAATTTAAATTATTCTTAAAAATAAAATAGATATCTAGTTAATAAAATATAACTTGTACATCGATATTTAATAATTTAATAGGTGAATTTATTGCAAATAAACTCATAGTTATAACTGTAAGGCCTATGCAACTCAAATCTCTAATTTTACATTCAATTTACTTATTATATGAGTAAAGTTTTGAATCAATATAATTGTATTACATTCATCAATTCGATTAATGTATTTAATGATGAAATAGTTAAATAAATCATTAAAAATTTGACAAACATTATTTATGTTAATAAAATGTGAATATGATGCATAGATTATTAAAATATTATAAATATAAAAAATTATTTTAATTTTATATTAGTGTAATATTTCATTGTTCATATAACTAAGAACCTATGATGATGTTTACTCTTGTTATTGAAATAGAAAGAAAAAAAAAAAAAAAAACTCCCGAAAATATGATTCACTTAATAGAGAAGTTTTTAAGTAACGTCACTCTTTTTGGACGTTTAAGAAGAAAATAGATTGTTTTCGTCATCCATCAGAACTGAAAAAGCTAGACGGAGGCATGTTTCGTACTTCTTGTCATTTAAATATAAGCCTAAATTATATTGGTTACCAGATTGTTTTTATTTTTATAATTTAATTATAAAAATTTTCAATTTCTTTTATATATGATATTTTGGTCACTTTTCCCTTAATTCATTTACAGAACATCTAACTTTTTCTATTAACATAATAATAAATTTAGCTCCTAATTTTTACATATTTTGAAAATTTAGTCTTGGTTCTAAAAAGTTTAGACAAATTTAACTCTCAATATTCACACATCCTTTTAATTTAGTCCTAGTTTTAAAAATTGGAAAAATTTAAAATTAAAAATTATTTAAAAATCATTTTGATAAATATTTAAAATTCTATAAAATTCAAAAAATATAAAATAATATTAGAGAAATTTTTAAAATAAAAATATATTTGAACAAGAACAATAAATAATGCAATTGAAAAAAAAATTACTCTAGTAACACTGCAAAAGGATATATAGCTTTTATTAACATAGGAAAATAGCTATTAGGGAGAGCAACATGATTTTCATATAAAAGTTAAAATTTTCAAGTTGAGAAAATATACTTCACGAAAATGATGACCAAAAGGTAGGCTGATTTTTTTCTTGATATTCAAAAATGAATTTTGTTATTACTAACAAGTGTTGGATGTAATGTTTAAGTTTATTGTACTCGAGAATTTAATTTCAAACTATGGTAACAATAATATTGGGAGAAGTAGCCATGAACCTCGAAAAGACTAATCTCCACAAACTATAAAATGGACATGAAAGATACTTTGACTGCACCAAAAAAGAAATATGGATTTGGCGGTTGATGACGTCTCACCTAGAGGCTAAAAAGCCAAATAGATAGACAAGGGATGGAGGTGTTTCCATGTGTCAAATTTGGTAGCACACTATAGGCCCTTTAAGTGACACATTAGCCATCGGTCTAAAAGTTGTTCAATTATACAAGTTTATCTCTCTTGATTTAAATCAAAAGTCAAATTCATATTTTAATTAAATCAATAATTAAATATTCTTTCAAATTTTAATTATTAAAATAGTTAATCAATTCTAATTAAATAATTTTCAACTCAATTCTAATTTCGTTAACACCATAACAACTTTATTGTATTAGAACTTATATGTAAAATTTTTATTATCCGAATAGAATTTGTTGATATAACATACAACAAGGGAAGATGAGCAAGGAATAGATGACAATGGTGCAATGGAGATCGATTTACCTAAAAAGACTGAGAGTCGGAACAGAAACAAGAGAATAGGTTGGTTTAAAAGGATGATTGCATAGAGTAATTTTAGGGTATTGAAAGTTCAATCCATTCTTCATCGTTCATCTAGGTATTTATAGAAGAGGTCCTCTTGTCCGTTGATATGAAGTGGAGGATATTCATTTAGCCCCTACTAAATGCATAAAGGATAATAATGTCATTATATCATGGACTTTATATATACGAGGTAGTTATGCCTAAATAGAAACCTTATTGCCTTGGAAGTGTGTTCACACTAGGATAGTGTTTACACTTAAACATGGGTGGCCTATTGAGGTATTGCTTTAGAAGGAGTCAATGCATAGGTCAACAATGTGTCTAGTGATAAGGCATGTCTAACTGACGGAGAGGTATAACAATAGTCCCCCTCCCCCCGCTGAGTCAAACAAAAGATTATAAAGTAGCCTTTCGTGAGACATTATCTAGATTTTGATTAAGGTTTGTCTTACCGAAGAAGATGAAGGAATACTAGATTCCTTATAAAAGGACAAACATAAATGCAAAGTTTTGGGGAAGAGTGGCCATGATGAGGAGTATTTGACACTGTCCAGGTGGTCAAATACTATTAGTCATGGTTTTTGTACCTAAAACAATGCATTTAAGTGGGTGTACTAAAAAATCTATAAATTTGGGATCTTGCCTTCCTTGAAACTACTTTTTTGTTTTTGAGTTTATGTTTTTATTTTGCTTGAGATTCCTTCTTTGCAGTTGTATTTTAGATTTTTATTTTTTTTTTGTTTCCGTTATTGCTTTCACAATTTTGTAGAGAAAATGGTTAGACTTGAGAGAAGAGATGAAAGAACTGGTAGATATTTATCAAAAAGGGCGGAGGTAAGTCTTCTACTATCAACAATAGGGAAACGATGGCTAATAGGGTGATAATGAACAATCCCAAAAGAACTTTGACAACTAGGGACAAAAAGGGGCAAATCCCCAAGCATTTGAGGGCTTTCAATGGACTGGTTGCAATTGATGAATGTAAGTGTAACACAATAGAACAAGAAACGCGAAGGCTTTTGAGGTGCAAATGCCTCATCGAAAGGCATCCCAAGTATGAGTTTAGTATTCCCAAAGGGAAGCATTGTTGGAGCTCTGTGTTCAGGCCGCGTTATGGTGAGGAAGGCCAAGATTCTTCCTACTCTATACCTGTTGGAGGAAAAGTTTCATTTGCAACATTATCAGTTTATCATGGATTTGTTGAATTCTTACTATCTGGCACTCGGGAAACTAATGGGAAGCTCATGGTGGCTACTAATTAGGTTCATAATCAATTGCACCATTGAATCTAGTGCCCTAAGTGTAATACATTCATTTGTACACTTGTAATTTTTTTGAACAATTTGGTTAATAAAATTATTCATGAATTACATTAATACCCTGTGTATATTTGTCCTCACGTGGTTTTTGCATCTAAAGCACAATAGAAGCAAATAGTAGCTCACTGGTTATCTAATGTTTAACTAATATTAAGTGATATTACGTGGTCGGATCATAATACAGAAAGATAGCTTATATTAGTAGACGAACCTAAATGCGTCATTAGTCTATTTGAAAATGAGAAAATTGATTGGAAGACTAATATGTTGTCTATCAAGTCCAATTGGGGAGATGTTTTGTTTTAGGCATTGGAGTGGATGACTCCGAAAAGATAGAGGCATAAATGCGACTAAATGGACTGACAGTACATCAAACTAGACCTAAGTTGAATAGATCCTGAATCTGTTTATTGATTTATTAATTTGTGACATTCGTAGTGTGGCATACTTTAATCTTGAATGGATAATGTACTATTTATGTGTGACTTATATACTTTGATGTAAGTAAAAGTTTGAGTTCAAATAAATAAGGAATTGAAAGCATGTGCGTTGGGTATACAATTTTTGTAATATGCAGCATCATTCACAATAGTGGAATTCATAGCCTAAGACATGGGTAAATGATATCCTTTCATTTACATTACATGATAAATGAAAAGTAAATGTGGCTACTAACCGCCTATAAATGTGTTATCGTTTATAGTTAAATAATACACAAAAAATATAAGAAATTAAAAACAGAGGTGTCTGCAAGTGCACAAGTCAAATTGCAATATAGTTTATACAATGAAATGCTTAGAAGTATTCCGAGGATCATACCCAAGGGAGGATAGAATAAATAATGAAAACGTTTCTACAATAACAAGTTTAAGTTGTAGTAATTTGTTCCTATATTACAATAAACTATAAAATAAGTTCAAGAGATAAAATAAATAAATAATGAAAAGAAATAAATAAAGAAAAATAAACAAAACAAAACAAATCAATAAACCAATCAGGAAGATTAACTCGCTTTAGGGTTTGAAACTAAAATCATATTAGGGTTTTAGAGTGGTTTAGCCATCGATTAACCAATTATTACCTCCCGCCTCTAATTAACTAATAGATTGGTTGATAACCGCTTAACTCTCGACCCCACTTTCTCAACCAGGATAAATTACGATTTAATCGGTTCAACTTATCTCCCGACCTCGTCTAACCTATGATAACTTATTAGGGTTGTCACTCTTAACAGTTTAAGAACACATGATTTATACCAACTATCTCTCTCAAAAAACCCTAAATCCTTCATTAATCACATCCCTATCCACCCGTTAATCTCCCCTAAGCGATTTAACCACTCATGTTATTTATAATCTCAACTTCGGTTAAATATACCATGTAAAGAACACAATCAATTCAGAAGAGAAAAGATATTTGAATAATCGTGGATTGAATATCAAATGATGAATGGAGTAGTAAATCTCTTGATTGGAATAAATAAACAAAATGACTAAAAAAGAACATAAACTTAAATACTTGAATAATATAAATAAACTCTTTAATCAAAATTGATTTCAAGAGAAAAAAAAAAAATTATTGAAAAGCCGAAAAGAAAATAAACTAAATCTACTTCTAAACTACAAGGGTTTTTAAAGGCTTCTAAGATGACTTAGTTACATCAAACCCTTAATATCTTATTTATAGAGAAGTAACACCCCAAATTAGGTCTTTGGCATCGTAGGTATTCAAATAAGTTTGATTGCACAAAAAAATATATCCTCGATAAGCTTGGGCAGCACGTCGGCCTTGTATCGTGCCACACCCCTTGCGTGGCACGACACGACATGCAACTTCAGCCTAATGTCGTTATTTTGGTGCTTTGATGGCTTGGGAATCTTGTGCATCACTCGGCTCTTGCTTCCACGTCAATTGAGCCTTTATATGTTCATCCTACACACTTAATTTAACATATTAGCACAACTAGGGCCCGTGTTGGCCTATTGGGTCACAATACCTACAAAATGTGTTAAAAACACTTATTTTTATTAACTTTCTATCCTAAGTCCTAATTACCGAAAATAAAATATAAAATCCTAAATTGCATTGAAAAAAACTCATTAAGTACAAAATTGACCCGAATTGACTACTACATTTGACGGTAGGTCAACCACGAGTCATTTGTCTTTGTGATGAATGACTTGATTACTATTTGATAATAGTTGACTTTTCGTGAAGGAAAATGTAATAGTAATCATGAGATAAAATAGGATCATATTGGGAGAACGAATTTATCCCAAAGAGATTAAGGATATCCTATAAGGGTAACACATGTATGACAATGTCATTGGATGAGCACTGATCGAGTAGCTTTCATAATGGCATGTAATTGAGGAAAGCCCAGTCACGATACTATAATGGAATGATTTCGTGACTAAATGAGTTTATAATTAATAGGCGAAAAGCTAGAACTTAAGAATAAATTTTTGATCCTTAATCACATATGTCCAATCGTTCCCTCTAGTGGCTCGTTGAAACCAGAAATGAATTGCATATGGAATCAAATGAACAAAAATGGATAGAAGCGATAAAGTTAGAGAAGTGGATAACAATCAAAAATGAATGTGGCTTTCTAGCTAAGTTTAGAAATAACCTAAGAGAATTAATTTATGGTTTTCAAATTATTAATTAATTAATTGAAGTTTGAAAATGGAATTAAATTAATTGGTCATTGAGAATTCGTTGAATTTAGAAAAATTAAATATATTTTCTCATAGACTCTTTTACGGTAAAGTTGTCATGATTTTAATAGAATTAGACTCGAATTGAGAAAATATTTAATTTATTAAAATTAATTTAATAAATAATGTATATTTTAAGAAATAGAAAAATATGTACTAGGTTAGATTAAATTATAAAGATTGGGTTAAAAGCCTAGGAAACACATATAATTGAACCCAATATAGGAGAGGCCCAAATCCCCATTATAATACATATGAGGGGAAACACACCTTATTAGCCCCCTCTCTCCTAGTTCAACTAAGAGATTATTTTTTTATTAAATAAACATTAAATGCATTCTAGTAATTTAACTAAGGTTTCACTCCTCTCCTTGTAAATAGATGACACTAGGAGGGATAAAAACACAATAAGTTAGACACAACTTGTAACACCCCTCACCCATATTCAATGCCAGAATAGGGTTACAGAGTATTACCGGACTTATAAAACAATTAAACATTCACTTAGTATACATTTTCACAATTCATGCATTCATCATTCAATCTTAATCAATTTGTCCCTAATACGAGCCCACGAGGCCCATAATATGCATTAGAAGTGGTTCGGGACTAAATTGATAACTTTAGAAACTTTTTGAGCACTTGTAAAAGTTTTCTCAAAATAGGGGACATACGCCCGTGTGGCCCGGTCGTATGTCTCACACGGCCAATTGACACGCCGGTGTCATAAGCCATGTGGACATTCAAAATAGGAGCATATGGCTGTGTTCCAGCCCGTGTCCGACCCCGTGTAACTCTCTGACTTGGGTCACACGACCAACACACGCGCCCGTGTGCCCTAAAAATGGCCATACACGCCCGTGTGCTAGGCCGTGTACTAGGCCGTGCCAAACCTGTAGGGTATACTGACTTATGCCATATAGCAAGGTCACACGCCTGTGTGTGAGGTCATGTGGAGTATACTGACTTGATTTTAATTTCAACACCAGGGAACACATGGTCGTGTAACATGATCGTGTGTCATACACGGTTGAGACACACACCATGTGTCTCGCCCGTGTAGACAAAAATAAGCTATTTACCAAGCCATTTTGCCACCCTATCTTATGCACACCTATACCAAATTCCATGGCACCAAAACATAAAACTTAAAAAAAACATTTAAACAACTTCAATCAAACATCATTCATAACATCTCAATTCCAACAACTAACATACTTATAATCTCATGTCTTCCTCATTCAAATCATACCAATTATACTTTTTCCAAACATGCATCATCATGCACCAATCCACAAGCACATAGCTTCTCAATTATCAACCATTTGACATCTATAGTATCAACTATCAATAACATTGCAAAACCAACCTCAATCACATAACATAAGCCATATGCACACTTATATATACATAACCAAACTAACCAAGTTAAGCCAAGTCTCATGGCTATATATACAAACCAAAACATGACCATTCACAAGCCATTTCAAATGGCAAAACTCACTACCAAAATACATATCAAAATGACCATAATCCTATACATGCCATATGACCAAACCATAAGCTCAAAAGTACCAATGTGATGGTTGGATAGTGTGATGTAGTCTCCGACGATCCCTGAATCTGAGCTAGCTTTGAAATCACTATAAAACATGGAAAAATAAACAAAGTAAGCTTTATAGCTTAGTAAGCTCGTATGAAATAAACTCAACTAATCATAAATACACAAATCGTTAATTTGAACATATTAACATGTAATTCATGATAACTAACAAACCTTTCTCATGCTTAATCATATGCTTATATGCAAACTTCATAACTTCTTCGATTTAAAGCTCATACGATTTATGTACATAGCTGTACCAATCCGTAATGAACTCATACCTATTCGAAATAATGTCGGATACTCAAAATATCGCACGCTAAGTGCCAATACATAGCCAAAGCTATTTTAATTTTGCACATTAAGTTCCATACATAGTCAAAGCTATCTCGATCTTACACACTAACTGCCTTACATAGCCGAAGTTATCTCGATCTCGCACATTAAGTGCCATACATAGCCAAATCATCGTCAGACACGACTGTAGTCTTATATACACCATTTATGCAATATGCAATATCAAAGCATTTAAAGCATAATTATAACAATGCTTATTACATACGAACTTACCTCGGACGTAAAAATGATGACACGGGTTAACTAAATCGATATCATGTTCTTTCCTCCATTTAAGTCCGTATTTCGCTTTTCTTGATCTATATAATATCAAATTCAGCTTATTCAATCACCACTTTATTCAATTAAGTCCAAAATACACAATTAGGCATATTTACACTTTTGCCCCTAATGTTTCACATTTTTACACTTTAGTCCTTATTTCATAAAATCACAAATTCACACAATTCAATCACAACCCATACTAGCCGTATTTTAATTAGGTCCCTAGCAGCCCATAGTTTTCATTTATTTCACATTTTAACCTTAAAGTTTCCACATTTCATAATTTAATCCCTAATTTGCATTTTCACCAAAAATACCTTAGCAAAACTTGTATAACTATATTCAAACATTCAAAATCTATCATCAACCATCAAAATAAATGCTTATTCATCAATGGAAACTTTCTAAATCTTTAAAAATTTTGTAAATTAGTCCCTGGGCTAGCTAGACTAAGCTGTAACAATCTCAAAAACATAGAAATCATTAAAAACGGGACAAAAACGGACTTACAATTGAGCTACGAAGCTTGGCCAAACTTAGCATGCATCCATGGTGGTTTCTTTCTTTTAATTTAAGTGGTGTATAAAGGAAAAAATATGATAGCCATATTTTATTTTTACTTAATTTATCATTATAAACTTATTTACCAATTTAACCTTAATTAATAACCACCAAAATCACTTAATATATGCCCAAAATTGTCCACTCACAATTAAAATGGTCTAATTATCACTTAAAGACCTTAAATTTAAGGTCCTATAGCTATTAAATTCCTTTAGCTAATAGAACACAACTTTTACACTATATGCGATTTAGTCCTTTTTATCCAATTAAGCATTTAAATGATAAAATTTCTTAATAAAAATTTCACACAATCATATTTTTATGCCGTAGACATTAAAATAATAATAAAATAAATATTTCAACTTCAGATTTGTGATCCTGAAATCAATGTTTCGATTTGACTAAAAACGGGCTGTTACACAACTTTTGAGATATTATTATTCGTTTGAAAATAGTGAGAACTTATTTCTAAGTATAAATTATATTTTCCAAAATAACAATTCTACTGATTGCTATTGAAAAGAGATTTTTGCTTTCCCATTGAAAGTAAAATAAATAATTTTTAGTTTTGTGTTTGATTCGAATTCATTCAAACCCACACTTGAAGTAGTTCGTGGTACAAGAATAGCGAAAAGACCATTTGATTGTAAGCCGAGAATGACAAGGATCCATTTAGCTGAGAACACAAGTGCAATTTCAAGTAAATTTTATTGCTATAAATATTACAAATTGGCTCAGTTTTCAAAATTTTAATTTTCGTCCATGTAAGAATCATTTTTGAAAAGAATCTTTTTCAATAATTAGTATCAGAGCCAGGTTGTGCTATATTTACAGTATAAATTGATACCAAAATTTTCTATCTTCATGTGTGATTAATTTTTTATAAGATGTAACATTCTTGTAATTATAAGCATGTTTAGGGAATATATGTGAATGAATGTATGTTATTATTTTATTATTATATATGATAAAATAATTTTTCCAAAGTTATTTTTCCTAGAAAATTGAATGTTTATTATTAATTTTGGGTATGTAAATTAAATCGTGGACTATCATCTCCACACATGATTTATTTATTCATTATTTTAAAATAAATTATTTGAGCCGAAAATAGATATAAGACTTATGTAACCAATAAATTCTGTGGAACCCGGAGAATTGATACGCATCCAAGCGGATCGAGAGAACACAAACCCAACCCACAAAATATGCAAAATATCAACGGTGGTCTTGTAGTAGGAGGCTTTTGGTGGTCTGGTGATGGTTATTGACCGCAAGGGGTCAACAGCGCTGGCCGGTGAGATCCAGTGGTGGTCGATCGTAGCCCGATAGTGCTCAACAACAGATTTGGTGTTATGGTGACTGTGGAAAAATGACGAAGATGGCAATGTGAACCAATATTATAATGGAAGTCCATGGTAGCGAAATAGAAGACCCAAAGTATGCTTGGGGTGGCTTTTTTAGTAATTTTATCATTATTTTCTAGGATGAAATCATGGAAACTTTGGTTGGTTAGGGTCATTTAAATTTTATGCTTTTATATGTGATAACATGATGATATTTGTTTGACTGCAAATATATGTTCATGCATATGTATGCATGCCATATAGTTTAGGGAAAGAATGTAAGATGTACTTATCATGTATATATTGATCATTCATGATTGAAACTGGGCATTAAAAACCTTGCATGTTTTTTAAAATATTATGTGGGAAAAGGTCCCTAAACAAGACCTACGACCTCCATCAATGGTCTCTTGTAATGACATGATAATTTAACTACCCCAATGTAGGATTGTCATGTGAACCTCACTAAGGAGATTTCCTGAAAGTAAGAAGAAATATCTTGTAACCATAAGATAGTTGGCCAACCCTATTGTAGGTATTATCATGCACTTATATCCTGCATTTATCACCACAAAGTCACATGTAATTTCACTTAGTCAAGCTTCTCGATAATGCCTCATAATAATAATAAATACACGGTGGTTTCGCATAAAGCCCACCATTTAATAATTAATGAGGTGGTTCGCACATAGGTCACCATTAATACTAAACACGATGGTAGCGCACACAGCCCATCTATAACAAATAATAAAGTGGTATCGCACACAACCCACCATTTGTCTCACATTCACGGATATTTTTTCACACCCATTTTCTTATTGTGAATGTTCATCCGAGGATTTCCTCACTCTCTATCATTTTTAATAGATCTCTACAATAGTTTTATGCATTCACGCAATGCATTCATGAGTAAAACATATGCAATAAAAATGCATCATTTACACGTAAACTTTCTATGGATTCATCATATATCGAAATCACTTCATATGAGTTCCGGGTATATACCCTTACCACTTATGACATATCCACATACTTCCTTATTTTCAACATACCTGTCGAATCGCTCGAAATGCTACAAGATATTCGTGAGACTCATACATACGGTATTGCATCAACGCCATACCCCTGATATGGTGTTACATGAAATATCATATCAATGCCATGTCCTTGCCATGGTCTTATATGAAATCTCACACCGAGGCCATATTCCAAATATTGTCTTACACGGAACCTTAATAACCTTGGTGTCATAGTATTTGCATTCTATCCACTCTTAAAGTTCAATTGAAGATTTTCATTTCTTGACATCTTGTCAAAAACGTATTTAATATATTTCATAGAGACAATATACAATTCATACAACATCAAAATATCAAATACTTCACTTAAGGTTGCATTATTTGCACACGAACTTACCTCGATACCAAAAAGGGTAAAAGGGACCTATTTGTCCATATTTCTCTTTTCCCCCACTCTAGGTCCGAATCTTGTTTTCTTTGATTTGTGAGGAGGAAAGCTTGGCTGAAATTTTTGAGTTCTAACCCCCATTTTGCTGCTAATTTTCGGTGGAGAAGATGGAGAGAAAAGATGATATTTTGCTTTTCTTTATTTTATGATAAAAATAAATTTTTATCACCAAATTTCCACCTAACCAATTGACAAAGTCCTTTCTTTGTCCCCCTATGGCCGCCATCCATCACTTTCCCATGGCCTAATTGCACATTAAGGACCTATAATTTAATATTCTATGGCTATTTGGAACTTTTAGCAAATAAAATAGAACTTTCGCACTTTATGCGATTTAGTCCTTATTCACGATTAAGCATGAAATCGCTAAAATTAAAGCACCAAAATTTTCATGCACCTTTATAATCATTTTATAACTCATAAAATAACATTAAAATAATTTTCTCCCAACTCGGATTAGTGGTCCCAAGACCACTGTTCCGACTAGCCCTTAAACTAGGCTGTTACAATTCTCCCCCCTTAGGGGTTTTCGCCCCCGAAAATCTTACCTGAAGAAGTTGCTTTCAACTTTCATGAAACATTTCTACTAACTTTTCAGAATCACAAATCGATTTAACCTCGCATATCTTTTGCTAATGACCTTTACACTTAGTACACAATGTTGAAGCACATCTTTAAAATCTAAATCACTCTCTTTTTGAAACACATATACTCAGTAATCTGTCAAATATGAACTCTGCACATGTTAATATGATCATACAAATCTTTACCGAACAATTTACTACAATCTGAATGACATCCTCCTTTTTGTGAATCATGACAATCCAAATTCAAAATCTATAGTATTTTCATCTCACTTCCTCCTTAGAATCTTCACTAACTGTAATAGTCATGAATTTGAATACTCTTAAAAATTCAGCTTTTATCGGTCGACAAACCTATGAACATAACCCAAACATATCATGATGTATACTCAATTACCAAAACATTTACTCATATAATTGCACCTTTTCTTATTCTTAGATGAGCAGACATGCTACTACTGAGCCTCGTACCAAAACTTCTATATAAGTTCTGGATTTATCAATATGCAAATTCTATCTCGAGATAACAATAATAACGAAAATCTTATCCGACCTGAATTTCAACATCAGAAGTCAACTCATTCTGAACTCATTTAGATTACCATTCACTGTCACACTTTTGAACTTCTCTCTATCGCAAGGAAAAACTCGCTTTAGCATTTAACATCACTAAAATTAGGATATTATCAACTAGGTCAATCGAGTAACCAACTCGCATCGATTAAACAAGGATTTTCCATCCAGATATCTGTACTATGTCCACTTTCCGAAAAGTAATTCGATAACTACACATACTCCTGCAATAACTCAAGCCACTATCACTTTCTTGCATTCAAATTTTTCTGCAACATTAGGTACTTTAACTCATCAAGATTCAAGAAGCATATGACATTTTTCCATAAATCATACTATAGCATCGAATTCACAACACAGACATAAAAGTGATCGTCTCTAAATTACCAGTCGAACAGTTCTTTTTAATGTAACTTTAACCATCTAAAGATACAACTACCTCTTTACATTTTGGTATTAAGACATATTCCAATTTGTTCAATAGCACATCACTAAAAATCATAAATTCCTTTCTCAATTCAAACTGAACTCAAAACTAGAACTTTCAGTTAATAATACCTTCAATGGCTTTCAACTTCACTAACGTGCAACAGACCATTCAAACTTTCATAAATGTGATAACTTTTCAATCAGAACAACTTCAACTTGTAATTAACATCATCCGGTTAAAATATTTCAATAGGCATATCTCTGTATTATGCTTTCTAGGATCTAATTTCCTCATTCAAACTATCTGTCATCATACTCGTGAATACACAGAATTTATTCTTTTCATTGAAGCATGCTTAAAATATATATATATATATATATATATGACTCGAATCATATTTCAACAAATCAATTACTTAAATAAAAGCATCTGAGTTAACTTCAACTATCGAATAATAACATATCAATATACTCTTTTCTTCATACTGAGGATGCAATTCAAGCACACAATCTCTTTAAATTCTCTTGTTATGCTAACCAAAAACCTTTACTATTGCCTTAGCTCAGAGTAACAAGGATATCTTAATTGAATGCATTGACTTTAATTGACTTACCTGAAGGATCCATCGTACAACTTGGAACTTGCGATTTCACCATTTATACCCTTGTCATTATTAACTTCTTATATGAAAATTAGTGGTATCTAAATACTAGAATCATCACTTTTCTATGATTGAACTAAAAGCATAACCATAGTAAACATATCTATCACATGTTGAAAAATACACTTTAAGGATAAACCATGATCAGCAGAAACATAAGAATAGTTTCACACAAAAAAATTTACCACTGACTTTACTCCAACATACCAGAGTAGAATTATGAAGAGATAAAGAAATGCCTATCGTGAACCAACCAAATCGACAACAATTTCGTCCAATTTTACAGTCATCTAACATTCTCACACGATCATAATTTCATAAAAATGAACAACCACATAACCCCTAAAGGGAATAAATATCTATACAGAATACTCAAAGAGATCATTATAATCTATTCATCCATGATTGTCATCCTCAAACACTTTTATAGTTTGATTATTGTTTCTCTGACTATTTTCGTCATCATAATCCCTTTATTATTCCATATCACTAATGAACATCGATTTGGGAAGATTTTGGTAAATACATACTTTAGACTTCATACTCAATTGAGTCGAATAGTCGATGCTAGTTCTTTCTTTATTCTTGACATTCCATAATCTGTGTAATCTTTAAAACATTCTAATATTCTTTCCAAATTGTTTTCACTTTCCAACTACTTTCATCTCTGTATGCATTCCTAATTGTTTCACTGTCGAACTCTTTAGTTTCACACTTATAGACTTATTCATCTCGACTCTCGTAAAAATCTCATTATAAATCAACACTGGTAAGGGGGTGAGGTCGTAAGCCTCTACCTTGACTCTCAAACTTACACACATACACCTTAGCATTCATCATTAATGAAATATCATCGTAATCATACAACTCACTCCAAGCAAATTTTCACACTTATTCAGATTACAAATGTTTTCTTTCACCCATAATTTCGATCAATGATTTTACTTACTCAAGCTCCACATTAATATCTAATTAATACACAACATCTAACTCCAATTTCTCTTTCTATCACTTGTCAATTTAGAGAACGTCTTACGGGTCTAAGTACATCGTTTACTTGATTGCCATAGTCCAACTATGGTCTTACTCGTATCACAATATCATAGCTCAGCTATAATCTTACATGTTGTCAGGATGCCATAGTCCCACTATGGTCTCACAACTTAATCTCTTATCGATACCAATGCCATATCCTAGATATGGTCTTACATGGAAACACATGTCGATGCCGATACCATAGCCCAGATATGGTCTTACACGAGATCTCATATCGATGTTGACGTCATATCCCAAATATGGTCTTACACGAGATCGTATGTCGATGCCATGTCCCGGCATGGTCTTACATAAAATCACTATTTGATGCCGATGCCATATTCCAGATATAGTCTTACACGAGATCATGTATCAATGCTAATGCCATGACTAGGCATGGTCTTATCCGTTAATTCATTACTGGAAGATCGTACTCATCTCCTGCGTTCTACTTAATTTGACCTTCCAATTCAACTCACATGCTATTATAATATTCATGGCATCATAACAGAGTCATAAAACAAAACATTGTATATTCTCCGATTTAACAGTTAAACATGTGATTCAACTATGTGGGCATACTGATTGTACATTATTCAAACAAATGTACATACACACATATCTTGTTCATTGGGTAAGTTTACTTATCATATTCACTTAATCAAATACGTTGGGCACATAACATCGTATGCATGTCGAACCAACATAAATGAGCTTATCACCATATAACTTTTATTTCATTCCATGTTTTCACATTTCTCAACTTTTGATTGTCTCATTTCATCTCTTACCACACACATGTCATGCAATTCTATTCATACCTTTCTGAATTTCGTCACATCATAAGCACATTTCAATCATCTCATTATCATTTTCAGCATTATCGAAAATAACTCGGTTGGGAATCATCTCTGTCTTAACAAAACAATTTAGTTAGAGTCGAGAGATATCACACTATCATGAGTAGTAATATGACATGTATAACTAAACTCTCATATGCTAGGTTAGTTTGAGAATCGACTAAACCATAGCTCTGATACCACTAAATATAACACCCCTTACCCGTATTCAATGTCAAAACAGGGTACGAGGCATTACCAGACTTATACACCAATAATTAATCAATACCGAGACTCAACTTTCCACTAGAAATTAAAACTTTTCGTAACTTCTCTTAAACAAGCCTACTAGGCTCAAATCACATATTAGAAATGGTCCGAGATCAAATCGAACTCTTTTGAAGCTCTATAAAAAAACTTAGAAATTTATCACTAAATAGTCCACACGCCTGTGTGGCATATCACATGCCCATGTTCCACATCCGTGTGGAATTATTTCTCAATTCGAACCTACAGGGGTTTTCACACGGTCAAAAACACGCCCGTGTCCCTCACACGGCCTCGACATGCCCATATTGTAGCCCGTGTGCCAAAACCTTGGCATTCTATTTTTTACGTCATCACCCCATAAATGTCACACGACCAAGGCATAAGCCGTGTCCTTCGGCCGTGTGGCGAATTAAATTCCTAATTGCATGTGCAGACTTCTCACGGCCTGGGCACACGCACATAAGGCGAACCATGGGTCACACATGGGCTAGACACACGCCCATGTGTCTACCCGTATGGACCATTTATAGGTTATTTCCAAAGCCATCATGCCACCCTCACATTCACACATTCATGCAACATCACAAATCATACTCATATCATCATTTATAATACTTAATTTTCACATTTAATCCATGATAACCATACTAGCTTCACATACACAAGAGGAAACTATCACTAGCATAACAATAACCTACATAAGCCATCATCCATGGCTTTACACAATCAATCCATCGACCCTTTTAGGCCAACACATTTGGATACATTAACTATGACTTAACTAATCAAAAAATAAGATTCCTATACATGCCATATCTCAAGAAGACTTGAAACTTATACCCAAATGACTGCTCGATAGTGTGAAAGCATCTCCGACGATCTCCAACCGAGCTAGTTAAGTTTACCTATAAGAGATAGGAAAGGAAAAGGAGTAAGCAATAACGCTGAAACACCCCACACCCGGCCCATAAGCCTGGACCGGATCTGGTATGTTCTCCGGTGAAAACCATTTCAAATTCTTTTCTTACTTAGGAAAAACTTGTGTGATTTGGAAGAAAGATCGTTTTGGGTTGGGCTTGAGTTGAAAATAGGTTTATTTCGTTATTAAAAATCCCTTTTTATTTAGGTGACAAAACGTTTGGGCTTTGAATTAAATTAATTTTTACTTAATCTTATAATAAATATAAAGATTGTATGCTCAATAAATAAAAGTAAATGCTACTACGGCCTTATTACATCAAATAATTTCCCAAAATTAAAACCAAAATAAACTTTAAATTACTTAAAATAAAATAAAAGTCCAAGTCGTAAATTTCTTGCTGTGCATGGCCATCCCTAAGCTCTGTCGAACCCGGTCCATCACTGATCGTCACCTGAAACATGTTCCCACAATGGGGTGAGTCAATAGACTCAATGTGTACATAAACACTAAGTCTTAACAAATTCAGGCATAACAAATCATATTCATACATATCATAATTTCACATTTAATGATTCAAGATAATGATGCAACCCAAACCCAAACCTAGATGCCATCCGCTACACATCCCCGCATCAACCTCGCACACCGTGGGGACTACTAAGTCAACCCTCCATCCGCTACACACCATCGAAGGCGTCATTGCAATGACGTGCTCATCGCCTATATAAAAGTTGTGGCATAGCCACCGATAATTGTGTCATGAGACACCACATTCAGATAATGTAACCGGGTTACCATATTCAGATAATGTGACCAAAGTCACCACATTCAGATAATGTGACCGAAGTCACCACATTCAGATAGTGAGACCGAAGACATCACATTCACTTCCCCTTTCTTATATATCCTGAATGCCCCACATTATTTATATCATGCATATTATACTTAATTTCACATTCATGTCACTTTTCACATGTTAATATAACATATTTCGTAATCCTATTAGGAGTAGGAAACGTACCTAAATACTTTGTACCATAACATGGTACTTTAGCCACATTCTTACACTTTCATATTAACACATATATCAAGTTTAAGCCATAAATCTATTAAGATTAGTGTGGGTACACACGGTACCTTAGCCATATTCTTACACTTTCATATTAACACATTTAATTTAAAACATAGCCATGAACATATTAAAACTTAGAGTAGGGTACACACCTGGTTTGCTTAACAATTTCACTTGAAATCCCGAAATTCGATCTACTGCCTTAGATCTTTAACTCCCTACATTCGGCCCATATTAAAGGTTTAAGGAAAAACTCAATCGGCCACAAAACCAAATCCTAGTAGGATTTGTGTACTAAAATTTACCTTAATATCGATTTGCTTATTACTCAAATCCGAAAACTTTGTTATTCATCTCCTTGTATTCGCCAAACATCGGATCTCTACATAGGTTAGTTTTGCTTTTTAACAATTATGAAATAGATCTAGATATCCAAAATAGGCCTTGGCGAACATACCTATGTGCTTACCTTGTGGATTTTAAATCCCAAATTCACCGAATAATTAGGGAACACGCGGCCTATGGTGTACCTTCGGGAAAAGAACTTCTCCTTCTTGTAGTTGACTTAAACAAATCCCGAAAAGATCTCTTCAAAGTTTCGACAACAAGATATTATTGGGGTTAGTCCTAGATTTTGGAAAATCTTAAAAGAAAAGGATGAAAATCGAATGATAACTAGTTCTTACCCTTAATACAGAAGTCGACAACCCCTTGTTTGAAGTCTCAAAACTATTCGGCTATGGCCTTGATTTTAGCAAACTTTCGGCTTTTGGAAGATTATGAAAGAAGAAGAGAAGGAAGAATAAAGATGGAGGATTCGACTAGAACACAAGGTATTTCGGCTTGGCAAAAATAAAAGAAGAAGAAGATTTGGTGAAGAGAATTCGGCAGAGGCTTTCAAAGAACAGAAAATAATGCAGAATGGCCTCTCTTTTCCTTTTATAGCCGAAATTACTAACTTAGAATCCCTTACTTGGCCATCACTCTTCTATTTTGATAGTCTTTATCTCTTTAATTATCACCTAAAATAAAAGATAATTCAGCGACTATCCTTACTTAGCCGAAATTATTAAACTCAAAGTCCTTTACTTGGCCATCACTTCTCCCTTATTTTCCTAATTAAAGAATAATTCCTCATTTATCTCTTGAAAATAATCTAAAATAAATCCATTATTTATCCCTTATTATCTCCTTGAAAATAATTTAAGGTAAATCATCATTTATCCATCTATTTATCTCTTAAAATAAAAAGAATAAAAGCTCCTAACTTATAGCCTTGTGCCGTCCCTTGCTGCTAGTCTCTGCTGCAAAATAAAACTTTTATTTTGCTTCCCCTGCAGCTCGAACCTTGGCCCAATACCCTTGTATGTGGCACCATTTCTAGAGGCCCTAAGTGGCATCTCCAGGCCACTTTTCCAAGCCTGTTTGTGTGTCAAATTTCACATACTTTTTCTCTTAAGGCCACCTTGCCTTAGTTTCCTCTTTTTAAACTTTAAAACTCGACATTTCTAAGTCATTTCTAAGTTTCCAAAAATTTTCGTTTGGCTCTTTATTTCCTTACATTTCCAAGTTTCGTAAATGTTCACTTTCCTCTTTTGAATCATTTCTAAATCATTTTCCTAGTTTCCATAAATGTTCACTTTCCTCTTTTAACTTAGCATTTCCATACATTTTCGTGTTTCCAAAATGTTTGTTTCCTCCTTTAACCTAACATTTCCTTACATTTCCAAGTTTCCAAATGTTTACTTTCCTCTTTTGAATCATTTCTAAATCATTTCCTTACATTTCCTAGTTTCCAAAATGTTCACTTTGATCCATTTCCTTACACATTTCCTTACATTTACCTTACATTTCCATACATTTCCTTACATTTCCAAGGTTCTAAAATGCACACCACATATCACAATAAACATGCTATTAAGCAAAGATGCACACAATGGGGTTCGAACCTCTTCCTCAAAGTACTTCACTTGATGCCATAACCCTTGCACCTTAGGTGGCGCCCTTGCCACTTTTCCACATCACTTCTTGTTTTTAACTTAAAACCAATAATTGTCCAAAGCTTTCTTCCATCCTAGGATTTTAAAACCCTTAATTCACTTCCAAACACTGCCAAAACCTACTACTCATGAATTATGCACAAACGCATAACCTCTAATCTAGGATGTTACAGTTGTTCTACCCTCCTAAAAAATAATTTCGTCCTCGAAATTACTTACTAACAATCGTACAATCCTACTCACCGACTATGCTTACGCCAAGACTGATCTTAATAGAACCATCATAATTTCTAGGCACAATCTCTAAGTTCACGTCCCTTAGAACTCATTTTCTAACGTCGCGATTTAATCTGATTAAGAAATTTTATGAATTAGCCTTTATTCCACTGATTAACCGCGAATAAGTTTTATGAAAAGAATTTTTTTTAGAAGTGGTTCTTTCGCATTCATACATGCACACAGTCTTTACATTCATACATCCATCAATCAATTATGAACTTCTGTTCATTCAAAGAAATGTTGTAGTTTTCATTGTTGTTGTTTTTCCACTACCTGTGGGTATTTTCGTAATTTTCCCTCTGAGGGTATTTTCATAATTTGTCAAAATAAGGTTCCTTGGTGATTTTGTCAATAAGGGTATTTTGGTAATTTTTGAAATCCCGGGGGTATTTCAAAAATTTTGAAATTACAGGGGTATTTTAGTAATAAACCAAGGTAAATTTATAAATCTTAATAAATCAAGGATATTTTGGAATTTACAAAACTTGAAGGTTGTTTCTGAGAATTTGTTTTCCAAATCAGTGTTGTTGCAGAAATTTTTGAAGATCAGGGGGTCATTCTGGTAATTTTGTAACTCGGGGGTATTTTGATAATTTTGCAGGGTAGGGGTAATTTCGTAAATAAATTTTTTTCTATAATCAAGGTATTTTGATATTTTGTAAATTTAGGGTTCCTTTAAGCAAAGTAGTGAAATTTTGATAAGAACTGTGGGTATTTGGAAATTTCATAAACCAAGGGCATTTTTGTAATTTTACCACTAGGGGTATTTTAGTAAATTTGTAAGTCGAAATATTTCGGAAAATTTATAAAATAATCTTTTCAAATTAAGAGGGTAATTTAGAAATTTTAAAACTAGGGTTTCCATAAAAATACTAAGTCCCTTTCGGGTTTTAGTTGGGGTTTAGCCGTGAACAAGTCCTCTTGGTTAGGGTGAACCGAGGCTACGCACTGTAGGATTCGAGTGGGTAGGAGGTGAGTCACTAGGACCGCTTAAATACCAAGCTCCCACCGAAACCAATCCTAGACATGCGCACCATGGTTTACATCAGTAACACCCCAAACCCTACTAAACGTTACGTTCGGATCGGCATGTCACATGAAAGGAATGTCTAAAAGCGTATGCTCAGTAAAAAAAAAAACTCGTGTTCTTTATAGTTGTTGTGAAAAATTGAGTTTAAGTAATTTTGAATAAGAAACGGTTTATTATCATTTTAGGAAAATCCCATATTGATCATTTAATAATAAGCAATAACCAAATTGAAAGCTGAAACCAAATAAAATACCCAAGGCCTTATTACATAACAAAAACCCAAATAAAAATAAGTCCAAATAAAAGAAACGAATTTACAATTAAACATATGTATGGCCTCCACGAGTCCACCTCAGCTCTC
Organism: Gossypium rotundifolium; assembly: GCA_025506655.1. Classification (NCBI taxonomy): domain Eukaryota; kingdom Viridiplantae; phylum Streptophyta; class Magnoliopsida; order Malvales; family Malvaceae; genus Gossypium; species Gossypium rotundifolium. Next base: position 52,614,767 of record CP106734.1, read on the forward strand.
AAATTCGCGATCTAATGATTACCTGTAAAATTTAACTAAGGGGTAAGTCATCAAGACTCAGTGTGTAAATCCCCATCCAACGGGTGTTAAACCCTTACACAATTTCATATGAAAATATGCATGTCATGCAACCCAAAACCTAACCATCCAAACTCCCGATTCTACCCCATGTGGTACCAAACCACCGGTGGTGCTAAACCACCGGTGACCCAAAGTCACCGATATCAATAAAATGTGGTGCTAAACCACTGGTGACCCAAAGTCACGAATAATCCATGTGGGGCCAACCCATCGCTAGATACCAAATCATGGCGACAATCCCGTTTATCAAATGTGGGGCCAACCCATCGTGGTGCGCGGCCACGGGACGAGTCGCTATGAGGTGCCAAACCTCCGGTGACCCAAAGTCACGAATATTAACTGTGGTACCAAACCACCGGTGGTGCCAAACCACTTTGGTGATCCAAAGTCACAAATATCAATCTTCCCTCCTCTCATCATACCCATGCAATATGACATAATAATTGTATGCGTTATGTAATGTATGCTAGACATATATCAAATAACGTATGAAATGAATTACCATCATAATGAGAATAATAATATACAACATAATCAAGCTAACCAACCTTTAAGCGTATAGCAGTAATTTTACCTACCAAGGGTATTTTTGTAATTTACCCACCAAGGGTATTTTTGTAATTTACCTACCAAGGATATTTTCGTAATTTACCCACCAAGGGTATTTTCGTAATTTACCCACTAAGGGTATTTTTGTAATTTAGCCACAAAGGGTATTTTCGTAATTTACCCACCAAGGGCATTTTTGTAATTTACCCACCAAGGGTATTTCGTAATTTCGCACCTGCAATGGCCCTCCTGAAGGTCTAATGTTATCCTGAGCGACTCGGCTACCATTTCCGGTCGTCATTAGACTATTGGGCCTAAAACCCAATTTCGGCCCATTTAAGCCCACACGCTCGTGTGGCCCACCTAACACAAATCTAGCCACGTATATAGGTTCCACCTAGTCTAGTTCACTATATACTATATCATCATACAATTTATTCCAATTAGACCCACGGGCTCATTGGGCCCACTTTGGCCCATCGCGGCCCAAGTAGCCCCAACCCACAAGAATACTACTGATGGCATCAACTATCGCGTCGAAGCCCCACACGTGCGCTCGCACGCTTATGTGGCTACTATTGCCGTGACCGACACTTCGGTATTTGCCGCTCTACAACTAGAGTAGAGAGAGTTACACCGATAGGACTCGGTGTTAAATCTGCTGCGACCACTCCCCGTGCCCAAACGCCCACCAAGGTCTCTTAACTCTCCTCCCGGAATGCTCTTTATATAGCTAGCTCTTCACCTTCCTTCTTTGTATCTTTTCGATGTGGGATCCTCCGTCAAGAAAGTTTAAATTCAATGAAACTCTTACCGCTCAATCAGAAAATAAATACTCCTTGCTTCTCATGAGATTCGAACCCAAACTCTCCTCAGTAGCATAATCCACGCCGCTAGCCACTTTACCAACTAGCTCCTTGTGTTTTAAACCATGCAACTAAATATAACCCTATGTCTAAGGTCTAAATTCATTTAATAAAATAATCTAAAAGGAATGCAAACGCTACAACTAGAACCTTGGACCTCCTTCCTTACTTGTGGCGCCATTCCCTTGTCCTTAAGTGGCGTCACTTTCCCACTACACCACACACTTCACTTGTGTCACTTTTCTCCATATTTTATTCTTAAGGCCTACACCGCCAACTTTCGTGGTTTTTTCACCTAAAACCAAAATTTTCCCAAAGCCAATATTTGATCCCGGGACTTCTTAGAAGCCCCCTAACCTTCCAAAATCACTTATCTAAAAGGTCCACCTTGCACTTAAGCCGATCTCCTGTTCCCAAAAATTTTAAACGCTACTATGCCTAAGGCCCATTGGGCTCAATTCTCTTAGGCCCAATTTCAGGATGTTACACACACCTTAACTCAGCGACTTATCCACAGGTTTGTTTAGTTAGGCATTTAAGTCTTATGTTTTTGTTGGGGTAACTAGTCCTAGGGTTCAACAGATCCTAGTTCACTAATCTACGTTGCCATAAAAGCCCATACATTTCACATATTCAAATCACTTGTAAGTCAAGTACTTACCGGTGGACTTGCCTGAAGACTTAGTGGGCCATGCCGTAAAAACTCGCTTAATTCACAAAAATTCTTTTTGGGCTTAACTTTGAAAACGTTTTGGGCCTTAAACCCAAGGCCGAGAGTTTAAAACTGGGCTCTGATACCAAATTGAAACACCCCAAACCTGGCCCATGAGCCTGGACTGGATCTGGTATGTTCCTCGATGAAAACCATTTCAAATTCTTTTCTTACTTAGGAAAAACTTGTGTGATTTGGAAGAAAGATCGTTTTGGGTTAGGCTTGAGTTGAAAACAGGTTTATTTCATTATTAAAAATCCCTTTTTATTTAGGTGACAAAACGTTTGGGCTTTGAATTAAATTAATTTTTACTTAATCTTATAATAAATATGAAGATTGTATGCTCAATAAATAAAAGTAAAGTAAACGCTACTACGGCCTTATTACATCAAATAATTTCCCAAAATTAAAACCAAAATAAACTTTAAATTACTTAAAATAAAATAAAAGTCCAAGTCGTAAATTTCTTCGTGCATGACCATCCCTAAGCTCGCCGAACCCGGTCCATCATCGATCGTCTTTCGAACATGTTCCCTAACGGTGAGTCAAGCAGACTCAATGTGTACACAAACACTAAGTCTTAACAAATTCGGGCATAACAAATCATATTCATACATATCATAATTTCACATTTAATGATTCAAGATAATGATGCAACCCAAACCCAAACCTAGATGGCATCCGCTACACATCCCGCACCAACATGCACACCGTGGGGACTACTAAGTCAACCCTCCATCCGCTACACACCATCGAAGGCAACATCGCAATGATCGGCGTGCTCATCGCCCATATAAAAGTTGTGGCATAGCCACCGATAATTGTGTCATGAGACACCACATTCGGATAATGTAACCGGGTTACCACATTCGATAATTTGACCGAAGTCACCACATTCAGATAATGTGACCGAAGTCACCACATTCAGATAGTGAGACCGAAGACATCACATTCACTTCCCCTTTCTCATATATCCCGAATGCCCCACATTATTTATATCATGCATATTATACTTAATTTCACATTCATGTCACTTTTCACATGTTAATATAACATATTTCGTAATCCTATTAGGAGTAGGAAACGTATCTGAGTACTTTGTACCATAACATGGTACTTTAGCCACATTCTTACACTTTCATATTAACACATATATCAAGTTTAAGCCATAAATCTATTAAGATTAGTGTGGGTACACACGGTACCTTAGCCATATTCTTACACTTTCATATTAACACATTTAATTTAAAACATAGCCATGAACATATTAAAACTTAGAGTAGGGTACACACCTGGTTTGCTTAACAATTTCACTTGAAATCCCGAAATTCGATCTACTACCTTAGATCTTTAACTCCCTACATTCGCCCATATTAAAGGTTTAAGAAAAACTCATTCGTTACAAAACCAAATCCTAGTAGGATTTGTGTACTAAAACTTACCTTAATATCGATTTGCTTATTACTCAAATCTGGAAAACTTTGTTATTCATCTCCTTGTATTCGGCCAAACACTGGATCTCTACATAGGTTAGTTTCGGCTTTTTAACAATTATGAATAGATCTAGATATCCAAAATAGGCCTTGGCCGAACAAACCTATGTGCTTACCTTGTGGATTTTAAATCCCAAAATTCGCCGAATAACTAGGGAACACGCGGCCTATGTTGTACCTTCGGGAAAAGAACTTCTCCTTCTTGTAGTTGACTTAAACAAATCCCGAAAAGATCTCTTCAAAGTTTCAGCAATAAGATATTATTGGGGTTAGTCCTAGATTTCAGCAAATCTTAAAAGAAAAAGGATGAAAATCGAATGAAACTAGTTCTTACCCTTAATACAGAAGTCGACAACCCCTTGTTTGAAGTCTCAAAACTATTCGGCTATAGCCTTGATTTTAGTAAACTTTCGGCTTTTGGAAGATTATGAAAGAAGAAGAGAAGGAAGAATAAAGATGGAGGATTCGGCTAGAACACAAGGAATTTCGGCTTGGCAAAAATAAAAGAAGAAGAAGATTTGGTTAAGAGAATTCGGCAGAGGCTTTCAAAGAATAGAAAATAATGCAGAATGGCCTCTCTTTTCCTTTTATAGCCGAAATTACTAACTTAGAATCCCTTACTTGGCCATCACTCTTCTATTTTGATAGTATTTATCTCTTTAATTATCACCTAAAATAAAAGATAATTCAGAACTATCCTTACTTAGCGAAATTATTAAACTCAAAGTCCTTTACTTGGCCATCACTTCTCCTTATTTTCCTAATTAAAGAATAATTCCTCATTTATATCTTGAAAATAATCTAAAATAAATCCATTATTTATCCCTTATTATCTCCTTGAAAATAATTTAAGGTAAATCATCATTTATCCATCTATTTATCTCTTAAAATAAAAAGAATAAAAGCTCCTAACTTATAGTCTTGTGCCGTCCCTTGCTGCTAGTCTCTACTGCAAAATGAAACTTTTATTTTGCTTCCCCTGCAGCTCGAACCTTGGCCCAATACCCTTGTATGTGGCACCATTTCCAGAGGCCCTAAGTGGCATCTCCAGGCCACTTTTCCAAGCCTGTTTGTGTGTCAAATTTCACATACTTTTTCTCTTAAGGCCACCTTGCCTTAGTTTCCTATTTTTAAACTTTAAAACTCGACATTTCTAAGTCATTTCTAAGTTTCCAAAATTTTCGTTTGGCTCTTTATTTCCTTACATTTCCAAGTTTCGAAATGTTCACTTTCCTCTTTTGAATCATTTCTAAATCATTTTCCTAGTTTCCATAAATGTTCACTTTCCTCTTTTAACTTAGCATTTCCATACATTTTCGTGTTTCCAAAATGTTCGCTTCCTCCTTTAACCTAACATTTCCTTACATTTCCAAGTTTCCCAAAATGTTTACTTTCCTCTTTGAATCATTTCTAAATCATTTCCTTACATTTCCTAGTTTCCAAAATGTTCACTTTGATCTTAACTTTGATCTTAACATTTCCTTACATTTCCATACATTTCCTTACATTTTCAAGGTTCTAAAATGCATACCACATATCACAAGAAACATGCTATTAAGCAAAGATGCACACAATGGGGTTCGAACCTCTTCCCTTAAAGTACTTCACTTGATGCCATAACCCTTGCACCTTAGGTGGCGCCCTTGCCACTTTTCCACATCACTTCTTGTTTTTAACTTAAAACCAATAATTGTCCAAAGCTTTCTTCCATCCTAGGATTTTAAAAACCCTTAATTCACTTCCAAACACTACCAAAACCTACTACTCATGAATTATGCACAAACGCATAACCCCTAATCTAGGATGTTACAAACGCTTAGTAAGTTCATATGCAAATATTAATCAACTATTGACATTCATTTATTTTACTCAACCACAAGGGTATTTTAATGAGATTTACAATAAATCTCATAGTTACCCACTCAATCATTCATAATGCTTACTCATTCCAAACCTTCATATATGACAAACACATATCATAACATTGTTCACCTTTACTTGCACTTATATCCTGCATTTATCACCACAAAGTCGCATGTAATTTCACTTAGTCAAGCTTTTCGATAACGCCTCAGAATAATAATAAATACTCGGTGGTTTTGCAAAAGCCCACCATTTAATAATTAATGAGGTGGTATAGCACACAACCCACCATTAATACTAAATACGATGGTATCGCACACAGTCCATCAATAACAAATAATAAGGTGGTATCACACACAGCCCACCATTCGTCTCACATTCATTGATATTTATTCACTCCTATTTTCTAATTTCAAATGTTCATCCGAGGATTTCTTCACTCTCTATCATTTTTAATAGATCTCTACAATAGTTATATGCATTCACGCAATGCATTAATGAGTAAAACATATGCAATAAAGAATGCATCATTTACACATAAACTTATTATGGATTCATCATATACCAAAATCACTTCATATGAGTTCTGGGTACGTACCCGTACCACTCATGACATATCCACATACTTCCTTATTTTCAACATACCTGTTGAATCGCTCAAAATGCTATAAGATACTCTTGAGTCTTATACATACGGTATTGCATCAACGCCATATCCCCGATATGGTCTAACATGAAATATCATATCGATGCCATGTCCCTACCATGGTCTTATACGAAATCTCACACCGAGGCCATATTCTAAATATGGTCTTACGCAGAACCTTAATAACCTTAGTGTCATAGTATTTGCATTCTATCTACTCTTAAAGTTCAATTGAAGATTTTCATTTCTTGACATCTCATCAAAAACATATTTAATATATTTCGTAGAGACAATATACAACTCATACAACATCAAAATATCAAATACTTCACTTAAGGATGCATTATTTGCACACGAACTTACCTCGATACCAAAAAGGGTAAAGGGACCTATTCGTCCATATCTCTCTTTCCCCTCGCTCTAGGTCCGAATCTCGTTTTCTTTGATTTGTGAGGAGGAAAGCTTGGCTAAAATTTTGGAGTTCTCAACCCCCATTTTGTTGCTAATTTTCGGTGGAAAAGATGGAGATAAAAGATGGTATTTTTCTTTTCTTTATTTTATGATAAAAATCAAATTTTATCACCAAATTTCCACCTAACCAATTGACAAAGTCCTTTCTTTGTCCCCCTATGGTCGGCCATCACTTCCCCATGGCCTAATTGCACATTAAAGACCTCCAATTTAACATTCTATGGCTATTTGGCACCTCTAGCAAATAAAATAGAACTTTTGTACTTTATGCGATTTAGTTCTTATTCGCGATTAAGTGTGAAATCGCTAAAATTAAAGCACCAAAATTTTCATGCACCTTTATAATCATGTTATAACTCATAAAATAACATTAAAATAATTTTCTCCGACCCCAAATTAGTGGTCTCGAGACCACTGTTCCAACTAGCCACTAAATTAGGCTGTTACAACGCGCCCGTGTCCCAGCCCGTGTTCGTACCCGTGTAACTCTCTAACTTGGGTCACACGACAAGTCACACGCCTGTGTGCTAGGTCATGTGAACATCATTAAATAGGTGCAGAGGTCACATGGCTAAGCCACACACCCATGTGCCAAGCCGTGTGATCAATTTTGAGCATTCTATTTTGAAATTTTGAAGATGCAGGGGACACACGTCTGAACCACACGCCCATGTCCTAGGCCGTGTGTCACACACGGCTGAGACACACGCCCGTGTTTCTGCCCTTGTAGACGAAAATAGGTCATTTCCAAGGCCACATTTCTCACCCAATTTGTCTTCCACATACATTAACACTTAAGTACATTCACCAACCAATTCAAGACATTCAAATCAAGCCAAAATCATGCCTTAAACATAACATATTACCACACTCAACCAATGTGCTCTTAGGCACCTCAATTGAAAATTTTATTATCATGTCTACTTAGTGTTCATATTTTCCTAAATAACCAAATGCATATATGCATAATCAAGCTCAATACTTCTAACATGATAAATCCACTTATATATTTACATCAAAACATATCAAAGATAAGCCATTCAAATGGCTATTATCAATCAAACATTTACATGCCAACATATTGGCTAATTAACCTATACATGCCATTATAACCGAAATGAGTTTACTATTTATACCAAAATGAGCCGAGGGATAGTGTGATGCTGCTCCGACCAACCTCCAACCTTTACGAGCTTTCGAGTACTATAAAACAGGAAAAATAAAACAAAGTAAGCATATAATGCTTAGTAAGCCCGTATAACATGGAATTTAACTTGCTAATAGTTTACATTTAAAATAAGCATACAAAATACATCCAAAGCAATTTGGCCAAAAGCCTATACACATATCCTCATCAAACATGTTAGTCATGTATTTCACATGAATTTCAAGAAACATATATGAGCTCATCAAATATCAAATTTCCATGTTCATAAACTTTCCACATCTTGTATTCATACATCAATTCCACATATTTCGGGTATATACTGGTAAATTTATTGTAATTTCAAGTTATCTCATGTCAGAACTTTTCCGTTGAATCATTTAAAATATCGATAGATACATGGGTAGTACACACAAAGTGTACAAATTGTAATAAGTCAATTCATATTCAGGAGTGCTCATTAGAGCACATAATCGGGAAACCCTCTCTCAACCCATATAATAGGAAGCTCATGTGAGCCATGTAACGGAAAGCTTATTTGGGCTATATGACGAGAAGCTCATAAGAGCCATAATTGAGAATGTAACACCCATAACCCGTATCTATCGCCAAACTAGGGTTACGAGGTATTACCGGTCAAATCATAACATTTATACCATTATGGCTCACACATCAACACATCACAGTAATCAATAGCACAGAGTCTCTTTAGTAGGTCTACGAGACCTTAAACATTCTTTAAAGAGGGTCGAGACTAAACTGATCTCATACAAAAACTTTACAAAACTTAGAAAAATTTTCTTCTAAAACAAGGCACACGCCCGTGTGGATAGATCATGTGCCTCACACAGTCATGCCTCAGACCACGTCTTACCCCATGCGCAACTCTGACTATAGTCACACAGCCTGTCACACGCCATTGTGTCTAGCCCATGTGCAGCACTGAATTGGATCACACGGCCTATCACACGTCCATGTGTTTGGCCTGTGTGCAAGTCTAGCTTGCTACAAAAATGGACAGTGAATAACATAGTTGAGACACATGCCTGTGTGCTCACCCGTGTGGGCAATTATAGGCCATTTGCAAGGCCATTTTGCCACCCATTTTGGGCCATTCCTACATGCTTAATTTCAACATCAATAACATACATTTCAATCACCATTCTCAACTACCAAATTAATTATGAAATATACCATTTCAATATCACTAAAGCATACCCTAATGGCCATTCACACAAGACCATATTTACACACTACTTACACCATTATCACAAAGCAAAATATGTACCAAAATTATTCCACAACCTTACTAGCCTATACATGCCATATACCATATATACAACTTCCAAAAAGGTACCAAAATAGATGTTCGATAGTGTGATTGAGTCACTGACAATCCCTGGATCTGAGCTAGTTTAATGACACTGTAAAACGGAGAAAGACTTCACATAGTAAGCTTTAAAGCTTAGTAAGTTCGTAATATAACACAATTAACTCAACAATTCAAATTCATTATACAAAGTTAACTATCACATGGTTCAATTCACATCAATACTCAATCCCACCCATAATTAATACTCACATTCATACTACATCTATAGATTTGTGTACAAGCATTTATAATGCTATTCAATCCAATCCTTTTCATCATTCATTCACATAATCATCTATCTATCTCATACACAATATCATCAACCACATAGGTTCTATACATACTTGTACCATCACGTATTTATCTATCACATTTACCACTCAATGTACGATGCCATAATTCGTTCAATCCTCTTAAAACATTCAATGAATTCGCATACTCAGTGCCATTTAATTAACTAAAGCTACAATAGTATTGCACACTTGGTGCCATCACATTAAACCGAAATTGTCTTGGTATCGCACACATAGTGCCAACTAATATAGTCGATGCATTTCTTTATCTCGCACACTTAGTTCAATTCATCACAATAACTGTTCTATTTACGGACACTTAGTGCCACATATCTTTGATCTCATATTTCACATTACTAACTCCACAATCACATTCCCATTCATTTCATATATTATGAACATTGTTTAAACAATATGTATTATACACGAACTTACCTCAGACGTAGAAAGAATGACACTAGTCGATCAATCGAGCACTTTGTTCTTGCCTCGATCTAAGTCCAATTTCTCCTTTCTTGATCTGTATAATATCAAATTCAACTCATTCAATTACATTTTCATCCAAAACAATCCACAACACATAGTTAGCATTTTACACTTTAGCCCCCATAATTCCATATTTTGACTTTTTAATCCCTATTTCACAATTACACAAAATTCACATGATTTAGTCACACCCAAGCTTGGCCGAATTTCACACTAGTCCATAGCAGCCCATATCTTTCATTTATTTCACATTTTAACCCTTCAAAGTTTCATTTTCACGAATTACCCTAAATAACCAATTTCATCAAAAAGTCCAAATATAAAATATGTTTATCATCCATCAAGCTTTCATATTTCACCAACTATCAACACAAAGCTCACATATTCAACAATGGCATAACTCAAAATTATCATTAATTTCATAAATTCAAGCATGGGCTTTATAGAACACGAAGCAACAATCACAAAAACATAAAAATCATCAAAAACCGAGTTCAAAACATACCTCAATCAAGTTATATACTAGCCAAACCCTAAAACAACATTTTCTTCTTCTTCTTCTCTTGATATTCGGTTATGGATGATAATAATTGAGCTAATTTTTGTTTTGTTTTATTAATATTAACATTAATAACCATTTTACAATTTTAACCTTAATGAAACCATTTTATAATCACCTAATATGTGCCCATTTATGTCCATCCCCACTATCAATGGTCTATTCACAACATAAAGACTTCACATTTAATAAATCATAACATTTAATCACTTTTAACAATTAGCACACAGCTTTTTAATTTAAGCGATTAGGTCCTTTTTCACAAATCATCACTCAAACGATAAAATTTTCACACAGAACTTTCACACATACTTTATCACATACTGTAAACAAGAAAATAATATTAAAATATTTCTCTGATCTCAAATTTGTGGTCCTGAAACCACTATTTCGACTAGGGTCTAAACCGGGCTGTTACAGGGAAGCTCATGCGATCCAATAACAGGTAGCTTCGAAGAGCCATTAACGAGAAGCTTCGGGTAGCCATATATCAGGAAGTTCAAGCTAGCCATATCAAGAAGCTTCGGAGAGCCATTAATCGAGAAGCTCACAAAGAGCCTTTAATCGGGAAGCTCACGAAGAGCCATATAACGTGACGCTCATAAGAGCTGTGGTGTGTCTACAATATATAGCAGAATCACAACCAATCGGGATGCTCCGAAGAGCTATTAACAGGAAGCTCACAGGAACCATATAACGGGAAGCTCGAGAGGGCTATTAACGAGATGCTCTTTCGAGCTGTGGTGTGTCTGCAATAAGTGAAGGACCACAACCAATTCGAGAACCCTGCATCCATTGAATCTCATTTATCCAAGCGAAACTTATTATTTATTAGGTATTATCGGATATGTGATCAATTTCATACATACGGAATTTATACAATTCACTTATATGAAACATCAAATTCAAACATATAAATATATACAATTTAGTTACTCGAACTTACCTCAACAATTATTCGTGTACGCAAAATATACTAATCCGATACATTCTCTTTTTCTTGTTCTAACTCCATATTTGGTCTATCCAGATCTATATGAATGAATTTAATGTCAATTCATATTCAATTCAATTCAATTCAATTCACACCTTAGGCAAAATTACCATTTTGTACCTATACTTTTAATTAATTCTAATTTCATCCCTAGGCTTGAAAAATGAAATTCATGCAGTTTAATCCTTATTCGAAGCCTAGCCGATTTTTACATGTCATAATAGCAGCTCATGTTTTTCATAAAATTTAGAATTTTTTCCATGAATTTTACAACTTTTCAATTTAGTCCCTAAATCATAATTTCATCAAAACTCCTTTTACAAAAGTTATTTTTCTATCAACAACCTTTCATTTTTTTACCATAAAACTTCATAATTCATGCATACTCATCCATGGAAAAACTTTGATACTTTGATAACTTTGCAAATTAATCCCTGAGATAGCTAGATTAGGTTATTACAATCTCGGACATATAAAAATTACTAAAAATAGGACAAGAAAACATACCTAAATGAGCCAAATAAGTTTGCTCAAAACCCAAATTCCATAGCTAAGGTTTCCATGTTTTATTTTTGAAAGATGATGATAATTGATGATATTAGATTTTTTTTATCATTTTTTATTATTTCTCTTTCTAATTTAGTCCTTTTCTTTTCTTAAATTTCCATGGATGAATCATCATACTTATCTACTAACTCATCTTAATGGTCTATTTGCCATATAAGGACCTCTAATTTTGAATTCCATATCTATTTAATACATATAGCTACTAGAAATCCACTTTTACATTTTATGCAATTTGGTCCTTTCCATCTAATTAGACATGTAACCTATAAAATTTCTTTACGAAATTTTCATACGGTATTTCTATCATAATGCAGACCATGCAATAATATTAAAATAATTTTTCTTCTAGACTTGGATTTGTGCTCCTAAAACCATTGTTACGATTTCATTGAAAATGGGCTATTACATGAGCTATAAGAAACTAAAAACAATTATTGATAATAAATTCCATCCAGTCACTCAAGTTTAGGCTAGAACACGCTAGAAGGAGTCTAATGAGATAGCTTGTTGTTATAGGTTGGCAAGCATAACTAGCACTGTTTATAAGTAATAGGAGAGTTGTAAGACCGTCAAATCGATTCTAGACAAACCAGAAGACATGTTCAGAGGCCAATCTTCCTTGGCTCTACAATCGATTATTACTAGTTTGATGGATGCCCAGCAAAAACCTGACACTCCAGTAAAAAACCAAATGATTACTCTTATAGGATATTTGTCGAGGCTGCAGATAATGAGGCTAATCTGGACTAGAACACGCAAATTGAGATGATGTTCAAAAGCTTGTCCAAGGATTTTGCAAGCTTTCGGGTTGCATACAACATAAGGAACAAGAATCTGACACTTACACAGCTCATGAAGGCATTACAATCCTATACGTTGATGTTGAATAATGGTCAATCATTTCAAAAAGTAGAAGCAAACATAGTTGTTGCTTCTTCTGCTGGAAAAAGTCCGGTTTGAAAATGATTTTCTTGCATGACAGAAAATTAAAATTTTAAAAACCAACTAAGTTTGTGATATTTATAACAATAAACCTTAGACCGAAATTGTACTTGTGTTTTCGGATAAGCAAATCCTTGAATTTTTCAAGCTTTCAACTGAACTATCTTTTTCACTATTCTCGTACCACGAACTATTTCGAGTGTGGGCTCGAACCAATTGAATCAAAACACAAAACTAGAAAAAGTTTTCTTTTCTTTTTGGGGTGAAAATAAAAATTCTCTCTTCTTTAATCGAAACCGATAGAATTGTTATTCTAGAAAAATATATATACTAGCTGAGAATAAATTCTCTCTATTTAACAATCTCTCAAAGTTGTGTTAATAGCTCCACCGGTGACATTTATTTATAGGAAGAGAAATTAGAACCCTTATTGAATTGTAGAAATTTATTTCAACTAGAAAAACAACTTCCTACTTAGAGTAGAAGCATGGCGCACCGCAGCCCCTAGTATTCCTACTAGGGTTACCACCCCTTAATATTCCATGAGGAGATTTTGGGCCTCTCTCACAACGAGTTAAATTATGAGTACTTCCTAGTCTTTTTGACCCAATACTTTGCAATTTGATCTAACCTAATTCTATTTTTTATTTCCCAAAATAAACGTCAATATTTTATATTAAATAATTTTCTCATCCCATTTTTATCTCGATAAAATTATGAAAATTTTTCCCCTAGTAAAATTTTCAAGAAAATATGTTTAATATTTCACCATTCATTGTGCTATGACTAAATGGTTTATTATCAATTTTTGGCTTTAAAATAACTCAAAAACATAAACTCATTATTTGCAAATGTATCATTACTCATTTTCATTTCCATTTCCATTTTGAGAAACCTTCATTCATTTTCGAATGATTCAATTTCTATATTTCAGAGATAACCATACTCATTCCTAAATGTTTCTCATTTCTCTATTTCTATTCGTCCTGTTCATTTTGATCCAAACACACAATTCATTTCTAATTTCAACGAACTAATAGAGGGACCGATTGGACATATGCAATCAAGGCTCAAATGATTTATAATTAAGTTCTGAATTTTCGCCTATTAATTATAAACTCATTTAGTCACGAAGTCATTCCATTATAGGTCATGACTGAGCTCTTTGTAACAACATACCTTTATGAAAGCATCTACTCAATGCTTGTCCAATGACCTTGTCATAAGTGTGTTGCCTTATAGGATGTCCTTAATCTCTTTGGGATAATATTCACTCTCTCAATATGATTATATTTTATCTCATGGTGACCATTACATCTTCCTTCATGAAAAGTCAATTACTATTAAATGGTAGTCAAGTCATTCATCGCAAAGACGAACAAACCGTGACCATGTTTACTTTTCATCAACCATGTAATGCCAATGAAAGGATATCATTTACCCATGTCTCGGGTTATGAATTTCATTATTGTGAATGATGCTACATAATATAGAAGTCGTACACCCAATGCACTAGCTTTCGATTACTTATCTATTCGAACTTAGGATTTTACTTACATCAAAGTGTACAAGTCACGCAAACATAGTCTGCCATCCACTCATGATTTAGGTATGTCACACTATGAATGTCACAAGTGAATAAATCCATAAACAAATTTAGGATCTATTTTTCTTGGGTCTAGTCCGATTTTTATTAATTCAGTCAATCACATCTATGACTCTATCTTGTGGGAGTCGTCCACTCCAATGCCCTAGACAACATATCTCCCCAATTAGACTTGATAGGTGACATATTAGTCTTTCAATTGATTTGCTCATTTTTTACTGAACTAAAAACATATTTAGGTCCTTCTACTAATACAAGTTGTCTTTCCTTATTACAATCTGACCACATAATACCACTTAGTATCAATTTAAACATTAGACAACTAATAAGCAACATTTACTTCTATTTTGTTTTGTGTGCAAAAACCATATGAGGAAAATAATACAAAGTAAATTAATTGTAATTAATGAATTTTTTATTAATCAATCTGTTTAAAAAATTACAAGTTTACAAATGAATATACTACACTCAAGGCACCAGATCCAACATCTTCCTCTAAAAGGAAGGGAAAGCACAGTAAAATAAACAAGGCTAAGTTCTCTAGGTGTAATATCCTGGATTATGGCTTGTGCAATATTGCGTAATTATATGAAATAGCATGCCTATGTGTGTTGTGAATGTGCATTATGAATTTTGTGAACCTTAGTGCGTAGACAAATGCCTTAGAAATTATTAGATTTTTAAGTGTTAAGAGGAAGTTAAGCCTGTAAGGCCTTAAGAAAATCAATAGAGGAAATGTGACATGAAATTGGGCTTAGTAAAGTGGCTACAAGGCGCCACTTAAGGCCTCTGTATATAACGCCACAAACATGTGCAATGGGCCAGGGTTCGAGTCACATAGGAGGCAAAAGAAGAGCTTTTAGTTTTGCGGCAACAAGGGAAAGTAATGGACGGCATGGGGAGTCTATGGGAGGAGTTTAAGATGAGGTATTTTTCTTTTAATAATTTCGGCTAAGTGGTAGATAAATGGGTGATTTATTTTAGATTATTTTTAAGGGATAAAAGAGAGGAAAAATAGGAGAAAAGAAAGGTGTAGCTAGTGTTTGAATGCTAGCCAAATTTAGGAGGGGAAGTAAGTACGACAATCGGTCATGCTAAGGGAGTTTTTGTGCCGAAATTCTTCTCCTCTCATCTTTCTTTTTGTGCCGCAAATTCCAAAGAACCCAACTTGTGATCTTTCTCTTCTTCTTTCCTCAACTCAATCAAAAGCCAAAACCAAGTACTTGCTAGACCCTAGTCAATTGTTTATTGGATCCCTAGCCGATTTCTCATCAAGCCTCAAAAGCCGAAATTGTTGATCCACATCTAAGCCATAGCCGAATAGCTTTGGGGGTTCAAGTGAAGGTGTTGTCGATTTTACTATTAAGGGTAAGGATTTTATTGTCATCGTTTATTCCTTTTCTTAAAGCCGAAATCAAAGACTCTAACCCCATTATTGATCTTGGATGAAACTTGGAAGGAGGCTTCGAGATTTGGGTGTTGTCGACTTCAAGGAAGGATCTTTTGGGACTTTTAAAGATCTGAGGTAAGCTATGGGTAAGTCATTCGGCCAAAGGCCATCTATCATGTTTAAGGTTGGAATTAGATCTAACATATACCTTATAGGTATTTCGACATCTTCATAGCCAAGGGATTAATTTTGGGATTTGAGAATCGCAAGGTAAGTGCACATACACATTCGGCCAAGGCCTATTTAGGAACTTAGATCTATTTCTTACTTCGTTTAAAAGCCAAAACTAACCTGTGAAGTGATCTAGTGCTTGGCCGATTACAAGAAGGAACAGTAAAATTTTCGAGATTTGATTAAACAATCAAATCGGCAACAAGGTAAGAGTTTTGGGTGCAATAATCCTTCGGGATTTGGTCATATAGCCGAATAGGCTTTTGCTAAATGTTGAGTGATTGACCAAATGTAGGAACTTAAGATCTAAATCAGCAGATCAAGTTTTTCGGGATTTGGAGTGAACTCGCTAAGTGTACCAGGTGTGTACTCCACACTAAATTTTGATAGATTTACGGCTCTAATTTATTATATGTGTTAATATGAAAGTGTAAGAATATGGCTAAGGTACCATGTAATGGTACAAAGTCCTCAAGTACGTTTACCTACTCCTACTATGAGTATATTATTGATGAATATCTATTATGGCACATAAGTGCTACTATAAGAATGTGAATAAAGTATAAGGCATAATATTTGCATGTTTTGTATGACATGGGGCACATGGGCGTTATGTAAAGGGGAAGTGATCTGGTGGTCTTTACCACGATATCTGAGTGTGGTGACTTATGTCACAAATATCTGAATGTGGTGACTTACGTCACGAATAATTATCTGGTGGCTATGCCACAAAATATATAAGGGCGATGAGCACGTCGACTGCAGCGACTGCCTTCGATGGTGTGTAGCGGATGGAGGGTTGACTTAGTAGTCCCCACGGTGTGCAGGTTGGTACGGGTGATGTGTAGCGGATGGTACCTAGGTTTGGGTTCGGGATTGCATCATTAAATTTATTTGCTATGTGTATATGTATGATATGTTATGATATGCCTAAATCATTGGGACTTAGTGTTGGTTATACACACTGAGTCCGTTGACTCACCCCGTTGTGGGAATATTTTTCAGGTGACGATCAGTGATGGACTGGGTCGGCAGGAGCTTAGTGGTGGCCATGCTCAGCACGAGATTAATTTATTTGGACTTTTTATTTTAAGTACTTTAAATTTATTTTGGGTTTTGTTTTTGATGTAATAAGGCCACTAGTAGAAACTGGTTATGCATGCATGTTATTTATTTCAGTATGATACAATTTTTATCAATCCAAAGTTTAAGTAATGTTTTCAAAAAAAATAAATAAATAAATAAATTCTAAATGTTTTGATAAATTATCACAAATTCGGCAATACTTCTAATTTATGATTTTCAAGTACGAAATTAAAGTTTCAACAAGACTTAGACTTTTCAAATTGAACCCAAGACAAAATTTTTTTCCATAAACATCCAAGTTTTCTCAAGTAACAGCCAAGATTTGAATCGCTTTACTCGAGGAACATACCAGATCTGGTCGAGGCTTGTGGGCCGGGTTTGGGGTGTTTCACTGGGCCACCTAAAGTTGAAAGGCTAAGGACTAAGAAGCCTAAAGACTTATTTAAGTTTAAGTGTTTCTTCTACAGCAAGAAATGGCACTTCAAAGCAAACTGCAAAGAGTGGAAAGATTACTTGGCTACTAAAGACAAAGGTATAAAACTCTTTTTTATAGAAGCTTGCTTAGTGGAAGATTCAATAGACCACTTGGTCATTGATTTTAAAGCTACTAATAATGTGTGTGTTTCTCTACAAAGGGTTCGGGGAAATGAAAGATCTTAAAGATAAGAGTCTACTCGTTATGGTCCGAGAATGGGACAAGTGTGGCAGTTGAAGTAATGGGAGATGTACATCTTTATTTCGATAATTTTAGGAAGATTATTTTAAAAGACATTTTCTATATACCAAGTTTAAAAAGAAACTCGATTTGGAAATGAATGGATGTCAAATAATATCTATTTTATCAAACCAAAGATGTACATACCGCTTAAAACTAAAATTTTTAATAAAAGACTTAAAATTTCTCATTCTAATAAGGCATACCTTTGGCATTTGAGACTTGGTCATATTAACCAAGAAAGAATCACTAGACTTGTGAAACATGATACCTTAAGTTTGCTTAAGGAGGTTGATCTTCCACAATGTGAATCTTGCTTGGAAGGTCAGATAACTAAGCTATCTTTTAATACAAAAGGAATGAGGGCCCTAAAACTCTTAAAACTTGTGCACACTGTCGTATGTGGACCCATGAACGTCAGTGCAAAAGGTAGTAACGAGTATTATGTAACCTTTATTGACAATTATTCTAGATATGGGTATGTGTACCTAATGCATCGCAAGAGTGAAACCTTTGATAAATTCAAAGAATTTCGTCCGAAAGTGGGGAAACAATAAGGTTTATCCATAAAAGCACTTTGATCTGATTGATGTGGGGAATATTTATCAAATGAGTTCTTAGAGTATCTTATGGAGAATGAGATTCTATCCAATGAACTGTGTTGGACACTCAAGAATAGAATGGCATGACAGAGAAAAGAAATCAAAATTTGTTAGACATGGTTCATTTGATGTTAAGTTATTTGAAGTTGTCAATCTCCTTTTAGGGATATGCATTATAATCAGCTTGTTCTATTTTCAATGATGTACCAACTAAGGTAACATCTAAAACTCCATGCAACTTGTGGCACGGCAGTAAGTCGAATCTAAATCATTTAAGGCTTTGGGGATGCCTAGCCCATGAATTGGATAAAGATGCGAGGAAGTTGCATTCTCAGGCAGAATCGTACATGTTTGTAAGATATCCAAAAGAACAAAGGGTGGTTTATTTAAAACCTAAAAGAGAAAATAGTGATACTGTCAACTCATTACATGAATGAGTTTAGACCTTAAAGTAAAGAAGTACTCAATGAAATTTTGGGAAATACACAAAGCCCTATAAAAATGGTTCCACAACAAACTCCTAATAGTAGACCTACAAATGATCAGTGGCATAGGGTGCTTCATCACAGTGGGAGGGTCTCTAGAAGGCTTGAGTTTATTCAATCTAGTGGATGTGTTTTAACATTGAGTTTGCCAAACAGGAACATGATGACCCACTCACTTATGATGAAGATATAAAGAGTGCTGATTCCAAGCTATAGGAAATAACTATGAAAGCTTAGATGAACTCTATGAATTCCAACTCAACATGGGAACTTGTAGATTTATCGGAAGGGATAAAACTTATAAGGTGTAAGTGGATCTACAAGAAGAAAATAAATGTGAATAAAAATATGGAAACTTACAAGGTCAAACTTGTAGTAAAAGATTATACTCAAAAAGAAGGTATCGATTATGAAGAAATCTTCTCTCCAATTGCCATGCTCAAGTCAATCTGCATACTATTATCCATTGCGGTGGCTCTTGATTAAAATATCTGGCAAACAGATGTCAAGACAATATTCTTGGATAGCTATCTTAAATATAAAATCTATATGATACAACCCACTAGATATATAGCTAAAGGAAACAAGCGTAATGTTTCCAAACTGCTTAGATCCATATATGAACTTAAGCAAGCATCCCGCTCATGGAATCTAAGATTTGATCAAGCGATCAAAACTTTTAGGTTTGAGAAAAATGTAGATGAACCTTATATTTATAAAAGTATCGGGGATGGAATGGTGGTCTTTCTTGTTGATAATACTCTAGGATGACATATTTTTATGTATTAATTATATGTTTATTTTGGGTTATGATCCTACTAATTTGAGCTATTTATGGTCTTTTATCTTTGAGGGGCTAAATTGAAGGAAAAACTAAATTTAAGGGTGAAAAACATGAATTTGGAGATAAAGTGGGCCAACATGCGACATAGGAAAAAAAAGGTGGTGCCGAAAATGCAAGCATGGAAGACATAAGGACAAAAATGCAAAGAAGAGATATTTTATAAACACAAGACTCTATTTAATTTTTAATTATATTAGGATAATTGTTAGATTTTAGTATTAGATTTTATTTTAGCTTTTATCTTTATTTATCTGTATTTATCTTTTAGAATTTAAGTAGGACTAGACTAGGTTTCCTAGTACTATAAATAGGGGATGGAGTGACTCAAATTTCACTCATCTTTTCTGTAAACACTCTCTCCCCCATAAAGTTTAGCCTTTTGTCATTTCCATATTTTTCAATAAAAATCTTATTTCCATTACATCTATTTTTTCCCAAAAATCATGAGCCACTAAATCTATCTAGTCGAAGGTTGTCAAAATTCCCCAAAAAAGGGTTCATGAGGCTTAGAATTTGTACTTGGCCTTCTCGAAAAGTATTCATCGTTTCTTCGCATTACGGGGCTGACGCTTCCGTCCATGTCCCTTAAAAGGTGATCTTTTCAACGTCTGCAAAGAACGAACGCTTTGTATATTTTGAAAAGGTTGCAGAGTCGATTAGTTAGCTTACTACGTCAGAGGTTGGCAAGCCCAAGAGACAAAATGGGATGGCATTCGCCATTAAGAAATGATGATCTAGCATAAGCCAGGTCACACGAAGCGATTGTTGGCTACAGTCAAGTTCCTCTAAATTGTAGGTCTAAATTCTTTGAGCTGGTGGTCGTAGGCATCCTCTTCCACTATAACTGGCTTATTTTGTTTGAGAAGGATCACCTAAAAGCTGAGGAGTGAACCCAAGACGGATCGAGACAATTGAGGCTGGAATCTCTCCATAAGAACTCTTTTTCCTCAACTCTATTTATTTCTATTATTTTAGTTTTAATTTTTAGAATTTCAATCAAAACTTTCAATTCTTCTTTTATTTTATTTTTTTCAGGTCAAAACTTTTAATTCTTTTTTTTTCAAGTATGCAAGTTTTGTTAGGCACAATTCTATCCAGGATTTTGAGGAACGAGCAATTGTGCAAATCTGATCCCTGAGGATTTGACCCTACTTTCCTTCTACTATAATTTTTACTATTATTTTTAATATTTTCATAGGGATAGGATATTATTGGTGCTCTCAACGACCGCGTCAAATTTTGGCGCCATTACTAGGGACTTGCAATGTACTAATCTTGTTTTTTGTTTCTTATGACCAAATCTACTCTAGGTACTCTTGCGTTTGATTCAGAGATTGAAAAGACTACGAGAGTTAATCACAAGGAAACAAAGCTAAGGAAAAAGCAGTCAGCGGTGGTTGGGACTCAAAGTAACCCACCGCCAGAAATTGAAGTCAACGACGAAGTTGAGTCTAGAGTTAACAAAAACCCTACTCAAACACTTACAAGCGAAAAAGTAGAAGTCAACTCACCAAAAGAAGTTCTTAATGCTTGGGTTAATGAAAATCTAAATCTAGCACATCAATCAATGGCTCAAACAATTCGACAACTGGCCGAAGCTCCGGCAGAACAACTGCCATTGTTCATCGCGTATCCTACTATGGATATTGATTTTGAACTAAAGTCAGGTTTAATCCAGTTATTGCCAACTTTTCATGGGTTGCAAAACAAAAATCCCCACAAGCATTTGAAAGAGTTTCATATGGTTTGTCTTAGTATGAAACCTCAGAGGGTAATTGAGGATCAAATCAAATTGCATGCTTTCCCTTTTTCCCTAGCAGATTATGCTAGTGAATGATTATTTTATCTACCCCTTAGATCTATTACAACTTGGGCTGATCTTTCTTGTTTGTTTCTCAATAGGTTTTCTCCAGCATCGCGTACAGCTGAGTTGAGAAGGGAGATCGTAGGAATAAGGTAAAAAGAAGAAGAGCCTCTTTACGACTATTGGGAGCAATCTAAGAAGTTGTGTGCAAGTTTCCCACAACATGGTATAACGGAACAATCTCTTCTCCAGTACTTTTATGAAGGCCTGAAACCTATGGAGATAAAAATGGTAGATGCCGCTAGTAGAGGAGCATTGGTCAACATGACTCCTGAACAAGCAAGGGACTTGATATCCATGATGGCTACAAATACTCAGCAATTCTGAGCCAATCCTAAGCCCCCTAGAAGGGTTCACCAGCTAACTAATTTGACCTTTGAAGATAAAGTTGATAGACTTGCTAATATTTTGAATTCTCTTGTTACAAAAAAGTAAAACCAGCCCGGCTATGCAGAATCTGTGCTACACCTGAACATACAACGGATGCATGCCCCAGTCTGTATGGTGATACTATAGCTCATTTGGATGCTGTTGGAAACTTCCCTAGACCACCACACAGGCGATATGACCCCTACACTAATACCTACAACCCAGGATGGTGGGACCATCCTAACTTGAGTTATGGGGCCAACCCACAGTATAATCAGCCATACCAAAATCAATTTCCAAAACAGTCACGAGATTTAGGTACTTCTCTAGAAACCTTGGTTAATAAATTAGCAGCTAATGTCCTTAATTTACAATAGCAAACTCTTAATTCCCAAAAAGAAACGAAGGCATCTATAATAGAATTGACCATATCAATTAAGAAATTGAACTCTCAAGGGAAACTACCGTCACAAACAAAACTTAATCCAAGAGAACATGCAAATGCAGTGACGTTGTGTAGTGGAAAGGTATTGGAACCAATTCTTGACAGAAATCTTGTCCAAGATTCCGCCCAAGAAAATCCCAAGAGTGATGAACAGGTTCGAACAAAACCTCCATTGCCTAAAATTCAACCTCCATTTCCAGGAAGGTTATACCAGTGTCGTAAAGGTAAATAGGATAAGGAGATCCTCGAAACATTTAGAAATGTCGAGATCAACATAACACTGTTGGATGCCATCAAATAAATTCCGCGATATGCCAAGTTTCTTAAAGAGCTCTACACCAACAAGCAAAAATTAATAGGTAATGAAAGGGTAAACATTGGTGAGAATGTATCCGAAATGTTACAGCAGAAGATGCCAACGAAATGGAAAGATAGGGGCATGTTCGCAATACCATGCAAAATAGGCCACTTGGGAATAAAAAAGGCTATGTGTGATTTAGGGGCCTCCATAAATGTAATGCCTTTTTCTATTTATGAATCACTTAATGCGAGTTTTTTGAAGAAAATAGGTGTTATCATACAGTTGGCAGACAGATGTGTTGTACATCCCGAAGGAGTCCTTGGGGATGTATTAGTGAAAGTTAACGAGCTTATTTTCCATGCAAATTTTTATGTGATAAAAATGGAAGAGGATAAATCTCCATGGTCTTCAGACATCTTGTTGGGGCGACCTTTCCTTAGTACTGCAAATACTAAGATTGACGTGTATAGTGGAACCCTCACGATGGAGTTTGACGGAGAGATCGTGAAGTTTAATGTTTACAATGCTATTAGTCACCCAAGTTAAATCTTGAACGTAAACCGTGTTGACATAATTGACTCATTAGTAGAAAAACTTTTGAGTCATCTTATTAAGATAAATCTAAAATGATGTTTGATAATTTTTCTATTAATAAATTGTTGGCTCCTATGGATACTAAACTTCTACATTCTGTTATCTAGGCACCAGATCTGAAATTAAAATCACTTCCCGAGCATCTCAAACACACATTTTTGGAGAATGATGAGACCATTTTTGACTTAAAAGGGATTAACCACTTGGCAGGCACACATAAGATTTTCTTGAAGGAAAACACGAAACCAATGCGAGAGGCGCAAAGATGGTTGAATTTGAATATGGTGGATGTGGTTAAAAAAAGAGAACTTCCAAGCCCATACGGATGAAAGAATTCAACCGGAACAACCCCAATACTAGTTGAGGCGTCAAGCTAGCGACATTAAACAAGCGCTTGTTGGGAGGCAACCCAATTTTTATTTCTTTATTATTCTTTCTTTTTATTTTTCTTTTATTATTTATTATTTTATTTTTTTGGATATTAATAAATTTCTCTTCTTCTACCTAGGTAAACCGGCGAGAAAAAAAAACTCAGGAATTGACATACTTTAACAAACAACTCTTATCCTATCCTTATTCCAACTAGGAATAGTGCATCCGCCCCATGACTACCTAAAACCTGCCTCCAAACACTCACCTTTCAGCCAAACACCATTCCTATACACCCCCAAACTCTAAAAATAAACCTATTTTTACACCAAAAATTCCATCAACCGCCGCACCTTCTTCCCTACCCCTCCATCACCGATTTTCAGCCACCATGGTGAGAACCCGAAGCCGATCCATCATCGAACGTGTCACCTACCCCATCGCCACCCCTCACCGCTTCGCCTTCTTCTTCCCTTCCGCACGAAACCACTGCGCCATCGCCCTCCTCTCCGCGTGTACTGTCCTCTCTGACAGTAATTGCACAAGGAGTTCTTCTAAACTTTTTCCACCTATTTGTTTATTTTCTTCCACATTGAGGACAATGTGTTTTAAGTATGGGGAGGCATTCCTCATTATTTCTGTCATTTATCTGTTGTTTTTAGTGTTGTGTTGCTGTTCCTGCTGCCTTATGCTCGTTTCTGCCCACATTTGATTTTTTAGAATATTCTTCCTCATTTCATGCCCAAGATTTTTATCAAGAATTGCCCACTGTTTGACATACAAGCATGATTTTTGTCTTCTGAGAAAATTATGATTTTTCTATAATTGATTCCATCTCCACTATTTTATTTATATTATGTTAAAATAATTATGATTAATAGAGTTAACCTTATTTTGCTTTTGGTAAATTTGATTAAGTCTACATACAAAGAGGACACTTAATACAATTGCATGCTTAAAATATGTTCATGACTATTAAGCTTGTAACAGCCCAATTTTGGGGCTAATCGAAATCGTGGTTTCAGGACCACTAATCCGAGGATGAAGAAAATTATTTTGATATTATTTTATGTGTTATGGCATTAATATATGGCTATATGAAAATTTTGGTGCTTTAATTTTATTAATTGTTTGTTAATTGTGAAAAAGGACTAAATTGCATAAAGTGCGAAAGTTCCATTTGTTGGAACGCCAGCACCCTCAAGGTGCAGCAAAATAAAATTAATCCTGGTGATCCAAACCATGAATCCATGTGTGAGGAATGAATCGGGGTGAAATAAAGGTTTCGAAGTTACCAAAATTTCAATTTCAGTAGACAGCGACACCTCGGCAACAAGAGTTCTGATCTACTGTCGAACCAAGCCGCAACCTTTACGATGTCGGCCTCTACGTAATCCACCCGGTTTGACTATGAACGGCAAAAATCTCCAAAATTGTTTTAGAGGTTTTTATTTGCTTGACGACTGTTAGACTTTTTTCAAGCAAATTCTTAGGGTTTTTCTTAATAAGTTTTTTTTATCACATATTACCTTTTATAATCGGTATATCTTTTATGAATTATAAAATTAAATAAATATAATAATGTTTTAACCAAAATTATAATTACATTAATTATACCCAAAAGTTATAATTACATTAATTATAACATGGATTTCGATAAACTATATTTATTTAAATTTATATACTGAACCAAATTCATATATTAATTCTCATTATGTGTACAACATCCTTGTACATATAATATATTCAATATTTGATTGCCTAATTAAATTAATTCTTTAATTAATTTAATTCATGTGACAATCAAACACAATACCAACTATGTTTCATTCCGTTCATTTCAACCATAGGTGTGACCTCAGAGGTTCTTGTAACGTTAGCGTAATACTAGAACGATTCTAATGTCACAAACAATGAGTGGCATCTAGCAATGCATCATTGCTACCTAAGTTACAAGAAGTCATGGTTCGCCATAACTTTTTGTGATTAACCTTTCATGCATTAATCCTTAAGTCCTTTATCTCTAGAATGGATACAAGTCATGGAATAGTCACACTTGTATAGTCCATCCCATGTTTCTTGATATCTTAAGTAGACTATGATATACAAAATAGTATGACATCTCATGTCAACTTATTTGAGCATGGCCATACATTTCTAGTCTCACTCAATCAAGTGGCCTAAGATATTACTCCCATTATGTGGGAGGGACTTATCCTATATTGATTAACAATATTCCTCTACATAGATTGTGGTATATCCAACATCAGCTTTTATAGAACAACCAGTTGCGGTGTATGTTTGACTGTATCAAAATATACAACTCACGATGTTGGGATAATGATTATCTCAAGTCTAAGGATCATATACATATTAATCACTATGAGTAATATTGTGACAATTACATAATAATCCAAGAAACATACTCATAGCGGGTCAGTCGAATATGTTGTTCTCTAACCCACATATTCATGCATTGATTTTGACACTCCATATCAATGACAACTCTTTATCATCAATCAACTACATGTTAGTCTTAATGCATTATCGTTGTCCTAGTCAAGAATAATACTTGACTAAGGATATTTTAAGAATAATCATATTATTCTCAGGACATTATTATAAAACAGTTTATTTGTACACACAAAAGTAAAAAACTGAAATAATAATGACAACGCTTTATATTAATAAACATGGTAAATCAAGTATGTTATTACAACCATCTCATGATTGATCTTTGGGCATACTCTTACACCATTATAGGTGGTAGAGGTGTCTTATAGCCAAAGAATATCAAATTGGAGGCCCTTAAAGTGAAATTAGGCCATTAGATGTGTGATGGCTGGCCATATAGCTTAGGGGGGACAAGAGCATTAATTTTAGTCAAAATTTGGTGACATTAGGTGATAAAAAAATGAATAAAACAAGATGAATAAAAGAGTTGTCATCTTTTACTATTTACACTTCTTCTCCATCGAAAATTTAAGAGAGAATAGGGGTTTTTGAAGTTCAAATTTTCAACTACATTTCATCCTTACAAGTATGTCATCTTGATGATTATTTTTGATTATTTTTTACTTTTGGAATCCCCAAAGCTTGAGCTAGCTAATGAGGGGACTAATTTGTTAAATAGTTGAAAGTTTAGGGACTTTCCATGAGAGATTTTATGTTGATAGCTGAGTTTTTATGGAAGAAAATGAATGTTAGGGAGATGAGAAACAACTTTTGTGAAAGGTGTTGTCATGAAAACACCTAAATGGACTAAGTTGTGAATGTTGTAATTTGGTAATAAATGCATGAAATAGTTTAAATTTTGAGTAGTTGTAAGAGTAATAAATGTTCAGCTAGGCTTGTTTAATGAGAGAATGTGATGAAAAATGATTCACGAGCCTAGGGGCAAAATCATAATTTTGCCATAGTACAAGGGCCAAATGGTCATTTTTGCCTAAGTAGAGATTATGATGTATTATGATTATAAAATGATTTAAATGAGTGAATTTTGTTGTCATAGATCAAGAAGAGTGTGGAATTAACCTTGACCGAGAAAAAGGCAAGGTTACAGAATAGACTATTGATTAATACGATTTGCACCGAGGTAAGTTTATGTGTAAACGATGCATCTTAAATACACATGTTGCTTCTTATTGGTGAATTGCGTGATTTAGAACATATATGATTCAGATGGATTGAATTTGGTAGATAATGAATAATTTCCGTATGAACGTTGAGTTAGATATGTAAGTGTGGAATATTACCCATAGTAATTAATAGTGGGCTGTGTGAGATACCACCTTAATTATTCTTGTTGGTGGGCTATGTGTGATACCATCTTATTATTTATTTACGATAGGCTGTGTGTGATACCATCGTTTATATTATCATTTGGTAGGCTTTGTACGATACCACCATAAATATTCTTGTTGGTGGGCTATGTGCGATACCACCCTGTTAAAGATAAATGGTAGGCTAAGTGTGAAACCATCGAGTGTTTGGTATTACTAAGAATGAATAATTGTGTAATTGTGATGTGTTGTTTCATATGATCATGTGGTGATTAAGTGCATGAATGTATGTTAAATAATAAGAGCATTTGGTTTGTGATATGGTTGGAATGTGGTAAGAGATGAATGAGTAAGCATGATCTTGGATTGTGAAATGCTATTTATTGATTAGCATATGTTATGATGTTTATTGTTTACATGTAAACTTACTAAGCTTAAAGCTTACTCCCTTTCTTTTCCCTTGTTTTATAGTGTCAAAGGTCGGGTTGGGATACGAAGATAATTGGAAGATCACTTACACTATCAGCTCATCTCGGTACATCTAGAATTAGCATTTTGAGTATGGCATGTATAAGGGCTAGACTAGGTGAATTGTTTTATTATTTTGGCCAAGTGTGTATTGGTTCCCTATAGATGAATTCTTTTGTATATGGCCATAGTTAATGGCTCAATACTATTATTGAATGAAAAGAAGTGGTTATTCAGGATTGTGTAGAGTATATGATTGGGTTGTTTGGTTGTGAATATGCATGAATGAATTGATGGTGGAGGGTAAACGATGCTTGAGTGACTAAGGGTGATGAAAGAGCTTGGCAAATAGCCTTGTTCTCGTCCACACGGGTAGGCACACGGGCGTGTGTCTAGGTCGTGTGTGACACACAATTAATTGCACGGGTGTGTGATCAGGCCGTGTACCCCCTTGTATGCTAGAAATACAAGTTAGTAAGCTTAGTAGTAAAAACATGGGCAGTGTCTCAACCGTATGGGAGGAATGGCCTTGGACATGGGCTGTAACACCCCAAACTCACTGGAAGTTAGGCCCAAATCTGGCGTGTCACATTGAAGAGTTTTTCAAAAACCATGCTTTCATTAGAAACCCTTCATACACTTAAAACTTTCTGCTATTCAAAACCTCAGATTTCGTTTGCTTATTTTCAAAATGTGGTTTATTAGAACTCATTCTTGGAAAAACATTAATATCTTTAAAACCTTGTTTGTTGCAAAAGCTTAATTTAAAACAGTTGCGGAACGTGATATTTTGAAAAATAATAGTTGTTTCTGAAAAATCGTGTTCTACTTCTAGCATTTATAAAACAGTTAATAAAATCCCAAAACTTAAAGTTAAGAAATCTTAAGGCCTTATTACAACAATTATAAAATCCAACAAATTAAACTAAAATAAAATAAAGTCGCTAAGTTTAACTTTAAAGCCAATCGAACATGTGGTCACCTCCGAGTCCCTCACAGCTTTGATCCGTCTAAGGCTGAGGATTACCTGCACAGGTGAGTTTATGAAAACTTAGTGTGTAATATTGTATAACGGTCACTATATGGGCCTGAGCCCTTACGGTATCGGTCTGGGCCTAAGCCCTATAAACATGATAATGCAAACAGAAAAAAAAATGCAACCCAACCCAATCCAACCATCACACCACCCGTACCAGTCCTACACTCCTGTGGGGACCAAGTCAACCCACCCATCCCTACACACCAGGATCACTGACCAAGTTGTTAAGATAAACGCAAAGAAAGCTACCAAGAATAAAGATACATGATCGAGCCACTCAAATCAGTATATCATGGCAGAGCCACTCAAATCAGTATAACGTGGCATAGCCACCAATACAATACTTCCTCCAATATATATAATTATATACATTTAATCATCCCAACCCAATGCAAGATGCCATGACATAAAAAATCAGCGTATGCAATAATGAACCATTACAGGAATTAAACAAAATACACACAAACATACTAAATCTACCTCTAAGGGTATAACAGTAATTTGGTCGATAGAGTAAAATAGTAATTTACCCTTTAGGGTATGACAGTAATCTTTCCCAACGAGGTTATTTCAATAATTTACCCACTATGGGTATTTCAGCTTTTGGCCGATTCACAGAATAATGCATAACATAACAAGCAAGGGTGTGAGATTACACACCTTATAGGAGCCTGAAGCTATCCCACGCTCCGAATGCTCCTATGCCCAAACGCCAACCATGGTATGCTTCCTCTCCTCATAGATTGCTCTATTTAAAGCCAGCTTCTCCCTTCACTCTTGTTAGCTCTTGATGTGGGATCCATCCTTCAGTAGAAGTTTAAATCCAACACAAACTCTGGCCGTCCCAACTTAGCAAAATAAATATCCCATTTTTGCTTGCAATGGGATTCGAACTCGGGCTCCCTTGTAACATAATCTACGCTGCTAGCCACGTAGCCACAAGCTCCTATTGTGTCTTAAACCATGCGCAACTAAATATAAATCTATGGGCCAAAGTCTAAGTTCACTTAAAAATAAATCAAAATGAAATGCAAGCACCAAGACTTGAACCTTGGACCCCTTGTTTCCTTGTGGCGTCATTTCCTTGTCACTTATGTGGCATCATTTGCCACTAGACTACAACTCCTTTTGTGTCATTTTTCTCCACATTTTATTCTTAAAGCCAACTTACTAACTCCTAGGGTTTTACTCACCTAAAACCAAAATTTTCCTAAGCCCAAGTTTGATCCCGAGACTTCATTGAAGCCCCTAACCTTCCAAAATCACTCACCTAATAGGTCCAACTTACACTAATGTCGTTCTCATGTTCTCAAAAATTTTAAACACTCCCATGCCCAAGGCTCAATGGGCCTAATCCTACTAGGCCCAACTTCGGGTCGTTACATGGGCGTGTGCCAAGGCGTGTGAAGTCTGCACCTTGAAATTGGAATTTAATTTGACACATGGTCTAAGGACACAGGCGTGTGCCTTGGCCGTGTGACCTTAGAGATATGATGATGTCATAAACAGAATGCCAAGGTTTTGGCACACGGGCTAAAACACGGGCGTGTCGAGGCCATGTGAGGGACACGGGCTAGGGGCATGGGTGTGTGTCCGGCCGTGTGAATTAAGTTAGTGTCAACCACGGGTGTGGAGCAAGGGCATGTTTCAGGGGCATACGGGCGTGTCTCCTGAACAACACAAGCATGTGACCCCTATTTAGGTAAAAATTTTCTATATGCGTAAAAGTTTCTGATTTATTTTTGAAACCTTATGGAAGTATGTTTACGCCTCGTAGGCCCATTATAAGGATGTTAGATATGTGAATGGAAAATTTTTAATTTGGAATGAAATTTGATAACCTAAAGTTCTATGACCATGTGGGTTATGTACGGTAATGCCTCGTACCCGGTTTCGGCGTAGAATATGGGTAAGGGGTGTTACAAAGGTGGTTGCTGAAACTTATTTTTGACACTTGATTGTTTCTCCTAAGTCCTTCAAAATTAAAATTTCATTTAATAATAATGTTTCCATGGTTAAGAGTGCAGCTTAAAATATGATTAGCTAAGTAACCGGGGTAGGGTGCTTGGGTTGTCACCCTACTTCGCGTCAAAAGGTTGTGTGACGTGTTAGGTAAAACTCGCTAACCGGAATTAAAATACTTAAGAATGTGTTAGTGATAAACATAAATTATACATAATTTGGCCCCATGCTTGGCTTAATTTTGGATGAATCTTCATTAGATTTGGTGAATTCGATGCTTCGAATCCTTTAATTTCATATTTTCAACTCAAGAGAGCTTAGGGAGTCAAAAAGAACGAGAAACGGGCCAAAAAGGGACAAAATGGGCCTACCTAGAATATCAACACAACTTGGATTTCCTTACAAGGGCAGAACACACGGCCGTGTGTGACAAGCAGAATCAAGCACAGCCTAGGCTCTTGTACACAGGCGTGTCCCGCCAAACCCAAGTTTAATTCTATTTAGAAAAGACCACTTTTGGGCCAAGAAATGTGTTCCAAAGCCTATATAAACACACTAGGGGAGGACCTAAAGAAAACATGCAAAGTAGAAGGCAGAAAATACTCAAATACAACCATTGGAAGCAGCTTGAAAAAGGATCTCATCAAGACTGAGGATCTCCTATCAATTTCTCTTGAAGTTTTTGGGTTTTCTTATGTTTTGTTGTTTTCCTTATTTTAAGATGTTTCCCTCTATTAAATACCTAAGGGGATGAAACCTAAGACGGATCTTATTATTATTTGATTTATAAGATAAATACTTTTTCTTATTCTTAATTGTGAGTTCTTATTCTTGTTTTGATAATTTAGGTTATTGATCCAAGTCGAATGTGCTTATTCAGAGGAGCAAAAGTCCCTGTTTAATAGTAGATCGACACAATTAAGCAGAGTTGATTGCAACCCTAGAAATAAGGCGACATAAATCTGCTGGATTAGAGTCAAATCTAATAAGGGAATCTATAGATCGAGTTAATACGACAATAGGGGTTTTAATTAGAAAGAAATTTCAATTAATCAACCTAGAGTCAGTTGTTCTTAGTCTCGAAAGAGATATTAACATAAATCAAGTATTTCTATCGATTAAGTCAAGTGAATAAATCATATGAATCAGACGTAATAAGTGAAGTCTAGGTGGATTCTTCCTTTGGTATTGCCTCTCTCATAAAGTTGTCTAAAAAGTATTTTCCCAACTCATTCTCTGTCGTGTTTTTAATTAATTTTAGTTTAAAAGAAATCACTCCAATTCTTAGGCTAGATAATAAGAAGATAGTAATTACTAGTACTCTTGGTCCTTGTGGATACGATATTTTAAGTCTTACCATAACTATACTATTAAACGATAGGTGTGGTTGCCTTTATTGTGATCATAGTTAGTTAGAGACACATCAGTTAGGTTGAGTAACCGAGGTGAGGTGCTTGGCTGTCATCTCTCTTAGCATCAAAATGTTCGATATATTCTTAAGAAAAATATAATAAGTTAGGAATATGTTGGGGCTGAGTAACCGAGGTGGGGTGCTTGGCTGTCATCTCTCTTCGCGTCAAAAGGTTCAATATATTCTTAAGCAAAAATAAATAAATTTAAAAAAAAGAAAAAAATGAGGTGTATTAATCAAATGTGGGGACCAAAGGTAGAAACAAATAGGGTGTCTTGGTAGGTTTGGTAAATTACCTAATTTTCATGAAATAATCCAAGTCGATCTTAATTTCTGTGTGTATTAATTGGAATCCTTTTTCAATTGTACTCAAAGCAAGCTAAGGGTTCTCTTTATTTTTCATATGCATTTTGACTAATTTTTATAAAACTTTGGAGTAGTATTTTTTTCATGACAAAATCTAAATTTCACAGTGGATAGGAACCATACTTGAGGGCAACCATGGGCTAAGTAGGGGGATTTGATAATAATCTAGGATTACATATTTTTATGTATTAATTATATGTTTATTTTGGGTATAATCCTACTAATTTGAGCTATTTACGGTCTTTTATCTTTTAGGGACTAAATTGAAGGCAAAAGTAAATTTAAAGGCGAAAAGCGTGAATTTGGAAATAAAGTGGGTCAACATGTGACATAGGAAAAAAAGGTGGTGCCGAAACTGCAAGCATGGAAGACATAAGGACAAAAATGCAAAGAAGAGATATTTTATAAACACAAGACTATTTAATTTTTAATTATATTAGGATAATTGTTAGATATTATTATTTAGATTTTATTTTAGCTTTTATCTTTATTTATCTTTTAGAATTTAAGTAGGACTAGACTAGGTTTCCTAGTACTATAAATAAGGGATGGAGTGACTCAAATTTCACTCATCTTTTCTGTAAACAATCTCTCGCCCATAAAGTTTAGCCTTTTGTTCTGTCTGTAATATCCGGGATTTAGGGGTTATGCATTTTTTTAAATGAATGTGATCGCATGCTTGAATGTGTTTTGGGACTTCAGAAACCTTGGGTTGTAGGTAGAAGCCTTAGAAAAATAATTGATTTTAAGCCTAAAAAGGGGAAACTAAGGGAGCTAGGCCTTAAGGAGTTTATTGTGTGGCTTAGGACACAAGAATTAAGTTGGTAAGGTGGAAAAGAGGTGCCACTTAGGGCCTTAGTTAGTGACGCCACAAGGAGTGTGGAGGGGCCTAGGTTCGAGCAGCAAGGGAAGCATTTTGGAGCTTTTATTTTTCAGCAAGGAAGGGCAGTGATGGACGACACAGGGACACTTCAAGGATAAAGTGTAGATTGGGTCAAATACCTTGAGGATTCGGCTAAGTAGGAGTGAAAAGGGGGATTTGGATGAGGGAAGGAGAGTTGGCCGGCCAAGAGACTTCTAGGGTGGCATATTCGGTCATGCCTAGTGGAGCTAATACTGAAATTGTTTAAGGGGTTGTAGGTACCTTTTAGTTTTCTTTTCTTTCTCTAGTGTTGTGCCGAAAGGGGTAGTCAGAGACTTTCAAAACCTTTCTTTTGCAATAGCCGAATTTGAGAAGATCACTAAGGTCACTTTCTTCTTCTGTTTTCTTCTTCCAACTTTGTCATCTTGAAAAGCCGAAACCCTCTTTGTGTTCTATTCTATTCTTTCAAGTGTTTGGCCGAATATCCTTGGCCTTATTTTTTCCTCTTCTCACGTGATCTAGTCTCCATTAAAGTGCCGAATCTATTTCTTTCTTTTTGAGATTATAGCCGAATCTCTCTGTGTTTCCAAACAAGGGTGCAATCGATCTCAACGTTGTGGTAAGGGATTCTGTCATTCGATTTCTTTCTTTTCCTTTTTCCTTTGATTGCCGAAATCTAGGAGTCTAATCTCTCCTGTTTTCTTTTGGCGGAACCATGAAGGGGATCTTTCGGGATTCTTCTAGCCGACAGTGGGAAGGTGATATTTTCAGGATTTAAGATCCAAGGTATGCAGGAGGTACCATTCGGCCAAGGGCCACTTTTATTTGTTCTAAGGATATGCCGATTCTAACTATGGTGTCTTAGGGGTTTTTTGACAGATCTTCGGGATTTGGCTAAGCGATCTAGGTAAGGGTTCTAGTGCTTCAGATCTGTCTCTCATTTGTTTAAAAGCCGAAGGCTAATTGTTTGTATGTAGTAGTGCTTGGCCGATTGTAAGGGAGGTGCACTACATAGTTTTGGGATTCGGATTGGTAACTAAATCGGCATCAAGGTAAGGATTATGGTTGCGTTAACCCTTCGGGATTTGCTATATAGCCGAATGGCCTCTTTGCTAATGTTCTTAGTGTTGGCCGAATATAGGAAAGGGGATCTAGTGCGTGAGATCGGGATTGTCGGGATTTGGTAATCGTGTTGGTAACCAGGTGTGTAACTCTACACTAAATTCCCGATAGATTAATAATAACAATGTTAAGCATGTGTTAATAAAGTGACGAATAAATATGGCTAAGGGTACCATTTAATGGTATAGTGAATTCAGGTACGTTCCCCCTTAATACTCATTAATAATGTTTGTTAACATTGATATGAAAATATGTGGAATTCCGTTATGATTTTGGGGTAAGGTAAAATTGCATGATAATTGTATGTCTTGTATGTTGCATGGGCATATGGGTGAATATGTTAAAGGGGAAGTGTTCTGGTGGTTTTTACCACATTATCTGGTGACCTATGTCACATAATATGAATCTGATGACTCTGTCACATTATCTGGTGGCTATGCCACAATTATAAGGGCGATGAGCAGTTGACTGCAGCGATTGCCTTCGATGGTGTGTAGCGGATGGAGGGTCGATTTAGTAATCCCCATGGTGTGATTGGTAGGTACGGGTGATGTGTAGAGGATGGATATCTAGGTGGGTTTGGGTTGCATCATTGCCTATGATTAATATATGTGATATAATATGTTTTATCGATTGGGAATCTATGATGGTCATATACCTCGAGTCTGTTGACTCACCCTTCGTGGGCTAACATTTTGCAGGTGATCCTCAGTAATTGGATCGGGTCGGCAGGGACTTAGGGGTGGCCATGCTCAGCTCAGCATTTTCAGACTTTTCATATTAAGTTTTATTTGATTTATTTTGGGTTATATTTTGATGTAATAAGGCCATTGTCATTTAAGCTTTTTAAGTTTACGTTTTACTTTTTATTAAGATACGAACACACAAACAAACGATTAAACGTTTTTCATAAAACAACTTCAATTGTTTTGACACCCAAGCACCTACGGTTTTCAAGTTGATAATAAAAAGCTCTAAAATTCGACAATTCTATTAACTTGTGACTTTTGAAACATGATAATATCGTTTCAATACAAACTTCAAAAGCAACATGGTTTTCAAATTGATCATAACTCAAACCGAGTTTTCTTCAAAACCATCAGTTTTCCAACATGACAAAACGATGATTTGCTACGTTTTACTCAAGGAGCATGCCAGATTCGGTCAAGGCTTGTGGGCCGGGTTTGGGGTGTTTTAGTTTGGTATCAGAGCCAGGTTTAAAACTCGACCTTGAGGGCTTTTGGGCCCAAAACATTTTTCTATTTTGAAATTGAGCTTTACAAAAGAATGAGCAGGTTTTCTGGCATGGCACATGAGTCTCCGGCCCGAAGTCCACCAGGTAAGTACCCCTAACTACTGTGTGATTTGTATGTGGGTATTACAGGGACGTAGATTAGTAGATTAGGAGCTATTGAACCCTAGGATTAGCTTACTCCAGCACAGTATTTCATAAAATTTAAAGTCTAATGAAACAAACCTGTGAGTGAGTCGCTAAGTTAAGGGTGTGGCAACCGTTGTGCGCATGTCTAGGATTGGATTCAGGGGGAGCTTGGTATTTAAGCAGTTCTAGTGACTCACCTCCTCTCCACTCAAATACTACCTAGTGCGTAGTGACGGTTCACCCTAACCAAGAGGACTTACCCAGGCTAAATTCAGTAATTAAAACCCGAAAGGGACTAGCTACACAGTTTTACAAAAACCTTAGTTTTAAAATCACCGAATTACCCCTTTGATTCGTAAAAACTATTGTAGGTTTTAAAAAAAATTTGAAATACCCCTGGTTTGCAAAAAATTACTAAAATACCCTCAGTTTATAAAATTACCATACTACCCTCAAATTTTATCAAAATATTCCTATTTTTGTAAAAATACCAAAAACCCCTATTTTGTAAAATTTCAAGATACCCTGATTTGGAAAATTATCAAAATACCCCCAGATTTCTAAAATTACCAAAGTATCTTCGGGATTACAAAATTACCAGAACACCCCTATTTCACAAAATACCAAGGACCCTATTTTGAAAAAAATTACAAAAATACCCATGTAGGATAAAATTATGAAAATACCCCTGGGTAGTGGAAAACAACAACAAAGACAACCACAACACTTTTCTGTAATGAACGCAAGTTCATGAATGTTAATGATTGAATGAATGAACTTGAGGCCATGTAGTGTGTATGAACTCGAAAGAACTACTTTTTAGAACTATTAATCATAAGACTGTTCGCGATAAATCAGTGGAAAGAAATAATGATTCATAAAATTTTAAATCAGATAAACGCAACTCGGAAGAATGAGTTCTAGCGGACGTGGTCATAATGTGCGAGGGCGTGGTAGAGGCAGAATGACCGTATAGGAACCCGTTAGGTCTGGTCAAGGGTCCGAGAATGAGATGCCACCACCACCAGTTGCTGGTATGGAATATCGAGGATCGACGGGGATGATCTGATGTCGCAGCGATCTGCGAGTTCTTGAGAGGGTGGCTGGAGCAGGTGGAGATATGGGAGCTCAGAAATCTGTACTCGAGCGACTCCGAGCCAATGGAGTGGAGGTATTTTGTGGTGTATCTGGTGTGGCGCCCAGTACGGCTGAGTATTAGTTGGAGACAACAGAGCAAATTATGGATGATTTGGACTGTTCGCCAAAGAAACCGAAAGGGTGGTGTCGCTCCTTCGCGATGAGTCATACCGATGGTGGCTCACGGTTTGGGATGGTCTTTGCGGTGATGATCTCACTTGGGAGTATTTTAAGGCGGCGTATCAGAAGAAGTATATTGGGACTAGCTATATTGATGCGCAGAGGAAGGCGTTTTTAAGGCTGGTTCAGGGGAATAAGACCGTAGCGGAGTACGAGGCAAAATTCTTAAGGTTGAGCCAATATGCTCGAGGTATCGTGGCTACGGAGCATGAACGATGTGTCCGGTTTGAGGACGGACTAAGGGATGACCTAAGACTGCTGATAGCTCCACAGCAGGAGCGGGAGTTTGCCGTGTTGGTGGAGAAGGCTAAGGTAGCCGAAGGGGTTAAGGAATCTATGAGACAGAATTCTGATAGGAATAGGCAGAAGAGAGGTTTTGGATCATCAAGGTCATCCGGGAATGTTCAAAAGAGATCTAGAACTGATGGGTCGCGAGGTCAATAGGTTGTTACGGGAGGACAGTACCGTACTTGTGCTCAGTGTGGAAAGATGCACCTAGGAGAGTGTTGGAAGAAGACAGAAGGATGTTTTAAGTGTGGATCCAAGGATCACATGATTAGGGACTATCCTATGAAAATAGACGGGAGCCGACCAATAAGTCAGGGTCTTAATCAGGCTAGAAGAGGCGGACAATAGCCACCGCGGGGTCATGGTTCAGTCGGTAGAGGTATTGGCTCTGGAAGAGGTTGGGGAACACCGGGCAGAGGTGTTGGTAACACAGAGGCGAGATAGCCAAGTCTGGTGTATACGGTTCGTCGGAGGGAGGATGGTGACGCACCGGACGTCATAATCGATACGTTCTTTATAGCTGACAAGCCTTACTTTGCTTTAATTGATGTTCGCTCGACCCACTCATATGTTTCATGTAGAGTAGTTGAAACACTAGGTGTAGCATTTGAACTGTCTGTTAGGGGGATGACTGTAGTAAGCCCATTATTATTCCACTATCTGAACTATCTGATTTTAAAAGTTTTACGCTTTAGTCATTATTCCACTATCTTTAAAGCACGGTTTTATGAATAATTCTTTAAAGAGTTTTGTTTTCGCGAGTCCATAGAGTCCTATAAATTTCAGTCTCTAAGATAGTCCACTATCACTAATCATTCAAAGTTTATAACATCCAAAAATCACAACCAAAGGCTAGGGGTACTTACCTGGGCGGATTAGTACCGGAGACTCGGTGTCATGCCTCTCAAACCATATAGTCTAAAAAAATATTCAAAAACCATATTTTAAAACATTTTGGGCCTCGAGTCCACAGCTGAGCCTTTGAACTTGGCTCTGATACCACAATTGTAACACCCCAAACCCGGTCAATACACCACGATCGAATCTGGCATGCCACAGGGAAAAAGTTTTGAAGAAAATCGGGTTGACGGTTTAGTTTTAGACAAAATTCTTTAGATGTCTAATGTTTGTAGAAATCAGTTGCATGATTAGTTAAAGATCGATAGCTTACTTATAAATCTCGGAAATCAATCTCTAAAATTTAGTTATCGATCCATAGGTTAGAAATCATTTATGTCATTTTAAAAAAAAATCCGAATGATTGCTTTGAAAACCGTTTGCATTTGAGTGTGAAAACTTAAATTTGAAAATCATTTAAGTTGTCGAAAACATTTGAATTGTCATTTGTTATTAAATGATTTGTATTACCCGACGGTAAGTTTTGAAAACCATTTCGTTCATATTATTAAAATTTGTCAAGTAATTTACTTAGCCATATTTAAAACAATCCCAAAGCATATAAATAGTCCAAAAGTATAACTTAAAAGTCCTTATTACAAACCCAAATAAATGAAGCCAAATTTAAATAAAATAAAGTACCCAAAGCAAAGTCCATAGAAAACCGAGTTTATTTATTGAATGGCCACCTCGAGTCCTACCGACTCCTCATCCGCGATCTACGAATCACACGAAAAGATAAGGAGAAGGTGAGTCACCAAGACTCGATGCATAAATCCTTCCGATTAATGCAAAGATACTTACACAATTTATAACCAAGCAATATAGATAATGCACCCAACCTAACCATCCATAACTCCTTTTCTACCCGTGTGGTACCAAACCTTTGGTGGTGCCAAACCACTAGTGACCCAAAGTCATGATATCCAATAATAATGTGGTGCCAAACCACTTTGGTGACCCAAAGTCATGAATAATCCATCGTGGGGCCAACCCCATTGTGATACCAAATCACTGGCAACAATCCCGATATAACAAATGTGGGGCCAACCCACTGTGGTGCTAAGCCACCGGGAAGAGTCGCTATGAGGTGCCAAACCTCTGGTGACCCAAAGTCACAAAATAAACTGTAGTACCAAACCGCTGGAGGTGCCAAACCTCTGGTGTCCCAAAGATACGGATATCAAATCTTCCCCCTCCTCTCATATCACCCATACCTATGCATTACAAGTACAAATCATGCCATCATGCTTTAATATGCAACATTAAGAAAATGTATCATAACTCATATTATTATGCACCATATAGCCAAACCATATCGAAACGGACTTACCCGAATCCTTGCTCATATCCATAAGGCATCATATCAAGATCTCATAATTTTAGGCTTTTAAAGAAAACATGATTAGGTTATTAAAATATCACCATGTTATAAAGTGTGCAAGTTACACACACATTACTATCGCAAGTTTTAAATCCCAAAGACCCGATCTCATCAAGACTAGATCTCCTTGCCCTACATTGACCAACACTTAGATTAATAACATAGACCATTCGACCAATAACAAACTTTAGTCTCAATAGCCTTCGACTTTTCCACCACTTAAAGAATGATGAACCAACATAAATCCTTACCACTTGACTTACCAAAATCGATT
The DNA here is from genome assembly GCA_025506655.1 of Gossypium rotundifolium. Classification (NCBI taxonomy): domain Eukaryota; kingdom Viridiplantae; phylum Streptophyta; class Magnoliopsida; order Malvales; family Malvaceae; genus Gossypium; species Gossypium rotundifolium. The sequence continues at coordinate 52,655,280 of CP106734.1, forward strand.
GTCAGAGAATAGAGGCTTAGATCGACTGCTTCCAAAGTCACGAAGAATCTAGGAGATGATTAGAAATCTTGTTAACAAATACCGAAGTTTGACTTTCATCCTATGAGAGTCAACAGAGAGAAAGAAAAAGTAAGAATGGAGTTTTGGCCAAGAACACTTACCCTTCTTTAAATCCGAATAGAGAAGAACCCAAAGAAGATCCACCCTTGTTTGATATTCGGCCAAATTAAACTAGAAGAAAGAAAGAAGATTCAGCAATAGTGTTAGATGATGGAGGAAGATTCGGTTAGAGTGGGGAAAAGAAAGAAAAGAAAGTGAAATGCAAGAGAGGAATTCAACAATGGAAGGTGGAGAGGATTTGGCAAAAGAGTTTGAGAGAAGAAAAGAAAAAGATGAAAGGGAGGAGATGGGCACTTTCAGTTTTGAGCAAAAACGGAAAAGAAAAAGAGAGAGAGATGGAGAAAGAGATTTGGCCAAGGAAGAAAAATAACTAGATGAAAGAAAAATGCCTCCCTTCAATGGTAGAATATTTTTGGCACAAAGAGAAAAAGAGTTTGAGAGGAGAAGAAAACAATACCAATTGGTCAAAAATAACCAAAACAAAAGCTTACCTATTGCTCAAATTCGGTTTAGGAGAAAGAGTTTTTGAGAGAAAAGAAAATGATGTACAAAATGCTAAGGAATATGACCAAATAGCTACCAACCTACCAAATCCTTCAACAAAATTCGGTCACCCCTCCCCTAGACCATAATGCCGTCCACATACATGGATAAGTTGGCCATTATAAAGTTTCCAAAAACCGCACCCTTAATCCAAGCCTTATGTCCCCTTATCATTCCTTAATCAAAATGATTCCTTTCCCCAAGTTCAAGCTTACCTAAACTAGTTGTCATCTTGCCATAAAAATTTAAAGCCCAACTTACCAACAATAGAGCTTGGCCGACACTTGATGTAAAGATGCAGAAAAATAAAGTCTCCAAAATGTACTCCATGTTACTCGAACCATTCCCCTCAAGCAACTACTCATGCGCCACTTCCACTATGCTACTAGCTCTTCTTGTGCTTAAATTCCCCACAAATTACACTTAATCCCTAGCTCCTTCAGCTTCCTCTAACTAAAGCTTAAAAACAAAAATTTTCCTACAGCTCGAGCCTACCCTTGGTTTATTCCTAAACCCTAGAACATCTCACTTAACAACATGACAATCCGTACTCATGCAAAACATTACAATTGCAAATAACCCCTATTTTAGGATATTACAATTCCACCCCCTTAAAATAATTTCGACCTCGAAATTACCTGGTCAAAAGAGTTGAGGGTACTGCTGTCTCATCACATCCTTTGGTTCCCATGTAGCTTCTCCCACGGCATGATTTCGCCATAATACCTTCACTAATGGAACTGACTTCCTACGCAAGACTTTCACATCTCGATCTAGAATCTTCACTGGTTCTTCTTCCACCGTCAAATCTAGACTTACTTCTATTTCTTTCTTTCGCCACGACATGCGATGGATCGAACGATAGCGTCTAAGCATGGAGACATGGAACACATCGTATATCGACTCACTCTGGTGGCAACTCGAAATGATAGGCTACTGGTCCCACTCGTCTCAACACCTTATACGGCCCAATAAACCTTGGACTTAACTTGCCTTTTCTACCAAATCTTAACACTTTCTTCAATGGCGAGACCTTCAAAAAGACTTGGTCACCCACGGCAAACTCTATATCCCTTGGCTTGAGATCGACATACGACTTCTACCTGTCCGAAACTTCTTTCAAACGAGCTTGAATCAATTTCACCTTATCCTCAGTCTCTGCAACCAACTCTGGTCCTAACATCTGACGCTCACCCAACTCTGTCCAGCATGTAGGTATGCTACACTTCCTACCATACAACGCCTCATATGGTGCCATCTTAATGCTTGCCTAAGAACTATTGTTGTATGCGAACTCAGCTACTGGTAAAAACTCTTTCCGGTGCCTCAAGTCCAAAACACAACCTCTCAGCATATCCTCTAAAATCAGATAACCCTTTCCATTGCCGGTCGGATGTGGATGAAATGCCGTACTGAAATCCAACTGCGTACCCAAAGCCTAATGTAACGCTCTCCAAAACCTCGACGTAAATCTAGGATCTCTTGAGATGATCGACACTGGCACACCATGTAACCTCACTATCTCCGTCACATACAACTTAGCTAACTTCTGAAGTGAGTAATCCACCCGTACCGGAATGAAATGAGCTGACTCTACCATTCTTAGCTTGCACCCTCCAAGCATTCAAGCCCTCATCCACTAACTGTTTCTCCTTGATCTGCTCAACCCAAGTCGACTTAACCTGCAATTCCACCAAAAGACTCCCATCATCATACAAGCTAAGATGGGCAAACATCGCTCTTATGTCTGATACAACCTTACGGCTCAACGCGTCTGCTACCACATTAGCCTTACCCGGATGATACTCAATCGAACAATTGTAGTCCTTCAACAACTCAATCCATCTACGCTGCCTCAAGTTCAATTCCTTCTGAGTCAAAAGATACTTTAGACTCTTGTGATCTGTGTAGACCATCGACTTCTCTCCGTACAAATAGTGTCTCCATATCTTCAAAGCAAAAACCACTGCAGCTAATTCCAAATCTTGTGTCGGATAGTTAGCCTCATGTGGTCACAACTGTCGAGATGCATAAGCCATTACCTTCCCTTCCTGCATTAGCACACATCCCAAGCCAGTATGTGATGCATCACAGTATACCGTGAATTCCTTACGCCTCTAAAGTAAATCAAAACCGAGCTTGAATGAATCTTCTTCAACTTTTCGAAACTTCCTTACTGCTTCTCAGTCCACACAAATGGAACTCCTTTCCTCAATAACTTGGTCATTAGTGCTACGATCAAAGAAAATCCTTCCACAAATCTTCGGTAATACCCTGCCAAACCTAGAAAACTCTGAATTTCTGCCACTGACTTAGGCGGCTTCCAATTCGATCTTTCGAGGATCCACTCTAATTCTCTGAGTTGACACCACGTGACCCAAGAAAGTCACCTCCCTAAGCCAGAACTCGCACTTACTAAATTTGGCATATAGCTGATTTTCCCTCAGAATCTGCAACACTACTCGCAAATGCGCATCATGCTCCTCCTCTGACCTTGAGTATACCAAGATATCGTCTATAAATACCACTACAAACTGATCCAAATACTGTTGAAATACCTGATTCATCATGTCCATGAATGCTACCGGTGCATTAGTCAACCCAAACGGCATTACCAAAAACTCGTAGTGCCCATACCGAGTGCGAAATGCCGTCTTATGGATATCAGCCTCTTTCACCTTTAGCTGATGATACCCAGACCTTAAATCAATCTTGGAAAAAACCGCCCTTAAGTCGATCAAACAAGTCATCTATCCTCAAGAATGGATACTTATTTTTATCGTCGACTTGTTCAACTGGTAGTAGTCTATACACATCCGCATCATACCATCCTTCTTCTTAAAAAAGAGTACCGTGCTCTTCAAGGCAAAACACTTGGTCGGATAAAACCTTGATCCAACATCTCTAAATCGAGCCTTCAATTCCACCAATTCCTTGAGCGCCATCCTATACTGAGCGATAGACACCTTGGCAGCTTTTCGGTATGAGATCTATTCCAAATTCAACTTCACGATCCAGAGGCAGTCCTAGAAGTTCTTCTGGAAATACGTCAGCATATTCCTTTACCATTCAGACATTCCCTACAGTAGACTCCTTAGCCTCCAACGTACACACATGAACCATAAATGCCTCATAGCCCTTCCTGACCAACTTCTCAGCTTTCAACGCAGATACCACGTTGGATAGATAATCTCTTCTATTACCTATCATAACCACCTCTTCACCCTCAGCTGTCTTCAAAACCATGCACTTAGCAGCGCAATCCAAACTTGCCTGGTATTTGACCGACCAGCCCATCCCAAGAATCAGATCGAACTCCCCAAATGGTAGTTCCATCAAATCAGCTACAAACACTACCCCTTAGATTTCTAGGGGTACATCCCTATACAGCTTATTCACTTCTACAGAGTGACCTAGAGGGCTAAGTATTTTCATATCCGTAGAAGTAGTCTCAAAGTCTAAGTTCATGGTTTCTATTATGCTACTAGCAACATACGAATGCATCGACCCCATATTTATCAAAGCAGTATATGGTAAACCAAAGATTAAGAACGTACCGGTGATGACGTCTGGCGCGTCGCCCTCCTCTCGACGCCTCGCTGCATACACCAACCCAAGCTGTCTTTCCTCAGTGTTGCCTGTACCTCTGCCCGGTGCTCCGCGGCCCTGACTAGAACCATTACCTCCTCTACCATTACTATGACCCCTCTGTGGTGGAGCACGACCCTGACCCTTAGACTAATTCCTGGCTAGCTTACGTGGACAGTCCCTCACACGATGATCCAGTGAGCCACACTCAAAACATTCTTTCCCACCGGTCCAACATTCGCCCCAATGAGATTTCCCACATCGATTACATTGCGCTGGTCCCTGATTAGCAGTAACAGGCCTCCCAGATTGGTTCGGCCCACTTTGCCTAGCCCTTTTCTGAGAATTATCGGCCGACCCAAATGATCCAAAACCTCTCTTATGTCTATTCCTGTCGTGATTCTGCCTCACAGATTCCTTTATCCCTTTGGCTATCTTAGCCTTTTCTACTAACACAACAAACTCTCGCTCATGCTGTGGAGCAATCAACAATCTCAACTCATCCTCGGTCAGTCCTCGAACTCGACACATTGCTCGTGCTCCGTAGCCATGATACCTCTAGCATACCGGCTCAATCTTAAAATTACGCCTCATACTCGATACGGACTTACTCCTCGAACCAATCTTAGAAATGCCTTCATTTGCGCATGTAACATCCTGAATAGGGCCTATGCATTTCGGTTTAATTGTATGAAATGACAAGTTTCAAGTACTATGAATAAATTTTGATACTTTTGAAACCTAGAAATGCATGAAAATGGAAATGAAAATGGAAATGAAAATGGAAATGGAAATGGAAATGGAAATGGAAAGGACATTTTGGAAACTTAGACATTTTGGAAACCTAATGGAATTAGGAAGGTGAACATTTTGGAAAACCAAACCAAAATAGGAAACTAAACATTTTGGAAACCAAACCAAAATAGGAAACTAAACATTTTGGAAACCAAGCCAAAATAGGAAACTAAACATTTTGGAAACTTGGAAAATCAGAGTCACATGAAAATTTTAGGAAACTTAAAATGACCCCGGAATGCCGAATTGAAGAGCCCAAAGGGGAGCGCCAAGTGACCCTAAAAATATAAAGAACATAAACTTTGACCCAATAACAAACTTGGAAATGTGGCTGAAGATGCCACCTAAGGCCTAGGAAATGGCCCAAATGCAAGAGGTTTTGGGCCTGAGTTTGAGTCATCTAGAAACAAATAAAAGAAATAAAATTTTGTCTCCATGAGTGGAGGGTTGACGGCACAAGGGGAGGAGTTTCCATTCAATAAAAACTCTTGGCTAATTAGGAGATTTGATGGAGTTTCATATTGATAAAACTAAACCTTATCACAAGTGAAGAATTGGTGAATTAGGGACTCTAAGGCTAATAGATTCGCCAAAGAAAGAAAAGAAAAGAGCCATTCTCTTTTCTTCCACATCTTGTCAAATCTCCAAGTGAAAGTAGCAACAATCTTTTTCTTCTCTTCAACCGAAATTCCCTTGTCAAAACTCTCTTCATCTTTTTTCTTTCTTTTCTTTTCTTCTACTATTCAATCACAAAAGCCAAAGCTTTGAGATCCACAATAGTGCCATAGTCGAATAGCATAAGGGATCTTTCGGATTCAAAACAAGGTAAGTACCTCATTATACAATCGGCAAAAGATCCCTCCTTGATTAAGTAATAGATCAAATCTAACAAGTGATTTGGCAGAATTTGAAATAAAGATCAACTTCGGATTTGAGGTAAGTGAGTTCATACATTCGCCAAGGCCAAATCTCACCAATTAGATCAAATTGATCAAAACTAATCTATTCAGAGATCTAGGAAGTTGCCGATTTCAAGGAAAAAGGAGGTGAAGTTTGGGATTTTAAAAAAAATCCATAATGTAAGTCCCTAAAGGTATTCGCCAAAGTTATGTGATTACTAAGATTAGATCGTAATTATTAAAAGCGAAAACTAATTTATGTTGAGGTTTCAAGGTTGGCGAATATCAAAGGAAGGAAAACAAAGATTCCGGATTTGAATAAACATCAAATCGGCATCAAAGGTAAGCCTCTTTACAAATCCTACTAGGATTTGGATACTATAGCCCAAAATAGAATTTATGCTAAGTAATATTTGATAAACCAAATGTAGGAATTAGGATCTAAACGCTAGATCTTGCTTTCGAAATCTCAAGGAATCGCTAAACAAATCAGGTGTGTATTCCACACTATTCTTAATAGTTTTATGGTTTAAATATGCTATATATGCTAATGTGAAAGTGAAAGAAAGTGGCTAAAGTGCCATATTATGGTACAAAGTGCTAAGGTACATTTTCCTACTTCTACTAGGATTTCGAAATAAATGTTATACAAGTGAAAAGTGATGTGAAAGTGAAATAAAAATATGTTATGCATGATATTTGTAATTTGGGGCATTTGGATTTATGTGAAAGGGAAGAAGGTGTTGACTACGGTCTCACCAACGTTATAAGTGAAAGTGATGACTTCGTCTCACTAAGTGATTGTGATGACTTCGGTCTCACTAAGTGAATGTGATGACTTGGTCTCACTAAGTGGTAACCGGTTACATTACGATGGTGGCTATGCCACAATATTATCGATGGGCGATGAGCACGTCCGACGGCAATGATCGCCTTCGATGGAGTGTAGCGGAAGGAGGGTTGACTTAGTAGTCCCCATTGCACGAGTTGGTACGGTGGAGTGTAGCGGTGGCTTATAGGTTTGGGTTGGGTTTGCATCATTACCTTGAAATTGTTATATGCATATGATTTTTATGGTGTGACTATTTCTATTATATTTAGTGTTGGTTACACTTTGAGTCTATCGACTCACCCGTTGTGGGAATATGTTTGTGTGATGAGCGATAATGGACCCAAGCGAACTTGTGGTGGCCATGATCGACTTGAAGTTCAGTTTAATTTGAATATTTATTTTATTTTAAAGTCTTGTACAATTTATTATTTTGGGTTTCATTTTATGTAATAAGGCCACCGTGATTTAATTTTTATTTCTACGATAATCACTATGTTATGAGTTTAGGGCTTAATAAAGAGTAAGCCCACTTAGTATGAAATAAGTTTAAATATTTTTATCACTTGAAGCAAATGGGTTTTTGTTATAAAAATAAATCTGTTTTCAACTCAAGCCCAATCCCACAACAAGATACCTTCCAAAACTCACAGTTTTCAAAATATTCGAATGGTTTTGAACCGGGTTATTTCGAGGAACATACCAGATCTAGTCCATTCTCGTGGGCGGAGTTTGGGGTGTTTCGATTTGGTATCGAGCCAGTTCAAACTTCTACCATGGCCTAAGGCCCAAAACGTTTTTAAAATAAGGCCAAATGAGTTTTAAGAAAGTATTTTTACAAATAGGCAGTATAAAGACATGGCCCTAAGTCTCAAACCATGATCCACCGTGTAAGTACCCCTAACTCTATGTGTGATTACATGATTTATATAAGGGTAGAATAGGCATGGAGCGTAGAATAGCATGATAGGAACTTGAACCCTAGGATTAGACTACTCAAACACAAATACATAAGATTTAAGGCACTAAACCAACCTATGACTAAGTCAATTAAGCTAGGTGTGGCAACCATGAGTACGCATGTCTAGGAGTGGATCTGAAGAGCTTGGTATTTAAGCAAGGTCCTAGTGACTCACCTCCTCTTCTTGAATCCTGCAGTGCGTAGCTTCGGTTCACCCTAACCTAGAAGACTTAGCGGGTGTGGCAACCCCAGACGCATGTCTAGGAATGGTTTCGGTGGGAGCTTGGTATTTAAGCGATCCAGCGTGACTCACCTCCTCTCCACTCGAATCCTGCCTGGTGCGTAGCTTTGGTTCACCCTGACCAAGAAGGCTCAGTCATAGGCTAAACTCAATAACTAAAACCCGAAAGGGAATTAGCCATTTTTTTTAACACTTAATATTAAAATTCTTAAATCACTTCCTTTCTCTCATCCTTAATTCACGAAAACTATTTCAGTACACAATTATTTTCGAAAAATTTTTGATCCATACAAACTTACAAAAATGCCCCTAGTGGTAAAATTACCAAAATGCCCTTAGTTTATAAAATAATTCAACTATTCAACAGTTTTACCAAAATTTCATTATTTTATAAATATTCAAAAACCCTAACGTGCAAACTATCAAAAATATCTTGATTTTGGAAAATTACAAAATTGCCCCTAACTTACAAAATTACCAAAAGGACCCTGATTTTCAAAATTTTGCAACCTTTCCATTTTGAAGGAACAATTTTGAAAAAACCCTCGTAGTTTTCCCACTTTTGAAATACCAGCGATTTATTAAATTTTACAAATTTACCCGATTTATAAAATTTACCAAAATGCCCCGAGGTTAAAAACTACGAAATAACCCCAGATTTAAAACTTTTTCCCAAATTACCTAGACTTCAAAATTTTCAAAAAATAGTTTTCGACAAAAAACCAAGGAATGTTTTCTTACAAAAAAAATTTACTGAAAATGCCTCAGCAGGACAAAACTACGAAAATACCGGGTAGAGGAAAACAACAAAACAACAAAAACTACAACGTTTCTCCGAATGAGCGTAAGTTCATACTTGTTTGATGGATGAATGAATGAATGAAAAAGGCTGTGTGTTTGTATGAATCTGAAAGAACCACTCTTAAATACCTTTCCATAAAACTTCTTGGCCGATAAATAAGTGGAACAAAGACTAATCCATAAAATTTCTTAATCGATCTCGACACTAGGAAATGAGTTCTAGAGGACGGGTCGCCAAGGTCGATGAGAGGAAGAATAAGCGTGTCGAACCCGTTAGATCGGTCAAGGTTCGACAATGAGTTACCACCACCACCACCAATTTACCGTTAACGTCGAGCAGCAGGCTCAGACGGGGGATGAGGCTGTGTCATAGGCCATGTTGCGAGTATTGGAAATGGTGGCTGGCGCGGGTGGAAATTCAGGAGCTCGAAAGTCTATATGTACCCGAGCGACTCCGAGCCAACGGGGCCGAGGTGTTTCGTGGAGTGTCCGGTGTGGCACCCAGTACCGCCGAGTATTGGATGGAAGCAACTGAGCGTATTATGGATGAACTCGACCTGACCCCTGAGGAGAAGTTGAAAGGAATGGTAGCCCTGTTACGTGATGAAGCATACCAATGGTGGCTAACTGTTCGTGATGGTGCTCTGGCAGAGGATCGGCGTGGGAATATGCTAAAGAGGCATATCGGAAGAAGTATGTCTCAAGCTTTTCGGTATATTGATGAGCAAATAAAAGCTTTTCTAGGACTAGTTCAGGGAACAAATCGGTGGCGGCATATGATTTGAATTTCGAGGTTAAGTCGATATGCTCGAGGAGTAATCGCGATTGAACATGAACGCCGTGTCCGCTTTGAGGACGGATTAAGGGATGACCTAAGGTTGTTGATAGCTCCACATCGAGAGGGAGTTCTCCACGTTGGTTGAAAAGGCTAAAGTAGTGAAGGAATCAAGGACTCGACTAGGCGAATTCGGCAGAGTAGACCCAGAGAGGTTATGGATCGTCGGAAATGTGCGAAAAGGCCCGGCGGGGGGTCAAAGGTTGACAAGTTGAAACCAGAGGCGATGTCGTTCTTGTGAATATTGTGGAAGGAAGCACTTTCGGTGAGTGTTGGAAAAAGATAGGAGCATGTCTTAAATGTGGGTCTAAGGACCATATGCTCAAGGATTTGTCCAAAGATATCGGATGATGAACCACTGAGAACATAGAATGTTAATCAGGTGGTAGGAGGACAGCTGACCTCAACGAGGTCGAGGTTCAATAATGAGTTAATAATCTTTGGCGAGAGGATGTGGCGAGGTGCCACCAATCTTGAGGCAAGACAGTAGGGTTTGGTTTATGCGGTTCGTCAGGGAGGATGAAAGGCACGGACGTCATAACCAGACGTTCCTCATTCATAGTAAACCTATTATGCTTTAATTGATGTGGGCTCGACCCATTCTTATGTTACTGTAGTGTAGTTGAGACACTAGGCCTAGACTCTGAACTTTCGGATAAAGAGATGACGGTAGTAAGCCCATTAGGTCAAACTATAGTGGTAAATAAGATCTTTGAATATACCCTAGAAATTGGGGTGAGCTTTGGTGACTTAATGGAATTACCCTTGGAATTTGACCTTATACTTGGTATGGATTGGTTAGTAGAACATCGAGCCGTGTTGGATTGTGTGGCTAAACGAATGGAACTAAGAACCCCTGAGGATGAGGTGGTCATTATGATAGGAGAAAGAAGGAACTATTTGACTAATGTAGTTTGGTGCTTAAGGCGGAAAGGATGGTGCGTAAAAGTGCGAGGCGTTCTTAGCCTTTGTAAGTGCGTTGGATGGAAATGAGGAGGGTGTCAAAGTAGTCAGAACAGTAAGGGACTTTGAGGATGTGTTTCCAGAGGAATTACCAGGAATACCCCCAGGTAGAGAAGTTGAATTTGGAATAGACTTACTACCGTGAACAAATACGTGTCGATTGCTCCATACCGAATGGCGCCAAAGGAATTAGTGGAGCTTAAGGCTCAAATCCAGGAATTATTGGATCGAGGGTTTATTCGGCCCAGGGTGTCTCCGTGGGGAGCACCGGTCTTGTTTGTGAAGAAGAAGGACGGAACTATGCGTATGTGCATAGACTATCGTCAATGAATAAGTGACCATCAAGAACAAGTATCCCTTGCCAAGGATCGATGACTTGTTCGATCGGTTTGAAAGGAGCCGCAGATGTTTCGAAGATCGATTCGGTCGGGATACCATCGATTGAAGGTGAAGGAGGCGATATCCATAAGACCGCTTTTAGGACAAGATATGGTCACTTTGAGTTTGTGGTAATGCCGTTTGGGTTGACAAACGCTCCGGTAGCGTTCATGGATATGATGAATCGAGTGTTCCAACCTTACTTAGACAAAGTTTGTTGTGGTATTCATCGATGATATCTTGGTATACTCCAAGTGCGAAGAGGAGCATGATGAGCATCTCCGAATTGTGTTACAAGTATTAAGGAGAAGAAGCTTTATGCCAAATTCAGCAAGTGTGAATTTTGGCTTAGAGAAGTTGCTTTCTTAGGACACGTGGTGTCTGCCGAGGGAATAAGGGTGGATCCTAAGAAAATCGGCGGTGTTGGATTGGAAACCACCTAAGTCGGTGGGAGATTCAGTAGTTTCTTAGGGTTGACCGCTATTACCGAAGGTTCGTGGAAGGATTCTCGTCGATAGCCGCGCCATTAACAAAATTGTTGAGGAAGGAAGTACCTTTGTGTGGACGGATAAGCAACAAGAGAGTTTTGAAAAACTTAAAAGGTATTAATGAAGCTCGGTGTTGATTCAACTTTGAGGCGTGAAAGGATTTTGTGGTATCTTGTGATCGTCACATACGGGTTAGGATGTGTTCTTATGCAAGATGGCAAGGTAGTCGCTTATGCGTCCGGCGATTAAGGCCGCATGAAGTGAACTACCCAACCCATGACTTGGAATTGGCGGCGATGGTTTTCGCTCTCAAGGTGTGGAGGCATTATCTGTATGGAGAAAGATCGGTGATCTACATTGGACCACAAGAGTCTCAAGTATCTGTTGACTCAAAAGGAGTTAAACTTGAGGCGCGAAGGTGGGTGGAATTACTAAAAGACTATGATTCGATAGAATATCATCAAGGGCAAGGCGAATGTAGTAGGCGATGCTTTAAGTAGGAAGGTGGTGATGACTTAAGAGCAATGTTAAGCTCATTTAAGCTTATATGAGGATGGAAGTTTGTTGGTCGAGTTACAAGTCAAGCCAACATGGTTGAAGGAAGTAAAAGAGGACGATTGGTTGATGAAGATTTGAATGTTAAGCTACAAAAAGCACGAGCGGAGAGTTGGAGGACTATGAGATTAACGATGAAGGAGTATTATGCTCTGAGAGGAAAGTATGTATGCCAAGAGACCAAGAGTTAAGGCGGAAGATCCTTGAGAAGCGCATAGTAGCCCTTATGCTATGCATCCGGAGGCATTAAGGCATGCATGAGACTTAAGAGAACAATTTTGGTGGCGGATCTTAAAGAGAAGTTACGAATTTGTGGGAAGATGTCGAGCGTGTCGACAAGTTAAGGTGAACACCAAGTTCCATCGGATTGCTTCACCAATCCAGATTCCTGATGGAAGTGGGAAAGAATTACCATGGACTTCGTTAGTGGGCTTCCCCACGCCTACTAAGAAGGACTCGGTATGGGTTATAGTAGACCGTTTGACTAAGTCCGCACATTTTATCCCGGTGAGAATAGACTATCCTCTTCAAAAGCTAGCCAAGTTATATGTGGCGAAATTGTGAGGTTACATGGAGTACCAATGTCGATCATCTCGATAGAGATCCAAGGTTTACGTCTCGATTTTGGAAGGCACTTCATCAAGCTTTAGGCACCAAGTTGGATTTCACTCTGACCTTTCATCCACAATCGGACGAGGCGATCTGAACGAGTAATACAAGTGTTGGAGGATATGTTGAGAGGATGTGTGATGGATTTTCGAGGAAGTTGGGAGGACTACTTGCCTTTAGCGAGTTCGCCTACAACAACAGATTATCGAGCTAGCATTCGAATGGCACCATATGAAGCATTATGCGGACGAAGGTGTCGTACTCCTACTTGTTGGGTGAGTTAGGAGAACGTCGAGTTTTGGGACCGAGATAGTGGCGTAAGCAGAGGAGAAGGTTGAAATAATTGAACACGGTTAAAAGAAGCCTCGAGATAGACGTAAGTCTTATCCGACCTCAAGCGGAAGGAAATAGAATTTGAAGCGTGAGACCAAGTGTTTCTAAAAGTCTCACCATGGAAGAAAGTGATGAGGTTTGGTCGAAAAGGAAATTAAGCCCAAGATTCATCGGGCCCTATCGATGTACTAAAGCGAGTGGGACCGGTGGCATACCAGCTAGAGTTGCCACCGAGTTGCAACAAATGCATGACGTATTCCATGTGTCCATGCTACGTCGTTACCGATCGGATCCTCTCACATAGTACCGATGAAGAAGTGGAACTAAGGCCGGACTTAACCTACGAGGAAGAGGGATTCAGATTCGGAGCGTGGCGTGAAAGTACTACGAAGGAAGTCCGTTCCTTTAGTTAAAGTATTATGGCGCAATCATGGATCGGAAGAAGCTTCGTGGGAGTCAGAGGAGACCATGAGACAGCAATACCCTCAATTGTTTAGTTAGAAAATTTCGAGGACGAAATTTTGTTTAAGGGGGGTAGAACTGTAACATCCTGAATAGGGCCTATGCATTTCCAGTTTAATTGTATGAAATGACAAGTTTCAAGTACTATGAATAAATTTTGATACTTTTGGAAACCTAGAAATGCATGAAAATGGAAATGAAAATGGAAATGAAAATGGAAATGGAAATGGAAATGGAAATGGAAAGGGACATTTTTGGAAACTTAGACATTTTTGGAAACCTAATGGAATTAGGAAGGTGAACATTTTGGAAAACCAAACCAAAATAGGAAACTAAACATTTTGGAAACCAAACCAAAATAGGAAACTAAACATTTTGGAAACCAAGCCAAAATAGGAAACTAAACATTTTGGAAACTTGGAAAATCTGAGCAGCCTGAAAATTTTAGGAAACTTAAAATGACCCGAATGCCGAATTGAAGAGCCCAAAGGGAGCTTAGGGCCAAGTGACCCTAAAATATAAAGAACATAAACTTTGACCCAATAACGAACTTGGAAATGTGGCTCAAGATGCCACCTAAGGCCCTAGGAAATGGCCCAAATGCAAGAGGTTTTGGGCTCGAGTTTGAGTCATCTAGAAACAAATAAAAGAAATAAAATTTTGTCTCCATGAGTGGAGGGTTGGACTGACACAAGGGGGAGGAGTTTCCATTCAATAAAAACTCTTGGCTAATTAGGAGATTTGATGGAGTTTCATATTGATAAAACTAAACCTTATCACAAGTGAAGAATTGGTGAATTAGGGACTCTAAGGCTAATAGATTGACCAAAGAAAGAAAAGAAAAGAGCCATTCTCTTTTCTTCCACATCTCTTAGAAATCTCCAAGTGAAAGTAGCAACAATCTTTTCTCTTCTCTTCAACCGAAATTCCCTTGTCAAAAACTCTCTTCATCTTTTTCTTTCTTTTCTTTTCTTCTACTATTCAATCACAAAAGCCAAAGCTTTGAGATCCACAATAGTGCCATAGTCGAATAGCATAAGGGATCTTTCGGGATTCGAAAACAAGGTAAGTACCTCATTATACAATCGGCAAAAAGATCCCCTCCTTGATTAAGTAATAGATCAAATCTAACAAGTGATTTTGGCAGAATTTGAAATAAAGATCAACTTTGGATTTGAGGTAAGTGAGTCTATACATTCGCCAAGGCCAAATCTCGATCAATTAGATCAAATTGATCAAAACTAATCTATTAGGAGATCTAGGAAGTTGCGATTTCAAGGAAAAAGGGAGGTGAAGTTTCGAGGATTTTAAAAAAAATCCATAAGGTAAGTCCCTAAAGGTATTGACCAAAGTTATGTGATTACTAAGATTAGATCTATAATTATTAAAAGCCGAAAACTAATTTATGTTGAGGTTTCAAGGTTGGCGAATATCAAAGGAAGGAAAACAAAGATTAGGGATTTGAATAAACATCAAATCGGCATCAAAGGTAAGCCTCTTTACAAATCCTACTAGGATTTGGATACTATAGCCCAAAATAGAATTTATGCTAAGTAATATTTGATAAACCAAATGTAGGAATTAGGATCTAAACGCTAGATCTTGCTTTCGAAATCTCAAGGAATCGCTAAACAAATTAGGTGTGTATTCCACACTATTCTTAATAGTTTTATGGTTTAAATATGCTATATATGCTAATGTGAAAGTGAAAGAAAGTGGCTAAAGTGCCATATTATGGTACAAAGTGCTAAGGTACGTTTTCCTACTTCTACTAGGATTTGAAATAAATGTTATACAAGTGAAAAGTGATGTGAAAGTGAAATAAAAATATGTTATGCATGATATTTGTAATTTGGGGCATTCGGGATTTATGTGAAAGGGAAGAAGGTGTTGACTACGGTCTCACCAACGTTATAAGTGAAAGTGATGACTTGGTCTCACTAAGTGATTGTGATGACTTGGTCTCACTAAGTGAATGTGATGACTTGGTCTCACTAAGTGGTAACCGGTTACATTACGATGGTGGCTATGCCACAATATTATCGATGGGCGATGAGCACGTCATTGCAATGACGCCTCGATGGAGTGTAGCGGAAGGAGGTTGACTTAGTAGTCCCCACGGTTATGCAGTTAGTGCGGGTGGAGTGTAGCGGATGGCTTATAGGTTTGGGTTGGGTTTGCATCATTACCTTGAAATTGTTATATGCATATGATTTTTATGGTGTGACTATTTCTATTATGTTTAGTGTTGGTTACACATTGAGTCTATCGACTCACCCGTTGTGGGAATATGTTTGGTGATGAGCGATAATGGGTTAATGGTGGCGAGAACTTGTGGTGGCCATGATCGACTTGAAGTTGATTTAATTTGAATATTTATTTTATTTTAAAATCTTGTACAATTTATTATTTTGGGTTTCATTTTATGTAATAAGGCCATAGTGATTTAATTTTTATTTCTCGATAATCACTATGTTATGAGTTTAGGGCTTAATAAAGAGTAAGCCCACTTAGTATGAAATAAGTTTAAATATTTTTATCACTTGAAGCAAATGGGTTTTTGTTATAAAAATAAATGCATTTTCAACTCAAGCCCAATCCCACAACAAGATACCTTCCAAAACTCACGAGTTTTCAAAATATTGAATGGTTTTGAAAGGTTATTTCGAGGAACATACCAGATCTAGTCCATTCTCGTGGCCGGGTTTGGGGTGTTTCAAGCATCAATGTAACTAGACCCAACATATTTCTTACGATCTGTTTGCTTTAAAATAGTCCCAAGTGAGATCCTCATTGCGACACTATCCGCGACCGTGAGCCACCACTTGTATGACTCATCCCAAGAAGCGACACTATCCTTTCGACTTTTCCTCGTGATCAGATCCAAGTCATTCATGATTCGCTCCGTTGCCTCTAACCAATATTCAGCCGTACTGGGAGCCACACTAGAAACACCTCGAAATACCTCAGCTCCATTGGCTCTTGAGTCGCCAGTCTGATTTTAGAGCTCCCACTCCTCCACCTACTCCAGCTACCCTCTCAAGAACTCGCATCATCGCCTGAGACACCGCATCATCCCCTGTTTGATCCTAGAACTCACCACCTACGATCAAGGGTAATCTTTGGTATCTCATTTTCGACCCTCGACTGGACTCTGCTCGGCTCGGACACAACCATCCTACCCGACGGCGGCCCACGCATATTACGACCTCGACCTCGAGTGCTCATGTCTAAACTCTCGATTATCTGATTTTAAAAGTTTTATGCTTTAGTCATTATTCCACTATCTTTAAAGCACAGTTTTATGAATAATTCTTTAAAGAGTTTTGTTTTCGCGAGTCCATAGTGTCCTATAAATTTCAGTCTCTAAGATAGTCCACTATCACTAATCATTCAAAGTTTATAACATCCAAAAATCACAACCAAAGGCTAGGGGTACTTACCTGGGCGGATTGGTGCTAGAGACTCGGTGCCATGCCTCTCAAACCATATAATCTAAAAAAAAATTCAAAAACCATATTTTAAAATATTTTGGGCTTCGGGTCCACAGCCGAGCCTTTGAACTTGGCTCTGATACCACAATTGTAACACCCCAAACCCAGTCAATACACCACGATCGAATCTGGCATGTCACAGGGAAAAGGTTTTGAAGAAAATCGGGTTGACCGTTTAGTTTTAGACAATATTCTTTAGATGTCTAATGTTTGTAGAAATCAGGTGCATGATTTGTTAAAGACCGATAGCTTACTTATAAATCCCGGAAATCAATCTCTAAAATTTAGTTATCGATCCATAGGTTAGAAATCATTTATGTCATTTTAAAAAAAAAATTTGAATGATTGCTTTGAAAACCGTTTGCATTTGAGTGTGAAAACTTAAATTTGAAAATCATTTAAGTTGTCGAAAACATTTGAATTGTCATTTGTTATTAAATGATTTGTATTACCCGACGGTAAGTTTTGAAAACCATTGCATTCATATTATTAAAATTTGTCAAGTAATTTACTTAGCCATGTTTAAAACAATCCCAAAGCATATATATAGTCCAAAAGTATAACTTAAAAGTCCTTATTACAAACCCAAATAAATGAAGCCAAATTTAAATAAAATAAAGTACTCAAAGTAAAGTCCATATAAAATTGAGTTTATTTATTGAATGGCCACCTCGAGTCCTACTCGGCTCCTCATCCACGATTTATGAATCACCTGAAAAGATAAGGGAGAAGGTGAGTCACCAAGACTCAGTGTATAAATCCTTCCCTGGTTAATGCAGTATATTTACACAATTTATAACCAAGCAATATAGATAATGCACCCAACCTAACCATCCATAACTCCTTTTCTACCCCGTGTGGTACCAAACCCTTTGGTGGTGCTAAACCATCGGTGACCCAAAGTCACGATATCCAATAATAATGTGGTGCCAAACCATTGGTGACTCAAAGTCACGAATAATCCATCTATGGGGCCTACCCACGTTGTGATACCAAATCACTGGCGACAATCCCGATATAACAAATGTGGGGCCAACCCATCGTGGTGCTAAGCCACTTTGGACGAGTCGCTATGAGGTGCCAAACCTCGGTGACCCAAAGTCACAAAATAAAGCGTGGTACCAAACCACTAGAGGTGCCAAACCTCCGTGTCCCAAAGACACGGATATCAAATCTTCCCCCTCCTCTCATATCACCCATACCAATGCATTACAAGTGCAAATCATGCCATCATGCTTTAATATGCAACATTAAGCAAATGTGTCATAACTCATATTATTATGCACCATATAGCAAAACCATATCGAAACAGACTTACCAGAATCCTTGCTCATACCCATAAGGCATCATATCAAGATCTCATAATTTTAGGCTTTTAAAGAAAACATGATTAGGTTATTAAAATATTACCAAGTTATAAAGTGTGCAAGTTACACACCTGTTACTATCGCAAGTTTTAAATCCCAAAGACCCGATCTACTGCACTAGATCTCCTTACCCTACATTCGGCCAACACTTAGATTAATAACATAGACCATTCGACCAATAACAAACTTTAGTCTCAATAGCCTTCGGCTTTTCCACCACTTAAAGAATGATGAACCAACATAAATCCTTACCACTTGACTTACCAAAATTGATTGTCAGAGAATAGAGGCTTAGATCGACTGTTTCCAAAGTTCCAAAGAATCTAGGAGATGATTAGAAATCTTGTTAACAAATACCAAAATTCGACTTTCGTCTTATGAGAGTCAACAAAGAGAAAGAGAAAGTAAGAATGGAGTTTTGGCCAAGAACACTTACCCTTCTTTAAAACCGAATAGAGAAGAACCCAAAGAAGATCCACCCTTGTTTGATATTCGGCCAAATTAAACTAGAAGAAAGAAAGAAGATTCGCAATAGTGTTAGATGATGGAGGAAGATTCGGTTAGAGTGAGGAAAAGAAAGAAAAGAAAGTGAAATGCAAGAGAGGAATTCGCAATGGAAGGTGGAGAGGATTTGGCACAAGAGTTTGAGAGAAGAAAAGAAAAAGATGAAAGGAGGAGATGGGCACTTTCAGCTTTGAGCAAAATGGAAAAGAAAAAGAGAGAGATGGAGAAAGAGATTAGGTCAATGAAGAAAAAGAACTAGATGAAAGAAAAATGCCTCCCTTCAATGGTAGAATATTTTCGGCACAAAGAGAAAAAGAGTTTGAGAGGAGAAGAAAACAATACTAATTGGTCAAGAATAACCAAAACAAAAGCTTACCTATTGCTCAAATTCGGTTTAGGAGAAAGAGTTTTTGAGAGAAAAGAAAATGATGTACAAAATGCTAAGGAATATGACCAAATAGCTACCAACCTACCAAATCCTTCAACAAAATCCGATCACCCCTCCCCTAGACCAGAATGTCGTGCACATACATGGACAAGTTGGTCACTATAAAGTTTCCAAAAATCGCATCCTTAATCCAAGCCTTATGTCCCCTTATCATTCCTTAATCAAAATGATTCCTTTCCCCAAGTTCAAGCTTACCTAAACTATTTGTCATCTTGCCATAAAAATTTAAAGTCCAACTTACCAACTATAGAGCTTGGCCGACACTTGATGTAAAGATGCAGAAAAATAAAGCCTCCAAAATGTACCCCGTGTTACTCGAACCATTCCCCCTCAAGCAACTACTCATGCGCCACTTCCACTATGCTAATAACTCTTCTTGTGCTTAAATTCCCCACAAATTACACTTAATCCCTAGCTCCTTCAGCTCCCTCTAACTAAAGCTTAAAAATAAAAATTTTCCTACAGCTCGAGCCTACCCTTGGTTTATTCTTAAACCCTAAAACATCTCACTTAACAACACGATAATCCGTACTCATGCAAAACATTATAATTACAAATAACCCCTATTTCAGGATATTATAGGATCCTTGAAAGATTGAGGCAGTAGTAGATTGGAAACCACCTAAGTCTGTGGCTAAGGTTCGTAGTTTCTTGGGGTTAGCAGGCTACTACAGGAGATTTGTCAAGGGTTCTCGACTATAGCAAAGACCCTCGATGAAGTTGTTAAGAAAGGAGGTATCTTTCAGATGCATGGATAAGCGCAGGAGAGCTTTGAGAAGCTTAAGAGGTATTGATGAAGCTCCAGCTTTGATTCAAATGTAAGGGAAGGACTTGTGGTGTATTGTAATGCTTCCCATACAGATTGGGATGTGTCCTTATGCAAGACGGGAAAGTGGTCGCTTATGCGTCTCGACAGTTGAGGCCACATGAGGTTAACTATCTGACGCATGATCTGGAGTTGGCAAGTGGTGGTATTTGCTCTAAAAGTGTAGAGGCACTACTTGTATGGGGAAAGGTCGGTGATCTACGGACCACAAGAGTTTAAAGTATCTCACGACTGTAAGGAGCTAAATTTGAGACAAAAAGGTAGGTGGAGTTGTTGAAAGACTATGATTGCTCAATAGAGTATCACCGGGCAAGGCGTAATGTGGTGGCGTATGCCCTAAGTCGAAAAATGGTGTTTGATCTAAGGGCGATGTTTGCACATCTTAGCCTTTATGATGATGGAAGTTTGTTAGCAGAATTACAAGTGAAGCCGACGTGGCTAGGTCAAGTGAAGGAGAAACAATTGGTAGATGGTGAACTCGGTGCTGAGCTGCTACATGTACGAAACGGGGAGTTGGATGACTATGGTGTAAACGGTGATGGAGTGCTGTGTTTTCGAGGCAAGGTCTGTATGCCAAAGAATGAGGAATTAAGGCAGAAAATTCTTCAGGAATCACATAGTAGCCCTTATACTATGCATCCCGGAGGAAGTAAGTTATATAGGATCTACGGATCAATTTTGGTGGCTTCGGTCTTAAGCGAGAATTCTGTAATTTGTAGGAAGTGCTTAACATGTCGACAAGTCAAAGTCGAACACCAAGTACCATCGTGGTTGCTACAAATAGATAAAGATTCCGCAATGGAAGTGGGAGAGAGTTACCATGGACTTCGTTAGTGGGCTTCCCTTACGCCTACTAAGAAGGATTCAGTATGGGTGATAGTAGATCGGCTGACTAAGTCAAGACATTTCATACCAAGGGTTGACTATTCCTGCAGAGATTGGCAAAGTTGTATGTAGCGTAAATCGTGAAATTTTGAGTGCCGGTGTTGATTATCTCTTGACAAGGATCCGAGGTTTACGCCTCGATTTTGGAAAGCACTACATCAAGCTTTGGGCACCGTGTTGACTTCAAGACGGCATTTCATCCGCATTCAGACGGCCAATCTGAATGGGTAATTCAAGTACTAGAGGATATGTTGAGGGGTTGCGTGTTAGACTTCAGAGGAAGCTGGGAGGAGTTCTTGCCTTTAGCGAAATTCGCATATAATAATAGCTATCAAGCAAGCATTCGGATGGCACCGTACGAAGCATTGTATGGAAGGAGGTGTCATACTCCTACGTGTTAGACAGAATTGGGAGAGCGTCATGTTTTGGGTCCAGAGGTTGTGGCAGAATTCAAAGAAAAGGTTAAGGTAATTCAGACACGGTTGAAGGAGGCATCTGACAAGCAAAAGTCATATGCAGATCTTAAGCGGAAGGAGATAGAGTTTGCCATGGGTGATCAGGTATTTTTAAAAGTTTTGCCGTGGAAGAAGGTGATGAGATTTAGTCACAAGGGAAAGTTAAGCCCCAGGTTTATAGGACCTTATCGAATTTTAAAGCGGGTTGGACCAGTAGCGTATCAGTTAGAGTTGCCTTCAGAGTTGAAGCAGATGCACGATGTGTTCCACGTTTCGATGCTACGTCATTATCGATCGAATCCATCTCATGTAAAACCGGTTGAGGAGGTAGAGCTGAGACCAGATCTGTCTTATAAGGAATAGCTGATTCAGATTCTGGAACGGGATGTAAAGGTGCTACGGAGGAAATCAATTCCTCTAGTCAAAGTATTATGGCATAACCATGGATCGGAGGAAGCTTCGTGGGAGCCAGAGGAAGCAATGCGACAGTAATACCCTCACTTACTTTAGCTAGGTAATTTCGAGGTCGAAATTATTTTAAGGGGTAGAACTGTAATATCTGGGATTTAGGGGTTATGCATTTTTTTAATGAATGTGATCGCATGCTTGAATGTGTTTTGGGGCTTCAAGAACCTTGGGTTGTAGGTAGAAGCCTTAGAAAAATAATTGATTTTAAGCCTAAAACGGGGAAACTAAGGAGCTGGGCCTTAAGGAGTTTATTGTGTGGCTTAGGACACAAGAATTAAGTTGGTAAGGTGGCAAAGAGGCGCCACTTAGGGCCTTAGTTAGTGACGCCACAAGGAGTGTGGAGGGGCCTAGGTTCGAGCAGCAAGGGAAGCGTTTTGGAGCTTTTATTTTTTAGCAAAGAAGGGCAGTGATGGACGGCACAGGGACACTTCAAGGATGAAGTGTAGATTGGGTCAAATAGCTTGAAGATTCGGCTAAGTAGGAGTGAAAAGGGGGATTTGGATGAGGGAAGGAGAGTTGGTCGGCCAAGGGACTTCTAGGGTGGCATATTCGGTCATGCCTAGGGGAGCTAATGTGAAATTGTTTAAGGGTTGTAGGTACCTTTTAGTTTTCTTTTCTTTCCCTAGTGTTGTGCCGAAGGGGTAGTCGAGACTTTCAAAACCTTTCTTCGCATATAGCCAATTTGAGAAGATCACTAGGTCACTTTCTTCTTGCTTTTCTTCTTCCATCTTTGTCATCTTGAAAAATTGAAACCCTCTTTGTGTTCTCTTCTATTCTTTCAAGTGTTTGGCCAAATATTCTTGGCCTTATTTTCTTCCTCTTCTCACATGATCTAGTCTCTATTAAAGTGCCGAATCTATTTCTTTCTTTTTGAGATTATAGCCGAATCTCTCTGTGTTTCCAAACAAGGGTGCAATCGATCTCAATGTTGTGGTAAGGGATTCTGTCATTCTCTTTCTTTCTTTTCTTTTTTCCTTTGATTGCCAAAATCTAGAGTCTAATCTCTCCTGCTTTTCTTTTAATTTGAACCATGAAGGGATCTTTCGGATTCTTATAATCGACAAATGGGAAGGTGATCTTTTCGGGATTTAAGATCCAAGGTAAGTAGGAGGTACCATTCGGCCAAGGGCCACTTTTATTTGTTCTAAGGATATGTCGATTCTAACTATGGTGTCTTAAAGGGTTTTTTGACAGATATTTGGGATTTGGCTAAGCGATCTAGGTAAGGGTTCTAGTGCTTCGGATCTGTCTCTCATTTGTTTAAAAGCCGAAGGCTAATTGTTTGTATATAGTAGTGCTTGGCCGATTGTAAGGGAGGTGCACTACATAGTTTTGGGATTCGGATTGGTAACCAAATCGGCATCAAGGTAAGGATTATGGTTGCGTTAACCCTTCGGATTTGCTATATAGCCGAATGGCCTCTTTGCTAATGTTCTTAGTGTTGGCCACATATAGGAAAGGGGATCTAGTACGTGAGATCGGGATTGTCGGGGTTCGATAATCGTGTTGGTAACCAGGTGTGTAACTCTACACTAAATTCCTGATAGATTAATAATAACAATGTTAAGCATGTGTTAATAAAGTGACGAATAAACATGGCTAAGGGTACCATTTAATGGTACAGTGAATTCAGGTACGTTCCCCCTTAATACTCGTTAATAATGTTTATTAACATTGATATGAAAATATGTGGAATTCCATTATGATTTTGGGGTAAGGTAAAATTGCATGATAATTGTATGTCTTGTATGTTGCATGGGCATATGGGTGAATATGTTAAAGGGGAAGTGTTCTGGTGGTTTTTACCACATGACCTATGTCACATAATATGAATCCGGTGACTCATCACGTTATCCGTGGCTATGCCACAATTATAAGGGTGATGAGCGGTTGATGCGCAAATGACGCCTTCGATGGTGTGTAGTGGATGGAGGGTCGATTTAGTAATCCCACGGTGTGATTGGTAGGTACGGTGATGTGTAGAGGATGGATATCTAGGTGGGTTTGGGTTGCATCATTGCCTATGATTAATATATGTGATATAATATGTTTTATCGATTGGGAATCTATAATGGTTTGTTACATCGAGTCTGTTGACTCACCTTCGTGGGCTAACATTTTGCGTGTGATCCTCGATGAATTGGACCGGGTCGGCAAGGACTTAGGGGTGGCCATGCTCAGCTCAGCATTTTCAAATTTTTCATATTAAGTTTTATTTGATTTATTTTGGGTTATATTTTGATGTAATATGGCCATTGTCATTTAGCTGTTTTAAGTTTATGTTTTACTTTTTAGTATGATACGAACACACAAACAAATGATTAAACATTTTTCGTAAAACAACTTCAATTGTTTTGACACCCAAACACCTACAGTTTTCAAGTTGATAATAAAAAGCTCTAAAATTCGGCAATTCTATTAACTTGTGACTTTTGAAACATGATAATATCATTTCAATACAAACTTCAAAAGCAACATGGTTTTCAAATTGATCATAACTCAAACCGATTTTTCTTCAAAACCATCAATTTTCCAACATGACAAAACGAGGATTTGCTACGTTTTACTCAAGGAGCATGCTAGATCCGGTCAGGGCTTGTGGGCTGGGTTTGGGGTGTTTCACTGTCCATATTTTTCAATAAAAATTTTATTTTTGTTACATCTATTTTTTCCCAAAAATCACGAGCCACTTAATCTATCTAGCCGAAGGTTGTCAAAATTCCCCAAAAAGGGTTCATCGACAAGTATTCATTGTTTCTCCGCATTATGGGGCTGACGCTTCCGTCTATGTCCATTAAAAGGTGATCTTTTCAACGTGTGCAAGGAGCGACCGCTTTGTACATTTTAATAAGGTTGCATAGTCAGTTTGTTAGCTTATTGCCTCAGAGGTTGGCGAGCCCAAGAGACAAAATGGTGTGACATTCGCCATTGAGAAATGATGATCTAGCATAAGACGGTCCCATAGAAGCGATTGTTGGCTAGAGTCAGGTTCCTCTAAATTGTAAGTCTAAATTTTTGGAGCTAGTGGTCGTAGGCATCCTCTTCCACTATAACTGGCTTATTTTGTTTGAGAAGGATCACCTAAAAGCTGACGAGTGAACCCAAGGCAGATCGAGACAACCGGAGGCTAGAATCTCTCCATAAGAACTCTTTTTCCTCAACTCTATTTATTTCTATTATTTCAATTTTAATTTTCAATTTCAATCAAAACTTTCAATCTTGTTTTTATTTTATTTTTTTCTAGATCAAAACTTTTATGTAACACCCCCAAAATTTGTATATTTGTTTCTGTGTATTTATGACACAAATATCTGTCGGCTTTAGTGGTTGTGCATTCTGGAAGTGTCTAAGAAGTCTTGGGTCCAAGTCTTAACTTGGGTAAAATTTTTGTTTTTATATGAATAACCCCTATCTCTAGCGAGTAGGCTTATAAGGATAAGTGTGTTTAAATATAACAGAATGGGCCTACTGGTCTAATGGTTAAGTGGAGTGTTAGCATGTTAGAGGTCTGGTGTTTGATTCTCTATGATGGCAAGTAGTGCTATTTTTGCTCTAGGTTTGGCTAGAGTTGTGCTATTAGTGGACTTCGAGTAGTGGGTGGTTAATAGAATTTGATGAAGAAAATTAAGGGCTTTTGATATAGTGGGGATTTGGTGAAACACTTGGGGTACCGAAATCCTCTCCAAAGAAAGAAAAGTTGACGTATTCTCTTCCACATTTTCTTCCATTTTTCTTTTGTCAGAAATTCCCCATTGCTACCGGGTTTTTTTTCAAACTATTTCCTTGTTCTCCAAACTTGATTTTTTTCCTCTTTCCCATCATCATTTCACGTCTCTGCTTTTCGTGTGTTATTTGGTAAGTGATAAGTGAGTTCTTTTCGATTTATTTAATGAATATTCGTTTGACGAGAGTCACTTTTTGCTTAGGCGCAAATTAAGGGGCTGGTGGATCCCAATTGACGCTGTGGTTGTGCGAAATCAAGGTTGCTTAAACGAGGTAAGGCTGGTGTTGGTTTTTGAGAATTGTCTGTTCGTAACAATTCGGATTAAGTGACCAAAATTGGGCTTTCTATTGTTGAACATAGATTCTTGAGTGCTCGGGAGTGATTACGCGTCAAAATTGAACCAGGTGTGTACCCGAAACACTAAAAACATGACTCGACAAAAAGCCAAAAAAGCATACTGTCGACGCCACACAGGCGTGTGGTAAGCCGTATGAGGGGACATGGCCATGTGATCGACGAACCAGGCCGTGCGCGAGATGCGGGCTCAACCAATTGGGCGTGTGGGCCACATGGCTAAACCACACGGGCATGTGGGATGTTGGGCCAGGTCGTGTGATCCACACGGCCAAGGCCAAATTGGGCTATGGAGGCCACACGGGCGTGGGACCACACGGGTAGACAACATGGGCGTGTGAGTCCATTTTCACTGATTTATTGCTAAGGTTGCATGGGTCGCCCGAGACAATTGTGAACCTACTGTAGGGTCGGTAAGATTACCTAGACCCTTAACTGAATGACTGTTATATCTGTTAAAACCATCTTTAAGAGTTTTATGAAAAAACGAGAATTGATTTTAAAAATGAAAACGGGAGTCGCCACCGATACTTTTTTACTTAGGTGTGATCAGATTACCTTATAAAACTTGTTTTGTTTAAAACATTAACTTTGGCCTACGAAATTCATAAAAACGAGTTCAGGAGTCGGTTACGTACGAGGAAGGGTTAGCACCCTCGATACGCCTAAAAAATTAGTACCTAATTGATTATTTAATTTCCAAATGTCAAAAATTTGAAAAATTTAAAATACAATCCTTTTATTCGAAAGAAAGCCAAGACTTGTTTATCTCAAAGAAATAAAATGCCACACCCAATAAGTTAGGATGCAACATCTCAAAACTTCGAAACTAAGTTTGCCTTTATTTATAGAAAATCCTTACCTTGAGACACAAAATATTATATCCAATAAGTTAAGATATAACATTTTGAATTGTTGAGAATAAGTTTTGTTTTGAAGTTTATGGGTTTTAAAAAAAGGATACTTGATACCTTAACTTCCACGAGAAAAATTAAAACCCAGTGAGTTAGGGTATAGTTTTTCCCGAAGTCCCCAAATATCATGTATCGTTGTATTAAAAACTTTTAAATAAAATACGACAATTTAACAAAATGTGTTTTTGTTAAAAAAAATAGTTTGAGTAAGATATTGCATTAATATGTTACAACATACATACCAAATAGCAATTCACCATAACTGAAACACCCCAAACCCGGCCCAAAAAGCCTAACCGGATTTGGTATGTTCCTCGAGTAAAACTTTAGCGGAATATCGTTTTGTTCAAGAAAACTTGATGATTTTAAGTAAAACGGATTAACTTAAAGATCGAGTTGGGCTTAGTTGAAAAATAGATTTGTATTTTCTTAAAACATATATATATATATATATATATTCTTGACAAAAACCTTTTAAATTATTTATCGAAAACCATTTAGTTATTTAATTGATAATTGTTCATATGTAATTTAAAATAAATCCAAACACAAAATCTAAAAATAGTTTATAGTGGCCTTATTACAAAAATAGCAAACCCAAAATAAAGTCTAAGTAATAAAATTTAAATTAATAAGTTTAAGTTGGGAAATCTCCACAATACTTGATACGAGCAATCGCCACCTCGAAATCCTTCAATTGACAGATCTATCGCACTATGAATTATCTGAAAAGTTTATCCCACAAAGGGGTGAGTCATAAACTCAATGTATAACACATACACTAAAAAGTCCATTTTATCATATGCTTTAAGTCCAAAAAAAAATTTCACATATGGCCATAGGCCCATTTAAACATATTTAGCCCAAAGGCCCATTTAGCCCATATTTAGCCCAAAAGCCCATATCATAGTAGATCAAATAATAATCATTCAATATTACATGGTTATGTACATGAAATGAAATGCAAGCCCACCCACCTAAATATCCATCCGCTACACACCACCCGTACCAACCAACACACCGTGGGATTACTAAATCGACCCTCCATCCGCTACACACCATCGAAGGCGATTCTTTACCAACATGCACATCGCCCTTATAATATTGTGGCAAAGCCACCAAGCAGATGTGACCAAAGTCACCGATCAAGTCCAAATTTCAAATACGTGATCAAGTCACCAGATTCACATATGTGACCAAGTCACCGAATTCAAATATGTGACCAAGTCACCGAGTCAAATATGTGACCAAGTCACGGAGTCAAATATGTGACCGAAGTCACCGAGTCAAATATGTGACCAAGTCATAGGAAATGTGGTAAAACCACCGAATACTTCCTCCTTTATCAAATATACCCATATGCCCATGCACATACATATCACATATGATTTTCATGCCATTTACCCTCAAAACATAATATAATCATACTTATTTCATATTTATGCATATAGCAAAAATAAACTAATATTGGGGTAAACATACACGAATTTTTGTATACCAATGATTGGTAACCACAAACAAACATATTGTCATAAAATCACTTTTTAAAATATAGATCTATGGAATTCTAATGTAAGGTTACACACCTTGTGACAAAGGAGAACAATACCTCTCGCTTGTCAACACCTAATTAATTAACACACTTGGTTAGTATACACTATTGTTAACAAAACTATACTTATTGACGAGAGATCTAATTCCTTACCTCAATTCTCGAACGACAGTTATTTGTGGTTTTCTCCACTAGATGGATCAAAACCCACCGATATTCCACCAACGTAAAGTGGTTCGGTTATACGCACTACTTCAAATAACCGATCCTCGTTAGCGAGGGTCCACAACCAGTGGAAAGTCTCTAACGCCGATACGTAAATTTCTTCGCTTGTAGTTCGATGGTAAAGGAATACCTCCTCTCTTCCAAACACTCGACATGATTTTTTTCTTACCTATCTTGTTGATCTTAAATCGCCTCTAAAATAACGTTGATTAGCGATCCATTCAAAAAGATTTGATATAACCAAAAGGGAATAATCTTACCTTAGATGATCCAAAAGATCACTTCTAAAAGTCTTCTTCAACAAGGATCCTTCAAAATCCTTTCCAAGGATTCGCCTAGGAGAGAAAATAAGAGATCATGTTTTTAAATTTGCTAAAGTAAAAAGAAATAAATAATGAAAACGATGGACGGAAAGTTTTACTTACTCACTTGAAGATTCGACCTAAACAAAAAGAAAAGAAAGATTGATGATTAGGCTTGGACAAAAAGATAAAAGAAAAAGATAGTGATTTTTTTAGTATATAATAGTTTCGGTTTTCAATAAAAGAAAATGAGAAAGGAGATTGAAAAAGAATATGATTCGGTCTTGAAGAAAAATAAGAAAAGGATTGATGATTCTTGGTTTAGAAGAAAATAGTTTCTAGAGAGAAGAAAGAAAGAAAAGAAAAGTGAGAAGGAAAAGAAAAGGAAGAAAAGAGAAAGATCAAAGAGAAAGGAGATTGGTTTTGGGGCTTAGGTGCATTGCCAAGAGGGAGAAATGAAGAAGAAAATGGTGCTTGATCTTTTGTGGTTTTGCTATAAGAGGGAAGAGAAAAGAGAAATAGAATGAAAATAAAAGAAAAGAAAATGAAAGAGAAGGCTTTTGGTGAAAGTTAAATTCGGCACTAAAGAGGAAGAAAAGAAGTGACTTCAAAAGTGACAATATTTTGGCATCAAAGAGAGATAAAATTTTGAGAGGAAAAGATGAAATAAAGGTACCTATTTGGTCAAAATACCAATGCCAAAACAAAGCAAACTTGTACCAAATGCCAATGATAGTTTCGATTTAGGGGAAAGGTTTTGGAGAAGGGAGAAAAGATGGACAATTTGCTAGGATTATTGGCCAACTAGCACCCTAATGGCTACACTAAATTTTTGGTCAACCTAGCCAACATCATCCCCCTTTTTCCTCCTTGTTTCTTCCCCATCATATCCAAAATTTGCTACACAATTAAACCACCCTCTAGCCCTTATGTTGTTTCTAGGTTCATGGTCAAATGACCATGAACACACTCCCAAAACATTGCCCAATATTATGCCTTTTGTCCCCTCATCTTATCATCAACTTATGATTCCATACCATAAGTTCCTAGCTTCCTTTTCACATGGTCAAATAGCCAAAATTAAAAGAGTACTCATCCACTCTAGAAGGTTCTTGGCCGACACTTATAGGAAGAAAACAAAATAAAATCCTCCCTTATGCTAGCTAGGAGATTCAACTCTCTCCTCAAGCACACATCCATGCATCTTAACCACCTTGCCAATTACTCAATTCATGCTAGAAACCTCTTGTCATTAATTCTTAAAGCCTATTTGCTTAGCTCTCTTTCTTAATTATTAGAAATTAAAAGTTTTACTAAGCATTCACGTAATTAATGAAGCTCAAATAACTTCCAAAATACACTTAATAATAATTAAGCATGCAACATCATTCAATTAAGTAAGATGCATAACCCTAATTATCGGGATGTTACGCTTCTACCCTTAAAATAATTTCGTCCTCGAAATTACTTGGTGGAATAAGTGAGGTATTCTTTGTCGATCGTTTCCTCTGGTTCCCACGAAGTTTCTTCCGATCCATGATTACACCATAATACTTTGTGAGAGGAACCGACTTTCTCCATAAAACCTTTACATCTCGCTCCAAAATTTGAATTGGCTCCTCTTCATATGACAAGTCGATCTTAATTCCACCTCCTCAAGCGGCACTACATGAGATGGATCTGACCAGTACGGCGTAACATTGAAACATGGAACACATCATGCATTTGCTTCAATTCAAGGTAAATCTAACGATATGCCATGATCACCCGCTTCAAAACTCGATAAGGTCCAATGAACACAGGACTTAGCTTTCTTTATGTCCAAATCTCATCACATTTTTCCAAGGTGAAACCTTTAGGAAAACTTGATCTCCCACTGCATACTCTATTTCTTTCCGCTTAAGATCGGCGTACGATTTTTGTCTGTTAGATGCTTCTTTTAACCGAGCCCGGATTATTTTAACCTTTTCTTGATTTAGCCACTAACTTTGGACCCAAAATCGGCGTTCCCTAATTTCGCCCAACACGTAGGAGTGCGACACTTTCGTCCATATAGTGCTTCATATGGTGCCATCCATATCTTGGATTGGAAACTGTTGTTGTCATAAATTTCGCCAATGGTAAGAATTCCTCCCAACTTCCTTGAAATCTATCACACATCCCCTTAACATATCTTCTAAGATTTGGATTACTCTTTCAGATCGACCGTCGACCGAGGATAAAATGCCGATCAAGTCCAATCTGGTGCCCAAAGTTCGATGCAATGCTTTCCAAAATCGTGACGTAAATCTCGGATCTCTATCCGAAATAATCAAAAACACTCCATGCAATCTCACAATCTCACCACATATAGCCGCCAATT
Source organism: Gossypium rotundifolium (assembly GCA_025506655.1). NCBI lineage: Eukaryota > Viridiplantae > Streptophyta > Magnoliopsida > Malvales > Malvaceae > Gossypium > Gossypium rotundifolium. The sequence continues at coordinate 52,686,560 of CP106734.1, forward strand.
TACGCAAAGAGTAATCAATCCGAACTGGAATAAAATGTGCAGATTTCGTCAATCGGTCCACTATCACCCATACAGAGTCTTTCTTAGTAGGCGTAAGAGGAAGCCCACTAACAAAGTCCATGGTGATTCTCTCCCACTTCCACTGCGGAATCTTTATCGGTTGAAGCAATCCCGATGGTACTTGATGTTCAGCCTTGACTTGCTGACACGTCAAGCACTTTCCTACAAACTCCGTAACTTCCCGTTTAAGACCAGGCCACCAAAATTGATCTCGCAAATCTCGGTATAATTTACTTCCTCCAGGATGCATAGCATAGGGGCTACCATGCGATTCCTGAAGTATCTTTTGCCTCAACTCCTGATCCTTTGGCATACAGACTTTACCTTTAAAACACAATACCCCAAATCCTTTATTAATACCAAAATCTTCCAATTTCCCACTCAGACTGCCAAGCTTTTCATTCAGATCTTTATCTACTAACTGCCTCTCTTTTGCTTGACTTAACCATGTCGGCTTAACCTGAAGTTCTGCCAACAAGCTTCCATCATTGTAAAGACTAAGATGTGCAAACATCGCCCTTAATTCTGACACCACTTTCTGACTTAGAGCGTCTGCCACCACATTCGCCTTGCCCGGGTGGTACTCGATGGAACAGTCGTAGTCTTTCAACAACTCTATCCACCTTCGTTGCCTCAAATTCAGTTCTTTCTGAGTCAGTAGATATTTCAGACTTTTGTGGTCCGTGTATATCACTGACTTTTCCCCGTATAAGTAATGTCTCCAAACTTTAAGAGCAAAGACTACAGCTGCCAACTCCAAGTCATGCGTCGGGTAATTGACCTCGTGCGGTCTCAACTGTCGAGACGCATATGCAACTACCTTTCCGCCTTGCATCAGAACACATCCTAATCCGTGTGAGAAGCATCACAATACACGACGAAATCCTTCCCTGCCTCAGGCTGGATCAAAATCGGAGCTTCAGTCAAAACTTTCTTGAGCTTCTCAAAGCTCTCTTGCTGCTTATCAGCCCACACGAAAGGTACTTCCTTTCTCAACAATTTCGTTAAAGGTGCGTTTATCGATGAAAATCCTTCACTAATCTTCTGTAATATCCGACTAATCCCAAGAAACTGCGAACCTCAGTTACGGACTTAGGTGGTTTCCAATCTAGCATAGCCTCAATCTTCCGAGGATCCACCCTTATCCCTTCCGCAGATACTTCATCGTCTAAAAACGCGACTTCCTTCAGCCAAAATTCACACTTATTGAATTTGGTGTAAAGCTTCTTCTCCCTTAATATTCGCAACACAATCCGGAGATGCTCATCATGTTCTACTTCGGACTTAGAATACACCAGGATATCATCTATGAATACCACGACGAACTGATCCAAGTAGGGCTGGAAAATTCGGTTCATCATATCCATAAACGCAACTGGGGCATTCGTCAATCCGAATGGCATTACCAAAAATTCATAATGCCCATATCTAGTTCGGAAAGCCGTCTTATAGATATCCGCTTCTTTCACTTTAAGTCGATGATACCCGACCTTAGATCAATCTTTGAGAATATGACTCCTTGTCGATCGAACAAGTGGTCGATCCTTGGCAAAGGATACTTGTTCTTGATGGTCGACTTATTTAGCTCGCCGATAATCTATACACATCCTCATCGATCCGTCCTTCTTCTTCACGAATAGGACCGGTGCTCCCCATGGAGACACACTAGGTCGGATGAATCCACGATCAAGCAACTCCCGAATCGAGCCTTAAGCTCAACCAATTCCTTCTTGTGCTATTCTATATGGAGCAATAAAACCGCACCGCTCGTGCAATAAATCTATCCCGAATTCTACCTCACGATCCGGAGGCAAACCTGGAAGTTCTTCCGGAAAAACATCTACAAATTCATTCACAGTCCTGACTTCATTAGCAGTTGCTTCCTTAGCCTCCAAAGCACTCACCAACATCAGGAAGGCTTCACATCCCTTTCTAACCATCTTTTCTGCCTTAAGAGCGGATACTACATTAGATAAGTAGTTCCGTCTCTCGCCCATCACTACAACTTCCTTGTCATCAAAAGTTCTTAAGGACATTCTCTTAGCAGCACAATCCACATTTGCACGGTACTTCACAAGCCAGTCCATGCCTAAGATTAGGTCGAATTCTCCGAATGGCAACTCCATTAAATCAGCCGGAAACTGTATCCCTTGAACTTCTAAAGGCACTTCTTTAAAAAGTTTGTCTACAATTACTGTCTGTCCTATAGGACTAAGTACAGTCATCTTCCTAGGTACAGTTTCAGAAGTCACATGCAAAGTCCCAGATACTTCACTAGCGATATAGGAATGAGTTGACCCTATATCTATTAAAGTAATAAAGGGCAACCCGTAAATCGTAAACGCATCTGTGATAACATCAAAAGGCCACCGTCTTCTCTACGCATTTAACCGCATACACCAAACTTGGTTGTCTCGCCTCGAGCTACCATCGCCTCGCTTGAAATTCCGCCGACCTTTATCGAACCATTGCCCTTCCATTTGGACCGCGACCCTTATCGGTCATTGTCCACCTCTGTCACCGATTAGTACCACGACTTCTGTCAGTTCTTCTCCAAATTCATCGGGCAATCCTTGATCATGTGATCCTTCGAACCGCACTTAAAACATCCGCCGATCTTTTTCCAACATTCTCCCGAGTGCATTTTCCCACATTGAGAACAAGTACGATTTTGTACTCCCATAGCAGATCTGTTGATTTCATGACCATCACTTCTTGGTTTCTTTCGAAAATTCCTAGACGGCCACAAGACCCAAAGCTTCTCTTATTCTTGCTCGCCTCGTCCCGCCTCACATCTCTCAATCCGCTTAGCCTCTTCGCAATTCTTGCCCTTTCCACTAAGATTGCAAAATCTCTTTCACGGTCTTGAGCAATCATCACTGCAATTGCCTCTAAGTCCATCTTCAAATCGATACATCGTTCATATTTCGTAGCCACTATCCCCCGCATAACGGCTAAGTCACAAAATTTCGCTTCATATTCACTATCGACTTGTTTCCTTGGACCAAATTCGAAATGTCTTCCTCGGGAGTCGATGTAGCTAGCTCCAACATATTTTCCTTGAATTTAATCTTAAAATACCCCCAATCCAGACGATCCACTGGGTACTCTCCTTTATAGTGAGCCACCACCGGTAGGCTTCATCACGGAGAAGTGAAATAGCACCTTTCAATTTCTTCTTCATCGCGATCTATATCGTCCATGATCCTCTCGACCGCCTCCACCAATATTCGGCTACATTTGGAGCTACTCCAGATACTCCTCTAAAATCTCAGCTCCATTGGATCTAAGTCTCTCGACCATCGACTTTCGAGACCCATTTTAACTAGCTTCCGCTACACGTTCTAAAACTCGCAAGACAACGACTTGTGATATCTGCGTCACCTCCTTCATTTTGTTCTTGAAAGTCCACCCCAACAAGGTGGTGAGCTTCATTCTCGGAACCTTGACCAGATCGAATCGGTTCCAAACAAATCATTCTTCCTCTTCCACGCCCACGACGACCACGCCCCTAGAACTCATGTCTACTACGCAGTATTATCTATTTTTACGAAAAAGTCTTATGTATTAGAGTCTTTTCACTTCTTATTAAAGGAAAGTTTTATGAAACAGATATTCAGTAGTTTTTCCGTAGTAGCACATAAACACCTAGGGTCCATGTCTCTAAAGTATAGTTTAAGCTTAAACTATCATACATATCACATATCGATAAAGTACATACCTGATGGATCTGGGCCGAGAACTCCGAGTGCCATGCTCTTATAAAACCATTTAACTTAAGAAAACTTTCAAAAAATTCATTTGGACCAACTTTTGAAAATGTTGTGGGCTTCAAAACCCAAGGCCGAGAGTTTAAAACTGGGCTCTGATACCAAGCTGAAACACCCCAAACCCGGCCCGAAAAGCCTAACCGGATTTGGTATGTTCCTCAAGTAAAACTTTAGCGAAATATCATTTTGTTCAAGAAAACTTGATGATTTTAAGAAAACGGATTAACTTAAAGATCGAGTTGGGCTTAGTTGAAAAATAGATTTGTATTTTCTTAAAACATATATATATATATATATATATTATCGACAAAAACCTTTTAAATTATTTATCGAAAACCATTTAGTTATTTAATTGATAATTGTTCATGGCGTAATTTAAAATAAATCCAAACACAAAATCTAATAAAGAGTTTATAGTGGCCTTATTACAAAAATAGCAAACCCAAAATAAAGTCTAAGTAATAAAATTTAAATTAATAAGTTTAAGTTGGGAAATCTCCACAATACCGATATTTGAGCATCGCCACCTCGAAATCCTTGTCAATTCGATCCATCGCACTATGAATTATCTCAAAAGTTTATCCCACAAAAGGGTGAGTCATAAACTCAATGTATAACACATACACTAAAAGTCCATTTTATCATATGCTTTAAGTCTAAAAAATTTCACATATGGCCATAGGCCCATTTAACACATATTTAGCCCAAAGGCCCATTTAGCTCATATTTAGCCCAAAAGCCCATATCATAGCAGATCAAATAATAATCATTCAATATTACATGGTTATGTACATGAAATGAAATGCAAGCCCACCACCTAAATATCCATCCGCTACACACCACCGCATTCAACCAACACACAGTGGGATTACTAAATCGACCCTCCATCCGCTACACACCATCGAAGGCAGTTGCTGCAGTCAACATGCACATCGCCCTTATAATATTGTGGCAAAGCCACCAAACAGATGTGACCGAAGTCACCTGACCGAAGTCCAAATTTCAAATACGTGACCGAAGTCACCAGATTCACATATGTGACCGAAGTCACCGGAATTGAAATATGTGACCTAAGTCACCGGAGTCAAATATGTGACCGAAGTCACCGGAGTCAAATATGTGACCGAAGTCACCGGAGTCAAATATGTGACCGAAGTCACCGAAAATGTGGTAAAACCACCAGAATACTTCCTCCTTTATCAAATATACCCATATGCCCATGCACATACATATCACATATGATTTTCATTCCATTTACCCTCAAAACATAATATAATCATACTTATTTCATATTTATGCATATAGCAAAAATAAATGAATATTGGGGTAAACATACCAATTTTGTATACCAATGATTGGTAACCACAAACAAACATATTGTCATAAAATCACTTTTTAAAATATAGATCTATGGAATTTTAATGTAAGGTTACACACCTTGTGACAAAGGAGAACAATACCCTCTCGCTTGTCAACACCTAATTAATTAACACACTTGGTTAGTATACACTATTGTTAACAAAACTATACTTATTGACGAGAGATCTAATTCCTTACCCTGATTCTCAAACGACAAGTTATTTGTGGTTTTCTCCACTAGATGGATCAAACCCACGATATTCCACCAACGTAAAGTGGTTCTATTGTAAATGACTACTTCAAATAATCGATCCTCGTTAGCAGAGGGTCCACAACCCGGTGGAAAGTCTCTAACCGCCGATATGATTTCTTCGCTTGTAGTTCGATGGTAAAGGAATACCTCCTCTCTTCCAAACACTCCGTCTGGCTCTTTTCTTACCTATCTTGTTGATCTTAAATCGCCCTAAAATAACGTTGATTAGCGATCCATTCAAAAAGATTTGATATAACCAAAAGGAATAATCTTACCTTAGATGATCCGAAAGATCACTTCTTAAAAGTCTTCTTCAACAAGGATCCTTGAAAATCCTTTCCAAGGATTCGACTAGAGAGAAAATAAGAGATCATATTTCTAAATTTGCTAAAGTAAAAAGAAATAAATAATGAAAACGATAGACGGAAAGTTTTACTTACTCACTTGAAGATTCGGCCTAAACAAAAGAAAAGAAGGATTGATGATTGGCTTGGACAAAAGATAAAAGAAAAGATAGTGATTTTTTAGTATATAATAGTTTTGGTTTTCAATAAAAGAAAATGAGAAAGGAGATTGAAAAAGAATATGATTCGGTCTTGAAGAAAAATAAGAAAAGGATTGATGATTCTTGGTTTAGAAGAAAATAGTTTCTATAGAGAGAAGAAAGAAAGAAAACAAAAGTGAGAAGGAAAAAGAAAAGGAAGAAAAAGAGAAAGATCAAAGAGAAAGGAGATTGGTTTTGGGGCTTAGGTGCATTCGCCAAGAGGGAGAAATGAAGAAGAAAATGGTGCTTGATCTTTTGTGGTTTTGGCTATGAGAGGGAAGAGAAAAGAGAAATAGAATGAAAAGAAAAAAATGAAAATGAAAGAGAAGGCTTTTGGTGAAAGTTAAATTCGGCACTAAAGAGGAAGAAAAGAAGTGACTTCAAAAGTGACAATATTTTGGCATCAAAAGAGAGATAAAATTTTGAGAGGAAAAGATGAAATAAAGGTACCTATTTGGTCAAAAATACCAATGCCAAAACAAAGCAAACTTGTACCAAATGCCAATGATAGTTTCGGTTTAGGGGAAAGGTTTTGGAGAAGGGAGAAAAGATGGACAATTTGCTAGGATTATTGGCCAACTAGCACCCTAATGGCTACACTAAATTTTCGGTCAACCTAGCCAACATCATCCCCTTTTCCTCCTTGTTTCTTCCCCATCATATCCAAAATTTGCTACACAATTAAACCACCCTCTAGCCCCTTATGTTATCTAGGTTCATGGTCAAATGACCATGAACACACTCCCAAAACATTGCCCAATATTATACCTTTTGTCCCCTCATCTTATCATCAACTTATGATTCCATACCATAAGTTCCTAGCTTCCTTTTTCACATGGTCAAATAGCCAAAATTAAAAGAGTACTCATCCACTCTAGAAGGTTCTTGGCCGACACTTATAGGGAAGAAAACAAAAATAAAATCCTCCCTTATACTAGCTAGGAGATTCGAACCTCTCTCCTCAAGCACACATCCATGCATCTTAACCACCTTGCCAATTACTCAATTCATGCTAGAAACCTCTTGTCATTAATTCTTAAAGCCTAATTTGCTTAGCTCTCTCTCTTAATTATTAGAAGTTAAAAGTTTTACTAAGCATTCACTTAATTAATGAAGCTTAAATAACTTCCAAAATACACTTAATAATAATTAAGCATGCAACATCATTCAATTAAGTAAGATGCATAACCCCTAATTATCGGGATGTTACGCTTCTACCCCTTAAAATAATTTCGTCCTCGTAATTACCGGCCGAATAAGTGAGGGTATTATCGTCGATCGCTTCCTCCTGTTCCCACGAAGCTTCTTCGATCCATGATTACGCCATAATACTTTTGACGAGAGGAACCGACTTTCTCCGTAAAACCTTTACATCTCGCTCCAGAATTTGAATTGGCTCCTCTTCATATGACAAGTCTGATCTTAATTCCACCTCCTCAACTAGCACTACATGAGATGGATCTGATCGGTAACGGCGTAACATTGAAACATGGAACACATCATGCATTTGCTTCAATTTCGAAGGTAAATCTAACTGATATGCCACAGATCCGACCCGCTTCAAAACTCGATAAGGTCCAATGAACCTGGGACTTAGCTTTCCTTTGCGTCCAAATCTCATCACCTTTTTTCAAGGTGAAACCTTTAGGAAAACTTGATCTCCCACTGCATACTCTATTTCTTTCCGCTTAAGATCGGCGTACAATTTTTGTCTGTCAGATGCTTCTTTTAACCGAGCCCGGATTATTTTAACCTTTTCTTTGGATTCAGCCACTAACTCTGGACCCAAAATCTGACGTTCCCCTAATTCTGTCCAACACGTAGGAGTGCGACACTTTCGTCCATATAGTGCTTCATATGGTGCCATCCATATACTGGATTGGAAACTGTTGTTGTACACAAATTCTGCCAACGGTAAGAATTCCTCCCAACTTCCCTTGAAATCTATCACACATCCCCTTAACATATCTTCTAAGATTTGGATTACTCTTTTAGACTGACCGTCCGACTGAGGATGGAATGCCGTACTGAAGTCCAATCTGGTGCCCAAAGCCTGATGCAATGCTTTCCAAAATCGCGACGTAAATCTCGGATCTCTATCCAAAATAATCGACAACGACGCACTCCATGCAATCTCACAATCTGACCCACATATAGCTTCGCCAATTTGCGCAAAGAGTAATCAATCCGAATGGAATAAAATGTGCGATTTCATCAATCGGTCCACTATCACCCATACAGAGTCTTTCTTAGTAGGCGTAAGAGGAAGCCCACTAACAAAGTCCATGGTGATTCTCTCCCACTTTCATCTGGAATCTTTATCGGTTGAAGCAATCCCGATGGTACTTGATGTTCACCTTGACTTGTCGACACGCCAAGCACTTTCTACAAACTCCGAATCTCCCGCTTAAGACCAAAGCCACCAAAATTGATCTCGCAAATCTCTCAGATAATTTACTTTCTAGGATACATAGCATAGAGGTACCATACGATTCTCAAGTATCTTTTGCCTCAACTCCCGATCCTTTGGCATACAGACTTTACCTTTAAAACACAATACCCGTCCATCATTAATACCAAAATCTTCCAATTTCCCACTCTGTACCTAACAAGCTTTTCATTCAGATCTTTATCTACTAACTGCCTCTCTTTTGCTTGACTTAACCATGTTGGCTTAACCTGAAGTTATGCCAACAAGCTTCCATCATTGTAAAGACTAAGATGTGCAAACATCGCCTTAATTCGACACCACTTTCTCGACTTAGGCACCGCCACCACATTCGCCTTGCCCGGGTGGTACTCGATGGAACAGTCGTAGTCTTTCAACAACTCTATCCACCTTCGTTGCCACAAATTCAGTTCTTTCTGAGTCAGTAGATATTTTAGACTTTTGTGGTCCATGTATATCACTGACTTTTCCCCGTATAAGTAATGTATCCAAACTTTAAGAGCAAAGACTATAGCTGCCAACTCCAAGTCATGCGTCGGGTAATTGACCTCGTGCGGTCTCAACTGTCGAGACGCATACGCAACTACCTTTCCGCCTTGCATCAGAACACATCCTAATCCCGTGTGAGAAGCATCACAATACACGACGAAATCCTTCCCTGCCTCAGGCTGGATCAAAACCGGAGCTTCAGTCAAAACTTTCTTGAGCTTCTCAAAGCTCTCTTGCTGCTTATCAGCCCACACGAAAGGTACTTCCTTTCTCAACAATTTCGTTAAAGGTGCAGCTATCGATGAAAATCCTTCATTTAATCTTCGTAATATCCGCTAATCCCAAGAAACCGCGAACCTCGATTCATGAGACTTAGGTGGTTTCAATCTAGCACGACCTCAATCTTCCGAGGATCCACCCTTATCCCTTCCGCAGATACTTCATGGCCTAAAACGCGACTTCCTTAAGCCAAAATTCACACTTCATCGGATTTGGCGAAAGCTTCTTCTCCTTAATATTCACAACACAACTGGAGATGCTCATCATGTTCTACTTGGACTTAGAATACACCAGATATCATCTATGAATACCACGATTTAACCGATCCAAGTAGGGCTGGAAAATTCGGTTCATCATATCCATAAACGCACTGGGCATTCGTCAATCCGATCGGCATTACCAAAAATTCATAATGCCCATATCTAGTTCGAAAAGCCGTCTTATGGATATCCGTTTTTTCACTTTAAGTGATGATACCCGACCTTAGATCAATCTTTGAGAATACCGCAGCCTTTTGTCGATCGAACAAGTCGTCGATCCTTGGCAAAGGATACTTGTTCTTGATGGTCACTTATTTAACCGCCGTAATCTATACACATCCTCATCGATCCGCCCTTCTTCTTCACGAATAGGACCGGTGCTCCCCATGGAGACACACTAGGTCGGATGAATCCACGATCAAGCAACTCTTGAATCGAGCCTTAAGCTCAACCAATTCTTTGGTGCCATTCTATATGGAGTAATAGAAGCTGGCGCCTGCCTGTGCAATAAATCTATCCCGAATTCTACCTCACGATCCGGAGGCAAACCCGAAAGTTCTTCCTAAAACATCTACAAATTCATTCACATCCGACTTCATTAATGATTGCTTCCTTAGCCTCCAAAACACTCACCAACATCAAGAAGGCTTCACATCCCTTTCTAACCATCTTTTCTGCCTTAAGAGCGGATACTACATTAGATAAGTAGTTCCGTCTCTCGCCCATCACTACAACTTCCTTGTCATCAAAAGTTCTTAAGGACATTCTCTTAGCAGCACAATCCACATTTGCACGGTACTTTACAAGCCAGTCCATGCCTAAGATTAGGTCAAATTCTCCGAATGGCAACTCCATTAAATCAGCCGGAAACTGTATCCCTTGAACTTCTAAAGGCACTTCCTTAAAAGTTTGTCTACAATTCATCGCTCATTCCTAGAGGACTAAATATACCATCTTCCTAGGTACAATTTCGTAAGTCACATGCAAAGTCCCAGATACTTCACTAGCGATATAGGAATGAGTTGACCCTATATCTATCAAAGCAATAAAGGCGACCCGTAAATCGAAACGTACCGGTGATAACATCAAAAGGCCACCGCTTTCTCTCTGCGATTTAATTGCATACACCAAACTTGGTTGTCTCGCCTCAGAGCTACCACTGCCTCTGCTTGAATTTCCGCGACCTTTATCGGAACCATTGCCCCTTCCATTTGGACTACGACCCCTTATCGGCTGCTGTCCACCTCTGTCAGCCTGATTAGTACCCTGACTTGCTGAACGGTTCTTCTCCGAATTCATCGGGCAATCCTTGATCATGTGATCCTTCGAACCGCACTTGAAACATCCGCCGGTCTTTTTCCAACATTCTCCCGAGTGCATTTTCCCACATTGAGAACAAGTACGATTTTGTACTCCCGTAGCAGTCTGTTGATTTCGCGGACCATCACTTCTTGACTTCTTCTAAAAATTCCCGGATGACCCTGAAGACCCAAAGCTTCTCTTATTCTTGCTCTGGCCTTTGTCCCGGTTCTGTCTCTCAGTCCGTTTAGCCTCTTCGGTAATTCTTGCCTTTTCCACTAAGATTGCAAAATCTATTTCACGGTGCGGAGCAATCATCACTCGCAATTCATCTCTAAGTCCATCTTCAAATCTGATACACCGTTCATATTCCGTAGCCACTATCCCTCTGGCATAACGGCTAAGTCGCAAAAATTTTGCTTCATATTCAGCTATCGACTTGTTTCCTTGGACCAAATTCAGAAATATCTTCCTCTAGGAGTCGATGTAGCTAGCTCCAACATATTTTCCTTCGAATTTAATATTAAAATACCCCTAATCCAGACGATCCACTGGGGTACTCTCCTTTATAGTGAGCCACCACTGGTAGGCTTCATCACGGAGAAGTGAAATAGCACCTTTCAATTTCTCTTCATCAGTGTAGTCTATATCGTCCATGATCCTCTCGACTGCCTCCAGCCAATATTAAGCTACATTTGGAGCTACTCCAGATACTCCTCTGAAAATCTCAGCTCCATTGGATCTAAGTCTCTCAGCTACTGACTTTCGAGACCCATTTCCAGAACTAGCTTCCGCTACACGTTCTAAAACTCGCAGCACAACTTGTGATACTGCGTCACCTCCTTCATTTTGTTCTTGAAAGTCCACCCCAACAGCCGGTGGCAGAGCTTCATTCTCGGAACCTTGACCAGATCGAACTGGTTTCGAAACAGTCATTCTTCCTCTTTCACGTCCACGACGACCACGTCCCCTAGAACTCATGTCTACTACGCGTATTATCTATTTTTACGAAAAAGTCTTATGTATTAGAGTCTTTTCACTTCTTATTAAAGGAAAGTTTTATGAAACAGATATTCAGTAGTTTTTTCGTAGTAGCACATAAACACCTAGGGTCCATGTCTCTAAAGTATAGTTTAAGCTTAAACTATCATACATATCACATATCGATAAAGTACATACCTGATGGATCTAGGCCGAGAACTCCGAGTGCCATGCTCTTATAAAACCATTTAACTTAAGAAAACTTTCAAAAAGTCATTTGGGCCAACTTTTGAAAATGTTGTGGGCTTCAAAACCCAAGGCCGAGAGTTTAAAACTGGGCTCTGATACCAAGCTGAAACACCCCAAACCCCGCCCAAAAAGCCTAACCGGATTTGGTATGTTCCTCGAGTAAAACTTTAGCGAATATCGTTTTGTTCAAGAAAACTTGATGATTTTAAGTAAACGGATTAACTTAAAGATCGAGTTGGGCTTAGTTGAAAAATAGATTTGAATTTTCTTAAAACATATTTATATATTACTTGAAAAAACCTTTTAAATTATTTATCGAAAACCATTTAGTTATTTAATTGATAATTGTTCATGGCGTAATTTAAAATAAATCCAAACACAAAATCTAAAAGTAGTTTATAGTGGCCTTTTTACAAAAATAGCAAACCCAAAATAAAGTCTAAGTAATAAAATTTAAATTAATAAGTTTAAGTTGGGAAATCTCCACAATACTTGATACGAGCACCGCCACCTCAAATCCTTGTCGATTCGATCCATCGCACCGTGAATTATCTGAAAAGTTTATCCCACAAAAGGGTGAGTCATAAACTCAATGTATAACACATACACTAAAAAGTCCATTTTATCATATGCTTTAAGTCTAAAAAATTTTACATACTACCATAGGCCCATTTAACACATATTTAGCCCAAAGGCCCATTTAGCTCATATTTAGCCCAAAAGCCCATATCATAGCAAATCAAATAATAATCATTCAATATTACATGGTTATGTACATGAAATGAAATGCAAGCCCTACCACCTAAATATCCATCGCTACACACCACCGCACCAACCAACACACCGTGGGGATTACTAAATCGACCTCCATCCGCTACATACCATCGAAGGCGCTTCTTTGCAGTCAACATGCACATCGCCCTTATAATATTGTGGCAAAGCCACCAAACAGATGTGACCAAGTCACCGATCAAGTCCAATTTCAAATATGTGACCGAAGTCACCAGATTCACATATGTGACCGAAGTCACCGGAATTGAAATATGTGACCTAAGTCACCGGAGTCAAATATGTGACCAAAGTCACCGAGTCAAATATGTGACCAAGTCACCGGAGTCAAATATGTGGACCAAGTCACCAAAATGTGGTAAAACCACCGAATACTTCCTCCTTTATCAAATATACCCATATGCCCATGCACATACATATCACATATGATTTTCATGCCATTTACCCCTCAAAACATAATATAATCATACTTATTTCATATTTATGCATATAGCAAAAATAAACGGAATATTGGGGTAAACATACCTGAATTTTGTATACCAATGATTGGTAACCACAAACAAACATATTGTCATAAAATCACTTTTTAAAATATAGATCTATGGAATTTTAATGTAAGGTTACACACCTTGTGACAAAGTGAGAACAATACCCTCTCGCTTGTCAACACCTAATTAATTAACACACTTGGTTAGTATACACTATTGTTAACTAAACTATACTTATTGACGAGAGATCTAATTCCTTACCCTCGGATTCTCGAACGACAGTTATTTGTGGTTTTTCTCCACTAGATGGATCAAAACCCACGATATTCCACCAACGTAAAGTGGTTCAATTGTACGCAGATTTCAAATAACCGATCCTCATTAGCGGAGGGTCCACAACCCGTGGAAAGTCTCTAACGCCGACAAATTTCTTCGCTTGTAGTTCGATGGTAAAGGAATACCTCCTCTCTTCCAAACACCGTACGGCTCTTTTCTTACCTATCTTGTTGATCTTAAATCGCCCCTAAAATAACGTTGATTAGCGATCCATTCAAAAAGATTTGATATAACCAAAAGGGAATAATCTTACCTTAGATGATCCGAAAGATCACTTCTTAAAAGTCTTCTTCAACAAGGATCCTTGAAAATCCTTTCCAAGGATTCGGCCTAGGAGAGAAAATAAGAGATCATGTTTCTAAATTTGCTAAAGTAAAAAGAAATAAATAATGAAAACGATGGACTGAAAGTTTTACTTACTCACTTGAAGATTCGCCTAAACAAAAGAAAAGAAGGATTGATGATTCGGCTTGGACAAAAGATAAAAGAAAAGATAGTGATTTTTTAGTATATAATAGTTTGGTTTTCAATAAAAGAAAATGAGAAAGGAGATTGAAAAAGAATATGATTTGGTCTTGAAGAAAATAAGAAAAGGATTGATGATTCTTGGTTTAGAAGAAAATAGTTTCTATAGAGAGAAGAAAGAAAGAAAACAAAAGTGAGAAGGAAAAGAAAAGGAAGAAAAGAGAAAGATCAAAGAGAAAGGAGATTGGTTTTGGGGCTTAGGTGCATTCGGCCAAGAGGGAGAAATGAAGAAGAAAATGGTGCTTGATCTTTGTGGATTCTGCTATGAGAGGGAAGAGAAAGAGAAATAGAATGAAAAAGAAAGAAAAGAAAATGAAAGAGAAGGCTTTTGGTGAAAGTTAAATTCAGCACTAAAGAGGAAGAAAAGAAGTGACTTCAAAAGTGACAATATTTTGGCATCAAAAGAGAGATAAAATTTTGAGAGGAAAAGATGAAATAAAGGTACCTATTTGGTCAAAATACCAATGCCAAAACAAAGCAAACTTGTACCAAATGCCAATGATAGTTTTGGTTTAGTGGAAAGGTTTTGGAGAAGGAGAAAAGATGGACAATTTGCTAGGATTATTGGCCAACTAGCACCCTAATGGCTACACTAAATTTTCTGGTCAACCTAGCCAACATCATCCCCCTTTTCCTCCTTGTTTCTTCCCCATCATATCCAAAATTTGCTACACAATTAAACCACCCTCTAGCCCCTTATAAGTTGTCTAGGTTCATGGTCAAATGACCATGAACACACTCCCAAAACATTGCCCAATATTATGCCTTTGTCCCCTCATCTTATCATCAACTTATGATTCCATACCATAAGTTCCTAGCTTCCTTTTCACATGGTCAAATAGCCAAAATTAAAAGAGTACTCATCCACTCTAGAAGGTTCTTGGCCGACACTTATAGGAAGAAAACAAAAATAAAATCCTCCCTTATGCTAGCTAGAGATTCGAACCTCTCTCCTCAAGCACACATCCATGCATTTTAACCACCTTGCCAATTACTCAATTCATGCTAGAAACCTCTTGTCATTAATTCTTAAAGCCTAATTTGCTTAGCTCTCTCTCTTAATTATTAGAAATTAAAAGTTTTACTAAGCATTCACTTAATTAATGAAGCTCAAATAACTTCCAAAATACACTTAATAATAATTAAGCATGCAACATCATTCAATTAAGTAAGATGCATAACCCCTAATTATCGTGGATGTTACAATAACTAAAAATCATATTAACAATTACTACTAATATAGATAATTAAAAAAGAATAATATGAAATAACAAATGATACAAATAATAGAATAATTATATTAAAGCAAACATAAAAATCATAAACGAATAAAAGAGCATGGACAAACAAATATAAGATATAAGGCAAGAATAACTAAAGATAAAAAAAAACTACTAAATAAACATGAAACTTTACATGCAAAATTAAGTGTAAAATAAAATAACAACATAGAATGAGTAATATATAATAATAGATATTGCAAATAAAAAGGAAACATATATAAAAAATGATATGGCATAATCTAAAAAAATATATATATATATATATATATATTCATGAGAAAATAAGTAAAATACATTTTAAATAAATAAATTATATAAATAAAATATATTTATAATATAATAATCTAATACATATATGCATAAAACTACATATTTAAGAATAAATAATATAAGCAAATATACAAGATACAAAATTATATACAATATTAAAGATAAAATAATTTAAAAGTTATATATATAATATAATAATATATAATATACAAAATTAAAGAATATATAATATATAACAACTAATATACAAATTTTAAAAATGTTATATAATATATAAATGATATCAAACCTAATAAAATATCCTAAAATAGTAATAATTTAATATATTAAAAATAAGAATAAAAATGAAAATAAAAAGAATAAAAAAATCAAAGAAACATGGATTAAATCAGAAATAAAAGAAAAATCCAGGGTAAATATGTAAAAGGACTAGATTAGAACGTGCGTCACATTATAGGGACCTATTAGGCAACTATGCCTTATCTCCTAAATGACGCCGTTCCCCATTTCTACCTTAAAATAGCCTTAGGACTAGATTGCAAGAAAATATAAATTTTGGGCTGAATTAAAAATAAAAGAAAATTGAAATTGAAATAAATTAAAAATGATAAAATTACGGAAAGACCAAAGAGGCAAATTGCCCTTTTTATAAAAACCATGCGGATCCTCTTCGGGCTTCGGCTCAACGCGCGGATCTGCTCCTTTAAACGACGTTGTTTAATGCTTATTGGCTTAAGCAAAAACGGCGCCATTTCTATATTGCTATATAAGCTAAAAATTGGCCCCAAAATTCCATTTTTGCCTGCTATTTTGAAAAAACAGAGAGTTTTCTCTGTTTTGCTCTCCCTCTAGCGATTTCCGGCCAGACTCCGGCGAGGGCTCCGGTGAAGAACCATCGCACGCGCCACCACAGATGGTGGTCGAAAAGCCAAATTTCCCATTTTGAAGCCGAATCGAAGGTAGTCTCCTTGTTTTTTTTAAAACAGCTTTTTGTATATATATTTAAAAAATAGCATAGATTGAAAAGAAAAAATATAGAAATATAAAAAAATGAAATAGAATAAATGAAAATCACCTTTTTCTTATTAGGTTCTATGTATTCTTTTTTGTATATTTCAGTGTATATTTGCATGTGTATATGTTTCTGTATGTCTGTATATTGTGTAAAAAAAATTGTGTATGTTTCCAAATTACAATGGGTTTTTTATAACCTAAAAATAAATTGGGCAATAAACATAGGACCCTATTTTGCTACTACTTGCTATTTTCTATTGCTTTTCTTTCCTTTTGCAGGTGAACGGCATAGATCTTGGCAGTGGAACGTTATTTGTGTGCGGATTGCGGTGTGACCAAAGGGGCTGTGCTATTTGTGGTGCGAGTAAGGGTCTGTGCTGCTTGTGGCACCTAGAGTTTCAGGAACCCTAGGCTTCTGAAACTGCTTGGGTTTTGGGTGTAATTGGGCCATGGGTAGTGGGTTAGTATTTGGGTCTGAGGGTGTAATTAGGCCTAGGGTAGTCTGTTTCAAATGGACTGTAATAAGATTGGACATTGGATTTTTATTTTATTATTATTTTATTTTTGTTTGTTTGGGCCCAGGCATAAATGGGCTGTTACAGCTGCCTCTCTTTGCTCATTGTCGTGTAACGAGAATAGAGAAAAGACGATAAAAGGACCCATTTTGCCCGATCTTGTCAAATGGCTGTATCTTTAGAGAGATAGGCTAGTGTCTTTAATCTGCTTCACTGCAACTTCAGGAAGACGAGATTTACTATCTTTAGTCTGCTTCGCTGCAACTTCAGGGATGCCATATTAGTATCTTCGATCCGCTTCACTGCAATCTCAGGAAGACAAAATCTGTTGTCTTTTAGCCTGCTCTACTGCAAACTCAGAGAGGCAACACTGATGTCTTTGATCTACTTCACTGCAACTTTAGGAAGGCAGATCTGTTATTTTAGTCTATTCTACACAACTCAGGGATGCTAGACTAGTATCTTCGATCTACTTCACTGCAATCTCAAGAAGACAAGATCTGCTATCTTCAGTCTACTACACTGTAAACTCAGGGATGCCAGACTAGTATCTTTATCTGCTTCCTGCAACTTTAGGAAGATAAGATCTGTTGTCTTTAGTTTGCTCTGCTGCAACTTCAGAGAGGCAAGCTAATATTTTTGATCTACTTCACTACAACTTTAGGAAGACAAGATCTGCTATCTTTAGTCTGCTCTGCTGCAAACTCGGGGAGGCAGGCTAATATCTTCGATCTACTTCCTGCAACTTCAAGAAGATAAGATCTACTGTCTTTAGTCTACTCCGCTGAAACTTCAGGGAGGTAGGTTAATATTTTCGATCTGCTTCCTACAACTTCAGGAAGATAAGTTCTGCTATCTTCAGTCTGCTCCACTGTAAACTCAGGGATGCCAAACTAGGATATTCGATCTGCTTCACTACAACTTCAGGAAGACAAGATCTGCTATCTTCAATCTGTTCCACTGCAAACTCAGGGAGACAAGATCTAATGTCTTCGACCGCTTCCTACAACTTCAGGAATGCCAGATCTGCTATCTTCAATCGCTTCCATCGCAAACTCGGGAGACAAGATCGATGTCTTCGATCCGCTTCTCGCAACTTTAGGAATGCCAGATCTGCTATCTTCAATCTGCTCCACTGCAAACTCAGGGAGACAAGATCTGATGTCTTCGATTTGCTTCCTATAACTTTAGGAATGCCAGATCTGCTATCTTCAATCTGCTCCACTGCAAACTCAGGGAGACAAGATCTGAAATTTTTAGTTTGCTCCACTGCAAACACAGGGAAACAAGACTAGTGTCTTCAATCTTCTTCCTACAACTTCAGGAATGTAAGATTTGTTGTCTTCAGTCTACTCCGCTGCAACTTTAAGATGTCAGGCTGAAAGTGTCAATTTACCCTACTACATTGTCCTATAGAGGACATGACCTATAGAATAGGTATATGTTTATGCCGAATGATTAGGATGCCCTGATCGAAATGAGTCAAATGCTTCCTAATTAGACCCGCTATGATATGTGAATGCAAAAATGTTATGAGAATGATTCCTACTTCAGGTGTCATTACTCATTTATTCGTCATCCTCATTCCTCTCGAAGTATCAACCATATTCTTCTCAAATAATTTGCCCCATGGTAATTCTGAGTCCACTCCACTTGAACCATGAGACATAAAGTTTGTACCTCCTACTGCAACTTCAGGGGAATAACATTTGTTTTCTTCCATCCATCCTCTTACCACTCAGAGGTATGGAATTTGTATCATCTTTAATTTGATCTGTTACACCATTCCCGAGTGTAATGACCCGATGTATGTGGCTAAAATTTGCATGAATGCAGGGTATCATTTTTCTTTTCCCGAGAATGATCCCCTTTTACACTTTAACATTGCTCGCCATTTATCGAGATGGTATCACCGACTAAATGTCTTATCCAATAAAAATCTGAACAAATAATCATCTTTCAATATTTCCAACCCTTAGGCTTGGTGAGTTCTAAACAATAGTCCTGTTTCAGATTCTCATATTATTTAGAAGCTTCCAAAGTAATATGCGAAACTCCTTTTATGAAAGTATTATTAGTCCATTAATCGTTATTTCAATATAAAATGCTTGAAAAAGATTACAAAAATGGACGTGAAAGAAATTAATCAGGAGCATAGCTCGAAACAAATAAGTTAATCAAAGATAACCAAGGCAATAAAAGAAAATTGATTGGGGTGTATCTTGAAAAGAATAAAGTAAGAAAAGATAGCCAAGGCCATAAAATAAAATTGATTGGGGTGTATCTTTGAAAAGAATAAAGTAATAAAAGATAGAAAATTCAAAATGGGTAAGATAGAAGCTAGGTGCCCCAGATATCACAGCCTGAGCTTCTCTGTACAAACTTATTGTGGACAATTTTGAGCTCAATACGTGTTTAGAGGGTTCGAAGTACTTTGTTAATGCCTCAAGACGTATCATACTTCCTCATTGTTAATTCAGACATAGCAAGACTACCACATGCCCTATCTTTGATCAAAATTTGAGCCGCCCTTTTCGAGTTTTCGGCTCAAAACCCCTTTGGTCTCAAAGCGCCCTTTGCGGGTTTTCGCCTTGGCCTCTCCTCTATTTTTTTTTTTTGAATTTGAACTCAAGGCGCCCTTTTTGAGTTTTCACCTTGGCCTTTCCTCTTTGAGGTTAAATACTTCTTATCTGAACCTGAATTCACCAGATTGGGCAAGTCTTTGGCATCTATCTCAGTCAATATCAATGCTCCTCCAAAACAGGCCTTCTTTACAACATAAGGTCCTTCCCAGTTTGGCATCTACTTTTCTCTAAAATCCTTTTGTAAAAGAAAGATCAGGTTCCCCTCATGAAATTCTATAGGATAAACCTCTTTTTCGTAAGCTTGCATCATCTAACCGTGATGGATAACTTTTGACCTTTTCTTTGATTAGGTGCAATTGGTAAAAATGCTTCCATTCCATAAACCAATGGGTAAGATGTTGCCTTGGAAAAAGTC
Organism: Gossypium rotundifolium; assembly: GCA_025506655.1. Classification (NCBI taxonomy): domain Eukaryota; kingdom Viridiplantae; phylum Streptophyta; class Magnoliopsida; order Malvales; family Malvaceae; genus Gossypium; species Gossypium rotundifolium. The sequence continues at coordinate 52,706,772 of CP106734.1, forward strand.
CTGACAAACGTTCGATAATCATAGAAGGTAAATGGTAACTTCTTTATGTCAATCTTTACAAGTCTCGGTCATCTTTCCTATAATCCTTGTTTTGTTTTTTGTTCTTTTTCTTTTTGGCTGCCTTTGTTGCTCTATGATATGGCGCCTGATCTTTGAACAGACTACAAACCTTTGACCTTTTACTTTTTGGCATTCTTTGTTGGCGCCTGATCTTTTTTTTTTAAGAATTTAATGGCTTTGACCTTGTAACATTGGCATATGAAGCTACTTCCACCCTCTTAGTGAAGTAAACGATGACCACGACAATGAATCGATGTCGACTAGAAGCTTTTGACTAGACCGACCCCATAATATCCATTCCCCACATATAAAAAATCCGTGAGGAAATAGATGAGGCACATAAGTCTTGTCTTCCTCAATTTGGTATTTACGACATAACTGAAGTAATCTCCCTTTTACGGTGGACCAATAGTACCCGAACCTTATAATTAGCCTGGCTATTGTAAAACCATTAGCATGTGTCCTTCTGACATCCTTATGGACCTCTTTTAGAATTCAACGTACTCGCATCTCAATAGCCCAGGCATGTCCTGATATGATCGTGTAAAAACATCTTTGAATTCTTGAAAATAACTCATGATGTCTCACCTTATTTCTGTGGTGAACTAGGCTACAATCTTCACCTCTTTTCTAGGCTCATAATATCCACTGACCCTTTGTAGAGTAGGGTCTATTTTTCATCTTGTTCTACCATTCTTAACAAATCAGAAGATAGGTTACAATCTATGTCATCTTCAAAATCCTGAGATCCCTCTAGACACATATCTTACTCGAAAAGAGACTCTGAGTCAGTAGCAGCGTTGCTCACATCGTTGATATCTGGAGACCTATTGTAGGTTCGAAGAAAGATTACAAAGAATAAATGATTCAAAGAATGTTTATTTGTATGATCATGAATGAAGAATGAAAGAATACTTGAAAGAAAGTCCAAAGAGCAAACAAAAAAAAAAACTAAGAGCAATTTTTTGTACAGTATGAAAAAGAATATTTACTCAAAAAGATGCATTTTATTGAAATAACAATTCCGGACACAAGCCTATTTCACAAAAGGGTTCTTATTGCCTCTAGGCTTAAGGCAACAAGTGTGTTTTGAATATTCCTCTAAATTAGCTCTCAAAATACAGGGATCGCTTCCACAGTCCCATTATTCAAAACACTCCCAAGTATGCAAGGGTGTGGAAACTTCCTTCCCTGATTCCCTCTTCGCTTTTGACTTCTTCAAGGAGTCACAACTTTCTTGTCTCCTTCTTCAATTATTGAATTTACTGCCTCGTTAAAGTGCTTAGGTTCTAATGAAACGTCAAACTTCACAATTCCCATTTTACTAAACTTTTCGACCAAATTTTTAAACGTAGTACAGTTTTCAATTGAGTGACCCGTTATTCCCGCATGGTAGTCACATTGAGCATTCGAGTCATACCATTTAGGATATGGGGGCTGTAACGGCTTTAGATAAAATAGGGACGGTAACACCCCAAACCCAACCCATGCGTTTCGACTGGATCTGGCGTGTCATGGCTTGTACATTGAAAACTTTTGCCTTGTTGGTTTTGGAAGTCGTAAGTTAATTAGACGTTATTAGAGTAAATAAGTGACATTTTAAAATTAAAGTCTTATATTAGTATTATTAAGTATAAATAAACCTTGACATAAAATTTATAAGTTGCATAACATTGGAAACTTCTTAGTTGAATAAAAACTAGGGGCCTTAAAAAAAATCCCAAATAAAAATAAAATAAACTTAAAGAAATCTCGAAATAATTTGTATAAATAAAACTTGATGACCCATCGAGTCTGCCTCGGCTCCCATGTTCACGATCTACTGCTCACCTAAAATGTTGGAAAAAATAAAAGGTTGAGTCACCAAGACTCAGTGTGCAAATCCCGAGAACACATAAAAAGGCTTGAGGCCCACAAACACATTATGAGCCTTGGCCCGTATACAAAGGTAACAAAATATGCAACATGGCCCATCCCAAACCTATGAGTCCATCCTCTACACACCCCCGTACCAACCATCACACCGGGGATTTTTACAATCAACCATCTATCCGCTACACACCATATCGACAGCTGTGCTGCCTGTCATAAAGAACGATCACTATATGACCTATGTGGCGAAGCCACCAATCGCTATGCGACCTTAATAATATATCGACAACAGGTCGTCATCATAAAGACCGATCACTATGTGACCTATGTGGCAAAGACACTGATCGCCTCATGACCGCCTCCCCTTTCGTAAATCACTCAATCCCATCCCATGCATACATGCAAGAATCAGAACATTAAACTATCTAAACAGATCACATATTTTTACATACTTCGATACACATAGAGAAGTTTCCATGATTACGTACCTTGCATCCCTTGCCTACCCTTTCTGGGTAATATGACTGTTCATACAACCTCATTTTTCAGATTTTTAGCCCATAACATACATATAATTCAGATTAACTAGTGTGATAGATATCTACACACCTTTTTCTAGCTTTTAGCCCATAACATACATATAATATAACAAAGCTTATGTGTCAAGAATCTACACACCTGATTAACGATAAAACGAGGCTTTCTATATCGACGCTATCCTTAGTCAACACAATGCTATCCGCCTAAGGTGTTGTTCGTAAGCCATCCACAACCAATTGGCTAATCTCGAACAAAGCAGACATCGCTCGTTTCTTAAACTTAGGATTCTTTCTTTTGCTCGATCCATATTTAATTCCATCATAAATCCTTATCGAGTTACTATAATAATATTTAATCGTTAATCCTCCTTACAAAGTTAAAATCTTGTATATAATGATGAAATCTAATAGAAATCTAGGAAAATCTTCTTACCTTAAAAATCCCAAATTGGAGACTTATGAATTTCGACTTTTAGATCTAGTCGACTAGGCTTCCTTCAAATCCCAACTTGTTGCCCATCATAAACCATTAAACTATTAGCTTTCACTTTTTCCTTTTCAAAAATCGGAATAGATTATGAGAACTAATCAAAATCTACTCTTACCTTAACTTAGAGATTCTGCTAGTACTAGAGAAAGAATTCGACAATGTCAATAGAGGATTTAAATGCCGAAAGTATAGAACAATTTTTCAAATAGGATGAATAAAATAAAAACTATAGAGATTTTGGCTTTTTAGAGAAGGAAGAGAATAATGGAGTTTTCAGCTTTTAGAAGAAAAAAGAGAATAATGGAGTTTTCGGCTTTTTGAGAAATTAGAGAAAGAAATTTGGAGAAAAGAAGCTAAGGAATTTTAGCACAACAGGGAGAGGATTTAATGTCAGAAACAAGGAGCTAGCCCCCTATTTATAGGAAATTTGGCAACCCTTTGCCATGTAGTAGCTGGTCTCTTTACTCCTCTCAATGATGGATTCTTGGCCATCACTCTCTTTGTAGATAAATTCTAACTTTTCTCCTTTATCTTAATCTACTAGCTCATCTAAAAGAGACTTAATTATCTCTAACTCCTCCCTCCTTTATCAAAGATATTATCCACATATTTTAATCATAAAATCCCTAGATCTTAGCCTTTATCTACTTATTATCCACATAAAATAAATTCCTAAATAATAGCCTTTATCCGCTTATTATCCACATATTTTAAACATTAAAACCCTTAAATTTTAGCCTTGTTGCCATCCACTCCACCTAATCCTAATGCCTAAAATTTAGCTAACTTAAATTAAAAGAATTGGGCTCCATGAAACTTAAATTTGGGCCCTTACTCCTGTGTGTGGCGTCACCTTCTAAGATTGGGCCACAAGCCCACTTTGGTATTTTAAACATGGATACTACATTTTAAACCCTATAATGCCTAAACAGATAATTTTAATCAAGGCCTCGCCTAAGCTCGAGCCCAATTTGGACCCCTAACACTTAAATTAACTCATTCCACATATTCACCCATTAAACGATAGGCCCAAAAATTTAGGATGTTATAGTTCTACCTTCCTTAAAGAAATTTCGTCCTCGAAATTTCCAACTAACTAGTAATCATTCTACCCGAGTCTCACCACTATGCTTTCGCTAGCACTCTAATTCTAAAGCCAAAATAAACACTTAGTATACTATGGTAGGTACGCACCATTATTCGTGATCTAAAGCGTCTTCGTCCCTTGTACTCATTCTACCGATTCGCTTATCCGATTAGAAATTTTATGAATCATTATTTCTTTCCACCGATTTATCGCGAATAGTCTTATGATTAATAGTTGTAAAAGTAGTTCTTTCAATTCATACACACACTACAGCCTCAAGTTCATTCATTCAATCATCAACATTCATGAACTCGCTCATTACGTAAAAGTGTTGTGGTTGTCATTGTTGTTGTTTTCCACTACCCAGGGGTATTTTCATAATTTTATCCTATAGGGGCATTTTCGTAAATTTTTTTTCAAAATGAGGTTCCTTGATGATTTTATAAAATAAAGGTATTTTGGTAATTTTGAATTCCCGGGGGTATTTTGGTAATTTTGGAAACTGAGGGTATTTTGGTAATTTTGGAATCTGGGGCATTTTAAAAATTTTAAAATCTGAGGGTATTTCGATAATTTTGAAATTCGGGGGCATTTCAGTAATTTTGAAATTTTAGGGTATTTCAGTAATTTTGAAATTCTGGGGTATTTCGATAATTTTGAAATTCAGGGGTATTTTGATAATTTTTTGTGATCTGAGGGTATTTTGGTAATTTTGTGATTTAGGGGTATTTCAATAATTTTACAAAATAAGGGTAATTTGGTAATTCTACAAATTAGGGCTATTTTGGTCATTTTGCATAACAAGGGTAATTTGGTAATTTCTTCATAGTTGCAAACATTTTCAAATCAAATGTATTTTTTTTCTCGAAGTGTACAAAACTTACGGGTTTTGTTTGCAAAATAGGTGGTTGGTCCCTTTGGGTTTTAATTATAGGTTCAAATTTGAGCAAGTCCTTATAGCTAGAGTGAACAATACCACGCACTGTGTAGGATTCCAGAGAAGAGGAGGTGAGTCACTTGACCGCTTAAATACCAAGCTCTTTCGGATCTACTCCTAGACATGCATATGCTGCCACACCTTAGTCTTGTGACTCGCTTATGTGTTTTGTTTTAGTGAAGTTAAGTCTTATGGAATTGAAAAGTTGTTTGCCTAAGCCTAGAGTCCATCAAGTTCTAACCTAGATAGTCTACGTCCCATAAAGCTCATTAAGCCCACATAAATAACAAAGAAGAGTTTAGAATACTTACTGGTGGATCGGTGTCAGAGACTCAAGGCCATGTCCTCGAACCAAAAAAAAATTTCTAAAACATTTCTAGACCCATTTCACAAATTTCGAGTTTTGAACTGGCTCGATATAAATTGTAACACCCCAAACCCTACCATGCTTCGATGGATCTGCATGTCACGGCTTGTACATTGAAAACTTTTGCCATGTTGGTTTTGGAAGTCGTAAGTTAATTAGACATTATTAGAGTAAATAAGTGACATTTTAAAATTAAAGTGTAATGAATCGAATCGACCCTAATCGAACGGTGGTTTCGGGACCACTAATTCGAGCCCAAGAAATATTTAAATATTATATTTAGTGTTTATTATGTATGTATTTATGTGTGTGAAAGTTTCGTAGAAAAATTTTATCGTTTAAGTATTGAATTTGATAAAAAGGACTTAATCGCGTAAAAAGTAAAAGTGGCCAACTAAAGTGTAATGTGTTAAATTGAGCATGGCTTTTTAATGTGAGGTATTAAAAGGGCAAATAGCCCATTTTTAGGTTAATGGCCGGCCACCTTGATGCATGTAATAGTGTTTGAATTTTTATAATATATAATATTACATTATATGTTAAAATAAACTAATAAATATATGTTAATAAAACAAAAAAATAAAAAGCCATGCATTGTTCATCTTTGGCCGAAAAACACAAAAGAAAAAGGGGAGAAAAGCCTTGAAACATTCGGCCTTATTCAAGCTTAATTAGGTAAGAAATCTAGCTCGATTTTTGTTAATTTTTACGTTTTTGAGATCGTTGCTTAGTATATTACCCGACCCATGCTAGAATTTCTAAGATTAGTGTGTATATATGAATCAGCCATTGATGAATTCTTGAGGTTTATGATGTTTGATGATGTTAGATTAAAGATAGGTTAAAATTAGTATATTATGTGTTGGAAGTTTTGGTGAATTTGTGTTTTAGGGCCAATTTGTAAAAATAAAATTTTAGAGGGCTTAATTGCAAAATAAATGAAAGAAATAGACTTGAATATTCCTTATACATATTCGGCCCTTAAGGAGTATGGGGAAATTTGATGTATTTTGAGTTTTATGCAAATAGGACTAAATTGCAAAGTATTAAAATAGTAGGGTAAAATGGTAATTTTCCTATTTATGTGCTTAGGGACTAAATTGAGATGAAATGTACTTGAATGAGCTAAATTTGAATGTGTTTTAGATCAAGAGCAAAGAAAATGGATTTAGATCGGGAAAGACGAAGGTTCTCGAATAATGATTTTACTGGCCTATCGACAACCGAGGTAAGTCCTTAAGCAAGTATAGGTTATCGAATTATTTATGAATGTGTTAAATGATAGTATTCAATAGAATTTTGTATAAAACCTTGTGTTAGCGAATGTGAAATTATTGGTATGGATTGGTTGGAATTTTATTCAAAGTGATGTGAATAAGTGTTTTGGTTTGTTATTCGATATAATACGTGAATTATAAGTGGTGGTGAATTTAGCACAATGAAATGTGAAATGAAAGATTAACTATACATATTCGGCTTCGTGCCTAAAAGTGCTTAGTGTCGGTGACATATTCGGGCTTTGTGCTCAGTGTGCTTAGTGTCGGTGACATATTAAGCTTCGTGCCTCAGCGGTGCCTTGTGCTTTGATTTATTTTGGGCTTTAATACCTAGCAAGATTTATGCTTGATGTGTTTTACAAAGGAGAAACCGAATTGTTGTTCAAGGTAAATCGTAGCTAATGTGTCTAGTTAAAGGCTCAGGTAAGTAAGTACGGTATGATATGTTTAATGTTACTAGAGTTTAACTAATATTACGAGTACAGTGTTATGTACATTTGAGATTACGATTGATATGCACAAGTATTTTATGACTGAGTTGAGCTTGAATGTACTATCATGGAGATTCGGTTTTCAAATAGTAGTGCTAAAGGTGAAAGAAATTTTAATATGATAACATGGTTGAGTTGAATGATTTAAATGTTTAAGTAATTGAATGTAGTATTATTATGAGCTTGGGACTTACTAAGTTAGTAAACTTATTTTTGTGTAATGTTCTCCTCTGTTTTATAGATTAGGTAAAGGCTACTTGCTCAATCGGGATCCTCAAGACAATCGACCACACTATCGATCTAATTTTGGTACTCTTTCATTTTGGTTTTTGGATAGAGGCATGTATAGGAAAGACTTGACCTTGTTTGTTGAAAACTTTTGTTCATGTATATAATAGCCATTCGAATATGGCTAAATTTTTGGTTAAGTATGTTTATCATGCTTTTGATGTAATAGTCATTTATATCGTTAATGTTTCATGCAAACTCAATCAAGGTTTAATTCGAATATGGTAAGGAAATATGTGATTGAGAAGTGAAAATATGAGTTGGGTAATGTGGTATGAATAATTAATTGTATACTCGATTATATTGAACCATATTTGTGTTTTGTTCATAGGTTAGTAATGTAGGGTTATAAAAGATATTGGGTATGTGTATTTCTTTTTAAGTTCAAATGAGGTGATTCGATGATGAAATGATCAAATTATGGTGCTATGGTTTGTTTGTATTTGGTCTTTTTGCATGATTCTTAAACAAGTTAATTCGGCATAGTAAACAAGTATATTTTAAGTACATTGCTCATGAATATGTCTAGTTAGCTATATATGTATGCTTGAAATGTGATATATGTTTGTGCATATTCGAATGTAATAGAATTTTGCTAAAGAATAGGAAATTTATAAAATTTTGATAGAGACATTATCTATAAGTTTAAGTAGATATTACATGCATGTTTGATGAACTTAGTTGATGTAATAATTATTTTGAAAATTTTTTAAACATAATTATGCAATTGGTCAAGATAATTTTAAAGGTTAGTATTCATTTGTGTTAATAACTAATTATTTTTGCATGTGATTGAATATACATGTGATAAATAGGTGTGAGTTAACCTTTGAAAATAGTTTATATTCGGTCACCCTATTTGAAATGACCAAATGAATAGTGCTCTATAGTATAAAATAAGTTTACTTTTATTATGTATAATGTAATTGATATTATAATCAAATTGATGTTTTGTTTATTGTAATATCATTTATTAAGTATTAAGATTCAAGTGATTAAATGAACTTGGTGGTTAGTAAAATAGCATCAGTCAACCCTACTCCGGCGACGGACATGGGTGTTACATAAAGTCTTATATTAGTATTATTAAGTATAAATAAACCTTGACATAAAATTTATAAGTTGCATAACATTGGAAACTTCTTAGTTGAATAAAAACTAGGGGCCTTAAAAAAATCCCAAATAAAAATAAAATAAACTTAAAGAAATCCTGAAATAATTTGTAGAAATAAAACTTGATGGTCCCTTGAGTCCGCCTCGGCTCCCATGTTCACGATCTACTACTCACCTGAAATGTTGGGAAAAATAAAAGGTTGAGTCACCAAGACTCAGTGTGCAAATCCCGAGAACACATAAAAAGGCTTGAGGCCCACAAACACATTATGAGCCTTGGCCCATATACAAGGGTAACAAAATATGCAACATGGCCCATCCCAAACCTATGAGTCCATCCTCTACACACCCCCGTACCAACCATCACAACGGGGTATTTCTACAATCAACCCTACATCTGCTATACACCATATCGACAGCTATGCTGCCTGTCATAAAGACCGATCACTATGTGACCTATGTGGCGAAGCCACGGATCGCTATGCGACCTTAATAATATATCGACAATGTGTCTTTTGTCATAAAGATCGATCACTATGTGACCTATGTGGCAAAGCCACCGATCGCCTCGCAACCTACTCCCCTTTCGTAAATCAATCAATCCTATCCCATGCATATATGCAAGAATCAGAACATTAAACTATCTAAACAGATCACATATTTTTACATACTTGATACACATAGAGAAGTTTCTATGATTACGCACTGCATCCCTTGCTTACCCTTTTCGGGTAATACGACTATTCATACAAATTTCATTTTCCAATTTTTAGCCCATAACATACATATAATTCAGATTAACTAGTGTGGCGTAGATCTACACACCTTTTTTGGCTTTTAGCCCATAACATACATATAATATAACAAAGCTTATGTGTCAAGAATCTACACACCGACACCGATAAAATGAGGCTTTCTATATCGATGCTATCCTTAGTCGACACAAGCGCTATCCGCCTAAGGTGTTGTTCGAAGCCGATCCACAACCAATTGGCCAATCTCAAGCAGTGAATCGCTCGTTTCTTAAACTTAGGATTCTTTCTTTTGCCCGATCCATATTTAATTCCATCATAAATCCTTATCGAGTTACTATAATAATATTTAATCGCTAATCCTCCTTATAAAGTTAAAATCTTGTATATAATGATGAAATCTAATATAAATCTAGGAAAATCTTCTTACCTTAAAATCTCAAATTGGAGACTTATGAATTTTGAATTTTAGATCTAGTCGACTAGGCTTCCTTCAAATCCGACTTGCTGCCCATCATAAACCATTAAACTATTAGCTTTCGGCTTTTGCCTTTTCAAAAATCGGGAATAGATTATGAGAACTAATCAAAAATAAACTCTTACCTTAACTTAGGAGATTCGACTAGTACTAGAGAGAGAATTCGACAATGTCAATGGAGGATTTAAATGATGGAAGTGTAGAACAATTTCTCAAATAGGATGAATAAAATAAAAACTATAGAGATTTTGGCTTTTTAGAGAAGGAAGAGAATAATGGAGTTTTCAGCTTTTAGAAGAAAGAATGGAATAATGGAGTTTTCGGCTTTTAGAGAAATTAGAGAAAGAAATTTGGAGAAAAAAAGCTAAGGAATTTCGGCACAAAAGGGAGAGGATTTAATGTTAGAAACAAGGAGCTAGCCCCCCTATTTATAGGAAATTTGGCAAACCTTTGCCATGTAGTAGCTGGTTTCTTTACTCCTCTCAGTGATGGATTCTTGGCCATCGCTCTCTTTGTAGATAAATTCCTAACTTTTCTCCTTTATCTTAATCTACTAGCTCATCTAAAAGAGACTTAATTATCTCTAACTCCTCCCTCCTTTATCAGCATATTATCCATATATTTTAATCATAAAAATCCCTAGATCTTAGCCTTTATCTGCTTATTATCCACATAAAATAAATTCCTAAATAATAGCCTTTATCTACTTATTATCCACATATTTTAAACATTAAAACCCTAAATTTTAGCCTTTTGCCATCCACTCCACCTAATCCTAATGCCCAAAATTTAGCTAACTTAAATTAAAAGTATTGGGCTCCATGAAACTTAAATTTGGGCCCCATACTCCTTGTGTGTGGCGTCACCTCCTAAGATTGGGCCACTAGCCCACTTTGGTATTTTAAACATAGATACTACCTTTTAAACCCTATAATGCCCAAACAGATAATTTTAATCAAGGCCTCGCCTAAGCTCGAGCCCAATTTGGACCCCTAACACTTAAATTAACTCATTCCACATATTCACCCATTAAACGATAGGCCCAAAAATTTAGGATGCTAGAGTTCTACCCTCCTTAAAGAAATTTCGTCCTCAAAATTTCTAGCTAACTAGTAATCATTCTACCCGAGTCTCACCACTATGCTTTCACAAGACTCTAATTCTAAAGCCAAAATAAACACTTAGTATACTATGGTAGGTACGCACCATTATTCGTGATCCAAGCCTCTTCATCCCTTGCACTCATTCTCTTGATTCGCTTATCCGATTAGAAATTTTATGAATCATTATTTCTTTCCACCGATTTATGTTGAGCAGTCTTATGATTAATAGTTCTAAAAAGTAGTTCTTTCGAATTCATACACACACTACAGTCTCAAGTTCATTCATTCAATCATCAACATTCATGAACTCACGTTCATTACAGAAAAGTGTTGTGGTTGCCATTGTTGTTGTTTTCCACTACCTGTGGGTATTTTCGTAATTTTATCCTCTGAGGGCATTTTTGTAAATTTTTTTTTGAAATGAGGTTCCTTGATGATTTTATAAAATAAGGGTATTTTGGTAATTTTGAATTCTTGGGTGTATTTTGGTAATTTTGGAAATTGAGGGTATTTTGGTAATTTTGGAATCTGAGGCATTTCAAAATTTTAAAATCTGAGGGTATTTCGATAATTTTGAAATTTGGGGCATTTCAATAATTTTAAAATTTAGGGGTATTTCGATAATTTTGACATTCTGGGGTATTTCGATAATTTTGAAATTTGGGGTATTTCGGTAATTTTTTGTGATCTGAGGGTGTTTTGGTAATTTTGTGATTCAGGGGTATTTTGATAATTTTACAAAACAAGGGTAATTTGGTAATTCTACAAATTAGGGCTATTTTGGTCATTTTGCATAACAAGGGTAATTTGGTAATTTTCTTCATAGTTGTAACATTTTCAAATCAAATGTATTTTTTTCGAAGTGTACAAAACTTACGGGTTTTGTTTGCAAAATAGGTGGTTGGTCCTTTCGGGTTTTAATTATGGGTTCAAACCCATGAATAAGTCCTTATAGCTAGAGTGAACAAATACCACGCACTGTAGGATTCCAGAGAAGAGGAGGTGAGTCACTTGGATGCTTAAATACCAAGCTCTTGGGATCTACTCCTAGACATGCATATGCTGTTGCCACACCTTAGTCTTGTGACTCGCTTACGTGTTTTGTTTTAGTGAAGTTAAGTCTTATGGAATTGAAGAGTTGTTTGCCTAAGCCTAGAGTCCATCAAGTTCTAACCTAGATCGTCTCACGTCCCATAAAGCTCATTAAGCCCACATAAATAACACAAGAAGAGTTTAGAATACTTACTTGGGTGGATCGGTGCCGATGAGACTCAAGGCCATGTCCTCGAACCAAAAAAATTTCTAAAACATTTCTAGACCCATTTCACAATTCGAAGTTTCAAACGGGCTCGATATAAATTGTAACACCCCAAACCCGACCCATGCATTTCGACTGGATCTGGCGTGTCACGGCTTGTACATTGAAAACTTTTGCCTTGTTGGTTTTGGAAGTCATAAGTTAATTAGACATTATTAGAGTAAATAAGTGACATTTTAAAATTAAAGTCTTATATTAGTATTATTAAGTATAAATAAACCTTGACATAAAATTTATAAGTTGCATACATTGGAAACTTCTTAGTTGAATAAAAACTAGGGCCTTAAAAAATCCCAAATAAAAATAAAATAAACTTAAAAAATCCCAAATAATTTGTAGAAATAAAACTTGATGGCCCTCAAGTCCGCCTCGGCTCCCATGTTCACGATCTACTGCTCACCTGAAATGTTGGGAAAAATAAAAGGTTGAGTCACCAAGACTCAGTGTGCAAATCCCGAGAACACATAAAAAGGCTTGAGGCCCACAAACACATTATGAGCCTTGGCCCGTATACAAGGGTAACAAAATATGCAACATGGCCCATCCCAAACCTATGAGTCCATCCTCTACACACCCCCGTACCAACCATCACACTGGGGGATTTCTACAATCAACCCTACATCTGCTACACACCATATCGACAGCTGTGCTTGCTTGTCATAAAGATTGATCACTATGTGACCTATGTGGCGAAGCCACCGATCGCTATGCAACCTTAATAATAATCGACAGCTGTGCTGCCTGTCATAAAGACCGATCACTATGTGACCTATGTGGCAAAGCCACCGATCGCCTCGCGACCTGCTCCCCTTTCGTAAATCAATCAATCCCATCCCATGCATACATGCAAGAATCAGAACATTAAACTATCTAAGCAGATCACATATTTTTACATACTTCGATACACATAGAGAAGTTTCTATGATTACGTACCTGGCATCCCTTGCTTACCCTTTCTGGGTAATACGACTATTCATACAGCCTGATTTTTAGCCCATAACATACATATAATTTAGATTAACTAGTGTGACAGAGATCTACACACTGTTTTCTGGCTTTTAGCCCATAACATGCATATAATATAACAAAGCTTATGTGTCAAGAATCTACACACCGATTCTCGATAAAACGAGGCTTTCTATATCGACGCTATCCTTAGTCGACACAACCGCTATCCGCCTAAGGTGTTGTTCAAGTTCGGTCCACAACCAATTGGCTAATCTCGAATAGCGATCTCGCTCATTTCTTAAACTTAGGATTCTTTCTTTTGCTTCGATCCATATTTAATTCCATCATAAATCCTTATCGAGTTACTATAATAATATTTAATCGTTAATCCTCTTATAAAGTTAAAATCTTGTATATAATGATGAAATCTAATAGAAATCTAGGAAAATCTTCTTACCTTAAAAATCCCAAAATTAAAGACTTATGAATTTCGGCTTTTAGATCTAGTCGACTAGGCTTCCTTCAAATCCCGACTTTCCGCCCATCATAAACCATTAAACTATTAGCTTTTGACTTTTGCCTTTTCAAAAATCAGGAATAGATTATGATAACTAATCAAAAATCTACTCTTACCTTAACTTAGGAGATTCGACTAGTACTAGAGAAAGAATTCGACAATGTCAATGGAGGATTTAAATGCTGGAAGTGTAGAACAATTTCTCAAATAGGATGAATAAAATAATAACTATAGAGATTTTGGCTTTTTAGAGAAGGAAGAGAATAATGGAGGTTTCAGCTTTTAGATGAAATAATAGAATAATGGAGTTTTCAGCTTTTAGAGAAATTGGAGAAAGAAATTTGGAGAAAAGAAGCTAAGGAATTTCGGCACAAAAGGGAGAGGATTTAATGTCAGAAACAAGGAGCTAGCCCCCTTACTTATAGGAAATTCGGCAACCCTTTGCCATGTAGTAGCTGGTTTCTTTACTCCTCTCAGTGATGGATTCTTGGCCATCACTCTCTTTGTAGATAAATTCTAACTTTTCTCCTTTATCTTAATCTACTAGCTCATCTAAAAGAGACTTAATTATCTCTAACTCCTCCCTCCTTTATTAGCATATTATCCATATATTTTAATCATAAAAATCCTAGATCTTAGCCTTTATCTCGCTTATTATCCACATAAAATAAATTCCTAAATAATAGCCTTTATCTCGCTTATTATCCACATATTTTAAACATTAAAACCCTAAATTTTAGCCTTGTTGCCATCCACTCCACCTAATCCTAATGCCCAAAATTTAGCTAACTTAAATTAAAAGTATTGGGCTCCATGAAACTTAAATTTGGGCCCTTACTCCTTGTGTGTGGCGTCACCTCCTAAGATTGGGCCACAAGCCCACTTTGGTATTTTAAACATAGATACTACCTTTTAAACCCTATAATGCCCAAACAGATAATTTTAATCAAGGCCTCTGCCTAAGCTCGAGCCCAATTTGGACCCCTAACACTTAAATTAACTCATTCCACATATTCACCCATTAAACGATAGGCCCAAAAAATTAGGATGTTACGGTTCTTCCTCCTTAAAGAAATTTCGTCCTCAAAATTTCCAACTAACTAGTAATCATTCTACCGTGTCTCACCACTATGCTTTCAACAAGACTCTAATTCTAAAGCCAAAATAAACACTTAGTATACTATGGTAGGCACGCACCATTATTCGTGATCTCAAGCGTCTTCGTCCCCTTGTACTCATTCTATCGATTCGCTTATCCGATTAGAAATTTTATGAATCATTATTTCTTTCCACCGATTTATCGCAAATAGTCTTATGATTAATAGTTTTAAAAGTAGTTCTTTCAATTCATACACACACTACAGTCTCAAGTTCATTCATTCAATCATCAACATTCATGAACTCGCGTTCATTACAGAAAAGTGTTGTGGTTGTCATTGTTGTTGTTTTCCACTACCCAGGGGTATTTTCGTAATTTTATCCTACAGGGGCATTTTCGTAAATTTTGTTTTCGAAATAAGGTTCCTTGATGATTTTATAAAATAATGGTATTTTGGTAATTTTGAATTCTGGGTATTTTGGTAATTTTGAAACCGAGGTATTTTGGTAATTTTGAAATCTGAGGTATTTGATAATTTTGAAATTCGGGGCATTTCGATAATTTTGAAATTGGGGACATTTCAAGAATTTTGAAATTTGAGGTATTTGATAATTTTAAAATTTTGGGGTATTTCGATAATTTTAAAATTTGAGGTATTTCGGTAATTTTTGTGATCCGAGGTATTTTGGTAATTTTTTATTCGTGGTATTTCGGTAATTTTACAAAATAAGGGTAATTTGGTAATTCTACAAATTAGGGCTATTTTGGTCATTTTGCATAACAAGGGTAATTTGGTAATTTTCTTCATATTGCGAACATTTTCAAATCAAATGTATTTTTTTCCGAAGTGTACAAAACTTACGGGTTTTGTTTGCAAAATAGGTGGTTGGTCCCTTTCGGGTTTTAATTATGGGCTCACCCATGAACAAGTCCTCATAGCTAGAGTGAGCAATACCACGCACTGTAGGATTCGAGAAGAGGAGGTGAGTCACTTGACTGCTTAAATACCAAGCTCTTAGGATCTACTCCTAGACATGCATATGCTTGTTGCCACACCTTAGTCTTGTGACTCGTTTACAGGTTTTGTTTTAGTGAAGTTAAGTCTTATGGAATTGAAGAGTTGTTTGCCTAAGCCTAGAGTGCATCAAGTTCTAACCTAGATAGTCTACATCCCATAAAGCTCATTAAGCCCACATAAATAACACAGCAAGAGTTTAGAATACTTACCTGGGTGGATCGGGTGCCGATAGACTCGAAGGCCATGTCCTCGAACAAAAAAAATTCTAAAAACATTTCTAGACCCATTTCACAGTCCGAGTTTTGAACTTGGCTCTGATACCAAATTGTAACACCCCAAACCCGGCCCATGCGTTTCGACTGGATCTGGCGTGTCACGGCTTGTACATTGAAAAATTTTGCCATGTTGGTTTTGGAAGTCGTAAGTTAATTAGACATTATTAGAGTAAATAAGTGACATTTTAAAATTAAAGTCTTATATTAGTATTATTAAGTATAAATAAACCTTGACATAAAATTTATAAGTTGCATAACATTGGAAACTTCTTAGTTGAATAAAAACTAGGGCCTTAAAAAATCCCAAATAAAAATAAAATAAACTTAAAGAAATCCCAAATAATTTGTAGAAATAAAACTTGATGGCCCTCGAGTCCGCCTCGGCTCCCATGTTCACGATCTATCGCTCACCGAAATGTTGGGACAAATAAAGGTTGAGTCACCAAGACTCATGTGCAAATCTTGAGAACACATAAAAGGCTTGAGGCCCACAAACACATTATGAGCCTTAGCCCGTATACAAGGGCAACAAAATATGCAACATGGCCCATCCCAAACCTATAAGTCCATCCTCTACACACCCCGCATCAACCATCACACTGGGGATTTCTACAATCAACCCTCCATTTGCTACACACCATATTGATAAATGTGTCTTTTGTCATAAAGACCGATCACTATATGACCTATGTGGCAAAGCCACCGATCGCCTCATGACCGCCTCCCCTTCCAGTAAATCAATCAATCCCATCCCATGCATACATGCAAGAATCGAGCATTAAACTATCTAAACAGATCACATATTTTTACATACTTGATACACATAGAGAAGTTTCTATGATTACGCACTGCATCCCTTGCCTACCCTTTTCGGGTAATACGATTGTTCATACTGACCTCATTTTTGACTTTTAGCCCATAACATACATATAATTGATTAACTAGTGTGAGATCTACACACCGCTTTTTTGACTTTTAGCCCATAACATACATATAATATAACAAAGCTTATGTGTCAAGAATCTACACACCGATTCACCGATAAAACGAGGCTTTCTATATCGACGCTATCCGTAGTCAACACAACCGCTATCTACCTAAGGTGTTGTTCAAAAGTTGGTCTACAACCAATTAGCCAATCTCGATCAATGCAGACATCGCTCGTTTCTTAAACTTAGGATTCTTGCTTTTGCACGATCCATATTTAATTCCATCATAAATCCTTATTAGAGTTACTATAATAATATTTAATCGTTAATCCTCCTTATAAAGTTAAAATCTTGTATATAATGATGAAATCTAATAGAAATCTAGGAAAATCTTCTTACCTTAAAAATCCCAAAATTGGAGACTTATGAATTTCGGCTTTTAGATCTAGTCGACTAGGCTTCCTTCAAATTCTAACTTGCCGCCCATCATAAACCATTAAACTATTAGCTTTCGGCTTTTTCCTTTTCAAAAATCGGGAATAGATTATGAGAACTAATCAAAAATCTACTCTTACCTTAACTTAAGAGATTCAGCTAGTACTAGAGAGAGAATTTGACAATGGCAATGGAGGATTTAAATGCCAGAAGTATAGAACAATTTCTCAAATAGGATGAATAAAATAATAACTATAGAGATTTCAGCTTTTTAGAGAAGGAAGAGAATAATAGAGTTTTCAGCTTTTAGAAGAAAGAAGAGAATAATGGAGTTTTCGCTTAGAGAAATTGGAGAAAGAAATTTGGAGAAAAGAAGCTAAGGAATTTTGCACAAAAGGGAGAGGATTTAATGTCGTAAACAAGGAGGTAGCCCCTATTTATGGGAAATTGACAACCTTTTGCCATGTAGTAGTGGTTTCTTTACTCCTCTCGTTGATGGATTCTTGGCCATCACTCTCTTTGTAGATAAATTCTAACTTTTCTCCTTTATCTTAATCTACTAGCTCATCTAAAAGAGACTTAATTATCTCCAACTCCTCCTCTTTTATCAAGATATTATCCACATATTTTAATCATAAAATCCCTAGATCTTAGCCTTTATCTGCTTATTATCCACATAAAATAAATTCCTAAATAATAGCCTTTATCTGCTTATTATCCACATATTTTAAACATTAAAACCCCTAAATTTTAGCCTTGTTTCCATCCACTCCACCTAATCCTAATGCCCAAAATTTAGCTAACTTAAATTAAAAGAATTGGGCTCCATGAAACTTAAATTTGGGCCCCTTACTCCTTGTGTGTGGCGTCACCTCTTAAGATTGGGCCACAAGCCCACTTTGGTATTTTAAACATAGATACTACCTTTTAAACCCTATAATGCCCAAACAGATAATTTTAATCAAGGCCTCTGCCTAATCCTGAGCCCAATTTGGACCCCTAACACTTAAATTAACTCATTCCACATATTCACCCACTAAACGCATAGGCCTAAAAATTTGGGATGTTACAGGGACACCACATGTGTGTCAAATAAACTTTGATATATCTCCTTATACGTCATCGGGATTAGCGTAAATTGGAGATTTTCAAATTTTTCCTTGCGCCCGATTCCTGTTTTACCGACCCTTGTTGCCCAACAATAATTACTTTTGGCTGGCTAACAATAATTGCCTTCGGGTACCCTTTGTTGTATGTACTCGTATTATTCACCTCGTCATCCTTTTTTCTAGGAGCAGACCTTTTAGTGGTTTCCCTTGCTTCAATCTTGCCACCCCTTATGGCATTTTCAATCATTTCTCCTACCATCTCTATATCCACAAAGCTCTTGGTGGTACTTTCTATCATGAGAGTGATGAATGGAGCCTTCAAGGTATTGATAAAAATCATTGTAGTTTCCTTTTCTAAAAGTGGTGGTTGAACTTGCATGGCGACCTCCCTCCATCTTTGCGCGTATTGCCTGAAGTTTTCATTTGACTTTTTTCCACATTCTGCAAAGTGATTCTATTAGGCGTCATGTCTATGACATGGTTGTATTTCTTCATAAAAGATTGGGCCATGTCCCTCCAAGAGCTAATCCTAGCATGGCTGAGTTGGTTGTACCACCTGGATGCTGCCCCCACCAAACTGTCTTAGAAACAATGAATCAAGAGTTGATCATTGTTAACATACCCAGTCATTCGTCTACAGAACATAGTGAAATGGGTTTCAGGGCAACTAGTCCCATTGTACTTCTCAAATTCTAGCATCTTGAACTTATGAGGAAGCACCAAATCTGGAACCAAGCTCAAGTCTTTAGCATCAATTCCATGGTGATTATCAACATTTTCCAAGGCCTTGAACTTTTCTTCCAACCACTACAGCGATCCTCTAACTGCTTTGAGGATTCAATTCTTGTCTTTTCCCCATGTTATGTCTAAGTTAGGGATAATGAGATTAGCAGGGTTATCTCCTGTATTAGATCCTGTTCCCACTTGGAAGTTCATGGGCACTCTTGCATAATTTTCCTTTGTTGAGGCCTAATCAAGACAGATAGCCTTCGGGGATACTCTTCAGGTTGTGCTTGTGTATACGGTGGGGTAAAACCTGGGGGAAGTCCTCATTATCTTCACCAGCATTAGTCATGGGACCTTTTCCTTTATCCATTGCCCCATTCAGTAGTTGAGTCATTTGAGCCACCATATTTCTTTGGACCTCCATCATTTGTTCCCTCATACCTTGCTGAATTTTTTCCAACTAGTCTTGCATGTCTCTTTGGAACTGTTTGAGTTTTTGGTCCATATCTTTAGTCTTAGCGCGTGTACCGTAACGGTGTTTAGTTTCCATATTTTTCCTTCTTTTTGTCTCTCTTCTCTCTCTCTCTCTCTCTCTCTCTGTAATAATTTCAACTAATTAGGATCTTTCTATGGACCTAAATGCAGATGATATGATGTAATGTAAATGCATGAATGCAAAAAGGCATCGATCTGGGTTCAATTTCATTTAGAAAACTTTATTAGAAAACAAAATCCTTTACATAAAATGGACTACAAATATGCTTTCGCCCTAAGGCCCAAAGTTTTTATTTTCCTAAACAACAAGGCTAGTTCTTGACCACGATCTGACCGTAGCTCATATTTCATGCTCAATGTATCAACCTGTACTGCCAAAGTCTATAAATGATCAACTACCTCTTGAGTCTGAACTATTTCTTCACCCATGAGATAATCCCGATTTCTAACTTGATCATGAGAATGGTGGAGTTCTTCCTTCCAATTCCCTTCTCTTGCTTCAAGAAGCTCGATCCGGAGTTCACAATTTTGTAATGCTGATTCTAATTTTTCAATCTTGCCCTTCATTTCCTCAATCTTATTCAGGCTTGACTTTAACTCGATTGCAGAATTATAGCTTCGATGGTGGTAAAAGACCATCCCAGTTCAGCCACTTTAGCCTTTAATCCACATTTCTCCTTTTGGCTTTATGCTAAACTCCTTTTAGGGCCTCATTTCACATCTGCATCTCTTGGAACTTCCTCTCCCAATGGTCAGCTTTGGCCTTTTCCTCTTGAATCTCCTATTGCCACTGTTCCGAAGTCTTCCCCAATCCGGCATTTTTCATTGATAGACATAGCTTCTTATATTCTATCTTTAAACTATCAAGATCTTCATCGACCCTTTTCTTCCCTTTTCTTAATTTTTTGGCCTCTGATTTCTGAACATCCACATCTAATCTCAGGTACATTGAAACACCCCACACCCGGCCCACGAGCCTGAATCGGATCTGGTATGTTCCTAAAGTGAACCAATTTCAAATCCATTCGTTACTTAGAGAAAATTAAGTAAAATTTTTAGAAAGTGTTGTTGTGGATTGGGCTTAGATTGAAACCCATTTTATTAAACTTGAAAATCCAATTTGATTTATTACGTCCAAAATAGTTCTTAGCACAATATTTAAAAGTAAAGTAAAAATAAAGAATAATCCACTTTGGGCCTTATGGCCTTATTACATCAAATAAAACCCAAAAGAAATATAATTAAGGGTACCAAATGAAATAATGTCCAAATAAAATAAAATCTCCAAATGTAGCATGGCCACCTCAAGGTCCACTACTAGGTCAAATCCTTGCTCATCACCGAAAAATAATTCCCACAAATAGGTGAGTCAAGCAGACTCAATGTGCACACAATACTAACATTCAACAATTCAGCATTCATGTTCAATTCATCGATCCATATAAAATGAATTATGATGCAACCCAAACCCAATCCTAATGGTCCATCCGCTACACACCACCGCACACGCCATTTACAGTGGGGACTACTAAGTCAACCCTCCATCCGCTACACACCATCAAAGGCATTCGCCCATATACGTTGTGTCATTGGACACTATAATCAAATTTATACGTTGTGTCATTAGACACTATTCAAATATTGTAACCGAAGTTACCAAAATTTCGCAATGTGTAGTAGTCAACATATTTAGTTGGTGAGACCAAGTCTACACCTTCGTTGGTGAGACCAAGTCAACACCTAATCTCCTCCTTTCACATAAATCCCAAATGCCCCAAAATAAATATATTGTGCATAACTTAATTTCATGTTCATATACATATATTCGCATGTTATAGAATAACATATTTCACAATCCTATCGAGTAGGAAACGACTGGTACTTTTTGCCACATTTGTGGTACATAGCCACATTCATATTCATTACATATTAGAATAATAGCCATAAAATATCGAAGGTCAAGAAGGGTACACACCGATTTGCTTATTAAGGTTCCTTGAAATCTGAAAATCCCGATCTAACTTTAGATCTATTAATTCCTATATTCGCCCACCAAATAAAACACATTAATAAACCCTTTTGGCTTAAAACAAAACCAAATCCTAGTAGGATTTGTAGAGAGACTCACCTTGCCGATTTGGTGTTTACACAAATCCGAAAACTTCGTTTTCCTTTACACGATATTCGCCAACCTTGAATCTCAATATGGGTTAGTTTAGGCTTTTTAATAATTAGAGAACTGATCTAGATACTCACATAAGCCTTGGTAGAATACTTTTAGGGCTTACCTTATGGACTTCAAATCCGAAAGTTTCCTTTGTCTTGAATATCCATCGAAAATCCTAATATTTAGAAGTTAGATCTGATCTAATTTTAATAAGTAGTAATTGGCCTTTGGTAGAATGTGTCTCACTTACCTTGGATCCTTGACCCTTCTATTTGATGATGGTAGAAACCTAAGAGATCATGGTAGGTTCGACCATGAACAAAGTTAGGATTAGTACTGAATTTTTTTGTAAAAGGAAAGAATAGAAGTTGATTGACCATAGATCTTACCCTTTTGATGTTGTAATTGATCGCTCCTTTACTTAGAATCGATGATGATCCCGCTTTGATAGTAGAAACAGAGGAGAAAAGAGAAGAAAAGAGGATGGTTTTGTTGAAAGAAAATTCAGCAAAGGGGGGAAGAGAGCTATGAAAATTTCGCACACACTTAGGAAAGATGAGAGAATGGCCTTAATTCTCCTCTTTAATCTGAAATTGCTATGCCAAGAGTCCTTGACTTGGCCACCACTCCCCTACAAGTGATAATATTATCATTTAATTATCACTTTAATTAAATTAGAGTATTTTATCCATCCTTTATCTCCTTATTTATTTTATTAAAAGAAATTCCTTACTTAACACTTAATTAAACAAGTTTTAACCAAGTAAAACTCCTCTAATTCAAGAAGCTTGTGCCGTCCCACCTCTTAGCCTAGGAAGCAAAATAAAGCCTTCATTATTTGCTTCTGGATGACTCAAACGCAGCCCAAAAACCTCTTGTATTTGGGCCATTTCCTAAGGCCTTAGGTGGCATCTTGAGCCACATTTCCAAGTCCGTTATTGGGTCAAATTTCATGTACTTTATATTTTTAGGGTCACTTGGCCCTAAGTTCCCTTTGGGCTCTTAAATTCGACATTCGGGGTCAATTTTAAGTTTCCTAAAATTTTCAGCATGCTCAGATATTCCGTGTTTCCAAAATGTTTAGGTTTCCAAAATGTTCAAGTTTCCAAAATGTTCAAGTTTCCAAAATGTTCAAGTTTCCAAAATGTTGAGTTTCCAAAATGTTCAAGTTTTCAAAATGTTCGGGTTTCCAAAATGTTCGGGTTTCCCAAAATGTCTAAGTTTCCAAAATGTCTAAGTTTCTAAGTTTCCAAAATGTCCATTTCCATTTCCATTTTCATTTTCATTTCCATTTCCATGCATTTCTAGGTTTCCAAAAGTATCAAAAATTTATTCATAGTACTTGAAACTTGTCATTTCATACAATTAAACTAGAAATGCATAGGCCCTATTCAGGATGTTACAGTTCTACCCCCCTTAAACAAAATTTCGTCCCCGAAATTTCCTAACTAAAATAGTTGAGGGTATTCTTTGTCTCATTGTCTCTTCCGACTCCCACGAAGCTTCTTCCGTTCCATGATTGCGCCATAGCACTTTGACTAGAGGAACGGTCTTCCTTCGTAGTACTTTCACATCACGTTCCAAGATCCGAATCGGTTCTTCCTCGTATGATAAGTCTGGCCTTAGCTCCACTTCTTCAACAGATACCACATGCGACGGATCCGATCGATAACGACGTAACATGGACACATGAAATACGTCGTGCATCTGCTGTAACTCTGGTGGAAACTCTAATTGGTATGCCACTGGCCCAACTCGTTTCAGCACTTGATAGGGCCCTACAAACCTTGGGCTTAACTTCCCTTTGCGACAAACCTCATAACCTTCTTCCAAGGCGAGACTTTTAGGAATACTTGGTCTCCCACTTCAAACTCTATTTCCTTCCGCTTAAGGTCTGCGTACGACTTTTGCCTATCAGAGGCTTCCTTCAACTGCGTGCTCAATTAACTCAACCTTCTCTTCAGTCTCTGCCACCAACTCTGGACCCAAAACTCGGCGTTCTCCTAACTCGGTCCAACAAGTAGGTGTTCTACACTTCCTTCCATACAATGCTTCGTATGGCGCCATCCGAATCTTTGGCTTGATAGTTTGTTGTTATAGGCGAATTCACTAAAGGCAAGTAATCTTCCCAACTTCCTCGAAATCCATTACACAACCTCTCAACATATCCTCCAACACTTGTATAACCTGTTCAGATCGCCGTCGATTGTGGATGAAAAGTCAGAGTGAAGTCTAGCTTAGTGCCTAAAGCTTGATGAAGTGCTTTCCAAAATCGAGACGTAAACCTTGGGTCTCTATCAGAGATGATCGACATTGGTACTCCATGTAATCTCACAATTTCCGCCACATACAACTTAGCCAACTTCTGAAGAGAATAATCCATTCTAACTGGGATAAAGTGTGCGGACTTGGTCAAACGGTCCACTATCACCCATACCGAGTCCTTCTTAGTAGGCGTAATGGGAAGCCCACTGACGAAGTCCATGGTAATTCTCTCCCACTTCCATTGGGGAATCTCGATTGGTTGAAGCAATCCTGATGGGACTTGGTGTTCAGCCTTAACTTGCTGACATGTCAAACATTTCCCCACAAATTCAGTCACTTCTCGCTTCAGGTCAGACCACCAAAATTGTTCCCTTAGATCTCTATACAGCTTGATGCCTCCGGGATGCATAGCACAAGGGCTACCATGTGCTTCCCGAAGAATCCTTTGTCTCAACTCCTTATTCATCGGCATACAGACTTTTCCCTTGTAGCACAATACTCCTTCATTATTGACACCATAATCCTCTAATCCCCCTTGTTGTACTTGCTGTAACTTAGTGCTTAAGTCATTATCAGCCAACTGTCCCTCTTTCACTTCCTTTAGCCATGTGGGCCTGACTTGTAATTCCGCCAACAGACTTCCATCGTCATATAGACTTAGATGAGCGAACAAAGCCCGTAGATCCGATACAACCTTCCGACTTAGGGTATCGGCTACCACATTCGCCTTGCCCGGATGATATTCTATCGAGCGATCGTAGTCCTTGACAATTCCACCCACCTTCGTTGCCTCAAGTTTAACTCCTTCTGAGTCAATAAATACTTAAGGCTCTTGTGATCTGTGTAGATAATCGACCTTTCTCCATAAAGGTAGTGCCTCCAAACCTTAAGGCGAAAACCACTGCTGCTAGCTCTAAGTCATGAGTTGGGTAGTTCAAATTCATGAGGCCTTAGGCTGCCATGACGCATAGCGACTACTTTGCCATCTTGCATTAGTACGGTACCTAACCCGTGTCTGAAGCATCACAAGACACCACAAAATCTTTTCACGCCTCCGATGAATTAACACTGGAGCTTCCACAAGACCTTCTTAAGCTTTTCAAAGCTCTCCTGCCGCTTATTAGTCCATTCAAGGGTACTTCCTTCCTTAGTAACTTGGTTAAAGGTGCGGCTATTGACGAGAATCCTTCCACAACCTTACAGTAATAGCGCCAAGCCTAAGAAACTTGAATTTCAGCCACGGACCTAGGTGGTTTCCAATCCAACACCGCTTCGATCTTCCTAGGTCCACTCTTATTCCTTCTACGGATACCACATGTCCTAGAATGCCACCTCCTTAAGCCAAAATTCGCACTTCTTGAATTTGGCATAGAGCTTCTTCTCCTTAACACTTCCAACACGACTCGGAGATGCTCATCATGCTCCTCCTCCGACTTGAATATACCAAAATATCATCAATGAACACAACGACGAATCTATCCAAGTAGGGTTGAAAACCCGATTCATCATATCCATGAACGCTACCGGGCGTTCGTCAACCCAAACGGCATCACCACAAACTCGAAGTGACCATATATTGTCCTAAAAGCGGTCTTATGGATATCGGCCTCCTTCACCTTCAATCGATGGTATCCGACCGTAAATCGATCTTCGAAAACATGCGGCTCCTTGGTGATCGAACAAGTCATCGATCCTTGGCAAGGGATACTTGTTCTTGATGGTCACTTATTTAGCGACGGTAGTCTATGCACATACGCATAGTTCCGTCCTTCTTCTTCTAAATAAGACCGGGTGCTCCCCACGGGACACACTGGGTCGAATGAACCCACGATCCAACAGTTCTTGTATCCGAGCCTTGAGCTCCACTAACTCCTTTGGTGCCATTCGGTATGGAGCGATTGACACGGAGGCTGTCCCCGAGCAAATCAATCCCAAATTCCACCTCCTCGTGCGGGGTATTCCGTAACTCTTCCGAAACACATCCACGAAGTCCCTTACCGCCCTAACCCCATTAATACCTTCCTCCTTTCCACCTATCGCGATTCTGAAAGCTAAAAATGCCTTGCAACCCTTCTTAACCATCTTCTCACCTTCGGTCTTAGAGACTACATTAGATAAATAGTTCCTCCTTTCTCCGATCATTATTACCACTTCATCCTCCGGGGTTCTTAGTTCCATACGTTTAGCCGCACAATCCAACACGGCTCGGTGTTCTACTAACCAATCCATTCCGAGTATAAGCTCAAACTCTTGAAGGGTAACTCCATTAAGTCCGCCGAAAGTTCACTCCACGAATCTCTAGGGTACATTCAAAGATCTTGTCTACCACTATAGTTTGGCCTAATGGGCTTACTACGATCATCGCCTATCGAAAGTTTAGAGTCTAGGCCTAGTGTTTTCATTACACTACTTGCAACATAGGAATGGGTCGAGTCCACATCAATCAAAGCAAAGTAGGGTTTGTCAAAAATAAAGAACGTATCGGTTATTACGTTCGACGTCTCCATCTTCCCTTCTACGAACCGCATAAACCAAACCCGGTTGTCTTGCATCAAGCATTAGTATTACCTCTACCTGTGTTCCACGGCCTCTGCACTGTACCACTACCACGGTTACTCGAACCACGACCCTGTTGAAAGGTCATTGTCGCCTCTACCGGTCTGGCTAGCATTCTGAACAACCGATCGGCTCTCATCTGATTGTTTGGGACAATCCTTAAACATATGGTCCTTGGACCCACACTTAAGACATGCTCCTATCTTCTTCCAACACTCACCTAAATGCTTCTTTCCATAATACTCACAAGAACGAATCACAAACTGCATCCGGCTTGTTGATTCCGTGGCCCATCAACCCTAGGCCTTTTGTAACCCTTTCCAGATGGCCCAAACCCTCTTTTGGCCTTATTCTTATCCACGGTCTGCTTAGTAGCATCCTTAATCCCCTCGGCCACCTTGGCCTTTTCCACCAAAGCCGAGAATTCCCGCTC
Organism: Gossypium rotundifolium; assembly: GCA_025506655.1. Taxonomy (NCBI): domain Eukaryota; kingdom Viridiplantae; phylum Streptophyta; class Magnoliopsida; order Malvales; family Malvaceae; genus Gossypium; species Gossypium rotundifolium. Next base: position 52,733,916 of record CP106734.1, read on the forward strand.
CTGATGCGGTGCTATCAACAGCCTCAGGTCATCTCTCAGTCCGTCCTCAAATCGAACACAGCGTTCATGCTCAGTCGCCACTACCCCTCGAGCATAGCGGCTCAATCTCAAGAATTCTGCCTCATATTCTGCGACAGACTTACTCCCTTGTACCAACCCTAGAAAAGCCTTCCTTTGTTCATCTCAGATACCGGTTCCCACATACTTCTTTTGAAAGGCCTCTTTAACATACTCCCGGTCAAATTTTCACTATAGTACCATCACGAGCAGTTAACCACCATCGATACGCTTCATCGCAGAATAACGCCACCATCCCTTTCAACTTTTCCTCCGGAGTCGGTCAAGCTCATCCATGATACGCTCCGTTGCTTCGGCCCGATACTTTCGGTATCTTGGGTGCCACATTAGATACTCCTCGAAACATTTCGCTCCATTAGCTCGAAGCCTCGGTCCGACTTTTGATTTCTGAATTTCCACCGCACTCGCCACTAATTCTAAAACTCAGAAGACCTGACTGCGACCAAGATCTTCCCGTCGAGCTCTTTGCTCAACATTAACGGTGGGGGTGGTGGTGGCGGTGGCATTTCATTGTCGGACCTTGACCCGACCTAACGAGGTTCGACACGGTCATCCTTCCTCTTCCTCGACCACGGCGACCACGTCCTCTAGAGCTCATTTTCTAGCGTCGAGATCGATTAAGAAATTTTATGAATTAGTCATTGTTCCACTTATTTACCGTGAAGGAGTTTTATGAAAAGGATTTTAAAAGTGGTTCTTTCGTATCATACAAACACACAGTCTTTTCCATTCATTCATCCATCCATCAAACAAATATGAACTTTCGTTCATTCAGAGAAATGTTGTAGTTTTTGTTGTTGTTGTTTTCCACTACCCGAGGGTATTTTCGTAATTTTTGTTCTACAGGGGCATTTTCGTAATTTGTCAAAATAAGGTTCCTTGATGATTTTGTCAAAAATTATTTTGAAAACTTCAAAGTCTAGGGGTAAATTTGAAAAAAAAATTTAAAAAACTGGGGTATTTCGGTAATTTTTTACCTCAGGGGTATTTTGATAATTTTCACAAATCAGGGTAAATTTGAAAATTTTAATAAATTTGGGGTATTTCAAAAGTTGTAAATCCTTGAGGGTTCTTTTGGAAAGTTGTTCCTTCAAAGATGGGGATGTTGCAAAAATTTTGAAATTCAGGGTCATTTTGGAAATTTTGTAAGTTAGGGGCAATTTTGTAATTTTTTCTAAAATCAAGGTATTTTGATATTTTACAAATTAGGGTTTTTGAATGTTTATAAAATAATGAAATTTTGGTAAAGCTGTTGAGTAGTTGAACATTTTATAAACCAAGGGCATTTTGGTAATTTCACCCCTAAGGGTATTTTTGTAATTTTTGCAAAGCAAGAGTTTTTCAGAAAATGTTGTAAAAATAATTTTCTCAGATTTAAAAGAAAGTTTTAAAGGTTTGAAAAACTAGGGTTTGTTGTTTTGTTCTCTTTTTTTTTTAAAACATGGCTAGTTCCCTTTCGGGTTTTAGTCATTATGTTTAGCCTATGACCGAGCCCTCTTGGTCAGGGTGAACCAAAGCTACGCACGAGGCGGGATTCGTGTGGAGAGGAGGTGAGTCACGGATTGCTTAAATACCAAGCTCCCACGAAACCATTCCTAGACATGCGCAGAGGTTGCCACACCACCTGAGCCCTCCGAGTTATGGTGAGCCGAAGCTACGCACGGGTAGGATTCTGTGAAGAGGAGGTGAGTCACTAGGGGCGCTTAAATACCAAGCTCTTTGGATCCAATCCTAGACATGCGTACAAGGGTTACCACACCTTAGCTCAGTGACTTAGCCATAGGTTGGTTTAGTACATTAAGTCTTATGTGTTTGTGTTTGAGTAGTCTAATCCTAGGGTTCAAATTCCTATCATTCTATTCTACGTTCCATGCCTTTTCTACCCTTATATAAATCACACATATAGTTAGGGGTACTTACCTGGTGGACTGCGGGTCGGAGACTTAGGTGCCATGCCATAAAACCTACTTATTTCAAAGAAATTCATTTGGGCTCGCATTGAAAACGTTTTGGGCCTGAGCCCACAGGCCGAGAGTTTAAAACTGGGCTCTGATACCAAACTGAAACACCCCACACCCGGCCCACGAGCCTGAATCGGATCTGGTATATTCCTAAAGTGAACCAATTTCAAATTCATTCGTTACTTAGAGAAAATTCGTAAAATTTTTAGAAAATGTTGTTGTGGATTGGGCTTAGATTGGAAACCCATTTTATTAAACTTGAAAATCCAATTTGATTTATTACGTCCAAAATAGTTCTTAGCACAATATTTAAAAGTAAAGTAAAAATAAAGAATAATCCACTGGGCCTTATGGCCTTATTACATCAAATAAAACCCAAAAGAAATATAATTAAGGGTACCAAATGTAAATAATGTCCAAATAAAATAAAATCTCCAAATGTAGCATGGCCACCTCAAGGTCCACCTACCCATTCAAATCAACGCTCATCACACGAAAAATAATTCCCACAATGGGTGAGTCAACAGACTCAATGTGCACACAATACTAACATTCAACAATTAGGGCATTCATGTTCAATTCATCGATCCATATAAAATGAATTATGATGCAACCCAAACCCAATCCTAATGGTCCATCCGCTACACACCACCGTACACGCCATTTACACCGTGGGGACTACTAAGTCAACCTCCATCCGCTACACACCATCGAAGGCATTCGCCCATATCGTTGTGTCATTGGACACTATAATCAAATTTATCGTTGTGTCATTAGACACTATTCAAATATTGTAACCGAAGTTACCAAAATTTCGCAATGTGACCGTAGTCAACATATTTCGTTGGTGAGACCGAAGTCTACACCTTCATTGGTGAGACCGAAGTCAACACCTAATCTCCCCCTTTCACATAAATCCCAAATGCCCCAAAAATAAATATATTGTGCATAACTTAATTTCATGTTCATATACATATATTCGCATGTTATAGAATAACATATTTCACAATCCTATCAGAAGTAGGAAATGTACCTGGGTACTTTTTGCCACATTTGTGGTACATAGCCACATTCATATTCATTACATATTAGAATAATAGCCATAAAATATTGAAGGTCAGTAAGGGTACACACCTGATTTGCTTATTAAGGTTCCTTGAGATCTCGAAAATCCCGATCTAACTTTAGATCTATTAATTCCTATATTCGCCCACCAAATAAAACACATTAATAAACCCTTTTGGCTTAAAACAAAACCAAATCCTAGTAGGATTTGTAGAGAACTCACCTTTACCGATTTGGTGTTTACACAAATCCGAAAACTTCATTTTTCCTTTTTACGATATTCGCCAACCTTGAATCTCAATATGGGTTAGTTTAGGCTTTTTAATAATTAGAGAACGATCTAGATACTCACATAAGCCTTGGTAGAATACTTTTAGGGCTTACCTTATGGACTTCAAATCCGAAAGTTTCCTTTGTCTTGAATATCGTGAAAATCCTAATATTTAGAAGTTAGATCGATCTAATTTTAATAAGTAGTAATTGGCCTTTGGCGAATGTGTCTCACTTACCTTGGATCCTTGACCCTTCTATTTGATGATGGTAGAAACCTAAGAGATCATGGTAGGTTCTTACCATGAACAAAGTTAGGGATTAGTACCTGAATTTTTTTTGTAAAAGGAAAGAATAGAAGTTGATTGACCACAGATCTTACCCTTTTTGATGTTGTAATTGACTGCTCCTTTACTTAGAATCGACAGGGATTCGGCTTTGATAGTAGAAACAGAGGAGAAAAGAGAAGAAAAGAGGATGGTTTTTGTTCAAAGAAAATTGAAAAAGGGGGAAGAGAGCTATGAAAATTTCGCACACACTTAGGAAAGATGAGAGAATGGCCTTAATTCTCCTCTTTTAACTGAAATTGCTATGCCAAGAGTCCTTGACTTGGCCACCACTCCCCCCACAAGTGATAATATTATCATTTAATTATCACTTTAATTAAATTAGGAGTATTTTATCCATCCTTTATCTCCTTATTTATTTTATTAAAAGAAATTCCTTTACTTAACACTTAATTAAACAAGTTTTAACCGAAGTAAAACTCCTCTAATTCAAGAAGCTTGTGCCATCCCACCTCTTAGCCTAGGAAGCAAAATAAAGCCTTCATTATTTGCTTCTGGATGACTCAAACTCGAGCCCAAAAACCTCTTGTATTTGGGCCATTTCCTAAACCTTAGGTGGCATCTTGAGCCACATTTCCAAGTCCGTTATTGGGTCAAATTTCATATACTTTATATTTTAGGGTCACTTGGCCCTAAGTTCCCTTTGGGCTCTTAAATTCGACATTCATGGGTCAATTTTAAGTTTCCTAAAATTTTCGCTGCTCAGATTTTCCGTGTTTCCAAAATGTTTAGGTTTCCAAAATGTTCAAGTTTCCAAAATGTTCAAGTTTCCAAAATGTTCGGGTTTCCAAAATGTTCAAGTTTCCAAAATGTTAGGGTTTCCAAAATGTTCGGGTTTCCCAAAATGTCTAAGTTTCCAAAATGTCTAAGTTTCTAAGTTTCCAAAATGTCCATTTCCATTTCCATTTTCATTTTCATTTCCATTTCCATGCATTTCTAGGTTTCCAAAAGTATCAAAATTTATTCATAGTACTTGAAACTTGTCATTTCATACAATTAAACTGAAATGCATAGGCCCTATTCGGGATGTTACATACATTTTTTCTTCTTCCAACTTCTCTATCTTATTTCCAAGCTCTGAGCTCTTTCTTTCGAAATCTTGTTTTACAATCTCTAATTCTGATAGGACCACTCGCACATACTCTTCGACCGATCGAGTGTCTTCTAAAATTGGCACAAGAATATTTCATTGACTCTTCTACTTCACCATCCATTGTACTCTAGGGTAGTCATTGGACATACATCCACTCTCTTCATACGACGGGTTTGATGCCAAGCATTAGAAATCTCCTTAACCCTTTTTTGTAGCTATCTCCCTTATATGAAAACTCACATTGGGCCAACCCATGTGTAGCCGATATGAACTGCCTTGATCTGTATTACCTCAGTACAAGCAAGGGTGCATATCTGATGGCTCCCCAAATTCTAAGTAAAGGGACCTAATCAAAACTCCTATACCGGTACAACACCTCATCAGGAAGCATCTAGGGAGCTCTCCACTCAACGTCTTCTTCTTGGAGATTTCGTAGAAGCGCTATCCAATTTTCTTCTGATATGTCATCTCTTCTTGGGGTAGCCACTATCTCTTTTAATGGGGAATAATTTTCTGAAAAGACCTGATAGGAAACCTTATCTACCTTCTAAAAATGACTGTGGAACCAAGCCAACAATAACTGCGCACACCCTATAAATCTACCTTCGCCAGCTCTCCTACATGCATTCAGCGATCAAAATGTCTAAGCCAAGATTGCAGGAACAGGCGTGACTTGTTTGCCAAGTCGATTAAAAATATCTGAGACTGCTTTATCCACATATCCCAATGCCCTAGGGAAGATCACTAATCTGTATATACTCAAAGCAAAAACATCAACCTTCTTTTTCATATCAGGTTGTACTAGAATTAAATCCTTCAAAGCTTTCCAAGGGATGCATTTACACTCACCTTTTTGCTTGATTCTGGCTGTGACCCACTGTTCACTCATTCCCATAATACTCATTAATTTTCTCAAAAAGGTAGGAACACTAGCAGCCCTTGAGTAAGCTTTGTCAACTTAAACCTTAGGACAATGCAATAGAACCATATACTCTTCCATCATGGGTACCAAATCAACCCTTCCGAAAGTAAAGCAACTATACGCCGGATTCTAATATTGGGTGATGGCTCGAAACAGATGTTCATCTACCTTAATATCCAACAAGTATGGCAAATCCCCATAGCTACAGTAAAATAACTATTTAGTCTCGTCACTCCACCTATCCCATATTTCTCTTAATTCCTAGAGATTGTTCTGCGTGTCACACTGATGCGAGTATAGTCCCATAATTCTGATGTGTACCCTTCAGCTAGGCTATCCCCTTTCTTTAATTGTATTTTCTCTGACCATCTACGGACAGCTATATTATCTTCCACTTTATTAAGGAATTAGTTCTCCATAACCAGCTTTCTAACTTAGTAACCGACCGTGAATTGATACCTTTTAAAATATGAAATGACATGCACCAAAATAAAACACAACTAGTTAGGAACATGAAATAAAACATAAAGCAAATAATCAAACACATATCTAGGTGATTGTTAAGGTTTCGTATAGTTCTACCTAGGGTAAGCCCTTAGGTTTTCTACATGTGGTTTAGCTCTAAAGTTGAGGTACTTGAACCAGCAGATTCCTCGATCCTCACCCATTATAAGCTCATATGGACCGAGTTCAGTTCAGAGGAATACATTTCCCTATGGCTGCAAGGAGATGAAAATCTCACGAAGACATAGGTATGGATGTATCCCGAAAGCGATTCACTATCCTGCATGGAGGTGAAAACCTCACGAAGGAGTAGCTTTTCACTTCCACTTAAAAGGGTGTGACCACAATGATCATGCAATGTAGAAATACTTTACAAGATTAGAACAACATGCAATGAAAAGGATCATAATTTTTCAAATCGAATTTTCAAATTTAGATAAAAGGACAGAAAATAATCAATTTTACGGCTTGACTCTCTTATTATGTCCCCCGCGAGTCGCCAAGCTATTGAAACCGTCTTTAAGAGTTTTATGAAAAAAGGGGAATCGATTTTAAAAATGAAACGGGAGTCGCCACCGATCCTTTTTTACTTAGGTGTGATCAGATCACCTTATAAAAATTATTTTGTTTAAAACATTAACTTTGGCCTAAGAAATTTAGAAAAATGAGTTCGAGAGTCGGTTACATACGAGGAAGGGTTAGCACCCTCATCACGCCCAAAAAATTGGTACCTAATTGATTATTTAATGTCCAAATGTCGAAAATTTGAAAATTTTAAAATACAATCCTTTTATTCAAAAGAAAGCCAAGACTTGTTTATCTCAAAGAAATAAATTGCCACACCCAATAAGTTACGATGCAACATCTCAAAACTTCGAAACTAAGTTTGCCTTTATTTATAGAAAATACTTACCTCAAGACACAAAATTTTATATCCAATAAGTTAAGATATAACATTTTGAATTGTTGAGAATAAGTTTTGTTTTGAAGTTTGTGGGTTTTAAAAAATGATACTTAATACCTTCAGTTCCACGAGAAAAATTAAAACCCAGTGAGTTAGGGTATAGTTTTTCTCGAAGGCCCCAAAAATCAAGTGTCGTTGAATAAAAAACTTTTAAATAAAATGCGACAATTTAACAAAATGTGTTTTTATAATAAAAAAATAGTTTGAGTAAGATATTGCATTAATATGTTACAACATACATACCAAAGAGCAATTCACCATAACTACAAATCTTATTAACAATTAGTACTAATATAGATAATTAAAAAAGAATAATATGAAATAAAAATGATACAAATAATAGAATAATTATATTAAAGCAATCATAAAAATCATAAACGAATAAAAGAGCATGGACAAACAAATATAAGATATAAGGCAAGAATAACTAAAGATAAAAAAATTTACTAAATAAACATGAAACTTTACATGCAAAATTAAGTGTAAAATAAAATAACAACATAGAGTGAGTAATATATAATAATAGATATTGCAAATCAAAAAGAAAATATATAAAAATGATATGGCATAATCTAAAAAAATAATATATATATATATATATTCATGAGAAAATAAGTAAAATACATTTTAAATAAATAAATGATATATAAATAAAAATATATTAATAATATAATAATCTAATACATATATGAATAAATCTACATATTTAAGAATAAATAATATAGCAATATACAAGATACAAAATTATATAAAATATTAAAGATAAAATAATTTAAAAGATATATATAATATAATAATATATAATATACAAAATTAAAGAATATATACTATATAACAACTAATATACAAATTTTAAAATGTTATATAATATATAAATGATATCAAACTTAATAAAATATCCTAATATAGTAATAATTTAATATATTAAAATAATAATAATGAAAATAAAAGAATAAAAAAATCAAAGAGACATGGATTAAATCAGAAATAAAATAAAAATCCAGGGTAAAAATGTAAAAGGACCAGATTAGAACGTGCGTCACATTATAGGGACCTATTAGGCAATTATGCCTTATCTCCTAAACCACGCCGTTCCCCCTTTCTGCATTAAAATAGCTTAGGACTAGATTGCAAGAAAATATAAATTTCAGCGCTGAATTAAAAATAAAAGAAATTTTAAATTGAACTAAATTTAAAATGATAAAATTGCGGAAGGACCAAAGAGGCAAATTGCCCTTTTATAAAAAATCACGTGGATCCTCCCGGGGTTTCAGGTCAACGCGCGGATCTGCTTCCTTTAAACGACGTCGTTTAATACTTATTGGCTTAAGCAAAAACGGCATTGTTTCTATATTGCTATATAAGCTAAAAATTGGCCCAAAAATTCAATTTTTGCATGCTGTTTTAAAAAAATAGAGATTTTTCTCTGTTTTGCTCTCCCTCTAACGATTTTCGGCCAGACCTCGGTGAGGGCTCCAGTGATGAACCACCGTACGCGCCACCACAGACGGTGGTCGGAAAGCCAAATTTCCCCATTTCGAAGCCGAATCGAAGGTAGTCTCCTTACTTGTTTTTTTAAAAATAGTTTTTTGTATATATTTAAAAAATAGCATAAATCGAAAAGAAAAAATATGAAAATATAAAAAAATTAGAATAAATGAAAATCACCTTTTGCTTATTAGGTTCTCTGTATTCTTTTTTGTATATTTCAGTGTATATTTGTGTGTATATGCTTCTGTATGTCTATATATTGTGTAAAAAAAATCGTGTCCGTTTCCAGATTACGATGGGTTTTTTATGACCCAAAAATAAATTGGGTAATAAACATAGTGTAACATCCTGAATTTATGGGTCTATGCGTTTAGTATAGGAATATGTTTAATATGGTGAAAGGGGTTTAAATTTGGGCTTAGAAGTAGGCAAAGGCCTATATTAAATTATTTTAAGGTGGCATCATTAACAATTAAAAAGGAACAAGTTTTGGGTCGCAATGAGCCCATGTTTTTAGGCCAATTTTGGCACTTTAAATGAAAATAGGGTGACGCCACATACAAGGAATTAGGGGCCCAAAATTTAAGTTTAATAAAGCCCTAATCTTTTAATTTAAGTGAGTTAAATTTAGGCATTAAGATTTGATGAGGTGGACGGCTACAAGGCTCAAAAATAGGAAGATTTAGATGGATTTTATAATTGATAAAATAGTAGATAAAAGGAGAAAAGTTAGAGCTTATCTACAAAGAAAGTGATGGCGAAAATCTATCACCTAGAGGAGTGTAGAAATCACTCTTGCATGGTAGAGGGGTGCTGAATTTTCCCTCTCATTTAGCTTGAATTTTAATTAATTAGGAAGGGTGTTTTCGGTTTTATACATAAGGTGTCGAAATATCCATAAATAGGGGGGATAGCTCCTTGATTTCGACATTGAAAACCCTAATTTCTTCTCCCATTGTGTCGAAATTCCTTAGCCTTTCCCTCTCCAATTTCTTTTCTCCAATTTCTTCAAAAGCCGAAACTCTTCTCCACTTTTTCCTCCTTGTGCCGGTTTCTCTAAAAATCCGAAGCATCTATATTCTTTTCTTTTATTCATCCTATTTGAGAATTAGTTCTATTCTTCCGGTATTTTAAACTTTCCTTTGGCATTATCGAATCTCCTTTCCAAGTGTTAGCCGAATTCCCTATACTAAGGTAAGTGCCAATTTCTATTAGATCTCATATTCTATTTCAGTTCTTAAAAGGCAAAAGCCAAAAAATTAACAGTTTAATGATTCTATGTTGGGCGGCAATTCGGGATTTGAAGGAAGCTTGGTCAATTAGATTTAAAAGCCAAAAATAGCTAGTCTCCACTTTCAGGATTTTTAAGGTAAGAAGATTTCCCTAGATTTCTATTAGATTTGATCATTATATGCAAGATCTTAAGGTTATAATGAGAATTAATGATTAAATATTGTGATAGTAGTTCTGATAAGGACTTGTGATGGAATTAAATATGGGTCGTGCAAAGGAGAAAATCCTAAGTTTAAGAAAAGAGAAGATATCGCCATTCGAGATTGGCCACTTGGTTGTGGATCACTTCGAACAACACCTTAGGCGGATAGCGATAGTGTCGACTAAGGATAGCATCGACATAGAAAGCATCGTCTTATCGATAATCAGGTGTGTAGATCTCTAACACACTAATAAACCTGTATGTATGACTATATATATGTTAAGGGCTTAAAAGCCAGAATTAGGCTATTTAGACAGTCGAATGGAACCCTAAAAGGGTTAGGCAAGGATGCCAGGTATGTAAACATAGAACTCCCTATGTGTATCGGAAAATATATATGACTGCATGATGTTTTCTTTATGTGTATGCATGGGGTGGGAATATGATATTGAAGGGGAAGTGCATGATAGGTCACTTGGTGATTGGTGGTGGAAATCCCACATATACTAATGTTAGGTCACATAGTGATCGGTGGCTATGCCACATTCAATGATTTCTAATTAATAGGAATAGGCAGTGCGGCTATCGTTTTGGTGTGTAGCAGATGGAAGGTTGATTGTAGAAATCTCTAAGGTGTGATGGTTGGTACGGGTTGGTGTGTAGAGGATGGAAATCTAGGATGGGTTGGGTTATTCATTATTTATTGTTTACCATGTGATTATAATTGTTTCCTTATGTTTGGGCCAGGGCCCATAATGTGTTTGTGGGCTCGGGTCGTTGTGTGTTTTGAGATTTATACACTGAGTCTTGGTGACTCAAGCTTTCCTTTTCTCTACTCTTCCAGATGAGCAGTAGAGCGTGGACATGGGAGCCGAGACGGACTCTAGAGGCCATCAAATTTTATTTCTACAAATTATTTTTTTGAATTTCTTTAAATTTTATTTTATTTTATTTGGGAATATTTATGTAATAAGGCCCCTAGTTTTATTCAACTAAGTAGTTTTCAATGTTATGCAACTTATGAATTCATGACAAGGTTTATTTATAAGTAATAATAATACAAAGAGGTTTATTTCTAAAAAGTCACTTCTTTATTCAAATTTTAAATAATTAACTTGTGTTTTCAAAATCTGATAAAGTGTTATGTGTTCCATAACACGCCAGATCTGGTCAAAACGCATGGGCCGGGTTTGGGGTGTTACACATAGGACCCTATTTTGCTGCTACTTTCTATTTTCTATTGCGTTTCTTTCCTTTTGCAGGTGAACGACATAGATCTTGGCGGTGGAGCATTATTCGTGCGCGGTTTGCAGCGTGACCAAAGGGGCTGTGCTGTTTGCGGCGCGAGGAAGGGTCTATGCTGTTAGCGGCGCCTAGGCTTTTAGGAACCCTAGGCTTCTAAAACTACTTGGGTTTTGGGTGTAATTGGACCACAGGTAGTGGGTTAGTATTTGGGTCTGAGGGTGTAATTGTGTAACACCCCAAACCCGGCCCAAACGCTACGACCAGATCTGGCATGCTACAGGTTGAATGTTAAAGCTCAAATTCTCTGGTTACTTTGAAGAAAGCATGGATTTGGCAAAAAAGATAACTTTTCGGTAGCACGTTGTGTTGGAAACTTTGCTTTGTTTTGATGAAAACCATTGTTTTGCGATAAGCGTGTTTGAAACTCCCATTTTTATTACTTCTTATAATTAAGTCCTTGAAATATAAATATATAATCCATAATCATTAACCACTAGAAACTGAAAATTTAAGCTAAGAGGCCTTATTACATGCTAACGAGAACAAACCCAAAATTTAAAACTAAAGAAAAACTGGAAATAAGTTTACTTAAATAAAAGACTTTATGGCCCCTCGAGTCTGCCTTCGGCTCCCGTATCCACGATCTACTACTCATCCGAAAGGTTGAGAAAAATAAAGGTGAGTCACCAAGACTCAGCAGCAAATCCTCGAACCACATAAATGACTTGAGGCCCATTAACGCATATTGGGCCTCACCACACATAATGACAACAGAACAAGTACATGCGATATGACCCAACCCAACCTAAAATTCCATCCTCTAGACGCCAACCCTTACCAGTCATCACACTGCAGGGATTTCTACAATCAACCCTCCATCCGCTACATGCCATCTTGACAGTCGTGCTGTCAGTTATAATGTCAATCACTATATGACCTTAAAATCAAATGTGGCAGAGACACCGATCACCATGTGACCTTATAATCAAATGTGGCAGAGCCACCGATCACTAAGTGACCTATTAAGCATGCTCTTCCCCTTCATCATATTAACCCCATCCCATGCATACATACATGCAAAAGCAAGAACAATATACCATCCACAAGATAACAGGTCATCACATACATCGATACACATAAAGAATTTGCTATGTTTTCGTACCTGGCATCCATTGCCTAACCCCTGCGGGTTATTCGACTATTCATACAACCTTTTTCAGCTTTTCAGCCCATAACATGTATAATACAAAAAAACTAATGTGATAAAGATCTACACACCTGATTACAGACAAGATGATACTTTCTATGTCGACACTATCAGTAGCCAAAACGACTACTAACTGCCTACGGTTTTGTTCTGTAGCCGGTCCACAACTCGGTGGCCAATCTCTGATGACAGACACCGAACGCTTTAAACTTAGGGGTTGGATTTACGAGTCCAATCCCCTTCTTTGCCTGATCGACATTTGATTCCATTAAAAGACCTTATCAGTTGCTACCATCATACCATATGGTTGTTAATCCATAACATAGGGTTAAGATAACGAATACGATAAACAACCTAACGAAAATCTAAAAAGAACCCTTACCTCAAAATCTCGAAAAGAGATATGGGACTCTGAGACTAGCAGTTTCTAGCTTTTGGGATCTAAATGATTCGATCTACTTCATTTCCCGAAATGTTGCCCCAAGATGAGAACACAAGAACAGTCAAAACGTTACTCAAAAGATAACCTCACCACGCTAATTAGCCTTTTGGCTTTGGCCTCCAAAAAAACAAAAACCAAAAGAGGAAGGTGACATATGAAAGAAATCATCACTTACCTTAACACCAAAAGATCCGGCTACTCCTAGCAGATTTTGGCTTCTGAGAAAATCCAAAAGAGAAGATGATGCAAAGAGATCTATGGAGATTCGGCTTAATGAAGAATTCGGCAAAGAGAAAAAAAATAGACAAGGGACATTTGGCTTAAGCATAGAAGTGAAGATGAGAGAATGGGATTAAGGGTTTTCGGCTTTAGTAGAAAATGAGAGAAGAGATTAAGAGAATAAGAACCCAAGTGCCGAAGATGAAGAAGTACTCCCCACTTAAACAAAATTTCGGCACTTACTAAACAAATGCCGAAAATTCCCATTTTGAAAACTAAAAGCCCATCCTATCAATAGAGAAATTTTGGCACCCCTAAGCCACTAAAAATTGATTCCTCCTTCCCTTAGAGTTGGAAATTCAGCCACCACCCTGATCAGCCGATAACTCCTAAACTTTCTCCCTTATCATCATCTGATCCTTCATCCACAAGTGGCATGGATAGCGCCATCTCTTCCTCCCTTTATCAGAACATTATCAACCACATTATCCGCATTATCCACCTCAATCAGTTCCCTAATTTCAAGCATTCGAGCCGAACTCCACTACTGCTCCCTGCTAATGCCAAAATTAATTAAAATGAATGGGTAACATGCGACTCAAACCTTGGCCCTCTTCACGCCCCCTTATAGCCCCTATGTGACGCCACCCTCCACTGGGCTACAAGCCCATTTTGTGTCTTAAAGCACAAATTATACCTTTTAAGTCCTAACCTGCTGGCTCTCCACTAAAGTGCCCAACAAATTTTTTTTTCTTTGCTAAGGCCTCGGCCCAACTCTGAGCCCATTCTGGACCCCTAAAACACTTTAACTAGCATATTAAGCACAACAACACATCACAGCACATCAAATGCAAAGCCCCACAAATCCAGGATGTTACAAATTGGGCTTGGGGTAGTCTATTTCAAATGGACTGTAATATGATTGGACACTGGATTTTTATTTTTTTATTATTTTGTTTTTGTTTGTTTGGGCCCGAGCATAAATGGGCTGTTACAAAATCCATACTTGATATGTATATATATATAACTGTATATTGAGCATGCTATTTGTACTGTACTGTTTGTATGTGATATACCATGATTGGGCATGACATAAATTGTATGATGCATTGCATGGGGATGGGTTGATATTAATTGGAGGAAGTGTACTAAAAGGCTTTCAGTCTAATTTACTGGCAGCATAGCTGCATATTACTATATAGTGCGACATTCGGTGCTACTTGGAGTGTAGGGTTGGACAGAGAGGGAGTGTAGAGGCTGGCTGGGTAGGATTTTCTGATTGCATATCTGTTACTGTTACTGTACTATGATGGGCTTAGGCCCTAATGCATACTGTTACTGAAATGGGCTAAGGCCCAAACTGGACTGATACTGATACTAAAAAAGCTCTTAGTCCCATACTGTGATTATTTGTATATTGATTGTTTGTTTTGTATGGGGGTTACACATTGAGTTTACGAAAAGTCACCCTTCTGTTTAATCTGTACAGGTAATCCTAAGACATAGGTGGATCGGGGCGGCGGAGGACTCAGCGGTGGCCACACAATTCCTTCTATACAGTTTGATACTTAATCATGATTTTAAGTTTATGTGGATATTTTTCTGAAATAATGGCCTCTACGAATTTTTGGTTTAAATTTGGATTTTATACTGCTTTATGCTTTATAATTGCTAGTGGTAGGAGAAACTCGGGTTTTCATAAGAGATTAATGTTTTATCAAAATACTACGCACATGCAAACTATTTTAAAAGCTTCTACAAAGTATAACGTTTTGGGAAATGAATGACGATTTGTAAATAAAGAACGTTTTGAAAATGGATAACGTTTTGGAAACAAATGACATGATTTGGAGTTAACATAAGATAATGAAGAGTGGTTTGAATGGAGAAAAGGTCTTAGCGTAGTTGCGATTTCAAAAGCACTATCATGTGACATCGCTAGATTTTGCCGTAACATCAAGGCCGAGTTTAGGGTGTTACATTTTGTATCGCCTCAAATTTGGGCCTAGAAGTATTGGGCCTATTAGGCTTTGGATCGAATAAAATTTTTAAGTGAGCGAGAAAGTGACAATTGACATGTGGGCTTTGAGGGTTAATGAACTTAGAATGTCTAGGGGTGTTGGAGAAGTCCTAGGATCAAGTAAGGGTACAGGAAAAATTTTGGTTTTAGCCCCAAGGGAACTGTGACTTCAGTCAGTAGGCTTCTTAAGCAAATTAAGGGGAAAATAGGACACAAATGGGCTTGTGGTCCAGTGGTAGGTGGCATCACTTGGGAGCTGCAAGGTGGTGTGTGAGTAAGTTGAGGAGGTTCGAGGTTCGAGCTTTGGGAGTGTATTTTTGGAGTTTATTTTGCATGGGTGGACGGCAAGAGTTGTGTTGGTTTTGAACTCTTGCCGTGGAGAGTTTGAGGCAAACAGGTGTTATGGATGTGGAAGAAATTTTGGATAAGATTAAGGTGTTATCAGGGAGAAAAATCAGGAGATGAGGAAAGGGGGAGTTGGTGCCGAATGGGACTTTGTTAAATGGCATGTTCGGCTTGGGGCTATAAAAGGGAGGGGCCAATGCTTGAACGTTCTTTGAGTATTCTTTAATTTTTCTTTCTCCCCTCAATCAGTTTCTCCTATAGCTGAATTCTTTCACTTTGAAAAAAACCCATCAGTCTTTTTACCGAAAATTCCTATCAGAGTTGTGTTCTGTTTCTGTCCCTGAAAGCCGAATACACCTTCTTATCATATAGCTTCACTTGTGTCAATTTTTAGTTAGTTCTCCTTCATCACAATCGATTGCTACCCACTTTTAGTCAAGCCGAATCTTGTTTAGTAGCAATCTAGGCCGCAGGATCAAATAAGGGTTTCGGTAAGTGTTTAGTGAACTTTTTAGTGCGTTTTGTTAAAATCTGAAGGGCTATCTCGCCTCCCTGTCCTTAATTGTATTAAAAAGGGTAAGGCTCAAAGATCACAAGCGTGGTAGGTAAGGATCGTTAGCAAGGTGGCAAGTGTTATTGACTCAGTTATGGATTAGTGAATGGCCAAATCTAATGTGGCTTATAGGGGTGACTTATGTACAATATGGGTCACTTGGTTTTGATGATATAGGTGTTTGGGTGCAGATCTAGAGGATAATCACAAATAGTAGCAAAAGAAGGGCTACTAGAATGTGAGGCACATAGTAAGGATACGGTGAGGTTTTGGTTTTTGATAAGTATGTGTTAAGCCATGGTTAATCGTCAGTGTGGTCGATTGTAGGTTCGTGATTAAGGGGTTTGCAGCATGCGAGGTTACAAGGTGTGTACAAACATTACACACACGATATCAGCAACGCCGAAAAGCTGCAAAGCCAAAAGTGGCTAAATGGGCCTGCCAAACTTGTGGGCCCAAAATGGGAATGGTTGATATGGGAACATGAATAATGTGTTGGCATGATCAGTTGCATGATTGGATTGTAATTGAGCCTAATGGGCTATATGATATGAAATAGGCTTGATGGGCTTTATGGGGACAGAGACAAGTATGTTAGGGTTAATGGACTTTAGGCCTAGTTTGAACAACTCATAAATTTCATAAGACTTAATCTAATTAAACATGTCCGTGAACAAGTTGCTGGGTTAGGGTGTGGCAACGGACATATGCATGTCTAGGATTGGATCTAGGGAGAGCTTGGTACTTAAGCGGTCCTAGTGGCTCACCTCCTCCTCTTTGGAATCCTACCTGGTGCATAGTATCTGTTCGCTTTAGTCGCAAGGACTTGTTAATGGGTCAAAGTCTATAACTAAAACCCGAGAAGGACCAAGTACCCCTGATTTGGAAATTATCGAAATATCCTTAGATTTGTAAAATTACTAAAGTACCCCGATTTGGAAATTACCAAAATATCTTTAGATTTGTAAAATTACTAAAATACCCTTGAATTGTAAAATTATCGAAATACCCCTATTTTACAAAATTACCAAAATACCCTTAGTTTGGAAAATTACCAAATACCCTTAGTTTGGAAAATTACCATAATACCCTCGATTTACAAAATTACCAAAATACCCCTAATTTGTAGAAATACCAAAATACCCTCAATTTAAAAATTTATAAAAATACCCTTATAGGGTAGAATTACGATAATACCCCTATAGGGTAGAATTACGAAAATACCCCTGGGTAGTGAATTGACGAAAATACCCTTATGTGACGAATATGAGTTTATGGATGTTACTAATGTGTTTGATGCATTCATATGATATTCTGCTTAGGATTCATATGGGTGGGAATTATGGTACGGAGGAAGATTTTGGGATCACATAGTCGTATGGCCATGGATCCACCGGTGGCTTTAAGCCCATTATATGATTAGCAGCTTTGCTACAATGTTAGGTAGTACTGCAACCGGGCTACCTTTGGTGTGTAGAGGATAGGTTGGTTGATTTAGAAAACCCCACAGGTGTGTAATGGTTGGAAGAGAAATGGTGTGTGCAGTGGATGGATTATTGGGATGGGTTTTGCATTATCTTGTTTGTATATGATATGATATGATATGATATGATATGAGGTCATTGTGGGCTAAGGCCAAGACCACCGATTTTGATAGGGCTTAGGCCCAATGTGAATATTTGTATGTGATTTGATTGCCAAGGGTTGTACACACTGAGTTTCAAAACTCACACCCTTTTATTTAATGTTTTAGGTGATCTTGAATAGACGGCTCGATGTGGGAGAAGACTCGGAGATGGCCACACTGCAAGCTGATCAGATGTTTTAATTTGTTCAAACGAATTTATTTTAATACTTTATTTTTCGTGGGATTGTAATAAGGCCATGTAACTCCTAATTAACTTTAGATTCTGGGTTTATTATTATTGTTTCAACTATCCGCTTAATAAATTTCATAAAATTTCTAAAGATAACATGGTTTCGAAATAACTTAACATATGAACATTTTCCTAAAATATGGGCTTTTCCTCTTAATTTAATAGGATACAAGGGTTTTGGGCTTTTAGGCCTTAAATTTTAACTTAGCAAATTTGTTTGAAATTGTGCTTTCAATGTGACATTCACGGATTCAATCCTAACTTCTAGGCCAGGTCTAGGGTGTTACACATTTAGTAGTGTTAGAGCTAGGTTGCAAAACTTGGCTTTAGATTTGGGATTTAAAATTTGGGGTTTTTAAAGAACTGGTTTCTAATAGTGAAATATTTTTACTAGATATGTGGTACAGCGAGTCTCCGGCGCCGATGCAGTAAGTTCTCTGAAACTGCTATGTAAAATGTTATATGTTTTTGACTGAACTGTTATAGGTAGTATATACCGAGAGTACTATAGATAGACTATACTGAAAACACTCAAGTTAGTATATACTGATACTGTAGTAAAATCGATAGACACTGATAGACACTGCGATTTACGAAACAAAATTTACACTTCTGATACTATTTTCATAAAATATCTTTTAATAAATGCAGATAAATGAGCTTAGACAATGAGCATGAGAGGTGCTCATGGACGAGGTACAAGAGGCTGTGGTAGAAGCCGTAGAGGTACTCGAGTTGAGTCCTCGTTATCTGGCCACATAACTAATTTGGAAACTAGTGAGATGCCGGCTTCACCTGTGATTGATGCTGGGTCTCATGATCGAGCGATTGGGGATGACGCAATGTCCCAAGCCATGTTAAGGATTCTGGTGAAGGTCGCTGGGGCCAATACTAGAGTTGGAGGCCGAGGGTCGGTTATGAAATGACTCCGGTCTAATAGAGCCTAGATTTTTAGAGGTATTGCTCGAGTTGCCCTTAATGTGACTGAGTACTGGATCGAGGCTGCCAAAAGGATCATAGACGATTTGGATTGCACCCCCAAGCAGAAACTAAAGGGTGCAGTGCTACTGTTGAGAGATGAGGGTGACTAGTGGTGGCTTATGGTTAAGGAGGGCAATCAGCCTAATCGACTGACCTGAGAGCTCTTTAAGATCGCTTTCCAAGGGAAGTATGTAGGTGTCAGTTATGTGGATGCCCATAGAAGGGAGTTCCTGAATCTGACTCAGGGGGATAGATCAGTAGCTAAGTATGAGGCCGAATTTCTACGACTAAGCCGCTACACATGAGGAATGGTGGCGACTAAGTACGAGCGATGTGTTCTCTTCAAGGGTGGCCTTAAGGATAATCTGAGGTTCTGATAGCTCCACAGAGGGAGTGAGACTTTTTGGCACTGGTTGATAAGGAAAAGATTGTCGAAAAAGTGAAGCCGCTGAGTTCCACAATAGAGAGAGATGTAAGAATAAGAGGGATTCAAAGCCCTCGAGTTTCGTTCAGAGGCCTAAGAAAAAGGCCAGAGTTGATGGACCAATTAGAGTTGGTCCTCCTATTGCTGTTATTGGACAGTCGCCGTGTACTGACTATGGAAGATGCCATCAGGGTAAGTGTTGGAAAAGAACTGGAGCCTGTTTGAGATGTGGTTTATTAGAGCACCATATCAGAGAGTGTCCGGGAGGTCTGAACAGATGCAAGCTTTGGGCATGTGTATTGCACCACCACCAAGGGTAGTTCAGCAGCCACCGAGAGGTCGTAGTCAACCCAGAAGTGGGAATGGTTTGGGTCATGGTCAGAGAGCACCAGGCAGAGGTGCTGGGCATACTGAGGTGAGGGAGGGTGGCTCTAGTTTATGATGCACATCACCGAGAGGATAGAGATGCTCTGAACGTCATCACGGGTACATTCTTTATTTATAATGTACCTTGTACTGCACTGATAGATATAGGATCTACTCACTCTTATATAGCTTGTACTATGATTGAAAACTTGGGTATACTGGTTGAGAGCATTATGAGTGAGGTCACTGTACTGAGTCCATTGGGGTAGTCAATAAGGGTTAACAAACTATTTAGAGATGTTCCTCTAGAGGTTCAATGGACTATTTTTCTGGCTGATCTGATGGAACTAACTTTTGGGGAATTTGATCTAATATTGGGAATGGACTGGTTGGTCAAGCATCGAGTGAGCTTAGATTGTGCCACAAAAAGGGTTGTACTGAGAACTGAGGAGGGCAGCGAGGTAGTCATAATTAGAGAGCATCGAAACTACTTATCGAATGTTATTTCTACATTGAGGGCTGAGAAGTTGGTTCGTAAGGGATGTGAGGCGTATCTGGCCTACATCAATGTTTCATATGTTGGGGATTCTTTGGTTAAAGATATCAGAACGGTTAAGGATTTTTCAGATGTATTTCCTGAGGAGCTACCTGGTTATCTCTGAACTCTAAAGTAGAGTTTGGGATTGAGCTCCTTCCTGGTATAGCTCCGATGTCCATAACTCCCATAGAATGGCACCGAAGGAGCTTGTGGAGCTTAAGGATCAGATTCAAGAGTTACTGGATCGTGGGTTCATCCGCCCTAGTTTGTCTCCATGGGGAGCACCAGTTCTGTTCGTGAAAAAAGAAGGATGGATCCATTCATATGTGTATTGACTATCGAAAACTGAATAAGTTGACCATCAAGAATAAGTACCCCCTATCGAGGATAGACAATCTATTTGACCAGTTCCGAGGGGCTTCAGTTTTCTCCAAGATTGACCTCCGATCAGGGTATCACCAGTTAAGAGTTAAAGAGGCCGACATGTATAAGAAGGCATTTAGGACACGCTATGGAATGCCATTTGGATTGACAAATGCACTGGCAGCTTTTATGGATCTGAAGAGGCCACATGGGAGTTTGATGATGCGATGCGACAGTAGTATCCTCATCTGTTTTGATAAAGTAAAATTTTGAGGCCAAAATTTTCTTTTAGGGAGTAGAGTTGTAACGCCCCCAAAATTTGTATATTTATTTCTGTGTATTTATGACACAAATATCTGTCGGCTTTAATGGTTGTGTGTTCTGGAAGTGCCTAAGAAGTCTTGGGTTCAAGTCTTGACTTGGGCAAAATTTTTATTTTATATGAATAACCCCTATCTCTGGCCAGTAGGCTTATAAGGATAAGTGTGTTTAAATATAACAGAATGGGCCTGCTAGTCTAGTGGTTAAGTGGAGTGTTAACATGCTGGAGGTCTGGTATTTGATTCTCTATGATGGCAAGTAGTGTTATTTTTGCTCTAGGTTCAGCTAGAGTTGTATTATTAGAGAACTCCGAGCAGTGGGTTAATAGAATTTGATGGAGAAAATTAAGGGTTTTTGATATAGTGGGGATTTGGTGAAACACATGGGGTACCAAAACTCTCTCTAGAGAAAGAAAAATTGATGTCTTCTCTTCCATATTTTCTTCTATTTTTCTTTTTGCTGTAGACGAAATTCCCCATTGCTATCGTTTTTTTTCACACTATTTCCTTGTTCTACAAACTCGATTTTTTCCTCTTTCCCATCGTCATTTCACGTCTCTGCTTTTAGTGTGTTATTCGGCAAGTGATAAGTGAGTTCCTTTCAATTTATTCAATGAATATCCGTTTGACGAGAGTCACTTTTTGTTTAGGAGCAAATTAAGGGGCTGGTTGATCCCAATTAACACTGTGGTTGTGTGAAATTAGGGTTGCTTAAACGAGGTAAGGTTGGTATTGGTTTTTGAGAATTGTCATTCATAGCAATTCAGATTAAGTGACTGAAATTGGGCTTTCTATTGTCGAACATAGGTTTTGGAGTGCTCGAGTGATTACGCATGTGTACCCAAAACACTAAAAATACAACTATGAGAAAAGTCAAAAAAGCATAATGTCGACGCCACATGGGTGTGTAGTAGCCCGTATGGTAGGCAGTGTGAGGGGACATGGCTGTGTGATCGACAAACCAGGTCGTGCGTGCATAACACGACCGTGTGATTATCGGTGAGGCACGTGTGTGAGATGTTAGGTCGAACAATTGGGCCGCGTGGGCCACGCGGACGTGTGGTATGTTAGGTCTAGTCGTCTGATCCACACGGCCAAGGCCAAACGCTATGGGGGCTATACGGGCAAGGGCTCACACGAGCAGACAACATGGGCGTGTGAGCCCATTTTCACTGATTTATTGCTAAGTTTGCACGAGTCGCCTGAGACAACTATGGACCTACTGTAGGGTCAGTAAGATTACCTAGACCCCTAACTTAATGACTGTTATATCCATACTTGATATGTGTATATATATGACTGTATATTGAGCATGTTGTTTGTACTGTACTATATATATGTGATATACCATGATTGGGCATGACATAAACTGTATGATGCATAGGGATAGGTTGATATTGATTGAAGGAAGTGTACTGAAAGGCTTCGAGCCTAATTTACTGGTAGCACAGCTACATATTGTTGTATAGTACCACATTCGGTGCTATTTGGAGTGTAAGGATGGGTGGGTTGATTATATCCCCACATAGAGTGTAGGGTTGGACGGGGATGGAGTGTAGAGGCTGGCTAGGTAGGATTTTTTGATTGCATATCTCATATCTTTATCTTTGTCTTGTGATGGGCTAAGGCCCTAATGTATACTGTTACTGAAATGGGCTAAGGCCCAAACTGGAGTGATACTGATACTGAAAAAGGCTTAGTCCTAGACTGTGATTATTTGTATATTGACTATTTGTTTTATATGGGGGTTACACACTAAGTTTACACAAACTCACCCTTCTATTTAATCTGTACAGGTAATCTCAAGACATAGGCGGATCGATGAGGCGGAGGACTCAACAATGGCCACATGACTCCTTCTATAATGTTCGATACTTAATCATTATTTTAAGTTTATGTGGATATTTTTCTGAAATAATGGCCTCTATGAGTTTTTTGTTTAAATTTGGATTTTATATTGCTTTATGCTTTATAATTGCTAGTAGTAGGAGAAACTCGGGTTTTCAAAAGAGATTAATGTTTTATCAAAATACTACGCACATGCAAACTGTTTTAAAAGCTTCCACAAAGTATAATGTTTTGGGAAATGAATGACGATTTGTAAATAAAGAACATTTTCAAAATGAATAACGTTTTGGAAACAAATGACACGATTTGGAGTTAACATAAGATAATGAAGAATGGTTTGAACAGAGAAAAAGTCTTAGCGTCGTTGCGATTTCAAAAGCACTATCATGTGACATTTCTAGATTCGGCCATAACGTCTAGGCTGAGTTTGGGGTGTTACATTTTAATTATTTTTTTATTTTTTTAGGTACGCAGGTTTTCTTGGACACAATTCTATCTAGGATTTTGAGGAACGAGCAATTGTGCAAATTCGGTCCTTGAGGATTTGACCCTACTTCCCTTTTACTATTATTTTTACTATTTTCATAGGGATAAGATATTTGTGGTGCTCTCAACGACCGCATCACTCATTCTATATGTCGATAACATTCTACTCTTTGGAAATGTTGTAGGGACATTGTCATCAGTTAAACTGTGGTTAACTCAATAGTATAGCATGAAGGACTTGGGAGAAACTAATTTTGTTTTAGGTATCCGAATCCTAAGGGATAAAAAATGTGATAGAATTATCACAAGATTCATACATAGCCAAGATATTGAAACATTATGCAATGACCGATTCTAAAAAGGGAACTCAACTCTCTGTATCGAGACTTCATCTTTCTTTGTAAGATTGTCCTAAGACAGTGAAAGAAAGAGAAAACATGAGAAAGGTTGCTTATATTTCTGCAATAGGAAGTCTCATGTATGCTATATTGTGGACATATCCTGATATCTATTTCATAGTGTAGTTGGCGGATCGATATCAAATGAATTCAAGTCCAAGACATGTTTAAGTAGTTAAGTATACACTCAAGAATTTACGAAGAATGAGGGATTATAGACTTATGTATTCTAAAGAAGATCTTCCTCCAATCGAATATATTCATTCTGGCTTCTAAACTTGTCGAGATTCAATGAAATCAACAACGGGTTGTGTTTTTATCCTAGGTGGCAAGTCCATAGTATGTATAAGTATCAAGCAGGATTACACTGCTAACTTCACCATGGAGGGTCAAATATATGGTATGAAAAAACTATGACACTATAACAATGTGAAAATAGCTAAACCCTAAAGAAATCACATGAAGACAAAACACAATGATAAAAAGTATCATAAGGGATACGATTGACAGATAAAATAGTGGATATAGTCAAAGTCATATTAGAGGGCAACCTTGTGGACCCGTGTACCAAGACTTTATTAGTTAGGAGTTTTAAGAAACGTGTGGAGAGAATGAGAATGTGAAATATGACTCATCTACTTCCCTAGGGCAAGTGGGAGACTATTGCATCTGGTTTCTTGAACAGATCAATTAATAAAATTATTCATGAATAACATTAATACCTTTTTTATATTTTCGTCACGTGATTTTTGTAAAGCAAAATAGAAGCAAATATTAGCTCATTGATTGTCTAATGTTTAACCAATGCTAAGTGGTATTATGTGGTCAGATCGTAATAAGAAATGACAACTTATATTAGTAGATGAACTGTAACGCCCCAAAAATTTAGGGTCTTTAATTTTGCATGTTCTGACACAAAGTGCTTGTCTGCTTCAATGGCTAAGTGATTTGGGTGTGTATGAGAGTGTTTGAGAAGCCTGGGTTTAAGTCTTGGCCTTTGCAAAATTTTTAGTTTTAACTTAAATGAACTTGGACACTGCACTTAGGCCCTTATAATGCTTGTTTTATGGGACAAAAAGAGCATGTGGTGTAGTGGCAAGGTGGCGTGTGGTGTAACTGAGAGGTCTGAGGTTCAAGTCTTGGGTTACGCAATGGAATGTTTATTTTGATGCTTGTGTCGTATAGGTGGAAGAGTTTGACTGAAACACTGTTGAGAGGAGTTTGAACGGGTCATGGAGGGATTTGTGGAGCAAGTCAAGTAGGAGATTGAGGAAAAATCAAGGAATTTTGAAAATGGGAGGTTGGTAGGGTGTTGTGGCTGATTGGGACTCTAAAGCTTTAGTGGAATTCAGCTAGGGGAAAATAGGGAGCATTTTTGGCACTAAGCATTTCTTTGTTCGATTTTGAGATGGTTGAAAGGAGAGTGCTGAATTTTCTATGGGATTTTGACCATTCAGGGTTTCTTTTGGGTTTGCATTTTATCTATTGAGGTGACAAAATTTCTACTACTTTCTTTCTTCCCACATTTGCCGAAAAGATAACTTTCTTTTGGCCTCATTTTTTTCTTTATTTGTTGAATTCCCTTTCCCCTCTCACTTTCGGTTCTACTTCTTCTTTTCCTCCTGAATCTTTCTCCTCTTGGTCTCCCTTCTAAATCGAACCTACTCTTCATCTTCTTCTTCTCTACTTCCCACTCTCTTTCAATCATAGTCGAATTCTTCATAAGGCTTTTTGTGAACGTTCAGTTTGTCATATTTCCCTATTGTGTTGGCCGAATATACCTAAACTATTCCAACCGATTCCATCATCATCAATTTTGGTAATTCTTCCAAATTTTTTCCAAGTGAGTTATTTCATTAGCACTGTGTTCCTAAGCCACACTTATTTTGTTCTTAGGGTTCTAAAATCTCTAGAAGAGAAAAGAGGAGTCTCTAGGGTAAAGAGGTGTTCCAAATCTTCTTCTTCACCAACTAATTGATCATTGGGGTAAGTTTGGTAAGGTGGGTCGTTTAGGCTGTGATGTTGGTGTTGGGTTTGTTTTAAATCACATTCTAGTGAACAGATCTGTCTAATAAGAATCGTTGCTTAAACAGATAATCATCAGGAGCGTGGAACCGTGGCTTGGCCAATAATCTTAAAAGAGTAGGTCATATTTCATTCAATCATGGTAGGTGATTGTTTAAGTGTGGTTAATTACTTGAAAATATCCGTTATTGAAGGGCTGGTCGAATATTCCAATCAATGTAGGTTAGTGCCAAGAGGTGTTTCGCTAGCTCTCGTGAAAAATGTGTGTAATCACACTATCTCCTTTATGAATCGGTAAAAGTCGAAAAACCAAAAAGCTAAAACTTTGGCATTCGAGGCCTCACGAGCGTGCGATCGCTTGTGTGGTAAACCAAGCCCACAAATCATGGCCGATAAAATGTAGAGGCCACCACGAGCGCTTTCGTGCTCTTGGGTCGTTATGGGCCTTGTTAGGCCAAAATGGGTCGTGTGGGCCCAATGGGCTTGTCGGCCCCACATAGATTAAATCCACGATAAGTGGAAAATAATGGATTGGGCTATATCGTTCGCATAGCCGTGACTGAATATGGGCTAAATGGGCCACATGAGTTGTGGGCCCACTTAGGTCGAATATTGGACCTTGGGCCCATTTACATCACTTTGATGATATGGGTTATCTATGTTGCTCGAGGCGACTGTAGACCTTTAGAAAGGCTGTTATCTGCACTAAAACCCTAAAATAGGTAAAATGACCAAAATACCCTTAAAGGGTAAAATTACTATTGTACCCCTAATAGATGGAAATTACCATTTTACCCCTAGAGGTAAGTCGACTGATGAATGCATATTATTGTATGACTGTACTGAGTAGGACATACTGGATAGGGTTGGGATATTGTTATGGAAGAAGTGTATCACATCGGTGGCTTCGCCACAAATCATCATATCGCGACTTTGTTGCGATATCGATATCGATGACTTCACATCAATATCATATGGTGGCTTTGCCACATGTACGACCATCGCGCTCGCCAAGGCGTCACTATTCATCGAAACTTTGCTGCAATATTGGTATGTTGGCTGGGTGGGTCGATTTTATCCCCACATGGTGTGTTGGTTGGTATGGGTGGTGTGTTGGTTGGATTGGGGTCTGTTGCATATTTGTACCATACTGATATTGTATTGGGCTTAGGCCCACATTGATTACTGTAATGGGCTAAGGCCCACACTGTACTATTACTGAATAGGGCTCAGGCCCAGGCTATTACTGCATGATAGAGGATTACACACTGAGTTCTCGTAACTTACCCTTTTCTTTTAACTGTGCAAGTAATCCCCAGCCTTAGATGATTTGGAGGTGCGATGGACTTGAAGGTGGCAACACGTTTGCTAATATTTTATTTTAGACCTAGTTATTTAAATTTTTATATTGGGTTGATATTTATGTAATAAGGCCTCTAGTGATTTTAATTTCTTTTAATTGGGTTTAATTTCTTATTTTGAAACTACCAAACTGATATAAATAAGTTTTCAAAAATAATAACTGTTTTAAAAGACAAACACACATTTTCAAACTTCAAAATGACATTCATTAGAGTAGCTTCGCGGGTTTTTAACCAACTAAGAAACCAATAGAAACAAACATGGCAATCGTTTAAAAACGGTTTTCTCTCAACAAGCCTGATTTCGAAAAACACTTCAATGTGACATGTCAGATTCACCGTAACGTCTAGGCCAGGTTTGGGGTGTTACACGAACTTAAATATGTCCTTAGTCTAATAAAAAATGAGCAAACCAATTGAAATACTAATATGCCGTCTATCAAGTAGAGTATTCTATGGGCCAGTCCGAGGGCTCACCCAAAACATGAGCGGGTTTGGGTAAAATTATAGGCCCAAAAATGGACTTGGGAAAAAAAATAAAGCTCATTTAAAAAATGGGTCAGGCCTTAAGTAAGGTTTTTTTTGGATCAGACCCGGCCTGAATTTACAATAAAAAACCCTACTATTTTGCTGTTGTTTTCCCAAATTTTACCACTGTTTTGCTACCATTTCACTATTATGTTGCTACTATTTTGATGTTAATTTTAGATATTGTATAACATTTGTTTTATTGTTAATTTTGCTACTATTTTAGGGGTATTTGCTTGTTAAGTTGCACTTACCTTAGTATTATTTAAGTATAAAGACTTTTTTATTTATTTTCAATTAGTTATGAAACATTTATTTTAATATTTTTAGGATATTTGGTGTATTATGTTTTAAAAAAAATTATATAAAAAATTAATACGGGCGGATAGGGCCCGAGTTTTATCATTTTATTTGGGCTGCGCTTGGGCAAAACTTTAGGCCTATTTTTGGGGTCAATTTAGGCTCAGGCCTATCAATTGGGCCTAAAATTTTGCCTGAACCCAACCCATGGACAACTCTACTATCAAGTCTAAATGGGGAGATATTTTATCTTAGGCATCGGAGCAGATAACTTCCAAAAGATAGAGACATAGATGTGATTGACTGAACTGCCAGTACATTAGACTGGACCTACGTTAAATAGATCCAGAATTCATTTATGGATTTAGTCATTTGTGACATTCATAGTGTGGAACACATTAATCCTGGGTGGATGATTGTAACACATCCAACCCAACATAGACGTTATGGCTGAATCCGGAGTTGTCACAAGGTAGAGTTTTGAAAATAGGGTCGTTTCATCAAATCACTCAAGATTCATAGTTCATATTCGTTTATAACCATTTTTGAAAGCGTTATTTAATTCATTTATTTATCAAAACAAAATTTACAGCGGAAGTCTTAAAATCGTTATATTTTAGAAATCCAGTTCGTGTTTTCGGAAAAACCTTTGTTTTTGTAAAATAGTGTTTCCCATCATGCATCGTAGTGAGAAAGTCAAAAATCTCCTCCAAAACCAAAATAACAACCAATAGTCCGGAGAGTTCCAAAAATTACAAACTCTCAAATGAAACTAGAATTATAAATAAAAATTTAATTCACTAAGTAAAATAGTTCTCGATCAAATGGTCACAGCTGAGCCTCCATCGCACCGACTCGTCTAAGTCTGTGGATTACCTGAATAGAACAGACAAACAGATGTGAGTTTTCGTAAACTCAGTGTGTAACCCAACAGAAATAGACATGCAATACATACAGTAAGCTCATACACAGTCAGATACAGATTCAAATTCAGACCTAAGCCATTTACAGATTCAGATAACAAAACAGATATGCTGATCAGAAATACAGAATCCTACCCCCATCCTCTACACACCAACTCCGACCATCCCATCACACCATGTGGGGTTAAAAACACCAACCCATCTCTACACACCATATTGTGCCATTATGACACATGTCAGATAATGTGCAGCCAAGCTACCAAAATATAGGCGATGATCACCATACAGAACACTTCCTCCACATATACACATCCCATCCCAATCAGATATATATAATAAAAGTTATCATGCTCACATGCTTATATACATATTTTATATATATATATATATATATATACATCAGACCAATCAGACATGCATAACAGTATCATATTCAGAACCGAATGTCAGACTACCAGATCACATACTTGTAAGGTTTGGTTAGCCCTTACTGACCCTATGGTAGGCCCACAGTCGATCAAAATGACCAGTGCGACCCTAGGGAAAATTTCAAATTTATGGGCCCACATGACCGTGTGGGCCCATATGCCCGTGTGGCCCACACGGCTTGGCCCAAAAGCCACACTCCCGTGTGGGCCCAGACGCCTAATTTAGCCTAGCCCGTGTGGCCCACACGGCCACACTCACACCATCACATGGTCGTGTCTTGCGCACGGCCATGCCCTCATCAATCGCATGGCTGTGTCTCGCACATGGCCAGCCACACAACCAGGCACACGCCCGTGTGGCGTCGACAGTGATGTTTTTGGCTTTCACCGAAACTTGATTTTTTGCTTTTTGGTACACACATAGTACGATTCTGATACGAAAATGTTCTCAAAGCGAACAACACCCTTTGCAACAGCAACCTCAAAATTTCACTACACCACCGAAGAGTCTTGATTTTCCTAAAAAACCCTTCAAAATCGTACGACAGAACAAGCAGTAACCGTGATTGGAGAAGGAAAAAAATTCGATAAGGAAAAGAGTACAGAAATGTCAGTGAGGAGGAAGAAGAGAGAGAAGGGAAAAAATAATAAAAATAAAATAGTAACAATTATCAAGAAAAACACCCCACTAACTACACAATCCCACTAAATCTCACCCACTAACCACCTCAGACTCCCAACTCCATCAAACCACTGACAGCTGATTGGAACAAAAATTAACATCCTTGCTCAAACAAGGATTCGAACACGGGACCTTCAGCACACTAACTTCCTTACCACTTAAATTAGTAGGCTCATTCTGATATAGATTAACGACAATTTTATGTAAGCCCACTTAATAAGGTTAAGACTTGGATCAAAAATAACAAAATTTGCAACTATGGGACTTGAACCCAAGACCTCTCACACATACTTAGAACACTTAGCCACTAAAACAGATATACATTTTTGTGTCAAATATGTACAGAAATAGAATTAAGTTATTCAGGGCATTACAACTCTACCCCCTAAAAGAAATTTCAACCTCGAAATTTACCTGATCAGAATAGATGAGGATACTACTGACACATTGAGCCCTCAGGTTCCCACGTGGCTTCCTCAATGCCATGATACCACCACAGAACCTTTACTAACAGAATGGACGTCCTTCTCAAAATATTAACATCACGATCCAAAATCTAAACTGACTCCTCCTCAAAAGTCAAATCTACTCTAATCTTGACCTCCTCAACAGAAGTAACGTGAGATAGATCAGACCGATATTGTCTCAACATCGAGACATGAAATACATCATGGATACAGTCTAACTCTAGAGGTAACTCCAACTGATAAGCAATCGGTCCCACACGCTTTAGAATCTGATACGACCCAATAAACCTAGGGCTCAACTTGCCTTTATGACCGAACCTCAGAACTTTATTCCACGGAGAAACCTTAAGAAAAATAAAGTCACCCACAAAGTACTCAATATCTGTCCTCTTCAAATCCGCATAGGACTTCTGTTTATCTGAAGCCTCCTTTAGACGATCCGTAATCAGTCTAACATTATCTTTGGTCTCAGAAACCAACTTAGGACCCAAAACCCGACGCTCACCCAACTCAGTCCAACATAGTGGAGTACGACACTTACGGTCATACAAAGCCTCGTAAGGTGCCATCTACATGATAGACTAGAAACTGTTATTGTAGGCGAACTCAGCTAGCAGCAGAAAATCCTCCCAACTACCTTGGAAATCAATCACACAACATCGAAGCATATCCTCCAGTATTTAAATCACCCTCTCAGATTGACCATCGAATTGAGGATGGAACGCAGTATTGAAGTCCAATCTCGAACCCGAGCCTCGTGCAATTTCTTCCAGAACCGAGAAGTGAAGCGAAGATCTCTATCAGATATTATCAAAATAGGAACCCATGCAGTCATACAATCTCAGATATATAGAGCTTCGCTAACTTCTACAGAGAGTAGTTCATCTGAACTGGAATAAAATGAGTAGACTTGGTCAATCAATCCACGATTATCCAAATAGAATCCTTCTTAGTGGGTTTCAAGGGCAATCCACTAATGAAGTCTATCATCACTCGCTCCCATTTCCATAAAGGAATCTTAATCGATTGGAGCAAACCCGAAGGCAACTGGTTTTCAGCCTTAACTTGCCGGCACGTCAGACAACGAGCAACGAAATCCATTACCTCACGTTTTAAATTAGGCTACCAATACAGTTTAAGGAGATCCCGATACATCTTATTACCATCGGGATGCATAGCATAATGGCTACTATGACCTCCTTCAAAATCGAATGCCTCAGATCAGAATCATTTGGCATACAGATCTGACCTCAAAAACACAGAACTCCATCTCTATTCAGCCCAAAATATGAAGTACTGCCACTCTCAATCTGACTAAACTGCAAACCCTGAGACTCATCCCTTAACTGCTTATCCCGAATTTGATCAATCCAAGTCGACTTAACTTGCAACTCGACTAACAAACCCCCATCATCAAACAAACTAAGGCGAGTGATCATCGCCCTCAAATCAGTCATCATGTTATGACTGAGAGCATCGGGCACCATATTGGCCTTACCAGGATGATACTCTATCGTGTAGTCATAATTTTAAGCAGCTCAATCCATCGATGTTTTTTAAGATTCAACTTCTTCTGAGTAAGGAGGTACTTGAGGTTTTTGTGATCATTATAGATGATACACCTCTCACCGTATAGATAGTACCTCTAGATTTTTAACGCAAAAACTATAGCAGCTATCTCGAGATCATGCGTCGAATAATTCCCCTCGTGTGTCTTAAGCTGATAGGACGCATAAGCCATAAACTTACCATCCTACATCAAAACACAACCCAAACCAACGTGCAATGCATCACTATAGACCACAAACTCTTTAACAGATTCAGGCTGCATCAGAACAAGGGCCTGAGTTAGAACAAACTTGAGCTTTTTGAAGCTCGATTACTGCGTATTAGTCCAAACAAAAGGAAAATCCTTACGCAAAAGCTTAGTCAAATAAGTTGCAATCAGAGAGAACCCCTCGACAAATCACCGATAATATCCCACAAGACCTAAAAAATTGCGGATCTCAGATACATTCCTGGGCTGTTTCAATCAAGCACTGCTTCAATCTTTCTAGGATCAAGTCAGATGCCCTCAGCAGAAACTACGTGCCCTAGAAAGGTTACCTCTCATAACTAGAACTCATACTTGCTCAACTTAGCGTAGAGTTATTTCTCTCAGAGTATCTGAGGCACTACTCTAAGATGTTCATTATGCTCATCTTCAGTCCTAAAGTAAACCAGAATATCGTCGATGAAGACCATAATGAACTGATCCAAATATGGCTGAAACATTCGGTTCATCAAATCCATGAATGTCGCCAGAGTATTCTTCAACCCAAAAGGAATAACTAGGAGCTTGTAATGTCCATAACGAGTCCTAAATGCAGTCTTATGAACATCCACCTCCTTAACTCTAAGCTGATTATACCCAGATCGAAGATCTATCTTCCAAAACACTAAAGCCCCTCGGAACTAATCAAACAAATCATCGATCATCGAAAATGGATACTTATTTTTCACAGTCAGTTTATTCAGTTGCTGATAATAAATACACATCCTCATGGCCCTATCATTCTTCTTAACAAATAGAATCAGTGCCCCCCACGGAGACACACTAGGATGGATGAAACCACAATCCAGAGGCTCTTAAAGTTGAGCCTTAAACTCTGTAAGCTCCTTCAGTGCCATACGGTATAGAGTGATAGACACTAGAGCTGTACCCGATAAAAGCTCAAGGTTGAACTCAACTTCTCGATTCGGAGGTAAACCCGGTAACTCCTTAGGAAAGACATCTAAAAATCCTCACTATTTTGATATCCCCGAGAGAAGAGTCCCTAGAAACATAAAAACTGACAAAAGTCATATACGCCTCACACCCTTTCCGAACCAGTTTCTCAACCACAAGAGCAAAGATCACATTGGACAATAGTCTCGATGCTCACCGATCACAATGACCTCCTTATCATCCTCAGTTCTTAGAACAAACCTCTTAGTTGCGTAATCCAAACTGACTCGGTGTTCAACCAACCAGTTCATACCCAAGATTATATCGAACTCCCAAATGGAAGCTCCATTAGATTTTCTAGAAATACAGCCCCTTTCACTTCTAATGAAACATTATTATAAAGTTTATTAACATGAACAGACTGCCCCAATAGACTCAGTACAGTAATCTCACTAGAAGTGCTCTCAACAGAAATCCCCAGGTTTTCAAAAATAGAACTATCTACATAAGAGTGTCTAGAACCCATGTCAATCAAAGCAGTATAAGGTACATAAAAAATAAAGAACGTACCGGTGAAAACATCAGGAGTGTCTCTATCATCTCGACATCGAGCAACATAAACTAACGGAGGCTGCCTCGCCTCGGTCTGACTAGCACCTCTTTTCGGTGCTCTCTGTCCACGTCTCATACCATTACCACCCCTAATCGGTCCACGGCCCCTAGGTGGCTACTAAACTGCCCTCTAAGGCTGTACAGAACCTGATCCCAAAGCTTGCATCTGATCGGCCGTTATGGACACTCTCTAATACAATGCTCTAAAGACCCACACCTCTGACAAGCCCCTATCCTCCTTCAACACTCGCTCGGATGGCGCCTACCACAATCTCCACATAGTTGAATCCCAGTAGGAGTAACAGGAACCCCCACAATAACTGGCCCATCAGGTCTGGCACGTTACTTAGGCCTTTGAACAGAACTAGAGGGCTCTGACTCCCTCTTACTATTGCCTCTCTCCCAGTCTCTATTCTGTGCTCCACACGCTTAACCTCCTCGACGATCTTCGCCTTATCAACCAAAACCACAAACTTTCGCTCCCTCTGTAGAGCAATCAATACCCTCAAGTTATCCCTCAGACCATTCTCAAAGCAAACACATTTCTCGTACTCAGACACCACCATGCCTCGAGCGTAGCGGCTCAACCTTAGAAACTTGACCTCATACTTAGCCATAGATCTATCACCTTGTGTGAGATTTATGAACTCACGCCTACGATCATCAACGTAGCTCGCACCCACATATTTCCCCAAAAAAGTAATCTTGAAGAAGTCCCAATTAGACGATCAGGCTGAGTACCCTCCTCAATTGATAACCACCATTGATATGCCTCGTCGCGTAGCAATGGGACTTTACCCTTAAGTTTCTACTTAGGAGTACAATCTATATCATTCATGATCCTCTCGCTGGCCTCCAACCAATACTCGACCACAGTAGGGGCGACTCCAGTGACACCCCTAAATAGCAGCACTATTGGATCGAAGCCATTCAGTTACCGATCCACGACCCCCAGATCCAGAATAAGGTCTAATGACCCTCTTCAATACCCTCAACATAGCATGGGACAGTGTATCATTCCCAGCCGCCAAGCGACTTTGAGACCCATTCTCTGTAGCAGAAAAAAACTGGTGTCTCACTCGTGTTTAAGTTTGGCATACTACCTAGAGAGGTAGATTTAGCTCGAGCCTCCCTACGACCTCTACCACAGCCACGACTACCATGTCTGCGAGTTCCATGAGCGCTCATTGTGTATTTCAAATTTAATCTATATTATGAAATTTTATGCATCAGCTCCAGTATTTAATAGCAGATATTTTTTGCATAAATTATCAGAAGTTCAAAATGTTTTTAGAGGTTTTAGTCTCTAACTATTTCAGTACAGTTTCAGAAAGTATTCAGAATATTCTATCTAAAGTTTAGAAATACTTCCAAGGTCGGTGCTGGAGACTCGGTGTACACATACTTTCTCAAATTAGCCAAATTGTTTTAAAATCTATTCTTTTTTAAACACAATTTTGGAACCCAAAATTCACAGCCCGAGTTTTACAATCTGCCTCTAATACCACTAAATATAACACCAAAACCCGCCTTGATGTTGTGGCCGAATTCGGAGTTGTCACAAGGTAGAGTTTTGAAAATAGGGTCATTTTGTCAAATCACTCAAGATTCATAGTTCATATACGTTTATAACCATTTTTGAAAGTGTTATTTAATTCATTTATTTACCAAAGAATAATTTACAATGGAAGTCTTAAAATCGTTATATTTTAGAAATGTAGTTCGTGTTTTCAGAAAAACCTTTATTTTCGTAAAACCATGTTTTCCATCATGCATCGCATTGAGAGAGTCAAAAACCACCTCCAAAACAAAAATAACAACCAATGTCCAAGAGTTCCAAAGATTACAAACTCTAAAATGAAACCAGAATTATAAATAAATATGTAAATCACTAAGTAAAATATTTCTCGATCAAGTGGTCACCGTTGAGTCTCGTCGCACTGACCCATCTAAGTCTATGGATTACCTGAATAGAACAGACAAACAGACGTGAGTTTTCGTAAACTCAGTGTGTAACCCAATAGAAATAGACATGCAATACATATAGTAAGCTCATACACAATGACATGTATCTGATTCGCATCTAAGCCCTTTACGATTCAGATAATGTAATGTATATGCATATCAGAATTACAGAATCCTACCCCCATCCTCTACACACCAACTCCGACCATCCCATCACACCATGTGGGGTTAAAAACACCCACCCATCCCTACACACCATATTGTGCCATTGTGACACATGTCAGATAATGTGCAGCCAAGCTGCCAAAATATAGGCAATGATCGCCATACAGAACACTTCCTCCACATATACAAATTCCACCCCAATCAGATATATATAATCAGAGTTATCATGCTCACATGCTCATATACAGATTTCAGTTATATATATATATATATATACATCAGACCAATCATACTTGCATAATAGTATCATATTCAGAACAGAATATCAGACTACCAGATCACATAGTTTTAAGGTTTGGTTAGCCCTTACCGACCCTATGGTAGGCCCACAGTCGATCGAATGACTCGTGCGACCCTAGGGAAAATTTCAAATTTATGGGCCCACATGCTCGTGTGGGCCCATATGCCTATGTGGCCCACAAGCTTAGATTGGTATTGCCCGTGTGGCCCACACGGCTTGGCCCAAAACCCACACGTCTATGTTGCATGCCCGTGTGGGCCAGACGCCAAATTTGGCCTAGCCCATGTGTAACACCCCAAACCCGGCCCATGAGCCTTGACCGGATCTGGTATGTCACAGAGTAAAAACATTTTGAAAGATTTTTATTAACTGGTAGAAATCTGAAAATCTACTGAGGTTATAGAATGGTGTCTATTAAAAACTCAGGTGGAATTGATTTTATAAACATGGTTGAGTCGAAACCTTTGAAAACACTTGATCATTTAAATTTTTAGAACCATCAGAGTTATTGTGTACTTGGTGAATTTTGCTACCCGATGGTAACATCCTTGAAAACTCGTAAAAATTTCCCAATTTGAAAATGTTACTTTTAACCTGCTCATTTAAAAAATTTATAAATTCATTGGTAATATAGTAGAAGTAAAGTAAAACAACTACTTGAACATCCAAAATAATAACTAGAGGCCTTATTACAACCTAAACCAAAATTTAGTAAATAATAAACTTTAACTGCTAAATAAAATTTCAAAACCAAGGAACAAGCATGGTCCTCGAGTCCTCTCCGCCCATCTCCGCGATCTACTCATCGCAAAATGATATGGGAAGGGTGAGTCACCAAGACTCAAAGTATAAATCCTCAACCCCTAAGTGCAAACTCATACACAAAATATTAGTAAGACATGCAAAACATGCAACCCAAAACTAGCCATCCGCATTCTTTAACTACCCCTGTGGTGTGGTCAAAACCACCGTGGTCAAAACCACGTGGTCAAAACCCGTGACCGTCACAAATAAAGTGATGGGGCCAACCCATCGTGTGGTCAAAACCATCGATGACCATAGGTCACAATTATCAATATGTGGTCAAAACCACGGTGGTACCAAACCACGGGACTTAGTCACGATTTATATCAACGGTGTGGTCAAAACCACCGTGACCAAAGTCACAATTAAACCGATGGGGCAACCCATCTTGTGGTCAAAACCACCGTGACACCATAGAGAATATTCCCTCCTCTCTTCAATCCCATTACCAACATGCTCACAACATGCTTAACATATTATCATAAATCATACATATAAGTCATGGCATAGCATCTTACCCATCATGTCATTCATATAACATATTTAAAGTCACAAGCAACTTACCCGGAATCCATGCTCATGCCCACAAGATAAATCACTACCACAATAATTAACTGTGACATAACAAGCAATGCCAACTAATAAAGTGTGTAAGAGTTTTACACACCTGATTATTTGCGAGACTAGTAAATCCTGAACTATACTACCAAAATCCCGTGAGGTTGTTTCCCCCTACAATTGGCCAACACCCATACTTTTAGATCTAATAGCCATTCGGCTGTACTAATAATCCCGAAGGATGAATCGCATAAGTTTATTTTCTTACCTTAGTGCCGATTTGGTCTCTTACCAAATCCTGAAACACACACTAAGTCCTCCTTGTATTTGGCTACACTAGCACACTTCAAGAGTTAGCCTTGGCTTTTAATCAATTAAGGATTAGATTCTAAGACATTAACACGCTCACCTAGATTGACCACCAAATCCCGAAGGCTCTTTGAATTCGGCAATGGCCTCCCCTATAATTGGTTTTATCACTTCATTAGAGTTTAAAGGCCATTCGGCCAAAACACAAATCCAAAACCAAAAGAGTTGACACCTCCTTACCTTAGTCAACAGATTCGGCTTCTACACACCAAAGATCGGTACACTCTAAAAAGAAAGGATTAGATTCGGCTCTTAATCCCAAGAATCCTAGGAGAAGTTGGTTTCCAACAAGGGTTAGGAACCTATGTGAGTCGAAAGAAAAAAAAAGGAACAAAAGGGTATTCGGCCAAGACACTTACCATTTCTCAAAATCATTTAGTGAAGAATCCAAGAGAATCCACCTTTGTTGCTATTCGGCCAAAACAAGACAAGAGGAAAACTAGGAGGTTTCAGCATAGAGTATGGTGAAAAGAAGAGAAAATTCGACAATGAGTTTGAGTGAAGAGAAAGACAAGATGAGTGTGGTGATTTTGGCTTTAAATTTTCAAGAAGAAAAGAGGGAGGTGAGGGAGATGAAAGTTTCGGCTAGGTATTTGAGAGAAAAGAAAGAAAACAACATCAAATGAGTTCAGGGGCATTCGGCTATACTAAATGCTCCCTAAAATCGATAGCCCCCTTGCCCACAATCCACTATTCAGCCAACTCTTCCAAGTGAGCCTGATACACTTCAAACTCCTCAATTCCTCTTATCTATATCCTTATTTGAAATCTAATATCTTAATCCTCATCCATCGTGAGAGTCCCACTTGAGCACTCTCTCCTTACTGTGGCGTGAAAAGAGTAAGCAGGAGTGCAATTCCCACACTTGAACACGTGCACTCCTCATCAGATGTGGCGCCACTCTCTAACACCCTAGTGGCGCCTCATTGCCATTTTACTAGGGTAGTTCTTGTGTCTCCTTCCCAAATAAAATTTCTTAACCCTCTCTCCTTAGCTTCACTTCCTTAAATAAAATTCTTGGCCCTAACTCAGCCTATCTTAGGTTATAACTAGTCCCCAAAGCATGTTAAATAAACCTTATAATCAAGACATCACATGCAACACAAGCAAAACGTAGAACCCCATTTTAAGGATGTTACAGTTCTACCCCTTTAAAAATAATTTCGGCCTCAAAATTACCTGATCAGAAGAGTTAAGGGTATTGTTGTCTTATCACATCCTCAAGTTCCCACGTGGCCTCCTCCGTACCATGGTTTTGCCATAACACCTTCACCAAGGGTATCGACTTCACGCAGTAACTTTGACATCCTTGCCTAAGATCATGCACTGCTCCTCCTCAAAGGACAAACTGAAGTTTACCTCAATCTCGCGAATCGGTACCATGTGTGATGGATCTGATCGATAGCGCCTAAGTATCGAAACATAGAAGACATCATGAATCTGACTTAATTTCGCTTGTAACTCGAACTGATAAGCTACCGGTCCCACTCGCTTCAACACTGTGTATCGTCCGATAAACCTAGGGCTTACCTTCCCTTTCTGTCCAAATCTTAACACCTTCTTCCATGGTGATACCTTCAGAAAAACTTTATCACCCACTGCATACTCTATATCTCTGTATTTAAGATCGGCGTAAGACTTCTACCTGTCTGATGCTTCCTTAAGACGAGCCCGAATCACCTTAACCTTATCCTCGCCGCTACCAACTCTGCACTCCAAACGTCGTTGTTCATCCAACTCGCCCAACACGTAGGAGTACTACACTTCCGCCCATACGAAGGCCTCATATGGTGTCATCTCGGATACTCGCTGATAACTATTGTTATAAGTTTAATTCCGCCAATGGTAGATACTCCTCCCAACTACCATCGAAATCTAGAATCTGACCTCTTAGCATATC
This sequence comes from Gossypium rotundifolium, assembly GCA_025506655.1. Lineage (NCBI taxonomy): Eukaryota > Viridiplantae > Streptophyta > Magnoliopsida > Malvales > Malvaceae > Gossypium > Gossypium rotundifolium. The sequence continues at coordinate 52,773,773 of CP106734.1, forward strand.
TTCTAAAACCCGAATTACCCTTTTCGATTGTCCATCGATCAAGATGAAAAGCCGGTTGAATTCAACTTCGCGCCCAACGCCGATGTAAGGCCTTCCGAATCTCGACGTGAACCGGGATCCCTATCTCGAGATAATGGACACAAGTACTCCATGTAACCGCACTATCTCTCGCTATATACTGACTTGGCTAACCTTTGAAGCGAGTAGTCAACCTTACAGTATGAAATGGGTGACTTAGTTATCCGGTCTACTATCACCCATATCGAGTCTTTTCATCGGGCGAAGGGAAGCCCACTTACTAAATCCATCGTAATCCCTCTCACTTCTACTATGGGATCTTTACCTATCAGAATAACCCCGATGGCAATTGATGCTCACTTAACTTGTCGGGCATGCCGACACTTACCCACTAACTCGGTTAGTTCCCGCTTAAGACCCAACCACCAAAACTGCTCCCTCAAATCCCGATATCAAATCATCATCCTTAGGCATACATACTCTCCCCTGAAAATACAACACTCCATCACTACCAGCCGAACCCTTTGGCCTCACCACTTTGTACTTGCAACCTCCGAGTACCCAAAACTTCGCTTCATCAACCCGCTCTCTTTAACCTCATCGATCCAAGACGGCTTTACTTGCAATTCTGCCAGAAGACTCCCATCCTCATAGAGACTTAGGAGAGCAAACATTGCTCGAAGTCTACTACCACCTTACGGCTCAATGCATCGCCTACCACGTTAGCCTTACTCGATGGTATTCGATTGAGCAAAGAGTCCTTCAAAGAACTCAATCCACCTCCACCGCCTCAGATTTAAATCTTTTGGGTCAAGAGGTACTTCAGCTTTTATAATCCGTGTACACTACCGACTTCTCCCCTGCATGTGATAGTGCCTCCAAATCTTCAAGGCAAAAACGCAGCAGCCCAATTCTAAATCATGCGAGGATAATTACCTTTGGGGCCTCAATCGCCGTGGACGACACGCCGACCACCTTCCCTTCTTGCATCAACACACACCTAAACCAAGATGCGATGCATCACAATACACAATGAATTCCTTTCCTACCTTAAGTCAATCAAGACTGGGCTTCACAAAATCTTCTTCACTTGTCAAAACTCTCTCATCGCTTCTCGCACCACACAAATGGAACTCCTTTTCTCAAAGAACTTAGTCAATCGGTGTCACGATTAAGGAGAAATTTTCCACAAATCTCGATAATATCCCGCCAACCCCGTAAAACTCAATTTTGTAATCGACTTTGGTGGTTTCCACTCCAATATCGCCTCAATCTTATCGATCCACCCCGATTCCTCAAACCAAACAACATGCCCTAGGAAAGTTACCTCCTTAAGCCGTAACTCACATTTGTCAATTTAGCGCATAACCTGCTTTCTCCTTAGAACTCGCAGAACCACATGAAGATGTGCGCCATGCTCTTCTTCTGACTTTGAGTACACCAAAATGTCATCTATAAACACTACAACGAACCGATCTAGGTAAGGTTGGAAAACCCGGTTCATCATGTCCATAAACGCGGCTAGTGCATTCGTCAAACCAAAAGGCATTACCAGAAACTCGTAGTGCCCATACCGAGTACGAAATGCCGTCTTATGGATATCAGCCTCCTTCACCTTAAGCTGATGGTACCCTGACCTAAGGTCGATCTTAGAGAAAATCGATGCACCTTGAGTTGATCGAACAAGTCATCAATCCCGGCAAAGGATACCGTTTTTATTGTCGCTTGTTCAACTCGTCGATAGTCTATACACATTCTCATTGTTCCATCCATCTTTTGACAAAAGCACTGGAGCTCCCCAAGGTGATACACTTGTTGGATGAACCTCTATCCAACAACTCCCGGATCTCGAGCCTTCAACTCTACTAATTCTTTCTTGCCATCCGACACGAGCTATAGATCTTGGCGCGTTCGGGTAACAAATCTATACCAAACTCAACCTCACGATCCGTAGGTAGACTCGGAGTTCCTCCGAAACACATCAACATATTCCCTTATAGTCCAAACATCCTCACAAATGCACTCCTTAGCTTCCAAAGCACCTAACATGCACTACATATGCTTCACAACCTTCCTAACCATCTTTTTCGCCTTCAATACGTAAACCGATTAGATAGGTAATCTCCTTTTACTTATCATCACCACCTCTTCTCCTTCCATGGTCTTTAGCACGACGCGCTTAGCTACGCAATCCAGCGGGCTCGACACTTTACTAGCCAATCCATCCCGAAGATCGATCAAACTCCCAAATGGTAGTTCCATCAAGTCACCAAGAACACGCACCCCTTGGAGTTCTAGAGGTACATTCTTATAGAGTTTACTTACTTCTACAGAGTGACCTGAGGGCTTAACATACCATCTTCCTGAAGTAAGCTCGTAGTCTAAGTTCGTAGTTTTCACTATGCTACTAGCAACATATGAGTGAGTTGAGCCAACATCAATTAAGGTGCTATAGGGTACTCCAAAGATCAAAAACATACCAGCTTATGACGTCCGGCAAGGCCGCCTCCTCTTGACACCTCGCAAAGATAAACCAAACCAAAGTTGTTTAGCCTCAATACCACTGCACCTCCCCGCGTGTCTACCACCGACCGCCAAGCACCATTACCTCCTCTTTCGCACCACGACCTCTCGGTGGTTGTTGGTTATCCCTCCTATTCAAGGCACGCCTCGACCTCGGACCTTAGCCTAGTCAGCTTTTTTGAACAATCCCTAACCCGATGTTCCATGGATCCACATTCAAGAATCCTCGATTACCATTCCAACACTCTCGTGTGAGACTTCCCACACCGAGCACACCGTGGCGGCCATTGAGGATTAAAGAAGCAGCCTAGCAGCTTGATCTCGACCCACCATACTCGTCCTCTTTTATCGACACCAAAAACCTCAAGATTGAGAGCTCTTCTTATTCTAACTCCTATCCCGATTCTCGCCTAATGATCTGCTCTTACCCTTCAAAGAACTTTAGCCTTTTCCACTAGGACAAAGAACTCCCGCTCTGCTGTGGAGCTATCATCATCCTCACTCATCTCTCAACCCATCCTCGAATCTAACATAGCGCTCATGCTCAAGACCCATAATACCATGAGCATACCTGCTCAACCGGAGAAATTCGGCCTCATACTCTGCCACCGCCTTATTACCTTGAACCAGGTTCAAGAAAGCCTTCCACTGCGTATCCACGTAACTAGTCCCTATGTATTTCCTCTGGTAGGCTGCTTTAAAAAATTCCCATGTGAGGTCCTCCGCCATCGCTCCATCCTCACACGGTGAGCAACCACCGGTATGACTCATCCCAAGTAGAGAGATTATACCTTCACTTTTCCTCGCTTGAAAATCCAGGTCATCCATGATCCTCTCAGTTGATTCCAACCAATACTCTGCCGTACTGGGTGCCACACCTGATACACCCCGGAAAACCTCAGCTCCATTCTCTCGGAGCCACTCAGTCATGATTTACGAGCTCCCATACCTCCACCGCCCACCACCATCTCAAGAACTCGCAAAGACAAACTGCACATCGCCTCACCCCGCTCCCGATCCTCGCTACTCAACACCAAAAGTTGGGGGTGGGGTATGTGGCATCTCATTATCGCACCCTTGACCCGACCTAACGAGCTCGACACGGTCATTCTTCCTCTATCAAGGCCCCCGACGGCCACGCCTCTAGAACTCATTTTTAACGATTGCGCTTTAATTTGATTAAGAACTTTTATGGATTAGTACTTGTTTCACTGGTTATCCGCGGAGAAATTTTATGGAGAGAGCTTAATAGGGATTCTTGCGATCATTCACAGTTTCAAGTTTTCTATCCTAATTCACAGAAAAGCACATCCATTCCATAGTATCTCCCATACACATTCACTCTTCGGACATTTCTGTCTGTTCCTATCCCAGGGGTATTTTCGTCATTTGTCCTACACGGGTATTTTCATAATTCGTCAAAATAAAGTTCCTTGGTGATTTTGTCAATAAAGGTATTTTGGTAATTCTAAAATTTTGGGGTATTTCGGGGATTTTGAAATTTCGGGGCATTTCGATAATTTACCCGGGTAAATTTATAAATCTTAATAAATTTAGGGTATTTCAAGATTTGTAAAGCTTGAGGGTTCTTTTTGAGAATTTGTTTTCCAAATTGATAATGTTGCAAAAATTTTAAAAATCAGGGTCATTTTGGTAATTTTGTAAGTTAGGGGCAATTTCGTAATTTTTCAAAATCATGACATTTTTTATATTTTGCAAATTAAGGTTTTTGGACATTTTGTAAAGTGATGAAGATTTTGATTGGAACTGTGGGTATTTTGGAAATTTCATAAACCAAGGGCGTTTTTGTAATTTTACCACTAGGGGTATTGTTGTAATTTCATGAATTGAACATTTTTCGAAAAATTTTGTAAAATAGTTCTCACAAGTTAAAAGGGTAATTTTAAGAGTTTTAAAACTAGGTTTTTTTTTTAAACAATACGGCTAGTTCCCTTTCGGGTTTTAGTTATTGGGTTTAACCTATGAATAAGTCCTCATGGTTAGGGTGAACCGAAGCTACGCACCAAGTAGGATTCCTGCGAAGAGGAGGTGAGTCACTAGGACTGCTTAAGTATCAGGCTCTTCCGGATCCAATCCTAGACATGCGCACAAGGGTTACCACACCTTAACTCGGCGACTTAGTCATAGGTTTATTTAATTAAACATTTAAAGTCTTATGTGATTGTTTGGGTAAACTAGTCCTAGGGTTCAAATACTTATCATACTATCTACGTTCCATTTCTACCCCTCTACAGATAATAATTCACACAGTAGTTAGAAGTACTTACCTGGGCGGATTGGTGCCGGAGACTCGATGCCATGCTATTCAAACTAAAAACCATTTTCATAATATTCCACAGAGGCCTACCAATAACATTTTGGGCCCTGGGCCCCCACAGTCGAGTTTTGAATCGGGCTCTGATACCAAAAATGTAACACCCCAAACTCGGCCCATGAGCCTTGATCGGATCTGGTATGTCATAGAGTAAAAACGTTTTGAAAGATTTTGATTAACTGGTAGAAATATGAAAATCTGCTGAGGTTATAAAACGGTGTCTATTAAAAACTCAGGTGGAATTGATTTTATAAACATGGTTGAGTCGAAACCTTTGAAAACACTTGATCATTTAAATTTTTAGAACCATCAGAGTTATTGTGTACTTGGTGAATTTTGCTACCCGATGGTAACATCCTTGAAAACTCGTAAAAATTTCCTATTTTGAAAACGTTACTTTTAACCGGTTCATTTAAACAATTTATAAATTCATTGGTAATATAGTAGAAGTGAAGTAAAACAACTACTTGAACATCCAAAATAATAACTAGCGGCCTTATTATAACCCAAACCAAAATTTAGTAAATAATAAACTTTAACGGTGCTAAATAAAATTTCAAAACCAAAGAGCAAGCATGGCCACCTCGAGTCCTCTCCGGCTCCATCTCTGCGATCTACTCATCTGCAAAATGATATGGGAAGGGGTGAGTCACCAAGACTCAGTGTATAAATCCCCCAACCCGGAAGTGCAAACTCATGCACAAAATATTAGTAAGACATGCAAAACATGCAACCCAAAACTAGCCATCCATACTCCTTTAACTACCCCGTGTGGTCAAAACCATTGGTGGTCAAAACCACTGGTGACCGGAGTCACAAATCAAGTGATGGGGCCAACCCATCATGTGGTCAAAACCACTGATGACCATAGGTCACAATTATCAATATGTGGTCAAAACCACTGGTGGTACCAAACCACTGGGACTTAGTCACGATTTATATCAACGGTGTGGTCAAAACCACTAGTGACCAAGTCACAATTAAACCGATAGGCTAACCCATCTTGTGGTCAAAACCACCGTGACGATCCATAGAGAATATTCCCTCCTCTCTTCAATCCCATTACCAACATGCTCACAACATGCTTAACATATTATCATAAATCATACATATAAGTCATGGCATAGCATCTTACCCATCATGTCATTCATATAACATATTTAAAGTCACAAGCAACTTACCCGGAATCCATGCTCATGCCCACAAGATAAATCACTACCACAATAATTAACTGTTACATAACAAGTAATGCCAACTAATAAAGTGTGTAAGAGTTTTAAACACCTGATTATTCGCGAGACTAGCAAATCCCGAACTATACTAGCAAAATCCCGTGAGGTTGTTTTCCCCTACAATCGGCCAACACCCATACTTTTAGATCTAATAGCCATTCAGCTGTACTAATAATCCCGAAGGATGAATCAGACAAGTTTATTTTCTTACCTTAGTGCCGATTTGGTCTCTTACCAAATCCCGAAACACACACTAAGTCCTCATTGTATTCGGTTACACTAGCACACTTCAAGAGTTAGCCTTCGGCTTTTAATCAATTAAGGATTAGATTCTGAGACATTAATACACTCAACTAGATTGACCACCAAATCCCGAAGGCTCTTTGAATTGGCAATGGCCTCCCCTACAATCGATTTTATCACTTCATTATAGAGTTAAAGGCCATTCGGCCAAAACACAAATTCGAAACCAAAAGAGTTGACACCTCCTTACCTTAGTCAACAGATTCGGCTTCTACACACCAAAGATCGGTACACTCCAAAAAGAAAGGATTAGATTCGGCTTTTAATCCCAAGAATCCTAGGAGAAGTTGGTTTCCAACAAGGGTTAGGAACCTATGTGAGTAGACAAAAAAAAAAAAGAACAAAAGGGTATTCGGCCAAGACACTTACCCTTTTTCAAAATCGTTTAGTGAAGAATCCAAGAGAATCCACCCTTGTTGCTATTCAAACAAAACAAGAAAAGAGGAAAACTAGGAGGTTTCGGCACAGAGTATGGTGAAGAGAAGAGAAAATTTGGCAATGAGTTTGAGTGAAGAGAAAGACAAGATGAGTGTAGAGAAAGACAAGATGAGTGTGGTGATTTCGGCTTCAAAGTTTCAAGAAGAAAAGAGGGAGGTGAGGGAGATGAAAGTTTCGGCTAGGTATTTGAGAGAAAAGAAAGAAAACAACATCAAATGAGTTTAGGGGCATTCGGCTATACTAAATGCTCCCTAAAACCGATAGCCCCCTTGCCCACAATCCACTATTCGGCCAACTCTTCCAAGTGAGCCTGATACACTTCAAACTCCTCAACTCCTCTTATCTATATCCTTATTTGAAATCTAATATCTTAATCCTCATCCATCAGGAGAGTCCCACCTGAGCACTCCTCTCCTTACTGTATGGCGTGAAAAGAGTAAGCAGGAGTGCAATTCTGCACTCAACAGTGCACTCCTCTTCTGTATGTGGCGCCACTCTCTAACACCCTAGTGGCGCCTCCTTGCCATTTTACTAGGGTAGTTCTTGTGTCTCCTTCCCAAATAAAATTTCTTAACCCTCTCTCCCTTAGCTTCACTTCCTTAAATAAAATTCTTGGCCCTAACTCAGGCCTATCTTAGGGTTATAACTAGACCCCAAAGCATGTTAAATAAACCTTATAATCAGTACATCACATGCAACACAAGCAAAATGTAGAACCCCATTTTAAGGATGTTACACCATGTGACGCACATGGTCTTGTCTTGCGCATGGCCATGCCCTTGTCAATCACACAGCTGTGTCTCGCACATGGCCAGCCACACAACAAGGCACACGCCCGTCTGCCGTCGACAGTGAGGTTTTTTGGCTTTCACTGAAATTTAATTTTTACGTTTTGGGTACACACTTGGTACGATTTTGATACGAAAACATTCTCGAAGCGAACAACACCCTTTGCAATAGCAACCTCAAAACTTTACTACACCATCGAAGTGTCTCAATTGGAGAAGGAAAAAAATTCAATAGGGAAAAGAGCACAGAAACATCAGAGAGGAGGAAGAAGAGAGAGAAGGGAAAAAATAATAAAAATAAAATAGTAATAATTATCAGGAAAAACATCCCACTAAATCTCACCCACTAAGCACCTCAGACTCCTAACTCCATCAAACCACTGGCAGCTGACTGGAACAAAAATTAACACCCTCACTCACACAAGGATTCAAACACAAGGCCTTCAGCACACTAACTTCCTTGCCACTCGAACTAGCAAGCTCATTCTGATATAGATTAAAAGACAATTTTATATAAGCCCACTCAACAAGAGTAAGGCTTGGATCAAAAATAAAAAAATTTGCAACTATGGGGCTTGAACCCAAGACCTCTCACACACACCTAGAACACTTAGCCACTAAAACAGATATACATTTTTGTGTCAGATATTTACAGAAATAGAAATAAGTTTTTCAGAGCGTTACAGTGATGGACTATGTATGTGTGATTCATATACTTTGATACAAGTAAAAGATTGATTTTGATTAGATAAGGAACCGAAAGTTGGTGTGTTTCATATACCACTTCTGCAGTATGTAGCGTCATTCATAATAGTGAAATTCATAGCCCAAGACATGGGCAAATGATATCCTCTCATTTGCATTACATGATAGATGAAAAGTAAATGTGGCCACGAGTCATTCAGCTTTTTATGAATGACTTAATTACTATTTGATATTAGTTAACATCTCATGAAGGAAGATGTAATGGTTACCATGAGATAACATAGGATCATATTGGGAAAACATATTTATCCGAAAGATGTAATTAGGGAGAGCTTAGTCATGATATTGTAGTGGAATGACTTCGTGACTAAATGAGTTTACAATTAATAGGTGAAAAGAGGGAACTTAATTATAAATCATTTAAGCCCTAATCATATATGTCCAATTGGTCCCACTACTAGCTCGTTGAAACCAAAAATGAATTGCATGTTGAATCAAATGAGCAAAAATGGATAAAAGCGATAAAGTTAGAGAAATGAAAAACATTTGGAAATGGATATGGTTTTCTTACTAAGCATGAAAATGATCTAAGAATTAATTTATGGTTTTTGAATTATTAATTAACTAATTGATGTTTGAAAATGGAATTAAATTAATTGATCATTGTGAATTTGTTGAATGTAGAAAAATTAAATATATTTTCTCATAGATTCTTTTATGGTAAAGTTGCCGTGATTTTAACGAAATTAGAATTGGGTAGAGAAAATTATTTTGATTGAAAAATTAATTTATTAAAATTAATTTAATAAATAATGTTTATTTTGAGAAATAGAAAACATGTACTGAGTTGGATTAAATTGTAAAACGCTAGGTTAAAATCTAGAAAGTACATACAATTAGGCACCAATTCAATTAAGGAAATTACTAAAATGTCCTTTCATATTTCAAATAAGTGAGGTAGGGAAATTATTGTTTTCAAATAAATATGCTAGGGAAATTATGGATTTGAAATATAAAAGGCATTATAGTAATTTCCCTAATTGAGTTGGTGCCTGGTTGACTTGTGACACCAACTCAAGAGTTTAAATAATTGTATATATAGTTTTTTTAAATAATAATACATATTATTATTTGATACATGAATGGTGAATGTAACATCCTGAAATTCGGGATTTTATGTTTTATATCATATCATGCGATAGGCTAGTTAATAGTGTTAATTGTGTATGTTTAGGGATCCTAAGAAGGCTCGGGGTTGAGTTGGGCCTTAGTAGAATTTTTGTGTTTAAGCACTTAAGGGGGAAAAGGTAAGTGGAATCAAGGCTTAAGGAAATAAGTATGCATTTTGCTAACACAAGAGGAGCTAGTAGCAGAGTGGTGTGGCGTTTCGTGAAGGGGCTTAAGGGGTAGAGTTTGAATCCCACCTACTACAATTTTGGATTAATTTTTTTTTGTGCTAAATGGTAAGTGTCAGCCATGGCATCAAAGAAGGAAAGGAAGAATTTCTAATGATGGAAAGAATCCTAAGAAAATAAGGCAAGGAGAAGAATAAGGAAAGAAATAAAGGAAAGGGATAAGCTGGGGGAAACATGTTGGCCGAATTTTAGGTGTTCCTTAGGGAAAGAATTTTTGGTCATCCATGACCTTTTTGGCGTAGGAGGCATGCGATTTTGGTAGAGGGAGTGTGAGAGCCGAATTTCCTTTAGCCATTTTACAAGTTTTGTGCATGAAAGGCTTGTTTTCTTTTTAGCATTTTGGTGCATTTTCTAATCTTTTCCCTTTTGCTTGCTGAATTTTTCCTTAGGCTCTTGAGAAATTTTTGTTCCATTTGAAAGCTCTCTTCTTTTGACCATTTGGTATTTCTTTCTTGCCTAAAACTGAAACCTTAAGGGATACTTCCTCTCTTTTTCCCATCATTTTCATAGTTTTCTTTTCTTCTTTTCTTTTTCACCGTTTCTTCAATTCTTCTCTTTTATTCTTTAATCAATATTTTTTATGGCCGAATCTTGCTTGGTATTTTCTCTCTAAATAGTTGAAACTTTAATCACACTATTTCTTCTTCTTCTTGCTTGCATATTGGGCATTTCTTCCTTGACCGATTTGGTTAAGTGATTTCATCCTCTTCTTTTCATTTTCTTTTCTTCATGATAGATTTTATGCCCTTATCATTGGATGGTTCTCTAAACCGAAAACATCACTCTCTCCTATTCCCTCATATCGTGATCATCTCTTTTTCGTAGTGTTCTAGTGGGTGGCCGTATATCACATCCTTGCCAATTCATCTTTAGCTTTAAGCCAATCGGTGGAAGTTGGATCTAACATTGTAAAGGTAAGGAATTTCTTCAAGATTCATTTTGATCTCTCTCATTCCTTGGTTATTTAGTTAAAATGGATCAATGGTTATGTTTAATCGTTTATCATAGGGACTAAATCACTCGTTTTCCCTACTCATTGGTTCTTCAAAAGTAGTGGTAAGCCGAATCCTATCCCTAAACAACTACTTTCACTTATCATAGTATTATTCTAACCAAGATGTTTCCAATGGAAGCAAGTGGTATCGATACAGAAAGAAAGTCGATAGGAGGGAAAATTGGGAGTGAACCAATCTCTACTCCCAAGTTCAAATGAAGGGCGGTATCGGTAGTTCGGGATTTCCCACCGGATTGTGGACCATCACCTGGTAAGAATAGACAAATCGTGGTCGTTCACGATACTAAGGGTAAGCATTTTTAGATCGTTGATTTAGATTTGGATTAAGAAAATCTCTTTGGTTGGTTAATCGAATGTTATGATGTCATAGGTGCCAACGATCAAGAAGGTTTAGTCCTTACCGTAATCAGTGTGTAATATCCCACTAAAATCCCGTAGATTCACGATTCACTGTCATGTTGAAAAATAGATCGTTGTTATTTACAAATCTATTAACCATAATATGGCATAAATTGAGAAATTTGCTTAAACATCACGATTTCTAAAGGTCTGTCAAAATTGATATTAAATTGCTAAAAAAATGCCCTTATCGGCCGATTTACCTAAATGCCCCAATGGGCCGATTTGCCAGAATGCCTTAGTAGGCTGAATTTTTAAATTGCTTTAATGGGCCGATTCAACAAAATAATTCAATAGATTATTGGTGGTTATATATTTATATGTGGATATTTATTATGTATGTTGCATTTTTACATTTTGCATGGGATGGGAAAAATTTGTATGGAGAGCAGTGTAGCCTGGTAGCATAGCCACAATTTGTTTATTATCATGCTTAATTATGATTTCAGTGGCTTGACCACAATTATATATATTATAGCAGCATGACTGCAAATTTGGTGTGAGCGGCGGGGTAGGTTGACTTGATCCCCACAGGTGTGATTGGCTAGTCGGGGTGTGATGGATGGATGGGTTGGGTTGCATACATTTCATATAAATACTGTTTTGTAAATGGGCTTAGGCCCAAGATGTTGCTATACGGGTTCAGGCCCAGTGAATGACGGTAATGGGGATTATACACTGAGTTCTTGTAACTCATCCCTTTTTCTTAATCCTTGCAGGTAATGCTCAGAGATAAGGACTTGGGCCATGGATGACTCGGTGGAGGCCATACTTTGGAAATAATGTTTTCGAACATTAGTAAACTTCTTTTCCGCTTTATTTTACTATTTTGGGTTTAAATTTGTAATAAGGCCTCTGGGATATGTTTTAATTTGCTTTATGTTTTGACGTACTTATTATTATTTTTGAACTGTTTTAAACGGGATTTTTGAAATCATAAATAACGGATTTCTAAACCTGATTAACAAATGGGTTTCATAACAAATATGCACAAATAATTTAACTTGGATTTTCCTTTGAATTTTATCAACATCTTTTTCAAAATTCACGATTTAAAAGTTGACTAGTTCAATTTTCGATTTATCAAGCAAACTCTCGAGATTAGAAATTTTATAATCAAACTTGTTTTTCTTAACTACAAACAAATAATGACAACTTTAATAAGAATCACAAGTTCTTTATACATTTTCTTCATATAACACCCCAAACTCGGCCCATGCATTACGACCGGATCTGACATGTCACATGGAGAAATCGTATAAAGAATTTGTGATTCGTACTAAAACAGGTGTTATTCAAGAAATCAAGTTTAAATAAAAACCTTCGATAAAATACTATAAATCTCGAGAGTTAATTGAAGATTTGATATTCAAATTCGTGATATTTTAAAAAGCCGTGACTTTTAAAATAACGTTGATAATTTCGAAAGAAACTCTGAGTTAAATTATTTATAAACATATTGTAAAATCCATTTGTTAATCAATTGTGGAAAATTGTTATTAATGATTTTAGAAAATCTCCATTTAAAACAATTCAAGAAAGATATTAAGTACGTCTAATTGTAAAGAAAAATAAAACATATCTCAGAGGCCTTATTAAAACTTCAAAACCAAAATAGTAAAAGTAATAAAATAATGCAAAAAATGAAATTAACTAAAGTTCGAGAACACCATTTCTAAAATATGGCCACCACTGAGTCATCTATGGCCCAAGTCTACATCACTGAGTATTACCTACAAGGATTAAGAAGGAGGGGTGAGTTACTAGAACTCAGTGTATAATCGCCCTACCGGTCATTAACTAGGCCAAAACTCATACAGAAACAACTGGGTCGAAGCCCATATATATAAACAAAATAGGCCTTAGCCCTATAAATAAACAAACTGGGCCTTAGCCCTATAAACATGATAATACAGATAATGTAATGCAACCCAACCCAACCCAATCCAACCAATCTCTCCACCCGTACTAACCAATCTCTCCTATCGGGATCAAGTCAACCCACCCTGCCAGTCTCTCCAATTTGCAGTCAAGCTGCCATTTATAATATTTGTGGCTGAGCCACGAGTGAAACACCCCAAACCCGCCCACGAGAATGGATCGGATCCGTATGTTCCTCAAGTAACCCGATTCAAATTCATGCAAACTGCTTTTGAAAACTATGAGTTTTGGAAGATAGCCGTTGTGGGTTGGGCTTGAGTTCAAAATGATTTATTTTATAACAAAAACCCATTTGCTTTAAGTGACAAAAATATTTAAACTTGTTTCATACTAAGTGGGCTTACTTTTTACAAAGCCCTAAACTCATAACACAAGAATTATAGTGGAAATAAAATTCATTACGGTGGCCTTATTACATAAAATGAAACCCAAAATAATAAATTGTACAAGACTTTAAAATAAAATAAATATTCAAATTAAACTGAACTCAAGTCGATCATGGCCACCACAAGTTCTCGCCGTCCGGTCCATTATCGCTCATCACCAAACATATTCCCACAACGGGTGAGTCGATAGACTCGGTGTGTAACCAACACTAAACATAATAGACATAGGCACACCATAAAATCATATGCATATAACAATTTCAAGATCATGATGCAAACCCGAACCCAAACCTATATGCCATCCGCTACACTCCATTGCACTCAACCTCGCATAACCGTGGGGACTACTAAGTCAACCCTCCTTCCGCTACACTCCATCGAAGGCGTCATTGCAATGACGTGCTCATCGCCCATCGATAATATTGTGGCATAGCCACCATCGTAATGTAACCGGTTACCACTTAGTGAGACCAAGTCATCACATTCACTTAGTGAGACCGAGTCATCACTTCCACTTAGTGAGACCAAGTCATCACTTTCACTTATAACGCTGGTGAGACCGTAGTCAACACCTTCTTCCCTTTCACATAAATCCCAATGCCCCAAATTACAATTAACATGCATAACATATTTTTAATTTACTTTTACATCACTTTTCACTTGTATAACATTTATTTCAAATCCTAGTAGAAGTAGGAAAACGTGCCTTAGCACTTTGTACCATAATATGGCACTTTAGCCACTTTCATTCACTTTCACATTAGCATATATAGCATATTTAAACCATAAAACTATTAAGAATAGTGTGGAATACACACTGTACCTTAGCCATATTCTTACACTTTCATATTAACACATATATTGAATTAAAGTCAGAATCTATCAAGATTTAGTGTAGGTACACACCGATTTGTTTAACGATTCCTTGAGATTCAAAAGCTAGATCTAAAGTTTAGATCCTTAGTCCCTACATTTGGTTCATCATTTATTACTTATCATAAATTTATTTATTATGATATCCAAATCCTAGTAGGATTTGTAAAAGACTTACCTTTGATGCCGATTTGGTGTTTATTCAAATCCAAAGCTTGGTTTTCCTTCACTTGATATTCGCCAACCTTGAATCTCAATATGGGTTAGTTTTCGCTTTTTAATAATTAAAGAACCGATCTAGATAATCATACAAGCCTTGGTCAATACTTTTAGGTGCTTACCTTGTGGATTTTAAATCCCAAATTCACCGAATAACTAGGGAACACGTGGCCTATGGTGTACCTTCGGAAAAGAACTTCTCCTTCCATGATTCGCCAAGATTAATAATCAAAATTAGTCCCTAAAAAATATAAAAGGATGGAAACTAAACTTGGATCTTACCCTTATTTAAAGGAATCGGTTGCACCTTCACTTCAACCTTCGAGATCTTGGCTTAGAGACTTGATGAACAATCGGCTATGATTCCCTTATGTATTTGGTTTCAAAGATGAAAGAAGAGAGGAATAATAGGCTTAGAAGGAAATCGGCTAGGAGGCTAAAAGAAAAGAAGAAAAAGAATGGATGCTCAAGAAGAAAATTTGGCAGAGGAAAAGAGAGGGAGAATGAATAATGAATGGCCCTAGTCCCCTCCTTTTATAGCCGAATTTACTAGGCCAAGAATCCTTTACTTGGCCACCACTCTTCCTTTATTTTCCTAATTAAAGAATAATTCTTCATTTATCCACCTATTTAGCTTGAATTTTAAAGAGAATAAAACTCTTCTCCTAAGAGTCCCTATTGCCGTCCATTGCTTCCTCTCTAAGTAATTAAATAAAAATTACTTAAATCTTTAGCTAGGTGCCGTCCAACCTTGGGCTTCTAGAAGCAAAATAAAACTTATTTTATTTGCTTCTTATGTGACTTCGAACTCAAGCCCAACACCCTTGCATGTGGGCCATTTCCTAGGGCTTTAGGTGGCATCTTGTGCCACATTTCCAAGTCCGTTATTGGGTCAAATTTTATGTTCTTTATATTTTGGGGTTACTTGGCCCTAAGCTCCCTTTGGGCTCTTAAATTCGACATTCTAGGTCATTTTTAAGTTTCCTAAAATTTTCATGCTCAGATTTTCCAAGTTTCCAAAATGTTTAGTTTCCTATTTTGGCTTGGTTTCCAAATGTTTAGTTTCCTATTTTGGTTTGGTTACCAAAATGTTTAGTTTCCTATTTTGGCTTGGTTCCCAAAATGTTCACTTTCCTAATTCCATTAGGTTTCCAAAATGTCTAAGTTTTCCAAAATGTCTAAGCTTCCAAAACTGTCCATTTCCATTTCCATTTCCATTTTCATTTCCATCTCCATTTTCATTTCCATTTTCATTTTCATTTCCATTTTCATGCCTTTCTAGGTTTCCATTCATTTCTTACATCTCTATACATTTCCATACATTTCCTTTCATTTCCTTTCATTTCCTTTCATTTCCTTTCATTTCCTTACATTTCCTTTCATTTCCTTTCATTTACTTTCACTTCCTTTCATTTCCTTACATTTTCTTTATATTTCCTTACATCTTAGGGTTCTTGAAACTCTTCAAAACACAAACAACACACCCAATCGATCCCACTATTTCATGAATTACGCACTAACGCATAACCCCTAATCTAGGATGTTACAGCTTCTACCCCTTAAAATAATTTCGTCCTCGAAATTACTTACTATCGCTCATCCATGCAGTCTAACTCACCACACTACGCTATCGCTGCGCACTCTGATCTTAAAGAAATATCATACTTTCTAGGCACATTCTCTAAGTCCACAATCAAGGTTCCATACACTTCATTAGCAACATAAGATCGAACTAATTTTATAGTGAGTAAAGTAATGAAGTATAATCCATAAATAAGAAACTTACTCGTTGTCTCGTCTGGCGCGTCACTATCCTCGCGACGGCCGACTGCATAAACTAACCTTGGCTGCCTTGCTTCTGAACCTTCAACAACTCCGCTTGGTGCTCCACGACCTTGGTCAAACCATTACCTCGTAATTTGAACCTCGACCTCGTTGAGGTCATTGTCCTCCCTACCTACCGATTAACATTACGAAGTTATCGGTCATCTATCATCCGATATCTTTGGACAGTCCTTGAGCATATGGTCCTTAGACCCACATTTAAGACATGCTCCTATCTTTTCCAACACTCACCGAGTGCTTCCTTCCACAATACTCACAAGGACGACATCGCCTCCGGTATCAACTTGTCAACCTTTGACCCCTCGTTACGGGCCTTTTTGCACATTTCCGATGATTCATAACCTCTCTTGGGTCTATTCTGCCGAGTTACGCTTAGTCGAGTCCTTGATTCCTTCACTACCTTAGCCTTTTCAACCAACGTGGAGAACTCCGCCCGATGTGGAGCTATCAACAACCTTAGGTCATCCTTAATCCGCCCTCAAACGGACACATTGTTCATGTTCGGTCGCGACTACTCCTCGAGCATATCGACTTAACCTCGTAAATTCAGCCTCATATGCCGCCACCGATTTGTTCCCTGAACTAGTCCTAGAAAAGCTTTCACGCTCATCAATATACCGAAAGCTTGACATACTTCTTCCGATATGCCTCTTTAGCATATTCCCACGCCGATCCTCCGCTGCGTGGCACCATCCTAACAGTTAGCCACCATTGGTATGCTTCATCACGTAATAATGGCTACCATTCCTTTCAACTTCTCCTCGTGGGTCGGTCGAGTTCATCCATAATACGCTTCGCATTGCTTCCATCCAATACTCTGATCGGGTGCCACACGGACACTCCACGAAACACCTCGGCCCCATTGGCTCTGAGTCGCCGGCACAGACTTTCGAGCTCTCGAATTTCCACCCGCCGCCACCACCATTTCCAATACTCGCAACATGGCTTGCGACCACGGCCTCATCCCCGTCGTCCGAGCCTCGCCTCGACGTTAACAGTGGGGTGGTGGTGGCGGTGGTAACTCATTGTTTAACCTTGACCGATCTAACGGGTTCGACACGCTTATTCTTCCTCATGCGACCTTGGCGACCACGTCCTCTAGAACTCATTTCCTAGTGTCGAGATCGATTAAGAAATTTTATGGATTAGTCTTTGTTCCACTTATTTATCTACAAGAAGTTTTATGGAAAGGTATTTAAGAGTGGTTCTTTCGTATTCATACAAACACACGCCTTTTCCATTCATTCGCTCATCCATCAAACAAGTATGAACTTTCGCTCATTCTGAGAAATGTTGTAGTTTTTGTTGTTGTTGTTGTTTCCTCTACCCGGGGTATTTTCGTAATTTTGTCCTACAGGCATTTTCGTAATTTTCGTAAGAAACACGTTCCTTGGTGTTTTTGTCAAAAATTATTTTTAAAAATTTTGAAGTCTAGGGTAATTTGGAAAAAGTTTTAAATCTGGGGTTATTTCGGTAGTTTATAACCTCAGGGGTATTTTGGTAATTTTTCACAAATCAGGGTAAATTTGTAAAATTTAATATATCAGTGGTATTTCAAAAGTTTGTAAAACTCTGAGGGTTCTTTTCGAAAATTGTTTCTTCAAAATGGGAATGTTGCAAAAATTTTGAAAATCAGGGTCATTTTGGTAATTTTGTAAGTCAGAGGTAATTTTGTAATTTTCCAAAATCAAGATATTTTTGATAGTTTGCAAGTTAGGGTTTTTGAATATTTATAAAATAATGGAATTTTGGTAAAACTGTTGAATAGTTGAATCATTTTATAAACTAAGGGCATTTTGGTAATTTTACCACTAAGGGCATTTTTGTAATTTTTATGGATCAAAATTTTTTGAAAATAATTGTGTACCGAAATAGTTTTCGAATTAAGGATAAGAGAAAGAAATTGATTTAAGAATTTTAATATTAAGTGTTAAAAAATGGCTAATTCTTTGGGTTTTAGTTATTGAGTTTAGCCTATGACTGAGCCTTCTTGGTCGGGTGAACCAATGCTACGCACCAGGTGATTCGAGTGGAGAGGAGGTGAGTCACGTGATCGCTTAAATACCAAGCTCCCATGAAACCATTCCTAGACATGCGCATGGGGTTACCACACCCACTAAGTCCTCCGGGTTAGGGTGAACCCAAGCTACGCACTGTAGGATTCAAGAAGAGGAGGTGAGTCACTAGGACTGCTTAAATACCAAGCTCTTCAGATCCACTCCTAGACATGCGTACCATGGTTGCCACACCTAGTTTAATTGACTTAGTCATAGGTTGGTTTGATGCCTTAAATCTTATGTGTTTGTGTTTGAGTAGTCTAATCCTGGGGTTCAAGTTCCTATCATTCTATTCTACGCTCCATGCCTTTTCTACCCTTATATAAATCATGTAATCACACATATAGTTAGGGGTACTTACCGGTGGATCATGGTTTGAGACTTAGGGCCATGTCTTTATACCGCCCATTTGTAAAAATACTTTCATAAAACTCATTTGGCCTTGTTAAAAGAAAATGTTTTGGGCCTTAGGCCACAGCCGAGAGTTTGAACTGGCTCGATACTAAATCGAAAAACACCCCAAACCCGCCCACTAGAATGGATGGATCCGTATGTTCCTCAAGTAACCCGATTCAAATTCATGCAAACTGCTTTTGAAAACTATGAGTTTTGGAAGATAGCAGTTGTGGGTTGGGCTTGAGTTCAAAATGATTTATTTTTATAACAAAACCCATTTGCTTTAAGTGACAAAAATATTTAAACTTGTTTCATACTAAGTGGGCTTACTTTTTACAAAGCCCTAAACTCATAACACATGAATTATAGTGGAAATAAAAATTAAATCACGGTGGCCTTATTACATAAAATGAAACCCAAAATAATAAATTGTACAAGATTTTTAAAATAAAATAAATATTCAAATTAAACTGAACTTCAAGTCGATCATGGCTACCACAAGTTCTCGCCGTCTCCGGTCCATTATCGCCATCACCAAACATATTCCCACAACGGGTGAGTCGATAGACTCGGTGTGTAACCAACACTAAACATAATAGACATAGGCACACCATAAAATCATATGCATATAACAATTTCAAGATCATGATGCAAACCCAACCCAAACCTATATGCCATCCGCTACACTCCACCCGCACCAACCTCAGACACCGTGGGGACTACTAAGTCAACCCTCCTTCCGCTACACTCCATCAAGGCGTCATTGCAATGACGGCTCATCGCCCATCGATAATATTGTGGCATAGCCACCATCGAATGTAACCGGTTACCACTTAGTGAGACCAAGTCATCACATTCACTTAGTGAGACCGAGTCATCACTTCCACTTAGTGAGACCAAGTCATCACTTTCACTTATAACGTTGGTGAGACCGTAGTCAACACCTTCTTCCCTTTCACATAAATCCCGAATGCCCCAAATTACAATTAACATGCATAACATATTTTTAATTTACTTTTACATCACTTTTCACTTGTATAACATTTATTTCAAATCCTAGTAGAAGTAGGAAAACGTACCTTAGCACTTTGTACCATAATATGGCACTTTAGCCACTTTCATTCACTTTCACATTAGCATATATAGCATATTTAAACCATAAAACTATTAAGAATAGTGTGGAATACACACGGTACCTTAGCCATATTCTTACACTTTCATATTAACACATATATTGAATTAAAGTCAGAATCTATCAAGATTTAGTGTAGGTACACACCGATTTGTTTAACGATTCCTTGAGATTCTGAAAAGCTAGATCTAAAGTTTAGATCCTTAGTCCCTACATTTGGTTCATCATTTATTACTTATCATAAATTCTATTTGGCTATGATATCCAAATCCTAGTAGGATTTGTAAAAAGACTTACCTTTGATGCCGATTTGGTGTTTATTCAAATCCCGAAAGCTTGGTTTTCCTTCACTTGATATTCGGCCAACCTTGAATCTCAATATGGGTTAGTTTTCGGCTTTTTAATAATTAAAGAACTGATCTAGATAATCATACAAGCCTTGGTCAATACTTTTAGGTGCTTACCTTGTGGATTTTAAATCCCAAATTCACCGAATAACTAGGGAACACGTGGCCTATGGTGTACCTTCGGGAAAAGAACTTCTCCTTCCATGATTCGGCCAAGATTAATAATCAAAATTAGTCCCTAAAAAATATAAAAGGATGGAAACTAAACTTGGATCTTACCCTTATTTAAAGGAATTGGTTGCACCTTCACTTCAACCTTCGAGATTCTTGCTTAGAGACTTGATGAACAATCGGCTATGATTCCCTTATGTATTTGGTTTCAAAGATGAAAGAAGAGAGGAATAATAGGCTTAGAAGGAAATCGGCTAGGAGGCTAAAAGAAAAGAAGAAAAGAATGGATGCTCAAGAAGAAAATTTGGCAGAGGAAAAGAGAGGAGAATGAATAATGAATGGCCCTAGTCCCTCCTTTTTATAGCCGAATTTACTAGGCCAAGAATCCTTTACTTGGCCACCACTCTTCCTTTATTTTCCTAATTAAAGAATAATTCTTCATTTATCCACCTATTTAGCCGAATTTTAAAGAGAATAAAACTCTTCTCCTAAGAGTCCCTATTGTCAGTCCATTGCTTCCTCTCTAAGTAATTAAATAAAAAATTACTTAAATCTTTAGCTAGGTGTCCGTCCAACCTTGGCTTCTAGAAGCAAAATAAAACTTATTTTATTTGCTTCTTATGTGACTCGAACTCAAGCCCAACACCCTTGCATGTGGGCCATTTCCTAGGCTTTAGGTGGCATCTTCAGCCACATTTCCAAGTCCGTTATTGGGTCAAATTTTATGTTCTTTATATTTTGGGGTTACTTGGCCCTAAGCTCCCTTTGGGCTCTTAAATTCGACATTCCGGTCATTTTTAAGTTTCCTAAAATTTTCAAGGCTCAGATTTTCCAAGTTTCCAAAATGTTTAGTTTCCTATTTTGGCTTGGTTTCCAAAATGTTTAGTTTCCTATTTTGGTTTGGTTACCAAAATGTTTAGTTTCCTATTTTGGCTTGGTTCCCAAAATGTTCACTTTCCTAATTCCATTAGGTTTCCAAAATGTCTAAGTTTTCCAAAATGTCTAAGCTTCCAAAATGCCCATTTCCATTTCCATTTCCATTTTCATTTCCATCTCCATTTTCATTTCCATTTTCATTTTCATTTCCACGCATAACCCTAATCTAATCATATATGGTAATGTAATCGGCATACTGACCTTAATCACGATGGCACAAAGCCATATTTAAATTGGCACATAGCCATTATTAGAATTTGTGGCAATGCCACCGTCTACACTTCTCTTCATTTAATTTTCCCATCCCATGCAATATGTAAAATGCAACATACATAATAAAGCATAATATCCACATATATGTACAACAATCATTAATCCAATAATTTATTACAGTAAATCGGCCAATTATAGAACTTTGTAATTCGGCCCACTAAAGCATTCTAGCAATTCGGCCCATAGGGGCATTTCAGTAATCGGTCCATAGGGACATTTTAGTAATTTTATAAATTTTAATGCCGATTTTTTCAAATCTATAGAAATAATATACTTTAAGCCAATTTCTCGCTTTTACGCCAACTTTACGATTTTTGGCCATATAACAATAACAATCTACTGTCAAACATTATACTGAATCATGGATCTACAGAATTACGATGTGAGATTACACACCTTATTTGGATTTCCTAAAGAACCACTTTTCGTTGCTCCCACAATCATGATCCTTCCCTACTAGGTTCTAAAATCCATCCTTGCACTTTGGCTATTGCAACGAGTTCCTAAAAATAAATAAGTGATGTACCAAAGGGTTAGCCTTCATCCAATATTCGGCCCTTCCACAAGAGCAAGAAGTTGATATCATCACCACAAAATAGAATCACATGAGCGGTGCAAAACATCGAAATAAAGAGTAACATCTTACCACCAATATTCGGCCTAATCACCCACTTACCAATCAACTTTCGAAACCAAGGCTAAGAGAATGATAAGTAGCAGTAAAGAATGGCTTGAAAGTTTCGGCAAAACATAGGAGAAAGGTGCACAATTTTGGCTTTAGAGTTTCGGCAAGTGAGGGAAGAAATTGGGAAAAAGAAAACTCAAAATGCTCCAAAGAAGAAAACTTTACATGTCCTAAAACTTACAAAACTCAATTGGCTACTTTTTGGCTTTGGAGTTACGGCTAAGAGGAAAAATTTGGAGAAAGAAAATGACACCAAAAAGCTAAGGAGAAAACAACCTCTCAAGCACCAAAAATTGCCAATTGCCTAAAGAAAATTCAGCTATCCCTTTCCCCCTATAAACCGTGTATTACCCTTTTTCCTAAAGGAAAAATGTTAACCAAAATCCTTTCCAAAACATCTTCTCACTTTGGCCAACATGTTCCCTACTCTTTCCTTTTCTTCTTTCTTCTTTCCTTCCACTCATCCTTACCTTATTTCCTTAGCCATATTCCTAAAAGAAAATGTCTTCCTTACCATAAATACCACCATAGCCGACACTACGGAAATCAAAATTTGCACCAAGTGGGATTCGAACCTCTTCCCCTAAAGCCCTTCATGTGACGCCACATCCTCTTTACCAAATGCTCATTTATGCTAGCAATTTACTCACTTATTTCCATAAGCATTGATGCCACTTACCTTCTCCCCCTTAAGGGCTTAAACACAAAAATTTTCCTATAGCCTAACTTGAACCCGAAACTTCCTAGAAACCCCATAACTTTCCAAAATCACCTTCCCAATAAGTCTAACTTGAAATAATGTCGTTCTCTTGTTCTCAAAAATTTTAAAAGCTCCCAAGCCCAATGCCCAATGGGCCCAATTCTACTAGGCCCAATTTCGGGATGTTACACTTCATGTGACATGTCAGATCCGGTCATACCGTATGGGCCAGGTTGGGGGTGTTACAGTGAAATTTCTTAAATCTATAAGTGAGGTTAAGAGGTCATCACATGTCTCATTTCTATATTTTTTATTTTTGTGACACCCTAACTCAGTCGAGATGGACCAACCTAAACTGGAACATCACATTAGTCACTTACGTGATCTCCTTACCGACCACTAATCACACCACAAAACCACCATTGACACCACATAATAGTCATGCATAATTATCAATCATACAGTTCAAGGAAAACATATAAACCCTAAAATCATGTTTATCTAGCAAAATCTTTGAAATAACACTCAGGAGAAAAATCATCAATTTGAAATTACCGGATGAAACTCTCATAGAATAATAAATTTAACATGTAATTAGTTCATAGTATTTTATTAAAACAATATTTCAAAGAATCAACTAAAACCAACAAGTAAAACTCATTTAATTTTAAAACAAAGGTTCAAGGACTAAATCGTAAATTTGAAAAAAAATTCAGAAAATATTTTTACAAAATTTAAAGTAAATTTATGAAATTAAACATATACTATTTAATCATGCAAAATTTCAAGGCATTTCATAGCATTTAAGCACTCCAATTTCATTGTAAAAATTTAAGACTAGAATACAAGACTAGTAAACTTCCCAAAAATCAATAGTTTGTCACATTGCGACCACTCGAACCCCTTGTTGTGACATGATATGGACATTTCCCCTTGTCACGAGGATGCAAAAATGGGCATCCCAACGTAGATCCCTCATCGAGACGTCACCTGCAATTTCTTCAGAAACATCCCAAAAACCTGGATTTGACATTTTGGCATCTAACTTATCATACCATCTCATGCATTTGAACAAACTTCTCTATTCTAACATGTCACATAGCATACATAAATTATTCAAACATGCTTAATTACACTATAAGATTCAAATACTAAATTTGAAACCCTAAGTAATTAGCTATGTTACCATGCATTTCTAATTCCACAATTCAAATACTCAACATACCAAATTTGCATTTTATGCATTTCCAAGTGCAAAATAGGATCATTCCATACCATTGGTTCATTATAAACATGTGAAGACATCCAACATACAATTTAAGCATCTACATCAAGAACTTAACCAAGAGACATGTATATCAATATCATGCAATCACCACCAACATCAAACATATTCAAACATTATTCTCAAGCATCAATCAAACATAAAACCAAGTTCAAAATGTTGGAAAATATGAAAATCAAATATACAATAAGGGTAACTACATATTATTATTTACTATCATAATAGGTTAGCCCAAATTAAAAGTGATCTAATTTGGTTAAGGTTTATTGGGCTTTAATTATTAAACAAAGTATGGGTCAAAATATGTGTAGATACTCTACTAACTAATTTCAAATTGATGATAGGCTGATTTGAAATTAGGGCTAATGTGCCAAAGTTATATATTAGGGTTATGGTCCCTAAATAACATATAAGATAACTTTTATAATATCCTATCATTAGAAAAGAGAGAGCCACCTTCTCTAGATTACTTTGTGCTAATTTGGAAGATCAAAACCGCAAGATTCGTAGATTTCATGAAATGAATGAATTCAACCTTTGTTCTTGTAGTTTCAGGCATTGATTCGAGGTAATTTTGTGTGTGTTTTTATCGATTATTATGATTTTATATTTGAAAAGTCATGTGGCTTTAAAAGAATATAGTATAATAATACAAGACGAGGAGAAGTGCACTAGGCAGTGCTACAATTAGATAAACTTTTAATTTCACTGCGTTTGTTGGATTTTTTTATTAGACTGACCATGTATGTATTATTTATGTGATGTACTTAAGGATGAATTTTTGTGTATGAGTATTGTATTTTTTACATCTTATGATTCTGAATATTTGATTAAATTATAATAATATGATTTACGGTATGAATTGTGGTATACTTCAATTATTATGATTTTGATTTTGAAAATTTTAATTTGATGGTTTTAAATTTTATATGCTTTTGGACCAAAAGCAATATATGATTTATGGATTTATGCTATTATTAAAATATAAATTTGGTAGTTACGAAATTTTTATAAGTATTCATGTATATAAAGGCTTTTTATGCTAACCCACTTAATTATAAATTCAGTTTTGGAGTATATGTATATGCAAAGTAAGTTGGTAATATTTTATTATATGCATATACATATCAATGAATTTAAGGAATAATGCATGATTTTATTTTTCATGAATGGATATTGAATTTAATGGTACGATTATAAACTTTGGTGAATTTGGTTTTGACATATATGGTTTTTTTATTATAAAAATCAGTCAAAGATTAAAGTTTTCAATTTTTAATTGCACTATTAAGACAACCTTATTTTGGGTTATTTTTGAAATCAGTAGTGCAATTAGAAATTTTAATTTTGACCTTTGACTATTGGAAAAATTTTAAATTTGAATATTGGTATAATTATATATATTTTTAAAATAATTTAATTGAAATAATAAGTTGCCAAAGTGACTTCTGATATTGAAATTATTTTGTTTTAAAATATAAAAGGTTGTGTGTATGTAACTTGAGCTACGTTAATGTTGATCAGTGTAAAGGAAGGTTAGTATTTAACAAAATTACATGTGCAACTATGGTATGTGAGAATTATTCGGTTTTACATGTGAGTAATAAATTGGCCCAAAGGAAGATTTATTTTTCAACATGTTCTTATTGTCAGTGTTGAATTGCTACACCAAGATATCACTTACAAGTTAATATTTTGTCCAAAGATGAAATTTTAATGGAGTGTCTAATATCTTGAGATGAGATTTACCTTTATTCAAATTATTTTGGTTTAAATTTGAAATATTTTGAAACAAATAAATTCAGATTTTGGCTTTGAGATTTAATTAAGGATGTCTAATATTTTAAATAGATTAGTTGAAACAAAATGCCACCAAAGTGACCTCTTTTACATAGATTAGTTTATTAATATTAAAATGATTATATGTTTTTGTGATTCATGCGTTTATTAATTGACCCAATGGTAAGTAATATTTGGTAGAATTTCAACGACATCTGTTGTGATAAATGTGTGACAATTATAAGGTATTTTATGTGAGCAATAAGTTAGTCCAAAGATTGATTCATTGTTTGACATAATTTATTGTCAATGTTTGATTGCTACAATAAGAGTATCGCTTACTATTAATATTACTGTCCAAAGACTTGATATTAATGTAGTATTTGGTATCTTGGGATTGAGACACTATTTTGAATTTATTGTTTTCTTATAAATATGAATATTCATGTGAGCTTGTTTTTATCTATTTTGTTCTATATTCAGCTAGTTCATCTTCTGCTGCTACAATATCTACTAAAATAAATTTTACACCCATACTTAATGGGAATAATTTCAAGGAATGGAAAAGGCACTTATAGTGCTTGGTTTTATGGAAATGAACCTTACATTAAGGGAAGAACAACCCACACCTCTCACTGTGAAAAGCACCCTTATGTTAAAAGGGATTTTGAGAGGTGTGATCGTTCAAATTGCATGAGTCTAATGATCATGAAGCACAGCATTCCAAAAGCTTTTAGGGGCACAGAATCTGAAGAGATTACTCAGGCCAAAGTTTTCTTTACAAAATTGAGAAATGTTTTTCCAAAAACAATAAGGTTGAGATGACATCACTTTTGACTTCTTTGATGTTTATGAAGTATAAGGGTGAAGGAAATGTAAGGGGGTACATTATGGAGATGTTCCATGTTGCTTCAAAACTTAAGGCACTTAAGATCGAGCTTTTTAATGAATTACTTGTTCTTATAGTTTTGGTATCGCTTCTCGCACAGTTTAACCAATTTAAAATTAATTACAACTATCAAAAGAATAAATTGACTTTAAATGATCTCATTTTTCATTATGTGCAAGAGGAAAAAAAGTTAAAGCATGATAAGTCTGAAAGTGTTCATTTGGCCAATGCCTCTAAAGACAATAGCTTACATTCTGAATAGAGCGCCCACTAAAACAGCAGCAAAAACACCTTATGAGCTTTGGACAAGTCGAAAGTCTAGTCTAAAGCACTTTCACATTTGGGGATGTTTAGGTGAGGCAAGGCCTTATAGGCCACATGAAAAGAAAATGGACTCCAAAATAATGAGCAGTTACTTTATTGGTTATTCTAAGCGATCTAGGGGCTATGAGGTTTATAATTCCACAATTAAGAATATTTTTAAGACGAGAACTGCAACATTTTTTTAAGGATGTTGAGTTTGGAGGGATAAATAAGTTAGAGACATTACTTTTGAGAAGGACTTCGATTCTAACTCAATTCTTGCTATCACTTTTGACAATGTTCAAGTTCTCATACCTATCATTGATCAAGAAGTGAATCTAGAACCTTCATAAGACAATGTTGAACAACTCCCTATTCAAGATGAGGTAATTGTTCCAAAAGAACAAACTCAACAACCTCAAGAACAAATGTCATTTAAAAGGTCCACTAGAAAAAGATTTACAATGGCTTTAGTGGAATATTTTGACCTTAAACTGCATTAAATGAATGTTAAGTTCATAGTTTCTTAATGGTAACATTGATCATACATTTATATATTGCAACTAGAAAACTTTGTGTCTAATGATGCAAAGTTAATGATTTGCAAATTAAAGAATTTCATCTATGAGCTTAAGCAAACTTCTCGTCAATTGTATTACAAATTTTACCAAATAATTATCTCATTCAGTTTATAGATGAATTTGGTAGATAATTGTATATACCACAAGTCCAATGGGACTAAAGATCTATATTTGGTTTTATATGTTACTGTCATACTACTTGTCAATAATAAGTTAAGTCTCAACTAGTACCCCAAGAATGATTTTAAGATTAAGGAAATGCATAAGATTCCCTACGTCTCAAGAGTGGGGAGTCTAATGTATGCTCAAGTATGTACACGTCCGGACATTACATACATTGTTGGGATGTTAGGCAGATATTTAAACAACCCCGATATGGACCATTGGATAACAACCAAAAGGGTTATGAGGTATCTTCAGAGAGAGAGAAAAAAGATTACATTCTCACATGTCAAATGTCTGATAAGTTAGAGATCATTAGGTATACAGACTCCAATTTTGATGAAATATTGATGCAAAATTTTTTCACTAGGGTGCAAATTGTGACAATAATTGGTAGTCTTTCATTCTAATAACAACAGGAGCACATCAAATTTAATGCACATTGACTTTAAGCTCCTGGTTGTTAAATTAAAAGTTCAGAGTGGTTAGCTGCCTATAAATCATATTGGGACAAACTCAATGGTTGCGAACTTGCTTATTAATGGACTACACCCAAGGTTTTTCATGAGCACACTGCTCATATGAGTGCAATGTCATTTAAGGATATTTGGTTTTGGTGGAATTTGTACTTTTAAATGTTTTTATGTTATAGACACATTTTTAGTTATTTTAATTTACGGATATTAAGTTTATTTTCTGTAGAACTAAAGTTTATTTGGTTTATTCAAACTCTGATTTTGGTAAAGTTTGATCTCACTAAGATTTAAGAAGGAGTAGTTGGAAATAGACATGTTTGGATCATATTGCTTGTAATTTTCATGTTACACATTCATATTTGGTCGATGTTATTTGGTTGTGTTAATATACGTGATCAGGGATGAATTTAGTTACGATATATATGTAACGAAAGTCGTCTTGGTTTTATGTTAACATAATTAATGGACGAAACTGTTCAGAATACCTTTTTTTGATATGATAGTAAAGTTTTGAGCTCATAAGGTTATATAATGGCATGTAACTATAAAGTAATTAATATATGTGGTCCAAGTGGGAGCTTGTTGGAAAATATGGACATCACATATATAATAAGGGTAATTACATGTTATTATTTACTATCATAATAGGTTAGCCCAATTAAAAGTGATCTAATTTGGTTAAGGTTCATTGGGCTTTAATTATTAAATAAAGTATGGGTCAAAATATGTGTAGATACTCTAGTAACTAAATTCTAATTGATGATAAGCTGATTAGAAATTAGGGCTAATGTGCCAAAGTTCTATATTAGGGTTATAGTCCCCAAATTACATATAAAATAATTTTTCTAATATCCCATCTTTAAAAAATAGAGAGTCACCTTCTCTAGATTACTTATGTGCTAATTTGGAAGATCAAAACCGCAAGATCTGTAGATTTCAAGAAATCGATGAATTCAAGCTCGCTTTCGCATCTAGTTTTGTTCTTTATTTATTCTTGATGATTTAACATGACAAATCCTAGTTTATGGTTTGTTAAATTTTATCTCTAGATATTATTTTACGATTCTAACACAAAAATCCTTAAAACAATCCTTAAAGGTCCATTTAGAAACCAATGAAATGACAAAGTTTAATTCCATTAAGTATGGTCCCACATTGTCTTTATTTTTATAGCCAAAAAGTCACAACACATACTCAAAAGGAATGCCTTGCTTGGATCACTTAGCTTGCTCACTTCTCCCTCCTCCCAAATATAGTTATTTCTCTACAAAACAATCATACAAGATTTTGAGCTTATTCAAGCTCAGTGAGTGCTCAAAGTTGCTATAATTAAAAACATACTCCATAGTTAAAAGAAAGCATACTATATCAATCAATCATGACATTGCAATAAGGATACTCATAGCATTTCATATTGATATATTGACATTTTGTGACTATTAAACATGTATAGAAACATAATGCATTGGATAACCGGATCTCCAAACACTCCAAATGAGTCAAAGAGTCTAACGCCATCCCATATAAGTGTAGCATGAATGCTAACACTCTCCGAACACACCACGCTATCTCGGTGAATAAAGGTAAGCTCAACATTCCCTTATTTCTCCAACGTTATCCGGGGCCTCAACACCCAATCAGAAATAAATAGTGGTGAGTACTCACAATCCTAAGGCATGCTAATGATATCCAATGGTTCCAAGAGTTCACAATGTCAACATATTCACTTATACACACATTTATTTATTGTTTTATGCCCACTCTCACTTACCAAAAAACACTTATACACATCACTTTTACAATCAACTTTAATGCACTCTCAGGTGCTTTCACAAATACTTAAAGAGCCACATTCACTTTAATCACTTAGGTATGCATAAAACCAGCAAGCCACTTAACATTCGCTGTCAAATACACATATCACATGCTTAATTATCTCACATGTATCATATATCACAATATACAAGCATCACATGTAATATTACATGGATTGAGTAAGAAAAATTACACTCAGAACTTATGTTAGGTGTTTATGCCAACCTAACTCCCATTCAACTTAAGGAATCGTGCCTAAAAACAGTAATTTCGATCATTCACCAAATCACTTTCGTTCAATTGTCGAAGGTTAAATAAGCTTTCTTTACCTTTCGATATGCTCATTTTCAAAGGCTCCTATTGGATCTAACACTTTACATACATATTAAACACATTACAAAATCATCATTTATAGCCTTAATCACATTCAAACAATAGTAAAATTCCATATCTATGCTTTTCCCTTTCTAATGTTGAAATCTAGCTAGTTAACTGAAAAAGGATATTTTCTCACTCAATTTTCATTTCTAATCCCTAAACATGTTTCTAAGCATCCTAAATATCATATTATTACAAATCTAAGCTATCAAAATGACCTAATTTATCAAATCTAGCTTTTCCAAAAATTTAAGCTTACAAAATCGATTAAAGAGGGAAAAGTCAAAATTCATAAAAATCTTTTAACAATCTATAAAATTGAGCTTACAAAACCTTCTAATTAGTTCAAAATAAGTTGAAAATAAACTTAAAATAGCAAGTTAACTTAACATTTCGAGTTTCACCGATTTTTAAGCCAATTTTTAGTTTGAAAGCTTTAGATCTATTAAAATCTTGTAATAGTTTATCAAATTTTGAATCATAAAAACAACAAGCTTAGATTTAAAAATAAGAATCAAAATATTACTTCAATATGAGAAGGATGACAAAGTATAGATCTAATTCGTTGAAAAACGTTTGAAGAACAATGAAGAAATTGATGAGGAAAAGAGGAATTATTTAAAAATTTGAAGGAAGAATTGGTGTTTGGAAGGCTAAAAAATTTATAGGGATGATTTAATTTTGAGAGAAAAACTCAGTTTTGGATTGGAGAAAAATTTTAAATTAATGATGAAAAGAGAGGGAAAAACAGGATTGGGGGTTTAAATAGGAAAGTGCGAAAACTTATTTCTAAATTTAGGAGAAATTACCTTTTAAAAACTTTCAGTTTTCTCCTTTTTCAAATCAGTCCCTATTTTAATTAAACACATTTTCCTAATTATTTTTCAAATTCGATTTCATTTTTTTTAAAATCCATTTTAAGAAAATTAATAGTCAACCACTTAATTTTAATTTTCCAACCTAAATTTTAATCCCGATTATTTTTATAGTATTTTTATTTAATTAATATGATCGTAATTCTGGAATCCAGATCAAATATTCAGTCCACTAACCCGATTCTACTAACCGAATTTTTGGGATGTGACAATTAGCTAAGGACAATTGTCATATTCTTATGCTTGTAAAGTTAAAAAAACTTCACCGTTTGTGTATCAAATAATAATCCATAGATAAAAGATTAATATAAATTTTAGTTTAATATAAATTAATATAAAAATATACTTTATAATCTTTAAACAAAAAAATGTCATGTTGTGTTGAGGGTTTTTTTCTCTGGTCCCTCTCTCATAGAATTTATCTTCATATTTATAAGGCACGGTTCCTTGATGGGAAGTGCTAGGGGACAGCTAGACAACGACACATTACACTTCTAGGTTTGACACTTAACCTCAAAGGTATCTTTGAAGGGGCCTCCTCGCAAGTAGGCAAGCTAGGGAACAGCGAGCTGAGAGGTGAAGTTGGAGAGTGGAAAACAAGGAAATGGCAAACTGCAGATCAGCTACTTGGCGAACTGGCAAGTTGGGGAAGGTGGCGAGCTAGGAGCGGAGTGGTGAGCTAATGAAGTGGTACGAATAAGGAGATGATGAGTTGTGGCCATTAGGTGGACATAGGGATGGGGAGCTGTGGACGTGAGAGAGGCAAGTCGTGGCCATCAGACGGATAAAGGATGGTGAGTCATAGATGCGGGGTGAGGAAAGTCGTGGCCATCAGGCAGATAGGGGATGGCGAGATGTTCTAGTTTTTGAATTGGGTCGCCATTTGAACCAGGTCACAAAACACATATTGGTAACATGTAAAATAAACTAATTTTGTTTTCATATTTTAAAATCTTTGAAGATTTTATTTTACTCAATATAAGAATACAAAGAATCATATATAATAGCAACTTGTAGTTGGATTAAAATTTTATGAATGATTTAATTTTATTAAATTTTGTAAGATTATTTTAGCAATTGAATACATACAATTCCAGTAGATGTTTGTTTCCAAATATTAATACATTTTATTCATTGTATGTTTCGATTAAATGGGGCAAATTACTAGAAAATACCTTTTTTTACAAAATTTACGAAAAATGACCTATTTTACAATTATTTATCGAAAATGGCCATTTCCCCCGAAAACGCGTCCACGTCAGCGCATTTTCAGGGGATGCAGCAGGAAAACGCGTTCTGAGGGAGTGTTTTCTACCACATCAGCCAAAATCATGTACTTGAGGGCGCGCTTTGCTAATGTGGCAAAAACTCTCCCTCGGGGACGCATTTTTGCCCCTTCCCCTGATAGGGTTTTTAGCTGTTTTTAGGGTTAAGATATGGGTTTTTAGGGTTTTAGGGCTACAGTTTATTATTTTTTAGGGTCTTAAGGTTTAGGGTTGTTAGGGGAAAATTAATGAACTAGATGTTAGGGTTAATTAATTAAAATAATTTTAGGTTTAGGGTTTTGGAAAAAATATGTCAGTAATATAAAAAAAATTTACAGTAGTATCTGGTAAAATAATTTTGAGAAGACGTTTCTGAACACATAGTGACCAAAAAGCTTCAAGCAGGATGCCTTCGTCAAGAAATCTTGAAAAAAGCTCCCATGTAGATGCTCTTTTGCTACAGTAGTCTCTGGCAAAATAATTTTGAGAAGACGTTTCTGAACAAATAGTGACCAAAACGCTTCAAGCAGGATGCACTGTCAGCAAGAGTACTGAAAAAAGCTCCCACGTGGACGCTCTTTTGCTACAGTAGTCTCTGGCAAAATAATTTTGAGAAGACGTTTCTGAACAAATAGTGACCAAAACGCTTCAAGCAGGATGCACTGTCAACAAGAGTACTGAAAAAGCTCCCACATGGACGCTCTTTTGCTACAGTAGTTCCTAATCATCCTTAGACTATAAATGAGTCAAATTTCATTCTCAGGTTGCATAATAGAAATTGAGGCAAAAGTAAAATAGAAACTGACGATGAGTGAACGTATTAGTGTTGTTATTTACTATGATGGTGAGGTTTGTGACACTGAAAACGGTGTTATTTTTTTATCGGAGAACACAACGCTACTGGTTTTTAACCAGAACATAGATTTGACAGAACTTCACAAAAGAATTAGGCATAAAATCTTCGAAACAATGCCAATGAAGGTTCAGCCTATTAAGTATAGATTTTGTGCTTCGGTTAATCCCGTGAGATATGACTCTCTGGAAAAATAATTTTGAGAAGACGTTTCAGAACAAATAGTGACCAAAACGCTTCAAGCAGGATGCACTGTTAGTAAGAGTACTGAAAAAGCTCTCACGTGGACACTCTTTTTCTACAGTAGTTCCTAATTATCCTTAGACTATAAATGAGCCAAATTTCATTCTCAGGTTGCATAATAGAAATTGAGGCAAAAGTAAAATAGAAACTGAAGATGAGTGAATGTATTAGTGCTATTATTTACTATGATGGTGAGGTTTGTGACACTAAAAACGGTGTTGTTTTTTATCGAAGAACACAACGCGACTGGTTTTTAACCAAAACATAGATTTGACAGAACTTCACAAAAGAATTAGGCATAAAATCTTCGGAACAATGCCAATGAAAGTTCAGTCTATTAAGTATAGATTTTGTGCTTGATTAATCCGTGAGATATGACTCATTTGACATCAAAGGTCCTTGAGCTTGATAAATTACAATTGAAATAAAAATTTATTTTTTAAATGAAACAATAAAAATTAATAAAAATAAAAAAGTAACTTTTATTTTTAAAAATATAAAAATTAAATTACAATTGAAATATTAAAAACAACTTATTTTATAAAAATAAAAAATTATAAAAAATTACAATAAAAATAAAAAAACAAATTTTATTTTTAAATTAAAAAATATAAAAATTAACTTACAATTGAAATAAAAAACAACATTTATTTTATTAAATGAAACAATAAAAATTAATTACAATAAAAATAATAAAAAAAACTTTTATTTTTTAAAAATATAAAAATTAAATTACAATTGAAATATTATAAACAACATTTATTTTATAAAAAATAAAAAATAAATTACAATAAAAATAAAAAACAAATTTTATTTTTTAAAAAATAAAAATTAAATTACAATTGAAATATTAAAAACAACATTTATTTTATAAAAATTACAATGAAAAAACTTTTATTTTTAAAAATATAAAAATTAAATTACAATTGAAATATTAAAATAACATTTATTTTATAAAAATAAAAAATAAATTACAATAAAAATAAAAACCACTTTTATTTTTTTTAAATGTAAAAATTAAATTACAATTGAAATATTAAAACAACATTTATTTTATTAAATGAAACAATATAAAAAAGTTTATACAAATATATTAAAAACATTAATGTTGGTTCCAGTCAGAATTAGTGCCACATGGGGGTGGTCAACGGTTACGCGCTAGATTCCTCCTTGTTCTAGCTTCTGGCGGGGTTGTGGTTGTTCAGGCGGGGATTCTAGTTTTTTCGACAGGGGGTCTGGTTGTTAGTGTTGGGAGGATGACCCACCTTGATAAAATATTGACTGCGGAGGTGTTTGCATCACCCATGGTGGAGGTGTTTGAATCCCATAAGGCGAAGGAGATTGGTAAAAAGATGAGCTCCTCAACGGTGCCTCGTGCGATCCCTCATGTGATGGCGACCTACAGATCGGCTGGCTAGTCGGAGTAGTCGAGAACGGAGTCGAACCGGTCCATGCATTCCAACCTGTCATTGGACTGGGAAAAGGAAACATATAGGGGTTAGGATACATAAGGGCTAGGATATGCACGGCATAACCGGGAAAGGCTATGATGTGGGTGTCGTCGGCTGTGTTGGGCCCGGTGACTGTGTGGGCGCTGTAGATGGGCCCGATGATTGTGTCGATGCTGTTGATGGGCCCGTCCCATCATCCCTTCTCCTTGGATTTAAAGGGCCCCATCTTTCTCTTTGTGCATGAAGTTGTCGTCGCCCCTCCTCTTCTGAAAATAAATACGGCTTGACATGGATCCTAAACCATGGCATGTATTTCGGCACGCACGCTAACTTAGGAATGATGATCGATTCCCAAGTAGGTATATAATCATACCGTTTTCCCACAATTCGATATACGCTGACCAAAATCTTGGCCAAGCCGTATGCAACTATTGTAAGTTGAATTTCTGCTCATCATCGAGCACCTTAGGTGCCACGGGAATCGGTTGTCGGAATCCAAATTGACGCAGAACCCGATTTGACTGGTGCATCTCCACAGTGGCATAATTGACCAATGGCACCTTCACATGCCAAATGTTCGGATTTTGAAAAAACTCTTCCTGAATTACTGCCCGAATTGACGGATCCTCATATGATTTCCATTCAAACTATATTCACATGATAAAAAAATTAGTTATATACTAAATACTAAATAATAAATAAGAAACAACTATTTTATTACGAAAATATATTTTATTTAATACTTACTTGTGCTTCCGACCGTTGCTCTAATAGAAGTCGTATATCTTCAAGCGAGGTAGGTATTCCAACATAACTCACCGAATGGTTCCACCTAATTAAATAAATTTTTAGCATACAATTATATTTTAAATTTACCGCGTTATGAGTGGGAATGTATATGGGTGATCCACTCGAGGACGTAAAAATGAAAAGCGAAACCGTGCCCATGATTACAATAGTGATAGGCAACCTCTGATTTTCACTTTAGTCGGCCGCGTCACCCCGCACATCTCTCAATACAATTTTGCTAGCACGGCAGACCCCCAACTCAATTCACCGGCTGCTCTAAAATCAACAAGTTTCAGCAGCCATCTCAGATGTACGAGGTTTCGTGACAAGTCCGGCATCAGATAGCCTCCAATCATCTCAAGAATGTATGCCCGAGCATACCATATTCTTTCTATTTCGGTCGAATCATTATCCGGCTCTAAGAATGTGTCTCGTAACCAGCCCATCTCGATCCGACCTCCATAAATTTTATCAGGAATAGCACCCAAAAGCTCGTAGCATACGGCTCCCCAATCACCAGAAGTTGCGGACCCGGTGACTACGTACCCATCCACCGGCAATCCTAATTGCAAATGCACGTCTTCTAGAGTGATAGTACACTCTCCGTATGGAAGATGGAAAGTGTGCGTCTCGGGTTTCCACCTCTCTATCAACGCACTGATTAGCTTCGGGTCCACCTAATACCCCCTGCCTATCGTGGCCACGTGCCAAAAACCCGCTTCCCGCAGGTAATTCTCGATCAACGGCAATGGCGGACTAGACATATTGCGAATATAGCATTGCAACACCTGATCTACAGACTGTTTAAAAAATTATAAAATAAAAATTAATTAAAATTGCATAAACCTAAAAAATATTAAATAGTATTGAAAAATTAAAATTATAACTTACCATTGTCATTTGATCGACGGAGATGTGTTTATTGTCGAGACGAATTAACTCTCCGACCATTGCTAATACGATCGAATATTTTTAAATTTAACAAAAAAAATTTTAAAAAAACTTTTAAACAGGGCTTTTTTGTAAAAATTAAAGGACTATTGTGAAATATGAGAGGAACTTTAAAGGAATTTGAGAGAATTTGAGAGGAAAATGGCCCTTTCCGGTAAATAATTAATTAGTAGGTCATTTTCATTAAATTTTGAAAAAAAATGGGTATTTTGTAGTAAATTACCCGATTAAATGTCTTACTGTATTTTGCAATATCAAGATTATATATATTTTATAATCAATAAATTGAATATGAAAGTCGAGTTCATTTTCTTTAATATTCTTCCTTATTTGTACCGTAAAAGGTTAAAAAAATAATGGTGATAGACATTTTATTTTAATGAAATAGTATAAATGATTAATCTATATTCACATTAATCAAGGGCTAAAATATTTTTTTTTCTCATAGTTATCATTACAAAAATTTTCATTAAAAATTAAATCTAAATTGCATTCTCTTAGTTACAGGTTAAATAAATTATTAGATATTTGAATATCCTTGAATGGATATTCAGTAGTCAAAGAAATTATTTTATTATAGGTGATTATAATTTTTGCTCAATTTTTTTGAAAAAATAAATTAAATCCCTCCCAATCTTTTATACCTAATTGAGTCCTGGATTATAAGATAGAAAAAAAAATTATAAGATAAAATCTTCTTTTTTTTCACCTCCTCTATAGACTCCCAACTCTCTCACCCTTCCTTGGCACTCATCGTGCACCACTAAACTCCTCACTACCTCCTCTATTTCCACCATCATCCTCACTGAACCCCCATGACTCTCTCTCTCTCAACTGTGTATTCGTTTTCTGGTGTATTCTCTTGTTTAATTTTGTTTGGGACTGCGTGTTGAGTAATAAAATCTTTTTTACTTCTCAAAAAAAGGGATTGTTAGTGTCAAGTTGATGGTGGGTTTCTTAAAATCAAAATGACTTGGTTCAAGGGTGTTGGTTTGTTGTTAAGTTATTAGTGGTTGTTTGTAGCAGTGACGGTGGAGGATGATGGGGTTGAGGCTTGTCATGCAGGTTCTTCTTTGGGTTTGGTACAAGCACATGAGAATGATTTAGATGAGATGCAATTTGGTTTAGGGTTGAGGGAGGAAAGGAAAAAAAGAAAGAAAAAAAAAATGCAAAATGGAAAAAGGGGAGAAAATAAAAAGGAAAAAAAATTATGTGGCAACATCTTATTAACAACTCAACGTCGTTAACAGTGATATCAATCTCACCATTAAATATTAATGATTAACATCAGCCAATGAATTTATTTTTGTTAATTAAAAACTCAATTAAGTATAAAAGGTTCAAAAGAGTTTAATTGATAAATTTTATGGCTTATGGGTACTATTAAGCCTTTATTATTAAACCCTAAATCCTATTTTAAAAGTTAAAATAGAATTTATATTGTCTCTCTACTTTTTACATTTAAAAATCATGTTCTATTATACAATCATACAATTAAAATTCTCTATTATATTAAATTCAAGTGAATATTTGTTTATTTCAAAATACCACACCATCAAATTTTGCAAAATAAATTTAACATTATTAATAATTAGACCTGAAAATATAATATAAGTAGAAAGATTAAATTTCAACTGCACAGAGTTCAAAAGCTTGGATTTAAAATTCAAAATTAACTAATTAAAACGCGTTACTCAATCTGCAACCATTCAACCATTACTGTCTGTAGCAATGATTTGATAATACTAATGTTAATTGCATCACTTGGTTAATGATACAATATAACTTAATTACTAGAGCTGTATTTAAAAAAAAAAAAACTTTATACCCAAAAAAAAAAAATCACTTTCGGACTAACATCATTCTTTTTATAAATAAATGATAAAAGGATAAAACTTGTACAAACAAGTCATTTATCACTCCACATCATATTTGAACAAAGGCAATTTGAAGTAAACAAAAAAGAAATGTAGAACTACCATGTAAGTTATCAGTTACTATGGCACAGTAATGATTTAATGACTAGACGATTGGTAATCATATGAATAAAGTTACAATATTGAGCTAAGATAAATGGCTAATGTTGATTTCATGCAACTCAAAGCTTAAGTTACCTGTACTCGGGAATGATTGTAGGATACAAGTACGTATCCAGCTCACTCTTTTCAGGATCATACCCTCCTATTCATATTTAAATGTGTTGGACGTGTACTTTAACTCAAAAAAGAGTCTAACAGATATCAAATTTGAAAAGCATACAACACCTTTAAGCTTTAACTCCCTTGAAAGAAAATGAAAGAATCCTGAAGAGTCCATCTGGGTTATCTGCATGTACCTATTAAGAAAATAAAGCAAGTTCAACATTACTAAAAATCTCGCACTAAGGAAAATAGCTCTGCATCAAACCTAAAATTACAAATGATACAACTAGCAACTACCAGAACTATTCAGCAAATATGCAACTAAGTCAACCCATGATTATAGTGATTTGACCCTCCAAATCCATGAAAAAGATATACCTCTGTTAGACATCTACCCATATTCACCACTTGTAATCATGTCCAACGAACATGGTTCGGAGTAGATGCTTTACTTATGTTCTTGCTATGTAAAAATGCAGCCAACCAGACTTCCAAATATTCTAATGTGCTAAATGAAAAACGAGAGCTCTAGAGCAGAAAAGTCGCACATTTTGTATTTTTCTCTTTTTCACAGGTTACACAAGTTTTTTCTATATAGGTTGCATACTTTCAAGCAGCCTGGACATCCCTTTTATCTATTGACGAGAGTGATTTTAGAACACTATCAAAATTAGACATCATAGTGGGATAGTATGACCTTCTTGAAAAGCTGTGACATTTATCGGGTTATACACACTTTATTGAGCATGAAACTCAGTAATACTTCTTACATCGTAGGTTCTACATCAACGTCATTCAAACACCAAAGATGCAACACTATAAGTAATAATGGGTGTAAATCCAGGCATATGTTATGTGCAAAGGAGAAAACATAAAGTAATTAAAGCATGCACAGAGCAATAGATGTACCCAGTGTCCAGCATCTTCAAGGACATGCATCTCTACTCCACCGCCCTCATCAGCAGCAGACTCTTCAGCAGCATGAATTCGTTGAAGATCTTCAAGGGCCCATCGATGCAAACTCCTTTCTGCTTTCAAAAAATTAACATGCACACCACGAGGTAGATTTTCCACCACTTTCCTGTAATTATGCAGC
Organism: Gossypium rotundifolium; assembly: GCA_025506655.1. Lineage (NCBI taxonomy): Eukaryota > Viridiplantae > Streptophyta > Magnoliopsida > Malvales > Malvaceae > Gossypium > Gossypium rotundifolium. The sequence goes on from CP106734.1 coordinate 52,814,237, forward strand.
CAAAAGAAACATATAACAAACAGTTGAAAGCTCTTTTCAAAATGAGAACAAATTTTACTTCTTATTTTTATGTTTATCATTTGAAATATTTAACATATAAAAGTCACATAACAGACACCAACATTCAGTATGAATATGGACAAGTAAAATAAAATCCAAACCACACCCTATAGTTTAATCCAGGTAAGATTACCATAAATTTGTTTCTTCATAGGACTCGTACATTTCTGAAATCCCTTCAAGGTCAAACACCCACGAGAAACTTGATGATGAAGAACTAGCAGCACCAGTTGGTTGAAGATTAGTGACAACCCACTGAATTAATAAAACCAGGTAAAATTTGAGAAAAAGAAATATGATTTAAACTGAGAAAGATGACAAATAAAGTCAAAATCAAAGATGAAGATGGTATTCTTCTGCTCTTTATTTTTTTTCTTCTATAACCAACACAAAAATACACCCGACAGTATCTAAAAGAACTGAGAAACAAAAATTATACAGATAGCCAATTGAAGTGACAGCTTATAAGCTTCATTGCCAAATCATGTGTTGGATATACAATGACAAATATGTATGTAGTAAGTAGAGCTGGCAATATTGGATACAATACGAGACGAATAAACATGCATGCAAAATATAGCTAAATATACAAGAAACAAGACATAACATGGAAAAGAAACACAAACAGAACATGAATACACGAATGCATAAAATATATGTAACACAAATTATTACAATGTTAAATTTTATATAAATATAAAATACTTTTAACAAGATAACAAGACATGGATGCACGAATTTAAAGTAAGAATGATTTAAGCATTTCAAGAAGTTAAACATATATTATTTTTGGTAGAATTGCAGACAACCATCAAATTTCTTTAATAACAACCTCGTCAAAGATTACTTAATACACATGGGAAGAGTGAAAACTAGGAAAAAATTGGGGGCAACAAAAATATGACTTTGTCTGACAAACATGACAATGAAGTCAAATCAAAGATAAAATGCTGTTCCTTCCCTTTTTTTATTACTTTTTTATGGTCATTAAATCATCTCAAAAAACTAAATATGGCAATATCTAAAAGAACTGATAACCGATTGAAAGTCACAGCTCGCAGCTCAGGGCTTCTTTACCAAAAGATGCACTGGAGATAGAATGATAAATCAGTAAACAGAAAGAATGGTGTAAACAATTCAAGAAGGTCACATATTTTATGCAGAGTATCTGGCTTGTACATAACAGTTAAATCACAGAAGAAGCACTAGCAGCAAGACAATATCATTTCAATCCTGAACAGGGTGCAACTTCAATCAATGAAACGGCCATGAAAAACCATTTTTTCCTTTTTTTTTTTTTTTTAAAGGTCATTACATACAAATTCATACGCCCTGCCTACTATCAAGCAAATGCTTAACAGACTTTACAGGATAATGGCATATACTAGTTTCGAGAATCTCATAGAACAGGGCACAAAGATATAAAAGTACCTCCAATTGTAATGCTGCACATTGAATGAACATATTGTATTAAGTCTTCAAGAAGAGAATCTATGGGTAACAGATTTAACTATATTGACAGGCATCCAGATACATTAGTGTAGAATTTAGAGTAATTCTCTATATTTTCTCATATTGATAAATAGAACATATTTACATCTTTATACAAACTATATCTCTAATTTAGGAAACTCCAAGATAGGAAAGAAAACTAAAAGAGATATGATCACTTAGAATAAGAGATTGTAAATATCTACAGAATCCTTTAACTAAGGAATAATGATTCCTACAGAATCCCCTTTAATAAAGGGATGATAATTCCTACAATAATTCCTACACTTCCCCTCAAGCTGGTGAATATAAATTGTATAATCCCAGCTCGAATAGGAATTTATTGAAAATAGGCTTTGGCAGAGCATTAGTGAGAATGTCTGCAATCTGTCCTTCTGAAGGAATGTAGGAAAGAGTGGCTGTCATTTTGTTGACTTGGTCAGCAATAAAATGCCTATCAATCTCCACATGCTTTGCTCGATCATGTTGGATTGGGTTCTTGGCAATCTGAATAGCAGATTGATTATGAATAGCAGATTGATTATCACACAAGACTTCAAAGTGATCCTCTTGATTAGTCCAAGTTCTTTTAGCAATTTAAGTAACCAAATTCCTTCGCATATTCCCAAAGCTAGTGCTCTAAAGTCAACTTCAGCACTACTTCTTGAAACAACAGATTGTTTTTTACTTCTCCAAGTTGTAAGGTTACCCCAAACAAAAGTGCAGTAGCCACTAGTAAATCTTCTTTCAGTGAGATCTCCCGCCCAACTAGAGTCTGTAAAAACTTTAACAGTTCTATCTTGTGTCTTCCTAAACATTAGGCCGTGTCCTGGAGTTTTCTTCAAGTACTTGAGAATTCTATTTGCTGCTGCCATATGCTCTTCAGTAGGATTAGTCATGTGTTGACTTATCACATTTAAAGGAAAGGCTATATCTGGCCTCATCAAAAATAAGTAAATAAGTTTCCCAACTAATCTTTGAAATTTCTCTCTGTCTACTAAAGACTCATCTTCTTTGTTGAATCTCAAGTTTGCCTCCATTGGTGTATCAGCTAGCTTACAATCAAGAAAACCAGTTTCTTTGAGTAAATCGAGTACATACTTTCTTTGATTTATCACAAGTCCTTCTTTTGATCTTGCCACCTCCATTCCTAGGAAATATCTTAGCTTTCCCAAGTCCTTGGTTTCGAATTCCCTGTTTAACAGCTTCTTCAAATTGTTAATTTCTTCCTCATCATCTCCAGTAAGAATTATGTCATCAACATACACAATTAGGATAGCTTCTTATTTTTAGAAGTTACCTTGATGAAAAGTGTATGATCGGCAAGAGACTGCTTGAAGCTGTTTTTAAGAATGACTTTAGTGAACCTCTCGAACCAAGCTCTGGGTGATTGTTTTAGCCCGTATAGAGACCTGTTGAGCTTGCAAACCTTGTTGCTACCTTCAATGGACTTTAAGCCAGATGGCAATTTCATGTAAACTTCTTCCTCTAGCATGCCATTAAGAAATGTGTTTTTTTCATCAAGTTGGTGTAATTGCCAATCGCAATTTACGACCAAACTTAGGAGTACTCAAGCGGTGTTAAGCTTTGCCACGGTGCAAGCGTTTACGTGAAATCTATCCCATAAGTTTGCGTAAAGCCTCTAGCCACCGTCTAGCTTTGTATCGTTGGATGATTCCATTTGAGTTATACTTTACACAAAGATCCATTTACGACCAATGACCATTTTTCCTTGAGGAAGGTGCAGAATCGTCCAAGTAGCATTTTCTCTAGTGCACCAATTTCCTCTTCAATGACTCTTTTTGTTAGGATCCTTTAGAGCTTCAGCTATGCTTGTGGGAATCTATTCTTTATCCAAGGTTGTTGTAAATGCTTGAAATGAAGGCATTAAAGAATTATAGCCAACAAATTTTTCAATAGGATGCTTGGTGCATTGCCTAACCCCTTTTCTAATAGCAATAGGGAAGTCATCTAGAGTAGTGGACTTATTGATTTCTTCTTCCATTCCGACAGCTAAACCCAAATCCAATTCTCGGCAAGAATCAGATTACAAAACAGTCTCAGGGATATTTTTCTTTTTTCTTGTGTAGACACGAAGCTGTTTGGGTGGTGATGTTTGTTGAAGATTTTCAATAGGAGTAGGTGTATTTTCAAGACGGGTGTTTAAAGTAGGTGTGGATGAGGTGGTGATAGGTATGACAGGAGAATTAATCAAAGTAGTCACGGGGTGACAAATCTGTAGGTAAAGGTAAAAATGGTGGCAATTTTGAAGGTTGAGAATGGAAATGAGGAGAAGATACCTGATTTGGCTAAAAATCACTCCTTATCTCCCCCTGAATTTCAGCCTAAGTGAAATAGAGATCCTGTTCATAAAAAGTGATATCCATAATGGTAAAAAATCGTTTTAAAGGAGGATGAAAGCATTTGTATCCCTTCTTAAGTGAAGAATATCCAACCAGTACACATTTTAAGGACTTAGGGTCTAACTTGAACTTATTAGGAGCAATATTTTGGATAAAGACTGTGCAGCCAAAGATATTAAGTGGCGAATAGAAGAGATAGGCTTAAAATGAGGAAAGTCTTTGCAAAAATATAGATTGAGGTGTTTGAAATTTTAAAACCTTACTAGGCATTCGGTTGATTAAATAGGGAGCCGTTAATAAGGCTTTCCCCCACAGATATTTAGGAACATTGGTAGTAAATAGAAGGGAACGGGTAACCTCTAGGAGATGCCTATTTTTCCTTTCGGCAATCCCGTTCTGTTGTGGGTTTCCAACACAAGAACTGAGCTAAACTATGCCCTTTTCCCTGAAAAAATTACCCAAAGACCTAGCAAAAAATTCACTACCATTATCAGATTTAAAAAGCTGGATTTTAGCCCCAAATTGAGTGAGAACCATGTTATAAAATTGTGCAAAAATATCAACAGTTTCTAATTTGTTTTTTAGCAAATAAGTCCAAGTTACCCTACTGTGATCATCAATGAAAGTGATAAACCACTTACAATGATCAGCATTCTTCACCCGAGAAGGGCCCCAAATATCACTATGGATCAAAGCAAAAGGGTGAGAAGGCTTGTATGAAGAAAAAAAATAAGAAGATTTAGTATGTTTAGCAAGAGAGCAAACTTTGCAAGGAAAAAAGTTTGGCCTTTTATTAATAAATAGATCAGGAAACAATTTAGCAAGGTATTGGAAACTAGGATGGCCTAAACGAAAGTGCCATAACATATGAAGATTAACTATATTTAAAGTCGTAAAAGATTTGGAGATCTCAATTTTAGGAGAGGAAGGAGGATGTAGAGACCATTACGCAAGTGGCCTTACCAATCATCTTCTTCAAGTTCGATGCGCAAAGTACAATCAAGACCATTAAAGATTGCGGAGCGATTCAAGTTCGAGAAATTTTACTGATTTGAAATGAGATTGCAAGCCGATGTGGTACAAAGAACATTATTAAGTGCAATCGATCATTGAGAACAACGGTTCCATGGCCTTCTATTTTGCATAAGGAACTATCAATTTTTTTTTGACTTTACCAAAGGTTTGGAAAAATTGTGAAATAAGGCCTTATTACGGACATATGATCCAGTAGCACCGAATCGAGGATCCAATTAGGAGTGAACTGAGAGGAAAACAATCTTGTAGAAGAAGGATTACCTTCGGTTCTTTTATGACTAGATTACGCACTAGACCCTTAAACTTTCCAAACAATTTTTGAAGTTTAGCAATCGCTCTTTAGTGAAGTCGGTGACAGATGTGGCGGTAACAAGACTGGATTTATTTTCTCTAGAGTTCTTTGATTTCCGGTCTTGAGGCTTACCATGAAGCTTCAACACTTTTCCTTGGGTGGCCAAGCTTTTTGCAATGATCACACCAAGGTCTCCCCGCTTGGAAGAGGAGATGATTGATGTGTCACTAAAGCGAGATCCTTGAGTTGAATCCGTTTCATCAAGCGACATCACACTCCTTCGACTTTCTTCCTTCTTGACCATAGAAGGCCTCTCGAAGGAGGAAGTGGAGAAATAGCCAAGACCTGCCATGAACCTCGTCCGACTCCTTGTTTATGCCTTGTAGAAATTGAAATAGCCTTCTCGAGTGACAATTTGTTGATAAAGGCGACATCTCTTGAACTGTCCAATCATCTTGTGCATACAAATCTAATTCTTGCCAAAGAAGCGGTAAGGGTATTGTAGTAGAGTGCAGCATAGTGCCTTGCTTAAGAGTGGTCGCTTGATTTTCAACATGATACAATTCGGCAATGTTATCATTCTTTGGAGTAGGTTTCACCGACAAGACTCATTTCAAAGAATTGTGTTGTAAAGAAGAAAATTTCTACTTATAGGTCATGGAATTAAGTAGCCAAGTCATAACTTGACCATTTTCACGCATCCACTTAGCAAAACCGATTGTCGCACAAAGAGTCGCTTGATTTCACCGATAACATAACCCAATCTGTCTCTTCCCAAGAGAAAATCTTAACCGATTGGGACCACTCTAGAAAATTGTTTCCATTTAATCTATGGTAGGTGATATTCGAGACAGTCGATTGAGCATCGAACCAAAAAATTTTACGGATTTGAGGTAATCTCAAGTAGGAGAAGGATATGTAAAAGAAGTTTATGACATGGCCTAGGGTGGAAAAGAACCGGAACCTAATCTGATACCATGTAGAATTTAGAGTAATTCTCTATATTTTCTCATATTGATACAATAGAACATATTTACATCTTTATACAAACTATATCTCTAATTTAGGAAACCCTAAGATAGGAAAGAAAACTAATAGAGATATGATCCCTTAGAATAAGAGATTGTAAATATCTACAGAATCCCTTGACTAAGGAATAATGATTCCTATAGAATCCCTTTAATAAAGGGATGATAATTCCTACAATAATTCCTAGAATTAGCTTTATGTCATCAATATTCAAAAGGTAGGAGGTTCTGAAATCTACTCCTACTTCCATCTATGTTAGCATCTTACATTGTTAACCTTGAGACAAGATCAAGCTGTTTTCTATAAGATTGCCAAAATTCTTGTATCATAGAAGGTTGTGTATGTGTGTGCATGTGGCTTATTTTAATTTTTGGCATTGCTTAGCAGAGGTGGCAAATAGACAAGTTGGGCCAGTTTATCTTGGGTTCAAGTCACATCAAGTTTGATTGTTTCCTGTTCGGGTTGTTCTGAAGTTGGGTTGTCCAGAGTTCAATCAGGTTAGGGCCAATTCTGTATCATTTACAGTCTAAATGTTAGTTTTTTAATAAATTATATATTACATATATATGCAAATATATCTCAATTACATCCATATAAATATATTTATAATATGCAAATATAAGTTTTAAAATTATTAATTAGGTTCAATAACTTAATTTAATAATTATAGTTTAATTTTAAATGTAATTATAGAAAAAAAAATAAAAGTTTGAAATATCAAAATTTTGTACCAACCAGTATGGGCCGGTACATACTACAAGTTGGCATTTATCGAAACGGGTCAAAATCTCAACCGAAACGGAACCCAAACTACTTGGTACCAGTATGGTACCGACTACCATGTTTATGGGTCAAAATTAGAGAAAGAGGTGTATTTGAATATATACAAGGATATTAGTTTTTTAGGAAATTTTGAAATGGTTTAGAGGCTTATTTAGTAATTTAGCCATTATTTAAACTATTCTCAAGTCCTTTATCTTTAACATGCTTAAGTGGTTCACAAATGAAGTATAGCCAAACAGGATAACTAGAGTAACTAAAATTTCTTATAACCAAAAATGAAAGCTAAACTACTAAAGGGTATCTTTTTCCTATGACATGTTTGCATTTGCATAAATCTTGAATGGACAAAAATAGTAGAATAAGAATGTTCCGCCCTCCAAAGAGAATGTAAATGATCAAGAAAATCAATTATATACTTGATTTTTAGATCATATAGCACATCCATGATGGTCAAGTAGATTGCCCAAATTGATGTGCCTTATTTAAGATGATCTAAAATAAGGTGAAATTTTGTTGATTACAAAGAAAAAAAGAAGAGCAATTTTTAGTAACCTAGCAAAGTAGGGAACTACATCCATGCTTTTGTCAACAAATTAAGCTGAAACCAATGTTGTCAAGGGCAAAAGGCACATTCTAAGCACTACAACACTTATAGAGTGCAAGGGAAATAAATACACTTGCTTGAGTGAAGGTGCAGTAAGTATTTTTGTGCATGTCTATGCATATATGAAATAGGCTAAAAATATGACACTTAGGATGCCGAACTCTAAAAAGCAGTCCAACTTATCCAACAAAACAAGCAAACTTTCTTCTTTTGTTGGACGATATATATGATTTCCCTATGGACCAATATCTATTCTTAAATACGCAAATATTGAGAAGTAAACAGTATGAGATTAACTCCTTTCTTACTAAAAAAGCTACACTTAATGAGAAACTAAAAAATTAAAAATTAAAGAGAACTTCAATTAGGCAGGTATTTTTCCACATATCAACTTATAAAAAAGCATGCCTAGATACAGTAAGTGTGAACCTGATCAAATGTGCCTTGCCTGAGGCGCAGCACCTTAACAACACTGAACGAGACAATATATTACATTGAACACATTTATAAAAGAACTGATCATGCAAATAAAGAGCTGTAGTATTTCTCCAATCATATAATAGCCGTCGATGGTGACTAGACACCAAACATAAATAATAGGCCCACTACATATAAAAACTATACAGGTAAATATGAGTATGAAATGAAGTAATACACCAAAGGAGCCCCACACTTGGTGATTGTGGAAAAAAATACCTGCGCAACATCCTTTGAGAACCCTTCCTGAATTAGAGCATTCACAATGTCCCTCTTTGAAGAAACCTGCCTCAAATAGAATTGTTGCAAGTTTAGAGCTACATACAAGAGAAGGAAAAGAACAAAAGAGTATTTCTATTTTCTGAAGATAGCATGTAGGAAATGCAAAATAACAAATTGAAAATACAAGAACATTATATGGATTAGTTTAATTATTTCAGAAAAAGATGGTAACTATCTCCAGGTACAAATGAACCAGTAAATAGAAAATTTAAATCTAAGATTAGGGATGAAAAAAAAAACAGAAACAATTCTATCTGAAGAGGTTTTACAAACAATATCTGCATGATGAGATCATATAACGACACCTAGCTTCAACAAAGGGAAATAATAAAGAAAAAACCATAAAAAACCATAATAGAGGCTCAAGTACTGTAGGTTGTCCAACCTATTAGCAAATAATATTCAACTACAATATGGCTTCCCAGTGCGTCTGGAAGACTATGTATACTAGAGTTACAGTAGCTTATGTTCCTAACCCTTGGATACACATAAACCCAATTTAATCCCAGCCATTTAAACTCTTTAAAGATAACGTACTACTCACATTACCTCTTAAACCATACACAAAAACTGTAAAGATCAAAGAAAACATCAAAATAACCAAGATAGACTGGTTGGGTTCCAATGAAGCAATTGCAAGGCCCAAGAAATCTACAAGGATGCAAATAATTGAATTAAGGAAGTTTAAATCCATCTCATCAAAGATCACACAAGGGACAATGGTCTCAATAGCACAGTTCATATATCAAATGAGAAAATAGATCCACAAAGTGACACAATAATTCACCTCTTTAGACAATTTTCTTAAGAAAGATATTAGCTTCCCTGGATGGTCCTCGCCATCCTGGCCAGCTCGAACTTTTCCAGGAGTGGCATCCAGAACCCAAGCCTATAGAATTTATAAAGCAACCCGTAAAAGACAAATTATAAGGAAAAGTAATTGGACTTTGGAGACAAGAAAATAAAGAACCAATTGATATATATATATATATATGTATGTATGTATTTCAGGTCTATGATTGATTATAGAACTACATGATCTTTTTTCCATATCTATATCGAACAAGTTGCAAATACCTGGGCTCGTGTATAAATTTGGGTTCCTTAAAACCTCCCCAGATTAGATATATCCACCTTAAGAGATGTCATTAGCACTCAACCAGTGCATCACACTCAACAAGTGCATCTAAAAGACCAAGAACCAATTTGAAATTTTCTAAGGGAAAGAAAAGAACTTACTCTAACTGGTCGTGGAAGTGGCTTTGCTGCTTGTTCGACCATGCTCAGGACAACTGAAAAACAAATAGAAAGCATACAACAACTATTATCTCTTCAACTAATTATATTTATATCATATATCACCAGAATTTAGTTTATGAACCAATCTAAAGCCTAAAAAGTACCTTTTCCTCCAAAACTATGGCCAATTAGGACACGGGGTGTTATTCTAAGTTGTGCAATCTATTCCAGCAAAAACCCAGAAAATTGTTAATAAAAAGAATAAGAAGCCTTAATGTATAAATTTTTTTCTCACATTTCAGGTTCTTTTCAGATACAGAGAAGTGGAAAACCACTTTTAAATGAAAGACTTGAATGTCAAGGACCTAGTTTATTAGATTAGCTTATAAAATTTATTTATTACTTGGGAAGGAAAGAACACATCTACTGAGATCAAAGCAGCTAAAGAATTATAATTGAGGGATTGAATCAGAGAACAAGGATTATTTCAATTTCTTACTAATAAAAGTCATCATCCTTTAAGTTCTTCTTTTCTTCTTTTTTTCTTTAAAGGAATTTAAGTGATATAAGAACAATCCAAACTTTCCTAGGAAGCTACAATCTAGAAAATCAATCATAAGTACCATATTCAACGGTGTCATGCTTATAATTAAAATCAATGAATTACCAGAAGGAACAAAATTTGGCGTAGGTATGTTCTAAATATTCTAAAATATGGATACAAAGAAGCAAAATCAAATAATTTCAGAATGAAACAGGAGGCATTGAAGCATTCTCATCATTACATCTTGGTTCAATTAATATGTTAATGTATTAAAGCATTCTCATGAATATATCTTGGTTAACTTAATCAGAATAAACATATTAATTCTGCCTCATTATGGTTCTCTCTCACACAAGCCCATCAACAAAACCAAAATTCAAGGATCACATTGAAGTATAAAACTGACAGTCAGGCTTAAGAACCACGCACTAGTTTTAGCACGTCTAAAGCAGTTGAAGCAACAGTATGTGGACCTCTCTTCTTGATTGATGCTGAGTCACCGTGGCACCGCAAGTCTACCAAAACAAACTGCATCAAGCAAAATACATAAGTACATAAGATTCTTGGCAACATAATAAATTAAACTTCCTAGCAATCCATCTAGCTGCAGTATAAGAAAATAAGGGAGGGAGTAGGAAAGAAAATAAGTAAAAACCAAGTAAAGAAAGAATATCTCAGTGGCAGCACAATTACATGGGAAATGTCATCTTCACCAATCTAGCTCTAAGGTTAGTCCTCTTCTCAAATATACCAAATAAAAGTTCAGAGTTCATTATCTTTTAACAATCTAAGCATCTTAATCAATTAATTAAATTATTTTCTTTATTTCTAATATATATATTTATCACCAAAAAAAAGGCTGACAGAACATGAGGGCATTAAAGCTTGTTAATGCATTATGAAATAATATGGCATTCTCACCCTTACAAGAGTTCTAGATTTAAAAAAGAAAAAGGATTCTCTTCCTAAGTTTGCCGCATGGCAATATAAAAGGCCAACTCCACCTGCGCTGCAAGAAAACTGACACCAACCCCATGGTTGGACCACATATAAGGATCCAATAGTTCTACACCAAACTAAGACCAATGATACCATGGCAAGATTCAAGCAAACACCTTGGCCTAGTAAATTAAAGAAAACTTGAGACACTGAAGGATACAACTAAACCAAACCTAATCAGTTAAGATCCTGAGACAGCAATAACTCCACAGATATTCAAATTGAAGATTGCACCCAAGAACTAGCTTTCAGTCACCTTTCATATGCTTTAATTGGATGCTGGTGTACCATTTTCTGTCATTTTATTTTAATTCAAAGGCATAACACAAATAAGGCATTCTGTTCCATCATTGGGTACAGTGGCTGCATGGCATATTAGTGGGTTACTTTCCTAAGTATGCTTTGCATTTTACTGACATGAATTTTCAAGATCTTTAATTCATTGACTTGGCTATTGTAATTGGCAATAGTTCAACAAAGCTTATAACACTCCTGAAAGACAATGAACCTGTTCTATCCTATGTTCCATTGAAGCCCCAATATGCATTGCTTATATCATAAACGCCTAGCACACCATTATGATATGGCCTCTCACCAACAATTTTAACTCAGCTTTAGAAGTTAATTCTTAGTAACCTGCATTTTCCAAGTCCAGCCAATGTACAAATCTAAACCAAGTCAAATAATTACTAATACATAAATATGCCCCTTCCCTCATAAACAAAAACTATCAATATTTATGGATTACAGCATTGTTCTTGGAACACCATATACCATCTTTTCTTTATATTCACCCTTCATGTACCACACAAGCTCTTTACTTTGTTTGGTCCTTTTGTTGACTAATATTTAACTTTCCGCCCATTCTAGTTTTCCTTTTGACAATATCATATTTTCTTGTCTCATATTTTCTTAATTCCTTATTATCTTTGTATTGAATTCATTCCCACTTTTTATTTGATATTTTTTAGAGCCTTTTTCTTTTTAAATATGATAAATACTAATATATGAGAATTTATTTTTCCAATAATGGTTTCTAACCACAAGTTTTATGCATTTGAGAAATGACTTAAGTGAAAGTAATATTATAATTAAAAAGCTATCAAATCATTTTATTGAAACGTACTAACTGCTACTGCTATGCCATTGGTTGTATTTAACTAATGATGGAAGTTTATTGATAATATTCTCATAGTTTAGCTCTCAATCTTTTATTTTAATCCTTTTCGGACCTAGCATGTTATAATTTCAGGCTTTTCTTATTTATTTTCTTTCTAACAGTGTCACACTGAATTTTGATCTAATAGTTTTTTTCCTATCTCTTTTTAATTTCTAGTTTTTACCTCGATCCTCAGACTTTTTTCTTTTTCTTTTTTCTGATTGTCCTTTTCCTTTGTAGCAAGTATTCTTTCTATTTTGTGCATGTTTCATTCAATTAAAAATTCAAATGAACCTAATATTTTCTTCTAAATAATTAATCAAGCATTTTGTTTCTATTTTATTCAAGTTTCATTCAGTAAAAGATTCAAAAAACATTAACTTTTAACAATTTAAGTATCTCAATCAATGAAGTGCATTGTTTCCTTAATTTCGATATATATTCATCATCCAAAAATAGCTTGCCACAACTTGTGGACATTAATGCGTGTTAACATCATAATTTTCAAGAGCCAGGCTACCACATAATCCACTTTAAGCTGATTAAAAATATCCATCATAGAGACGTCATAATACCATCATAAGTTCAAGCAAACTCAAAATGATTATCAATATTGCTCTAAGGCATCAAATTTTTGTAAAACTACCAATAAAAGTCTTCCCTTTGAAATGGGAGACATCAGACATGGGACTTAGCAATGATAAAAAGAAAAAGAAAAGAAAACCACCAAATTAATTCAATGGTATCACTACACAAAGTTACCAGGAGACTGAAACAAAAACTAGAAAGCTTCATTACCTGCCATGTTGGAAATTCTTGTGCCAGCCGCCGAACAAAAGACCCTGCAACATTTAAAACAAATGTACTTTACAATCCCCTTACTTTTGCATGCAAATTCCAAACAATAATTTTTTTATCTTAAAATATAATGAGATATGTCCAAGAATACAAACAGCAGAGCATCAATACACAAACAGAGCGGAAAATGGACACATCAAAAAGCTCAATATGTTAACTAAATTAAAAAATATTATGTAACCTCATGAAAGAGTTGGAAACAAGATCTTAGGATAACTCAGCCTCTCATGTGGAACAAATGAGATATATAATCACAAAGGAAAAGATCAATTAAATTCCCTAAAGCAGGTGCAAAACTATATCAAATGCAAGCTATGATAGAAAATGGGAAGCAAAAAACCATGACATGCATATAAAAGGGTATTAACCAATTTTATATTTGGTGCTTACCCCAGTTCTTTCTGCTACCAAGAATTCCATGCAAGAGAACAGCTGTTGGTGGCTCTGGAATTGACCTGTTCAGTACTACCATAGAGCTCCACTTTACCTGAGTAGGCATTTTTTTTTTGCATAAGTTCCCAGAAATTCGAGCAGAAACATCATTTTAAATTTAATGTTAAGAAACAACAGAATCATATTGAATCTCTTAAATGGAGAAAAAAAGAAAGGCATTTTACAATAGCTTCTCATAGTTATCATACACTAAATATTATTATCACCATAATTATGATTGTAAAATGAAAATAAAGCCTCATTTATCACATTAGAATTAGAATATTTTGGAAAGAAAAACCATAATTATTTTTCCCTCAATTGGCAATAGAGGTGATTCTAGTATCCCACTGCATGCACAAAACAACATCTAAAAAAATGGTTTTGCAACAAGCACATCTGATCAAGCAATTATAGCATGCAATAACCATAGAGGGAAGAACTTCAGAGGGTCAGACAAGATAAAAAGCATGAGGAGGTTTTAACTTTTAAATTTAATATTGAATCCACTTACAAACAAATGATCTGGGCTTAGAATTCACCATATCAAACCAGTGAATGCAGCCACATAATGTATCACAAAATCTTATACCAGGGACCTATTTTTCATTCCAATTATCTATTCCAAAGCTATAAGACTACAAAATACAGTATTTTAGTAGAAGAAAACATACAAGTTTTCCTTGAACTAGTTCATATGCCTGCAAAAACAAACATAAAAAGCATCCAGTTAAGAACATCGTACTCGAGAACAATGTTTAATTTACACAAAGAGATATTAATTTAACAGCCTCGGAACAAATAAGGATTTACACAAATATATCGATCAATAAAATACTTATGCTAGACTTGGTTGTAGTATTATTTTCTCCACATGTTTTAGTCCTTGGTTATCTATAACTAATCACAGTTGGTAACTTTTAGCCTCTCACATGACTGACTTATGGCAAAACTTATCGCTTATTTGAAGAGCTCTTACTTTCTACAAGAGATTTTACTCATCTTTCTAATTGCAGATTTAAATTTATACTAATTACTCTTTAGAAGAAATGTGTTAAATAAGTTTTTTTCCTCGTGTAAGTAACCAAGCTTAGCATATTCTCTAAATATTCGAAAAGTTGCGAACTAGACCCTAGAATTAACATCGCTCTGAGGCGGGGTTGTTTATGTATAACAGCTCCCAAAAGTTTCATTTACCAGTATACAAGACGGGTCGGCTATATCTCGATCACGCCCAAGCCTCTCATTTATCAATGTCATGCATACGCTTCGTTTTCTGCTGTATCTACTCGACCTACCAACACCTATGTGGGAGACCCGAAATATGTCCTTCAACAGAAAAATAGGAGGAAATCCACAAAAAGAAAGACAAACAGCATTAATGCAGCTAAAAAAAAAATTGGATCAACGAAATAAAAAAGAAATTAAAAATTATAATGTTAGTAATGCGAGTAGAATTCACCTGGAAGGGTGGGGAAATCCTAATAGTGGGTCTAGAACTGATGGGAGGAAGCGAATGTAAATTGAATTGGGAGTATGGTGGAATAAACGGTGGCCTCTCGCCGGGAAAAGAGGCGGTGAAATTCGAAAGGAAGGACATTGTTGAACATGAACGACGGAATGACCAAGAAAAAAGTGGCCGGGACAACTCAGCCCAGCCGGCAGAAACGTGACGAATGAGAATCTCAACTAATTTATAGTAGCTCATCGACTTAATTAATACTTGGGTAAACTTTAGTCACTAAATTATTAAATTATGTATAAATTTTCAATATGGTCACAGTAACAATTTGATAAATAAACTTTTCGAATTTTATTTTTTGGTGACTCGCTTATTAACAGACACTTTTTAATTAGTATAATAATAATTTTAATCATTAATTTTTTTTTATTTTTGTTAACTTGACTTTGATCTATATAAAAATTATTTAAAATTTTAAAATAATTAAAAACAAAAGAAAAATAAAATATCGAAAATGTTAGTTTTGAAGAACTAAAATATACTGTAAAATTTTTTATCATTTAATAGATTTCAATAACAAATTAAAAATAAAGCAAAACAAAACAAAAAATTAGATCATTACATACATCTTCAATATTTCTTGAAATTAAATTAGTAATATCTCCAGTCTAAGTTTCAAGTCACTAAAGAACATCTAAAACTAATACTATAAAGACTTGCAAAATCGATTCGATGTCATTTTTAAAAAAATAAAATACAAAAGATACCAAAAATTTTCTTTTTCAAACTTAATTTAAAATTTTAATTCATTTAAATTATTTTCCAAAACCCAAATTATAAATATAAATTATGTTTTGAATTTTTTCTTATAATGAAAAAGCAATGTAAGAAAACCAAAGAGGTAAAAAAAAACAAAAGAAACAATAATTTTTCTTAATATTTTTATTCTTTTGTGTTTTTTAAATAATGGATATTGGACAAATCTATACAAAAAATACAGAGAGAAAATTTAGAGTTTTAAAAATAATTTACCTCATTTTCTCTCACTTTATCTATTTTGAAATTTTTCTTTTTGAAATTTTTCTTTACTTTTTATTCTAATTTTAATTTTAGTTTTAATTTTTAGAATTTTCTAATTTTTAAAAGATTTAATTTTATTATTTTATATATAATTAGGATCAAATTAATAGAATGTATAAAATTAAAGACTAAAATTGTTATTAAATCAACCAAACAAATATCACTTAATAGTCGAGTGATAAAAATAATTTCAAAAAATTCGGTGATCAAATTATAACTTTTTAATTAATTGATCAAAAGAAAATTTATCCATAATTTAATGGCTAATGGTCCAATTTAACACACTTACCTTTTTCCTTTAGCAAATTAATTGTTTTCAAGGAAAATATAAATAACTATTAAAAGATAAATTTATAAAAAATTAAAATCTTAGAAAATTATAAGAAAAAAAAATAGGGTAAATCACATAGATAGTTGCCCATTTTTTAAGAAATGATTGAATGAACGGTGATGCCGTCATCTATATCATTTCAATAGATTTATGCAACATCGATATTTTTATCCCGAATTTCAAAATTTTATCCTAAAAAATCAAATCAAATTAAAATCTCAAATTCAAGATAAAATCTGAAATTCGGGATAAAAATGCTTATGTGGCATAAATCTATTGGAAAGGATATGATATGACGTATGGCCACCGTTTCATTCAATCTTTCTCATTTTAAAGCGATCTTGTTCGTAACGAAAATAATAATAATAATAATAATAATAATAATAATAATAATTTACCCGGTCTCCATAGCTCAATTTTATTTTGTAGTCGTTCCACCGTTAAAATATTTTAGACACTAGATGAAAATATTGATGTGGCTTTGATTCTATTAATATAATAATAATTTTAACTCTTAATATTTTATACAATTAGTCAATTTAATCATATTTTTAAAAAGTTTAACAAATTTATCCCTCAATATTTATATATTCTATCAACTTAGTCATAATCCTAAAAATACAAAGTTATAACTATAATCAATTCAAAATGAAAACTACATAAAAATTCAAAAAGATTTTAAAAATAAAAAATATATTATTATACCGAAGGTTGCTTTAGTATTTCCATCCGGTGACCAAAGCTTTTAACTATCGAGTGACTAAAAAAATTAAATTAACGAGAGTGTCTAAATTAAAAATATATATATAGGACATCCAAAATAAAAATGTATTAAAACTTGGGTGATTATAATAGTGTAGAAAAAATATTAAAAATTATTAAAAATCATAAAATTATATAAAATTTATAAAAAAATTATAAAATTTATGAAAATTGATAAAACAATAAAAATTAAAAAAAAAAAGTCATTAAAACTTGTTAGGCGGTGAGTTAGCTGAAGTGATGATGGTTTCACTAATAAGGAAAAAAGAAGCTTAAAGTGTTATAATGATCGGAATTATGTGGGGTGTTAAGTGAGGAGTTGGAGAGATGATAAGTTTAGTGTCTTGTGATTTAAGGTGAGTGATGGGTAATGATTTTGTTTGAAACGTGATGTAAGGTAAGTTGATAAAAGATGGATTGAGGTAATATATAGGATTGTGTGTGAGAGAAAACAAAGAGTGGTAATTGTTTAATTTTATAATTTCCAATAATATTTTAATATTTTCCATAACTTTTATAATTTTCTATGATATTTTATAATATTTAATAAATTTTGTAAAAAGAATTATCATATTTTTATAATTTTGATAACTTTTTAAAAATTTTCATATTTTCAATTATTTTATGATTTATAATTTTTATAATTTTAAGGCAATTTTATAATTTTGTATTTTATTATAAAAATATTGTACTTTTAATCATTATTTAGAAATTTATTATAATTTTTTATAAAATTGCCTCCTTATACGATGATTTCTCAATAAAAATATTTTTATAGCACGAAAAGCGGGTGAAACCTCCATGTCAAGTAGCATTTTCACTTGACTTCAACACGTGTCATTTCAGATATAATTTTTTTATTTTAAAAGTGTCCCCTTACATGACAGTTTCAATATTGCAAAAAAAAAAAAAAAAAAGGAGACAACTTTATCCTGCTTTGATACATGTGGTTTTTGAAATATTTTTTTATTTTAAAGGTGCCCCTCACACATGGAGATTTCAAGATATAAAAAAAAAAGAACATTTTATCGAGCTTCAACACGTGTTGTTTCTGATATAAATTTTTTTATTTATTTTGGAAGTGCCCCCTTACAATATATATATATATATATATATATATATATTTGTTTCTAAAAGAATCCCTTACACGACGATTTTAATATGTAAAAAATCATTTACTTTCTACAAAAGTTGGTTTAAGGGGGTGATTTTAGACCTTTACCCAACAATCAATTGAAGCATCCATTGGGCAAAAAAATTCAAAAATATTTTTTTATCTAATTTTATCCCTTCATTCCATCAAAACCCCAATCCTTAATAACATCAGGTCACATGATGTCTAGAGCACTATATCCTCAATGTGATCCTACTAATACATGTCAATATACCGCACTTGTTAAAAGATGATCTCTTATATACGAGTTGGATTTTTATTTAAATTTAAGTCTGGAAGACCATACCAGTTCGTTGCACAATCAACATCTGTACCTCCTCCATATAAAGATCCATCTTCTTATAACGGAGCGGGAACTTCCACAGTGATACAACCTTTAGTAGCTAAGGTTGCATGGAGAGGAGAGGGATGCCAACATGAATGTGACAGGATTTAGTGATCCATACCGTGATGAAGAAACAGATGTTGTTTGAACAAGAAGGTGTTGTTCGAGCCAATAAAAAAGTGGATACCGCCAAATAAGAAGTGGATATCCCACCATATGAACCTTCCTCTCATATGTAGTTGATCGATGAAGATGCAATGGATGTGTTAGAATTCCCCGAATATCTTGATATATTACCTGCTCATAAGATCCCAACTTCACATTTCGGTGATCTATCTGTTGGGACATAATTTTCATCAAAAAAGAATGTACTAGCAGTCGTGAAGCATTACAACATTAAATCCTCCTGAAATTATAAGGTGGTGGAGTCAACCCCAACCATATATGTTGGCAAGTGAGTTAAATCTGGGAATGGGTTTAATTGGTAGATCAATGCCTCACTTCTAAAGAAGAAGTAGATTTGGAGATACAAAAGCATAATGGTCCACATACATGCATTTTTGGACGATTAACGCAAGATCATCATAAATTAGATTCAAAAATCATATGTTAATGCATAAAGTCTGATAGGAGACACGTGCAAAATAAGATTGAAAGCTTTTCCAAGTCATATATTTATCCTAGGGATCTAGAAAAATAAGGATATTTGGATTTTACTAAACCTGAAAACACAACAATCCAAGTTGGATCTAATTTAATAAAAAGGTAGCAAGTAAAACGGATTGAAAAAGTAAGAAAGAACAAGTAAACCGAATTGACAAATTAGGGTTCTTAGGAGTTCAAGTCGGTTTGAAAGAGAAGACTTGTTCTTGATGAATTTGGAACAATTCAAGGTTGCCAAATAAGAGAAAACAATTTGTTAGAATAGATTTGAAAGAATAACAATTAAAATCGAATGAAATCAAAAGAAAAGATCAAAAGAATATTTGGCCAGCTAAGAATAATAGAGAACCAAACATTTGAAGTGATTTGGGTCATTATTGATTTAGAAGAAGTTGTCGAAATAAGATGAGATTTAAACAAGAGAAACAAAAAATAATAATTGAACAAAACTGAATGCAAAAGAAACCCAAATCGAAAGAAAGAGAGGGTGGCTGGAAAAAAGAGTCCAAGAATGATCAAACTAGGGTTTCTTGCATGAGAAGAAACCATTCTTGAACTTCAAAGAAGCCCTCAACCAAATCTGAAAACAAAAGAACAAAACAGTTTGTTAAAATAAAGAGCCAAGCAAAATAAAAATTGTTTTGTAACAAAAGAATTCAAATAAACAACAAAAGAAAAGAACTTTTATTTTAGAACTTTTACGTCCTTTTAGATTGAAACAAAACCTAGAATTAAGTAAAATGAAATATTAGATTTAAATAACAAGAATAGAATAGAAAAACAAAGAAAATAAAGAAAATAAAGAAAAAATATGGAAAAGATAGAGATGGCATGTGGAAAGTCCTAGGAGCCTTTGAAACAAGATGAATCCATAACCCCTTCAAATGACTCTAATTTGCCCTTCTAATATAACAATCCGTTTTTTAGTGGTGTCAGAAATAGTGGTTTCGAGGTCACAAATCCGATGAGTAAGTTCTTTACGAGTCAATTATGGTTTTAAAAAGTTTTGATATGATAATTGATGTTATATAAACAATTAATTAAGTTCAAGTGGTAAGACCCTAAAGTCAAGTGGTTTTAGAAAATGATTAATTAATGTTGTATTAAAGTTTCGTTAAGAAATTTTAATGTTTCGATAGTTAATTAATTAAAAATGACTAAATTGTAAAATATGTCAAATTTGATCACTATTTGATTTGAGTGATTAAATGGCTTATTGAATAGAGGAAAAGGGGTTTAAATGGTAATTAAACCATTTAAGGAGTTAGTGGACAAATATGGACATATATTTGATGTTTTAATTAAGTATTAACTAAAGGTAAAATGGTAATTTGATAAATTAAATAAAATAGAGTTTTTATCATCTTTTCAATTCCTTCATTCATCGAATTTGAAAAGAAGAAAGCCATTGCCAGACCTTGAAGCTTCGACTAAGCTTCCATGAACACATGTAAGTCCGTTTTAGCCCCGTTTCTAATAATTTTTATGTTTTTGATATCATTGCAACTAGGTCTAGCTAACCCGTACCTTTGATTTTGAAACTGTTAAAGATATTGAATGTTGCCATTGATGAATATTTGTGATTTTAAACGTTAAATGATGAATTTGAGGTATTAGTTATTATTTATAAATATTTTGTTAAGTAATTTTGATGAATTTACCGATTAGGGACTAAATTGTTAAAATAGTAAAAATACAAGGATTTGATGTGGAATTATTACAAATGTGGGCTCTATTGGATCGGTTGGCATGGGTTTTCATTAAAAATGGTTAATTTGCATGTTTTAGGCTCAAGGACTAAATTGAATAAAAGTAAAATGTTAGGGGTAATTTTGTAAAAATGTCAAAAATGACTAAATTGCATAAAATAAATTTTTTTACTATCTAAATTAATAAATTGAATGAAATTATTAATTTAGATCAAGATCGAGTGAAAAATTGAGTAGAATGGAAAATTACCAAAAAAACCCTTGTACTTTGACATTTCTGCAATTTAGCCAGGTAAGTTCGTATGAACTATAATCACTTAAATGTTGATTAAATTGAATGTTTAATGTCGTGTTCTAATGCAAACAAATCAGTATATATGTTATGTATCATTATGCAATTTATCATAAAAAGAAATGGTGGAAATCCAACGACGTATGACGACTATCAAGCCCTGTTTGAACCTTAAGAATATATAGGATACAAATGACATGTCATTAGAGTTACCATGTTTCGAGTGCTGGTCTTGAATTTTCTACCGATGGTTGAGTTTCGGCATATGTTGTGGATACTCGTCAGCTTGTGTGAGCGGCATCGTGTAGCTACATTCTGACAGTCAACTTCTATGAGCAGACCCAGGTAACCATGTTTCCAGTGTTGGTCCTAAATGTCCTACTGATGGCTAAGGTCCGGTACTAGTTACGGATACTCATCAGCTTGTGTGACTAGCATCGTGTAGCGTACATTCCGACCGTCAACTTGTGTGAGTAGGCCCATTTTACAGCTCGTGTGAGCTACGACTATATGATTAGCACACTTTGTGTGAGCTTTCCCGTGTATCCGATGTTATTCTAAGTGGTTCAACGAGCATAAAAAGGGAAGGAATGATAGGTATTCAAATGACTTATGTCATGAATCCATGAAAAGGAATGAAAGCGTAATGTTCAATGAAAATATGTTTATGTTTATGTTTATGAAATTGATGCTTTCAAATGATGTTGTTCATGTATATGACTTAACTTATGTTATTTTAAGTGATTTAGGAGTTGATGCTCTAACATGTGTTGTGGATGATGCTTAGGCTTGTGCCAAGCTATGATTGGATCATATCATGTTTAATCTTAATGAAATACATTGAAATGGTAAGTGTTTAAATGGTAATAAGCTTATATTCATGAAGAAGTGGTATAAATCAAAGTATGTAATTTCTTATGAAATGGTTTATCATGTAGTTGATTCCAAAATAGTTATGTTTAAATGCACTAGCTTGTGGCTATGGTTGATGCTATGCTTATATCTTGTGTGTTATGCATATGAAATGGGTGAAGAAAGGTAATGAAATGGTAAGTTCATAGTTGAAATGAAATATAATGAAAAGGGAATGATGAGTTGAAAGATGTACTTATATGTGAGAAATTTACGTATGCTATGGATGAATATACCTAGTTCATGAACAAATATACTAATTAATGAATTGATGTTGTTATTTAAGATAAAGTAAATAAATGCAATGGAAAGTAAGTAAATGGAAGGGTTCAAATTCTTATAAAATCCTACTATGCTAGGAATGATAAGTATATGTGGTGTTGATACTCTTACTCATTTGTAAGCTGATAGTTATGTAATTGATAAATATTGAGGTATTGGTATAAGTTTATATTTAACTTAAACAATTCATTGTTGAATTGTAATGTCATACTAAAAGTTTATACAAGCTTACTAAGCATTCATTGCTTACGTAGTCATTTTTCTCTTACTTTGTAAATTATCGAAAGCTTGATCGATTTGGAAACTCGTCGGAGACCTATCACATTATCCAATGACTATATTGGTAGATTTTGATGTCTTAATCAAGGTTATATTGGCATGTATAAGTGGACTTGTGGTTCATGTTAGTTGATGAGTTTGGCATATATATGTCATTGTAGTTGGTGTAATCTTGGTACTTTTGATGCCTTATTAATGTGTGTTATTTTGATAATGTATTAATGCATGTTTGAATGGCTAAAATGGTAGGTGACGAATTCACATAACAATTAAAAGTGTACTCAATTCCCATATCAATTACCTTACCTAAGTTATAATCGCATAACCAAATCACCAACTAAATTTTAACAACAAATCACATCCAACATTTTAACATTTAACTATGTACCAAAGTAAGCATTAACTCATCCATTAATACACATTTAATCTACTATTATACCAATCATCATTTTCGGTCACAATTAGTAAATTCATAGTACACCTAGTTTATTAGCATATTAGTAAGTCCAAATAACATATCAACTTTTCTTTACTTTGACCAACTCATTACATTAGCCATTATGACATATGTGCACATATAAATATGTATATAATTTCAATTAATATGTCATGACAGAACATATCGATATATCATCTATCATTTCCACACTAATTCTTATTTCAAAACATACATTCCCATTAAGCCAACATCATATCACAACCGAACCCTATCTTTCAACCAAATTATAGCATAAACACAACTTCAAGTAAATTTAAATCACGGCCAAATATACATCATGCTCTTCCATACTCTTTAGCTGAATCATATAGAAAAATCTCACAAGCATACATATTATATTTTAAACTTACTAGTATGAACTAATTCATAAGTTATTCACGGCCAAACCAATCAAAACATATGATCAAGATACCAATCATACAAGTTATGATCCATACCAAATATACATATACCATAACTGAATCATCAAAACCAAACACTCAAACATTTAACCAAGAACATAGAAAACCAAGTTTAAACTTAATGGTCAAGCCATTTTCGCATGGCTTTATATATATATATACACAACTTTAAAACTAACCAAAAACATAAGTTAGCCTATACATGCCACAGTTTCAAAAGTTCAACTTATAAAAGGGTACCAAAAATAGTTGATAGTGTGATTGACTTTGACGATGATCCCCGAGCTCGTACTTAGACTTCAAAATCTATAAAATAATCAAATGAACACACATAGTAAGCTAACATAGCTTAGTAAGTTATAAGCAAATGTAAAGTATACAATTTAACATTATACAAATTAAATCAATTTATCATGATCATCAACGAAACTCATAATCATAAATATAGATCATATTACCATTCATTAACTACCATATTTGGTAGTTTCAAAATCGAATACTCCTGCATTCCTCATTAGATTTCAAATTAAACTATGCATCATTATTTCATCTCAAAACAAACTCAAAAACTAATAATCACATCTCATTTCTTTGATTTCATAAGCAAATATATCTTACCACATTAGTACTAAATTTACCAACTATCATGAATCACATACCTATTTATTTCATTTCATTTATCATAATTCACTAGTTGATATTCTTGGAGGATTCGCAAACCCGCACACTTAGTGCAAACCATGTAATGTATCGCACACTTAGTGCCGTTACTTTGATAAAGTGCACACATAGTGCCAATTACTTGTAATGTATCACACACTTAATGCCATTACTTATATTCCACACACTTAGTGCCAAATGACCCATTTCGCACACACAGTGCTCTGTATTAAGATTCGCACACCTAGAACTTTACTTGAAACTGTTATTCACTTCAACAAACACATATATACTTAAACATTCAATTTTGCTTATTACATTCACTTTCCAACAACACATTTGGTTTGTAACACCCCAAACCCGGTCTATGCGTTAAGACCAGATTTGACATGTCACACAAAGTGAACATACATCTAGTCTTTTAAAGAAATCGAATTTTCAAAAAAAAAAAAAGAAACATTTTGACATGGATTTATTAAAAGCGAGGTTGATTTATAAATCTAATAATTTGAGACATATAAGTTGAAACTTAGAAAATTGGATTTAATAATTCGAGAAAAATTTAAAGAGTTCGAAAGTAATTTGAAAACAAAAAAAATTTAAGATATTGTTACGAAAAATTTTCGAGTTAAAATATTTAAGAATGAAATCCTCTTTGTACATTCATTTAAGAAAAACGTTTATTTCTATTTTTAGAAAAGAAATCCCACTTAAATATTTAAAGTGTATTATAAAATCCATCCACAAGTAAAACATCCATCAAAATTAACCAGAGGCCTTATTACAACTTGACTTAAATAGTAAAAATAATAAAAAGTGCTTTAAAAAGAAATACGGTATATAAATAATTCATTATTCATAGTATGGCCTCCACTGAGTCGTCCACGGCCCAAGCCTCCATCACTGGTCATTACCTGAGAAAGGTAAAGAAAACGGGGTGAGTTACTTAGAACTCAGTGTAACCCACTTACCATTATCACTGGGCCAAAAATTCAATTAAGCATTTATTGGGCCAAAGCCCATTTACTATCATAACATAATATCATATATAATATGCATGTGTTATCCAATTTCCCAACCAAACCTAGTTTTCTATTCGCTACACACCACCCGTACCAACCAACACACATGTGGGGAGCTTTAGTCACCCACCCCGCCAACACACCAAACTGGGCATTAAGCCATATATCAAACTGGGCATTAAGCCATATATCAAACTAGGCATTAAGCTATATATCAAACTGGGCATTAAGCCATATAAATTTTGTAGCAAAGCTACCAGAACTTCTCTTCATCAAATATCCCAACCCATGCAAATCATGTATATAATATGCATATTCATTACAACAATCCATTCATATAATTATTACAAACATACAACCCATTATAAAAATTTTCACAATCTGGCCCATATCATATTTAGGCCCATATAGCAATATCACATTTGACCCATATATCAAATATCACATTTGGCCCATACATCAAATATCACATTTGGCCCATACATCAAATATCACATTTGGCCCATATATCAAATATCACATGTGGCCCATATATCAAATATCACATTTGGCCCATATAGTCATTTATATCGATTTGGCCTCTTGAGGGCAATTTCATAATTTTCACAGTCTTAATACCGATTTCAAAGTCTTTACCACTAAAGTGATAAATATGCCATTTTACCTGATTTCACTAACTTGTGATTTAATCAAGCAATTGATACGATATAGTTATCTAACCCATGAAGTACGGTGTGGGATTACACACCTGATTACGGTAAGCACTACGCTCTCCTGATCGCTGACACCTAAAAATATGTTTAACGCTTGATTAGAAAAATAAACGCGATCTAATAAAGCTACTCTAAACAAACGATCAAAGATTTACCCTCGGAATCTCGAATAACTACAATTTATCGATTTTCCCAAGTTAACGGTCCACAACCCATTGGAAAATCCCGAACAGCTAATGGCTCAGAACTACAAATAACCTCGAATAATTGATTTTCACCAGAGGAGGGTCCACAACCGGTGGAAAGTCTCGGATCGCCGAAATAGCCCTTCGTTTGAATTTAGGAATTGGAATCGTCAATCCACTCCTTTTGAGATCTCCACTAGATTCCCCTTTCAAAACGTTACTACGAGCCTCCATTCGTTAGATTTTTAGTAAACCGATAATATAATAAAGTATGGACTTATCGAAAAGGTAGAGATCGACTTACCACGAAGTTCTGAGTGTTCCACGAATAAATCCCTATATATAAGAATCGGTTGCTCCTTTCCATACTGTTAATCATCTTAATAAATAAAGGATGATCGTGAAAATCGTGAAGAACTCTTACCTTGAAGGTTTTGATCCGAATTCTAGTGATTACGAGATAACTTTGAGGAAATGGTAATTCGGCCTTTCTCTATTTCACTATAAAGACGAAAAAGATTTGTCTAAGAGAGAGATAGATGATGATATTTTCGGTCAAAAAGACCCTCCCAAGCCAATATGTTGATTCGGCAAAAGAAAAAGAAAAACAAAGAATTGAAGAGGGTTCTTACCGATTGTTCAAAGGTGACCAATCGAATGAAAAAGAGAGTTAAATGGAAGATGGAAGATTCGGCTATAATGAAAATATTGGAGAGGATGATGATCAATAACATTCGGCCATGGTGAAGAATTAGGGAGAGAGAGATGTTTGAGAGTTTTTTGTAAAAAGTAAAGAAGAAAAAGAAATAGGAGATAAGATGTTTGTGTTTCGGTTTTCAAAGATGGAGAATGAACAAAGAAGAAGTTTTGAGATTGGTGTACAATCGGCCAAGGAAGAAAAAGAATAAAATGAAAGAAAAATGCCCCTTCTATGGTAGTATAGTTTCGGCATAAAGAGGAAAAGGGCTTGAGAGGAAAAGAAAATAATACCAATTTGGTCAAAAATAATAACCAAAACCAAAGCAAAATTTTACCTATTGCTCATGACACATTCGGCTAGGGAGAGAGATCTTGGAGAGAAAAGAAAATGATGCACAATTTGCTAAAGAATTTTACCAACTATCTCCTAATCCCTTTCAATATTCAGCCAACCCCTCTAGCCCCAAAAACCAACCAAGTTCATAGCCATCATGGATCAACTTTTGCCAACCTTTCTTTCCATAGCACAATCCATGAATTAAGCCATTTGTTCCCTTACTTGCCTTATCCTATTGATTCCTTTCCTCAACTTCAATATTTCCTTAATCCATTTAGCCATCTTACCTTAAAAATTAAAAGTCCAACATACCAAAGATAAATCTTGGCCGACATTTGATAGGAGAGTACAAAAATTTAAGTCACAAAAATGCATACCAAGAGATTCGAACCTCTCCCCTCAAGACAATACATGTGGCGCATATCCTCTTAACCAATAGCTCAACTTATGCTAACTTTCACTACTTAATTACCTTAAGATTTAAGGTCACTTGTTCCACTTCATTAAAGTACTAATTACCAAAATTTTTTCTAAATCCAAAAAAAATCCCGAGCCTTCTCAGGACTATATAAACAAACACATTGGATAATTTAAATAGCTAAGCACCAAAATAATGCAACATATAAAAACTCAAATTTTAGGATGTTACACGGTTATATTATTAATATGCAAATATGCATCACATTCAATCAATTCCATCACTTAAATATATATCTAACATAATTATCATTATCATATATGCATACATCTCATTCAACTAAATTCACATTTCCATCAATTATTCATTCGAAATTACCATATAGTCCATAAATACTTCTATAAAATTTATAATCATCATTATGAATAGATATTCAAATCAACCCAATTGCTTAAAAACTTACCTCAAGTATCGACGGACTTCGTTTTTTTGGCTATTCGATTAACTTTGCCTTTCCCGATACACTCCCGATTCTTTTTGTTCTTGGTCTAAATAAATTAAAAATTAAGCTCATTCAATATATTTTCATTCAATTTAGTCCAAAAACACATAAATGGGCAAATTACCATTTTGCCCCTAATATTTCACACTTTTTACAATTTAGTCATATTTGCACAAAACACAAAATACACAAAATTTGACTATACACCTTAAGGGCTGAATGTTCCTAGTCCTTATACAAGTCCATACATTTCTTTTTTTTCACATTTTAGTCCTTCAAAAATTTATTTTTGCAATTTAGTCCAACA
Source organism: Gossypium rotundifolium (assembly GCA_025506655.1). NCBI lineage: Eukaryota > Viridiplantae > Streptophyta > Magnoliopsida > Malvales > Malvaceae > Gossypium > Gossypium rotundifolium. The sequence goes on from CP106734.1 coordinate 52,842,898, forward strand.
TACTCAATTTCATCAAAAATTCAAAGACAAAACTTGCTAATCTCATACATATATATATATATATATATATATATATATATATATCATATTTCACCATTAAACAACATAAACAACAAACTATCATTAATGGCTCAACTCAAATTATTAATCAAACTCATAAATTAAAGCATGGGTCTTGAAGATTTCTAAGCAACGATCTCAACAACGTAGAAATTATCAAAAACCGAGGTAGACACATACCTTGATCAAGCTCAACAATGGCTGAACCTGTAACACCCCAAACCCGACCTAGAAGTTAGGCCCGAATCTGGCGTGTCACATGGAAGTTTTTTTTTTGTTTTTCAAAACCATCTTTGCGATTGTTAAAAATTTGTTTGAGAATTACAGCCTCTTTGTTAAAACCCAAAACACTTAAGCAATTGTTATCTACTTGAAAACATAAAAATCTTTAAAAACCTTTTTGGTTGTGAAAACATATTTGAAATAAACGATTTACGAAAATATGACGTTTGAAAATAGAGTTGCAGAAACATTTTGAAAACATTGCGGAAATGTAGATAAAATATAAGTATTTTTGAGAGGTTAATAGATGAGTTGAAAATCGAAGTAGTGGACTTTAAAATTAGGACTTTTGAAAATGACGTTGAAATTTTGAAAGAGAATCCGAGTTAAATTATTTGTAAATGTTTGCTATAAAATCCATTTATTAATCAATTTTGAAAACCATTATTTATATTTTAAAAATTCCTTTTAAACAATTTAAGAAGAATAATAAAAAATCCCAAACATAAAGCAAAATAAAATAATCCAGAGGCCTTATTACAACACATAACCCAAAATAGTAAAGTAATAAAGTAAACGAAGTAAGAAACTAAAGTCCAAATAAAACCATTTCTAAAGCATGGCCTCCACCGAGTCATCCATGGCCCAAGTCCACGTCACTGAGCATTACCTACAAGGATTAAGAAAGAAGGGGGTGAGTTACAAGAACTCAGTGTATAACCCCTTACTGTCATCCATTGGGCCTGAGCCCGTTTAGCAATATCTTGGGCTTGAACCCATTTACATAATCTTGGGCCTAAGCCCACTTTCATGTAATAAATAAATGATATGAATGCAACCCTTCCCATCCACCAATCTCTCCACTCGTACCAACCAATCTCTCCTGTGGGATCAAGTCAACCCACCCCCCATCTCTCCACCGTACCAACCAATCTCTCCTGTGGGGATCAAGTCAACCCACCCATCCAGTCTCTCCAATTTGCAGTCAAGCTGCCATTTATAATATTTGTGGCTGAGCCACCAGAATTATATATGGTAATATAATCGGCATACAACCTTAGTCACGATGGCACAAAGCCATATTTAAATTGGCACATAGCCATTATCAGAATTTGTGGCAATGCCACGGGTCTACTCTTCTCTTCATTCAAGTTTCCCATCCCATGCAATATGTAAATATGCAACATACATAGCAAATCATGATATTTACAAATATAACAACGATAACTATTTCATACAAAAGTTTAGCCCATTAACACTTTTCAATTTGTCACATTGAGGCAATTTATCAAATCGGCCTATTAAGCAATATATTAAATAGGCCCATTAGAGCATTTTCGTATTTCAGCCTATTAGGGGCATTTTCGTAATTCGACCCATAAGGGTATTTTTGTAATTCTACCCGTCGAGGGTAATTCGAAAATCTCTCAATCCAGGGGTATTTCAATAATTTACCCTCCAAGGGTATTATGGTAATTTCGTAACCTAGGCTTAACTACTAATTTGGGGCATAAAAGTTTGAAATTGTCCATCTGCGTCATACTGACTAAATTGACTATAACTCATGTTAGGAATCTCAAAATCTAAATCCGTAAATTTTCCTTGAAACTAGACTCATATTTCTTCTTACTACAATTTTTCCAGAATTTTTACCTTAACCATTTAGCACAGTTTATTCCTTAAAGTTTTCCTTGTTTTACTGTCCAATGATTCTGACCTCTCTTAACCAAGATCCAAATATCTCACTGTACAGTTTTCATATACTGCTCTCACTTGTCTCTATTAATAATAGGCTCACTAAGGAATGCATACATATAAATTATGTCCCATAATTCACTTTTTACAATTTTATATGATTTTCCAAAATAGAACAGAATACTCCAAAGTCATTCAGAACCAGTCTCACTAAAATTAACATATCTCAGAATATAAAATTCCTTTTCCTTCTCCGTTTCTTCCTTATCAAAATAGACACAGTAAGCTTTTATTCGATATCTCTTTCACTTTCTAATTCTGTTTATCTAATTTTTCATGATTTTTCAAATACACATCACTATTTCTGACCGAAACTATTTTATTACAAAACATGATTACCACTACGATCATACGCACTCCGAGTGATCACGGATGCGATTTCTAGTTTTCTTCGGTATTTCTATCGAATCACAGATTATTTCATGTAAAATTTTAGAGAGATGTGAGATTTACTCACCATTTCAAACATATATTCGGAAGGGTACGGGATTACACACCTTGATTACGAGTTGTGTTTTCTACCGATTTCAACACCACGACTGTGATCTCTCTCGATGCACCAAAAATCGATCTTTCCAACAATATCAATTAGCCAACCTTCAATCCGATTAACTCAAAAACCAAATGGAGATATCAAATGGACTATGAAAGATCTTCCTTACCTTAATCGATTATAATTCCGTTTCTCACGATTGTCCTATGACTAAAGATGATTAGGCGATGTTGTGGTATTCAGCCTCCCTCTATATCACTACAAAGAAGAAAACGATCTCGTATGAGAGAAAGTAAGGTGATGGTCTCGGTCAAAATGACCATCCAAAAACCAAAATATGGGTTCGGTCATAAGAGAAGAAAATAAAACATTGGAAAGAATACTTACCGATTGCTTAAGGAATGAGAAAGAAAGAACGATGGAAAGGTTTCGGTTATGGAGGAGAATGAACAATGATATTCGACTATCAAGGAGATTAGACAAAAGATGAATATGTGACCAATTCAAGAGAAGAGAAAATGCACTATTGTGCTAGAAAGTTTCGGCAAAGAAAGTAGCAAAAAGAGAGAAGATGACACAAAGGTTGCAATAGGATTTTTGGCCAAAACAAAACCAAGGCCTTACCAAATGCCAAGGTAAAATTTTCAGCCACCTATCTACCTCAAAACCGTCCACATGCATCCCCCCTTAGGATAAGAGTTTGGCCACCCAAGCTTTCCAAAACACCATCCACAAAATAAGCCTCTTGTCCCCTTTACTTACCTATTTCTCTTGATTCCTTTCCCCAACTTCAACCTTGCCTTATTCTTATAGCCACCTTACCAAAAATAATGAAGTCCACCCTTGCTATAAATAGTCCTTGGCCGACATAAGGAAAGAGTGCAAAAATATTAGCCAAACATTGCACACAAAGGGATTTGAACCTCTTCCCTCAATGTACTTTACTGAATGCCATAACCTCTTTACTAATTGCTCACTTGTGCTAACCATTTATTCATTTATTTCAATAAGCATTGAAGCTACTTACCATCTCTCCTTAAAGTGCTAAAATACCAAATTTTTCCTAAGGCCTAATTAAACCCGAGACTTCATAGAAACCCCATAAACTCCAAATTCACTTAACTAATAGTCCAATTTGCAATAATGCCATTCTCTTATTCTCAGAATTTTAAACATTCCTACGTCCAAAGCCCATTGGGCCCAATCCTACTAAGCCCAATTTTGGGATGTTACAATTCTACCCTCCTTAAAGAAATTTCGTCCTCGAAATTTCCAACTATAAGAACAATCGCAAATCCTAACCTAGCACCTTATACCTCCGCTGCGCACTCTAATCTTAATAACACTAATTCACTTTCTATATCTAACCTTGGAAACTCTTCATATCATCAAATATTTAATCCCCAGAAGTAAACAGGTATTTATCGCCCATTCATAAAATTTTCTACATTCAAACATCACGTCCAACCAAAACATACCTGACTTGATAGTGATGGAACAATCCCGAGCCTTATGCTCTTTAGACCCGCATCTCAAACATGTTTCTGACCTCCTCCGACACTCACCCGGATGACGCCTTCCGCAATAATCGCAAGCTAAAAAATTTGGATGTGCCTTGACACGCTTTACGGAATAAGACTGCGATCCAAAAGAACCACGATCTCCTTTCTTCTTACAGTCCACAGACCCAACTCGAAGTGCTTCACTGATTCTCTTAACCTCCTTCAATACCTTCTTAACTATCTGAGTCAGCTCATCAACCCCAACTCGATCATGAGATCCCGTCTCAGCCACTAACGATGTCTGCGCCTCCCTTTCGGGCACATGTCTTAGTGCCGAAGATCTAGTCCTAGCACCTCGACCTCTACCACGTCCACATCTGCCGCATCCGCGTCTTCTAGCGCTCATGTTCACTAAGTCGATATAATCTGATTAAGAGTTTTATGAATCATTATGCTATTTGATGTTTATTAAACAATGTTTTATGGAGTACGAGTAGAAAAATTATTTTTGAAAGTCAAATCCGCATCCTAGAGTCTCAGTCTCTATAGTTTCAACTCCTAAAGCTAACAGTTCTAGAGTATTCTACTTTGTAGAATTTTCGTATCACAAAAATTATAAAATGAAAACAAATACTTACTTGACTTGGTGCCGGATACTTGTGGTGCCATACTTCCTTTTAGAACATATATTTATAAATCAAAATTCTAAACAGCTTTGGAAAACGCTTTTGAACCCAAACCACGGCCGAGTTTTATAACTAGGCTCTGATACCATAAAATGTAATACCCCAAACCCAGCCTAGAAGTTAGGCCCGAATCTGGCGTGTCACATTGAAGTGTGTTTTTTTCAAAACCATCTTTGCGATTGTTAAAAACTTGTTTGAGAATTACAGCCTCATTGTTAAAACCAAAAACACTTAAGCAATTGTTATCTACTTGAAAACTTAATTATCTTTAAAAACCTTTTTGGTTGCGAAAACATATTTGAAATAAACGATTTATGAAAATATGACGTTTGAAAATAGAGTTGCAAAAACATTTTGAAAACATTGCGAAAACATAGATAAAATACAAGTATTTTTGAGAGGTTAATTGATGAGTCGAAAATCGAAGTAGTGGACTTTAAAATTAGGACTTTTGAAAATGACGTTGAAATTTTGAAAGAGAATCTGAGTTAAATTATTTGTAAATGTTTGCTATAAAATCCATTTATTAATCAATTTTGAAAACCATTATTTATATTTTTAGAAAATTCCTTTTAAACAATTTAAGAAGAATAATAAAACATCCCAAACATAAAACAAAATAAAATAATCCAGAGGCTTTATTACAACACATAACCCAAAATAGTAAAGTAATAAAGTAAACGAAGTAAGAAACTAAAGTCCAAATAAAATCATTTCTAAAGTATGGCCTCCACCGAGTCATCCATGGCCCAAGTCCACGTCACTGAGCATTACCTATAAGGATTAAGAAAGAATGGGGTGAGTTACAAGAACTCAGTGTATAACCCCTTACTGTCATCCACTGGGCCTGAGCCCGTTTAGCAATATCTTGGGCTTGAACCCATTTACATAATCTTGGGCCTAAGCCCACTTTCATGTAATAAATAAATGATATGAATGCAACCCTTCCCATCCACCAATCTCTCCATCCGTACCAACCAACCTCTCCTGTGGGGATCAAGTCAACCCACCCCGCCAATCTCTCCACCGCATCAACCAATCTCTCCTGGGGATCAAGTTCAACCCACCCATCCAGCCTCTCCAATTTGCGGTCAAGTCGCCATTTATAATATTTGTGGTTGAGCCACCGAGTCATATCTGTAATATAATCGGCATACTGATTTTAGTCACGGTGGCACAAAGCCATACTTAAATTGGCACATAGCCATTATCAGAATTTGTGGCAATGCCACCGGTCTACTCTTCTCTTCATTCAAGTTTCCCATCCCATGCAATATGTAAATATGCAACATACATAGCAAATCATGATATTTACAAATATAACAACGATAACTATTTCATACAAAAGTTTAGCCCATTAACACTTTGCAATTCGACACATTAAGGCAATTTATCAAATCGGCCTATTAAGCAATATATTAAATCGGCCCATTAGAGCATTTTCGTATTTCAGCCCATTAGGGGCATTTTTGTAATTCGGCCCATAAGGGTATTTTCGTAATCCTACCCGTCGAGGGTAATCCGGTAATCTCGCAACCCAGAGGTATTTCGGTAATTTACCCTCCAAGGGTATTATGGTAATTTCATAACCTAGGCTTAACTACTAATTTGGGGCATAAAAGTTTGAAACTGTCCATCTGCGTCATACTGACTAAATTGACTATAACTTATGTTAGGAATCTTGAAATCTAAATCAGTAAATTTTCCTTAAAACTAGACTCATATTTCTTCTTACTACAATTTTTCCGAATTTTACCTTAACCATTTAGTACAGTTTATTCCTTAAAATTTCCTTGTTTTACCGTCCAATGATTCGACCTCTCTTAACCAAGATCCAAATATCTCACTGTACAGTTTTCATATACTGCTCCCATTTATTACAAAACATGATTATCACTACGATCATATGCACGCCCGAGTGATCACGGATGCCGATTTCTGGTTTTCTTCGGTATTTCTACCGAATCACAGATTATTTCATGTAAACTTTCAGAGAGATGTGAGATTTACTCTCCATTTCAAACATATATTTGGAAGGGTACGGGATTACACACCTTGATTAGGAGTTGTGTTTTCTATCGATTTCAACACCACGACTGTGATTTCCCTCGATGCACCAAAAATTGATCCTTCCAACAATATCAATTAGCCAACCTTCAATCCGATTAACTCAAAAACCAAATGGAGATATCGAATGGACTATGAAAGATCTTCCTTACCTTAATCGATTATAATCCCGTTTCTCACGATCGTCCTATGACTAAAGATGATTAGGCGATGTTGTGGTATTTAGCCTCCCTCTATATCACTAAGAAGAAGAAAACGATCTCGTATGAGAGAAAGTAAGGTGATAGTCTCGGTCAAAATGACCATCCAAAAACCAAAGTATGGGTTCGGTCATAAGAGAAGAAAATAAAACATTGGAAAGAATACTTACCGATTGCTTAAGGAATGAGAAAGAAAGAACGATGGAAAGGTTTCGGTTATGGAGGAGAATGAACAATGATATTTGGCTATCAAGGAGATTAGACAAAAGATGAATATGTGATCAATTCAAGAGAAGAGAAAATGCACTACTGTGCTAGAAAACTTCGGCAAAGAAAGTAGCAAAAAGAGAGAAGATGACACAAAGGTTGCAATAGGATTTTTGGCCAAAACAAAACCAAGGCCTTACCAAATGCCAAGGTAAAATTTTCAGCCACCTATCTACCTCAAAATCGTCCACATGCATCCCCCCTTAGGATAAGAGTTTGGCCACCCAAGCTTTCCAAAACACCATCCACAAAATAAGCCTCTTGTCCCCCTTACTTACCTATTTCTCTTTATTCCTTTCCCCAACTTCAACCTTGACTTATTCTTATAGCCACCTTACCAAAAATAATGAAGTCCACCCTTGCCATAAATAGTCCTTTGGTGACACTTAAGGAAAGAGTGCAAAATATTAGCCAAACATTGCACACAAAGGATTTGAACCTCTTCCCTCAAGGTACTTCACTTAATGCCACAATCTCTTTACTAATTGCTCATTGTATAACCATTTATTCATTTATTTCAATAAGCATTGAAGCTACTTACCAAGCTACTTACCATCTCTCCTTAAAGTGCTAAAATACTAAATTTTTCCTAAGGCCCAATTAAACTCGAGACTTCATAAAAACCCCGTAAACTCCAAATTCACTTAACTAATAGTCCAATTTGCAATAATGCCATTCTCTTATTCTCAAAATTTTAAACATTCCTACGCCCAAAGCCTATTGGGCCCAATCCTACTAAGCCCAATTTTGGGATGTTACAGAACCTAGTTTAGGTTTCTTCCTTTTTCTTTTCTTTAGTTTCAGTTGAAGAAAGATGAACATGCATGTGTTCTCTTTCTTTTATGTTTTTATTTATTATTAACTTATATTATAAAATATAACTTTAACTTATAAATTATGTATATAAAAAAAATATTAATATAAAATCAAAGCCTAATGCCGTCCACTATCATGCTAAATGGCTGATTTACAATATAAGGCCACATATATAAGAAGACACATCAATTAAACCACTCAATTTAATAAAAGGCTACTTTTACCACTTATGCGATTTAGTCCTTTTCCTTAAATTAAACACACAAACGAACAAATTAACTCACAAAATTTTAACACATGCTCAATCATAGATCATAGACACCAAATATAATATAAAAATATTCTACTGACTTGGATTTGTGGTCTCAAAACCATTGTTTCGATTAGAGTCAGAATCGGGTTGTTACACTATATACCACATACGATAATCTTCAGATACACTAACGCCCCCACTTATTGGAATTCGATTCGAAATCCAATGGATGTGGTTATTCCACATTTTAAACTAATGCCTATGTACGATAGGCCATTTTTTTTTACCTATTTTCACACATTTCAATTTTGTGAAGATTGTCGAGATTCTTTGGAAATCTTAGTAAACATTGTGGAAACCCAATCTGTCACATTACTATATCAAAGATGCCACTCAACAATATGAAAAATAATTATTGGCGTAGAAATAAACCACAAATTTTGATTTACAAATGCTCTTTTTGGGATGGCAATCATCATCTGATGCGATGTATACGACACCCATATACACAACAAACAATTATAACAACTTATGAAATTTGACAACCATTTATCATAGTTCTAAATAATTCCATTGTACCAATTAATGAATCAAATAGTTACTTGTTCTACCTAAAGTACATCTATTTGATGCCAGTAAACCTGAAGGTGAGTGCCCTGATCATCGTAATGTTATTGAGCTTCCATATGTTCAATAACGATGGATTTTAGGTTAGTTTTATAGTTTGAAATTGAAGACTTGGAATATTTAATTTTGATATTAAAAAAATTATCATACCTATTTGGTAGAGGGAATGTAAGCGGTGAGGGATCAATAGGTCTCAAGAATGATTGTAACACCCCTTAATTGGCCCGGTCGCCGGACTCGAGTAAAAAAAATGCTAATATAAAAATTTCAACAATCGATAAATACTTTATTAAATAAAAACTCAATTATTTATAATTTAAATCACATATAATAAAACATATTAAAAATTTGAAATCTATAAGGACCTAATTGTGAAATTCATACATGTAATAGGATATATTTATAAAATTTTAAAGTTTTAAAGTCAATAATGAAAATCCATAGTTGGTGTTGATACTAAATCGATACCTTACTAAAAATCGAGACCAAAATTCAATTATGTTTCCTTGCAAATATAATGGTATCGATATTTCATGAAAAATATCGATACTCATATAAAAATCGATACCATTTTGGCATTCTGTTTATTTTAAAACTATTCATATGGTCAAGTATCAGTACCAAATACCAAAGTATCGATACCTAATTTCAAAATGGTAAAATCTTATCTTTAAAAAATTCATTTGATGCCAAATTCACCTACTAACAAAGAGCCGATGATAACACCTATTCAAACACTCTAATGTCTAACCAATGCGCCCTCATTAACACCACAATTCAATTTCCAAAATCAAATTCATATATCACGCCAAGCTACTCTACAACCAAACCACAATATTCAACCATAAACATTTACCAAATTTATCATTCATTCTTACCATTCATGCCTACCACAATATATATTATATATATATATATATATATAGATGAAATTAAGTTACCAAACAATTTCTTGTATACAACTTCAATCCAAAACTAAGCCACATATGTACAAGTAGCTAGAAGAAAGTTAAAACATCACCACATTAAAAAAGAGCTTAAAGGTTACTAGTACATGCTATTTATAACCGACATCAAAAGATCAAAACATCTACTGATATGATGAACGGATAATGTGTGTGCTTCGACTTGATCTTCCAATTGTCAAAGCTTTTCAATATCTAAAAAATAAAAAAATACAAACAACGTAAGCAATTTATGCTTAGTAAGTTCGTATAGAATATAACATAATTTGCTAATTCAAGATTATTTAACTTAATTATGCATTGAATCATAAAGCGTCTATATGTTCATTTGATAAATTTTCTTACAACAAACCTTGATAGTTTAATGAAGTATTCACTCCAATGGGGTACCTTTCCGAGTATTGCATTGTTCCAAAGGATGCCATGGTATTTCCCAACCGTGGTCTTATGTATTCCCAAAGTAGTGCCATAGTATTTTTCAACTATGATCTTATTTGTATTGGATTTAATGCCCTAATATCTTTCAACTATGGTCTTATACATATGTGGTTTAATGCCATAATATCCTTCAATTATGGTCTTATTCATTCTGGTTTAATGCCAAACTGTCTTTCAACTATGGTCTTATTCATTTTGGGTAAAATGCCATGATATCTTTCAATCATGGTCTTGTTTCTCAATCCAAGGAATTTGATGAATCCATCATATATATAGATCAACATTAAATTACAAAACATCAAGAAATTAACTATTAAATTAACTTACGAACTTACCTTGATGAAACAGTTGCGATAAGAAAGCCGACAACTAGTCTGAAACTTTAGCTTTTCCTTAATCTAGTTCGTTTCTTGATCTAAATAATAATTTTTTATTCAATTAAATTATTTAAATAGTTTACATAATTAATTCAACATATGACCGTTATCAATGTAAATTTACAAAATTCTCGAAGATTTTAATCTTTATGCAAATTAGTCCAAAATCTCGAAATTTACAAATTATCCACATTTAATCAAAATAATAGCTACCTAAATCCTACATAGTCCCTATTAAATCCATATTTATCATAATTTCACATTAACTCCAATGAAATTTACTCTTTTAACAATTTAATCCTTTAACATTAAAATTACTAAAACTACTATACAAAATAAGCCTATTTATCAACTGTTGGAGATCTACCTAATTAAGCAATGAACAAGAAAAAAATGTGAAAGAAATTGAGAAGTTGAACGCACAAATTTAACATGGAAAAAACCCTCCAAAAATATAAAAACCACGGGAAAAGATAATTTTTCTGTAATGGCAAAAGAACGAAGAGTGCAAAAGATGGAGATAAAAACTAAACCTTGAAACCCCAAAATAATGAACCCTCAAAACATAGACACAAAATTCTCCAAATGTGTTATGAGTTCTAATATTTTAATGGGTGTTTTTTTAAGGTTGTGAAAGAGCCTATTTTAAGTTAAATTTGTCGGTTAAATAATAATAAAATAATCTATACTAATCAGAGTTCGACTGAAACAAATAAAAAGAGTTTAACTGGAAGATTATCTCTCAAATTTGACTAAAATATGAGTCATACTCAAGAAATATCCACCTTGACTCGTATTTCCACAACACTATCTTTCCCAAAGCTTGCCACGGGCCTATCTTGAACTATGCAAGAAATTAACTGAGTCAAATTTATGCTTAAAAGCTGGAAGATGTCTAGCCTTCAACTTGTGTACTGCCAAATCAAAACTAAACCGGGTTTGATTTTCACGAACACAAAGCCCTAACTTTTCAAAACCTGCATCCAAAAGAAAACCTCTCTTCAATGAAACTGTCATACCTTTTTCCCTTCTATGACCAAGTTGCCTCTACTCCAAACAAGTTGACTTCGACTCCATAACGGATGAGGGACGTCCTATTTCACCGGTAACTATAGAACCTTCTAAAATATAAAGGCTGTTGGTCTTTTTACCTTTTAAAAAATGATAGCCCCACGAGACACCTTAATGTTGCTCGACTCGATGTTGATTCTGCAACCTTTCAAGTCTAAGATACTCAAGGAGATGAGATTCTTTCGTAAATCAGGTACATATCTGACATCTAAGAGTGTCCTAATTGTCTCATCATGCATCATAATTTTAATAGTACCAATATCGATTAAATTATTGGATGAATCGTTTCCCATGCACACAACTCCATATTCAATCGAACTGTATGTGGAGAACCATTCTCTGTTGGGACACAGGTGGAAAGAACATCTCGAATCTAGGATCCAATCGAACTAAGCTCGGAGCTATCGCTCGTTGACACTAACAAGAAATCATCACCGCTTTCATCGGCTAAATTAGCACCAGTTACATCTTCCTCGTTACTCTCAGCAACCTTTTTATTTCACAGTTTACAACAATCTACTTTGACGTGACCTAACTTCTTACAATAGCGGCACCTTTTATCTTGTTTCTGTGATGCTACCATAATGGAAGCTTGCCTATTTGCCTTACTATCCGAACCAAACTCATTGTCGAGTTTGTCTTTACTCAACAAATGACCCTTCATATCCTCGAACGAGAGTTTGTCTCTACCATAAATCAGGATCTCCTTGAAAGTCTTGTATGAAGAGGGTAAAAAACACAATAATAACATAGCCTGATCTTTATCGTCAATCTTAACCTCAACATTCTTTAAATCATTCAAAAGAGTAATAAATTAACTAATGTGATCTCTATGAAGGTCACCTTCGTTCATGCAAAATATAAGTAGATGTTGTTTCAACACTAAACGATTAGCCAGAGACTTAGTTGCATAAAGAGTTTCTAACATTTTCCACAATGCTGATGAAATTTTCTCCATCAATACCTCTTGCAATACCTTATTTGTAAGGAAAAACTGGATTGCAGACAAGGCCTTTTGATCAAGCTCTCCCCATTCTGTCTAATCTAGATTCTCAAGCTTTTTCCCAATAATGACCTTTTTCAGGCTAGTCTTGAAACACCCCAAACCCAGCCCACGAGCCTTGACCGGATCTGGTATGTTCCCCTGTAAACCGTTTCAAATTCTTTTTGTTACTTAGGAAAAACTTGTGTATTTTGAAAGAAAGTTTGTTTTGGGTTGGGCTTGAGTTGAAAACAAGTTTATTTTGTTATTAAAATCCTTTTGATTTAGGTGACAAAACGTTTGGGCTTTGTATTAAAATAATTTTACTTAATCTTTTAATAAATATAAAGATTGTAGGCTCAATAAATAAAAAAGAATAAAATAATTCTACTAAGGCTTTATTACATCAAATAATTCCCAAAATTTAAATTTAAAATACTTAAAATAAAATAGTCCAAATAAAAGAAATCAACTTCACATGGCCTCCACTAAGCATCTGCTTAGCCGGTCCATCACCGGTCGTCACCGAAAAATAGTCCCACAAATGGGTGAGTCAAATAGACTCAATATGTAACCAACACTAAGAATTAACATTTCAGGCATGCATTATCATATCACATACATGTTCATATAACAGGTAAAAATAATGATGCAACCCAAACCCAAACCTAGTTAGCCATCCGCTACACTCCACCCGTACCATCCTGCACACCATGGGGACTACTAAGTCAACCCTCCTTCCGCTACACTCCATATCGCGGTCTTATGTCACCGCATTCGTGGTCTTAGGTCACCACGTTCAGATTTCGTGGTCTTAGGTCACCACATTCGATTCATCGTGGTCTTAGGTCACCACATTCGAGATATCACGGTCTTAGGTCACCGTGTTTGTGGTCTTAGGTCACCACATTCACTTCCTCAAAAATAAACCCATATGCCCCATATAATAGTAATATGCATAAATATGCGGAGTTCACATTCTTATTCTTATTCTCATGTTACAATTAACATATTTCATAATCCTAGTAGGAGTAGGAAACATACCTGAGTACTTTGTACCATAACATGGTACCTTAGCCACTTTCATATTCTTAATATCACATATATTAATTAAACGTAGCCATAAAACATATTATGATATAGTGTGGGGTACACACGGTACCTTAGCCATATTCTTACACTTTCCTATTAACACATTAATTTAAAACATAGCCATGAACGTATTAAAACTTAGGGTAGGGTACACACCTGATTTGCTTAGCGGTTCACTTAAATCCCGAAAAGCTTGATCTAATGCCTTAGATCTCAATTCCTACATTCGGCCAACAAGGTAATATTTAGAAAAGGCCTATTCGGCCATAAAACCAAATCCTAGTAGGATTTGTATACTAAAACCTACCTTGTTGCCGATTGAATTAAAATTCAAATCCCGAAAACTTGTATTCTTCCCCTTGAAATAGGCTACTCACTAGATCCCTTGAATCGGTTAGTTTTCAGCTTAAAACACATAATAATAGATCTACTACAAAAATAGGGTCTTGACCGAATATTCATAGTCACTTACCTTAAGGATCTTAAATCCCAAAATTCACCGAATAACTAGGGAACACGCAGCCTATGGTTTACCTTCGGGAAAAGAACTTCTCCTTCTATGATTTGGTCAAGATTAATAATCGAAATTAGTCCCTAAATTTCGATAAGTCTAAAATATAAAAGAATGGAAACTAAACTTGGATCTTACCCTTATTTGAAGGAATCGATTGCACCTTCACTTCAACCTTTAGATATTCGGCTATGGCTAAATGATGCTCTCACAACTTTCGACTTTTGGAGGAATTAGAAAGAAAGAGAAGGAAGAATAAAAGCCAGGAATTTCGACGGAGAGAGAGAATCTACTTAAGAAATTTGGCAAAGGAAGAGTGAATGAATGAATGAACGGCCTTCTTTCCCTTTTATAGCCGAAATTACTAGGCTAGAGTCCCTACTTGGCCACCACTCTTCCTATGTGATAATTATCACTTTATCAAAAGAATTAATCCAACAATTATCTCCTAATTAGCCAAAATTCTAAAGGAAATAAAACTCCTCTTTAAGAGCCCCATGCCATCCACCTCTCGCTCTTTGTAGCAAAATAAAACTTCTTTTATTTGCTTCCTAATTGACTCGATCCACGCCCAAATATGCTTGCATGTGGCGCCATTTCAGAGGCCCTAAGTGGCATCTCCAAGCCACTTTTCCAAGCCCAATTGTGTGTCAAATTTCACATACTTTTTCTCTTAAGGCCACCTTGCCTTAATTTCCTCTTTTAAACTTTAAAACTCGACATTTCTAAGTCATTTCTAAGTTTCCAAAAATTTTCGTTTGGCTCTTTAAACATGACATTTCCTTACATTTCCTAGTTTCGAAATGTTCACTTTCCTCTTTGAATCATTTCTAAATCATTTTCCTAGTTTCCATAAATGTTCACTTTTCCTCTTTGAATCATTTCTTAAATCATTTTCCTAGTTTCCATAAATGTTCACTTTCCTCTTTTAACTTAGCATTTCCAAAATGTTCACTTTCCTCTTAACATTTCCAAGTTTCCAAAATGTTCACTTTCCTCTTTTGAAACTTAACATTTCTAAATCATTTCTTACATTTCCGTGACATTTCCTACATTTCCTTACATTTCCTTACATTTCCAAGGTTCTAAAATGCACACCACACATCCATATCATAGTAAACATGCTATTTCATAAGATTAAGCAAAAATGCACACAATGGGGTTCAAACCTCTTCCTCAAAGTACTTCACTTGATGCCATAACCTTGCACCTTAGTGGCATCCTTGCCACTTTTCCACATCACTTCTTGTTTTAACTTAAAACCAATAATTGTCCAAAGCTTTCTCTTCCATCCTAGGATTTTAAAACCCTTAATTCATTTCCAAACACCGCTAAAACCTACTACTCATGAATTATGCACAAACGCATATCCCCTAATCTAGGATGTTACATGTGGCGCCATTTCTAGAGGCCCAAGTGGCATCTCAAGCCACTTTTCCAAGCCCAATTGTGTGTCAAATTTCACATACTTTTTCTCTTAAGGCCACCTTGCCTTAATTTCCTCTTTTAAACTTTAAAACTCGACATTTCTAAGTCATTTCTAAGTTTCCAAAAATTTTCGTTTGGCTCTTTAAACATGACATTTCCTTACATTTCCTAGTTTCGTAAATGTTCACTTTCCTCTTTTGAATCATTTCTAAATCATTTTCCTAGTTTCCATAAATGTTCACTTTTCCTCTTTGAATCATTTCTTAAATCATTTTCCTAGTTTCCATAAATGTTCACTTTCCTCTTTTAACTTAGCATTTCCAAAATGTTCACTTTCCTCTTAACATTTCCAAGTTTCCAAAATGTTCACTTTCCTCTTTTGAAACTTAACATTTCTAAATCATTTCTTACATTTCCGGGACATTTCCTACATTTCCTTATATTTCCTTACATTTCAAGGTTCTAAAATGCACACCACACATCCATATTATAGTAAACATGCTATTTCATAAGATTAAGCAAAATGCACACAATGGGGTTCAACCTCTTCCCTCAAAGTACTTCACTTGATGCCATAACCTTGCACCTTAGTGGCGCCCCTTGCCACTTTTCCACATCACTTCTTGTTTTTAACTTAAAACCAATAATTGTCCAAAGCTTTCTCTTCCATCCTAGGATTTTAAAACCCTTAATTCATTTCCAAACACCGCCAAAACCTACTACTCATGAATTATGCACAAACGCATATCCCCTAATCTAGGATGTTCTGGTTCTACCCTCCTTAAAAATAATTTCGTCCTCGAAATTACTTACTAACATCGTACAATCCTTCTCACCGCACTTATGCTTCTTACTGCACTCGATCTTAATAGAACCATCATACTTTCCGGGCACAATCTCTAAGTTCCGTCCCTCGAACTCATTTCTAACGCTCTGGATTTAATCGATTAAGAAGTTTTATGTATTAAAAAATTTGTTTCAGCGATCAACCGTGAAGAAGTTTTATGGAAAGAATTTTAGAAGTGGTTCTTTCGTATTCATACATGCACACATCTTTACATTCATACATCCATCAATCAATTATGAACTTTCGTTCATTCGAGAAATGTTGTAGTTTTCATTGTTGTTGTTTTCCACTACCGGGGTATTTTCGTAATTTGCCCTACTGAGGTATTTTGTAATTTGTCAAAATAAGGTTCCTTGGTGATGTTGTCAATAAGGGTATTTTGGTAATTTTGAAATCTGGGGCTTTTAAAATTTTGAAATTACTGGGTATTTCGATAATTAACTGTGGTAAATTTGTAAATCTCAATAAATCAAGGGTATTTCAAAATTTGCAAAACTTGAGGTTCTTTTGAGAATTTGTTTTCCAAATCGGTGATGTTGCAAAAATTTTGAAAATCGAGGTCATTTTGGTAATTTTGTTAATCGGGGTAATTTCGTAAATTTTCAAATCGGGTATTTTAGACTTTCATAAAATAGGGTTTTAAATACTTTTACAAAGTGAGGAAATTTTATTGAAATCAAGGGTAATAAGGTAAATTTAAAACCAAGGGCATTTTTGAAGATTTCTAATTTGAGGGACTTCGTTGATTTTCCCTTCTGAGGGTATTTTGGTCATTTTGCAAATCGAAATATTTCGGAAAATTTATAAAATAATCTTTTCAAATCAAGAGGGTAATTTAGAAATTTTAAAACTAGGGTTTCTATAAAATCTGGCTAGTCCCTTTCGGGTTTTAGTTAGGGGTTTGGCAGTGACTAAGTCCTCTTGGTTAGGGTGAACGATTACTACGCACTGTAGGATTCGAGTAAAGAGGAGGTGAGTCGCTAGGACTGCTTAAATACCAAGCTCTTCTTGAATCCACTCCTGACATGCGCTGTGATTACCACACCTAGCTCGGCGACTTAATCACAGGTTTGTCTAATGGTCCTTAAGTCTTATGTACTTGTATTTTTGAGTAGACTAGTCCTGGGTGGCTAGAGTCCCTACTTGGCCACCACTCTTCCTATGTGATAATTATCACTTTATCAAAAGAATTAATCCAACAATTATCTCCTAATTAGCGAAATTCTAAAGGAAATAAAACTCCTCTTTAAGAGCCCACATGCCATCCACCTCTCTGCTTCTTTGTAGCAAAATAAAACTTCTTTTATTTGCTTCCTAAGTGACTCGATCCTTGGCCCAAATACACTTGCATGTGGCGCCATTTCCAGAGGCCCTAAGTGGCATCTCCAAGCCACTTTTCCAAGCCCAATTGTGTGTCAAATTTCACATACTTTTTCTCTTAAGGCCACCTTGCCTTAATTTCCTCTTTTAAACTTTAAAACTCGACATTTCTAAGTCATTTCTAAGTTTCCAAAAATTTTCGTTTGGCTCTTTAAACTTGACATTTCCTTACATTTCCTAGTTTCCAGAAATGTTCACTTTCCTCTTTTGAATCATTTCTAAATCATTTTCCTAGTTTCCATAAATGTTCACTTTTCCTCTTTTGAATCATTTCTTAAATCATTTTCCTAGTTTCCATAAATGTTCACTTTCCTCTTTTTAACTTAGCATTTCCAAAATGTTCACTTTCCTCTTAACATTTCCAAGTTTCCAAAATGTTCACTTTCCTCTTTTTGAAACTTAACATTTCTAAATCATTTCTTACATTTCCAGGACATTTCCCTACATTTCCTTACATTTCCTTACATTTCCAAGGTTCTAAAAATGCACACCACACATCCATATCATAGTAAACATGCTATTTCATAAGATTAAGCAAAAATGCACACAATGGGGTTCAAACCTCTTCCCTCAAAGTACTTCACTTGATGCCATAACCCTTGCACCTTAGCTGGCATCCCTTGCCACTTTTCCACATCACTTCTTGTTTTTAACTTAAAAACCAATAATTGTCCAAAGCTTTCTCTTCCATCCTAGGATTTTAAAAACCCTTAATTCATTTCCAAACACTGCCAAAACCTACTACTCATGAATTATGCACAAACGCATATCCCCTAATCTAGGATGTTACAAGTCTGAACTAGAATTACCATCATTCGAACTAGAATTACCATCATCCGAACTTGCCATTAATTGAAATTTGTGACACCATCAAACTTCTCAATATCAAACCTTGTTGCTGCCATCTCTAAATGGGCTAATCTATGAAAACTTAATTAGCTCTAATACCACTTGTTGGGGATCGACCCGATCAAGCAACAAACAAGAAAAAAATGCGAAAGAAATTTAGAAATTGAACACACAAATTTAACGTGGAAAAACTCCTCGAAAGAAGATAAAAAACCACAGGAAACGATAATTTTTCTGTAATGGAAAGAGAATGAAGAGTGCAAAAGATGGAGATAAAAATTAAACCTTGAAACCCCAAAATAATGAACCCTCAAAACGTAAACACAAAATTCTCCAAATGTGTTATGAGTTCTAATATTGTAATGGGTGTTTTTTTAAGGTTGTAAAAGAGCCTATTTATAAGTTAAATTCGTAGGTCAAATAATAAAAAAATAATCTAGACTAATCAAAGTTTGATGAAACAAATAAACAAAGTTTAATTGGGAGATTATCTCTCAAATTTAATTGAAATATGAGTCATACTCAACATCAACCAAGCTTAATATTCTACCATAAAACTTCACAAACATCTCTAAATCATCAATGGCATAATTTTAAACATTTAACAATTTTGTAATTTAACCCCCGTATTAGCTAGATTAAGCTAAAACGATTCAAAAAATGTAAAAATTACTAAAAACAAACCTCAAAAACACATGCATGCAAGGAAGGAAGTTTGGCCGAACTTCAAATTCTCTCCTATGGTGGTTTCGGCTAGGAAATTCCTAAAGCAGAAGATGATAGCAATTGTTTTAATTTGTTTAAGTTATTTTATTTGCCATTTTACTATTTTACCCTTACTAAATCAGTTTTATTTTCAATCTAACTTGTCCATAATTTTGCACTAACTATACATATGGTATATTTACCCACTAAATCCATTGGTTCACCTTTTTATAACTATTTGACACATTTAACGAATAAAAACTTACTTTTACAACCTTTACGATTTAGTTCTTTACTCTTAATTAAGTATCTAAACATTAAAATTTCTTATCAAAATTTTAGTATGAATATGATAAATACCAATAAACATTAAACAAATAATAAAATACTGACTTGCTTGTCAGAATCATGGTCCCAAAACCATTGTTTTTGATACCACTGAAAACGGGTTGTTACAATGACATTCAATGATATGCCAATGATTGCAATAAAATTAGGCAACCCACAAAGTCATTAATTTTAGGATTGAGATTCTAGCACATCTCTCAGAAAATGAATGCTAATATTGCTGCCCCTAGCTCATTCTGCGCACAGAGGTATATAATGTGTACCAAATTGCTAGATTTGTTTAGCATAAAGCATAATATGTCTGCTCGTGTCGCATAAGAAGGTTTTGGGAAGTTTCCTTTAGCCATTTTATTTTCACACAATCGCCACTCATTTGATCATTTTGTGGTACCATGCCAAGCATCTCAGGCAAACCATACCAATATTAAGTTTATAATTGATAGTTACCAGTTCACCATCAATTGAAAGCCCTAGTTGGAATGCAACGCCTTTTAAGATAATTGTGCACTCCCCGCACAGTGAATGAAAAGTGTGTGTTTCTAGTTTACATTGCTCCAACATTGCAAACAACAACGACAAATTCAAGTCAAAACCAATAACTTTAGCAACATGGTCAAATCCGAAAACTTCCAACAACTCATTTATGGCAACTGATGCAAGAAAGGGCTCATGAGATCTCAATCATAGAACACGATCTTTATTATGTTAATATTTTATAAAATCATTTCATCAAATAATTTTTATTATATAAGATTATTTACGTATTACTCATAAGAGAAAAAAAATTATTACTATATTTAAACACTCGATAATGATGCACTCCACATCATATCTTAGAAACGAGGATATGCCAATGCCATTTTTTTAAATATGAAAATTTGTAACAATTAATTTATTTGAAAAATTGAAAATACACATAATCTGAAAGTAAATTTCAACATAACATATATTCAAATAATATACATCTAATATTATTGAGCTTGCAAAAAAAGTTTTGGAATAATTTAATATTAACTATGTACTTTAATATTTATAATATACCTAAATAATTCTTGGAATATGTGTTTTAAATTTAATTATGTATTCAATAAATAATAAATTCAAAAGCACTACAAATTTTATATAGACATGCAAAAATATTATCATATTTTCAAAATCTACAACGAATGTATTAACAAATCTAAAATAATTTATATTTACGTATCTTCTAAAATTAGATATTAAAATAAATGATCCAACATTCATCTTAAAATTACTTTCCCAATAAATGAACATTAATATTAAAATAAAAATATTTCAACAATAATATAGTCATCATTATACAAAAAGAAAAGAAAAGAAAACAAACTGACACATTATATTTTATTACATTTATTAAAATAATACAAATATTTCTTAAAATATAAAATCTAAACTAATAAAAAAATAAAAATACTTATTAATTCAACTGAAGTTATTTGTTGGAAAATTTAGACATCACATATATAATAAGGATAATTACATGTTATTATCTACTATCATGATAGGTTAGCTCAAATTAAAAGTGATCTAATTTGGTTAGAATTCTATTGGGCTTTTAATTATTAAATAAAGTATGGGATAAATATGTGTAGATACTCTTCTAATCAAATTCTAATTAATGATGGGCTAATTAGAATTTGATTAGAACTAAAATGCTAAGGTTATAAATATTAGGGTTATGGTCCCCAAATTACATACAAGATATCTTTTCTAATATCCCATAATTACGAAAGAGAGAACATATATTCTTTGAATTTCTTGTGTGCTAATTTGGAAGATCAAATCCCCAAGATCTTGCAAAACTTTAAGAAATTCATGGATTTAGGTACGCTTCCGCATTTAGTTTTATTCTTGATTTATTCTTGATGATTTGACATGATAGATACTGGTTTATTAAGTTTTATTTTAGATTTATTTTACAAATCTAACAAGTGGCATCCGAGCTTTGTCATGTTGAATCATTGAGAAAGAATTTATTCTTTATGAATTTCATATTTTAATATTATGTTGAATCTTTGAGATTCTTGATAATTTTGGGTTTTGATTCTTTAAATAAAGTTTTAAGATTTTATAATATATGCATGCTTTGATTGGTTTAATGCATGTTTTGAAAATTTATATATATATATATATATATATATATAATTATCTTTCAAATTTGATTGAAAGATGAAATTAAGGTAAATATTTTGAAACAAATAAATTCATATTTTGGCTTTTAATTAATGATGTCTAATATTTTAAATAAATTAGTTGAAACAAAATGCATAAAGTGACCTCTTTTGTGTAGATTAGTTTATTTGAAATATTAAGATGATTATATGTTTTATGATTCATGCGTTTATTAATTGACCCAAAGGTAAGTTAATATTTGGCATAATTTCAACGACATCTATGGTGATAAAAGTGTGACAATTATAAGGTATTTTATGTGAGCAATAAGTTAGTCCAAAGATTAATTCATTGTTTGACACATTTTATTGTCAATGTTTGATTGCTACAACAAGAGTACCGCTTACTGTTAATATTACTGTCCAAAGACTTGATATTAATGTTGTGCTTGGTATCTTGAGATGGGATTAGCCAGTATCCTAAATCTATTGTTTACTTATGAATATTGATTTAAGCTTGTTTTTTTTTTTTTGTTCTATATTCAGCTAATTCATCTTCTGCTGCCACAATATCTACTAATATAAATTCTATACCCATGCTTAATGGGACTAATTTTAAGGAATGGAAAAGGCACTTACTTATAGTGCTTGGTCGTATGGACATAGACCTTGCACTAAGGGAAGAACAACCGCACCTCTTCATGCTGAAAGCACCCCGATGTTAAGAGGATTTTAGAGGTGGGATCGTTCAAATCGCATGAGTCTTATGATCATGAAACACAACATTCCAAAAGCCTTTATGGGCATAGAATCTGAAGAGATTACACAAGCCAAGGGTTTCCTTGATGAAGTTGAGAAACGTTTGCTAAAACCGATAAGGTTGAGATGACATCACTTCTGACTTCTTTGATGTCTATGAAGTATAAGGGTCAAGGAAACGTAAGGGAGTACATTATGGAGATGTTCCATACTGCTTCAAGACTTAAGGCACTTAAGATCGAGCTTTCTGAGGAATTGCTTGTTCTTATGGTTTTGGTATTGCTTCCTGCACAGTTTAATCAATTTAAAATTAGTTATAACTGCCAAAAGGAGAAATGGACTCTAAATGAGCTCATTTCTCATTGTGTGCAAGAGGAAGAAAGGTTGAAGCGTGATAAGTCTGAAAGTGATCATTTGGCCAATGCCCCTAAAGACAAAGGCAAGAAAAGAAAATATCAGAATAAAGCTGCTAAGGGTCCAGCTCAAAAGAAACAACAACAAGCTACAAAGAGTTGTTTCTTTTGTAACAAGTCTGGACACATAAAGAAAGATTGTACCATATATCATGCTTGGCGTGCAAAGAAAGGTATAATTCTTAATTTGGTCTGTTCAGAGATTAATTTAGCTTCAATACCTAGAAACACTTGGTGGATAGATTCTGGTGCTACTACTCACATAAGTGTTTCTATGCAGGGTTGCCTGAGTTACCGAAAGCCATGTGATGGTGAAAGACACATCTTTATGGGCGATGGAAAATTGGTAGAAGTGGAAGCGATTGGGCATTTTAAGTTGTTAATAGGAACTAGTTTTTATTTGGATTTAAAAGACACCTATATTGCACCGTCATTTAAAAGGAATTAGTTTCTGTTTCTTCGTTGGACAAATTTGGTTATTATTGTTCATTCGAAAACAATCAATTTAATTTTTCTTTAAATTCAAATGTTATTGGAATTGGTTATTTAAATACTTATGACAACATTTATTTGCTAGAAACAATTGCATCCTATAATGAAACCTTGCATGTGGAATCACGTGGTATTAAAGGCAAATTAAATAAGAAAAATTCAGCATCATTATGGCATAAGCGCTTAGGTCATATCTCAAAAGTTAGAATTGAACGCCTTGTGTCAGATAGTATTTTAGAGTCCTTTGACTTCACAGACTTTGATGTCTGTGTCGATTACATTAAGGGAAAACAGACCAAAGCCAAGAGATTGGGTGCCAACAGATCTTCAGACGTCTTAGAATTAATTCATACAGATATTTGTGGGCCATTCCCTACGGCATCTTGGAATGGTCAACAATATTTCATAACATTCATAGACGATTACTCACGGTATGGGTACCTATATCTTATTTATGAGAAATCTCAGTCTTTGGATGTGTTCAAAGCTTATAAAGCTAAAGTTGAGAATCAGCTCAACAAAAAGATTAAAAACATTAGATCTGATCGTGGTGGTGAGTACTACGGTAGATATGATGGCTCAGGTGAACTATGTCCAGGACCATTTGCGAGATTCTTAGAGGAATGTGGTATTGTCCCACAGTACACCATGCCAAGATCACCTAGTATGAATGGTGCAGCTGAAAGACGAAATAAAACTCTTAAGGATATGGTAAGGAGCATGATTGCTTATTCTACCTTACCCGAGTCCCTCTGGGGAGAAGCATTAAAGACAGCAGCTTACATTCTAAACAGAGTACCCAATAAAGTAGTTGCAAAAACACCTTATGAGCTTTGGACAGGTCAAAAGCCTAGTCTAAAGCACTTTCACATTTGGGGATGTCCAGCTGAGGCAAGGCCTTATAGGCCACTTGAAAAGAAATTGGACTCTAAAATAGTAAGCAGCTACTTTATTGGCTATTTTGAGCGATCTAGGGGCTATAAATTTTATGATCCCATAATAAGGAATATTTTTGAGACGGGAACTACAACATTTTTTGAGGATGTTGAGTTTGGGGGGAGAAATAAGGTTAGAGACATTGTTTTTTGAGGAGGAATTGGATTCTAACTCAGTTCCTACTATCACTTTTGACGATGTCCAGGTTTTTATACCTATCATTGATCAAGAAGTGAATCCAGAACCTCTATAAGACAATGTTGAACAACTTCCCATTCAAAATGAGGTAATTGTTCCAGAAGAACAAACTCAACAACCTCAAGAACAAGTGCCATTAAGGAGGTCCACAAGAGAAAGGAGAAATGCTATTCCAGATGATTATGTTGTATTTCTCCAAGAACATGAGGATGATAATGGAATGATGGAAGATGATCCATTCAACTTTCATCAGGCCATGAAAAGTTCTAATTCTCAAAAAAGTGGATTGATGCCATGAAAGATGAGTATAAACATATGCAAGACAATAAAGTTTGGGAACTTGTCACATTACTTGAAGGTGCAAAACCAATTGGTTGTAAATGGATATTTAAAACCAAGAGGGATGCAAATGGTAATGTGGAGAGGTATAAAGTGCATCTTTTAGCTAAAGGATATACTCAAAAAGAAGGTATTGATTTTATAGAGACTTTCTCTCCAGTTTCATCGAAAGACTCATTTAGGATAATCATGGCGCTTGTTGCTCATTTTGATCTTGAGTTACATCAGAGGGATGTTAAAACTGTGTTTCTTAATGGCGACATTGAAGAAACAATTTATATGGTGCAACCAGAAAATTTTGAGTTAAAAGACTCAAAGAATATAGTTTGCAAATTGACAAAATCCATCTATGGACTCAAACAAGCTTCTCGTCAATGGTACCATAAGTTTCATCAAATAATTGTCTCGTTTGGTTTTGATAATAAATATTGTTGATGATTGTGTGTATCACAAATTCAATGGAAGTAAGTACATATTTCTGGTTCTATATGTTGATGATATTTTGCTTGCCGCTAATGATATAGGCTTATTGCATGAAACCAAGAGGTTTTTATCTAAGCATTTTGAGATGAAAGATCTTGGGGACGCCTCTTTTGTTTTAGGAATTTAGATACATCGAGATCGATCTCGAGGTATTCTTGGATTATCACAAAAGAACTATAACGATAAAGTACTCAAAAGGTTTGGCATGCAAAGCTGTAGACCAGGTGACACCCCTATCGCTAAAGGAGACAAATTTAGTCTTACTCATTGCCCTAAAAGTAACCTTGAAATTCAGGAAATGCAAAAGATTCCCTATGCATCAGCTATTGGGAGTTTAATGTATGCTCAAGTTTGTACGCGTCCGGACATTGCGTACATTGTTGGGATGTTAGGCAGATATTTAAGCAACCCTGATATCGACCATTAGATAGCAGCCAAAAGGGTTATGAGATATCTTCAGAGAAAAAAAATTACATGCTTACTTATAAGAGATCAGATCCTTTGGAGGTCATTGGGTATTCTGATTCTGATTTTGCTGGATGCCAAGATAGTAGGAAATCTACATCAGGCTATGTTTACCTATTAGCTGGAGGAGCTATATCTTGGAAAAGTGTCAAACAGACACTTGTAGCTTCATCCACTATGGCAGCAGAGTTTGTAGCATGCTATGAGGCATCAAACCATGGAATATGGTTGCGGAACTTTGTCACAGGGCTGCGTATTTTGGAAAATGTAGAAAGACCACTCAAATTATTTTGTAACAATAAGTCAGCAGTACTGTATTCCAATAGCAATAGGAGTTTATCTAAGTCAAAGCATATTGACATAAAGTTCCTAGTTGTAAAAGAAAGAGTGCAAAATGGTCAAATATCCATAGAGCACATTGGGACAAACTCCATGATAGTGGATCCGCTCACAAAAGGTCTACCACTCAAGGTCTTTCATGAGCACACTACTCACATGGGTGTTACATTGTTTGAGGATATCATGATTTAGTGGGAGTTTATATTTTATTTGTTTTCAGACATTTATGCATTCGGTTACTTTCTGATCAGAAATGAAGTATTCAGTTTATTCACTCAGTTTATTGTTTTGAAACTGACCTCACTTTAGTTTAAAGAGGACCAATTGGAAATAGACATGTTTAGATCATATTGCATGTAATTTCCATGCTACACATCCATACTTGATCTATGTCATTTGGTTGTGTTAATATACGTGATCATGGATGGATTTAGTTACGATATATGTAACGAAAGTTGCCTTGGTTCTATGTTAACATAATTAATGGACAAGATTGTTCGGAATACCTTTTGGATATGATAGTAAAATTTTGAGCTCATAAGGTTATATAATGACATGTAATTATAAAGTAATTAGTATATATATGTGGTCCAAGTGGGAGATTGTTGGAAAATTTGGACATCACATATATAATAAGGATAATTACATGTTATTATCTACTATCATGATAGGTTAGCCCAAATTAAAAGTGATCTAATTTGGTTAGAATTCTATTGGGCTTTTAATTATTAAATAAAGTATGTGATAAATATATGTAGATACTCTTATAATCAAATTCTAATTAATGATGGGCTAATTAGAATTTGATTAGAATTAATATGCTAAGGTTATAAATATTAGAGTTTTGGTCCCCAAATTACATACAATAGGGGTGAGCAAAACTCGATTCGACTCGAAAAAATTGAAAAAAATTTGAATTTCGAGTTAAACGAATCGAATTATTCGAGTTAATCGAGTTATTCGAGTCAACTCGAATTTTTTTTTTGAATTTTGAGTTCGAATCGAGTTGAGTTTTCGAATTCGAATAGCTCGAATAATTCGAATAATTCGAATATTAAAATATAATATTTTATATTTTACTCCAAACTCCCAAACCTTTTACTTTTCCTCAAAATTTTATTCCTTCCCACTTTTCCCCAAAACTTTTATTCCCCTCCCATCCCAACCCTCCAATCTACCCAAAATCTATTTCCCACCAAAATTTTACTCTCTCATTTACTTTTCTCAAAATTTTACTCCAAAAACCCTCAAAACTTTTTATTTCCCCAAATTTTTACTCCTCCCACTTTTCCCTAAAACTTTTACTCCTTCCCATCCTACCTCCCATCTACCCCAAACCCATCCCCCCAAATTTTTTTTTATATTTTCCTTCCAAAATTTTACTCTCCTATTTATTTTCACTCAAACTTTTATTCCCCAAAACTTTTTATTTTCCCCCTAAACTTTTACTTCTCACCTTTTACTCTCAAATAAAAAATCAAAAGTATCCACAAAAATCACTAAACATAAATAGCAATAATTTTATTTATATCTACTATTTATATTATTAAATTAAATTTCACATTTTATATTATTTATATTATTGAATTGTTTAGTCATATTGAATATTTATATTAAATTGAATTATTAATTATACCATAAAATATTCGTATTAAAATTTTATATTGGTATCAATTTCATATTTTTCTTTAAAATAATTTTTATTAAAAATCACATTTTACATTTAATATATATTTTAATTCCAAAATATATAGTGACAAGAATCAAGATAATTGAAATAACTAAGCAAGCAAAAAAGCTAACCCGTATATAAAATATTAATAAATAAATTATGAGGTGATGAAAGTTAATAAAAATTTGATTAAGGTGGACAAATTTTATTACGATGGGTGATAGTGGTTACAAGGACCCAAAATTATTTTTTAAAATTTAACTCGAACAAATATATTCGATTCGATTCGATTCGAATTCCATCTCACTCGACTCGATTCAAGAAAATTTCAAATCAAATTAGGATGATAAAATATGATTCGTCAACTCGATTAACTCAAAATTTTTTCATTCGATTCGATTCGATTCGATCGAACGCTCACCCCTAACATACAAGATATCTTTTCTAATATCCTATCATTAGGAAAGAGAGAACATATATTCTTTGAATTTCTTGTGTGCTAATTTGGAAGATCAAATCCCCAAGATCCGGAAAAACTTCAAGAAATTCATGGATTCAGGTACGCTTCCGCATTTAATTTTATTCTTGATTTATTCTTGATGATTTGACATAATAGATCCTGATTTATTAAGTTTTATTTTGGATTTATTTTACAAATTTAACATTATTTACTTGCAATTAATTGAATGAAGAAAAAACAAAATTTGAGATTTTTTTTTTGAAATAATTCAATGACCAGTTATATTTTCTTTCTCAATATTGGTTGTAAATAACCAATAAACATTAAAAAAGAATGGGGAAAGGGTGAGGAATTGAAAGGATTGGTGGCGGTTGGGAACTTGGAATACAAAGGTAAGAGGTAGGGGGTTAGGGTTGGGTGGGTGAGACATACATTTATAAAACAATTATATATATTTCACAAGTCTGCAAATTTTTTTCTTTTTAACTTCTTGGGCAGGTATGATTTAAAGGACTAATAATTGGACTTAGCCAGGTCTGAAACCACCTCTTGATGCGATGGGTTAAAAAAAAAAATCTCACACAACCCTATAGAGATGTTCATGGCCCGGGCGGCCCGGCCCGAATCGAAGGCTCGATTGAAGTTTGAGAGGGTTTGGGCAAAAATATAAGTCCGAAAAATGAGTTTGGACAAAAAATAAGTCCCGTTTTAAAAAATGGGTCGAGCCTCGGGTAAGGTATTTTTGGCCCGGGTTCGGCCCGGCCCGGCCCGAATTCACTAAATGACAAAAAAAATCTGTTATTTTTTTTATTTTTGAATGTTATTTTCTTGTTGTTTTCTCCCCATTTTGCTACCATATTACTATTATGTTGCTACTATTTTGTTGTTATTGATTGAATATTGTATAAAACTTATTTTATTGTTAATTTTGTTATTATTTTAAAAGCATTTGTTAATTTTATTATTATTTTAGATGTATTTACTTGTTAAGTTACATCTATCTTAGTGTTATTTAAGTCTACATATTTTTAAAATTTATTTTCAATTTGTTGGGAAATATTTATTTAGATTTATTTAGTATTTTTTATGTATTATATATATTTAAAAATTATATAAAATAATATAAAAATTTAATACTGGTAGTAGGACCTAGGTTTTAACATTTTATATGGATCGGGCTTGGGCAAAATTTTAGGCCAATTTTTTAGGCCTAGCCCGACCTGACCCGAGCCTGATGAATGGGCCTACATTTTTAGTTGAGTTCGGCTCGAACCCAATCCGACCTGGCCCAGCCCATGAACAACTTTACAACCCTATGAAACCATCATCTTATATGAAAATTTCATTTTTTTTTTCCAAAATTTTATGTCAGAGAAGTACAATATTTTTCTAAATAATTCCCAACTCACAATATTTTTTTTAAATAAATTTTCTATACCATATTTTTATAAAGACCTCTTTATAAGTTTTTAGATTTTTAAAAATAAAATTCCACGTCACTTGTTATGTCAGATGTCAAATCATCAT
This sequence comes from Gossypium rotundifolium, assembly GCA_025506655.1. Taxonomy (NCBI): domain Eukaryota; kingdom Viridiplantae; phylum Streptophyta; class Magnoliopsida; order Malvales; family Malvaceae; genus Gossypium; species Gossypium rotundifolium. The sequence continues at coordinate 52,873,054 of CP106734.1, forward strand.
TTTTTATATAAACACCATATTACACATCATCACTTAAATTTCTTAGGATTTTGAAGGAAAACTATTTTTAAGGGATCTAATTGGGTGTAATTCATAATTTGAATGGTTTAATTGGTGTTGTTTTTATTAGGGACTTATTTGATTTTTTAAAATTATTTTACAAGGAATTCTTTTAGCATTTAAGCCAAGATTTTTTATAAAAATTAATATTCTTATTATCTACTACTTAGGAAGTTGATTGAGTGCTGAGAATTGAGTTAGAATTGAGTTTGATTAAGGTTTATTCTTGGATGCCATAGATGAGTGCTTAAGGGGAAGTGTGGTTTGAATGGGTGATCAACAAGTTTCTTGATGTTTTTATGTTCAGTTTGAGTCCTTAAAAATGATTATAAAGTTAGATTTGAGGTTTGGTAAGATTCAAATAGGTTTCTTGAGAGTGGTAATCAAAAGAAAAAAAATGGTGACATGATAGAATTGCATGGTTTGGTTTTAAATTTGGTGTTTTGATTGTGTTAAGCTGCTATACTAACATTAATTATGTTGTGGGCATTGATTTTGAAGCAAGAGAAGTGGGTGAAAGCTCGAAATCCAAAGACAAAAAGAAAGTGATCGAGGTGTAATCGAAGTTACCGGTTTGTTCTTGCATTTTCATTTCGTTTTATGTTATACTCTAAACTAAGATTTTTTTGTTATTATGATGTTATAATGTGATGTTATGAATGTTCGAATGATGGTATGAGTTTATGTATAGGTGATGATGCATGAAATGGTTATTTGTTGCTGAAAATACTTGATGTTTTCGATTAGGTGATGTTGTCGAAACCATTTTTAAGTTTTTATAAAAAATGGGAATGACTTTAAAAAAAAAAAAACAAAAACAGGAGTCCTCACCAATCTCTTTTGACTTAGGTGTGATTGGATCACCTTATAAAACGTTTTATTTTAAAACATTGATTCTGGTCCACGAATTACAAGAAAACGGGTTCGGGAGTCGGTTACGTATGAGGGAGGGTTAGCACCCTCATAACGTCCAAAATTGGAACCTAATTGATAAAATCATGTCTTAATGTTGAAAATTTGAAAACTTTAAAATATGATCATTTTATTTGAAAGAAAACCAAGACTTACCTATCTCAAATAAATAAAATGTTATACCCAATAAATTAGGATGTAACATCTCATGACTTTGAAGTTAAGCTCGACTTTATTTGTAGAAAATTTTTACCTCAAAACACAAAACATCATATCCAGTAAGTTAGGATGCAACATTTTAAATTTCCGAAAATAAGTTTTGATTTTATAAGTTAAAAAAAAGGATACTTGATACTTTAAGTTCCACGAGAAGAATTAAAACCCAGTAAGTTAGGGTATAATCTTTCGAAGTCCCTAAATATCATAAATCGCTATTTTTAATATTTGAATAAAATGCATTAACTCAAAATGTGTTTTTATAAAAAGGTTTGAGTAAGACATTGCATGAATACATTACAACATACATACCAAATATCAATTTATCATAGCGCAAATCATATTAACAATTACTACTAATGGATAATTAAAGAATAATATGAAATAATAAGTGATACAAATAATAGAATAATTATAATAAAGCGTAATATAAAAATGATAGATGAATAAAATAAAAGGGATAAACAAATATAAGATATAAATTAGTAAATAACAAATAAATATAAAGCTTTACATACATAACAACATAGAATGAATTATTATAAATATTGTAAATTAAGAAACATATGGCTTTAAATAAAAATGATGTGGAATAATAAAAATATGAACTATATAAAAAATGAATTAACATGCAAAATGATATGGAGTAATAAAAAAATATATATATATATTCATAAAAAATAAGTAAAATATATTGTTAAATAAATAAATAATATATAACCTCAAATAAAATTACATTTATAGCATAATAATCTAATACATATATATTTCATATAAACAATAAAAATAAATATATGTTATACAATATAAATAAATTAATATACAAATAATAAAGAAAATAATATAGAATATTTAATATGATAAAATAATTTTATACAATGTTAAAATAATTTAAAATAAAATAAAATAAAATAAAATGGATTTAAAAAAATAAACAAAGAAATATGGGTTAACAACAATAAAAATAGATATAAAAGGACTAAATCAAAACGCGCATTAAACCACAGGGACTTATTGGGCAATTATACCTTCTTTCCAAAACGACTTCGTTCTGATTTTTGCCTTTAAGTAGCCCGAGGACTTGATTGAAACAAAAGAAATAATTTTAGGGCTAATTTAATAAAAATAAAAATTCAAATTGGACCGAATTAAAAATACTAAAATAATGGAAGGATCAAAGAGGCAATTAGCCCTTTTAACAAAAACGTGCGGATCCTCCCCGGGTTTTCGGGTCAACACACGGATCCTCCCTGAACGATGTCGTTTTGTGCTTATTAACTTAAGCAAAAACAACGTCGTTTCAATAAGGCTATAAAAGCCCAATTTTCTTAAAAATTTTCATTTGCACATTCGTTCCAAAAAAAAAAAAAAAAAGGGAGCTCTCTCCTTTGGGCGATTTCAGCCGACCTCAACAATAATCATGATCTTTCGTCATCGAACCACAATGTACAAATGGTAGAAACTCCAAAAACAGGTAAAATTTTCCTTTTTTTATTTAATATATATATTATACTATTTAAAAAAAAGAACAAGATAAAAAAAATAGTATTAGAAAATAAAAAAATAAAAATGAAAAAGAATCGCCAAAAATCACCTCTGATTTTTTATTTCTGTATTTTGTATATTTTTTGTGTGTATATTGTCGTGTCTGTGTATCAATGTTACAAATTTTATAGGTTTTTATAACCCAAAAGCAAATCGAAAATAAATGTAAGATTCTATTTTTGCTGTTTGCTATTGATACGCTTTCCTTGTTTGCAGGTCAATGGCGAGGAGCGCTGCGGCGATGGGGCGTTATTCAGGCCTGGATCGTGGCTTGACTAGGGGAGGCTAGTGCTGCTTGCGGCACGAGGAAGGAGCCTGTTTTGGGAGCTGCGGCTCCTAGGGTTTTAGAAACCCTAAGCTTCTCTGATTCAATTTGGATATTGGGCCCTTTGGGCCCCGTAGGTTTGGCTTTAGTATTGGGCAACTGGGTTTAAGTCTGGGTGTAACAGGGTGTTGGCTATTCTGCTGTAAATGGACTGTGTAAAAAAAACTTTTTAAACATTATTATTTTTTTGTTACGCAGGCCCGGGCAAATTAGGCCTATTACAGCTGCCCCTCTTTCCTCATTATCGTGTAACGGGAATAGAGCAAAGACTGTAAAAGGTCCAATTTTGCCCGGTCTTTGCCGAGCCTTCACTTCTTGGTCCTCGTCTTCTTCAAATGGCTTCCAACTCTACTACCACTTCAACTGTATTGGAACTTTATCTTGATTTCAGTTTTGAAAATAAGTCCGATGGCTTCAATCTGTTTCACTGCAACTTCAAGAAGGCCATATCTGCTATCTTTTATCTGCTCCACTTAGGGAGATAAGGTTGGTGACTTGAATCTGCTCCATTGTCGATACATGGAGATACGATTTGCCAAATTCGATCTGCTCCGCTATCGCTTAGGGAGATAAGATCTACAATCTTCAGTCTGCCCCACTACTATCTCGAGGGGACAAAATCTGAACTTTCCAATTTGCTTCCTTACTATCTTAGGAAGACTTCAATCTTTAGTCTGCTCCACTACCATCTCGAGGGAATAAAATCTGAACTTTTCAATTTGCTTCCTTACTATCTCAGGAAGACTTCAATCTTCAGTCTGCTCCACTACCATCTCGAGGGAACAAAATCTGAACTTTCCAATTTACTTCCTTACTATCTCAGGAAGACTTCAATCTTCAATCTGCTCCACTACCATCTCGAGGGAACAAAATTTGAACTTTTCAATTTGCTTCCTTACTATCTCAGGAAGACTTCAATCTTCAGTCTGCTCCACTACCATCTCGAGGGAACAAAATATGAACTTTCTAATTTTCTTCTTTACTATCTCAAGAAGACTTCAATCTTCAGTCTGCTCCACTACCATCTCGAGGGAACAAAATCTGAACTTTCCAGTTTGCTTCCTTACTATCTCAAGAAGACTTCAATCTTCAGTCTGCTCCACTAGCATCTCGAGGAAACAAAATTTGAACTTTCCAATTTGCTTCCTTACTATCTTAGGAAGAATTCAATCTTCAGTCTGCTCCACTACCATCTCAAGGGAACAGAATCTGAACTTTCCAATTTGCTTTCTTACTATCTCAGGAAGACTTCAATCTTCAGTCTGCTCCACTACCATGTCGAGGGAGATAAGACTGATGGCTTAAATCTACTCGCTATTTCATGGAGATAAGATTCGCTGTTCGATCTTGTGCCGCTACTACTTAAGGTGACAAGATCTACAATCTTCGATCTATTCCCTGCTGGTCAGGGAGATAGGACTAATGAATTACCGGTGTTGCTACACTGTCCTCTAGGGAACATGTCCTGTAGACTCGCATGTATTATGGACGACATTTGCATGGATGCAGAATGTCATGAGAATGATCCATTTTTTAAATGTAAAATGATTAGGATGCAATGATCAAAATGAATCAAACGCTCCTAACTAAATGATATTAGGGATGACATTTGCATGAATGCAGAATGTCATGAGAATGATCTCCTTCTTTTTCTCTTTTTTTTTTTAATGTACAATGATTAGGATACAATGACTGAAATGAATCAAATGCTCCTAATTAGAAGTGTATGAATGATATTTACATGAGAATGATCTTTTTTACTGTTTGGGTTGTCCCTGCTCATAGTTCATCAAGGTTCTATCACTAACGCGTTACCATGCTTTCTCGTTCAGCTGGTATCTTTGACAGAAAACCCAATGAAACGATCATATTCTGCTCAGCAAGCTTGCCCCGCTGTAATTTTAGAGTCCCTTCCACTGTACCTTCTGGGACATAAAGTTTGTACTTCCTACTATAACTTCAGGGGAATAACATTTGATTTCTTTCATCCATCCTATTACCACTCAGAGGTATGGAATTTGTATCATCTTCAATCAAGTTAATCTGTTACACCATTCTCTGGGTGTAATAACACGATGTATGTGTTTAAAATTTGCATAAATGTAAGGTATCATTTTCTTTTCCCAAGAATGATCCCCTTTTACACCTGGGTTACCCAATAAAAAGCTAAAGAGATAATCATCTTTCAATATTTCCAACCCTTAGGCTTGGTGAGTTCTAAACAAAATTCCTGCTTCAGATTCTCATATTATTTAGAAGCTTCCAGAGTAATATGTGAAACTCCTTTTATGAAAGTATTATTACTCCATTAATCGTTATTTCAATATAAAATGCTTGAAAAAGATCACAACAATGGACGTGAAAGAAATTAATCAGGAGCATAGCTAGAAACAAATAAGTTAATCAAATATAACCAAAACAATGAAAGAAAATTGATTTAAGTGTATCTTGAAAAGAATAAAGTAAGCAAAGATAGCCAAGACTATAGAAGAAAATTGATTGGGGTGTATCTTTGAAAAGTAATCAAAGATAGCAAATTTAAAATGGGTAAGATAGAAGCTAGGTGCCCTAGATATCGAAGCCTGAGCGTCTCTGTACAAACTCCTTGAGGACCATTTTGAGCTTAATATGTGTTTAGGGGATCCGTAGTACTTTGTCAATGCCCCAAGACGTAGCATACTTCCTCATTGTTAATTCAGGCATAGCAAGACAGCCACATGCCCTATCTTTGATCAAAATTTGAGCCGCCCTTTTCGGGTTTTCAGCTTAAAACCCCTTTGGTCTCAAAGCGCCCTTTGCGGGATTTCGCCTTGGCCTTTCCTCTTTTTTTTTTGAACGAATTTGAGCTCAAGGTGCCCTTTGCGGGTTTTCACCTTGGCCTTTTCCTTTTCAGGTAAAATACTTCTTGACTGCACCTGAATTCACCAGATTGGGCAAGTCTTTTGCATCCATCTTAGTCAATATCAATGCTCCCTCAGAATAGGCCTTCTTTACAACATAAGGTCCTTCCCAATTTGACATCTGCTTTCCTCTGAAATCCTTTTGTATAAGAAGGATCTTCCTCAATACCAGGTCTCCATCATGAGATTCCCTTGGGTGGTCCATTTTTGACATAAATCAACATCATCCATTTTGGTATTTTTTGACTATGATGAATAGTTTCAAACCCTTTTCTTCAGCCATGTTCACTGGAGACATTCTACTTCATCCAATTCTTGACTCAATTAAAGCTCGGGGCAGAGGAATCTTAATTTTCATAGACAAAACCACTTCAATACCATAAACTAATGGGAAAAGTGTTGCCCCAGTGAAAGTCCTGGTCGACATTTGATAAACATAGAGAGTAAATGATAGCTTCTTATGCCAATCTTTACAAGTCTTTGGTCACTTTTCATTTTTTTTGACAACCTTTGCTGCACTATGATATGCTGCCTGATCTTTGAGGAAACTGTAATCTTTGACATTGTACAATTATGCATTATTAAACATGATCCTTTCTGGCATTCTTTGTTGGCATCTAATCCTTTTTTTTAATTTTGATTTTGATGACTGATGACTTTGCAATATTGTCATATGAAGCTACTTCCACCCTCTTAGTGACGTAAACGATGACCACGATGATGAATCGATATTAGCTATGGCGAGATTGGGCCCATCACATCCATGCCCCACATATGGAAAATTTGTGAAGAAAATGGAAGAGTCACATGAATCTCATTTTATTTAATTTAGTATTTGCGGTATAACTGATGCAATCCCCTTCCATGGTAGACCAACAATGCCCGATCCTCATATTTAGCCCGCGTCTTATTAGCCTAGGCATGTCCTCTTTTCTAGGCTTATAATGTCCAATGACCCTTTGTAGAGTAGAGTCTGTTTTTCATCTTGTTCTACCCTTCTTAACCAATCAGAAGATAGGTTACAATCTCATCATCTTCAAAGTCCCGAGATCCTTCTAGACACATATCTTACTTGAAAGGAAACTCGAGTCGATGTGACATTGCTCACATCATTAATATCTGGAGACCTATTGTAGGTTCAAATGAAGATTTCAAAGAATAAATGATTGAAAGAATGATCATTTGTATGGTCATAAATGGAGAATGAAAGAATACTTGAAAGAAACAAAAGAATGTACAATATGAAATGTAAAGAATGAAAAAATATTTGCTTAAAGAAAGATGCATTTTATTGAAATAAAAATTCTATACATAAGCCTATTTCACAAAAGGATTCTTATTGTCTCTAGGCTTAAGGAAATAATAATATTACTCTATATCAGCTCTAAAAATACAGGGATCTCTTCCACAATCCCATTATTCAAAACACTCCTAAGTATGCAAGGGCGTGGAAACTTCGTTCCCTAATTCCCTCTTCGCTTTTGACTTCTTCAAGGAGTCACAACATTCTTGTCTCCTTCTTCAATTATCGCATTTACTGCCCCGTTAAAGTGATCAGGTTTTGATGAATCGTTGAACTTCACAATTCCTATTTTAATGAATCGTTCGACCAACTTTTTAAACGTAGTACAGTTTTCAATTGAGTGACCCATTATTCCAGCATGATAGTCACATTGAGCGTTCGAGTCATACCATTTAGGATATGGGGGCTGTAACGATTTAGATAAAATGGGGACACTACATGCGCGTCAAATAAACTTTGATATAGCTCTTTATACGTCATTGAGATTGGCTAAGTTGGAGCTTTTCTGAATTTTACCTTGTGCCTGATTCTTGTCTTGTCGACCCTTGTTGCCAAGCCGTAATTACTTTTGGCTCGCTAACAGTAATTGCCTTCGAGTACCCTTTGTTATATGTACTCGTATTATTCACCTCGTCATCCTTTTTTCTAGGAGTAGACCTTTTAATGGTTTCCCCTACTTCAATCTTGCCACGTCTTATGGCATTTTCAATTATTTCCCCTGCGATCACTATATCTACAAAGCTTTTGGTAGTACTTCCTATCATATGAGTGATGAATGGAACTTTCAAGGTATTGATAAAGAGGATTGTAGTCTCCTTTTCTAAGAGCGGTGGCTGAACTTGCATGGCAACTTCCCTCCATCTTTACGCGTATTGCCTGAAGATTTCATTCGATTTCTTTTCCATGTTTTGCAACATGATTCTATCATGCATCATGTCTGTGACATGATTGTGTTGCTTCATGAAGGCTTGGGCTAAGTCTCTCCAAGAGCTAATATTAGCACGGCTAAGTTGATTGTACCACCTAGACGCTGCCCCCACCAAACTATCTTGGAAACAATGAATCAAGAGTTGATCATTTTTAACATAGCCAATCATCCGTCTACAGAACATAGTGATGTGGGCTTCAGGGCAGCTAGTCCCATTGTACTTCTCAAATTCTGGCATCTTAAATTTATGGGGAAGCACCAAATCTAGAACCAAACTCAAGTCTTTTGTGTCAATACCATGGTGATGATCGGCATTTTCTAAAGCCTTGAACTTTTCTTCCAACCATTTACAACGATCCTCTAACTGCCTCAAGGATTCAGTTCTTGTCCCTTCCCTCTTTGATATATCCAAATCAAGGATAACGAGATTAGTAGGGTTATCTCATGGGTTAGATCCTGAGCCGACTTGGAAGTTCATGGGCGGTTTAGTATCAGCTTGCCCCTGTTGAGGCCTAATCGTGACAGATGGCCTTTGCGGATACTTATCAGGTTGTACATGCGGTGGGGTGAAACCCCGAGGAAAGTTCTTATTGTCTTTAGCGTTGACTATGGGAACCTTTCCTTTGTCCATTGCCCCACTCAGCATCTGGGCCATTTGAGCCATCATGTTCCTTTGAGCTTCCAACATTTGGTCTCTCATCTCTTGTTGGAGTTTTGCTAATTGCTCTTGCATCTGGTCTTGCATGTCTCTCTGGAATTGTTCAAGTCTTTGATCCATTTTTTTTGTCTTGGCATATGTATTGTATTGATGTTCAGTTTCTAGATTTTCCTCCTCTCTCTATCTCTCTTTCTGTGATAATTTCAACTAATTAGGCTCTCTCTATGGACTTAAATGCATATGATGTGATGTAATGCAAATGCATGAAATGTAATGCAAATGGATGAAATGCAAAAAGAGGGGTGTTGATTCTGAATTCAATTCCATTAGAAAAACTTTACTAGAAAATAAATTTCTTTACACAAAACGGATTACATATGAGGCTTTGTCCTCATAGTCCAAGTGAAAACATCAATCCCCTTCTTCGCAAAGGATGTTATGGTCGTGTCCCATGAACTTTCCCAATAGATGCCTCTTCTAGCTCCTTGTTACTTGATCCAGGCCGTGACTCTTCACTCACTTATTTCCATAAAGATCGTTAGTCTCTTCAAGAAAGCCAAGACGTGGTGATTCTCGAATAGTTTTTGTCAGCTTGAATCCTTGGGCAATAAAATCTTATTTTCCTTCATGGACTATCAGTCTTCTCTCGTCTTGTTTACTTGTACCATATTCGGACGACCATATTATAATCCACTTTATCAAGAAATCCATTTTCTCATGACCAAACCTTCTATTTAGCAATCAAATTTGAATCAACACCTCTTTTCTATGATGTGAATGCAATACAATCAAAACAAAAGAAAACACGTTAGCACAATAAATAACAAAATAGAGTACCTATCTGGGTGACCACTAGGCATAATTCTACCTAGGGTAAGCCCTTAGGTTTTCTACATGTGGTTTAGCTCTAAAGTTGAGGTACCTGAACCAGCAGATTCTTCGATCCTCACCCATTAAAGGCTCATACGGACCAAGTTCAGTTCAGAGAAATACATTTCCCTATGGCTGCATGGAGATGAAAATATCACGAAGACATAGGTACAGATGTATCCCAAAAGCAGTTCACTATCCTACACGGACCTCACGAAGGAGTAGCTTCTCACTCCCACTTACAAGGGTGTGACCACAACGGTTATGCAATGCAATGCAAAGATATTTAAAAAAAATTAGAACCACATGCAATAAAAAAGATCATAGTTTTTTCAAATAAATTTAGACAAAAGGACAGAAAATAATCAATTTTACGGATAAACTCTCTTATATTCCCCAGTGGAGTCGCCAAGCTATTGAAACTATTTTTAATTTTTTATAAAAAATGGGGATCGACTTTAAAAAAAAAAAAAGAGAGTCGCCACCAATCTCTTTTGGCTTAGGTGTGATTGGATCACCTTATAAAACATTTTATTTTAAAACATTGATTTTGGTCCACGAAGTACAAGAAAATGAGTTCGGGAGTTGGTTACGTATGAGGAAGGGTTAGCACCCTCATAATGCCCAAAATTAGTATCTAATTGATAAAATCATGTCCTAATGTTGAAAATTTGAAAACTTTAAAATATGATCCTTTTATTTGAAAGAAAACCAAGACTTACCTATCTCAAAGAAATAAAATGTTATACCCAATAAGTTAGGATGTAACATCTCATGACTTTAAAGTTAAGCTCGCCTTTATTTGTAGAAAATTCTTACCTCGAAACACAAAACATCATATCTAGTAAGTTAGGATACAATATTTTGAATTCTCGAAAATAAGTTTTGATTTTATAAGTTAAAAAAAGGATACTTGATACTTTAAGTTCCACGAGAAGAATTAAAACCCAGTAAGTTAGGGTATAATCTCTTGAAGTCCCTAAATATCATAAATCGCTGTTTTTTAATATTTGAATAAAATGCATTAACTCAAAATGTGTTTTTATAAAAAAGTGTTTGAGTAAGACATTGCATGAATACATTACAACATACATACCAAATAGCAATTTATCATAACTATAAATCATATTAACAATTACTACGAATGGATAATTAAAGAATAAAATGAAATAATAAGTGATACAAACAATAGAATAATTATAATAAAACATAATATAAAAATGATAGATGAATAAAACAAAAGGGATAAACAAATATAAGATATAAATTAGTAAATAGCAAATAAATATAAAGTTTTACATGCATAACAACATAGAATGAATTATTATAAATATTGTAAATTAAGAAAAATATGGCTTTAAATAAAATGATGTGGAATAATAAAATATGAAATATATAAAAAATTAATTAACATGCAAAATGATACGGAGTAATAAAAAATAATATATATTCATAAAAAATAAGTAAAATATATTGTTAAATAAATAAATAATATATAACCTCAAATAAAATTACATTTATAACATAATAATCTAATACATATATATTTCATATAAACAATAAAATAAATATATGTTATACAATATAAATAAATTAATATACAAATAATAAAGAAAATAATATAGAATATTTAATATGATAAAATAATTTTATACAATGTTAAAATAATTTAAAATAAAATAAAATAAAATGGTTTTAAAAAAATTAACACAAAAATAAGGGTTAACAACAATAAAAATAGATATAAAATGACTAAATCAAAACGTGCATTAAACCACAGGGACTTATTGGGCAATTATGCCTTCTTTCCAAAACGACGTCATTCTGATTTTTGCCTTTAAGCAGCCAGAGGACTCGATTGAAACAAAAGAAATAATTTTAGGGCTAATTTAATAAAAAATAAAAATTCAAATTGGATCGAATTAAAAATACTAAAATAGAGGAAGGATCAAAGAGGCAATTAGCCCTTTTAACAAAAACGTCGGATCCTCCCCGGGTTTTCGGGTCAACACACGGATCCTCCCTGAACGACGTCGTTTTGTGCTTATTAACTTAAGCAAAAACAGCGTCGTTTCAATAAGGCTATAAAAGCCCAATTTTCTTAAAAATTTTCATTTGCTCATTCGTTCCAAAAAGAAAAAAGGGAGCTCTCCCCTTTGGCGATTTTCGGCCAGCCTCCGGCTCGATCTGCCGTCGTCCACCGTCATCGGCCACCGTCACCGGCCACCATGCACAGAGGTCGAAACTCCAAAAACAGGTAAAATTTTCCTTTTTTTTATTTAATATATATTATACTATTTAAAAAAAAGAACAAGATAAAAAAATAGTATTAGAAAATAAAAAAATAAAAAAAAAGAATCGCCAAAAATCACCTCTGATTTTTTATATCTGTATTTTGTATATTTTTTGTGGTTATATTCTCGTGTCTGTGTATCCGTGTTACAAATTTTATGGGTTTTTATAACCCAAAAGCAAATTAGAAAATAAATGTAATATTCTATTTTTGCTGTTTGCTGTCGATACTCTTTCCTTGTTTGCAGGTTAATGGTGAGGAGTGCTGCGGCGATGGGGCGTTATTCACACGCGGATCACGGCTTGATGAGGGGAGGCTAGTGCTGCTTGCGACGCGAGGAAGGAGCCTATTTTGGGAGCTGCGGCACCTAGGGTTTCAAAAATCCTAGGGTTCTTTGATTCAATTTTGGATATTGGGCCTTTTGGGCCCCCATAGGTTTGGGTTTGGTATTGGGCCACTGGGTTTAGGTCTGGGTGTAACAGGGTGTTGGTATTCTGCTATAAATGGACTGTGTAAAAAAAAACTTTTTAAACATTACTATTTTTTTGTTACACAGGCCCGGGCAAATTGGGCCTATTACAATGATGTTATGTTTCTACCATTATGAATTATGTTGATTTGGAATATTGAATGTGTTAATAAACCCATTAAACAATTATGGATAGTTATCGGGTATAGTTGGCATGCCATAGGATATATTTAAGCTCTTGTGTATGGGTATACTATATGCACCCAAGAGATTAGGTTTTGTGGCACTTTGTGCAACCTTTATTTTTCTGGACTAATTGGAAGTCATGTTATACGTGTACTGAAGATTCAATATTATGTGTACCTACTATTGTGCTTATGCACTATGTCATCAGGGAATAGTTAGACATTTGTATATCCATTTACGAGGATAAATTTAGTTAATGGAAATTAATTATATGTTATGAAGTGAAACTTATGTAAATGACACTATATCCTATGCTTTGGATTTTGTATACGAAGTTTTGAAAATATTGTTTTTTTTTTGACACTTTGAAGTGTTATTGTAAATGATGGTGGTTATGTGTAGTATTGCGATCAATTAAATGTTAATTCATGTATTTTGATTAAGATTCATATGCAAAAATGTACTTTTACTCATAAGCCTAAAACAAAATTAGCTATTTTGATGGTAATAATCCTAGGGTATGGATTAAAAAGTGTCTGAAGTATTTTCCAATCTGTAATATTACAGATCACTAGAAGTTAGAAATAGCATCTTTATATGTTATTGAAAGGCTGAATAATGACTTGATGGTTATTTGATGCAAAAATTAGTAGCATGCTAGGTTGAGTTCTCTATAAAAAGTATTCTGATGTTATAGAAGAATTTAACAAATTGGTGCACAAGGGAATAGTAGAAAAGCACTATGAGAAGTTTGAGGAATTGAAACTTATGTATGCTTCAATTTAACCCAAATTTACTTGAGTTTCACCTTATTTCAAGTTTTCTTAGTGACCTAAAAAAAGTGTTGAAACCAAAAGTTAAAACCAATGAACTAATATCCTTACATGTAGTGTAACACCCCTTGCCCAACCCAATCATCGGATCCAAACAACAAGATGCTACATCCATTGTCGGAGTAACTTCTATCAAAATAAAGTAAATATATCAAACAAACAAACATTTATGACTATAACACATTCATAATAGGATTTAGAACTAAATCTGAGCCTTAATCGAGCTTACGAAAGCTCTTTAATTGACTCGAGGATGAAATAGGACCAAATTGTAAAGTTTTAAAAATCCAAGGCCGACATCATGATGTCACGCCCTCCACATCGTGATGTCACAAATAGCTTGTCACATTGCGACATTCAGCTACTCGATACGGGACGTCAGAATCTATTGGCTGACGTTATGAAGAGGAAAGCTGCTCATCTTGACAAGTACTCTATTTTTGGTACATTTCAGGCAATTTGATTCCTATTTCAAGCTACCAATACCATTGATCTATTTGGTGCATAATTTCACCTTTATTCTTGCAAAAAACCAACCAAAATATCATCCAAAGCAATCATTTAACCATTTCTAAGTTCAACCAATAAAATATGCCACAATTTTGGCACCAATTTCATGCTCAAGTTAATAAAAGAGCTTTCATAAGCTCGATTAAGGCTCGAATTTAGTTGTGAATCATATTATGAATGTTTTAAAGTCATAAATTTCTTTTATTTGATATATTTACTGTATTTGGAAGGAAGTTGCTACGGCAACAGATGTAGCATCTTATAGTTCAAACACGGCAATCGGGTTGAGCAAGGGGTGTTACATGTAGCATGCATATTGGTTAGGTAAAATGATCTTTCCCTTGAATTAGAAAGTAAAAAAAATTAATTCCAGACAAGATTAGACCCTTACGAAAGATCTCTTTCCTTTAGCTAAAACCGTTATAAAATAACAAAAATCAAATAAAAATAAACTTGTCACTTCCCTTACCATAAATAAACTTAAAAGAATACCAAATCCATGCCATTAGTGTAGAGAGAGATTCACCCTTGGACTTGTTTGTAAAAAAAAAAATTGAATTCCTTTACTGTAGAAAAGAAATTATTTAAAAATTGATCAAAGAAACCTCAAGAAATAATGGAGGTTCAAGAGGACTAAACAATACTAGGGGATGAGATTGAATTTTCTATCAATGCACTAACTAGAAGTGTTAGACATAGTACTCTCAAGATTCATGTGAGAGTCTTAAATAGAATCTGATTAGTTTTTTGGAGTTTAGTGGAAGCACTTATAGTTTTATCACATATAAAATGGATAATAAGGGGACTAAGTTAACACCTTTGCATAGATCATAAATAGCTGAAGGTGCTCATTATGAAAGACAAATTTCCCACACCATTGCTAAATACCTATTGAATAAGATCAAATATGAAAAAAAATATAATAAAAAATAAAATTAAAGATTGAGTTAAAAGTTGGTTACTAATAGATAAGGGTCAAACCTGCAGATTTGTACAAAATAACTTTTAGAACCCATTTGGTCACTATGAAGTTAAAGTGATTCCATTTGTGTTAAAACAAATGCTCCAACCATATTTCAAGACTAATGAATGAAGTTTTTTATAAGGAAGTGAGCGGAACAAGATCACAAGTTTGTCCAAGTCTTGGACTTGACTTAAGATTCTAGACAAATGAAGGAAACTTGATGTTTGACTCAACATGACATGCATACAATCCAAGTTAGAATTTGATGGGCATTGAAGCCACCAAAAATAACTCCTACAAAAACAACTCTAAATAGTAGTAAAGAGTGGTAGTAAGGTCGAGTCCACAGGGATTGGATGTTGAAATCAACTTCTGTGTTTACTTATGAACAGAATATTCGTCGTATCAAAGGTAGTGGTAAGAGTCGTGCCCATGACTCCAAACGTACCCTTAGCCTTAGACTCGGTAAATTTCGTGTTAAGAATTGATCCTCGAAAAATTAATCTTCTCCTCCAAATGATAAGCTAGTTATAGCAGTTAAGAACGTCCTAACCACCAATTCTTCCTTTCGCAGCTGGTCCCGGTATGACCTACAAACCAACCCTTTCTGATTATGTAACCAAGATACACTTATTCCCGATTTAAGATTCCGGTAGCCTTGCATTCTGAAGAACCCAACTTGAATCAACGACCTCAACTGCGTGGGTCGTTTAAACCCGATCAATTCTCCCTTGATTTGTTCTCGGAGATCCGAATACAGCACTGCCAGTTCGTTTCTCAACTGTTAGCAAACACAACTCCAACCCAATGTGCACTTTGGCTTGAAATCGAGTTTAGCTTTAAGGGATGATTAGTCTATCCCAATTTTTAGGAAAAAAATGAATACCGTTTGGATGGATTTTTAGCACAAATTTGTATCTCACGATTCCCGATTCGAAAAGAACATCAGCCTAAGGTTAAGATGAAATTTAGTGAAGCATGGAAGTGTTCATGCTTTGTAAACTTTGGAAGGTGGCTTGATGATTATGGCAAAGAATGGGAAAGAAAGGACTTGGAAAGAAATTAACCCAATTTTGTAAAGGCAAGGAAAATGCAAAGGAAAGTAACAAAATCTCACGCCAATTTGAAAAAAAATAGAATAATTCTATTCCAAATTGAAGTAGGAATACAAAATTAATTGATGATTTCCAAAGAACACTAAGGCCTTATTTATATACATAAAATTTACTATTTTTGGCCTTAACTAATTTAACACTAAATCAAAATAAAATAAAAAAAAAAATAAAAAAAGAATTTTTTCTATTTTTGGTTTTTTTTACAAAGTCAAAAATTTTGATGAGTCCTTGGCTTTCTCCACATTTTTTATTTGGCCTCATTTTTATTGATTGTGTTTCAATTTGGTCCTTTTCTACTCGTTTTTGTCTCTTAGTGTCCCAATTGCATCACTGACAAGATTAAAACATAAAAGTACTAATTTAACAGGGATCAATTCAGAAATAAACTGAATTAAACACAAAATAACATGTAAATTAATATGTTATCAAATCCCCCTACTTAGCTCATGCTTGTCCTCAAGCATATTGCTCCTTCAAACACTAGAAATTATTCTACAATTTTTTACAAATCGAGCCTCTTTTCCACATCCATAATCAACGCAAACAACATAGGCAAAAATAAACAAATGCTTAGAATGTATAGTTTATTCAACAAGTGTCATAAAATTGAAATATGTGAACTAAATAATTTCACTAAATTGAGTTTGAATCCAAAATTTGCAAGGCATTATAAAAAAAAATAAAAAAATTTTAGACATGGTCAAACCTTTTTATGTGAACTAGGATGATAACCCAAGCACCCTATCTCGGTTACTCAATTCAAATAGTCTGTGTTTTTTTTTTTTGAAGGCTCATTAGCGGAATGTTTGCAATTTATCGACTTGTCACTTGATCCTTTTTACATGAGATAAAATGACAACCCAAACATCCTATCCCGGTTACTCAATTCGGTCACATTTTTGAAACTTTCACTCATAACTTGAGCCTTTATTTATTTATTCATTTTATTTATTTATTTATTTATGTACAAGCAAATTATTTATGTACAAGCAAACATTTTTTCAAACAATCAATTTATATGAAAAATCTAGTTACATATATCAACCTTAAAACACAAATGTCGACTAATCTAGATACTCTAAACACTTTAATTCAAAATTTTCCCAATTGTCCAAATTGACTACGTACTGAGATTAGAGGCTTAATGTTGGAATAAACTAGCAAATAATTCTAGTATAAGATTGAACATATGTAAAAGAGAGACATGTAGCAAAAATCATGCATGCATACTTACAATTTTCAATCCCCCCTACTTACTCTATGCTTGTCCTCAAGCATGTTTTATATGCAATAAAGTTCAGTAACTCAAACAACAAGCAAAGAGAAATGTTAAGAATATGCCCCATGTGTTCCAATCGATGTTCTCGGCATTGGGAAATAATTGTCAGCATTTAGCACGGCATGCCCATACCACCATCATTATTTGACTTTTGGAAAAATTCATAACCTCCATTACGTTCCTGAAAATAGCAAAATCACTGGATAATTTTATTTATTTACAACCTAATCTTACTAAAACTCAAAATTAAATAAATGAAAATAAATTTGGGTTGCCTCCCAAAAAGCACTTTTGTTTAATGTCATTAGCTCGACGACCATAAATGTTATATGTTTGGCTCATTGAGAATTAATTCCATCTCGTGCACTTGGATGTTCTTATAGAAAAGTTTCGACCTTTGCCCACTATCCTTGAAGTGCTTCCCGAATTCCCCTATCATTAGTGGATTGAGGTGTCTTTGAGCTTCTCCGTTCAAGTTTGCATTTTTCTCTGGCGGAATCCTTGTACATTCTGGAAAGCAGTTTCAAATCTAATTTCGAGGCTTTCATGATAGCTTCACGTATTGGTTTTTGGATCATCGATAATTCCTCTTGCTTAACATCGAGATCTACATTCCTGAAATGTACTATTTGTAACTTATCATTGGGATGTCCCATATCCTCATAAACATTAAACCTAACCACTTCAACGTCAAATTCCATGGTGAGTGTTCGACTCCAAACATCAATTTCCGTTCGCGCAGTACTTAAGAATGGTCTCCCAAGAACTATTTCAGATGAATTGGATGAGTTGTCATCCTCCATGTCGATAATGTAGAAGTCTGCAGGAAATATTAGCTCGTTTACCTTAACAAGAACGTCCTCTAGCACTCATTCGGATGCACTACAGATCTATCTGCAAGCTGAATAATTACCCATGTTTCCTTCAAAGGTCCCTCATTAAGTAGTTTATAAATTGACAAAGGCTTAATATTAATTGATGCGCCTAAGTCACACATGGCTTTTTTAATACCGACACTACCTATTTTGCAAGATATGGAAAATATTGGTCCTTAGATATAGGTGGTATTTTCCTTTGTAAAATAGCAAAGACATTTTCTCCGACACTCACCATTTCATTGTCTAGGAGCTTCCACTTACTTGTGCATAATTCTTTTAAGAATTTTGCATACCGTGGAATTTTTTTAATCGCATCAAGAAAAGGTATGTTGATTTCTACCTTTCGAAAGGTGTCAAGGATCTCCTTCTCTTCTCGCTCTGTAAAACCCCAAACCCGGCCCAAACACCACGACCGGATCTAGCATGTCACTAGGGAAAACGTGTTTGAAAAGTTTTATAAGTTTTGGAGAATTGCTTTAATAAAACCAAGTTTCATGGCTCAATTGAAACTCATTATTCAAGTTTTTAAAGTTAATTAGCTAAGCCTAGCGTTTAGGCGATCTTTGAAAAACTTAGCGATTTTTTTCTTTTTTCGGTTTATGGAATGCCAATAAAAATTTTTAGTTTCATAGGAAATGTGTGTTGAACAGGTTGCGAAGAAAATTATGTTTATCTTGATAAAAATGTTCCATCAAGTAGTTCGTAATTAACGTGTAACAACACAAACTTTAAATCCAAAATTTACCAAATTTAAAGTGGCCTTATTACATATTAAAAATATCCCAAAAGAAAATAGCAATTAATAATTTAAAATAAAGTTTAATAAAATAACCATTGCATGGCCACCTCGAGTCCATTCCAACCCAGTTCGAAGAATCATGAGCTACATGCTATTTGTTAAGATAATAGAGTGAGTCACCAGACTCAGTGTGCAATTAGTCCACAAAATTCCACAAGTGGGCCCGAGCCTGAAACCATCATCGAATCATCACATCATGCACAAGTAATCAAAATGATAGCCCAACCCAACCTAGTATTCCATCCTCTACACACCGCTCCACATGTCCATCCTCAACACACCTGTGGGGATTTCTACAATCAACCCTCCATCCGCTACACACCTCTTTGGCAGTCATGCTGACAAACACACTGCTAAAAGTCCACATATAGTGGTCTAGCCACTAATCCACACGTGATTAAATCACCAATTCCATAGTGAGGCACCACGCCATCATTAATCGTGACAAAGTTACCAATATACACTTCCCCTTTATATCATTATCATCCCAATATCCCATGCACATGCAACATAGTATAAAATATAGGTTATATAATGTGGTACATGAATACTTAGCGTACAACCACAATCATATTATCCACAAACCTTAAAAAAGGCTTAAAATACAATATATTGACTTGGGGTTCCGGTTTACCCAACTTGGGTAACTCAATCACCATTGCCGCTATTTTTGGCTTTCAAACATAACACATACTCATTTATAAAATTAAGGAAATAGTGTCATAATTACACACCTGTAAACCTGAAGAACTAAACTATCGATCTCACTAACGTCCTCACTCGTAGGGATCACAGCGATATGCTTATCCCTTTTAGAAGTCGGCCCACACCCCGATGGCCAATATCAAACTACCGATACTGCTCGCTTCTTAAACTTTGGAGTCGAAACCAAAAGTTTGCTCCCTTCCCCAACTTGAACGTTTCTTGCATCCATTAAAAGTCTTGGTCAATAAATCGCTACGAAAGAGATGATGGTATAACCACTCAACTGGGTTAAGGCGATAAACAACGGATAAATTGACTAATAGAATACTAGAGAGAAATCCCTTACCTTACAATCCCGAAAAGAGAGACGGGTTTCAGAGATTAGTCGCTCCACAGACTTAGAACCTTAATAGTTTGGCTAACGATATTTCCCGGATGAAACACCCTTCATAACCAAATCAAAGAATGATCCGAAGTAGATGCCTAACACTTTGTCCCCCTTATTTCTCCGTAACACAGAGAGAAAGAAGTAGGTTTAAGTATTGATCAAGATAGGTTCGGCCTTACCAAGAAAAGAAGGAACACAGGTTTAATCAAGGGGAAAATGAAAGGGAATGATCTTACCTTAACACAGAGGATTCGAACAACACCCAAGAGAGTTCGGTACACCCATAATAACAGAGAAGATTCGGCAATGAACAAGAAAGAACTGAAAATGAAAACAAGAGAACTTCAATGAAGGCCTAAGAGTTTCGGTAACACCAGGGAAACCAAAAAGAGAAGAAAGGTTGGGAGAAAAGAATGATAAGGGGAAAAAAAGGGAAAGAAGAACAAAGGTTTTGGTTTAAAAGAGTAGGTAGAGAAGAAGAAGAAAACGAAAGATTGCAAGGGACAAGTGTGTTACTTTCGGCAGTGGAGTTTTGAAAATGAGTAGAGAAAAGAAGATGAGAAGAAATATGCACAAAATGGTCTACCTAGTTTCGCCTATAAGTCATAGTTAAATAAAATAATGGGAATTGACTAGGCACTTTTCGGCAAAAGAGAGCAAAAAAAGAACTAAAAAAAGAGCACACCCAAAATGCCGAAAAAAATCCCATAACACACAAAAGCTAATAAAACCTATAAAAATATTGGCACCAACTCCCCTTACCAAAACCAAAAGCCTCACCCCCTACACTATCAAAAATTTGGCTTACAACCCTTTCTCACCTCAATCCCCATGCCGTCCCTTGAAACACTCCTTAATTCCTTCTCCTCCACTTTTTCAAACTAGTTTGAATAATTCAAACTCCCTTAATCACTCTCCACCATCCATTGAAATATTTGACCAAGTCTTGTCTCTCTCCTCCAGAGTTTGATTACCATCCAGCTACCTCCCTTGCTCGAACCAAAATAATATTCCCTTGGCCGCTTGAGAGTTTGAACCCTCTCCCTCTCAACTTCTCCTTGTGATGCCATCTCCCTGCATGCTAGGTGGTGTCTCCTTGCCACTCTTCCATTGCACCTCTTGTGTTACCAAACGCAAACAATAACCCTTAAGTCCTACTCCCACTTAGCTGCCCTCCTAAAATGCCATAAACTAAAATTATACCAAGGCTTCCACTTAACCCCGAGTCTTCCCGAGGCCCTCAAACACATCCAAACAACATGCATAACTCAACAAACGCAGAAAAACATAAAAGATACAAAGCCCCTAAATCCCAGATGTTACAGTTCTACCCCCTTAAAGAAATTTTGGCCTCAAAATTACCTGATCAAAAGAGATGGGGGTATTGCTGTCGCATCGCATCCTCTAGCTCCCACATCGCCTCTTCTGAACCATGGTTCCGCCACAAAACTTTGACTAAAGGAACTGATTTCCTCCTTAGCACCTTGACGTCTCGATCCAAGATCTGGATCGGTTCCTCCTCATAAGACAAGTCTGGCCTTACTTCAACTTCCTCAACTGGCACGACATGAGATGGATCCGAACGGTAACTTCTTAACATCGAAACATGGAACACATCATGCATCTGTTTCAATTTTGAAGGTAACTCCAGCTGATATGCCACTGGTCCCACACTCTTCAAAACTCGATAAGGCCCGATAAACCTGGGAATTAGCTTACCCTTCTGTCCAAATCTCATCACCTTCTTCCAGGTGAAACTTTCAAGAAAACCTGATCACCTTCTGCAAACTCTATCTCCTTTCACTTTAGATCTACATATGATTTCTGCCTATCGGATGCTTCCTTCAATCGAGCCCTAATTAACTTAACCTTCTCCTTTATTTTTTCAACCATTTTCGGACCTAAAATTTGGTGTTCACCTAATTTCCGTCGAACAGGTGGGAGTGCAACACCTTCGCCCATATAGCGCTTCATAAGGCTCCATCTGAATACTAGATTGGTAGCTATTATTGTAAGCGAACTCTGCCAACGGTAAGAACTCTTCCCAACTACCCCTGAAATCGATGACACATCCTCTCAACATATTCTCCAAGATCTGAATTACTCTCTCAGACTGTCCATCTGTCTGCGGATGAAATGCTGTATTGAAGTCAAGTCTTGTGCCCAAAGCCTGATGCAATGCTTTCCAGAATCGCGGCGTAAACCTGGGGTCTTTATCTGATATAATCGATACTGGTACCCCGTGCAACCTCACAATTTCTGCCACATACAGCTTAGCCAATCTTTGCAGAGAATAGTCGACATGAACAGGTATGAAATAAGCGGACTTCGTCAATCGATCCACAATCACCCATACCGAATCTTTCTTAGTAGGTGTAAGAGGTAGCCCACTAACAAAGTCCATAGTGATCCTCTCCCATTTCCACTGTGGAATTTTCACCGGTTGCAACAACCCTGAAGACAACTGGTGTCCAGCTTTGACCTGCTGACCCGTTAAACACTTTTCCACAAATTTTGTAACTTCCTGCTTTAATCTAGGCCACCAAATTTGTTCATACAAATCCCGATACATCTTACTTCCTCTAGGATGCATAGCGTAAGGGCTACTATGTGCTTCCTGAAGAATCATCTGCCTCAATTTCACATCCTTCGGCATGCAAACCTTTCCATGGAAACACAAAACCCCATCACCGTTCAAATTGTAATCCTCTACCCCACCATTCTGTACTTGCAGAAGTCGAGCACTCAAGCCATCATCCGATAACTATTTCTCTTTAACCTAACTTACCCATGTCGACTTTACTTTCAGTTCAGCTAATAAACTTCTGTCATCGTATAAACTGAGATGGGCGAACATCGCTCTCAAATCTGATATAACCTTTCAGCTTAACGTGTCTGCCACCACATTTGTCTTACCCGGGTGATATTCAATAGAGCAGTCATAATCCTTCAACAGCTCAATCCACCTTCGCTGCCTTAGATTCAACTCCTTCTGAGTTAGAAGATATTTTAAACTCTTGTGGTCGGTGTAGATAACAGACTTCTCTCCATACAAATAATGTCTCCAAACCTTTAAAGCGAAAACTACCGAAGCCAATTCCAAGTCATGTGGGATAGTTAATCTTATGCGGTCTTAACTGTCGGGATGCATAGGCAACAACCTTCCCATCCTGCATCAGCACACAACCTAACCCCGTGTGAGAAGCATCACAATACACTACGAAATCTTTTCCAGCCTCAGGCTGAATTAAAACTGGAGCCCCTGTCAAAATCCTTTTCAGCTTCTCGAAACTTTCCTGCTGCTTGTCAGTCCATACAAATGCTACCCCTTTTCTCAACAACATAGTTAAGGGTGCTGTAATTGAGAAAAAACCTTCAACAAACCTTCTGTAGTAACCTGCCAATCCCAAGAAACTTCAAATCTCTGCCACAGACTTAGGTGGTTTCCAGTCCAGCACCGCCTCAATCTTCCGAGAATCAACCCTTATCCCTTCTGCAGATACCACATGACCCAGAAAAGTAACTTCCTTTAACCAAAACTCACACTTGCTAAATTTGGTGTACAACTGCTTCTCCCTCAAAATCTGTAGAACCACCCGAAGATGCGAATCATGCTCCTCTTCTGACTTGGAATATACCAGAATATCGTCTATGAACACTACCATGAACCGGTCCAGATATGGTTGAAAAACCCGATTCATCATATCCATGAACGCGGCTAGTGCATTTGTCAACCCAAACGACATTACCAAAAATTCATAGTGATCGTAGCGAGTCTGGAAAGCTGTCTTATGAATATCTGCTTCCTTTACCTTAAGTTGATGGTATCTTGACCTCAAATCTATCTTTGAAAAGATTGAAGCCCCTTGAGCTGATCAAAAAGATCATCTATCCTCGGCAACAAGTACTTGTTCTTGATGGTCAATTTATTCAACTGGCGGTAATCAATGCACATTCGCATGGACCCATCTTTCTTCTTCACGAATAGCACCGGCGCTCCCCACGGCGATACACTGGGTCGGATAAAACCACTATCCAATAGCTCCTGAATCTGAGCTTTAAGTTCAACCAGCTCCTTCAGCGCCATCCTATAAGGGGCGATGGACACCGGAGCTGTACCAGGTAGTAATTCAATTCCAAACTCCACCTCACGATCCGAGGCAACCTTGGAAGCTCTTCAGGAAAGACATCTACATATTCCTTTACTATTCTAACCTCATTCATAGTCACTTCCTTTGCATCCAATGCACTGACAAAAGTTAAGAAAACTATACACCCTTTTCTCACCATTCTTTCTGCCTTTAGAGAAGACACTACATTGGACAAGTAGTCTCTCCTCTAGCCTATTACCAAAACTTCATCACCCTTGGGAGTCCATAACACCATGCGCTTAGCAGCACAATCCAAGTTTGCTCGATACCTTACCAAGCAATCCATGCCTAAGATTAAATCAAACTCCCCAAATGGCAGTTCCATAAAATCACCGGAAAACCAACCCTTGAACTTCTAAAGGCACACTTCTAAAAAGTTTATTTACCACTACCGATTGCCCTAAAGGACTCAATACAGACATCTCCCTAGAAGTAGTTTTAGAGTTCATGCTCAAGGTTCTAGACATCATGCTAGCAATATAGGAATGCGTCGACCCAACATCAATTAATGCAGTAAAGGGTAAACCAAAAATGAGGAACGTACCCATT
This sequence comes from Gossypium rotundifolium, assembly GCA_025506655.1. Classification (NCBI taxonomy): domain Eukaryota; kingdom Viridiplantae; phylum Streptophyta; class Magnoliopsida; order Malvales; family Malvaceae; genus Gossypium; species Gossypium rotundifolium. Next base: position 52,897,890 of record CP106734.1, read on the forward strand.
ATAACGTCTTGGTGTATCACTCTCTTCTCGACGTCTGGCTGCATAAACTAACCCAAGCTATCTCACCTCAGTACTCCCAACACCTCTACCCGGTGCTCCACGACCCCAACCAGAACCATTCCCTCCTCGGTTCGGGCCACGGCCTCTCGGCATCTGCTGACCACCCCTTCTTGGCTGCACATACCCCTGACCTACCATCCAAGCCCTGGTTATATCTAATGAACAATTCTTTATCAGATGATCCTTTAATCCACACTTGAAACATTCCTTATTTTTGCCCTAACACTCTCCTGCATGAGACCTCCCGCACTGAGCACACTGTCAAAATTGCCCAACAACCGTTGGTGTTGCAACACGACTCGACCCCTCAACCTTAGGCCTCTTCTGGAACCCCCTGATGACACTGATGGTCTAAAACTCCTCTTATTTTTGCCTCTATCCTGGTCCCTATTTTGCTTCTCAGTTCGCTTTACCTCCTCGACTATCTTAGCTTTTTTCACTAAAATAGCAAAGTCTCTCTCCCACTGTGGAGCTATCAACACTCACAGCTCGTCTCGCAGCCTATCTTCAAACTGTATGCATCGCTCATAATCGGTCACAACTATTCCTCGAGCATACCGACTTAACCGCAGGAATTTTACCTCATACTCAGCTACCGATTTACCCCCTTGAACTAGATTCAAGAATGCCTTCCTCTGAGCATCCACATAACTAGCTCCAACATACTTCCTTGAAACATCATCTTAAAGAAATCCCAATCCATTCGGTCTGCCGAAGTACCCTCTCTCACAGTAAGCCACCACTGATAGGCCTCATCCCGAAGTAAAGACACTGCGCCCTTTAGCTTCTCCTTCGGCGTGCAGTCCAAGTCATTCATAATTCTTTTGACTGCCTCTAGCCAATACTCAGACACGTTTGGAGCTACCCCAGAAATACCCCTAAACATTTCAGCTCCATTAGCCCAAGTCGCCAGAATGGACTTTGAGTTGTCGCCCAAAGATTTGCCCCAGCCACACGCTCTAACACACGCAACATCGCTTGAGATAGGGCATCGTCTCCACCAGTTCTCTCTTGCGAACCCGCTCCTGCCAGAGGTGATGCTAGTGCCTCGCCCTCAGGCTCATTCCTCGCTTCCGAAAGCTCAACCTTAGTACCTTGACCTCTCCCACGGCCGCGAGTAACACGTCCACGTCCTCTACCACTCATATCTATCCCTCTGCTTTACCCTGGTTATAACTTTTATGAGTCAGTAAATCTTTTCACTTATTTATTAACGAGTAGTTTTATGAGCTGGAATTATAAGTAGTTCATTCGCAAAGTACATACATTCCTAAAGGTTTCCATCTCTACAATAAAGTTTCTAAATTCCAACATCCACAGCAATACATCATATAACCACCTCATGCAATTCACTTAACAATCAAAAACTTACCTGGTGGACCTGGTCCGAAAACTCGAGTGCTATTCTTCCAAAACACAAGTTCATATGAAATTTCTTTTTAAACCATCTTAAATACATAATTTGAAAATGTTGTGGCCCTAAAACCCAAGGTCGAGTTTTTAAAACCTGGCTCTAATACCAAATTGTAACACCCCAAACCTGGCCCAAACACCACGACCGGATCTGGCATTTCACTAGGGAAAACGGGTTTGAAAAGTTTTATAAGTTTTAGAGAATTGCTTTAATAAAACCAAGTTTCATGGCTCAATTGAAACTCATTATTCAAGTTTTTAAAGTTAATTAGCTAAGCTTAGCGTTTAGGCGATGTTTGAAAAACTTAGCTATTTTTTTCTTTTTCCGATTTATAGAATGTCAATAAAAATTTTTAGTTTCATAGGAAATGTGTGTTAAATAGATTGCAAAGAAAATTTTTTTTATCTTGATAAAAACGTTCCATCAAGTAGTTCGTAATTAATGTCTAACAACACAAACTTTAAATCCAAAATTTACCAAATTTAAAGTGGCCTTATTACATATTAAAAATATCCCAAAAGAGAATAGCAATTAATAATTTAAAATAAAGTTTAATAAAATAACCCTTGCATGGCGACCTTGAGTCTATTCTAACCCAGTCTAAAGAATCACGAGCTACCAGCAATTTGTTAAGAAAATAGAGTGAGTCACTAGACTTAGTGTGCAATTAGTCCACAAAATTCCACAAGTGGGCCCGAGCCCCAAACCATCATCGAATTATCACATCATGCACAAGTAATCAAAATGATAGCCCAACCTAACCTAGTATTCCATCCTCTACACACCGCTCCACATGTCCATCCTCAACACACTTGTGGGGATTTCTACAATCAACCCTCCATCCGCTACACACCTCTTTGGCAGTCATGCTGACAAACACACTGCTCAAAGTCCACATATAGTGGTCTAGCCACTATCCACATGTGATTAAATCAACAATTCCACAATGAGGCACCACGCCATCATTAATCGTGACAAAGTCACCAATATACACTTCCCCTTTATATCATTATCATCCCAATATCCCATGCACATGCAACATAGTATAAAAGATAGGTTATATAATGTGATACATGTAATACTTAGCATACACCCACAATCATATTATCCATAAACCTTAAAAAGGCTTAAAATACAATATACTAACCTAGGGTTTTGGTTTACCCAACTTGGGTAACTCAATCACCATTACCGCTATTTTTGGCTTTCAAACATAACACATACTCATTTATGAAATTAAGGAATAGTGTGATAATTACACATCTGTAAACCTGAAGAACTAAACTATCGATCTCACTAACGTCTTCACTCGTAGGGATCACAGTGATCTGCTTATCCCTTTCAGAAGTCAGCCCACACCTCGGTGGCCAATCTCGAACTGCCGATACTACTCACTACTTAAACTTTGGAGTCGAAACCAAAGGTTTGATCCCTTCCCCAACTTGAACGTTTCTTGCATCCATTAAAAGTCTTAGTCAATAAATTGCTACAAAAGAGAAGATGGTATAACCACTCAACTGGGTTAAGGAAATGAACAACAGATAAATAGACTAATAGAATACTAGAGAGAAATTTCTTACCTTACAATCCCAAAAAGAGAGACGGGGTTCAGAGATTAGTCGCTCCACAGACTTAGAACCTTAATGGTTCGGATAATGATATTTTGGACAAAACACCCTTCACAACCAAACTGAAGAATGATCCGAAGTAGATGCATAGCACTTTGTCCCCCTATTCGCCGTAACACAGAGAGAAAGAAGTAGGTTTAAGTACTGATCAAGATAGGTTCAGCCTTACCAAGAAAAGAAGGAATACATGTTTAATCAAGGGGAAAACGAAAGGGAATGATCTTACCTTAACGTAAAGGATTCGAACAACACCCAAGAGAGTTTGGTACATCCACAATAGCAGAGAAGATTTGACAATGAACAAGAGTGGAAGAGAATAAGATGAAAGAATCGAAAATGAAAACAAGAGAACTTCAATGAAGGCCTAAGAGTTTTGGCAACACCAGAGAAACCAAAAAGAGAAGAAAGGTTGGGAGAAAAGAATGATAAGGGGAAAAATAGGGAAAGAAGAACAAATGTTTTGGTTTAAAAGAGTAGGTAGAGAAGAAGAAGAAAAGGAAAGATTGCAAGGGACAAGTGTGTTACTTTCGGGAGTGGAGTTTTGAAAATGAGTAGAGAAAAGAAGATGAGAAGAAATATGCACAAAATGGTCTCCCTAGTTTCGGCTATAAGTCATAGTAAAATAAAATAATGGGAATTAACTAGGCACTTTTTGAAAAAAGAGAGCAAGAAAAGAACTAAAAGAAGAGCACACCCAAAATGCCAAAAAAAGAAACCCTTAACACACAAAAGCTAATAAAACCTATAAAAATTTTGACACTAACTTCCCTTACCAAAATCAAAAGCCTCACCCCCTACACTACTCAAAAATTTGGCTTACAACCCCTTATCACCTCAATCCCCATGCCGTCCCTTGAAACACTCCTTAATTCCCTCTCCTCCACTTATTCAAACTAGTTTGAATAATTCAAACTCCCTTAATCACTCTCCACCATCAATTGAAATATTTGACCAAGTCTTGTCTCTCTCTTTCAAAGTTTGATTACCATCCAGCTACCTCCCTTGCCTGAACCAAAAATAATACTCCCTTGTGCTGCTTGAGAGTTTTGAACCCTCTCCCCCTCAACTTCTCCTTGTGACGCTATCTCCCTGCATGCTAGGTGGTATCTCCTTGCCACTCTTCCACTGCACCTTTTGTGTCACCAAACGTAAAAAATAACCCTTAAGTCCTGCTCCCAATTAGCTTCCCTCCTAAAATGCCCAAAACTAAAATTATACCAAGGCTTCTACTTAACCCCAAGTCTTTCTGAGGCCCCCAAACACATCCAAACAACATGCATAACTCAAAAAATGTAGAAAAAGATAAAAGATGCAAAGACCCTAAATCCCAAATGTTACACGCTCTGTCTTGCATTGGACTAGTCTTCCAGAAAACGGAGGTGGTACTGCAAATAATTTTTGTGGTATTGACTCCACTGGAGCCTTTGTGTCAAGTTTCTTCTTATCTCGACCAACGTCGTGGGCACAACTCATGCCAAGTATGGGCTCCAAAACCTTCCTACTCCCCAATGTCATAGCACTTACATTGTGTCAAGGATTAGGCTCAGTTTGGGATGGCAGATTACCTTGGGATTCCAAATGGCTAACAGTGAGCGCGAGCTTGCTCACTTGCTTATCCAACTCCTGCAAATGCATGTTAGTTTTTTGTTCAAATTTCTCAATACTATTGGCTACCCTTTCCACTATCGCTTCCAAGATGACTTTGGGGGTGGTAACTGTTGATTCTAAGGCGGCCTTTGTTGGTACAGTTGATTGAACCGAGGGTTTGACCCATATCTTAGATTCAGGTGATCTTTCCACCCCACATTATATGAGTTCGAGTAGGGGTCATATCACATTTGGGGAGGTCTTGGAAAGTTCCCGTCAACATTTTCTTATTTTGTCGAATCCTCATGTAAAATCAGACATGAGTCTGTCGGATGGTCTAGCTTAGCACATATTTTGCACAACCGTGCTTAGCCCATTTTATCTATAAGCAAAGTTTGAACAACATTAGTTAGCTTATCAATTTTATCTTCTAAGGATAAAGAACTTAACCTATGAACCCATCCCATGGGTTTTGTGGCCAGTTGGAATTGTTGAGAGTTAGCAGCCATGTTTGAAATCAACTCTCTCGCTCTTTGAGGAGTCATATTAACGAGTGCCCCTCCACTTGTAGTATCTGTCATTTTCATTTCCATCGGGAGCAATCCCTCATAGAAATACTGTAAGAGTGTCTGTTCAGTCAGTCCATGTTGTGGGAAACTTGCACACAACTTTTTGTATCGCTCTCAATAATCGTAGAGTGATTCAATCTCTTTCTGATAGATTCTCACAATGTCTCTCCTTAGTTCAGCCACTCGAGCTGTAGGGAAGATTCTGTCAAGAAATAAACGAGACATGTTAGACCATGTGTTGACAGATCTGGGGTAAATAAAATAGCCACTCTCTAGTAGAGTCGGCTAATAAGAAAGGAAAAGCACGAAGTTTGATTTGGTCTTCTGTTACTCCTTGAGGCTTCATGCTTGTGCATACCATATGGAACTCTTTAAGGTGGGTGTGCGGATTTTCATTCTCTAACCCATGAAAAATTGGTAGTAAATGAATCAAACCTAACTTTAACTCGAACGGTGTTCCTCCCGTCGGATAGGTTATTGGAAACACGAAAATTTACGTGTTTTTATATGCCCTTTTTAACTTAAAATCTTGCTATTTCGGTTAAATTCTTGTCAAAAAATAATTAAATATTATAAAATAATTTATTTGTGTTAAAAATATGAACATGATGAATTTTAATTAATTTTAGAGTTAATTTTGATTAATTTTGACTATTTTAAATGATTTGCACAAAGGCTAAAATTGGCTCGGCAGAACATCATTCAAAAATAAAACCGAGAAGCAATTTGAAGTATCGAGGAAAATTATTTCCAGCCTAAGATGGTCCAAAAATGTGTGTTAATTCATAATATAATTAATTCTAATTTATTCCCAATTTAATTTGGGCTAAATAAATTATTATTAATTAATTATGGAAAAAAAAGGGTCTAATTGAACCGCACTGGTTAAATCGAATTTAGAACCGAGCCAACCCCAATTGGGCTGCCCAGAACACTCCATATGCTGACCCAAATCAGCATTTTAGCTGACTAAATAAGCTTGCAAAGAATCCCTTGAAGAACTTTCAACCTTGCATTCAAACCCCTCCAAAAAATGTGGCTTTATAGATTTGCCCTAGGCTATTTTTAGCAAAGTTGAATCTCTCAACTTTGCCATGTGTGTGGCTGGCCAAGGGGGGTCTCTTTGGCTGATGGAATTTTATATTTTTATCAGCCACAATCAGCTATAAAAAGCCACCCCTTGCTGATCATTCAACTCATCCCTCACACTCTCATTCTCTCTTCTCCTTTCTCACTTTCTCTCAACTTTTCCTTTCCATTTCCCCTTTTGTTCAAGTGCCCATTTCTTCTCTTGGGAAAGATGTCCTCATCATCCATTGTTGAGCAGCAATTAAAGTGTTCATAAGCCACCTTGATAGCCGAGGACAACAGAGAATGAAGAACGGAGCAATCAGCTAAGCCACAGAGAAACACTGGATTTGCTTCTTGTTCCCTATCTCTTTAAATTTTGTTGTTGTTTTGACAAACATGTCTATGAATATTTATGCTTTTTAAATGGTTATTTTAATAAATTTAGCTTGAATTTAATCCATTTTGGGTTGATTATATTTTGCCTGCTTGAATTATCGAATTGTGTTTGTGCTGCTATAGGCCTCGGTAAGATGCTTGATTAAGTAAAATCATGCCTAAGTTATTCTTTCAATATTAATTGTTAGATAAATAATGAATTAATTATTAAATTGTATTGAAATTTTAATTAATTAACACAATACTTAATCAGTGCATGTTTATTCTTCTAAGCGGTGATACATATGCCTTGCATAACTTGCAAGATTATTGTGATTAAAGTGTTTCAAGGTAGAAATACTCTGTTACCTCACTTGACCTTTATATGCTTGTAAAGATTGATTAATTGGTTGGATTGACATTGAAAAATGTTCAAGAGATTGATTAATTTCATAAGTATGTATGAGCAGTAGTTAGCAAATTATCGAGTTGCCGTGAATTTGTTTGTAGCAGTATAAACATAAGTTTAATAATTCTACGTTAAAGGAATGTAATTAATCCAACACAATTATATCATCTTGATTAAACCTTATTTGAAATCGTGCATTAGAACCTTTTTATTTTTAATTTTGTTTACTTAGTTTTTAAACCTTAGTTTTTAATCATCTTTAAACCAAAATATTTTCCATCACCAAAGTGTTTTAAAATCAATTTCATAAATATTCCTTTTTACAGTCCTTGTGGGTATGATAACTCGACATTTACTTGTCACTTTATTACTTGTTGTGAATGTGTACACTTGCACATTTTCATCGTTCAAAGTTTTTGGCGCTGTTGCCAAGGACTGTTTTAAAAAGGTCATTATTTGTGAATCTGTTTTTACATTTTGGTTTATTTATTTTCCTATTTAAATATTTACTTACGTAATTTTTTTGTGATTATTTCAGGTGTTTGTGAGTATTGACCAGATTATCGACTTACTCCCTATGGACCCTAAAATAGAACGAACCTTTCGACAGCGAAGAAGACAAGCGAACCAGAGAAGGACCGAAGAGATGAACTTAGAGAATATGAATCAAGGGAACGGAGCAAACCTTGCTCAGAATCCTATCCTTATTGCTGATGATAGGGATAGAGCTTTACGACAGTATGCTATACCAGTATTTAACGATATTAATCAGGGTATTAGGAGACCCAGAATTGAGGCACAACAATTTGAGCTGAAGCCAGTCATGTTCCAGATGCTTCAGACTATGGGCCAATTCAGTGGAATGCCTACCAAAGATCCTCATCTTCACTTAAGACTATTTATGGAAGTGAGCGATTCTTTTAAGTTAGCCGGAGTACCCCAAATGCATTACGACTGAAGCTGTTCCCATATTCGCTAAGGGACATAGCTCGTGCCCGGTTAAACTTATTGCCACCGAACTCCATTTCTACATGGCAAGAGTTAGCCAAGAGATTCCTCATGAAGTATTCCTCGAGCGAGAATGCCAAGTTGAGGAATGAGATCACTACTTTCTAACAAATGGATGATGAGTCCTTGTGTGAGGCCTAAGAAAGGTACAAAGAGTTATTACGAAAGTGCCTTCATCATGGAATCCCACATTGCATTCAACTTGAGACATTCTATAATGGTCTCAACACTCACACGAGAATGGTAGTGGACACCTCTACTAATGGTGCTATCTTTTCTAAGTCTTATAATGAGGCTTACGAAATTATTGAGAGGATTGCTAGCAACAATTATCAATGGCCAACCAATCGAGTAGCGTCAGGAAGACGAGTCGTTGGAATACTTGAAGTGGACGCTCTCACTTCACTCGCATCTCAGGTATCTTTAATATCCTCAATGCTTAAGAATATTACCACTAATAAGTCTAACAATTTACAGCCTGTAACATCTAGGATTTAGGGGCTTTGCATCTTTTGTGTTTTCTGTATATTGATGTGTTATGCTTGTTGTTTGGATATGATTGGGGGCCTCGAGAAGTTATGGCGTTAAGCTGAAGTTTTGGTGGAATTTTTGTTTAGGGCACTTTAGGAGGATAGCCAAATAGGAGTAGGACATTAGGGGTTGTTTGTTGCGTTTAGTGACACAAGGAATGCAGTGGAAGAGTGGCAAGGGAACGCCACTTAGCATGCATAGAGTGGCGTCACAAGGAGTTGAGAGGAAGGAGGTTCGAAACTCTTAAGTAGTAAGGGAGTATTATTTTTGGCTCAGGCAGGGGAGGTGGTTGGATGGCAATCAAACTTTGGAGGAGAGAGGTATGACTTGGTCAAGCATTTCAAATGATTGGTGGAGAGAAAATTAAGGAGTTTGAATCATTCAAACTGGTTTGAATGAGTGGAAAAGAGGAAAAGTAGGAGTGATGGAAGGGACGGCATAGTGGGGGAGTCCTAGCCAAAACTTTAAGAAGTGTGAGAGGTGGTGAGCATTCGGTTTTGGGCAAAGGGGGGTGCCGAAATTTGGTATTAGTTATTTTCATACTCTCTTTTTCCGAAAATCACCTAGCCAATTTCCACTCTTTTCTTCTTTTGTGACCTTTAGCCGAAATTAAGAAGATCATTTGGGACATAATTCTTTCAGTCTCTTTTCCATTCATTCTCTAAAAATCAAAACCTTGTTCTTCTCTTCCCCTTTCTATTTCCTCTTTTTCCTTTCATGAACTTCTCTCTTGCCGAATTCTCTTGACTTTCCTCATCTTTTTCTTGTTTCTTCTTCCATTCACTAAAAGTCGAAACCACACCTTCATTTTTCCTCTTAGTAGAAACCGCTAAGTCTCAGCATTACTTTTTTGTTTTTTTTCTTTAAACTATTCACCATAGTCAAATTCTCATCTCAGAGTCTGGTAAGTTTTCATTTTTCTCTTTTGTCTTTTCTTTTCCCTCTAGGTCGAATTAGTTCTTAACCTCTTTTTGGGCTTTGTTTTTCACTCTTCTTCTCTGGTAGCCGAATCTTCTCTGTCTTGTCTATTGGTGCCGAATCCTGAAGATAATTGAGGGTGAGTAAATGAGGTTGGTTTTGGCCAAATGGTGAAAAGAGGGTTCAAGTTCCCTATTTGGTCAAAAGGCTACCTCCTATAACCCATTCTCTTTTAGCCGAATATCATTTGGTTTTTGTGTAGGTGTGCAATCAACGTTTTAATCCAAGTCTGCTAACTTCGAGATTCAATCGATTTGGGTAAGAAGATTCATCCTAGTCGTACTATCACTCGATTTATCTTCTATCTGTCATTTTAACCTTGTTGGGTGAATACTCAAATTAAATCTCTCGTAGTGAGTTTTGATCAAAGCTTTTGATGGATGCAAGATATATACAAGTTGGTGAGGGAGGCGAACCTTCGGGTTTGACCTCTAGGTTCAAGAAGAGAGCGATATCTACTATTCGTGATTGGCCACCAGGTTGTGGGCCAATTTCTAAGCAGAGTAGTAGACAGATAGTCGTGATCCCAGCCGGTGAGAGCGTTGACTTCAATAGTTTAGTGTTGTGCATAATCAGGTGTGTAACTTCTCACACCATCTATAATGTTGTATTAGTGTAATATTATATTCTATTAAATGTCAAACCTCGGTATGGCTAGTGAGTTGCCCTTGGAGGGTAAAGGCGAGACATCAGGGTAGTTCTTTCTGTTACATCAAATAAATGGTTATGAGGAGATGACATGATATACGTTATGAGCATTCTATACATATATGCCGAAACCTATTATATCTGTGCATTAAAGTTATTATGTTTGCATGGGATTGGGATTATGTTACTAAAGGGGAAGTGTTGTAGTGGCTCTGCCACGATCTATTGTAGTGGCTCTGCCACGATCTGTTGTAGTGGCTCTACCACGATCTGTTGTAGTGGCTATGTCACGATTCTGATGATAAGCAGCTAACTGCAGCATGACTAACATCGATGGTGTGTAGCGATGAGGGTTGATTGTAAAAATCCCTATTGGTGTGATTGATAGGTACGGGTGGTGTGTAGTGGATGGAAATCTAGGATTGGGATGGGTTCTGCATCATTGTGGCATATGTTGTTCTGTTACTCTGTTCTGTAGGGCTAAGGCCCAATCTGGTGGTGCTTGAGTATTGCACACTGAGTCCTGTGACTCACCCTGTTGATTAACATCTTTCAAGGTAGCACATAGTGCAACGGACCGGGCTGGAGAGGAGCACAAGGTGGCCATGCATGGTTTTGTTTCATTTCAGTAAAGAACTTTACTCATTTCTAATAACTAATTTTGTTTTCACACTGTAATAAGGCCTCTATAAATCGGGTTTTAAGTTTTGAATTTATTTTAAGATTTAGACACTAGTTGAAATAACAATATGTTTTAAAAAGGAAACACAAAGGCAACATAATTTTCATGTGATTAAATTATTTAGTAAATTATTCTCTTTTGCGACAAAACACTTGTAACATAAATGGATAACATGGGTTTTCAAAAGTCATTTGATTTTGAAACTTGGAAAATTAAACTAGGCTATCATGTAACTACTAAGTTTTCTAAACATCCGATAAAATTTGAAAATGCAGCAGGAGGAGTAAACTGGAACTTTCCCTTAAGAATGCAATGTGTTTTATAAATTCTTCTTAGTGACATGCCAAGATCCGGTCGTGGTGTTTGGGTCAGGTTTGGGGTGTTACAAATTGGTATGAGAGCTAGGTTCAAAAGCTCGGCTTTGGGTTTTGGGTTCAAAACATTTTCGAAGGATGGGTTTTTTTTTTAAAAATATATACATATAAGATGAAATACATATTATTTTTTATAGCATGGCACCTAAGTCTCAAGCCCAAGTCCACCAAGTAAGTTTTCTGATTAGCAAGGGATTTGTATAAAATGACGTGTGCTATGTGAATATACTGCCATGGATGTTAGAACTAAAGAACTATACCTTAGAAGCAGAAACTTTTAGGTTATATGTGAATTGTGGAAACTACTTGTAATTATATTTCATAAAATTTTTACTCTCTAATAATAGTGGAAGAAATGCTAATTCATAAAATTTCTTTAAATCATATTAAGGCAAGATTATAGAGATGAGTAGTAGGGGACGCGACCGTAATATGTGTGGTCGTGGTAGAGGCAGGATCGCTGTGTCGGAACCAGTGGGATCTGGTCATGGGTCAGGTAGTGAGATATCGGTATTGCCAGCAGTAGGAGTGGAATTTCAGGACCAAATTGGCGGGGATGAAGCAGTGTCTCAGGCAATGTTACGGGGTTTAGAGAGAGTTGTTGGGGCGAGCATGGGTACTGGGGCTCAAAAATCGGTGTCTGAACGGCTTCGAGCCAATGGAGCAGAAATGTTTAGGGGCGTCTCTGGCATAGCCCCTAATACAGCTGAGTATTGGTTATAGGCAAGTGAGCGCATAATGGATGACCTTGACTTCATGGTAGAGGAGAAATTGAAAGGGGTGGTGTCTCTTCTTCGAGACGAGGCCTATCAGTGGTGGCTTACGGTAAAAGAGGGTACTCCCGTACACTGGATTGATTGGGATTTCTTTAAGGTATCATTTCAGGGGAAGTACGTCGGGGCCAGCTATGTTGATGCCCAGAAGAAGGAATTTTGAATTTGGTTCAAGGGAGCAAATCTGTGTCCGAGTATGAGGCAAAATTTTTGTGCTTGAGACATTACGCTCGAGGTATTGTGACGACTGACTATGAGCACTGCGTACAGTTCGAAGATGGACTGCGGGATGAGTTAAGAGTGTTGATAGCACTGCAGCGAGAAAGGGACTTTGCCGTTCTAGTGGAGAAAGTTAAAATAGCTGAAGAGGTAAAGCGGACAGAGAAGTAGAATAAAGATAAGGATTGGGGTAGGAATAAGAGAAGTTTTGGGCCGTCGGGATCATCTGGGGGTGTTCAGAAAAGGCCTAGGTTTGATGGGCCAGCTCGTGCTCTAACCGCAGCTGCAGTGGGTCAGTTTCAATCGTGTGTTTTATGTAGGAAGGTGCATTATGGGGAATGCAAAAGAAGAACTGGTGGATGTTTCAAGTGTGGATCTATAGATCATATGATAAAAGATTGTCCATGGGTGGATCAGGTGCAGCTAACTGGACGAGGTTCTGATCAGTTTAAGAGGGGTGGTCAGCCATTATCGAGGGGTCGTGGCCTAGTCAGAGGAGAAAATGGGTTTGGACGGGGCCGTGGAGCACCTGATAGGGGTGCTAGTAATGCAGATGCAAGGCAACTAGGTCTGGTATATACAGCTCGGCGACGAGAGGATGGTAATGCACCGGACATTATAACCGGTTCGTTTCTTATAGTTGATACTCCATTTCTTGCCTTAATTGATATTGGATCAACCTACTCTTATGTTGCATGCTCGGTATCTGAGAGTTTAAGTATAAAATCTAAAATAACTGCTAGGAAGATGACTGTAGTTAGCCCGCTAGGACAATCCATGATAGTGGACAAACTATTTAGGAATGTACCTCTAGAGACTCAAAGAGTAGTGTTTCTGACAGACTTAATGGAATTACAATTTAGGGAGTTTGATCTCATCTTAGGAATGGATTGGTTGGTGAAACATCATGCTAAACTGGATTGCGAGACTAAGCGTATGGTGTTGAGTACCCCAGAAAATGTAGAGGTTGTTGTGATAGGGGAAAGACGAAATTATTTGTCCAACTTGGTTTCTGCGTTAAAGGCTGTTAAGATGATTCGGAAGGGATGCAATGCATTCTTAGCTTTTATTAGTGCATTGGACAGAAAGAAAGTGACTGTTAATGAGGTTAGAACAGTAAAGGATTTTACGGACGTATTTCCTGAGGAGTTGCCGGGATTACCTCTGGATCGGGAAGTGGAGTTTGGAATTGAGCTACTTTCAGGTACGGCTCCGGTGTCCATTGCCCCTTACATAATGGCGCTAAAGGAGCTGGTAGAACTTAAAGCTCAGATCTAGGTGTGTCTCCGTGGGGAGCGTCGATCCTATTTGTGAAGAAGAAGGATGGGTCTATGCGTATGTTCATTGACTACCGCCTATTGAACAAGTTGACTATCAAGAACAAGTACCCATTGCCGAGGATAGACGACCTGTTTGATCAGCTCAAAGGGGCCTCGGTCTTTCAAAGATAGATCTGAGGTCTGGATATCATCAGCTTAAGGTCAAGGAAGCAGATGTTCACAAGACGGCTTTTCGGACCCGCTATGGTCACTATGAATTCCTAGTGATGCCATTTGGATTGACAAATGCACCAGTGGCATTCATGGATATGATGAATTTGGTTTTTCAACCCTACCTAGACCGGTTCGTTATTGTATTCATAGATGACATCTTGGTATATTCCAAATCTGAGGAGGAGCACGATTCGCATCTGCGGGTGGTTCTGCTGATTTTGAGGGAGAAGCAGTTATATGCCAAGTTTAGCAAGTGTAAGTTTTAGTTTAAAGAGGTCACATTTCTGGGTCATATGGTATCGATGGAAGGGATTAGGGTGGATCCCCAAAGATAGAAGCTGTGTTAGACTGGAAACCGCCAAAGTCCGTGGCAGAGATTCGAAGTTTCTTGGGGTTGGCTGGGTACTACAGAAGGTTTGTTGAGGGGTTCTCCTTGATTGCAACACCCTTAACTAAGTTTTTGTGGAAAGGGGAAGCTTTTGTTTGGACCGACAAGCAGCAGGAAAGCTTTGAGAAACTAAAAAGGGTCTTAACAGAGGCTCCGGTGTTAATTCAGCCTGAGGCTGGTAAGGAGTTCATAGTTTATTGTGATGCTTCACACACGAGATTAGGGTGTGTATTGATGCAGGATGGGAGAGTTGTGGCGTATGCATCTCGGCAGTTAAGACCGCATGAGAAAAACTATCCCACGCATGATTTGGAGTTAGCTGCGGTGGTGTTCGCTCTAAAGATCTGGAGACATTACTTGTATAGGGAAAAGTCCGTTATCTACGCCGACCATAAGAGTCTGAAATACCTCCTTACCCAGAAGGAGCTGAATCTGAGACAGCGTAGGTGGATTGAGTTATTAAAAGACTATGATTATTCGATCGAGTATCACTCGGGAAAGGCTAACGTGGTGGCGGATACGCTGAGTCGAAAGGTGATAGCAGATTTAAGGGCAATGTTCACTCATCTCAGCCTGTTCGAGGGTGGCAGTTTATTAGCTGAACTTCAAGTGAAACTAAAGTGGACAAGCCAGATTAAAGAGAAGCAGTTGTTAGGCGATGTCTTGAGTGCTCGACTCCGGCAAGTGCAAAATGGTGGAGTAAAAGATTATAGTTTGAACAGTGATTGGGTCTTATGTTACCAAAAAAGGGTTTGTGTACCAAAGGATGTGGAGTTGAGACAGATGATTCTTCAGGAAGCGCATAGTAGTCCATATGCTTTGCATTCTAGAGGGAATAAGATGTATCGGGATTTACGGGAATAGTTTTGGTGGCCAGGTTTGAAGCGAGAGGTAACCAAATTCGTGAGTAAATGTTTGATGTGTCAGCAGGTAAAAGCAGAACATCAGTATCCTTGGGGTTATTACAGCTGATAAAGTTTCCATAGTGGAAATGGAAAAGAGTCACGGTGGATTTTGTTAGTGGGCTACCTCTTACGCCCACTAAGAAAGACTTGGTTTCGGTAATTGTTGACCGACTGATGAAGTTCACTCATTTCATACCTATTCGGGTCGACTATTCTTTACAGAAGTTGGCGAAACTGTATGTGGCAGAGATTGTGAGACTGCATGGGGTACCAGTGTCGATCATATCAGATAGAGACCCTAGGTTTATGTCACGTTTCTGGAGGGCGTTGCATCAGGCATTGGGGACAAGGCTAGATTTCAGCACCGCTTTTCATCCGCAGACTGACGGCCAGTCTGAAAGAGTAATCTAGATCTTGGAAGATATGTTGAGAGGTTGTGTTATTGACTTTAGGGGTAGTTGGGAAGAGTATTTACCTTTGGCGGAATTCGCGTACAACAATAGCTACCAATCTAGCATTCAGATGGCGCCCTATGAAGCATTATATGGACGGAGGTGTCGTGCTCCTACTTGTTGGACGGAGTTGGGTGAGCGTCAAATGTTGGGTCCAGAATTGGTTTCAGAAGCTGATGAGAAAGTTAAGTTAATTTGGACTCGATTGAAGGAAGCATCAGACAGACAAAAATCTTATACGGATCTGAAGCGAAGGGAGATAGAGTTTGCAGAGGGTGACCAAGTTTTCTTGAAAGTGTCACCGTGGAAGAAGGTACTGAGGTTTGGTCGGAAGGGCAAGCTAAGCCCTAGGTTTATTGGGCCTTATCAGGAATTAGAACGTGTGGGACTAGTGGCGTATCGGCTAGAATTACCTCTAGAGTTGAAGTAGATACATGATGTGTTCCATGTTTCGATGCTAAGACGTTATCGTTCTGATCCATCGCACATTGTGCTGGTGAAAGAGATTGAAGTAAGACCAGACTTGTCCTTTGAGGAGGAGCCAATGCATATTTTGGATCGGGATGTTAAGGTGTTGAGAAGGAAGCCAATTTCTTTGGTCAAAGTTCTGTGGCAGAACCATGGTGCAGAGGAAGCGACGTGGGAGCCAAAGAGGTTATGCAATGGCAGCATCCTCATCTCTTTTGATCAGGTAATTTCGAGGTCAAAATTTTTTTAAGGGGGTAGATCTGTAACATCTAAGATTTAGGGGCTTTGCATCTTTTTTGTTTTCTGTATATTGATGTGTTATGCTTGTTGTTTGGATATGATTGGGGGCCTCGGGAAGTTATGGGGTTAAGCCGAAGTTTTAGTGGAATTTTAGTTTAGGACACTTTAGGAGGATAGCCAAATAGAAGTAGGACATTAGGGGTTGTTTGTTGCATTTAGTGACACAAGGAATGCAGTGGAAGAGTGGCAAGGGAACGCCACTTAGCATGCATGGAGTGGCATCACAAGGAGTTGAGAGGGAGGAGGTTCAAAACTCTTAAATAGCAAGGGAGTATTATTTTTGGCTCAGGCAGGGGAGGTGGTTGGATGGCAATCAAACTCTAGAGGAGAGAGGTATGACTTGGTCAAGCATTTCAAACGATTGGTGGAGAGAAATTTAAGGAGTTTGAATCATTCAAACTGGTTTGAATGAGTGGAAGAGAGGAAAAGTAGGAGTGATGGAAGGGACAACATAGTGGAGGAGTCCTAGCCGAAACTTTGAGGAGTGTGAGAGGTGGTGAGCATTCGGTTTTGGGAAAAGGAGGGGTGTGCCAAAATTTGGTATTAGTTATTCTCATACTCTCTTTTGCCGAAAATCACCTAGCCAATTTCCACTCTATTCTTCTTTTCTGACCTTTAGCCGAAATTAAGAAGACCATTTGGGACATAATTCTTTCAGTCTCTTTTCCATTCATTCTCTAGAAGCTGAAACCTTGTTCTTCTCTTTTCCTTTCTATTTCCTCTTTTTCCTTTCATGAACTTCTCGCTTCCCAAATTCTCTTAACTTTCCTCTTCTTATTCTTGTTTCTTCTTCCATTCACTAAAAGCCGAAACCACACCTTCATTCTTCCTCTTAGTCGAAACCTCTAAGTCTTAGCATTACTTTTTTTTTTTTTCCTTGAACTATTCACCAAAGCTGAATTCTCATCTTAGAGTTTGGTAAGTTTTCGTTTTTCTCTTTTCTCTTTTCTTTTCCCTCTAGGCTGAATCGGTTTTAACCTCTTTTTGTGCATTATTTTTCACTCTTCTTCTTTGGTAGCCCGATCTTCTCTGTCCTGTCTGTTGGTGCCGAATCCTGAAGATAATTGAGGGTGAGTAGATGAGGTTGGTTATGGCCGAATGGAGAAAGGAGGGTTCAAGTTCCCTATTTGGTCGAAAGGCTACCTCCTGTAACCCATTCTCTTTTAGCCAAATCTCATTTGGTTTTTGTGTAGGTGTGCAATCAACATTTTAATCCAAGTCTGCTAACTTCAGGATTCAATCGATTTGGGTAAGAAGATTTATCCTAGTCGTACTATCAATCGATTTATCTTCTATCTATCATTTTAACCTTGTTGGGTGAATACTCAAATCATATCTCTCGTAGTGAGTTTTGATCAAAGCTTTTGATGGATGCAAGATATATCTAAGTTGGTGAGGGAGGCAAACCTTCGGGTTCGATCCCTAGGTTCAAGAAGAGTGCGGCATCTGCTGTTCGTGATTGGCCACCAGGTTGTGGGCCAATTTCAAAGTAGAGTAGTAGACAGATAGTCGTGATCCCAGCCAGTGAGAGCGTTGACTTCGATAGTTTAGTGTTGTGTATAATCAGGTGTGTAACTTCTCACACCATCTATAATGTTGTACTAGTGTAATGTTACATCTGTTAAATGCCGAACCTCGGTATGGCTAGTGAGTTACCCTTGGAAGGTAAAAGTGAGACATCAAGGTAGTTCTTTCTGTTACATCAAATAAATGGTTATGAAGAGATGACATGATATACATTATGAGCATTCTATACATGCATGCCAAAACATGTTGTATCTGTGCATTAAAGTTATTATGTTTGCATGTGATTGGGATTATGTTACTGAAGGGGAAGTGTTGTTGTGGCTCTGCCACGATACATTGTAGTGGCTCGCACATGATTTGGCTTCACGATGACTATGTGACGATGTCACGACGATGAGCAATTAAGCGCAACATAAGCGCCATCGATGGTGTGTAGCGGTGAGGGTTGATTGTAGAAATCCCCATTGGTGTGATTGGCAGGTAAGAGTGGTGTGTAGCAAATGGAAATCTAGGATTGGGATGGATTCTGCATCATTCTGGCATATGTTGTACTGTTACTCTGTTCTGTAGGGCTAAGGCCCAATCTGGTGGTGCTTGAGTGTTGCACACTGAGTCCTGTGGCTCACCCTGTTGATTAACATCTTTTCAGGTAGCACATAGTGCAACGGACTGGGCTGGAGAGGAGCACAAAGTGGCCATGCATGGTTTTGTTTCGTTTAGTAAAGAAATTTACTCATTTCTAATAACTGGTTTTGTTTTCACACTGTAATAAGGCCTCTATAAATCGGGTTTTAAGTTTTGAATTTATTTTAAGTTTTAGACACTAGATTAAATAACAATATGTTTTAAAAAGGAAACATAAACGCAACGTAATTTTCATGCGACTAAATTATTCAATAAATTATTATCTTTTGCGACAAAACACTCGTAACATAAACGGATAACATGGGTTTTCAAAAGTCACTTGATTTTGAAACTTGGCAAATTAAACTAGGCTATCATGTAACTACTAAGTTTTCTAAACATTCGACAAAATTTGAAAATGCAGTAGGAGGAGTAAACTGGAATTTTCCCTTAAGAATGCAATGTGTTTTATAAATTCTTCTTAGTGACATGCCAAGATCCAGTCATGGTGTTTGGGCTGGGTTTGGGGTGTTACACAGCCCAACACCTAACCAATTTGAGAATATAGCCTATGTGTGTTTTGGGGAAGGACATTTGTTTGAAGAATGTTCATCAAGCCTCGAATCCGTATATTACATGGGTAACGAACTAAAGCGAGGGATGCAAGGACTGCAATCCAACTTTTATAACTCTTTATGGCGAAATCACCTGAATTTTTCCAGGAGTAACCAAGGGGCTGGAACCAGTAACACTTAAGCCCAACCTAGACCAACTTAGCCGCCTAGCTTCCCCCAACAAGTTCAAAAACCAACCCAAGCAGAACCATCCAATAGCTTAGAGAATCTATTTAAGGCATACATGGCAAAAAACGACGCCACTCTAAGGAATTTGGAGAATCAAGTGGGCCACTTGCTACTGAACTCAAGAACCAACCACAAGGTACTCTACCTAGTGACATGAAGAATTCGAGAAATCTAAGGAGGAACATTGTAAAGTGTTGAGGAGCGGAAAGACAGTAGAGCCAAACACTGTCAAAGTTGAAAAGGAGCAAGCTGACGCTCAAGATTCAGAAGAAATGCAACCAAGTGTTGAAACCCCAGTTTCACTAGAACTAAAATCTGTGAAACCCGAAAAAGTAACCTCAGGACCCTCTAATTTTGATCAACTAACAACTTTATTAGATGCAAAATTACCGCCAAAGAGGAATCAACCAGAACCAGTTGCAATAATGAAACCACCACCACCCTACCCTCAAAGACTTCAGAAACAAAAGCGGAGATTTAATTCAAGAAGTTCCTTGACATACTCATGCAACTTCACATTAACAACCCATTGGTTGAAGCACTTGAGCAAATGTCGAACTACGTCAAGTTCATGAAAGATATTGTAACATCCTAAAATTCAGGATTTTATGTTTTACATTATACCATGCGTTAGGCTAGTTAAGAGTGTTAGTTGTGTATATTTAGGGGCCCTAAGAAGGCTTGGGGTTGAGTTGGGCCTTAGTAGAAATTTTTGTGTTTATAAACTTAAGGGGGAGAAGGTAAGTGGCATCAAGACTTAAGAGAGTAAGTGAGTATTTTGCTAGCACAAGAGGAGCTAGTAGTAAGGTGGTGAGGCGTCACATGAAGGGGCTTATGTGGTGGAGTTTGAATCCCACCTAATGCAACTTTTGGATTTAATTTTTGTGCTAATCAAGTGGAAAATGGTAAGATTCGGCCATGACTCTAAAGAAGGAAAGGAAGACTCATTCAAATTCATTTTGAATGAATAATGGAAAGAAGACTAAGAAGAAGAGTAAGGAGGAGATTAAGGAGAAAAAAAAAAGGGATTTTGGTAAAAGGGGAATGTTGGCCGAATTTTGGGAGGTGCATGAGGAAATGAATTTGGTCAACTAAAATCTTTTTGGTGTAAGGGATATACGATTTTCGTAAGGGGATGTTGGGAGTCGAAATTATTATGGTTTTTTGCAAGTTTTGTGCATGAAAGGCTTTTATTCTTTTAAACATTTTGGTGCTCTCTTTTCCAATCTTTTCCCTTTGATTGCCGAATCACATAAGTTTTTCTTTTGTTCATCTCCTCTATAGTGTTAGCCAAAATTCTTTGACACTTCTCTTGTCCATCTTCTCTTTTTCTTTTGCACCGTTCTTTAATCTTCCACTTTTTCTTTAGTCAATATTTTGATGGCTGAATCTTGCTTATTCTTTTCTCTCTAAATAGCCGAACCTTTAAACTCTTTATCTCTTCTTCTTGTGAAGGCATCTTGTAGATATTTAACCGGAGTTGGTCGACTTATTCTTCTCTGTCAATTGGTTGGTAATCAAGGTAAGGCGATTCTTTATCGTTGTTCTTTTGTTGATTTTTGATTCACATAGGGAAGATGGCATTGTTGATTTCTCTTCTTCTCTTTGCAACTAATTTTTTCCTTCATCTACCATTGTGCTATAGCTGAATATGCCCGTAATCAACTTTCTATTGATCAATTCTCTGTTTCTTAATCGGTGGGGATTCCAAGAATCTGTGGTAAGAGTCAAAACCTCTTGTGTGTCGATCTCACTGTGGTACATTACTTATCGGGTTTTTACTAATGGATGCAAAGGATAATCGATTTAAGGGTGTAACGCTAAGGGAACCGAAGGAAAACAGTCCCATAAATTCTATACCCAAGTTCAAAAGAAGGGCAGTGTCGGCAGTTCGGGATTTTCCATCCAGGTTGTGGAAGGGAACCATCTTCTAGTGAGAGTAGGCAAATCGTGGTCGTTCATGATACTAAGGGAAAGCATTTATTTAGATCGTTTGATTTAGATTTGGATTAAAACACTCTCTTTTGTTAGTTAATCGAGTGTTATGGTGACATAGGTGCTGACGATCAAGAAGGTTTAGTTCTTACCGTAATCAGGTGTGTAATCTCACACTGAAATCCCGTAGATTCATGATTCATCATCATGTTGGAAAAATAGATCGTTGTTGCTTACGAATCTAATAATTGTAATATGGCATGAATCAAGTAACTTGCTTAAATAGCATTAATTTTAAGATATGTCAAAATTGGTATTAAATGGCTTAATTATCAAAATGCCCTCAATGGGCCGATTTATCAAAATGCCTTAACGGGATGAATTACTTAAACACCCTAAAAGGGTTGATTTACCAAAATACCTTCGATGAGCCAATTTATTAAATTGCCCATAGTGGGCCGAATTTGCCAAAATGCTTTAATAGGTTGATTTGCATAAATATTTCACTAGATTAATGGTTGATTTATATTAGGATAATTTAATATGTATGTTTCAACTTTACATACTGCATGGGGTGGGGAAAAATCGTATGGAGAGTAGTGTAGCCTGGTGGCTTAGCCACAATTCGCTTATTATTGTGCTTAATTATGATTAAGGTGGCATGGCCACAAAAATATTATACGTTAGCATGACTACAAATTGGTGTGAGCGGTAGAGTACGTTGACTTAATCCTCACAGGTGTGATTAGCTGGTCGAGGTGTGATGGATGGATGGGTTGGGTTGCATTCATTTCATTTAAATACTATTATGTAAATGGGTTTAGGTCCAAGATGTTGCTAAACGGGTTTAGGCCCAGTGGATGACGGTAAGGGGATTATGCATTGAGTTCTTGTAACTCACCCCCTTTCTTTTTTTAACCATTGCAGGTAATGCTCAATAATGAGGACTTGGGGCCATGGATGACTCGATGGAGGCCATACTTTAGAAATGATGTTTTTGATCATTAGTAAACTTCTTTTCCGCTCTATTTCGTTACTTTTACTATTTTGGGTTTAAAGTTGTAATAAGGCCTCTGGGATATGTTTTAGTTTGCTTTATGTTTTGAGGTATTTATTATTTTTCTTGAATTGTTTTAAACAGGGATTTTTTGAGATCATAAATAACAATTTTCCAAAATGGATTAACAAATGGATTTCATAACAAATATGTACAAATAATTTAACTTGGATTCTCCTTCAAATTATCAACATTATTTTCAAAAGTCACGATTTTTAAAGTTCACTAGTTTAATTTTCAATTCATGAATCAACCTCTCTAGGTTAGTAGTATTTTTATCGAAAATTTATAGCCAAACTTGTTTTCTTAACTATAACCAAATATCGTCAACTTTAATAAGAATCACAAGTTCCTTACATGTTTTCTTCATGTGACATGCTGGATCCAGTCATACTGCATGGATCGGGTTTGGGGTGTTACATTTTATGGTATCATAGCCCGGTTGCAAAACTCGGCTGTGGTTTAGGTTCAAAATTTTTACCAAAACTGTTTGAAATTTGATACATGTCTTAGAGGAAGTATGGCACCACGGGTATCTGGCACCAAGTCAGTAAGTCTTTGCTTTCATTTTATGATTATTATGGTATAACTGTAGTAAGAAAACTTCACATGACCGAAATACTCTAGAACTTTTGGCTTTAGGAGTAGAAACTATAGAGATTGAGACTCTAGGATGCGATTTGCGAAAACAACTTCTACACCTATACTCCATAAAATATTGTTTAATAAACACTGAATAAGCATACTGATCCATAAGGCTTTTTAATCAGATTAAATCGACTTAGCTAATATGAGCACTAGAGGAAGTGGACGCGGTAGACGTGGTCGTGGTAGAGGCCGAGGTGCTAGAGTTGTATCTGAGGCATCGGGACATATACCGGAAATGGTTGCACCTGCGTTACCAGTGACTAAAGTTGGGTCACATGATCGAGTGGGAGGGGACGACACCCAGTCCCAAGCGATGTTACGGATACTGGAAAGGGTTGCTGAGGCAAGAACTGGGTCGACAGCTCGTGGGTCGATATCTGAGCGACTTAGATCCAATGGGGCCGAAGTTTTTTGGGGTATTTCGGGTGTAGTCCCAAGTGTAGCGGAGTACTAGCTTGAGGCGATGGAGCAGATTATGGACGATCTGGATTGCACAACTGAACAGAAACTAAAAGGGGTTGTGTCATTACTGAGAGATGAGGCGTATCAGTGGTGGCTCACTGTTCGGGAAGGCACTCAGGCTGATCGTATTACCTGAGATTTCTTTAAGACATCATTCCAGGGAAAATATGTCGGGGCTAGTTATGTGGATGCCCGAAGAAAGGAATTCCTGAATCTGGTCCAAGGAGGTAGATTTGTGGCAGTATACGAGGCAGAGTTTCTGCCTCTGAGCCGGTATGCCCGGGGTATAGTGCTGATTGATTATGAACGCTGTGTGCGTTTTCAAGACAGGTTGCGTGATGAGTTAGGGCACTGATAGCCCCGCAAAAGGAGAGGAATTTTGCTATACTGGTGGAAAATGCTAAGATTGCTGAAGAAGTAAAACACTCAGAACGGAAAAATCGAGACAAGGATAGGGGCAGGAACAAGAGAAACTCTAGGTATTCAGGACCTATTAGAGGATTTCAGAAGAGGTCTAGGAATAAGGGTCCAGTTCGAGTGGGTGCTCCAGCTACTACCAATCAGTTATAGCCTTGTGTGGATTGTGGGAAACTTCACTTGGGTGAGTGCTGGAAGAGAACTGGTGTTTGTTTCAGATGTGGATCCAAATACCATCGATTTAGGGATTGCCTTCTAGAGCCTGTTCAAACTCAGGTAGTACGTAACAGATTTACGTAGCCAGCAGAGGGCGCTTAGCAGCCGCCGAGAGGCCGTGGGTCAGGTCGAGGTGGTAATGGCATAGGACGATGTCAGGGTGCACCAGGTAAAGGTATTGGTAATAGGGATAACACAGAGGCGAGACAGCCAGGGTTGGTCTATACGGTCAGACGTCGAGAGGATGGCGACGTACCAGACGTCATAATCGGTACGTTCTTTATATCTGATGTACTTTTTACCTCTTTGATAGATATTGGATCCACCCATTCGTATGTTGCATGTGCTGTGTTTGGAACTTTGAATATTAGATCTGAGATTACTGCTAGAGAAACAATTGTGATTAGCCCTTTAGGACAGTCGGTGGTAGTAAATAAGTTGTTTAGGGATGTGCCCTTAGAAGTTCAAGGGGTAGTATTTTTGGCGGATTTGATGGAACTGTCGTTTGAGGAGTTCGACCTTATATTGGGCATGGACTGGCTGGTTAAGCACTGTGCGAACACAGGTGTCTTTATCAAAGCGGATGGTACTAAGAACTTCGGAGGATAAGGAAGTGATGATGATAAGTGAAAGAAGAATTTATCTATCTAATATGGTATCTACTTTAAAGGCAGAAAGGTTGGTACGAAAGGGTGTGAAGCGTTCTTAGCTTTATCAGTGCTTTGGATGCCAAAGAGTTGGCGGTAGAGAGTGTTAGAATGGTGAAGGAGTTTTCAGACGTACTTCTCGAGGAGCTTCCAGGATTGCCTCCGGATCGGGAGGTGGAATTTGGTATTGAGCTGTTTCCAAGAATGGCTCTAGTGTCTATTTCCCCTTACAGAATGGCACTGAAAGAGCTAGTGGAACTTAAAGCTCAGATTTAGGAGTTGTTAGATCGTGGATTTATTCGACCAAGTGTGTCATCGTGGGGAGCGCCGGTTTTGTTCGTTAAGAAAAAGGATCGGTCGATGCGATATGCATCGATTATAGGTAATTGAATAAGTTCATAATCAAGAACAAGTACCTATTACCAAGGATTGATGATCTGTTTGATCAACTGCAAGGAGTTTCGGTATTCTCGAAGATAGACTTGAGATCGGGGTATCATCAGTTAAAAGTCAAGGAGGCAGATATTCACAAGACTATGTTTCCTCGTTATGGGCATTACGAGTTCTTGGTGATGCCGTTTGGGTTGACAAATGCACCAGCTATATTTATGGACATGATAAATCGAGTCTTCCAACCCTATTTAGACCGATTTGTGGTGGTATTCATAGATGACATTTTGGTGTACTCAAAGACCGAAGAGGAACATGATTCGCATCTATGGGTTGTATTGCAGATATTAAGGGAGAAGCAACTGTATGCCAAATTCAGTAAGTGTGAATTTTGGCTGAGGGAAGTGACCTTTTTGGGGCATGTTGTGTCTGCTGAGGGAATTAGAGTTGATCCCCGGAAGATCAAGGCTGTATTGGACTGGAAGTCACCAAAGTATGTGGAAGAAATCTAAAGTTTTCTAGGTTTGGCTGGGTATTACAGGCGATTCGTTGAAGGGTTTTCATTGATTGTTGCACCCCTAACTAAGCTATTGCGTAAGGGAGTACCATTTGTGTGGTCAGACAAGTAGTAAGAGAGCTTTGAGAAATTGAAGAAGATTCTAACAAAAGTGCCATTATTGATTCAACCTGAGGCATGTAAAGAGTTTATTATTTATTGTGATGCATCACACACGGGCTTGGTTTGCGTGTTGATGCAAGAGGGAAAGGTGGTGGCTTATGCATCTTGTCAACTAAGACCACATGAGGTAAATTATCCCACTCATGACTTGGATTTAACTGCGGTGGTGTTTTGATAAACCGTAAAAGTAACATATTTTAGGCTCACATTTAGTATGCTTTTGGATGATTTAGCCCTTGATTTATGTAAAATGGTGCTCTTAATCCTTTATTTTCATGTTTTTACTCAGGAAAGCACCCGAGGACGAAAAGAACAAGAAACGGGCTTAAAACGGACTAACTTGGGCCAAAAAGGAAATCGACACGGCCTGGACTTCAAGCCACATGGCCGTGTCTCGTCAATTTACTTCACACAACCATGCCACGATTTACATGGCTGTGCCCCAATCGATAGAATCGAGACACAGCCTGAAAGTGATTTACACGGGCGTGTACCATGGTTGTGCCCCTGCCGCGGGAGAGAGCAATTTCACTCGGATTTGGATACTTTGAGGCAAAGAAACACATTCCAAAGCCTATTCAAACACCGAGTAGGATGTATACTTGAATTAGGGCCAAGTAAAGCATTTTAAAAGTCTATATAAACACCCTAAGTATAACCTGAAAGGTGGCGGTTAGCTAGGCCAAGGAGCCGAGCCAGAAGGCCAGATTTGTGGGAATTACTCGAAGATAGCCAGTGATCCATCTCAAGGAGCCGAAATTCTACTCAAGACGGCAGATTTATCCTTCAATTCCTTTAGGGGGTTTTAGGGATTTCTTATGTTTTGTTTTATCTTTTCTCTTGAGGTGTTTTCTTTATTCATTATGAACTAAACCCTTCAGATACTTGAAGGGGATGAAACCTAGATGAATCTTGTTATTGATTTCTGAATTATATGATAAATACTTAGTTTGTTCTTAATTATGCATACTTAATCCAAATCTGATGTGCTTAGGTGGAGGAGAAATAGACCCTGCTTAAGAGTAGATCTAGCGTAATTAAGCGGAGTTGATCGCACACCTAGAGATAGGGTGACGAGATTTTGCCGGATTAGGGTGAAACCTATATGGGAATCCATAGATCGATTTACTGCTATTCTAGGGGGTTATTATAAGAGAACAAGAGTTTCACCAATTAACCTAGGGTTAGACGTTATTCACCTCGAGAGAGGGTTTAATATACGTTAGGGAGTCTTACGGATCAAACTGAGTGAATAAATCGTATGGTTCAGTGTTAAATAACAAGTGAAGTCTAGGTGGATTCTTCACGAGGTATCGTCTTGATCAAGCGAGTTTCCTTCAAGTTATTCTCCAATTCATTCTTTCTGTCTTTGCATCTTTAGTTTAGTAGTCGTTAATTTAGATTAAAGAAACTTCACTTATTTTAGGCTAAATAATATAAAGAAAGTTAGTATTACTACTTTTAGTTCCTTTGGGTTCGACAATCCGGTCTTGCCTAAGCTATACTACTATTCGATAGGTACACTTGCCTTAAAGTCGTTGTCATAGTTAGTTTCCAGGATCGATCATTCTCTTTATAAATTTTAAAACTCGACAAAATAACGATCAAGTTTTTGGCGTCGTTGCCGGGGAACTAAAATATTAAGAAAGCTCTATTTTTATTACTTTAGCCATTATTTTTATTTTTATTTTTATTTTTCAATTTATTTTATTTTATTGTTTTTTGCTAATTTTATTTCTTCCTTTTTCCTAGCAGGTACCTCTAGTTTATGACTAGAAGGAACCTGACAGGACCTCTAGTATACGATAGTGATATTGAAGCTACCGCTCATAGGAATCGCAGAGAAATTAGGCGAGCCCTAAATTACACAGAAGAAGAGCGAGAAGACAAATCCAATCCTACTGAAGGATGGACGAGAATAATCCACCACAAGATGTGGGAGAAAACATTGCTCCGCGTACTATGTATGATTATGCTAAACCTCATTTAATAGGAGCTGAATCTACTATTGTTAGGCCTGCCATAGCTGCTAATAATTTTGAATTAAAGCCTAACACAATACAAATGATTCAACAATTTGTTCAATTTGATGGTTTGCAGGACGAAGGCCCGAATACTCATACAACCAATTTTTTAGAGTTCTGTGATACTTTCAAAATAAATAGCGTTTCTAATGATGCCGTTCGTCTTCGATTATTTCCCTTTTCATTAAGGAATAAAGCCAAATAGTTGTTATACTCATTACCACGAGGGTTAATCAATACATGGGACCAAATGACCAAAAAATTTTTTTTATAATGTTTTCCACCGGCCAAAATGGCCAAATTACGGAATGATATCTCTTCTTTTATGCAGATGGATTTAGAAACATTATACGATGCATGGGAGAGATACAATGATCTCTTGAGAAGGTGTCCACACCATGGTCTACCCTTGTGGCTACAAGTCCAAACTTTCTATAATGGTGTAACCCCTCAAGGAGGCAACTAATCGATTCAGCCACTAGCGGAACCCTGAACAACAGAACTCTGAAGTAGCCTACGAGTTCATTGAAGAGATGTCACTGAATAACTATCAGTAGCAAGTTACAAGCACAAAAGAGACAAAATCAGCCAGAGTTTAGAACCTCGATGCAGTGACCATGCTATCAACACAGGTAGAGATGATGATTAAAAAGCTTGATAGTTTATGTTCTTTGTAGGTACATATAGTCATGTAGTGAAACGCAAGTGGAACTGTGGTGAATCCTGGGTACCCACCCTACCAAACGGACGTAGAGAGCGTAACAGATGAACTATATCGGTAATAATTTCATATCCAATAATAATCTTTATAGTAATAACTACAATCCAGGTTGGAGGAACCACCCAAATTTTTCATTGGAAGGCAAGGAAATCAAGGAAATCAAAGACAATAACCTTATCAAAATTTCCAAAATCAGCCATATCCGCAAGAGAAGAAGCCAACCCTCGAAGAGATGCTGACAAAATCCATGGCTAATATAGAAAATCGTTTCCAAGAAACTGAGAAAATAATTAAAAGCAATGAGAACTGAGTTAGGGAACTTACTAAGTCAGTCAAGGAAGTCACCAATGCAGTCGAACGACTCACAAAGCTAATGTCAGAATGACCGCAAGGACGTCTACCAAGTAACACCTAGATTAACCCAAAGGAGCAAATTCAGGCTATCTCAGCTCATGATAGTAAGGGGTTAGATGAACCCAATCCAATACAAGAAAACAAGGTAGGTGAAGTTAAGGTAGAGGTAACATAAGAAAAGCCAAAACCGGTAATCAAGGAGTACCAACCTCGCATACCTTATCCCGAAGCGATGAAAAGAGACGATTCAGAAGAACAGTTTGATAAGTTTCTTAAACTCTTAAAGAAATTACATAATAACTTACCTCTTCTAGAAGCTCTTTTTCAGATGCCAGACTCGAGGAAGTTTTTAAGACAACTCTTGACTAACAAACGCAAATTAGACGAAGAGCACCACGTGGAATTGAACACAGCATGCTCAGCAATGTTACAGAATAGACTACCACGAAAGCTAAAAGATCCAAGGAGTTTTACAATTCCATGTTTAATTGGTAGTTTAGCTATTGATAATGCATTAGCTGATTTAGGGGCAAGCATAAATGTCATGCCTTATACATTATTTAAACGACTAGGTCTATGGAAGCCCAAATAAACTAGGATGAGTATACAATTATCTGATAAAACTGTTAGAATTCCTAGGGGTATTATCGAAGATGTTTTTGTCAAAATCGATAAATTTGTTTTCCCAGTAGATTTTGTTGTCTTAGATATGGATGAGGATAATACAATCCTATTAATTTTAGGAAGACCTTTTCTAGTAACTGCCAAGACTAAAATTGATGTTGCCACAGGAGAACTCATATTTGTGTAGGTGACGAATCAATCAGTCTTCAAGCTCTTGACTCGGCCAGGACAACAATCGATGAAGGTAAGAAAGTCAATATAGATGATAATCAAATTGTTCAACCTTTATCACAGGAAACACCGCAAAGACACAACCCTGAGCCGACTCATAGATCCCAAATCAACAAAGAAGAAACATATAAGGAACAAGACCTTAGGGTCGATAATTTAGAAGAGCAGAGGACACAAGTCAAAGAAGAACCGGAACCGCAGGAAGTAAAACCAGAGGAACCACCATAAGAGCTTGTAAAAATGTCAAACCACTACAAAATAGGAGACCAGGTACTGTTAGACAAAGCAGATCCGTACATCATCACAACAGACTTGAAAGCAAAGGGAGAAAACCTTCTTAAGGTATACAATATCTTCCTCCACGGAATAGTCGAGGTAAGCAACCCAACATTCAACACTTTTGAGGTACACACTTATCGACTTCAATTTTGCCAAGAAAATAGAACTTTAAGCAAGAGGGAAGATATTCAAACCTTTAAACCTCCCTGATTTTTTCAATGTCGAGGAAAGTCTAGCTTAAGACTATAAACGAGCGCTTTTGGGAGGCAACCCAAGCACTAACCCTACTTCTTTTTACATTTATTTTCATTTTATTTTATTTTCTTTCTCTTTCACTTTGTAAACTAACCAAAAGTGAAGATTTCTAGGGCACACGACCTTACACACGGCTGTGTCAACCACCAGAAATCCCGTACTGACATAGCAGCGGTCGTGCGAATCAAATCCCAACCACTTTTCGACGTCACGGATCCAACCACTCCCCCACGGGCACCGGTAAATTGGCACGGTCGTGCTACAAGACCGTGTGAAGTTACTGACTTACCAGACACGGGAAAAACACACCCATGCTACCCAATCGTGCCAACACACTGCCTTTTTAGGAACAGGCGTGGCATCTAGAAAATTGGCGTGGGTAAACCAACACGCCTAAACACACGACCGTGTGATGCAACCGTGTGAAGACACTGACTTATCGACTCCAAGCCTAGCAATAAATACACGGGCGTGTAGATCCCAACACGTCCTCAAACAGCGCCGGGTGAATCAGCCGTGTAATTTGACACATCCACATGACACGGGCGTGGGAAAAGTGGCAGAGACCAAAGTTCTATTTAAACCACCCCACTCCCCACCCTACTTCACCCTTTCTTTCTTCCCCATTTCTATCACATTTTGTCTCTCTTATTTACTTCTAACATTCTTATAACTCTTGAGACACCAAAGCCAAGCGTAAGAGGCCAACCACAGTCTCCTCAAAGGAGACTAATTTACATGAGTTCAGGCCGGCAGCTTTAGCTATTCGACACGCCAAGGGTCTCCAAAACCTTTTCGGTTCTATTTTTCTTTTCTCTTCTCTTTTATTTTCCTTATCTATACTTCTCTTCTGCTTAATTTAATTTATTTCATATTAGTTTCTTGGTTTTAGGTTCTAAAGGCTACTTGGGAATCACGCACCACAGCCTTCAAAGTCACACCCACTTCGCGAACCATCTATCAATAAGGACTCTTCAGTCTATTAGTCTTTTCTTTTAATTTCAGTTTTCTTCATAGTCTCCTTCTCTTTATTTTCTTTGTCTTTAATTATAGTATTAGTATATTATTAATGTTTCTTTAGATTTCTTGGCTATATCTTTACAGGCTACCCAATTTCTTTATCTAGCATAAAGCTCATCGGTAGACACCCCACCAGGCCCATAAAAAACGCCACCACCTCCTCCTCCACCCACCTTCTACCACGACCTCTACCAACTCCCAGAATCATCCAAAATTCAAGAAGTGTTACTTCTCCCCTTCTCTTTTGATTATTTTATTACATAATTGTTTATCTATCTTTGTACATTGAGAGCAATGTACATCTTAAGTGTGGGGGGTAAAAGTACCTAACTTTTTGCATTATTCCAAAACCCTGAATTTTAGTCTTGTTCCTAAGTAATTTTCTCATATTATTAATTAGGGTGAAATTTCTAATGATTTATGATTTTTATCGATAAGTTTTTGAGTAAGTCATTGATAATTGTGCATTGATGATTTATACCTGAAGAATACTAGAGAATCAAGCATGATAAGTCTATTTTTCAAGAATCAAAAAAAAATTCTAGGTTGTTGAACTGAATTTGAATATTACCTTGAAGTTTGATGTAACACCCCAAACCCAGCCTAGAAGTTAGGCCCGAATCTGGCGTGTGTCACATGAAGAGCTTTTCGAAAACATATAAAGAACTAGTGACTAAAGATAAAGTTAATTTTTTTTGTTATAGTTAAGAAAAAGAAATTTGTTTATAAATATTTGATAAAAAAATACTACTAATCTTTGAAATGTTGATTGAAGAATCGATATTTGAACTAGTGATCTTATAAAACTGTGACTTTTGAAAACATCGTTGATAATTTGAGAGAAAATTTTCGAGTTAAAAATATTTGTAAAAGTTTGTTATGAAAACCATTTATTAATCCATTTTAGAAAATCTTTATTTAAGTTTTAGTAAATTCTCATTTAAAACAAATTAAGCAAGATAATAAGTATATCAAATGTAAAGCAAATAATAAAAATACTCCAGAGGCCTTATTACAACATAAAAACCCAAAGTAGCAAAAGTAATGAAATAAAACGAAAATAGTTTACTAATATTCGAAAATGTTATTTCCAAAGCATGGCCTCCACCGAGTCATCCATCACCCCAAGTCCTCATCAGTGAGCATTACCTACAAGGGTTGAGAAAAGGGGGGTGAGTTACAAGAACTTAGTGTGTAACCCACTTACTGTTGTCCACTGGGCCAAAATCTCATTAAGCAATTATTTGGGCCTAAGCCCATTTACAATAACAACAATATATCAAAATATAACATGTCTATGAAATGGAAATTCCCAAACCAAGCCTAGTAATCCATCCGCTACACACCACCCGTACCACCCAACATACCTGTGGGGAGCTTTAGTCACCCACCCTGCCAACACACCAAATGTAGGCATTAAGCCATTTATATCAAATTTAGTTGTGGACAAGCCACCAAAACAACAGAGTTTACATGGCATAGCCACCAGATAGATTGTGACAGAGTCACCAAAATATGTGGCAGAGCCACCAAAATTATGTGGCAGAGCCACCAGAACTTCTCTTCAACATTATCCCATCCCATGCAAATCATGTATATGATGCATAACAAATCATGATTTTTACAATATAACAACAGTAATTTATTCAGATATTTATTACAAAAATTATGGCCTATTATAACAGTTTATCAATTAGGCCCATTAAGCAAAATATCAGATCGGCCCATTTAGCAAAATATCAGATTGGCCCAATAACAAATTATCAGATCGGCCCGTATAGAAAATTAACAAATCGGCCCATATATCAAATTAACAGACCGGTCCATTAAGGCATTTTCGTATTTCGGCCCTTCAAGGCAATCTTATCAAATCGGCCCATTAAGGCATTTTCATAATTCGGCCCATCAGGGGCATTTTCGTAATTTTACCCATCGAGGGTAATTCGATAATTTTACCCACTAAGGGTAATTTGGTAATTTCGCAACCTAAGACTTTAACTACTAATTTGGGGCATACAAATTGAAAGCGTCCAAGCAACGTCGGTTTGACTAAACCGACTATAACTCATGTTAGAAAACTCAAAATTCAGATCCGTAAATTTTCTTTGAAACTAGGCTCATATATATTCTTACTACAATTTTTTCAGAATTTTTAGCTTAACCATTTCGTACAGTTTATTCCTTAAAGTTTCCCTTGTTTCACTATCCAAAGATTTTGACCTCTCTTACCCAAAATTCAAATATCTCACTGTACAGTTTTCATATGCTACTCCCATTTATCTTTATTGAAAATACACTCACTAAGGAATCCACAAATATCAATTATAACTCATAAATAACTTTGTACAATTTTATCTGATTTTACCAAGACAGATTAGGGAACTACAAAGTCATTCAGAACCAGTCTCACTAAAATTAACATATCTCAGAATATAAATTTCCTTTTCCTTCTCCGTTTCTTCCATACCAAAATAGACATAGTAAGCTTTAATTTGACATCTCATTCACTTTCTAATTCTCTTTCTTCTATTTTTCGTGATTTTTGAAAAATACATCACTGTTTCTAACTGAAACTATTTTATTACAAATATGATTACCACTATGATCATATGCACGCCCGAGTGATTACGGATGCCGGTTTCTGGTTTTTCTTCAGTATTTCGATCGAATCACACAATATTTCATGCAAGCCTTCAGAGAAGTGTGAGA
This sequence comes from Gossypium rotundifolium, assembly GCA_025506655.1. NCBI lineage: Eukaryota > Viridiplantae > Streptophyta > Magnoliopsida > Malvales > Malvaceae > Gossypium > Gossypium rotundifolium. The sequence goes on from CP106734.1 coordinate 52,931,844, forward strand.
TCACACACCATTTCAAATATATATTCGAAAAGTACGGGATTACACACCTTAATAATGAGTTGTGCTTTCCACCGATTTCAACACCTATAATGATAGTTGACAAAGGTTAGTCTCTACTTTGATAATCGTAACTAGAAACACTTTACTAGGCTAACTCCACTTACCACGAATGTGATCTCCCTCGAACCTACCCTTTGGCTATTGAAATTGTGTCCTAACAATATTTGGTGAGCGAAATAGTTGTTAGCAATTATCCCACCTTTGGCCAAAACAAATCTTATAACAACGTTTTCACCCCACTTACTTGACGAGTCAACGATAACGATTTGGTTAATACAAATCACTTGTGCTCCTTCACCTTGTTGAAAATCCTAAGCCCAACGATGGTCATATCACAGAAAAGAATATAACTTAGACTCAACGAGAAAGAGAAGGAAGAACACTCGATTTATTAAGGAAAAACTCGAATGAAACAAGGTTATTGACAAAGAGAAAACTACTACTTACCGATTCGATCAAGATGAGGTTTTCCCACATGATAGAGAGCGAAATGATGAAGAAATAGGATGATAATGGTTCAACTATAGAGAAAATCAAACAAGAAGATCACATAAAGTAATGTTGATTAAAGAAGAAGAAGGTTGATGAAATGGTCAAAAGGAAAGAATGGATGGAGAAAAGTGCTTGTTAGTTTCGTCCAACTAAAGAAGATGAACCAAAAATGAATTTGGGTTAAGGAAAAACAAAGAAATAAGATGAACAAATGCACTAGGTGTTTAGGCCAAAACAAAAAGGGAAGAAAAAGATGTTGGCAAGGAAGAGTAACCAAAATGCTAAAAGAACCCAAAACCTTATCATGTACAAAGCTTTGCAAAATAACCCAAGAAAAATTTTGCTACCACTCTAGCCCCAAACCGTCTACATGCATCCACCCTAGGATAAAAGTTTGGCCACCCAAACTTTCCAAAACACTATCCATGAAATGAGCCTCTTGTCCCCCTTACTTACCTATTTCTTTTGATTCATTTCCTCAACCTCAACCTTACCTTATTTCTTAGCCACCATGCCAAAAATAAATAATTCAAACTTGCCATGTTTACTTCTTGGCCAACACTTAAGGAAAGAGTGCAAAAATATTAGTCAAAATTTGCACACAAAGTGATTCGAACCTCTTCCCTCAAGGTAATACATGTGGCACCATAACCTTTTTACCCTTTGCTCATTTATGCTAGCTATTTACTCAATTATTTCCATATGCTATAAGGACACTTACTCCATCTCCTTAAAGGCTTAAACACAAACTTTTACTAAGGCCCAACTTGAACCCAAAACTTCATAGAAACCTCCTAACTTTCCAAATTCACTTAACTAATAAGTCCAATTTGCAACAATGCCATTCTCATATTCTTGAAAATTTTAAACATTCCTACGCCTAAGGCCCATCGGGCCCAATCCTACTAGGCCCAATTTTGGGATGTTACATTTGAAATTTACAAGATTGATGCCAAATACCCATAAATTTTTGTGAGATTTGAGCCTTATAGAGCATATATTTTTTTTCGTGCTCACTTTATTGATCATGAGTGTGTCAACACTGAATTGTTATTCTAGAACTTGCCTCGATTATACATGTTGAGACCATATTAATGATTTGATATATTGAGATGATAAAGGCACCTAGGTTTTAACCCATTCACTCCACTAAAAAGCCTACCTTTACAAATTAACCCCTAGTGAACCCTGTTGATCCTAACAACCCTTTTATTGATTTACCCGCTAAATTTTAACTCAAAACCATTTGTATTTGTTATCACCATTCTTTTTGACTACCCTTCTATCGAGAATTGATTTGATCAGTTACCAAATTAGGTTATCTCAGTTGATAAAGTTTTCTTTATTATGTTTCTATTTGTTCTTAAAAAAGTATATTCAAGTATTAGTATATGATTAAAGGAGCTTATGCACTTAAATTCCAATTGTTGAAGAAGAGCTCGTATTAAAAGTATTATCAATAGTAGTATTACTAGTTTCAAAGCAATCATTTATTTTATAGTTCATTATTCTTAGTAGATAATTTATCAGGTCAATCTCGATTTTCAACCTTCTAATTTAGCCTTTATCTGCACCTTTAACCTAAGCCCCATTACAACCGTGTCAAAGGCCTTTTGATTTGTGTATCATATCATATTACAGTGGTAGAGAATATGGGATTAACTTTTCAGGTTTGACTTATGAGTGTTTTTTCTTGAAACTTAAACACTTCGAGTGCTTTGAGTGAATCTTTAGTGAGGATGTCAATCCTTGCTGATTTTCAATTAAAGGTAATTATTTAGATGAGGGGAGACGCCTATGTTTTTGAGCTACAAACTATACGGCTTAGAATTATTTGAATCTTTAGGAGTCTTTGAGCTAAATTATCCATGTATAAGTTATCTATGACTTATGATGAGGCATTGTTGATAGGAATTGTGAATTATGGAAAGTTCGTTTTAATTGTAAGTTGATAATTTTGCTTGAGGACAAGCAAAAGCTTAAGTGTGGGGGTATTTGATAAACCGTAAAAGTAACATATTTTAGGCCCACATCTAGTATGCTTTTGGATGATTTAGCCTTTGATTTATGTAAAAAAGATGCTCTTGATCCTTTCTTTTCATGTTTTTACTCAGTAAAGCACCCAAGGACAAAAAGAATAAGAAACAGGCTTAAAACGGACCAACTTGGGCCAAAAGGAAATCGACACGGCCGTGTCTCATCAATTTACTTCACACGGCCATGCCACGATTTACACAGCTGTGCCCCAATTGATAGAATCGAGACACAGCCTGAAAATGATTTACACGGGCGTGTACCATGGCCATGCCCTTGCCGTGGGAGAGAGCAATTTCACTCAAATTTGGATACTTTGAGGCAAAGAAACACATTCCAAAGCCTATTCAAACATCGAGTAGGAAGTATACTTGAATTGGGACACTTAGAGGCCAAGTAAAGCATTCTAAAAGTCTATATAAACACCATAAGTGTAACCTGAAAGGTGGTGGTTGGCTAGGCCAAGGAGCCGAGCCAGAAGGCCAGATTTGTGAGAATTATTCGAAGATAGCCAATGATCCATCTCAAGGAGCCGAAATTCTACTCAAGACGACAAATTTCTCATTCAATTCCTTTAAGGGGTTTTAGGGATTTCTTATGTTTTGTTTTATCTTTTCTCTTGAGATGTTTTCTTTATTCATTATGAACTAAACCCTTTAGATACCTGAAGGGGATGAAACCTAGATGAATCTTGTTATTGATTTCTGAATTATATGATAAATACTTAGTTTGTTCTTAATTATGCATGCTTAATCTAAATCTTATGTGCTTAGGTAGAGGAGGAATAAACCCTGCTTAAGAGTAGATCTAGCGTAATTAATCAGAGTTGATCGCACGCCTAGAGATAGGGTGACGAGATTTTGCCGGATTAGGGTGAAACCTAATATGGGAATCCATAGATCGATTTACTACTATTATAGGGGGTTATTATAAGAGAATGAGAGTTCCACTAATTAAATTTGGGTTAGATGTTATTCACCTTGAGAAAGGGTCTAATATACATTAGGGAGTCTTACGGATCAAACTAAGTGAATAAATCATATGGTTCAATGTTAAATAACAAGTGAAGTCTAGGTGGATTCTTCCTGAAGGTATCATTGTGATCAATTGAGTTTTCCTTCAAGTTATTCTCCAATTCATTCTTTCTATCTTTGCATCTTTAGTTTAGTAGTCGTTAATTTAAATTAAAGCAACTTCACTTATTTTAGGCTAAATAATAAAAAGAAAGTTAGTATTAGTACTTTTAGTTCCTTTGGGTTCAACAATCTAGTCTTGCCTAAGTTATACTACTGTTCGATGGGTACACTTGCCTTAAAGTTGTTGTCAGAGTGAGTTTCCACGTTCGATCATTCTCTTTATAAATTTGAAAACTCGAAAAACAATGATCATGTTTGCTCTGAAGATATGGAAACATCATCTATACGAGGAGAAGTCGATTATATACACGGACCATAAGAGTCTGAAGTACCTCCTTACCTAGAAGGAGTTGAACTTAAGAAAGTAGAGGTAGATAGAATTGTTGAAAGATTATGACTGCTCAATTGAGTACCATCCAGGTAAAGCTAATGTAGTGGCAGATGTGTTGAGTCGTAAGGTGATATCGGATTTGAGAGTGATGTTTGCTCATCTCAGCCTTTATGAAGATGGTAGCTTGTTAGCTAAACTTCAAGTGAAGCCTGCATGGGTAAATCATATTAAGGAAAAGTAGTTGTTAGATGAAAGGTTGGGTTCTCGACTTCAGGAAGTGGAAAGTGGTGAGATTGGGGATTTTGGATTAAATAGTGATGAAGTATTATGTTTCCACGAAAGAGTTTGTATGCCTGGGGTTCTAAATTGAGAAAAATGATTCTGCGTGAGGCGCATAGTAGCCCATACGCTATGCACCCGGGGAAACAAAATGTACCGAGACCTCTGTGAGCAGTATTGGTGGCCAGGGTTGAAACGGGAGGTTACCGACTTTGTGAGCAAGTGCTTGACATGTCAGCAGGTGAAGGCAGAATATCAACTGCCTTCAGGGTTGCTATAACCAATGAAAATCCCACTATGGAAATAGGAAAGGATAACGATGGATTTTTTTAGTGGGTTACCTTTAACGCCTACTAAGAAAGATTTAGTATGGGTGATAGTGGATCAGTTACCGAAGACTGCTCATTTCTTACCTGATCGTACGGATTATTCATTGCAGAAGTTGGCCAAGTTGTATGTAGCAGAGATCATGAGGTTGCATGAGGTACCGATGTCTATCATATCAGACAGGGATCCTAGGTTTACATCATGGTTTTGGAAGGCTCTACATGAAGCTTTGGGAACAAGGCTAGATTTCAGCACAGCGTTCCATCCACAGACTGATGGTTAGTCGGAAAGAGTGATCCAGATTTTAGAAGACATGTTAAGGGGATGTGTGATCAATTTCAGGGGTCGTTGGGAAGATTTTTTACCATTGGCAGAGTTTGCATACAACAACAGTTATCAATCCAGCATCCAGATGGCACCCTACGAGGCGTTGTATGGTTGTAGGTGTCGTACTCCTACTTGCTGGACTGAATTGGGAGAGCGACAATTATTGGGCCTAAAATTAATCTCAGAGACGAAGGAAAAAGTTAAGGTAATTCGGGCTCGGTTAAAAGAAGCCTTGGATAGACAGAAATCGTATGTAGATCTGAAGCGTAAGGGTATAGAATTTTCGATGGGAGATCAGGTCTTTTTGAAGGTCTCACCTTGGAAGAAGATTTTAAAATTTAGACGGAAGGACAAGTTGAGCCCTAGGTTCATCGGGCCATATCGTGTACTGAAGCGTGTTGGGCCAGTGGCTTATCAGCTTGAGTTACCTCGAAATTAAGTTAGATCCATAATGTATTCCATGTCTCAATGTTAAGGCATTATCATTCAGATCCTTCTCATGTAGTACCAGTGGAGGAAGTTGAGATAAGACCTGACTTGCCTTTTGAAGAAAAGGCAGTGCAGATTTTAGATCGGGATATTAAGGTGCTAAGAAGGAATTCGGTTACGTTAGTCAAAGTATTTGGCATAATCACTGGTCAGAGGAAGCTACTTGGGAGCCAGAAGACACGATCCGGCAACAATACCCTTATCTCTTATAATCAGGTAAATTTTGAGGCTGAAATTTCTTTAAGAAGGGTAGAATTGTAACATCCTAAAATTTGGGATTTTATGTTTTACATTATACCATGCATTAGGCTAGTTAAGAGTGTTAGTTGTGTATATTTAGGGGCCCTAAGAAGGCTTGGGGTTGAGTTGGGCCTTTGTAGAAATTTTTGTGTTTATACACTTAAGGGGGAGATGGTAAGTGGCGTCAAGACTTAAAAGAGTAAGTGAGTGTTTTGCTAGCACAAGAGGAACTAGTAGTAAGGTGGTGAGGCGTCACATGAAGGGGCTTAAGGGGTGGAGTTTGAATCCCACCTAATGTAACTTTTGGATTTAATTTTTGTGTTAATCAAGTGAAAGATGGTAAGATTCGGCCATGACTCTAAAGAAGGAAAGGAAGACTCATTCAAATTCATTTTGAATTGATAATGGAAAGAAGACTAAGAAGAAGAGTAAGGAGGAGATTAAGGACAAAAATAAAGGATTATGGTAAAAGGGGAATGTTGGCCGAATTTTGGGAGGTGCATGAGGAAAGAAATTTGGTCAACTAAAATCTTTTTGGTGTAAGGGATATACGGTTTTGGTGAAGGGATTTTGGGAGCCGAAATTATTATGGTCTTTTTGTAAGTTTTACGCATGAAAGGCTTTTATTCTTTTAAACATTTTGGTGCTTTCTTTTCCAATCTTTTCCCTTTGATTGCTAAATCACACAAGTTCTTCTTTTGTTCATCTCCTCTATAGTTTTAGCAGAAATTCTTTGACACTTCTCTTGTCCATCTTCTCTTTTCTTTCACACCATTCTTTAATCTTCCACTTTTTCTTTAGTCAATATTTTGATGGTCAAATCTTGCTTGTTCTTTTCTCTCTAAATAGCCAATCCTTTAAACACTTTATCTCTTCTTCTTGTGATGGCATCTTGTAGATATTTAACCGGAGTTGGCTGACTTACTCTTCTCTGTCGATTGGTTGGTAATCAAGGTAAGGTGATTCTTTGTCGTAGTTCTTTTGCTGATTTTGTGATTCACATAGGGAAGATGGCATTGTTTATTTCTCTTTTTCTTTTTGTAACTAATCTTTTCCTTCATCTACCATTTTGCTATAGCCAAATCTACCCGTAATCGACTCTCTATTGATCAATTATCTATTTCATAATTGGTGGGGATTCTAAGAATCTATGGTAAGAGTCGAAACCCCTTGTGTGCTAATCTCACTGTGGTACATTACTTATCGGGTTTTTATTCATGGATGCAAAGGATAATAGATTTAAGGGGATAACGCTAAGGGAACCAAGGAAAGCGGTCCCATAAATTCTATACCCAAGTTCAAAAGAAGGGTAGTGTCGGCGGTTCGGGATTTTCCACCAGGTTGTGGAAGGGAACCATCTTCTGGTGAGAGTAGGCAAATTGTGGTCGTTCACGATACTAAGGGTAAGCATTTATTTAGATCGTTTGATTTAGATTTGGATTAAGACACTCTCTTTTGTTAGTTAATCGAGTGTTATGGTGACATAGGTGCCGATGATCGAGAAGGTTTAGTTCTTACCGTAATCAGATGTGTAATCTCACACCAAAATCCCGTAGATTCGTGATTCATCATCATGTTGGAAAAATAGATCATTGTTGCTTACGAATCTAATAACCATAATATGGCATGAATCGAGTAACTTGCTTAAATAGCATTAATTTTAAGATCTGTCAAAATCGATATTAAATGGCTTAGTTATCAAAATGCCCTCAATGGGCTGATTTACCGAAATGCCTTAACGGGACGAATTACTTAAACACCCTAAAAGGGTTGATTTACCAAAATACCTTTGATGAGCTGATTTATTAAACTGCCCATAGTGGGCCGAATTTTCCAAAATGCTTTAATAGGCCGATTTGCATAAATATTTCACTAGATTAATGGTTGATTTATATTTGGATAATTTACTATGTATGTTGCAACTTTACATATTGCATGGGGTGGGGAAATTGTATGGAGAGTAGTGTAGCCTGGTGGCTTAGCCACAAATCACTTATTATTGTGCTTAATTATGATTATGGTGGCATGGCCACAAAAATATTATATGTTAGCAGTCTGACTGCAAGTTGGTGTGAGCGGCGGGGTGGGTTGACTTGATCCCCACAGGTGTGATTGGCTGGTCGGGGGTGTGATGGATGGATGGGTTGGGTTGCATTCATTTCATTTAAATACTGTTATGTAAATGGGTTTAGGCCCAAGATGGTGCTAAACGGGTTCAGGCCCAGTTGATGACGGTAAGGGGATTATGCATTGAGTTCTTGTAACTCACCCCCTTTCTTTTTCTTAATCCTTGTAGGTAATGCTTAGTAATGAGGACATGGGGTCATGGATGACTCGATGGAGGCCATACTTTAGAAATGATGTTTTTGATCATTAGTAAACTTCTCTTTCGCTCTATTTCGTTACTTTTACTATTTTGGGTTTAAAGTTGTAATAAGGCCTCTGGGATATGTTTTAATTTGCTTTATGTTTTGACGTATTTATTTTTTTCTTGAATTATTTTAAACGGGGATTTTCTGAGATCATAAATAACAATTTTTCAAAATGGATTAACAAATAGATTTCATAACAAATATGTACAAATAATTTAACTTGGATTCTCCTTTGAATTATCAACATCATTTTCAAAAGTCACGGTTTTTAAAGTTCACTAGTTTGATTTTCGATTCATCAATCAACCTCTCGAGGTTAGTAGTATTTTTATCAAAAATTTATAACCTAACTTGTTTTCTTAACTATAACCAAATATCGTCAACTTTAGTAAGAATCACAAGTTCCTTACACGTTTTCTTCATGTGACATGCCGAATTCGGTCCTACCACATGGATCGGGTTTAGGGTGTTACAGATATCTTGTCTAATAAACAAAGACTTGGAGAATTTGATATGGTAGCTCTGATGAAGGAATGCAGTGCATATCTTCAAGACAAACTACCCCCAAAATTGAAGGATCCTGGATGTTTTACCATACCGTGCAACATTGGAGCAACATAATTTGGTAAGGCATTATGTGACTTAGGTGCAAGTATCAACTTGATGCCTATGTCAATATTTAGGAAGTTGGGGATAGGAGAAGTTAGACCAACTACAGTTATGCTTCAACTAGCAGATCGATCCTTAGCACATCCAGAAGGAAAAATGGAGGACGTATTGGTACGTGTAGGTAAGTTTATCTTTCCTGCTGACTTTGTAATTCTAGATTTTGAAGCAAACAAAGAAGTACCAATCATCCTAGGAAGGCCGTTCCTAGCAACTGCAAGGACCCTTATTGATGTGCAGAAGGATGAGCTCACTCTGCGTGTTCAAGATGATGATAAACCATAAAAGTAACACATTTTATTCCCATTCTTAGCGTGTTTTTGGATGTTTATTTATGCAATTATGTGAATTCGATGCTCTTAATCCTCTAAATTTTCACACACTGGACACCTTCACACGGAGAACATGCCTTGTCCCTGTCGCACCCTACTTTGTTTTTACGCGAAAAAATCCAATTTTTAGGGTTTCTTAGCCTTCAAAAGTCTATAAGTACATGCTAGAGGAAGACCTAAGGAAGAACACAGAGTAGATCGAAGAAATTACTCAAAAGAAGCCATCGAAATCATCTCGGAAGCAGATTCACTCCAAGATTGAAGATCTCCATAAGTTCTTTAGAAATTTTTGGGTTCTTTATGTCTTGTTGTTTCCTAATTCTAGGATGTTTTCCTTCTACATTATGAACTAAACTCCCTAAATACCTAGGGAGGATGAAACCTAAGATGGATCTTATTATTTAATTATCTGAATTACACGATAAATACTTGTTATTGTTCTTAATTATGTGTCCTTAACCCTTGTTTTAATATTTTAGGATATTTATTCAAGATTGATGTGCTTATTCAGTGGAGAAAAAGTCCCTATTTAAGAGTAGATCTTGCGTAATTAAGCGGAGTTGATTGCAACCCTAGAAATAGGATGACATAAATCTGTCGGATTAGAGTCAAATCTAATAAGGGAATCCATAGATCGAGTTAATGCGACGATAGAGGTTTTAATTAGAAAGAGATTTCAATTAATAAACCTAGTCAGTTGTTTTTAGTATCGAAAGAGATATTAACATAATTTAGGGATTTCTACGGATCAAGACAAGTGAATAAATCGGTTAATTCAGAGTCAAAATAATCGAAAGAGATATTAACATAATTTAGGGATTTCTAGGTGGATTCTTCCTTGGGTATTGTCTTTATTCATTGGTTTATTCGATTACTTTCTTCACTCTCTGTCACGTTCATAGTAAATTAGTTAGTTAAATTTTAGATTAAAACAAAACCCCTTAACTACTAGGCTAAATAATAAAAAGATAGTTATTACTAGCAATTTTAGTACCTGGGGATACGATATTCTAGAGTCATCAAAGCTATACAGTTGTTAGATAAGTGCGCTTGCCTTTGTCGAAATATTAGTTAGTTTCGAGCCCATCAAGTTTTTGACACTGCTTGGGGACTAGAATATTAGGAACACTTAATTTTTATTACTTTATCCATTTTTATTTTTATTGAAATTTATTTTTGTTTTTATTTTAATTTACTAACTTTTCTTTTATTTGCTTCTGGCAGGTATTTTTAGTTTATGACTAGAAGAAACCTGCCAGGACCATTACTCTTTGACAGTGAGATAGAAAGTACCGCTCGTAGAAATCATAGGGAAATAAGGCAAAGTCCACAGGATATAGAGGAAAAGCAAGAGGATGATACCAATATCACCAAGGAGATGGCTGATAATAATCCACTACCCCCGATAGTTGCCGAAAATCCTGCTCCTCGTACTATGTATGACTATGCTAAGCCTAATTTGACTGGGGCTGAATCGAGTATTGTGAGGCCTGTTGTTGCTGCAAATAACTTCGAGCTGAAGCCGAACACTGTACAAATGATCCAACAATGTGTTCAGTTTGATAGTTTACAGGATGAGGATCCAAATACTCATTTAGCCAATTTTTAGAATTTTGTGATACTTTTAAAATTAATGGCGCTTTTGATGATGCCATTCGCTTACGGTTATTTCCCTTTTCATTGCGGAATAAAGCTAAATAGTGGTTGAACTTGTTACCACGAGGTTCCATCACTACTTGGGAACAAATGACTAAAAAGTTTTTATTAAAATATTTTTTCGCCGGCTAAAACTGAAAAGTTGAGGAATGATATCTCTTTTTTGTGCAGATGGATTTAGAAACTCTTTACGATGCATGGGATAGGTATAAGGACTTATTAAGAAGGTGCCCTCACCATGGGTTACCTTTATGGCTATAGTTTCAAACCTTCAACAACTGTTTTAACCCCTCAACCAGGAAACTGATTGATGCAGCGGCCGGAGGTACTCTAAACAACAAAACACCCTGAAGTGGCTTATGAGTTTATAGAGGAGATGTCACTGGAAAACTATCAGTGGCAAGTCATGAGGACAAAGTCGATGAAAGTCGCTAGTGTTTTCAACCTCGACGCAGTCACCATGGTATCAAACCAGGCAGAGCTTTTAAATAAAAAGATTGATGGTTTATGTGTTTCTACGAAGGTACATCCAGTGATGCAATGCGACACAAATGGAGGAGGGATGAACATCACAGAATATCCATCCTACAACCCGAGCACTGAGAATAAACAAGTTCACTATATGGGTAATAATTTTAAACCTCACAATAATTCATATAGTAACACTTACAATGCAGGTTGGAGGAACTATCCCAATTTCTCATGGGGTGGTCAGTGAAACACCTCAAACCCGACCCATACACTACGACCGAATTTGAAATGCCACTGCGGAACACGTTCAAAAATATTCTTACTTAAAAGTGAAAACCGTTAAAAATTTGTGGCCTTTAATAAAATATTTTCGTAACTTAAAACATTCTAAGTAAAAATTAAGTGGTTATAAAAAATACCGGATTCAAAACTTTATTATGACTTTTGAGATTTAAATAGCTTTTAAAATTAAACTTACTAAATATTAACTTAATTACAAATCCAACCGAAACATAGCAAAAACTAAAATACTTTAAGTGGCCCTTATTACAAAAACAAATAATTAATCAAAGTACTTAATACTAAACTACATGGAATAAAATGTCTTCTGCATGGGCCACCTTGTATCCTCTCCAAACCCGGTCCAAGCATCACTTGCAATGTTAATAAAATTTGGGTGAGTCATACAGACTCAGAGTGCAATTAGACCATTGAATTCCACCTACATGTCAAACCACATATTTACCCACATGTCAGATATTAATGCAACATTATTCACATGAGTTCACTTATTGGGCTTGGCCCACATTCACATCAATAGAGTTCACATATTATCACATTCTGGGCTTGGCCCATACTCATATCACTAATCAGATAATAGGGTAATTAATCGCATAATTTCCACATATCGGGCTTAGCCCATTTCCACATTGATCCACATTCATATACTGGGCTTTACCCATTTTCACATTAGTCCACATATCAACTAGGCTTGGCCCATTTTCATGTCAAATACTCATATCAGATACAATATGCAAAGTGCACCCAACCCAACCTAGGGTCCATCCTCTACACACCCCCGTATCCAGCCTACCACACACTAGGGGATTAACAAATCACCCTCTCTTTTTCACTCCAAAAGGCAATCAATGCCGTCCACGCAATTAAGCACAATAATCCACAACACGACCTCAGTCAGCACCAATCCATTATGTAGCCGTAGCTAACACCAAAACCACAATGGGACACATAGTCACTCATCAACCACGTATGGCACATAGCGATATCAACCACGATAAGGCACATAGCTACTTATCAAGCCACGCAAACTAAATCGCAATTAATCCACAACGTGACCTCAGTCAATGTCAATCCACGATGTAGCTCAAGGCTAACATCAAACCACGTACTCGAAGTACACCCGTACCTTCTTTCACATCATATCCCAACCCATGCACATGCAACATTCCATAATGACATAATATAGTGATGCATGAGCATGTTCATCAAGCATAGTCATAACACATATTCATATTAATAATCACATTTTATCAGATTTGGTACTTACCGGATTATCGACATACCCCTTGAGGGCATCCATATCACAATTTCCACTGCACTAATTAGCACATTCATAACACATACACATATCACATACATATCATATACTCGAAAAACGGTGGGTTAATCACACACCTTAAAACTTGAAGAACTACACTTTCGATCCCAATGCGATCGCTAAGAGACACTACGGCTATTTGCCTACTTTCCTGTTCTGACGTTGGTCCACACCCCGGTGGCCAATCCCGAACTGCAGAAACTGATCTCTTCTTGAACTTAGGGATAGGGACTATCCCTTGTCCTCCTTGACTAGCATCCATGTCCATCATAAATCACTTAATCAGAATCCTTTGGTTAAATGTCATAATACAAGATCTTAGGCGAATAAACTACAATTTAACTTACTTACCGAAACGATCTAGAATCCCGAAGGCTCCTATGTACTTCTGTCGATTTGCCCCTAAGAATCATAGTACATAATCGGTCAATACTTAATAACCAACATGGCCTATGGCTGAATATTAGCACTTACTTACCTAGCTTACTTAAATCCCGAAACCTGCACTTGTCTTATAGAATTGTCGAGATCCCTATATATATATCACATGTTAGAATCGGCCTAAATACAAATCTATGGACAATGGCCCCTTGGCCGAATATTACCAATTGCTTACCTTAATCTCTGCAAATCCCGAAAGACTCCTTTTAATGCTCCCAATGTTGGCACCACACGTTTGAAGAGACTAGAAAAGAGTGGTCGACAACACCTTTCTTGGAGAATTAGCTTTTGAGCAAAACAAAGGTGTTTGACACTTTTATTGGTAAAGAGGAAAAATACACAATAGAAGAGAGAGCTTAAGAAGATTCGGCCAAGAAGAGAAATAGATTAAAGTGCTTCAAATTTTCGGCTAAAATCCTAATTAACAAAAGCACATTCGGCCATTCAAGAAAAAGGTGATGAATTGGATTGAAAGAAAGAAAAAGAAGAAAAAATAAAAGAATTTCACCAATGGTAATAAAGAAGGTTCGGCTTCAATTAGAAAAAGAATAAAAAGAAAACTCTCTTGACTTTCAATTTTGACAAAGGAGATTAAAAGATGAACAAGAAAATTCAGCACTTGATGCCCCCTAAATGATTGAAAATTACCAACCCAAGGAGCCCCTCATTCGGCCACCACTATGTTTCTTATCCTATTCCACTTTCTTCTCCTAATTTATCTCTTTATCACCCCTTTGAAAAAATAAAATAATTCAGCATTTATCTTCTATCTTATCTCTTAATCACCTCTTCAAATAAATAAAATAAAATAATAATTATTCTTCTCTTCTAATTAATTTAAAAACAAAACATCAAGCTTATCCTCATCCATTTGAGAGTCCATGTGAGACCACTAGCTCTTCTCCTTGGACTTAAAAATAAAAGTAAAACCATCCATTTTGTCGCCCCTGTGTTTGAACATGAGACTTTTGAAACACCCCACGCTACCAGCCACTTTGCTGCTAGCTCCTTTGTGACATAAACTCCCTACAATTCCTTTTAAGAGCTCCTTCCTTAGCTCCCCCTTGTCTTAACGCCAAAAGCAAAATAAAAACACTCCTCCCTGCTGCCCACGTTGCTCGAACCTCCCTGCTCAAGGCGTCATTTCTATGCCCTTAAGTGGCGCCTTGCAGCCACTTTACCAAGGCACTCTTTGTGTCCAAAAACCACTTCATATTTCCTTAAAGCCGTCTTCAGTCCAACTTCCCTTCTTGCCGCAAAATACAAAAAAATAAAACACTCTCATGCTGCCCTCAAGACTCAACCCTCTTCCCTCCTGAAGCCCCCTTGCACCTTAGTGCCCCAAGCCACTTTGCCAATTAATTTCTTGTGTCCTAAACTCCACAAAATTTCCTTTAAGGCCTCCTTGCCTAGTTTCCCCTTTTCACTTAAAATTCAAATATTTTCCAAAGTTTTTCCCCTTCACCTAAAGTTCTCAAAAACTCCTAAAATATATTCAAACACACTCCAAGCCTACTATCACTTGAATTATGCATTAAATGCATAACCCCTAATCTAGGATGTTACAGTTCTACTCTCCTTAAAAAAATAATTTCGTCCTCAAAATTACTTACTAACTAACGACTGAACAATCCTACTATCACACTACGCTTACGTCACAAGACTCGATCTTAATAAAACTATCTTACCTTTTAGGCACAGTCTTAAAGTTCACTTACAAGGCTTCGGGCACTTCACTAGCAACACAAGAACAAGCTATCTTTAAAGCAATAAATAGTACTCCAAAAACAAAGAACTTACCTGCTATCACATCCTTAGTTATCTCGCATCCGAACCTTCAGCTCCTCTGCCGGGTGTTCCACGACCTTGACCTCGAACCCTATCCATCACTTGAGGACATTTCTTAACCAAATGAGCCTTATATCCACACTTGAAACATGCCTTACTATTTCCCCAACATTCTCCTACATGAGCTCTTCCACATAGAGCACATAGACGACTCCGATTCTCAGCAACTGGTTCAGGTGCACGTACAAAATTCTCAATCCTTGGCCTTTTCTGAAAATCTCTAGATGCTTCTGATGATCCAAAACTTCTCCTATTCCCGTTCCTTTCCTTATCTCGGTTCTACCTCACCGTCCTCTTAACCTCTTCGGCTATTCGAGCCTTCTCCACTAGAACAGCAAAATCCCTTTCTCTTTGCAGAGCAATCAATACTCGCAGCTCATCCCACAATCCATCTTCAAATCAAACACATCTTTCATAATCAGTAGCCACGATTCCCTTGGCATATTGACTTAACCGCACAAATTTTGCTTCGTACTCCGCTACCGACATACTTCCTTGTACCAAGTTCAGAAACCCCTTCCTTTGCAAGTCTAAATAACTAGCTCCAACGTATTTCCCTTCAAACTTACGCTTAAAATATTCCCAATCCACTCGATCTGTCGGGGTACTTTGTCTGACAGTGAGCCACCATCGATAAGCTTCATCTCGGAGCAATGAGACAGCACCTTTCAGCTTTTCCTCAGGAGTACAGTCCAAATCATCCATGATTCTTTCGACTGCCTCCAACCAATACTCCGCTACATTCGGAGCTACTCCTGATACTCCTCTAAAAACTTCGGCTCCGTTCGACCTAAGCCTTTCTGATACTGACTTTCGAGTTCTATTTCCCGCACTAGCTCCTGCCACACATTCTAGCACTCGTAACATTGCCCGCGATACTGCGTCATCTTCTCCTGTCTGATATTGATCCTCCGCGCCCACTACTGGCGGCGACACTTCATTTTTTGACCCATGGCCAGATCCTACTGGTTTCGATACAGCCATCCTACCTCTACCGCATCCACGATGACCACATCCACTAAAACTCATTTCTAACGTCGCGATTTAATCTGATTAAGAAGTTTTATGCATTAGTATTTGTTCCATTGTTTAACCGTGAACAATTTTTATGAAAGGAAATTCTAGAAGTGGTTCTTTCGATCGAACAAAGTTTCAGTTCAAGTTCACTACTCTAATTCAGAGAGTCACATTCATTCCTCAATAGAGATACATTAATTCATCAACAAGAACCCATTCATTCAGTGGTATCTACCACACACATTCACTATTTGAACATTTCTGCCCATTTCTATCCCGGGGATATTTTCGTCATTTGTCCTACAGAGGTATTTTGGTAATAAATCAAGATCAATTTAAAAATCTTTATAAACCAAAGGTATTTCAAAAACTCGGGGTAATCTTGAAAATTTATTTTCCAAATAAGAGGTATTGCCAAAAATTTTAAGAATCGGGGTTATTTCGATAATTTTTGAAATTTAGAGGCATTTCGGTAGTTTTGAAATTCGAGGGTATTTTGGTAATTTTGAAATTGGGGTACTTTGGTAATTTTGCAAGTCAGGGGTATTTTAGTAAATTTCAAATCTGGGTATCTTAACATTTTGCAAAAATAGAATTTTCTGGTATTTTTGTAAAGTAAGAATATTTTAATAAAAGTCGAGGGTATTTTTGAAAATCTTAAAAACTAAGGGTATTTTTGTAATTTACAACACAGGGGCATTTTTGTAATTTTGTAAATCAAAATTTTTCGAAAATTTTGTAAAAAATAGTTCTCACAAATTAAAAAGGTAATTTTAAGAGTTTTAAAACTAGGGTTTTTATAAAAACACGGCTAGTTCCCTTTCGGGTTTTAGTTAATGGGTTTAGCCTGTAACTAAGTCCTCTTGGTTAGGGTGAACCGTAGCTACGCACCAGGTAGGATTCGAGTAAAGAGGAGGTGAGTCGCTAGGACTGCTTAAATACCAAGCTCTTACCGAATCCACTCCTAAACATGCGCACTGGCTTGTTGCCACACCTAGCTCGGTGACTTAGTCACAGGTTTGTTTAATGGTCCTTAAGTCTTATGTATTCAATGTTGGGGTAGACTAGTCCTAGGGTTTAATAGCCCTAATCTACTAATCTACGAGCCCAAATAAGCCCATAACAGTTCATATAAACAAATTACTTCAATAATTAGAAGTATTTACCTGGTGGACTTCGGGTCAGAGGTACAGGTGCCATGCCAGAAAGCCTGTTTATTTCTTAGAAAAGTCCGTTTTCAAAAGACAGAAAACGTTTTGGGCCCTAAAAGCCCTCAAGGTCGAGTTTTGAACAGGCTCTGATACCAAACTGAAACACCCCCGAACCCGGCCCATACACTACGACCAAATTTGAAATGCCACTGCGGAACACGTTCAAAAATATTCTTACTTAAAAGTGAAAACCGTTAAAAATTTGTGGCCTTTAATAAAACATTTTCGTAACTTAAAACATTCTAAGTAAAAATTAAGTGATTATAAAAAATACCGGATTCAAAACTTTATTATGACTTTTGAGATTTAAATAGCATTTAAAATTAAACTTACAAAATATTAACTTAATTACAAATCCAACCGAAACATAGAAAAAACTCAAATACTTGTGGCCCTTATTACAAAAACAAATAATTAATCAAAGTACTTAATAATAAACTGCATGGAATAAAATGTCTTCTGCTTGGGCCACCTTGTATCCTCTCCAAACCCGGTCCAAGCATCACCTGCAATGTTAATAAAATTTGGGTGAGTCATACAGACTCAGTGTACAATTAGACCACTGAATTCCACCCACATGTCAAACCACATATTTACCCACATGTCAGATATTAATGCAACATTATTCACATGAGTTCACTTATTGGGCTTGGCCCACATTCACATCAATGGAGTTCACATATTATCACATTCTGGGCTTGGCCCATACTCATATCACTAATCAGATAACAGGGTAATTAACTGCATAATTTCCACATATCGGGCTTGGCCCATTTCCACACTGATCCACATTCATATACTGGGCTTTACCCATTTTCACATTAGTCCACATATCAACTGGGCTTGGCCCATTTTCATGTCAAATACTCATATCAACCCAACCTAGGGTCCATCCTCTACACACCCCCGTATCCAGCCTACCACACACCAGGGGATTAACAAATCACCCTCTCCTTTTCACTCCAAAAGGCAATCAATGCCGTCCACGTGCAATTAAGCACAATAATCCACAACGCGGCCTCAGTCAGTGCCAATCCACGATGTAGCCGTAGCTAACACCAAAACCACAATGGGACACATAGTCACTCATCAACCACGATATGGCACATAGCCGATATCAACCATGATGAGGCACATAGCTACTCATCAAGCCACACGAACTAAATCGTAATTAATCTACAACGTGATCTCAGTCAACGTCAATCCACGATGTAGCTCAAGGCTAACATCAAACCACGTGCTCGAAATACACCCGTACCTTCTTTCACATCATATCCCAACCCATGCACATGCAACATTCCATAATGACATAATATAGTGATGCATGAGCATGTTCATCAAGCATAGTCATAACACATATTCATATGAATAATCACATTTTATCAGATTTGGTACTTACCGGATTATCGACATACCCTTTGAGGGTATCCATATCACAATTTCCACTGTACTAATTAGCACATTCATAACACATACACATATCACATACATATCATATACTCGAAAAATGGTGGGTTAATCACACACCTTATAACTTGAAGAACTATGCTTTTGATCCCGATGCTATCGCTAAGCGACACTACAGCTATTTGCCTAGTTTCCTATTCTGACGCTGGTCCACACCCCGGTGGCCAATCCCGAACTGCAGAAACTGATCTCTTCTTGAACTTAGGGATAGGGACTATCCCTTGTCCTCCTTGACTAGCATCCACATCCATCGCAAATCACTTAATCAGAATCCTTTGGTTAAACGTCATAATACAAGATCTTAGGCGAATAAACTACAATTTAACTTACTTACCGAAACGATCAAGAATCCCAAAGGCTCCTATGTACTTCTGTCAATTTGCCCCTAAGAATCATAGTACATAATCGGTCAATACTTAATAACCAACATGGCCTATGGCCGAATATTAGCACTTACTTACCTAGCTTACTTAAATCCCGAAACCTGCACTTGTCTTATAGAATTGTCGAGATCCCTATATATATATCACATGTTAGAATTGGCCTAAACACAAATCTATGGACAATGTCCCTTGGCCGAATATTACCAATTGCTTACCTTAATCTCTGCAAATCCCGAAAGACTCCTTTTAATGCTCCCAACATTGGCACCACACGTTTGAAGAGACTAGAAGAGAGTGGTCAACAGCACCTTTCTTGGAGATTCGGCTTTTGAGCAAAACAAAGGTGTTTCGGCACTTTTATTAGTAAAGAGAAAAAATACACAATAGAAGAGAGAGCTTAAGAAGATTCGGCCAAGAAGAGAAATAGATTAAAGTGCTTCAAAGTTTTGGCTAAAATCCTAATTAACAAAAGCACATTCGGCCATTCAAGAAAAAGGTGATGAATTGGATTGAAAGAAAGAAAAAGAAGAAAAAATAAAAGAATTTCGCCAATGGTAATAAAGAAGGTTCGGCTTCAATTAGAAAAAGAATAAAAAGAAAACTCTCTTGACTTTCAATTTCAGCAAAGGAGATTAAAAGATGAACAAGAAAATTCAGCACTTGATCCCCCCTAAATGACCGAAAATTACCAACCCAAGGAGCCCCTCATTCGGCCACCACTATGTTCCTTATCCTATTCCACTTTCTTCTCCTAATTTATCTCTTTATCACCCCTTTGAAATAAATAAAATAATTCAGCATTTATCTTCTATCTTATCTCTTAATCACCCTTCAAATAAATAAAATAAAATAATAATTATTCTTCTCTTCCAGCCGAATTTAAAAACAAAACATCAAGCTTATCCTCATCCATTTGAGAGTCCATGTGCAGACCACTAGCTCTTCTCCTTGACGCAAAAATAAAAGTAAAAACCACCCATTTTGTCGCCCCTGTGTTTGAACATGAGACTGCATTGAACACCCCACGCTATCACCACTTTGTCGCTAGCTCCTTTGTGACATAAACTCCTACAATTCTTTTTAAGAGCTCCTTCCTTAGCTCCCCCTTGTCTTAACGCCAAAAGCAAAATAAAAACACTCCTCCCTGCCGCCCACGTTGCTTGAACCTCCCTGCTCAAGGCGTCATTTCCAGACCCTTAAGTGGCGCCTTGCAGCCACTTTACCAAGGCACTCTTTGTGTCCAAAAACCACTTCATATTTCCTTAAAGCCGTCTTCAGTCAAACTTCCCTTCTTGCCACAAAATACAAAAAAATAAAACACTCCCATGCTGCCCTCAAGACTCGACCCTCTTCCCTCCTGAAGCCCCCTTGCACCTTAGGGCCCCAAGCCACTTTGCCAATTAATTTCTTGTGTCCTAAACTCCACAAAATTTCCTTTAAGGCCTCCTTGCCTAGTTTCCCCTTTTCACTTAAAATTCCAATATTTTCCAAAGTTTTTCCCCTTCACCTAAAGTTCTCAAAAACTCCTAAAATATATCCAAACACACTCCAAGCCTACTATCACTTGAATTATGCATTAAATGCATAACCCCTAATCTAGGATGTTACAGTCAGGGAAATCAAAGACCACAACCCCCTCTAGGCTTTCAACAACAACCTTACCAACAGGACAAGAAGCCGAACCTTGAGGAGATGCTAACAAAATTCATTCCGGTGTCAGAAACTCGTTTTCAAAACACCAAAACAACACTCAAAAATCAGCAAGCGTCGATTCAAGGGCTCGAGACCCAAATAGGTCAGCTTGCTAAACTGATCTCAGAACGACCACAAGGTAGCTTACCGAGTAATACTGAACCTAACCCAAGAGAGAAACTCAATGCCATCACCGTGCACAATGAAGAAGGGTTAGTGGAATCTAAATCTAAACCAAGGCAATAACAAGAGGTAAGTAAAGGTAAGGTTAAGGTAAGCCACAGTGCGTAGAAATCGATATGTAAAGAGCATAAACCTCGTGTGCCATATCCTAACGCGATGAAGAAAGACCATACTAACGAGCAATTTGGTAATTTCTTAAACTCTTAAAAAATTTACATATTAACTTACTGTTTATCGAAGATTTTTCATAAATGCCCAACTCAATTAAATTTTTAAAGGGGGCTTCTAGCAAACAAACGAAAGTTAGATGATGCGTCGTATGTGGAGCTAAACGTAATCTGCTCAGCCATTTTGCAGAATAAACTACCTAACAAATTAAAGGATCTAGGGATTTTTACTATTCCTTGTTTAACTGGTAGTTTAGATGTTAACAAGGCCTTGGCTGATTTATATTAACGTCATGCCCTATAAAATGTTTAAGTAACTAGGTCTTGGGAAACCTAAACAAACTAGGATGAGCATTCAACTAGCAAATAAAACTATTAGATTTCCTAGGGGAATTGTTGAGGATGTGCTTGTAAAAATTGATAAATTTATAATCCTAGTTGACTTTGTTGTTCTAGACATGGATGAGGACAGTGACGCACCTTTAATCTTAGGGCAGCCTTTTTTAGGAACTACTAGAACTATCATTGATGTTAGCACAGGAGAATTGACAATTCGTGTAGGGGATGACACGATTAAAATCCAAGCTCGTGATTCTATTAAGATATCTAGTGATTGAGATGATTTTACGAGTTCTATTAATGAAAGTAACATTGTAGCTCAAACTTCTTTTCAGGACATCCTTAAAAAGAAAGTGATGGAGCCACATTCTATCCTATGTGACAAACACAGAATGACTCATGAGGAGCGAAGGCTTCGAATTGATGAACTAGACAAATGGAGGACACTTAGCAAGGAGAACCTAAGAATACACGAAGAAAAACTGAAGCAACTCCATAACGAGCTTAAAGGTGGAACAAATCACTTCAAGGTTGAGGACTAGGTACTATTGGATAAAACCAACCCTCGAATAACTGCTGCAGAGCTTAATGAAAATGGAGAGACTCCTTTTACGGTACTCAATGTCTTTCCATACAAGATAGTTGAGGTAACTCATTCTAATTTCGACACTTTTAAAGTAAATACTACTTGACTCAAACCGTATGTTGATAGTAGAATTGATAGCGAAAAAGAGGAGTTTTGACTCCGCGGACATTCATAAAGTGATGAACATAAGGTAAGTTTAGCTTAAGACTTTAAATAAGCGCTTCTCGGGAGACAACTCGAGCACTAACCCTACTGATTAGTTTATGTTTACTTTCGTTCATGTTTTAATGCAAGTTTTTGACCTACAAGGCCTGGACACACGGCGTGTCCCTGGCCGTGTGGATCCTAAGACTTAGATTTTAAATTTTAAAGAAATCGATAGTAAGGTATAGGGCTTGGCGACATGGCCGTGTCACCCACACGGCCTGGACACACGGGCGTGTCCTTGGCCGTATGGATCCTAAAGCTTAAAATCCCCAAAAATCGATAGAGACATGGCCCAAATTTATTCTATAAGACCTGAACACACGGACGTGTCTTAGGCCGTGTGAAAACTAGAGCCTAACTTTTCAAAATTTAAAGTTTAAAATAAGTCAGGGGGCCCCACGGGCAACACACACGGCTATGTGTGAGGTCACACGGGGGTGTGGAATTCCATACGGGAGTGGGAGAAGTGAAGGACTTCGCACATGACTGTGCGACGTGGCCATGTGGACCACACAGCCTGGAGACACGGGCATGTCCAAGGCCGTGTGAATACTAGGCTCTTCAATTTCGCGACAAACACGGGCTAGAGATAGACCACACGGGCGTGTGACACGACCGTGTGGCCTAACACGGGCCGTTACACGACTGTGTCACCTATTTAAATCTTATTTTCTTTTTCTTTCTTCTTCCTTCTCCTTCCAAAAACTCACCCCAAACCCTAGCCACCGCTACCCAAATCCGGCCACCGTCGATCTCCCCCTCCCTTTACTTCTCCTTTCCCTTCTTCACCCCAAAACCTCGAGCATGCTACATATGAGGATGATTGAGCGACATCATGGATTCGATCCTCCCTAGTACCGATTGTCTCGCCCTGATGATCAGGATTGTAACACCCTAAAATTGACCTAGTTGTTATGACCAAATTTGACGTGTCACATCAAAGTGTCGTTTGAAAATCGGGCTTGTGGATAAAAGTTTGTTAATTTTAAATCCCATCTAATCAATTGTTGTTGAAAATGTTAGTGTTGTAAAATCAAAACATGTTGTCCAATTATAGGTTATATCAATTGGTATAAGTTTATTAATCTGAATTAAAAGAGGAAAAGCTTTTCTAATTGAATACCTTGAAGTTTAAAATTACGTGTTTTTCTTTGAAAATAATTATTATTTTGAAAACTTGTTCTCTTATCCTAGAAGATTGAATAATTAAACAAAAGCCCAATTAAAAATTAAAAAAACTCTCAAATGGCCTTATTACACAAACAAAACCAAATCTAAATTTTTATCTAAATAAAGTTAAAACCAAATAAAAGTAGTCATGTGGCCACCTCTAAGTCCCTCACGGCTCTAAATCAACTAAGATTAGGGATAACCTGTACAGTTAAAAGAAAGGGGTGAGTTTGGAAAAACTTAATGTGTAATCCCTAACAAATAAATAATAAATAGTATATGTAGTGCAGACTAGGTCTGAGCCCTATTCAGTAGCAGTACAGTTATGGCCTTAGCCCTATATAGTAACAGTGTGGGCCTAAGCCCAAATAAGATCAGTACAGAGCAGAAATGCAACCCAACCCAATCCAGCCAACACACCACCCGTACCAACCAACACACCATGTGGGGACTAAGTTGACCCATCCAGCCAACACACCAATATCATAGCATAACTGCTTATAGTAATGCAGCGAAGCTGCTAATAACAGTAAACGTGACCAAGCCACTAAAAACAAATTACGTGGCCAAGCCACTAGAACAGTAAAAACGAGGTAGAGCCATTAGTACAGTACTTCCTCCAAATCAGAATCCCAACCCCAATGCAGAATGTCGTGTCATAAATATTATGTGTATGCAGTATGTCATATTCATAAATAGTCATATAGATATCATACACACATCAACTAAACTACAACTAGGGTATAATGGTCATTTTGTCAGTTAGGGGTAAAAAAGTACCTTTGCCCCTTAGAGGTATTTTGGTCATTTAACTAATTTTGGGGTCCCGGTACAGATAACAACCCTTCAAAAGGTCTACAGTCGTCTCGAATGACTCAGATAACCTATATGGCCAAAATAGTGTAAATAGGCCCAAGGCCCATTACTCGGCCGAGTGGGCTCACACGCTCGTGTGGCCTATTTAGCCCAATTTCAGTTACGACTATGCGATCACCATAGCCCAATCCACTATTTGTCACTTACCGTGGAATTTACTTATGTGGGGCCCATTAGCCCATTGGGCTCACATGGCCCATCTCAGCTCAACGAGGCCCATTACTGCCCAAACCTACGAGAATGCTCGTGGCGGCCTCTACAGTCTGTCGCCAATGATTTGTGAGCTTAGTTTACCTTACAGGCATTCGCACACTCATGAGGCCTCAAATGCCAAAGTTTTAGCTTTTCAACTTTTCATATTTTGCCGATTCACAATTAAATAGGGGTGTGAATACATACCTTCATCCGTTGTTTTGACAGTAGCTATATTGGGTGTATGATTACACACTTTTTTCGTAGTTCCTACAAACAACCCACGAAAACCAAACCTACATCCATCAACATTTTTGGCTAATATCAATACCTAATACTAACATTGAATCCCAAAGAGAATGGTATTGATACTCACATTCACCCAAGTATGCTATCCAATCCACTTATGATGCTAGCCGAAAGATATCTATACCCCTTTCTTGTCGAAATGTTGCATTATCCAAGAGAATCCAACACAAGAGAAGGGTCCAAGAGTTAGCAACCCTAAATTGAATCATTCGGCTTTGCCAGAGAAGAGAGCCATCATAATGGAACTAAGAATCGAATAAAAAAATGAATACTTACCCAAAATTAGTTGATAGAAACGATAGAATAAAGTAACAATTGGCCACTTGACAGAGCCTAGTCACCAAACTGACACAAATCCAAAGTAGTAAGAAGGGGGAAGTATTCGACTAACTTGAAAATAAAAAAAATAGTAAAGGGAAAGGAGAGGTTGATTTCGGCTTACTCAAACTTAAAGAACAAGAGAAGAATGTTGAGAAGAGGGAATAACAAGTTCAGCTATGAGGGTAAAATCGAAAGATCAAAAGAGAGGAGGAGAAACGAACAGGAACTAATTGAAGAACAAAGGAAAAGGGAATGGATTCAGCTAAAGAGAGGAGACGGTTCAGTAAAGAAGAAGAATGATAGTGTGATTCGGCACAAAAAGAATGGAAAGAAGGAAGTTAAGAATGGGGGATTCAACAAGGTAACAAGAATGTAACCTGAAGACAAAATTGACAAAAGTAAAAGAGCCCAAATGGTCACTTGTGAAAATGGCACAAAAGAGAAAAGAAGCTAGAACCATCAAAAGAACAAAACCGAAATGTCAGAGAGGAAAATGAGCTCCTACACACTCAGAATTTGCCAAAAATGCACAACAAATGACCCTTAGCAGAATTCACATACTCAAGTTACCCAATTCGACACTCTTCTCCCCTCACTCAAACTCCTTAAAAATCTCCACTAATCACTCCCCTTATCCCCCCTTGATTTACTCCTTGATATTCTCCACAACCACTCACAAGACCAGTTCAAACTCTCACACAACAGAGTTCGAAACCACTACAAACTCTTGCCATCCCCTATTAGCAAAATAAATGCTCCTTGCTTGCCATGGGATTTGAACCCACTCCCACTCACATGCCCCAACATACCACTTGCCACTACAACACAAGATTTCTTGTGTCACAAACCAAGCACACTTAATATATATGCCTTTTAAGCTAACATCCAGGTTTCCAAAAGAGAAAAAATAACTGCCAAAGGCCATACTTGAACCCAAGCTTCCTAAAATCCAAAAAATACACTCGAAACACTCAACCATTAAAGCAAACAAGCAAATTGGTCAGAACATGAAAAATGAAAGACCCTATATTTTGGGGCATTACAAGGATGATCCCGAGGACATCACTGAGGATGTCCCTCTCCCTCGCGAGGATCCACCTCACCCTCTACCTTCGAGTCACCGACCTCTTTCTTCTGCTACTACTTTGAATGACATATCCGAGCGTCTCACTCGCTTTGAGCAGCAGTGCTACCAACGATTCGACAGCCTCGAGGCCACATTATAGCAGATCTACCACAATTTCCATATTTCACCTTCGGTACGCCACCTCACGACACATCTGACGATGAGGACCTTTGAGTCCATTTCTATTTTGGTCTTTATCTTTATTTTTATTTTTAGTCTATTTTCCTTTATGTTTCTTATCATATTTTTAAAGACTTATCTTTTATATTTTCAACTATATTTTAGTTTTTATGATTGTTCCTAATCAAGTAATCCCTTAATCTTTCTCCACAATTGTGTTCATTTTCTTAATAGTTGCTCATAATCATGCACTTCACTTTGTTATATCTACAATTCCGCATTGACTATTCCACGAATTTCATCCAAAATTTAAGAAGTTTCACTTCTCTCCCTCTCTTATGATATTCTTATTATATTTTCATTATCTATTTTGGTACATTGAGGACAATATACATCTTAAGTGTGGGGAGGTTAATTATATCATTATTAGAAAATCCCTAAATTATGTCTTGTTCTTAAATAACTTTCTCATATTACTATTAGAATGAAATCTTTATTGATTTATGATTTTATTGATATGTTTTGGATTAAGTCATAAGTAATTGTACATTGATTGTTTAAACTTTAAGACATTAGAGAATCAAGCTTAATAAGTATATTTTAGAATTAAAATTTGTTAGGTTGTTTTCCCTAAATTGGAATATTACCTTGAAGTTTGAGATTTACAGAATTGACATAAAAAGCCGTAATTTTTGTGAGATTTTGAGCCTTTATGAGCATACACTTTTCTTGCTCACTTTATTATTGGTTATGAGTGTGTCAATATTGATTTGTTATTTTAAAACTTGCTTCGATTATGCATGTCAAGACCACACATTTGATTTGATATACTGAGATGATAAAGGCACCAAGGTTTTAACCCACTTATCCCAAAAAGCCTACCTTCATAATTAACCCTTAGTGAACCCCTTTGAGTCTAATAAATCGTTTCTTGATCTACCTTAATATTAACCCAATACTTATTCTTTTTGATTCATTGAGAATTTTTCCTATCGTATTAACCCTCTTTTTGTCGAGATTTGATTTGGTCAGTTGCCTAACTATGTTCTTTATTTCAATTGTTAAATTCTTTCTTATTATGAAAAAAATAAAGTGGATATATATATATATTCATTTATTTTAATTATTACTAGTTCTATGTTATTTGAGCTTAAGCGGTTAATTTCACATTTTGAGAAGAAGCTTGTGTTATTTCAATTGATGTAATTATTTAGTATTAGTTTATTTTTCTAGTTAGGTAAATTGTCAATTTGATCTTGATTCTAACCCTCTAATTCAGCCTTTATCCATACCTTTACCCCAAGCCCCATTACAACTCTTTTAAATACCTTTTGATTTATGTATCATCTCATTTTATAGTGGTGGAGATTTGATTTTCATGCAAGCCTATTGTAATAACTTTTCATGTTTGACTTTTGAGTGCTTAATTTGAACCTTAAACACTTTTAGTGATTTGAGTGAATCTTTAGTGTTGATGTCAATTCTTGTCAGTTTTGAGTCAAAGGTAATTATTTAGATAAGGGGAAACACCTATGTTTTCGTGCTATAAAAATTTGTGACTTAGATTGTTTGAATATTTAGGACTCTTTTAGTTAAATTATCAATGTATGAATTATTTGTGAATTATGATAAGACATTATTGACAAGAATTGTGAATTAAGGAAGTTTAATTTTAATTGTGACTTGAGGATTTTACTTGAGGACAAGCAAACGCTTAAGTGTGTGGATATTTGATAAACCATAAAAGAAACACATTTTAATCCCATGCTTAGCATAGTTTTGGATGTTTATTTATGCAATTATGTGAATTTGATGCTCCTAATCCTTTAAATTTGTATTTCTATACTTAGGTGAGCATAGGGAAGCGAAAGGAGAAGAAAACAGGCCAAAATCAGACAAAACGGGCTATTTAAGGATCCATACGACCAAGCCAGAATGACACGGGTAGGGCACATGCCCATGTGAACCACATGGGCTGGACACACCTGTGTGTCCAGCCTATGTCAATCGCGAGCCATGCAAATTTTCACATGGCCTGGACACCCTCACACGGGCTGAGAACACGCCCGTATCCCTGTCGCACCCTGCTTTGTTTTCATGCAGAAAAAGCCAATTCTTAGGGTTTTTGAGCCTTTTAAAGTCTATAAGTACACGCTAGAGGAAGACCTAAGGGAGCACACAGAGTAGATCGAAGAAATTACTCGAAGGAAGCCGTGGAAATCATCTCGGAAGTAGATTCAATCTAAGATTGAAGATCTCCATCAAGTTCTTTAGAGAATTTTGGGTTTTTTATGTCTTGTTGTTTTCTTAATTCTAAGATGTTTTCTTTCTACGTTATGAACTAAACTCCCTAAATACCTAGGGAAGATGAAACCTATGATGAATCTTATTATTTAATTATCTGAATTACATGATAAATACTTGTTCTTGTTCTTAATTATGTGCTCTTAACCCTTGCTTTAATATTTTAGGATATTAATTCAAGATTGATGTGCTTATTCAGTGGAGCAAAAGTCCCTGTTTAAGAGTAGATCTTGTGTAATTAAGTAGAGTTGATTGCAACCCTAGAAATAGGATGACATAAATCTGTCGAATTAGAGTGAAATATAATAAGGGAATCTATAAATCGGGTTAATGCGACGATAGGGGTTTTAATTAGAAAGAGATTTCAATTAATCAACCTAGAGTCAGTTGTTTTTAGTATCGAAAGAGATATTAACATAATTTAGGGATTTCTACGGATCAAGACAAGTGAATAAATCGATTAATTCAGAGTCAGAATAATATGTGAAGTCTAGGTGGATTCTTCCTTGGGTATTGTCTTTATTCATTGGTTTATTCGATTACTTTCTTCACTCTCTGTCGCGTTCATAGTAAATTAGTTAGTTAAATTTTAGATTAAAACAAAACCCTTAACTACTAGGCTAAATAATAAAAAGATAGTTATTACTAGTAATTTTAGTCCTTGAGGATACGATATTCCATACTCATCAAAGCTATACCACTGTTCGATAGGTGCGCTTGCCTTTGTCGAAATATTATTTAGTTTCAAGCCCATCAGATGATCAGGTAACATTTAGTGTTTTAAGTCAATGCGATTTCCTGACACAATTGATGATTGTTCTGCAGTATTCAATTTAGAGGATTTTATAGTGGAGAAGGAACTCAACTATGTTGAGGATCCGTTGGAATGAATTCTGACATCAGACCCTCCAAATGATGAAGAGGAGGATGAATATTTAGCTTTGTTAGAAGCTAATCAAAGGGGATTTAATATGCAATCCTGTTTTGAATCTTTGTAGATAGAAAAGAGGGACTATTCCCAACCAAAAGCGTCGATCAAGGAGCCACCTAAATTAGAACTCAAGGTATTACCTTCTCATTTAAAATACGTTTATTTAGGTAACACTTCTACTCTACTTGTGATTGTTTCAGCAGAATTGACCACTAAATAGGAAGAGAAACTTATCTTAGTTTTGAAACAATTCAATAAGGCCATCAGATGGACCATAGCCGATATTTGCGGTATTAGTCCATCTGAATGCATGCACAAGATTATCCTAGAAGATTGCAAAAAAGGGATGATCGATGGACAACGGAGACTGAACCCCATTATGAAGGACGTAATAAAAAAGGAGATCATCAAGTGGTTAGATGCGGGTATCATTTATTCTATCTCGGACAGTTCATGGGTTAGTCTGGTCTAGTGTGTGCCAAAAAAAGGAGGTATCACAGTCGTAGAGAATGAGAACAATGAGTTGATACTGACTAGAATGGTTACGGGATAGGGAATCTGCATCGATTATCGAAAGCTGAACAAGACGACTAGGAAAGATCACTTTCCTTTATCGTCCTTGGACTAGATGCTGGATAGACTCACAGGACGAGATTACTACTATTTTCTCGATGGATACTCAGGGTATAATCAGATTACAGTAGCACCAAAAGATCAATACAAAACGGCATTCACCTGCCAGTACGGTACGTTTGCATTTAGAGCATGCCATTTGGTTTATGTAACGCACCTGCTACATTTCAAAGATGTATGATGTCTATTTTTACTGACATGGTTGAGAAGTATTTGGAAGTTTTTATGGATGATTTTTCAGTATTCGGAGATACTTAAAATGATTTCTTAGCCAATCTAGCTAAGGTACTAAAGCGATGCGAAGGAACGAATCTCGTACTCAACTGGGAAAAGTGCCATTTTATGGTACGAGAAGGAATTGTTCTAGGGCATTGGATACAAAACATGGGATCGTGGTAGACAAAGCAAAGGTAGATGTTATTGGGAAACTCCCACCTCCAACATCTGTAAAAGGTGTTAGGAGGTTTTTGCGCCACGCCAATTTTTATCGTAGATTTATCAAAGACTTCTCCAAAATTGCAAATTATTGGAGAAGGATGCAACATTCAAGTTTGATGATGAATGTTTAAGAGCATTCAAAGAGTTGAAGAATTGATTAGTTATGGCACCCATCATCGTCACACCAGATTGGGATCTGCCATTCGAATTGATGTGTGACGTAAGTGAATTCACAATTGGAGCTGTCTTGGGCTAGTGAAGGAACAAAGTTTTTTATCCCATCTACTACACAAGTTGAACTCTATCAGGATCTCAACTAAATTATGCAGTAACAGAAAAAGAGTTACTTGCTATTGTGTTTGCTTTCGACAAGTTTTGATCTTATCTTGTAGGTACCAAAGTGACTATCTATACGGACCACTCGACAATTAAGTATTTACTTGCGGAGAAAGATGCTAAGCCAATGTTGATCCGATGGGTACTTCTACTTCAAGAGTTTGATCTAGAAATTCAAGATCAAAAGGGAGTAAAAAATCAAGTAGCAGATCACTTGTCCAGATTGGAGCCACAAGAAGGGAATTCTCCTCTTATACCAATTCAGGAGATGTTTCCAAATGAACATATACTGAAGGTAAATCATGTCCATAATACCCTTTGGTTTGCTGATATTGCTAACTATTTATCTTGTGGTTTGATGCCAATTGATAAGACGTATCAAAAAAGGAAAAAGTTTCTTCACGATATGAAGTACTATTTCTGGAAAGAGCCATATGTGTTTAAAAAGTGTCCAGATCAGATGATCAGGAGATGCATGGCAGAAGATGAAATACTGAAGATTTTATACCACTGTCACTCAGCTCCAAGTGGGGGACACTTCGGAGGTACACGTACAGCGGCCAAAGTATTGCAAGCTAGATTCTTTTGGCCAACACTATTCAAGGGTGCATATGCTTACGTGAAGAGCTATGATCGATGTCAAAGGGTTGGAAATGTCACCAACAGAAATGAGATGCCTCAAACAAACATCATTGAGGTAGAGTTGTTCGAAGTATGGGGTATTGAATTTCTTGGTCCTTTTCCTCTGTCTTGTGGTCACAAGTACATACTAGTAGTAGTAGACTATGTGTCTAAGTGGGTCGAGGTTGAGGCATATCCGACAAATGATTCCAAGGTTGTGATGAAGTTTCTGTAAAAGCATGTGTTCACAAGGTTTGGAACCCCAAGAGCTATCATTAGTGATGAAGGATCCCACTTTGTCAACAAATGGTTAAAATGGTTATTAGACAAGCACGAAGTGAAACACAATGTTCTAGCAGCTTACTATCTGCAGATGAATGGGCAAGATTAATTGGCAAATAAGGAGATCAAAGGCATACTTGAGAAGGTAGTCTGCCCGAACCGACGAGATTGGTCCACAAGATTAGATTATGTTTTATGGGCTTACAGAACAACATACAAGACACCTTTAGGGATGTCACTCTATAGGTTGGTCTTTGGGAAAGCCTATCATCTACCATTGGAGTTAGAGCACAAAGCTTACTGGGATCTTAAACAGCTTAATTTGGGTCCTAAGCTTATGAAAGAGAAACAGATGTTCCAACTCAATGAGTTAGAAGAGTTCTGAATGTTCTTATATGAAAATGCCAAATTACTTAAAGAAAGACTCAAGAAATGGCATGACAATCACATTCGAGTTCGAGAATGTGAATCAGGTCAGCAGGTCTTATTGTTCAATTCCAGATTGAAGTTCTTTCCAGGTATGCTAAAATCACGTTGGTCCGATCCATTTACGATTCACCAAGTCTATCCATACGGAGTTGTTGAACTCCAAGGTAGGGGAGTTAATTTTCGAATTAATGCTCAGCGCCTGGAACATTATTGGGGAGATAAAATTGAATGAGATAAAATCTCGTTCATTTTATCGGATACTTAATTTTTCGTTTTTCTTTTTGAATAAATGATTTAGGGTATATTTTCAAGTTTAGTATGTTTAAATAAATTTTGTCTAGGAGATTGGAACTTAAGCGGGACCGTTTGTGACCCCTCCAATCTTTCCTAGGAATTTATTTTGACATAATTTTCTAAGAAATTATCCCCTAAATGGAAAAATAAATTTTTAGTTTTTCAAATAAAAGGGTCAATTTTGATCCAAGTTTTAATTTGCAACTCAATTTTAAATTTTCATTAAGTCTAGGGGCTTAATTGAATTATTTTTAAAATTTAGTCGCTCTTTTCGTTAAAAAAAAACTAGGTGCCTTTCTTTGTGAATATTTTCAAAAAGCATCTAGGCAACTGTTGTTTGGACCGTTTGAGCCTTTCAAGCCAACCATGTAACACCCCAAACCCAACCTAGACGTTACGACCCGATCTGGCATGTCACATGGAAAGGTTGTTAAAGAATCTACGCGTTCGTTAAAAATATCAAGTTTTGTTGCTGTGAAAAATCCAATTTGTTTTATAGTTCTCTTCGCAAAAACATTTTCGTTTCTATTTTCGATGATCTTGTTTATAATTAATCCAACTCAGTGAGTTTCAGAAAAATGACATTTAAATTATTGTAGACATGCGATATTTTGAAAAGAGTTATCAACATTAAGAAAATCTAGAGTTTTATCCATTAGAGTTTGTAAATCGTGTATCAATATTACAGAAAAACCGTTATTAATGTTTTAGAAAATCCCAAATTGAGCATTCAAAATTAATAAGCAGTATCCAAATTAAAAGCTAAAACCAAAACAAAATACCAAAGGCCTTATTACAAAACAAAAACCCAAATTTAAATAAAATCTATAGTACCGCAAAATGAAATTTATTAAGCTACGATGTATGGCCACCACAGAGTTTACCTCGGCTCCAAATCTGCAAAGCTAGGAATTACCTACAAAATTAAACAGAGGGGTGAGTTACGAGAACTCAGTGTGTAATCCCTTATACGAACGATAACTGGGCCTAAGCCCACAGAAGCACATTGAGCCTTAGCTCTTACAGTAATGAAATTGGCCGAAGCCCATACGAATCGAACTGGGCCGTAGCCCTAACAACATGGCATAAATAGTGAATGCAATACAACCCAGCCCAACCTAGTATTCCATCCTCTACACTCCACTTCATATGTCCATCCTCAACACACCTGTGGGGATTTCTACAATCAACCCTCCATCCTCTACACTCCTCTTTGGCAGTCATGCTGACAGTCACACTGCTCAAAGCTGATATAATGTGACAAAGTCACCGATATGTGTGGCACCAAGCCATCGAAACAATGTGGCAGAGCCACTGAAATAATAATATAATGGCACACCGCCCTGGGTAAATATGATTGACACAGATTCATCAATAACTGTATTATGCTTGGCACATAGCCATCAGCGACGGTAATATAATCGACACACAGCCTTGGGTAAATACGATTGGCACAAAGCCATAATCAAGATGGCACGGAGCCATATTTAGGTTGGCATATAGCCATTATATAGAATGTGGCAGAGCCACCGATATATACTTCCCCGATCATCAATATCCCATCCCCATGCAATATGTCGTATATGTCATGCTCAATCATTACACGTGTATGCAGAATGGCCATGCTCAGTGAAAATCATTTAAACATGTAATAAAAGCATATCAGTCATACAACCACAGCCAAATTGGTCATATCATAACACAAGCCAAACACTTACCTACAAGAGCAAATCAGTCATTTTACCCTGTAAGGGTATTCAAATAATCCTACCCTTCAGGGGTAGTTCAGTAATTCTACTCATAACTAATT
Organism: Gossypium rotundifolium; assembly: GCA_025506655.1. Lineage (NCBI taxonomy): Eukaryota > Viridiplantae > Streptophyta > Magnoliopsida > Malvales > Malvaceae > Gossypium > Gossypium rotundifolium. The sequence goes on from CP106734.1 coordinate 52,966,407, forward strand.
CCTGTATGCAGTGTATCTCAAACATAATCAATCATACAATTAACACATAAAATGCTACTACTACCACAAGGGTACAACGGTCATTTTTTTGTTTAGGGGTAAAATAGTAATTTCATCAATAGGGGTATTTCAGTCATTTTACAAATTAGGGCATTAACGACCCAACAGAAGGTCCACTGTCGCCTCGAATGACTCAAGTATTCTAAACAGAGATAATGATGAGAATAGGCCTAAGGCCCATTCTCGGCCCAAGTGGGCCCAAACACTCGTGTGGCCCATCTAGCACTAATCTAGCCACGTATATGAGATTCACCTAGTCTAGTCCAATATATACTACATAATCATACAATTTACTCATATGGGGCCCATTGGGCCCTTTCTGCCCTCTTTCGCCATCGTGGCCCAACAGCCCACACCCACAAGAATACTCATGGTGGCCTCCACTATCGTGTCGAAGCACCCACACGTGCGCTCGCACGCTCGTGTGGCTACCATCGCCGTGTGACCGAAATTTTGGCATTTGCCGCTCTACAACTATAGTAGAGAGAATACACACCTGATATGAGTCTAAAGCTGCTAAACCGCGCTCCGAGCACTCCTATGTCCAATGCCAACCAGGTATGCTTATTCTCCTCCTAGACAGCTATATATATAGCTAGCTTCTTACCTTCCTTCTATTAAACACCCATCCAAAAGAGACCTACATCACACCATTTCCTCCCTCTTTATCAGCTTATATCACATATATTTTAAACACTAAAACTCCTAAATTTTAGCCTTGTGCTGTCCCCTCCTAGCTTCCTGTAACACCCCAAACCCGATCAACACACCACGACCGAATCTGGCATGCAACAGAGGTAAAACGTGTTGAAGAAAATCAAGTCACCGATTGAAAACTAGAGAAAACCCTTTGTTGTTCTATGTTTGTAGAAGCCAGGTGCATGATTAGTTAAAAACCAATTGAATTTGAGTGTAGAACTTAAAATTTGAAACCATTTAAGTGGTCGAAAACATTTGAGTTGTCATTTATTACCAAGTGATGTGTATTACCCGATGGTAAAGTTTTGAAAACCATTGTGTTTTGTAGTTTAGGAAACCTTGCGCTCATGTTATTAAATTAATCAAGTAACTTACTTAACCTTGTTCGAAATCAAATCCAAAACATATAAATAATTCAAAACATAATTTAGAAGGCCTTATTACAAACCCAAATAATAAAAATGAAATATGAAATAATACCCAATTTAAAAATCCAAGTAAAACCAAATGTTTTAATGCATGGGCCACCTTGAGTCCATCAGGTTCCTCATCCGCGATCTATGAATCACCTGAAAAGATAAGGGAGAATGTGAGTCACCAAGACTCAGTGCATAAATCCTCCTCCCGGATAAAGCAACATACTTACACAAATCATAACCAAGCAATACATATAATGCACCCAAACCTAGCCATCCATACTCCGTTTCTACCCCGTGTGGTACCAAACAACTGGTGGTGCCAAACCACTGGTGACCCAAAGTCACGATATCCAATAAAAATGTGGTGCCAAACCACTGGTGACCCAAAGTCACGAAATATCAATAATCCAAGTGTGGGGCCAACCCACGTGTGATACCAAATCACTGGCGACAATCTTGATAAATCAACTGTAGGGCCAACCCACTGTGGTGCTAAGCCACTGGGACGAGTCGCTATGAGGTGCCAAACCTCTGGTGACCCAAAGTCACGAATATCAACTGTGGTACCAAACCACTTATGGTGCCAAACCATTGGTGACCCAAAGTCACAGATATCAATCTTCCCCCTTCTCTCATCATACCCATGCAATATGACATAATAATTCGTGTATGCAGTATGTCACGTATTCTAGACATATATCAAATATAAGTATAACATGAATTCCCATCATAATCAGATAGACATAAAACAACATAATCATGCTAATCAACCTCTAAGGATATAATCATAATTTTACCCACCAATGGTATTTTCGTAATTTACCTACTAAGGGTATTTTCGTAATTTACCCACCAAATGTATTTTCGTAATTTACCCACCAAGGGTATTTTCGTAATTTTTCCACCAAGGGTATTCTCATAATTTACCTACCAAGGGTATTTTCGTAATTTCGCACCTGCAATGGCCCTCTCGGAGGTCTAATGTTACCCTGAGCGACTCAGCTACCATTTTCGGTCATCACTAGACTATTGGGCCTAAAGCTCGATTCTGGCCTATTCGAGCCCACACGCTCGTGTGGCCCACCTAACACAAATCTAGCCACGTATATAGGTTCCACCTAGTCTAGTTCACTATATACTATATCATCATACAATTTATTCTAATTGGGCCCACTGGCCCATTGGGCCCACTTCAGCCCATCGCAGTCCAAGCTGCCCCAACCCACAAGAATACTACTAATGGCCTCAAATATCGCGTCGAAGCCCCACATGTGCGCTCACACGCTCGTGTGGCTACTATTGCCGTGATCGACACTTCGGCTTTTGCCGCTCTATGACTAGAGTAGAGAGAGTTACACACTGATAGAAGTTCTTTCGTTAAAAGCTGCACACCACCACTCGTGCCCAAATGCCCACCAAGGTATCTTAACTCTCCTCCTGGAACACTCTTTATATAGCTAGCTCTTCACCTTCCTTCTTTATATCTTTCCGATGTGGGATCCCTCCGTCAGTAGAGTTTAAATTCAACTGAAACTCTTACGGTCCAATCTGCAAAATAAATACTCCCTTGCTTCTCATGAGATTCGAACTCAGGCTCCCTTGTAACATAATCCACGCTGCTAGCCACTTTACCAACTAGCTCCTTGTGTCTTAAACCATGCGCAACTAAATATAACCCTATGGCCAAGGTCTAAATTCATTTAATAAAAATAATCTAAAAGGAATGCAAACGCTACAACTAGAACCTTGGACCTCCTTCCTTCCTTGTGGCGTCATTCCCTTGTCCTTAAGTGGCGTCACTTTTCCACTACACCACACACTCCACTTGTGTCATTTTACTCCACATTTTATTCTTAAGGCTACCCGCCAACCTCCAGGGTTTTTTTCACCTAAAACCAAAATTTTTCCTAAGGCCTAACTTGAACCCGGGACTTCATAGAAGCCCCCTAACCTTCCAAACTCACTTATCTAATTGGTCCAACTTGCATTTAAGCTGATCTCTTGTTCTCCAAAAAATTTAAACGCTACTGAGCTCAAGGCCCATTGGGCTCATTTCTCCTAGGCCCAATTTCAGGATGTTACAAATCTACCCTCCTAAAAGAAATTTCGTCCTCAAAATTTCCAACTAACTAATGATCACACATCCTAACCTACCACCTTTGTCTGTTGTTGTCACAAGACTCGATCTTAATAAAACTAATATCTTTTAACTAGAATTTGAAACTCCTACACATACTCAAAAACACCTAGCCATTAAATCAGACGAATATTTCATACGCACCCAACTCTATGTCTGAACATCACATCCAAACCAAACACACAGAATAAATACCCGAAATACAACATATAACAAAGAAAAGTATCAGGAAACCTACAGTGCGGATTGGTGCCGGAGACTCGGGTGCCATACTTCCAGGAAAGAGATATATATATTTCTAAACCATATTTCAACCAAAATTTGAAAAATATTTTTGAACCCATTCCACAGCTGAGTTTTTAAACATAGGCTCTGATACCATAATTGTAACACCCCAAACCCGGTCAACACACCACGACCGAATCTGGCATGCCACAGAGGTAAAACGTGTTGAAGAAAATCAAGTCACCGATTGAAAACTAGAGAAAATCCTTTGTTGTTCTATGTTTGTAGAAACCAGGTGCATGATTAGTTAAAAACCGATTGCATTTGAGTGTAGAACTTAAAATTTGAAACCATTTAAGTGGTCGAAAACATTTGAGTTGTCATTTATTACCAAGTGATGTGTATTACCCGATGGTAAAGTTTTGAAAACCATTGCATTTTGTAGTTTAGGAAACCTTGAGCTCATGTTATTTAATTAATCAAGTAACTTACTTAACCATGTTCGAAATCAAATCCAAAACATATAAATAATTCAAAACATAATTTAGAAGGCTTTATTACTAACCCAAATAATAAAAACAAAATATGAAATAATACCCAATTTAAAAATCCAAGTAAAACCAAATGTTTTAATGCATGGGCCACCTCGAGTCCATCCGGCTCCTCATCCGCGATCTACGAATCACCTGAAAAGATAAGGGAGAAGGTAAGTCATCAAGACTCAGTGCATAAATCCTCCTCCTGGATAAAGAAACATACTTACACAAATCATAACCAAGCAATACATATAATGCACCTAAACCTAGCCATCCATACTCCGTTTCCACCCCGTGTGGTACCAAACCACTGGTGGTGCCAAACCACTGGTGACCCAAAGTCACGATATCCAATAAAAATGTGGTGCCAAACCAATGGTGACCCAAAGTCGAAATATCAATAATCCAAGTATGGGGCCAACCCACATGTGATACCAAGTCACTGGCAACAATCCCGATAAATCAATCATGAGGCCAACCCACTGTGGTGCTAAGCCACTAGGACGAGTCGCTATGAGGTGCCAAACCTTTGGTGACCCAAAGTCACGAATATCAACTATGGTACCAAACCACTGGTGGTGCCAAACCACTGGTGACCCAAAGTCATAGATATCAATCTTCCCCCTCCTCTCATCATACCCATGCAATATGACATAATAATTCGTGTATGCAGTATGTCACGTATTCTAGACATATATCAAATATAAGTATAACATGAATTCCCATCAAAATTAGATAGACATAAAACAACATAATCATGCTAATCAACCTCTAAGGGTATAATGTAATTTTACCTACCAAGCGTATTTTCGTAATTTACCTACCAAGGGCATTTTCGTAATTTACCCACCAAGGGTATCTTCGTAATTTACCCACCAAGGGTATTTTCATAATTTTCCCACCAAGGGTATTTTCGTAATTTACCCACCAAGGGTATTTTCGTAATTTGCACCTACAATGGCCCCCTGAGGTCTAATGTTACCTTAAGTGACTCAGCTACCATTTCTGGTCGTCACCAAACTATTGGGCCTAAAGCCCGATTCTGGCCTATTCGGGCCCACACGCTCGTGTGGCCCACCTAACACAAATCTAGCCACGTATATAGGTTCCACCTAGTCTAGTTCACTATATACTATATCATCATACAATTTATTCCAATTGGGCCCACTGGCTTATTGGGCCCACTTCGACCCATCGCAGCCCAAGTAGCCCCAACCCACAAGAATACTACTAATGGCCTCAACTATCGCATCGAAGCCCCACACGCGCGCTCGCACGCTCGAGTGGCTACTATTGCCGTGATCGGCACTTCAGCTTTTGCCACTCTACAGCTAGAGTAGAGAGAGTTACACACCTGATAAGAGTCTACTATTAAACAGCGCTGTGACCACTCCTGTGCCCAAATGCCCACCAAGGTATCTTAGCTCTCCTCCTGGAACGCTTTTATATAGCTAGCTCTTCACCTTCCTTCTTTGTATCTTTCCGATGTGGGATCCCTCCGTCAAGAGAGTTTAAATTCAACTGAAACTCTTACCGTCTAATTCGTAAAATAAATACTCCCTTGCTTCTCATGAGATTCGAACTCAGGCTCCCTTGTAACATAATCCATGCTTGCTAGCCACTTTACCAACTAGCTCCTTGTGTCTTAAACCATGCGAACTAAATATAACCCTATGGCCAAGGTCTAAATTCATTTAATAAAAATAATCTAAAAGGAATGCAAACGCTACAACTAGAACCTTGGACCTCCTTCCTTTCTTGTGGCGTCATTCCCTTATCCTTAAGTGGCATCACTTTGCCACTACACCACACACTCCACTTGTGTCATTTTCCTCCATATTTTATTCTTAAGGCCTACCCGCCAACCTCCAGGGTTTTTTTTCACCAAACACCAAAATTTTTCCTAAGGCCTAACTTGAACCCGGGACTTCATAGAAGCCCCCTAACCTTCCAAACTCACTTATCGAATTGGTCCAACTTGCATTTAAGTTGATCTCTTGTTCTCTAAAAAATTTAAACGCTACTAAGTTCAAGGCCCATTGGGCTCAATTCTCCTAGGCCCAATTTCAGGATCTTACAAATCTACCCTCCTTAAGGAAATTTCGTCCTCGAAATTTCCAACTAACTCAACAATCACACATCCTAACCTACCACACTATGCTATTTCACAAGACTCGATCTTAATAAAACTAATATCTTTTAACTAGAATTTAAAACTCCTACACATACTCAAAAACTCCTAGCCATTAAAACAGAGGAATATTTCATACGCACCCAACTCTATGTCTGAACATCACATCCAAACCAAACACACAGAATAGATACGAAATGCAGCATATAACAAAGAAAAGTATCAGGAAACTTACAGTGCGGATTGGTGCCAGAGACTCGGGTGCCATACTTCCAGGAAAGAGTTACATATATTTCTAAACCATATTTCAACCAAAATTTGAAAAACATTTTTGAACCCATTCCACAGTGAGTTTTTGAACCTAGGCTCTGATACCATAATTGTAACACCCCAAACTCGGTCAACACACCACGACCGAATCTGGCATACTATAGAGGTAAAACGTGTTGAAGAAAATCAAGTCACCGATTGAAAACTAGAGAAAACCCTTTGTTGTTCTATGTTTGTAGAAACTAAGTGCATGATTAGTTAAAAACCGATTGCATTTGAGCGTAGAACTTAAAATTTGAAACCATTTAAGTGGTCGAAAACATTTGAGTTGTCATTTATTACCAAGTGATGTGTATTACCCGATGGTAAAGTTTTGAAAACCATTGTGTTTTGTAGTTTAGGAAACCTTGCGCTCATGTTATTAAATTAATCAAGTAACTTACTTAACCATGTTCGAAATCAAATCCAAAACATATAAATAATTCAAAACATAATTTAGAAGGCCTTATTACAAACCCAAATAATAAAAACGAAATATGAAATAATACCCAATTTAAAAATCAAAGTAAAACCAAATGTTTTAATGCATAGGCCACCTCGAGTCCATCCGGCTCTTCATCCGCAATCTACGAATCACCTGAAAAGATGAGGGGGAAGGTGAGTCACCAAGACTCAGTGCATAAATCCTCCTCACGGATAAAGCAACATACTTACACAAATCATAACCAAGCAATACATATAACACACCCAAACCTAGCCATCCATACTCCATTTCTACCCCGTGTGGTACCAAACCACTGGTGGTACCAAACCGCTAGTGACCCAAAGTCTCGATATCCAATAAAAATGTGGTGCCAAACCACTGGTGAACCAAAGTCACGAAATATCAATAATCCAAGTGTGGGGCCAACCCACGTGTGATACCAAATCACTGGTGACAATCCCGATAAATCAACTGTAGGGCCAACCCACTGTGGTGCTAAGCCACTGGGACGAGTCGCTATGAGGTGCCAAACATCTGGTGACCAAAGTCACGAATGTCAACGGTGGTACCAAACCACTGGTGGTGCCAAACCACTGGTGACCCAAAGTCACAGATATCAATCTTCCCCCTCCTCTCATCATACCCATGCAATATGACATAATAATTCGTGTATGCAGTATGTCACGTATTCTAGACATATATCAAATATAAGTATAACATGAATTCCCATCATAATTAGATAGACATAAAACAACATAATCATGCTAATCAACCTCTAAGGGTATAATCGTAATTTTACCCACCAAGGGTATTTTCATAATTTAGTTACCAAGGGTATTTTGTAATTTACCCACCAAGGGTATTTTCGTAATTTACCCATCAAGGGTATTTTCGTAATTTTCCCACCAAGGGTATTTTCATAATTTACCTACCAAGGGTATTTTAAGTAATTTCAAGACTGCAATGGCCCTCCGGAGGTCTAATGTTACCCGAATGACTCACCTACCATTTTGATCGTCACTGGACTATTGGGCCTAAAGCCCGATTCTGGCCCATTCGAGTCCACACTCTCGTGTGGCCCACCTATACAAATCTAGCCACGTATATAAGTTCCACCTAGTCTAGTTCACTATATACTATATCATCATACAATTTATTCCAATTGGGCCCACAGGCCCATTGGGCCCACTTTGGCCCATCACAGCCCAAGCAGCCCCAATCCACAAGAATACTACTAATGGCCTCAACTATCGTGTCGAAGCCCTACAGGTGCGCTCGCACGCTCGTGTGGCTACTATTGTCGTGATCGGCACTTGACTTTTGCCACTCTGACTAGAGTAGAGAGTTACACACGATAGAGTCTAGTGTTAAACCGCGTCTGCGACCACTCCCTGTGCCCAAACGCCCACCAAGGTATCTTAACTCTCCTCTTGGAACGCTCTTTATATAGCTAGCTCTTCACCTTCCTTCTTTGTATCTTTCCGATGTGGGATCCCTCCATGAGTAGAGTTTAAATTCAACTGAAACTCTTACCGTCCAATTCGCAAAATAAATACTCCCTTGCTTCTCATGAGTTTCGAACTCAGGCTCCCTTGTAACATAATCCACGCTACTAGCCACTTTACCAACTAGCTCCTTGTGTCTTAAACCATGCGCAACTAAATATAACCCTATGGCCAAGGTCTAAATTCATTTAATAAAAATAATCTAAAAGGAATGCAAACGCTACAACTAGAACCTTGGACCTCCTTCCTTTCTCGTGGCGTCATTCCCTTGTCCTTAAGTGGCGTCACTTTGCCACTACACCACACACTCCACTTGTGTCATTTTCCTCCACATTTTATTCTTAAGGCTTACCCACCAACCTCCAGGGTTTTTTTCACCTAAAACCAAAATTTTTCCTAAGGCCTAACTTGAACCCGGACTTCATAGAAGCCCTCTAACCTTCCAAACTCACTTATATAATTGGTCCAACTTGCATTTAAGCTAATCTCTTGTTCTTCAAAAATTTAAACGCTACTAAGCTCAAGGCCCATTGGGCTCAATTCTCCTAGGCCCAATTTTAGGATGTTACACTTCCTCTTTAGATGCCGAATTTGGCCCTGAAACATGGGCTTCAAGTGGCCGAAACTTGGGCCTCCTCCTTTGCCATTAACGCCAACTCCCTTTCCTCTTAGAGGCGCCATTTTGCCACTGGCCACAAGCCCATAATGTTAATTAACCTACCAAAACTTTATTTTAAGCCCTTGAGTGCCTAACAGAATATTTCGTCAAGGCCTCAACCCATTCTTGAGCCCAATCTGGACCCCATTTGTGTCCTCTCTTCTCTTAATCAACTTATGAGGCCTCATGCCTGAGACTAGGGTCCACTAAGTAAGAAAATAAATTTTTCCTATGGTCTCCCCTAACTCTAAGGCTTCAAATAATCTCGATAGTACCTTAATATTATTATTCTAAGTGCTACATATACATATTAACTCTCATGCACAGAAATTAAAAGTTTCAGGATTTTTGGGGCGTTGCAACCCAATCTACGAGGCCCAAATTTGGGATGTTACAGATCTACCCCCTTAAAGAAAATTCATCCTCGAAATTTTCAACTAACTATCAATTGTAATACCCAAGTCTCACTTGTAACAGTCTGAATTTGACCCTAATCGGAACAGTGGTTTCGGGACCCCGAATCCGAGTTTGAATAATAATTTAAACGTATTTTCTGTGATAAATATATCTGAATTTACATGTGTGAAGGTTTCATGATAAAATTTGCTTATTCGTGTGATTAAATTAAGAAAAAGGATTAAATTGTTTAAGAGGTAAAAGTAGCCATTATTTAAATTGGGAGAATTTAATTGACTTGTTTCATGCATGCATAGACTTGCATGTGAAATTATCCAAAATTTAAATAAGTGGATGCCATGATGATGACTTCTTATTTTTTTTATTATTTTCTTTTAGAAAGTGGGATTATATTAAAAGCTTATAAATGATTAAATTAAGAAAATACATAAAAGAATGAGGAAATATTCATCTTTCATCTTTCTTGTTCTTCATTGCCGAATCTAACAAAGAAAAAGGGGGGACTTAAGCTTTCAAAGTTTGGCTATTTGCATGCCATTTGGAGGTAAGTATTTGAGTTGGTTTTTGGTAGATTTTCACATTTTTGAGTTTGTTAGTCTAAATATTATCAAACTCATGAGAAAATTTTAGAGTTGGGAGCATGTTATAGGTTCGGCCATGGATGCATACTTTGATTTTTTTTTTTTTTTTTGTGTTGATGGAAGAATAATAAGCATATGTTTGAAATCAATATGAATTGAGTAGGAAACTTAGAAGAAATGGATGTAGGGTGACTAAAATTATGAAAATGAGTTGTTGAGGGTACGAATGTAAGAATAGATGGTATAAATAGACTTGTTTAAGGAGGAAAAAAATTCGGTCCTCAAGGAGTTAGCTCAAATTCCATGTAATTTTTGTGTTTTATGAGTGGGGACTAAATCGCAAGAAATTGAAACTAGAGGGGCAAATTGGTAAATTGATAAGTTATGTATTATGATAAATTTTAGTGTTATAAGGGGACTTAAATGAGCTTGAGGGGTATTCGGCCATAGCTCAAAGGTGTATAAATTTTTATATGTTCGAATGAATGAGAAGAAATAGTATTAAGTTGTAAAAATTTCAAATTTATGAATGATAGATTAGAAGAATGGTACAATCATGTGTTACGAATTAAAATGGATGAAGTTTATTTGAATGGACTCTTTTCGAACCTTGTTTTAGATCAAGGAAGGAAAGAATTAGAAACGGATCGGGGGAAAACTAAATTAAATGAGTAATCAGAACATCTTTACCCTTCAACTATCAAGGTAAGTTATAAGCAATTGGTTTAATTGAGTGATTTTTTTATAAACAAATGTATATGTGCAAAAGAATTTAAGGTTTCAATTATATTGTAGCTAAAATCGATTGGGTATGAGACAAATATTTTTTTAGGTTAACAGAATGCTAGTTGAATAATATACATAAGGATGAGTGTGGATACATGGAATGCCTTGAATGTATATGTATTTATATATGTTTTAGAAAGGAGTTAAACATGAATATGAATTGAGATGGACATTAGTACTAAATGTATGGTTAATAATACATTCATGTGTATATGTATTTGGTTTGTGCCGAATGTGGAAGTATAAGATGTGGAAATTGAATTGTTGTTATTAGATAATTGTATATACATACATGAGTATGAAATTTGTTATGTTTGGATTGAATAAATAATTAGTTGTTTAAGTTAAGTAACGGCTCTATGTGAGCGATATGTTACGAGAAGTGGCACTGTGTGTGCGAAAATGTTAAGTAACGGCTCTATGTGAACGATACGTTATGTGAAGTGGTACTGTGTGTGCGAAAATGTTAAGTAACGGCTCTATGTGAGCGATACATTACGGGAAGTGGACTGTGTGTGCAGAAAATGTTAAGTAACGGCTCTATGTGAGCGATATGTTACGAACTTGTACTACGTGTACGGATTTTCAGATTTTCCTAAAGGAAGAAAAGACCCAGTGGAGGTATAATAAGCGAGAGTGTCAGGTATTTATATGTTATACTATGGTTCATTATCGAGGTAAATCGAGTAAGCTATTTTGTTATGGACATTTAACATGGAAGTGTTTGAATTTAATTGGTGACCAATTAGATACATTATAAATTAAAGATGATATGTATACATTTTGTGTACGAATGTTGCATTCTAATCCATGTTATGTTTAAATAAATTACAAACTATTCAATTGATTGTATATAGATATTTTACCTCATTGGCTTATAACTTACAAAGCTTTATATAGCTTACCGTTGTGTAATTGTCTGTTCGTGGTATAGATCTTTAAAGTCAAAGCTAGCACTTGGGGATCCTGTTGAAGTCGAACACATTATCACCTATTTTGGTATCTTTCCTTAGAGTTAAATCTTAGAAACTATGGCATGTATAAGCTTGATTTCTCTTGATTTCTTTTGGTTGAAATGTATATAAAAGCCATGCGAAGATCGCTAAAGGTTAAGTCATTTGAGCTTACACGAATTCGATCTTAGTTAAAGTATTATAGATTTGTTTGGCATGATGAATGGTATTCAATGTTGTTTATATGATATGATCTAATTGCTTGTATGATATTTGAATGGTGAAAGCTAGATTTGGCTTGTATGCATTAATGGTGAAAGACATAGAAACAAAATGAATTGACAAAAATGTTATAATGAAATGATTTTGTTTATAAGGTCATTGCCGAATATGGCTAGAAATTGATGCTAAATGGATTACTTGAGTTAGTTATTAAAATTATAGGTAAGTGAAGTGAGAAATGTCTTAGATAAAAGTGAAATATGTATATACAATTGAGATGGTTTTTGAAGGTTTTGACGATTTTAGGAATGAAATAAATGGGTAAGCATTATAAGCATATTTGATATTCGGGTTTGAAGGGCCTAGCAATTAGTAAATTGTTAATTGCTTGTAATTAGTCCTTGGTTGATGGTTATGATATTAATGATGTTATGAAAATTGAATGTTTGATATTGGATGGAATAGGTATATATATATATATATATATATATACGCATTTTAATGATAGTTAAAATTGGTTATGCCTTTATCATGAAATTGGTTCCTAAAGAGTACTCAAAGCTTGGGTGAGGTAATGTAATGCCCGTAACCCTAATCCGTGATGGATACAGGTTTAGGGTGTTACATCACCACTACGCTTTCGCTCCGCACTCCAATTCTAAAAATAAACACTCAATAAACTACAGTAGGGTACACACCATTATTCGCATCTAGAGCGTCTTCGTCCCCTTGGCGATGTGCTGCATAGACCAAAGCTAGTTGTCTTGCTTCAGCATAACCTGCACCTCTACCTGATGCTCCACGACCGCGTTCATTACCAACATTGCCCCTGGCTTGTCCACAGCCCCTTGGTACAGGCTGACCACCTTTCCTAACCTGATCAGAACCTCGTCCCGCGGGCTATGCCTGTTCCACCTGTGGACAGTCCTTAATCATGTGCTCCATGGACCCACACCTAAAGCATCCACCGGTTCTTCATCTACACTCTCCATAATGCACCTTCCCACACGAATGACATGATCGATTCTGACCCGTCGGAGCACGAGCTGGCCCATCAGACCTAGGCCTTTTTGAAAATTTTCGAATGATCCTGACGACCCAAAATTCCTCTTATTCCTATTCTTACCCTTATCCTTATTCTGTTTCTCAGTCCGCTTAACCTCCTCAGATATCTTAGCTTTCTCAACCAAAACCGCAAAGTCCCTTTCCCACTGCGGTGCTACTAATACCCTCAATTCATCCCTTAGTCCATCCTCGAATCACACACAACGCTCATGGTTAGTCGCCACAATCCCTCGAGCGTAACGACTCAACTGCAGAAACTCCACCTCGTATTCAGATACAGACTTACTTCCCTGTACCAAGTTCAGGAATGCCTTTCTCTGTGCATCCACATAACTGGCCCTGATGTACTTTCCCTAAAACGACTCTTTAAAGAAGTCCCAATCGATGTAGTCTGCAGAAGTACCCTCCTTCACCGTGAGCCACCACTAATAGGCCTAGTCTCGAAGAAGAGACACGACCCCCTTCAACATTTCCTCCACAGTGAAATCAAGGTCATCCATAATCTGCTCCATTACTTCTAACCAGTACTCAGCGGCATTAGGAGCTATTCCAGAAACTCCCCTAAACATCTCTGCTCCGTTGGCTTGGAGTCGCCAGTCTGATTTTGGGCTCTGTGCCCATGCCTGCTCCGACAACTCTCTCCAAAACCCTTAACATAGCACGAGATCTGAGATCATCTTGATTGTCGATCTTGAAATTACGCCTCCATCTTTGGCAGACTTTGGTACCTCATTCCCAGACTCATGACCCGACCCTACGGGTTCTGACACAACAATTCGGCCTCTACCTCTGCCAGGCACACCATGTCCTCTAGTGCTCATTCTACCGTTCACGATTTATCTGATTAGAAATTTTATGAACTAATAATTCTTTATTCCCTTGATTAATAACGGACAGTCTTATGGAAAGTAGTTTTAACAGTAGTTCTTTCGAATTTGAATTCTATCTACAAGTTCAGTTCTCAAGTCTGTATTTCCTAATTCTAGAATTCTCACTCAATCAACATCAATCAGACATACGCATCAACCACACAAGCAACATCCATAAACTCATATTCCTCTCCTAGGGGTATTTTCGTCATTTCACTACCTAGGGGTATTTTCGTAATTTTAACCTATAGGGGTATTGTCGTAATTTTCCAAAATAAGGTATCTTGGTGTTTTTACAATATAGGGGTATTTCGGTAATTTTACGAACTAGGGGTATTTCGGTAATTTTGCAAGCCAAGGGTATTTTGGTAATTTTGCAAACTAGGGGTATTTTGGTAATTTTGCAAACCATGGAACACCCCAAACCCGGTCCAAACACTACAATCTGATATGGTATGTCACTAAGAAAATTTTCGTAAAGCAATCGTGTCGACAGAAAGCCCAAATGAGAATTTTATAAAATGTGCCTTAATAATCAAAAGCCCAAATCATAATTACATGTCTTAGTTTTAAAATAAATAAAAATAAATAATAAAGGCCCATAATAAAACTAAAATTTAAACTAATGGCCCATGGCCTTATTACAACGTAGCTCAAGTCCATATCATAAAATACTTTTAAAAAAACTAATATGGGGAACTTTTCACCGGATCCACATTCTTTTGCATGGACACCTTGCGCTCCACTCCGGCCCAGTCTGTTGCACTAATTGTCACCTGAAAGGTTAATTAATTGGTTGAGTCGCGAGACTCAGTGTGCAACCCTCATGCACCATTAGATTTGGGCCTTAACCCTTACAATATAATAACAATTTCATTCATATAATTAACAAATAATATGCAAAGCCCAACCCAATTGCCTAGGTTTCCATCCGCTATACACCCCCGTATCAACCAAGACACCATTGGGGTTTTCTACAATCAACCCACACCGCTACACGCCAAGATGGCAGTCATGCTGCTCATCAACATATATTGGTCGAATCCCTTATAACAGATCACGGCATTAGCCGCAACAGTAAATCACAGTAAAAATTGCTACACATATACATATACATATACTTCCTCCTTTCATCACCCAACCCAAGCAAACATGTACAATAATTTAAGAAATATGTACAATAGTTTACTTGTAACATATAATTAGATTATTTACTAACCTGAGGGTCCGCTGTTTAAATCCGAGATTTCAGCTTTTAATGTAACATATAAAACTTAAGAACATATATATATAATTAATCGATCTAGCGGTGAGGGAATTATTACACACCTGATATCGCGAAATCCAATATTCTTAGTCGATGTCCTTGATATTCGGATCTATTATCCTCAATCTATAACTTTGCTTAAAAATTAAAAAACTATGAAAATATGCCCTCTCCTATATTCGGCCATGGTTAGTATTCTACCCGATTTTATATATATAAATAAATAAATCCTCTTACCTTGAAATCCCGAAAGTAACACGATTCTATAACTTAGAGTTCTATGCGATTGGCCTCCTTCTTCAAATCCCAAAATGCCAAAAAGAAGTGTGAAATAAGAGATTAGTTTCTAATAGCCATTCGGCTAAGGACTTTGAAAAGTCGAAAGAACATTGAAATCCCAAAATCAACACTTACCTATTGTTTCCTTTAGATTTCGGCACAAGTAGACTCCATTAAAGAGGATTCGGCAACCACAGGAGATGAGATCTAACGATTTCGGCTTTTATGAAAATCCTGGAAAAGATGAATTGATGCATTTTTAGCTTTTAGAAAAACTGAGTGAAGTGTTTCGGCTTAGAAGGAAAGTGAAAAGAAAGTGGAGAGAAAGAATACTTAGGGGTTTCAGCTTTCAGAAGAAATCAAAAGAAAAGAGATTACCAAGAAGAACCGAGAATTTCAGCACAGAAGATGAGAGAAGAGAATGGGGTTCAAAATGCTGAAATTGAAGAGGTACCCCCTATTTATAGGGAATTTCGACACCGCCCTCCAGGAGATGGAATTTCACCAACTCTGTACTCAGAAGATAACTCCTATCTTTTCGCCTCTATCCTTCTATCCCTTATCCCTATCAAAACACTCATCCATAAGAGGCCACATTTGCACCAACTCTCCCTTTATTTTATCAGCTTATTATCCTCATTAATTAAACAAAAATAATCCCTAAGTCGTCCCCCCTTAGCTCACCTTGGCCGCCAAAATTTTGACCCAATTCTTTGGGCCCAACTGAACCTCAAATTAACATATTAAACATAACATTACACACAATGCACAAGCCCATTAATACCTTACCATAACATTCTAAGTGCTACATGCATCTCAAAAATTTTAAACGTTCCCATTCTCAAGGCCTATTGGGCCCAATTCTACTAGGCCCAATTTCAGGATGTTACAAATCTACCCTCCTTAAAGAAATTTCGTCCTGGAAATTTTTAACTAACTAGTAATCGTACTACCCAAGTCTCATCACTATGCTTTCGCTGCGCACTCTAACTCCAAAGCCAAATAAACACTTAGTATACTATGGTAGGATACGCACCATTATTCGCTTCTGGAGCGTCTTCGTCCCCTTGTACTAATACTATCGATTCACGTTTATCTGATTAAGAATTTTATGAATTATTAGTTTTCTTCCACTAGTTAACCACGAACAGTCTTATGAATAATAGTTTTAAAAGTAGTTCTTTCAAATTCAAACCTATCTACAGGTTTCAGTCTTCTTAATTCTAGGAACCATGCACATTCAACATCCATACACACCAACATACAAATAGATCCATCACCTAAGGGTATTTTCATCATTTCACTACCCAGGGGTATTTTCGTAATTTAACCTACAGGGGTATTTTTGTAATTTTCCAAAATATGGTTCCATGTGATTTTACGAAATAAGGGTATTTTGGTAATTTTCAATTCGGGGTATTTTGGTAATTTTTCATATCGAGGGTATTTCGGTAATTTTTCATACCGAGGGTATTTCAGTATTTATACAAGCCAGGGGTAATTTGGTCAATTTGCAAATTAGGGGTATTTTGGTCATTTTTCAAATCGAGAAATTTTTATGAATCAAGGGTACTTTAGTGATTTCAAAACCAAGGTTTACTTTAGGATTGTACAAAACAAGGTGGCTGGTCCCTTTTGGGTTTTAGTTATAGGTTTTAGCATGTCAACACGTCCTCATGGTTAGGGTGAACAGTCACTACGCACCAGGTAGGATTCCAGTGAAGAGAAGGTGAGTCACTAGGACTGCTTAAATACAAAGCTCTCACCGTATCCATTCCTAGACATGCGTGTGCCTGTTGCCACACCCTAAGTCAGTGATCAGTTCACAGGATTTGTTTGGATAATTTAAGTCTTATGTAATTTAAGAAGTTGTTTAACCTAAGCCTATAGTCCATCAATGTAACATCCTAGATTAGGGGTTATGCGTTTGTGCATAATTCATGAGTAGTAGGTTTTGGCAGTGTTTGGAAGTGAATTAAGGGTTTTTAAAATCCTAGGATGGAGAGAAAGCTTTGGACAATTATTGGTTTTAAGTTAAAAACAAGAAGTGATGTGGAAAAGCGGCACGGGGCGCCACCTAAGGTGCAAGGGTTATGGCATCAAGTGAAGTGCTTTGAGGGAAGAGGTTGAATCCCATTGTGTGCATTTTGCTTAATTTTATGAAATAGCATGTTCTTGTGATATGTGGTGTGCATTTTAGAACCTTGGAAATGTATGGAAATGTATGAAAATGTAAGGAAATGTATGGAAATGTAAGGAAATGTATGGAAATATATGGAAATGTATGGAAATGTATGGAAATGCATGGAAATGTAAGGAAATGTAAGGAAATGTAAGGAAACTTGGAAATGATTTAGAAATGTTAAGTTTCAAAAAGAGGAAAGTTAACATTTTGGAAACCTAAGTAAAATAGGAAAGTGAACATTTTGGAAACCTAAGTAAAATAGGAAAGTGAACATTTTGGAAACCTAAGTTAAAAGAGGAAAGTGAACATTTTGGAAACCTAGGAAATGTCAAGTTTAAAGAGCCAAACGAAAATTCTTGGAAACTTAGAAATGACTTAGAAATGTCGAGTTTTAAAGTTTAAAAGAGGAAATTAAGGCAAGGTAACCTTAAGAGAAAAAAGTATGTGAAATTTGACACACAAACAGGCTTGGAAAAGTGGCCTGAAGATGCCACTTAGGGCCTCTAGAAATGGCACCACATGCAAGTGTATTTGGGCCAGGGATCGAGTCACTTAGGAAGCAAATAAAGAAGTTTTATTTTGCTACAAAGAGCAGAGAGGTGGATGGCATGTAGGCTCTTAAAGAGGAGTTTTATTTCCTTTAGAATTTCGCTAATTAGGAGATAATTGTTGGATTAATTCTTTTGATAAAGTGATAATTATCACATAGGAAGAGTGGTGGCCAAGTAGGGGACTCTAGCCTAGTAATTTCGGCTATAAAAGGAAAGAAGGCCATTAATTCATTCATTCACCCTTCCTTTGCGAATTTCTTAAGCGATTCTCCTCTCTCTCTGAAATTCCTACTGCTTTTATTCTTCCTTCTCTTTTCTTTCTAATCCTCCAAAAGCCAAAAGTTGTGAGAGCATCATTTAGCCATAGTGAATCTTTGAAGGTTGAAGTGAAGGTGCAATCGATTCCTTCAAATAAGGGCAAGATCCAAGTTTAGTTTCCATTCTTTTATATTTTAGACTTCTCGAAATTTAGGGACTAATTTTGATTATTAATCTTGGTCGAATCATGGAAGGAGAAGTTCTTTTCAGAAGGTACACCATAGGCCACGTGTTCCTAAGTTATTCGGTGAATTTGGGATTTAAGATCCTTAAGGTAAGTGACTATGAATATTCGCCAAGACCCTATTTTTGTAGTAGATCTATTATTATGTGTTTTAAGTGAAAACTAACCGATTCAAGGGATCTAATGAGTAGCCGATTTCAAAGGGGAAGAATACAAGTTTAGGGATTTGATTTTTATTCAATCGGCATTAAGGTAAGTACACAAATCCTACTAGGATTTGGTTTTATGGTGAATAGGCCTTTGCTAAATATTACCATGTTGGCGAATGTAGGCATTAAAAATCTAAGGTAGTAGATCAATTTTGGGATTTCAAGTGAAATTGTTAAGCGAATCGGTGTGTACCCTACACAAAATCTTGATAGATTCTGACTTTAATTCATTATATGTGTTAATATGAAAGTGTAAGAATATGGCTAAGGTACCGTGTGTACCCCACACTAATCTTAATAGATTTATGGCTTAAACTTGATATATGTGTTAATATGAAAGTGTAAGAATGTGGCTAAAGTACCATGTTATGGTACAAAGTATTAGGTAATGCGTTTTCCTACTCCTACTAGGATTACGAAATGTGTTATACTTAACATGTGAAAAGTGACATGAATGTGAATTTAAGTATGATATGCATGATATGAATAATATGGGGCATTGGGTTATTTGAGAAAGGGAAGTGAATGTGATGACTTTAGTCTCACTATCCGAATGTGGTGACTTGGTCACATTATACGAATTGGTGACTTGGTCACATTATCTTAATGTGGTAACCCGGTTACATTATCTGAATGTGGTGTCTCATGACACAATTATCTGAGTGGCTATGCCACGAATTTTATATAGGCGATGAGCACGTCATTGCAATGACGCCTTCGATGGTGTGTAGCGGATAGAGGGTTGACTTAGTAGTCCCCACGGTGTGCGAGGATGGTGCGGGTGGAGTGTAGCGGATGGCATATAGGTTTGGGTTGGGATTGCATCATTATTTTGAATCATTAAATGTGAAAATATGATACGTATGAATATGATTTGTTATGCCTGAATTAGTTAAGACTTACTGTTTGTGTACACATTGAGTCTGTTTGACTCACCCCGTTGTGGGAACATGTTTCAGGTGACGATCAGTGATGGACCGAGTTTGGCAGAAGCTTAGGGATGGCCATGCACAGCAAGAAATTTACGACTTGGACTTTTATTTTATTTAAGTAATTTAAAGTTTATTTTAAATTTTAATTTTGGGAATTATTTGATGTAATAAGGCCTTAGTAGAATTATTTTATTCTGATTTTATTTGTTAAGCTTACAAACCTTTATTTATTAAAAGATTAGGTAAATTTATTTTAAAACAAAGCCTAAACGTTTTGTCACCCAAAGTAAAGGATTTTAATAATGAAATAAACTTGTTCTCAACTCAAGCCCAACCCAAAACAACCTTTCTTTCAAAACACACAAGTTTTTCCTAAGTAACAAAAGAATTTGAAGCAGTTTACAGGGAACATACGGATCCGGTCAAAACTCGTGGGCGGGTTTGGGGTGTTTCAATTTGGTATCGAGCCAGTTTTAAACTCTCGGCCTTGGGTTTAAGGCCCAAAACGTTTTCAAAGTAAGCCCAAAGGACTTTTCGAAAAATTTTCGGGTTTTTACGGCATGGCCCACTAAGTCTCTGTAACACCCAAACCGGTCAACACACCACGATAGAATCGGTATATCACAGGGAAAAAGGATTTTGAGAGGTTTAGGTTTAAGTTTAAAAGTTTGAGGAAAACACTTTGCTAAATTGTGTATTTGAAGAAAAACTTGAGTAGGTTTGATTGAAATCTGATGATGAATTTGAAAACCCGAAAATTTTAAAAACTTAATCCGATGTGTAGGTAAAACTAGCTTATCTCGTTTAGAAGTTTAAGTTGTTTCTTATTGTTACTAAAACATTTTTGACTTAGTAGAAAATCGTATTTAAGTTAGAAAACATTTGAGTTCACTTTACCCCAAATCATAGTGTGATACCCGATGGTATGGCTTAAAACATCGCTTTTGTAGTTTTGAAATCGTTATCCTTTCAAGTTTTAGCACATTTTAGCCCAATTAATTTGTTAAGACATATTATAAATCTACTTTAAACATAAACATAGCAAAACATAATTTAAGAGGCCATTTACAAACCCAAATAAACCAAATAGTAATGAATATGCTTAAGTACCAAATTAATAAAAGTCTGAGCAAATCTTTATTTAAGCATGGCATGAGCACCTCGAGTCCATCCGGCTCCATGTCGCGTCTAAGTGTCACTGAAAAGTCAAAGGAGAGAGTGAGTGCAAGACTCGGTGTATAAATC
This sequence comes from Gossypium rotundifolium, assembly GCA_025506655.1. Taxonomy (NCBI): domain Eukaryota; kingdom Viridiplantae; phylum Streptophyta; class Magnoliopsida; order Malvales; family Malvaceae; genus Gossypium; species Gossypium rotundifolium. Next base: position 52,987,594 of record CP106734.1, read on the forward strand.
CCTCTCGGTATAACATGCCAACACACATCATAACAAAATAATGCAAGTAATGCAGATCCTAACCAACCATATCCCTTTTCTACCCGTGTGGTACCAAACCTTTGGTGGTGCCAAACCACCGTGACCCAAAGTCACGATATCCATAATGTGGTGCCAAACCACTGGTGACCAAGTCACGAATGATCCAATGATGGGGCCAACCCATCGTGTGATACCAAATCACTAACGACAATCCGTATCTCATAAGTGGGGCCAACCCACGGTGGTGTCAAACCACGAGGGGCGAGTCGCAATGAGGTGCCAAACCTCACGGTGTCCCAAAGACACGTGTGATACCAAATCCGGTGACCGATCACAAATCACGATGATGGGGCCAACCCATCGTGTGATACCAAATCACTGGCGTCAATCCGTATAATCAACTATGGGGCCAACCCACCGTCGTACTAAGCCTTTGGGACGAGGCGATGAGGTGCCAAACCTCAGTGACCCAAAGTCACAAAATATGTGGTACCAAACCACTTTGGAGGTGCCAAACCTCGGTGTCCCAAAGACACAGTGTCCCAAAGACACGGATATCATACTCCCCTCCTCTCATATCACCCAATAGCATATCATACTAAATGCAAAATCGTGCAATCATGCTATCATGCTCACATGCTTAATATGGCATCCCAGCGTATATACATCAATAATCATAATATCACATACCATCACATATCTTATAATGAAACGGACTTACGAATCCGTATCCATACCTCAATGGGTACCAAAATAGTCAACCACACTGTCTCATTTACACTAACAGGTTATCACATTACTCAGTTAAGAAAGTGTGTTGGTTTACACACCTGAAATAGCGAAGGTTAAATCCTAAGAACCGGTCTAAGTCCCTTGACCACCTCGACAACCCCGATCCTGCCCTTGAATCGGTTACCAACCAAGTCTCGAACCAACAGTGGTTCCTCCACTAATCGTCTACACCATAAAAGAGAACAATAAATCCTTTTGAAACCTTATACTTAATCGAAACTAAACAAATAGACCATGAGCCACCATTTCACCATCACTTACCAAACAATCGAATCCGGATAAAAGCTTTCTTTGTCGCTTGGAATCCCGAAAGCCTATAATGAGGCGTTAAACAAATGATTAACTCCAACCAAAATCCACATAGGCCTAACCAACCCGAAATCAACATAGCACTAGAGAGAAAAAGAGAAATGGCCATTCGGCCTTGCACTTACCCCTTCCAACGCTTGAAAACAAAACCCAAAAATGATCCACACCACACCCCACAATCGGCCAAGATGGAAGAAAAATAGAAAAGGAAATTTCAATAAGCAGGGATGATGGTTCGGCTAAAGTGTATACACTCTATGCGTCTTTGTGTGGGAAGAAGAAAAAGGAGAGTAAATTTGAAAAGAAAGCGAAGTTGCGACAATGGGGTTAGACGGAAGGAATAAGAGGTTTGAAGGGACAAGTTGAGTTTGACTTGAAAGAAATGGGTAACACAAATGGTGACAACAACTAACCGGTTTAGGAAGAAAAGAAAATAAAAGGTGATGAAAGGGGTGGTGCTTTGGTTTAAAGAAAAAGAGGATGGAGAATGGAGTTTTTTGGATGATGATGTTTCGGTCAAGAAGGGAGAGAGGGACTAATTACGGTTCACAAGCAATGGAGAAAAGAAAGGTTACAAGCTTCGACTCACAAGGGTTCCAAGAGAAGAAAAATATGAACAGGAAAAGAAAGAAAGTATGAGGAGCTAGTTTTGGTCTACCCAAAAGAAAATGAGAAGAAAAGAGCACCCACTCGGCCACACATACACACACACCAAATCAAGAGATGAAAGGAAGTTTTGGCAAAAAGCTACTTGAACATTCGGTTGAAGGAGAAAAAGAGAGAAAGTATTTGAAGCTTTTACTAGCTTGACTAAAAGAGAATCGGCTTGTTTTTGACAAAATGCAAGAGCTTAATTTGCTATCCCTAATGAAAATGCACACTTACCAAATGCCAAAATTGCACACTCCCACTCTCTCACAACACTTATCAACCGCCAACCTCCCCAAAATCTCCTCAAACCGCCAACCTCCCCCAATCACTCCCAAGCCACTAATTCAAATGACTATGACCAAGTCTTCCTCCACAATTTGCTCTCCACCCACCATTCAAATGAGAAGACTTAGTCCAAGGCGAGTTTGAGCGCCTACAACTCCTCCCTCCATGCCAGTCAAATGGGAGCCAAAATGGGGATTTTCACAGCTTGAACTCAGGACCTCACCCTTTGCAATTGGCGCCTACACATGCCCCAAGTGGCGCATGCTTGCCACTTTGCTAGCTCTTCATTTGTGCTCAAGAACACCAATTAAAATATATAAGACCCAGCTCCTTCAGCTCCTATCACATCAAGCCCAAAAACTAAAATTTTCCTACCTACTCAGGCTCACTCCTAGCCTACAACTAAGCCTCGAAACCACACAAACAACAACATAACAAGCCATTAACATGCAAACAATGCCAAAACAAAATAGCCCTTAACCCGGATATTACGGTTCTACCCCTTAAAAATAATTTGACCCCCAAATTACGATCGAAGAGTTGCGGGTATTCTTTGTCTCATCACATCCTCGGGTTCCCAAGTAGCTTCTTCCACGCCATGATTCCGCCAAAGAACCTTAACCAATGGCACAGACTTCTTACGCAGAACCTTCACATCCCGATCTAAAATCTATGTACAGGCTCTTCCTCCATAGACAAATCTGGGTTTACCTCGATCTCTTCCATCGCCACCACGTGCGATGGATCTGAACGATATCGCCTAAGCATCGAAACGTGGAACACGTCGTGCATCTAACTTAGCTCTGCTGGCAACTCGAGCTGATATGCCACTGGTCCCACTCGTCTCGATTACCTTATCTGCCCAATAAACCTCGGACTTAGCTTACCTTTCCTCCCGAACCTTAATACTTTCTTCCACGGTGAGACCTTGGAAAAACTCGATCTCCCACAAATAATTCAATATCTCTCGCTTAAGATCGGCATAAGACTTACGCGGTCGAAGCTTCCTTCAATCGAGCTGAATCAACAACCTTGTCTTGGTCTCGACAACCAACTCTAGTCCCAACAAGCGGCGTTCACTTAACTCTGTCCAACAAGTAGGTGGCGACACTTCCCTCTGCGTACAACGCCTCATATGGTGCCATCTTGATGCTTGCTTGGTAACTATTGTTATAGGTGAACTCATTAACGGTAGATACTCCTCCCAACTACCCACGAAGTCCAATACACAACCTCGTAACATGTCTTCCAAGATCGTATAACCCTTTCCGATGCACGCGTCGATCTGCGGATGAAATGCCGTCTTGAAATCTAACAGTGTACCTAGAGCTTGATGCAACGCTTTCCAAAACCTTGGCGTGAATCTCGGATCCCTATCCGAGATTATCGATCTTGGCACCCGTGCGATCTCACTATCTCGACACATACGACTTTGCCAACCTCTGCAGTGAGTAATCCACCTCACCGGAATAAAGTGAGTGATTTAGTCGATCGATCCACAATTACCCAAATCAATCCTTCTTGCTCGGTGTAGCGGTAATCCACGCGAAATCCATAGTTATCCTTTCCCACTTCCTTTGTGGGATCTTCTTTGGTCAAGCAACCCAGAATGACAGCGATGCTCAGCCTTGACCTGCTGACATGTCAGACACTTCCCTACAAACTCTGTCACTTCCTTTTTCAGACCCGGCCACCAGAACTGTTCTCTGAGATCTCTATACATCTTGCTACCTCTAGGATGCATAGCGTAGGGGCTGCTATGGGCATCCTGAAGAATCTTTTGCCTTAACTCAGTGTCTCTCGGCATACAAGCCTTTCCCTGAAAACACAGAACCCCATCACTAGACAAGCTATAACCCTTCAACCCATCATTCTACACTTGTGTCCTCTGCGCGCTCAAAACCTCATCCAACAACTGCTTTTCTCTGATCTGCTCAACCCAAGTAGGCTTAACCTGTAGCTCTACCAGAATGCTCCCGTCGTCATACAAACTCAAGTGAGCAAACATCGCTCTTAGATCTGACACAACCTTACGGCTCAACGCGTGCGCCTGGCGTTAGCCTTGCCGGATGATACTCAATTGAGCAATCGTAGTCTTTCAGTAGCTTAATCCATCTGCGCTGTCTCAGATTCAAGTCTTTCTAAGTTAGAAGGTACTTCAGACTCTTATGATCCGTGTAGACTATCGATCTCTCTCCATACAAGTAATGCCTCCATATCTTCAAGGCAAAAACTACAGCCGCTAACTCCAGATCGTGCGTTGGGTAATTTACCTCATGTGGCCTCGGTTTAGGAACGCGTAAGCCACCACCTTCCCTTCTTGCATCAGTACACAACCCAAACCGTATGTGATGCATCGCGATACCTTGTGAATTCCTTACCAGCCTCAGGTTGAATCAGAACCGGAGCTTCTGTCAAAATCTTCTTCAACTTATCGAAGCTCTCTTGCGCTTCGATCTAAATAAATGGAACCCCTTTCTTAATAATTTGGTCATCGGTCTTTGCGATCGCGAAACCCTCTACAAATCTTGGTAGTATCCCGCCAAGCCGAAAACTCGAATCTCGACTCTTGACTTAGGCGGCTTCCAATCCAAAACCGCTTCTACCTTACGGTCTCTCTAATCCCTCACCGATACTACATGACCCAAAACGTCACCTCCCTAAGCGAGTCGCATTTCTTGAACTTCGCCATTTGTTTCTCCCTCGAATCTGCAATACCACGCAAATCGCATCATGTTCCTCCTCGGTCCTTGAATATACTAAGATGTCGTCGATAAAACCACTACAAGCCGTCCAAATACCGTTGAAACACCCTATTCATCGGATCCATGAAGGTTTTGCGTGCGTTAGTCAACCCAAGCGGCATAACTAAGAACTCAAAGTGCCCATACCGAGTCGAAATGCCGTCTTGCGGATATCCGCCTCCTTCACCTTTAGCGGTGATACCTGGACCTTAAATCGATCTTCGAGAAAACCGACGCACCTTTCCGGTGATCAAACAAGTCATCTATCCGAGGCAGCGGATACTTGTTTTTGATCGTCAGCTTATTTAGTTGGCGGTAGTCTATACACATCCGCATAGTACCGTCTTTCTTCTTGACAAAGATGTACCGGCGCTCCCAAGCGAAACACTTGCTTTGATAAAGCCTCGGTCCAACAACTCACGGATCTCGAGCCTTACGCTCCACTAACTCTTTAGGTGCCATCACATGCGGAGCAATGGATCTTGGCGCGATTAGATATGATCTATTCAAACTCTACCTCCGATCGGTGGCAAACCGGAAGCTCCTCGAAACACATCCACAAATTCCCTAATCGTCCAACCGTCTCCACAATGAGACTCTTTAGCCTCCAAGGCATACACATGAACCACATATGCTTCACGCCACTTCGACCATCTTCCGGCTTTGAGGCGAGATACCACATTGGATGATAATTCTCCTATTACCGATCGAACTACCTCATCCCCTTAGTTGTGCTCGAACCATGCGCTTAGTGCGCAATCCAACCGCCGGTGTGCTTAACCGGCCAGTCCATCCAGAGAATCGGATCGAACTCCCCAAGCGGCGGTTCCATCGGATCGACCTCAAATACTACCCCTTGGAGTTCTAGAGTGCGTCTCTATCTGACTTATCTCCAACTACTGAGTGACCTGAGGGCTTATTACGGTCATCTACCTAGAAGATATCTCGAGTCTAAGTCCATGGTCTTCACTATGCTACTTGCAACATATGAATGTGTTGAACCCACATCAATCAAAGCGATAAATAGAGAACCAAAGATTAAAAGCGTCTGGGTTATGACGTCCGGTCGTCGCCCTCCTCTCGGCTCCTCGCCGATACACTAACCCGACCGTCGGCCTCGAACTACACGCACCTCCGCCCGGTACTCCACGGCCCACAGGCGAACCATTACCTCCTCTGCCATTACCTCGGCCCTCTGCGGTGATGGTCCGTTATTCCTCTCTCGAGTGCGGCCTTGACTCTCGGGTGAATCCTAGCCAACTTGCGGACGGTCCCTCACACGGTGATCCAAATGAGCCACACTCAAAACAACCTTTACCATCAGTCTAACATCCTCCCCAATGAGCTTTCCCTAGCGGTTACTGCTGGCGGTCCTTGCCTAGCAGCAACAAACCTACCCGACTGATTCGGCCCACTCGGTCTAGCCCTTTTCTGCTGATTACCCGATGACCCAGAAGATCCAAAACTCCTTTTGTGTCGGTTCCTATCCATGCCTTGCCTCACAGACTCTTTAATACCCTCGGCTACTTTCGCCTTTTCAACCAGAACGGTAAATTCACGCTCCTGCTGAGGCGCAATCAACAGCCTTAATTCATCTCGCGAGCCATCCTCAAAGCGAACACACCTCTCGTGTTCAAGAGCTACCATACCCACAGCATACCGACTCGACCTCGAAACTACGCCTCGTACTCTGACACAGATTTACTCCCCTGAACTAACCTCAGAAATGCTTTCCGTTGCTCATTAATGTAGTTAGCTCCCATGTACTTTTTCTGATAAGCAGCCCGGAAATAGTCCCAAGTCAGATCTTCTGCTGCAGTGCTATCCCGAATAGTGAGCCACCACTGGTATGACTCATCTCGGAGAAGTGATACGATCCCCTTTAACTTTTCTTCAGAGCCGGTCTAGATCGTCCATGATCCGCTCTGTCGCTTCCGCCCAAGATTCAGCGATGCTAGGAGCAACACCGAGACACCGAAAAAATTCAGCCCTATTTGCCCGAAGTCGCTCAGGCACAGATTTCCTAGCTCCTACACCTCCACCTACTCCAGCTACCCTTTCTAACACTCGTAGCATCGCCTGTGACACTGCGTCATCCCCAGTCTGCTCTTGGAACTCACCACCTCCAGCTGGTGGCAGAACCGGTATCTCGTTCTCTGACCCCTGACCAGAACCTACGGGTTCAGAAATCGTCATCCTACCGCGACCTCGTCCACAACCACGTCCACCTCGGGTACTCATGACTAAATCTCGTCTGATTTAAAGAATTTTATGCATCAGTAATTATTCCACTATTTTAAAGCAAAGTCTTATGAATATTAAAGGAGCTTTGTTTTCGCGAGTCCACTCAGTCCTATCAGTTTTAGTTTCTAAAGTAGTCTTACTAGTCATCCAATCATATCAATTAATATCATTTTCACAACAATAGTACGGGGTACTTACCTGGGCGGATTGGTGCCGGAGACTCGGTGCCATGCCTTTCAAACCATACTTTTTAAAACAAAACACTTAAAACAGACTTTTGAAAACATTTTGGGCCTCGGGCCCACAGCCGAGCCTTTGAACTTGGCTCTGATACCACATTTGTAACACCCCAAACCCAGTCAACACACCACGACCGAATCTGGTATGTCATAGGGAAAAAGGATTTTGAGAGGTTTAGGTTTAAGTTTAAAAGTTTGAGGAAAACACTTCGCTAAATTGTGTATTTGAAGAAAAACTTGAGTAGGTTTGATTGAAATCTGATGATGAATTTGAAAACCCGAAAATTTTGAAAACTTAATCCGATGTGTAGGTAAAACTAGCTTATCTCGTTTAGAAGTTTAAGTTGTTTCTTATTGTTACTAAAATATTTTTGACTTAGTAGAAAATCGTATTTAAGTTAGAAAACATTTGAGTTCACTTTACCCCAAATCATAGTGTGATGCAGATGGTATGGCTTAAAACATCGCTTTTGTAGTTTTGAAATCGTTATCCTTTCAAGTTTTAGCACATTTTAACCCAATTAATTTGTTAAGACATATTATAAATCTACTTTAAACATAAACATAGCAAAACATAATTTAAGAGGCCATTTACAAACCCAAATAAACCAAATAGTAATGAATATGCTTAAGTACCAAATTAATAAAAGTCCGAGCAAATCTTTATTTAAGCATGGCATGAGCACCTCGAGTCCATCCGGCTCCATGTCGCGTCTAAGTGTCACTGAAAAGTCAAAGGAGAGTGAGTCGCAAGACTGGTGTATAAATCCCTCTCCGGTATAATATGCCAACACACATCATAACAAAATAATGCAAGTAATGCACCGATCCTAACCAACCATATCCCTTTTCTACCGTGTGGTACCAAACCACCGGTGGTGCCAAACCATGGTGACCCAAAGTCACGATATCCATAATGTGGTGCCAAACCCTTTGGTGACCAAGTCACGAATGATCCAATGATGGGGCCAACCCATCGTGTGATACCAAATCACTAGCGGCGATCCGTATCTCATAAATGGGGCCAACCCACGGTGGTGTCAAACCACGTGGACGAGTCGCAATGAGGTGCCAAACCTCCGGTGTCCCAAAGACACAGTGTGATACCAAATCACGGTGACCGATCACAAATCGATGATGGGGCCAACCCATCGTGTGATACCAAATCCTTGGCGTCAATCCCGTATAATCAACTATGGGGCCAACCCACCGTGGTACTAAGCCCTTTGGGACGAGACGCCGAGGTGCCAAACCTCTGGTGACCCAAAGTTACAAAATATGTGGTACCAAACCCTTTGGAGGTGCCAAACCTCGGTGTCCCAAAGACACACAGTGTCCCAAAGACACGGATATCATACTCCCCTCCTCTCATATCACCCAATAGCATATCATACTAAATGCAAAATCGTGCAATCATGCTATCATGCTCACATGCTTAATATGGCATCCCAACGATATACATCAATAATCATAATATCACATACCATCACATATCTTATAATGAAACGGACTTACCCGAATCCGTATCCATACCACAATGGGTACCAAAATAGTCAACCACACTGTCTCATTTACACTAACAGGTTATCACATTACTCAGTTAAGAAAGTGTGTTGGTTTACACACCTAAAATAGCGAAGGTTAAATCCTAAGAACCGGTCTAAGTCCCTTGACCACCTCGACAACCCCGATCCTGCCCTTGAATCGGTTACCAACTGTCTCGAACCAACAGTGGTTCCTCCACTAATCGTCTACACCATAAAAGAGAACAATAAATCCTTTTGAAACCTTATACTTAATCGAAACTAAACAAATAGACCATGAGCCACCATTTCACCATCACTTACCAAACAATCGAATCCAGATAAAAGCTTTGCTGACTGCTTGGAATCCCGAAAGCCCTATAATGAGATGTTAAACAAATGATTAACTCCAACCAAAATCCACATAGGCCTAACCAACCCGAAATCAACATAGCACTAGAGAGAAAAAGAGAAATGGCCATTCGGCCTAGCACTTACCCCTTCCAACGCTTGAAAACAAAACCCAAAAATGATCCACACCACACCCCACAATCGGCCAAGATGGAAGAAAAATAGAAAAGGGAAATTTCAATAAACAGGGATGATGGTTCGGCTAAAGTGTATACACCCTATGCACGTCTTTGTGTGGGAAGAAGAAAAAGGAGAGTAGGCTGAAAAGAAACAGAAGTTGTGACAATGGGGGTTAGAGAGAAGGAATAAGAGGTTTGAAGGGACAAGTTGAGTTTCGGCTTGAAAGAAATGGGTAACACAAATGGTGACAACAGCTAACCAGTTTAGGAAGAGAAAGAAAATAAAAGGTGATGAAAGGAGTGGTGCTTTCGGTTTAAAGAAAAAGAGGATGGAGAATGGAGTTTTTTGGATGATGATGTTTCGGTCAAGAAGGGAGAGAGGGACTAATTACGGTTCACAAGCAATGGAGAAAAGAAAGGTTACAAGCTTCGGCTTACAAGGGTTCCAAGAGAAGAAAAATATGAATAGGAAAAGAAAGAAAGTATGAGGAGCTAGTTTCGGTCTACCCAAAAGAAAATGAGAAGAAAAGAGCACCCACTCGGCCACACACACACACACCCCAAATCAAGAGATGAAAGGAAGTTTTGGCAAAAAGCTACTTGAACATTCGGTTGAAGGAGAAAAAGAGAGAAAGTATTTGAAGCTTTTGCTAGCTTGACTAAAAGAGAATCGGCTTGTTTTTGACAAAATGCAAGAGCTTAATTTGCTATCCCCTATGACCGAAAATGCACACTTACCAAATGCCAAAATTCGGCACACTCCCACTCTCTTACAACACTTATCAACCGGCCAACCTCCCCCAAAATCTCCTCAAAACCGGCCAACCTCCCCCCAATCACTCCCAAGCCACTAATTCAAATGACTATGACCAAGTCTTCCTCCACAATTTGCTCTCCACCCACCATTCAAATGAGAAGACTTAGTCCAAGGTAGAGTTTGAACTGCCTACAACTCCTCCCCTCTATGCCGTCAAAATGGGAGTCAAAATGGGGATTTTCAGCTTGAACTCAGGACCTCACCCCTTGCAATTGACACCCTACACATGCCCCAAGTGGCGCATGCTTGCCACTTTGCTAGCTCTTCATTTGTGCTCAAGAACACCAATTAAAATATATAAGACCCAGCTCCTTTAGCTCCTATCACATCAAGCCCAAAAACTAAAATTTTCCTACCTACTGGGCTCACTCCTAGCCTACAACTAAGCCTCAAACCACACAAACAATAACATAACAAGCCATTAACATGCAAACAATGCCAAAACAAAATAGCCCTTAACAGGGATATTACATCTCGACCCATGATCCACCGGTAAGTACTTCGACTTACAAGTGATTTGAATATGTGAAATGTATGGGCTTTTATGGCAACGTAGATTAGTCTGATAAGTATTTGAACCCGAGGACTAGTGTACCCCAGCAAATACATAAGACTTAAATATCTAACTAAACAAACCTGTGGTTAAGTCGCTGAGTTAAGGTGTGGTAACCATGGTACGCATGTCTAGGATTGGTTTCGGTGGGAGCTTGGTATTTAAGCAGTCCGCGTGACTCACCTCCTTTCCACTCAAATCCTACCTGGTGCGTAGCTACGGTTCACCCTAACCAAGAGGACTTACACATGGGCTAAACCCCTAACTAAAACCCGAAAGGGACTAGCCGTATTTCTATGGAAACCCTAGTTTTAAAATTTCTAAATTACCCTCTTGGTTTGAAAAGATTATTTTTATAAATTTTCCTGAAATATTTCTGACTTACAAATTTACTAAAATACCCCTAGTGGTAAAATTACAAAAATGCCCTTGGTTTATGAAATTTTCAAAATACCCACAATTTTTATCAAAATTTCAATACTTTATAAAATATCCAAAAACCCTAATTTGCAAAATATCAAAATACCTTGATTTTAGAAAAAAAAATTATTATTAAATTTTCCTAACCTGCAAATTACCAAAATACCCTCGAGTTACATAATTACCAAAATGACCCCCGATCTTAAAAAAAAATTTTCTGCAACAACACTGATTTTGAAAACAAATTCTCAGAAACAACCTTCAAGTTTTGAAAATTCCAAAATATCCTTGATTTATTAAGATTTATAAATTTACCCTGGTTTATTACCAAGATACCCGAAATTCAAAATTTATCGAAATACCCCTGGAATTTCCAAATTTACCGAAGAGCCCTGGGACTTTAAAATTTCCAAAATACTTTTTGACAAAATCACCAAGGAACCTTATTTGGCAAATTACAAAAATACCCCTGGGTAGTGGAAAAACAACAACAATGAAAACTACAACATTTCTATGAATGAACGAAAGTTCATAATTGATTGATGGATGTATGAATGTAAAGGCTGTGTGCATGTATGAATCTGAAAGAACCACTTCTAAAAATTCTTTCCATAAAACTTCTTCACGGTTAATCGGTGAAACAAAATTTTTAATACATAAAACTTCTTAATCGATTAAATCATAGCGTTAGAAATGAGTTCTAAGGGCGTGAACTTAGAGATTGTGCTGGAAAGTATGATGGTTCTATTAAGATTAGAGTCGCAGCGTAAGCATAGTCTTGGTGAGAAGGATTGTACGTTGTTAGTAAGTAATTTCAAGGACGAAATTATTTTTAAGGAGGGTAGAACCGAAACATCCTAGATTAGGGGTTATCGTTTGTGCATAATTCATGAGTAGTAGGTTTTGGCGGTGTTTGGAAGTAAATTAAGGGTTTTAAAATCCTAGGATGGAAGAGAAAGATTTGGAAAATTATTGGTTTTAAGTTAAAAACAAGAAGTGATGTGGAAAAGTGGCAAGGGACGCCACCTAAGGTGCAAGGGTTATGGCATCAAGTGAAGTACTTTGAGGAAGATGTTGAATCCCATTGTGTGCATTTTGCTTAATTTTATGAGATAGCATGTTTATTGTGATATGTGGTGTGCATTTTAGAACCTTGAAATGTATGGAAATGTATGAAAATGTAAGAAATGTATGGAAATGTAAGGAAATGTATGGAAATATATGGAAATGTATGGAAATGTATAGAAATGTATGGAAATGTAAGGAAATGTAAAGAAATGTAAGGAAACCTGGAAATGATTTAGAAATGTTAAGTTTCAAAAAGAGGAAAGTTAACATTTTGGAAACCTAAGTAAAATAGGAAAGTGAACATTTTGGAAACCTAAGTAAAATAGGAAAGTGAACATTTTGGAAACCTAAGTTAAAAGAGGAAAGTGAACATTTTGGAAACCTAGGAAATGTCAAGTTTAAAGAGCCAAACAAAAATTTTTGGAAACTTAGAAATGACTTAGAAATGTCGAGTTTTAAAGTTTAAAAGAGGAAATTAAGGCAAGGTGGCCTTAAGAGAAAAAGTATGTGAAATTTGACACACAAACAGGCTTGGAAAAGTGGCCTGAAGATGCCATTTAGGGCCTCTGGAAATGGCGCCACATGCAAGTGTATTTGTGCCAGGGATCGAGTCACTTGGGAAGCAAATAAAAGAAGTTTTATTTTTCTACAAAGAGCAGAGAGGTGGACGGCATGTGGGCTCTTAAAAGAGGAGTTTTATTTCCTTTAGAATTTCGGCTAATTAGGAGATAATTGTTGGATTAATTCTTTCGATAAAGTGATAATTATCACATAGGAAGAGTGGTGGCCAAGTAGGGGACTCTAGCCTAGTAATTTCGGCTATAAAAGGGAAAGAAGGCCATTCATTCATTCATTCACTCTTCCTTTGCCGAATTTCTTAAGTAAATTCTTCTCTCTCTGCCGAAATTCCTACAGTTTTATTCTTCCTTCTCTTTTCTTTCTAATCCCTCTAAAAGTCGAAAGTTGTGAGAGCATCATTTAGCCATAGCCGAATCTTTGAAGGTTGAAGTGAAGGTGCAATCGATTCCTTCAAATAAGGGTAAGATCCAAGTTTAGTTTCCATTTTTTTATATTTTAGACTTCTCGAAATTTAGGGACTAATTTCGATTATTAATCTTGGCCAAATCATGGAAGGAGAAGTTCTTTTCGAAGGTACACCATAGGCAGCGTGTTCCCTAGTTATTCGGTGAATTTCGGATTTAAGATCCTTAAGGTAAGTGACTATGAATATTCGCCAAGACCCTATTTTTGTAGTAGATCTATTATTATGTGTTTTAAGTAAAACTAACCGATTCAAGGGATCTAATGAGTAGCCAATTTCAAAGGGGAATAATACAAGTTTTGGATTTGATTTTTTATTCAATCGGCATTAAGGTAAGTACACAAATCCTACTAGGATTTGGTTTTATGTGAATAGGCCTTTGCTAAATATTACCATGTTGGTAGAATGTAGGCATTAAAATCTAAGGTAGTAGATCAATTTGGGATTTCAAGTGAAATCATTAAGCGAATCGGTGTGTACCCTACACTAAATCTTGATATATTTGGCTTTAATTCATTATATGTGTTAATATGAAAGTGTAAGAATATGGCTAAGGTACAGTGTGTACCCACACTAATCTTAATAGATTTATGGCTTAAACTTGATATATGTGTTAATATGAAAGTGTAAGAATGTGGCTAAAGTACCATGTTATGGTACAAAGTACTCGCACGTTTTCCTACTCCTACTAGGATTACGTAAATATGTTATACTTAACATGTTAAAAGTGACATGAATGTGAATTTAAGTATGATATGCATGATATGAATAATATGGGGCATTGGGTTATTTGAGAAAGGGAAGTGAATGTGATGACTTTGGTCTCACTATCGAATGTGGTGACTTGGTCACATTATACGAATTTGGTGACTTGGTTACATTATCTGAATGTGGTAACCCGGTTACATTATTTGAATGTGGTGTCTCATGACACAATTATCTGAGTGGCTATGCCACGAATTTTATATAGGCGATGAGCACGTCATTGCAATGACGCCTTCGATGGTGTGTAGCGGATGGAGGTTGACTTAGTAGTCCCCACGGTGTACTGAGGATGGCATGGGTGGAGTGTAGCGGATGGCATATAGGTTTGGGTTGGGATTGCATCATTATTTTGAATCATTAAATGTGAAAATATGATACATTATGAATATGATTTGTTATGCGTGAATTAGTTAAGACTTAGTGTTTGTGTACACATTGAGTCATTTGACTCACCCGTTGTGGGAACATGTTTCAGGTGACGATTAGTGATGGACCGGGTTCGGCAGAAGCTTAGGGATGGCCATGCACAACAAGAAATTCTGACTTGGACTTTTATTTTATTTAAGTAATTTAAAGTTTATTTTAAATTTTAATTTTGGGAATTATTTGATGTAATAAGGCCTTAGTAGAATTATTTTATTCTGATTTTATTTGTTAAGCTTACAAACCTTTATTTATTAAAAGATTAGGTAAATTTATTTTAATACAAAGCCTAAACGTTTTGTCACCCAAAGTAAAGGATTTTAATAATGAAATAAACTTGTTCTCAACTCAAGCCCAACCCAAAACAACCTTTCTTTCAAAACACACAAGTTTTTCCTAAGTAACAAAAGAATTTGAAACGGTTTACACCGGGAACATACCAGATCCGGTCAAAACTCGTGGGCCGAGTTTGGGGTGTTTCAATGAAAGTCTAGCTAATCTAACCTACATCCCATAAAACCCATCAAGCCCATATTCATATATATATATATATATCACACAAGGAGTTCTGAATACTTACCTAGCGGACTTGGTTTGAGGCAGTGCCATGCCGAGAAAACAAACCCTGTACCATTTTTAAACATGCATGTTTCAAAAAAAACCATTTTTAGAAAACGTTTTGAGCCCAAAACCCAAAGTCAAGTTTTGAACCGGGCTCTGATACCAATTTGTAACGCCCCAAACCCAGACCAAATACTACAACTGGATATGGTATGTCACTAAGATAATTTTCGTAAAGCAATCATGTCGACAGAAAGCCCAAATGAGAATTTTATAAAATGTGCCTTAATAATCAAAAGCCCAAAACTTAATTACATGTCTTAGTTATAAAATAAATAAAAATAAATAATAAAGGCCCATAATAAAACTAAAATGTAAACTAATGGCCCATGGCCTTATTACAACGTAGTTCAAATCCATATCATAAAATACTTTTAAAAAAAACTAATATGGGGAACTTTTCACCGGATCCACATTCTTTTGCATGGCCACCTTGCGCTCCACTCCGGCCTAGTCTGTTGCACTAATTGTCACCTAAAAGGTTAATTAATTGGTTGAGTTGTGAGACTCAGTGTGCAACCCTCATGCACCATTAGATTTGGGCCTTAACCCTTACAATATAATAACAATTTCATTTACATAATTAACAAATAATATGCAAAGCCCAACCCAATTGCCTAGGTTTCCATCCGCTATACGCCCCCGTACCAACCAACGCACCATTGGGGATTTCTACAATCAACCCACACCGCTACACGCCAAGATGGCAATCATGCTGCTCATCAACATATATTGGCCGAAGCCCTTATAACAGATCACGGCATTAGCCGCTACAGTAAATCACGGTAAAAACTGCTACACATATACATATACATATACTTCCTCCTTTCATCACCCAACCCATGCAAACATGTACAATAATTTAAGAAACATGTACAACAATTTACTTGTAACATATAATCAGATTATTTACTAACCTGAGGGTCCGCTATTTAAATCCGAGACTTTGGCTTTTAATGTAACATATAAAACTTATGAACATATATATATATATATATATAATTAATCAGATCTAGACGGTGGGGAAGTATTACACACGATATATAAAATCCAATATTCTTAGTTGATGTCCTTGATATCCGGATCTATTATCCTCAATCTATAACTTTGCTTAAAAGCCAAAAAGCGTGAAAATATGCCCTCTCCTATATTCGCCATGGTTAGTATTCTACCCGATTTTATATATATAAATAAACAAATCCTCTTACCTTGAAATCCGAAAGTAACACGATTCTATAACTTAGAGATCTATGCGATTGGCCTCCTTCTTCAAATCTCAAATTAGAAAAGAAGTGTGAAATAAGATATTAGTTTCTAATAGCCATTCGACTAAGGACTTTGAAAAGCCGAAAGAACATTGAAATCCCGAAATCAACACTTACCTATTGTTTCCTTTAGATTCCGGCACAAGCAGACTCCATTAAAGAGGATTCGACAACCACATGAGATGAGATCTAACGATTTCGGCTTTTATGAAAATCTCGGAAAAGATGAATTGATGCATTTTGGCTTTTAGAAAAACTAAGTGAAGTGTTTCAGCTTAGAAGAAAAGTGAAAAGAAAGTGGAGAGAAAGAATACTTAGGGGTTTTAGCTTTCAGAAGAAATCAAAATAAAAGAGATTACCAAGAAGAACTGAGAATTTTAGCACAGAAGATGAGAGAAGAGAATGAGGTTCAAAATGCCAAAATTGAAGAGGTACCCCCTATTCATAGGGAATTTCGGCACCCCCTCTAGGAGATGGAATTTGACCAACTCGTACTCTCGAAGATAACTCCAATCTTTTCTCCTCTATCCTTCTATCCCTTATCCCTATCGAAACACTCATCCATAAGAGGCCACATTTGCACCAACTCTCATTTTATTTTATCAGCTTGTTATCCTCATTAATTAAACAAAAATAATCCCTAAATTATAGCCTTGTGTCATCCCCCCTTAGCTCACCTTGGCTACCAAAATTTTGACCCAATTCTTTGGGCCCAACTGAACCTCAAATTAACATATTAAACATAACATTACACACAATGCACAAGCCCATTAATACCTTACCATAACATTCTAAGTGCTACATGCATCTCAAAAATTTTAAATGTTCCCATTCTCAAGGCCTATTGGGCCCAATTCTACTAGGCCCAATTTCAAGATGTTACAACCAGGGGTATTTTGGTAATTTTGTAAACTAGAGGTATTTCGATAATTTTACAGAATGAGGGGTATTTTTGTGATTTTGCAGAATAGGGTGGCTGGTCCCTTTCAGGTTTAAATTATAAATTTTGGCCCGTCAACAAGTCCTCATGGCTAAGGTGAGCAGTCACTACGCACAGGTAGGATTCCAACAAAGAGGAAGTGAGTCACTAGGGCTGCTTAAATACCAAGCTCTTCCTGGATCCCATCCTAGACATGCGTATGCCTGTTGCCACACCTTAGCTCAACGACTTATTCCTAGGTTTGTTTGATTGGGTTAACTGTTATGGAGTCTAAAGTATGATGTAAACTAGGCCTAAAGTCCATCAAATTTTATTTAAACTACTCTACGTCCCTTAAAGCCCATCAAGCTCATATATATATATATATATCACACAATGGTTCAGAATACTTACCTGGCGGACTTGGACCGGAGACGCAGGTGTCATACCGAGCTAACAGACCTATATCATTTATGAACATGTATGTTTCAAAACCCACCTTTAGAAAACATTTTGAGCCTAAAACCCCAAATTTGAGTTTTGAATCGGGCTCTGATACCAATCTGTAACACCCCAAACCCAGCCCAAACACCATGATCAGATCTGGCATGCCACTAAGAAGAATTAGTAAAACCATGTCACATTTTTGGAAAACATTTGTCGAGTTTAAACATATATTCCGGGAGGACTTAATGATTTGATAATTTATAAAAGATATAACTTTATAAGATGCCTTTTAAAAAAACCCCAAAGTTTAGTACCTGTCTTAGTTTAATTTAAACGTAAAATTTTACATGTCCATTAGCGATGAAAGCCCAAAATAAAATCGAGACAAAATATAACGCTAGTGGCCCATAGCCTTATTACAACAAAATATAAAACCCATTAATTAAAAATATTAAAAATAAATAAACTAAATGAAGTCTTCTTGTTGCAACATAGAATCTCTCGCATGGCCACTTTGCGCCCCTCTCTAGCCCGGTCTGTTGCACTCGGTGCTATCTGAAAGATGTTAAATAATAGGGTGAGTCGCAAGACTCAGTGTGCAATCCTCACGCACCATTAGATTGGGCCTTAGCCCACAGAACAGATAACAGAGCATAATATATCAGAAAATATGCAAAGCCCAACCTAATCCTAGGTTTCCATCCGCTACACATCACCCTTACCTGCCATTCACACCATTGGGGATTTCTACAATCAACCCACACCGCTACACACCATCAGATCATGGCAAAAAGCCACTACAACAGATCATGGCATAAGCCACCACAATAGATCATGGCATAAGCCACTACAACAGATCATGGCATAAGCCAATACAACAGATCATGGCATAAGCCACTACAACAGATTATGGCATAAGCCACTACAACAGAACACTTCCCCTTTCATTAATCACCCAACCCCGTGCAATCACAGAAACTGGAATACATGTTTATCACATCAAATCAATAGAACTATTCACTTTAGAATGACAGAGATCACTAACCTGGTGATTCACCTTTACCCTCCTCGGGTTTCAACCATTATGCCGGGATTTTGGCTTTTAACAGAATATATCAGATTTATATACATGTATTAACAAACAATCTAGATGGTGTGGAAAGTTACACACTTGATATCGCGTAGTACTTTACTCTTAGTCGATATCCTTGCTATCCGGATCTACTATCCTCAGTCTATAACTTGGTTCAAGAAAACTAAAAAAACACGAAGATTTGGCCTCCCCTACATTCGGCCAAGGGTTAATAAATACCCAAATTTACACGTTAAAACTAATAGATCTCCTTACCTTGAAATCCCGAAAGTAACATGATTTGTGTGTTACTGAACCCCGACTTAGAGATCTAAGCGATTGACTCCGCTTCAAATCCTGAAACACCGCAAATAAGAGAGAAACAAGTGATTAGTTTCTAAATAGCCATTCACTAGAGACTTTGAAAAGCCAGAAAAGATTTGGGATCTCTCGAATCAATACTTACCTAAAATTTCCTTCAGATTTTGGCACAAGCAGACACCCCAGAGTGATTTCAGCATAC
Source organism: Gossypium rotundifolium (assembly GCA_025506655.1). NCBI lineage: Eukaryota > Viridiplantae > Streptophyta > Magnoliopsida > Malvales > Malvaceae > Gossypium > Gossypium rotundifolium. The sequence goes on from CP106734.1 coordinate 53,006,867, forward strand.
ACAGGAGACGAGATCTCACGATTTTGGCTTTTATGACAATCCCAAAAAAGATGAACCGATACAGTTTCGGCTTCTAGAAGTTCTGAGTGGTGTGTTTTGGATTAAGAGGAAAGTGAAAAGAAAGCAAGGAGAGGCTTGAAGATTCGGCTAAAGTGTCTGAAAGAGATGAGAGAGGAATCTGTCAGAGGATTCGGCCAGCTGAAGAAAAATGAAAAGAGAAAGAGAATGGAGTAGGAATTTCGGCAGAGAAAAGAGAAAAATGATGAGAACTTTGACAGCAAATTTCGGCACACACCCAGCTTATACTAAACCGATTCCCCCCTCTACAGAGTTTTATTTTCGGCCAACATGAAACACCCCACACCCGGCCCACGAGAATGGACCGGATCTGGTATGTTCCCTGGTGTAAACCGTTTCAAATTCTTTTGTAATTAGGAAAATCTTGAGTGTATTGAAGATAGTTTGTTTTGGGTTGGGCTCGAGTTGAAAACTAGTTCACTTATTATATATATATATTTTAAATCAAAAACCCATTTACTTGAGCGACAAAATATTTAAACTTATTTTAAATTAAGTGGCCTTAATCTTTATAAAGCCCTAAATTCATAGCGTAGTAATCAAAAGAAATAAAATCATCACTATGGCCTTATTACATAAAATAAAACCCAAAATAAAATTATACAAGACTTAAAATAAAATAAAGGTTCAAATTAAATCAAACTTCGTTTGAACATGGCCACCACAAGTTTCGCCATCCCGATTACATTCTTGCTCATCACCAAACATGTTCCCACAACAGGGTAAGTCGATAGACTCAATGTGTAACCAACACCAAAACATAATAGAAATAGGCACACCATACATATCATATTCATATAAAAATTCAAGATAATGATGCAAACCCAAACCCAAACCTATATGCCATCTGCTACACTCCACTCGTACCAACTTGTACACCGTGGGGACTACTAAGTCAACCCTCCATCCACTACACACCATCGAAGGCAGTCGCTGCAGTCGACGTGCTCATCGCCCACTTATAATATTGTGGCATAGCCACCACTTTCAGATAATGTAACCGAAGTTACCACATTCACTTAGTGAGACCGAAGTCGTCACATATTCTTAGTGAGACCGAAGTCATCACGTTTCACTTAGTGAGACCGAAGTCATCACATTCACTTCCCCTTTCTCAAATAACCCGAATGCCCCAAATTATACATATCATGCATATCATAATTAATTTCACTTTCACATCACTTTTCACATGTTAAATATAACATATTTCGAAATCCTAGTAGGAGTAGGAAAAGCGTGCTGAGTACTTTGTACCATAATATGGTACTTTAGCCACATTCTTACACTTTCATATTAACATATATGTCATATTTAAGCCATAAATCTATTAAGATTAGTGTGGGGTACACACGGTACCTTAGCCATATTCTTACACTTTAACACATGTAATGAATTAAAGCCGTAAATCTATCAGGATTTAGTGTAGGGTACACACGATACCTTAGCCATAATTTTCACATTCTTAATAACACATTTAATTTAAAACATAGCCATGAACATATTAAAACTTAGGGTAGGGTACACACCTGATTTGTTTAGCGATTCCTTGAGATTCCGAAAAGCTAGATCTAAAGTTTAGATCCTTAGTCCCTACATTTGATTCATCATTTATTACTTAGCATAAATTCTATTTGGCTATGATATCCAAATCCTAGTAGGATTTGTAAAAAGACTTACCTTGTTGCCGATTTCAATACTAACCAAATCCCAAAATCTATGCTATGCTCCTCCTTGTATTCGGCCAAGCACTAAATCTCATCAGGGGTTAGTTTCGGCTTTTTAAACAAACAAGAATTAGATCTAACTATCAAAATAGGCCTTAGCCGAATGCTATAGACACTTACCTTGTGGGTTTTAAATCCGAAACTCACCGAATAACTAGGAACACGCGCCTATGGTGTACCTTGGAAAAGAACTTCTCCTTCCTTGTAGCCTACACTTAGTAAATCCCGAAAGATCTCTTCAAAGTTTCGGCAACCATGAACATTAATGGGATTAGCCCTAGATTTCGATAAGTCTAAAATATAAAAGAATGGAAACCAAACTTGGATCTTACCCTTATTTGAAGGAATCGATTGCACATTCACTTCAACCTTCAAAGATTCGGCTTAGAGACTTGATGAACAATCGGCTATGATTCCCTTACGTATTCGGTTTCAAAGATGAAAGAAGAGAGGAATGATAGGCTTAGAAGGAATCGGCTAGGAGGCTAAAAGAAAAGAAGAAAAGAATGGATGCTCAAGAAGAATATTGGCAGAGGAAAAGAGAAAGGAGAATGAATAATGAATGGCCCTAGTCTCATCCTTTTATAGCCAGAAATTACTAGGCCAAGAATCCTTTACTTGGCCATCACTCTTCCCTCATTCTCCTAATTAAAGAATAATTCTTCATTTATCCACCTATTTAGCCGAAATTCTAAAGGGAATAAAACTCTTCTCTTAAGAGTCCCTATTGTCGATCCATTGCTTCCTCTCTAAGTAATTAAATAAAAAATCACTTAAAGCTTTAGCTAGGTGCCGTCCACCCCCTTCCCTTGATGAGCCAAATTTAAACTTGTTCTTATTGGACTCCTTGTGGCCATACGAGGCCTAAATTATCCACCTAAGTGGCGTCACTCCTTGGGCTTTAAGTGGCATCTTCAGGCCACTTTTCCGAGTCCATTTTTTGGGTCAAATTTCACGTGTTTTTTATTTTAGGGTCACTGGCCCTAAGTTCCCTTTTAAACTTTAAAATTTGATATTTCGAGGTCATTTTTAAGTTTCCAAAAATTTTCGCGCGGCTCTGTAACTTGACATTTTCTAGGTTTCCAAAATGTTTAGTTTCCTCTTTTAGCTTAGTTTCCAAAATGTTTACTTTCCTATTTTTAATGTAACATTTCCATACATTTCCAAGTTTCCCGAAATGTTTACTTACCTCTTTTGAATCATTTCCAAATCATTTCCTTATATTTCCTTACATTTCCTTTCATTTCCTTTCATTTCCTTTCATTTCCTTACATTTCCTTTTATTTCCTTACATTTCCATACATTTCTATACATTTCCATACATTTCCTTTCATTTCCTTTCATTTCCTTTCCTTTCATTTCCATTCATTTCCTTACATTTCTTCCTTACATTTCCTTACATTTCCATTTATTTCCTTACATTTCCATACATTTCCAAACATTTCCATACATTTCCATACATTTCCATACATTTCCTTACATTTCCATACATTTCCATACATTTCCAAGGTTCTAAAAATACGCACAATGGGATTGAACCTCTTCCTCAAAGTACTTCACTTGATGCCATAACCCTTGCACCTTAGGTGGCGTCCCTTGCCACTTTTCCACACCACTTCTTGTGTCCTAAACTCCCAAACTTTTCTTAAGGCTACCTTAGCCTAGCTCCCCTCTTTAACTTAAAAACCAATAATTGTCCAAAGCTTTCTCTTCCATCCTAGGATTTTAAAAACCCTTAATTCTCTTCCAAACACTGCCAAATCCTACTACTCATGAATTATGCATGAACGCATAACCCCTAATCTAGGATGTTACAGTTCTACCTCCTTAAAAATAATTTAGTCCTCGAAATTACTTACGATCATACAATCCTTCTCACCAAGACTATGCTTACTTTGCAAGACTCGATCTTAATAGAACCATCATACTTTCCAGGCACAATCTCTAAATTCAAGTCCCTTAGAACTCATTTCTAACGCCGTGATTTAATCTGATTAAGAAGTTTTATGTATTAAAAATTTTGTTTCACCGATTAACATGAAGAAATTTTATGAAAAGGAATTTAGGAGTGGTTCTTTCGTATTCATACATGCACACAGTCTTTACATTCATACATCCATCAATCAATTATGAACTTTCGTTCATTTAGAGAAATGTTGTAGTTTTCATTGTTGTTGTTTTTCCACTACCCAAGGGTATTTTCGTAATTTGCCCTACAGGGGTATTTTTGTAATTTGTCAAAATAAGGTTCCTTGGTGATTTTGTCAATAAGGGTATTTTGGTAATTTTTTGAAATCTCGGGGGTATTTCAAAAATTTTGAAATTACAGGGGTATTTCGATAATAAACCAGGGTAAATTTATAAATCTTAATAAATCAAGGATATTTTGGAATTTACAAAACTTGAAGGTTGTTTCTGAGAATTTGTTTTCCAAATCAGTGTTGTTGCAGAAATTTTTGAAGATCGGGGGTCATTCTGGTAATTTTGTAACTCGGGGGTATTTCGGTAATTTGTAGGGTAGGGGTAATTTCGTAAATAAAATTTTTTTCCATAATCAAGGTATTTTGATATTTTGTAAATTTAGGGTTCCTTTAAGCAAAGTAGTGAAATTTTGATAAGAACTGTGGGTATTTGGAAATTTCATAAACCAAGGGCATTTTTGTAATTTTTTTATAAATCGAAAATATTTTGAAAATTTTCCAAAATAAATCTTTGCTACTATTCAAGGGGTAATTTGGTGATTATAAAACTAGGGTTTTCATAAAAAAATACGGCTAGTCCCTTTCGGGTTTTAGTTAGGGGTTTAGCCCGTGTATAAGTCCTCTTGGTTGGGGTGAACCGAGGCTACGCACCAGGTAGGATTCGAGTGGAGAGTAGGTGAGTCACTAGGACTACTTAAATACCAAGCTCCCACTGAAACCAATCCTAGACATGCACACCATGGTTGCCACACCCTAACTCGGCGACTTAATCATGGGTTTGTTTAGTTAGGCATTTAAGTCTTATGTTTTTGTTGGGGTACACTAGTCCTAGGGTTCAAGTACTTAATCTCTATTCTACGTTCCATTTCTACCCTTCTACAAATCATAATATAAATCACACAAAAGATCGGAGTACTTACCTGGTGGACTTGGTTGGAGACTTAGTGGGCCATGCTAGAAAAACACGAAAATTTTTGAAAAATTCCTTTTGGGCTTACTTTGGAAAACGTTTTGGGCCTTAAACCCAAGGCCGAGAGTTTAAAACTGGGCTCTGATACCAAATTGAAACACCCCACACCCGGCCCACGAGAATGGACCGGATCTGGTATGTTCCCCGGTGTAAACCGTTTCAAATTCTTTTGTACTTAGGAAAATCTTGAGTGTATTGAAGATAGTTTGTTTTGGGTTGGGCTCGAGTTGAAAACATGTTCACTTATTATATATATTTTTTTAAATCAAAAACCCATTTACTTCAGGCGACAAAATATTTAAACTTATTTTAAATTAAGTGGCCTTAATCTTTATAAAGCCCTAAATTCATAGCGTAGTAATCAAAACAGAAATAAAATCATCACTATGGCCTTATTACATAAAATAAAACCCAAAATAAAATTATACAAGATGCTTAAAATAAAATAAAGGTTCAAATTAAATCAAACTTCGTTGAACATGGCCACCACAAGTTACGCCATCCAGGTCCATTCTTGCTCATCACCGAAACATGTTCCCACAACAGGGTGAGTCGATAGACTCAATGTGTAACCAACACCAAAACATAATAGAAATAGGCACACCATACATATCATATTCATATAAAATTCAAGATAATGATGCAAACCCAAACCCAAACCTATATGCCATCCACTACACTCCACCCGTACCAACCTGTACACCGTGGGGACTACTAAGTCAACCCTCCATCCACTACACACCATCGAAGGCAGTCGCTGCAATCGACGTGCTCATCGCCCACTTATAATATTGTGGCATAGCCACCACTTTCGAGATAATGTAACAAAGTTACCACATTCACTTAGTGAGGTGAAGTCGTCACATATTCTTAGTGAGACCGAGTCATCACGTTTCACTTAGTGAGACCAAGTCATCACATTCACTTCCCTTTCTCAAATAACCGAATGCCCCAAATTATACATATCATGCATATCATATTTAATTTCACTTTCACATCACTTTTCACATGTTAAATATAACATATTTAGAAATCCTAGTAGGAGTAGGAAAAGCGTGCACTGAGTACTTTGTACCATAATATGGTACTTTAGCCACATTCTTACACTTTCATATTAACATATATGTCATATTTAAGCCATAAATCTATTAAGATTAGTGTAGAATTTACACGGTACCTTAGCCATATTCTTACACTTTAACACATATAATGAATTAAAGTCGTAAATCTATCAAGATTTAGTGTAGGGTACACACGATACCTTAGCCATAATTTTCACATTCTTAATAACACATTTAATTTAAAACATAGCCATGAACATATTAAAACTTAGGGTAGGGTACACACCTGATTTGTTTAGCGATTCCTTGAGATTCAGAAAAGCTAGATCTAAATTTTAGATCCTTAGTCCCTACATTTGATTCATCATTTATTACTTAGCATAAATTCTATTTGGCTATGATATCCAAATCCTAGTAGGATTTGTAAAAGACTTACCTTGTTGCCAATTTCAATACTAATCAAATCTAAAATCTATGCTATGCTCCTCCTTATATTGGCCAAGCACTAAATCTCATCGGGGTTAGTTTCACTTTTTAAACAAACAAGAATTAGATCTAACTATCAAAATAGGCCTTAGCCAGAATGCTATAGACACTTACCTTGTGGGTTTTAAATCCCAAACTCTTTGAATAACTAGGGAACACGACCTATGGTGTACCTTGGAAAAGAACTTCTCCTTCCTTGTAGCCTACACTTAGTAAATCCCGAAAGATCTCTTCAAAGTTTGGCAACCATGAACATTAATGGGATTAGCCCTAGATTTCGATAAGTCTAAAATATAAAAGAATGGAAACCAAACTTGGATCTTACCCTTATTTGAAGGAATCGATTGCACTTTCACTTCAACCTTGAGAGATTGACTTAGAGACTTGATGAACAATCGGCTATGATTCCCTTATGTATTGGTTTCAAAGATGAAAGAAGAGAGGAATGATAGGCTTAGAAGGAATCGACTAGGAGGCTAAAAGAAAAGAACAAAAGAATGGATGCTCAAGAAGAATATTCGCAGAGGAAAGAGAAAGGAGAATGAATAATGAATGGCCCTAGTCTCATCCTTTTATAGCCGAAATTACTAGGCCAAGAATCCTTTACTTGGCCATCACTCTTCCTCATTCTCCTAATTAAAGAATAATTCTTCATTTATCCACCTATTTAGCGAAATTCTAAAGGGAATAAAACTCTTCTCTTAAGAGTCCCTATTGTCATCCATTGCTTCCTCTCTAAGTAATTAAATAAAAATCACTTAAAGCTTTAGCTAGGTGCCGTCCACCCCTTCTCTTGATGAGCCAAATTTAAGCGTGTTCTTATTGGACTCCTTGTGGCCATCTGAGGCCCAAATTATCCACCTAAGTGGCGTCCTCCTTGGGCTTTAAGTGGCATCTTGTGCCACTTTTAAAGTCCGTTTTTGGGTCAAATTTCACATGCTTTTATTTTAGGGTCACTGGCCCTAAGTTCCTTTGAACTTTAAAATTCGATATTTGAGGTCATTTTAAGTTTCCAAAATTTTCATGTGACTCAGTAACTTGACATTTTCTAGGTTTCCAAAATGTTTAGTTTCCTCTTTTAGCTTAGTTTCCAAAATGTTTACTTTCCTATTTTTAATGTAACATTTCCATACATTTCAAGTTTCCAAATGTTTACTTACCTCTTTTGAATCATTTCCAAATCATTTCCTTATATTTCCTTACATTTCCTTTCATTTCCTTTCATTTCCTTACATTTCCTTTTATTTCCTTACATTTCCATACATTTCTATACATTTCCTTTCATTTCCTTTCCTTTCCTTTCATTTCCTTTCATTTCCTTTTATTTCCTTACATTTCCATACATTTCTATACATTTCCTTTCATTTCCTTTCCTTTCCTTTCATTTCCTTTCATTTCCTTACATTTCCTTTCATTTCCTTTCATTTCCTTACATTTCCTTACATTTCCATTTATTTCCTTACATTTCCATACATTTCCATACATTTCCATACATTTCCTTACATTTCCTTACATTTCCATACATTTCCATACATTTCCAAGGTTCTAAAAATACGCACAATGGGATTCGAACCTCTTCCCTCAAAGTACTTCACTTGATGCCATAACCCTTGCACCTTAGGTGGCGTCCCTTGCCACTTTTCCACACCACTTCTTATGTCCTAAACTCCCCAAAACTTTTCTTAAGGCTACCTTAGCCTAGCTCCCCCTCTTTAACTTAAAAACCAATAATTGTCCAAAGATTTCTCTTCCATCCTAGGATTTTAAAAACCCTTAATTCTCTTCCAAACACTGCCAAATCCTACTACTCATGAATTGTAACACCCTGGTTTAGGGGCTATGCATGTTGGGTATAAGTCCGTTAAAATGCATATCATTATCTATGTGGGTTGTATGCAGTGGAGGGGGCAGTGATGTTTTGTGCTGACGAGCACCAGTGTTTTGGTAACACACTGTGACTACGGTCACCAGAGGTTTGGTACCTCCGGAGGTTTGGTACCTCATAGCGACTTGTCCCGTGGTTTACACCACCGTGGGTTGGCCCCACTTTGAGATATGGGATTGTCGCGGTGATTTGGTATCACACGATGGGTTGGCCCCATCACTTGATTCGTGACTTCGGTCACCAGTGTTTTGGTAACACAATCGTGTCTTCGGACACCAGTGATTTGGTATCACATTTGTGACTATATGTCACCAGTGGTTTGGCACCACCAGTGGTTTGGTACCACACGGGGTAGAAAAGGTGTATGGACGGTTAGGATTGGGTGCATATGATTTGGATGCATGATGATCATGATTATGTTTGAATGTGATATTTTGCTAATCCGGGAAAAAGGGTAGCACACTGAGTCTTGGTGACTCACCTTTTTCCTTTAACATTTTCGAGTAGTGCATAAAATTTGGACCGGATCGGAGAGGACAAGGTGGCCCATGCAGAAGATGAAGATTTGTTATATTATGCTTGTTTTTGATATAAGTATTTTATTTGAATTTGTTGGGTTGTAACAAAGGCCATTTTATGTTTTGGTATTACTTTAACTATGGTTTATTTAAATTAAATTGCTATGGGAAAATGATTTATGGTTTGCAACCTATTTATTCAAGTTGGATATTATAAACTAAAGTTTTAAAAATGAATGAGTTTTAAATAGCAAAGTTTTATTCCAAAGATATGTTTTCCAAAATTGACCAAACTACGACGTTTTATTTTAAATCAAGAAGAATTTCAACGAATCTTTTCTGCAATAACATAACCAGATTCGATTAGTAGTGAATGGGCCGGGTTTGGGGATGTTACTGATTTAATATCGAGCCGGTTCAAAACTTCGGCTTTGAGGGTTTTAGGCCAAAAACATTTTCAAAATGGGTTTTCAAAATATGGGCTTTTATAAAAGGTTTTCGAGTTATCTTGGCATGGCATCATGACCTCAATTCAAGTCCACTGTAAGTACTTGGACTTTTTTTGAAGTGATTTGTTTGTATGAATTAATTTGGGCTTAGGTTGGGCTCGTAGAATAGAATAATAGGATCTGTTGGACCCAGGATTAGACTACTCAAACAATGGCATAAGACTTAAAACTAAGTAAACAAACACTGTGAAATAAGTCGTAGAGTTAAGGTGTGGCAACCTGTGTGCGCATGTCTAGGAGTGGTATTCAGTGGGAGCTTGGTATTTAAGCAGTCCGTGTGACTCACCTCCTCTCCACTTGAATCCTACCTGGTGCATAGCTACGGTTCACCTTACCCAAGAGGACTTGTTCACGGTGAACTAATTATTAAAACCCGAAAGGGTTTAGCCTTCTTGCTTTAAAATTCTTGGTTTTAAAATTTTCAAATTTACCCTTTTGGTGTGTAAACCCTAAATATGGTTTGAACGACATTGTCTCGATTTACCCAAAATTACCAAAATGCCTAGCGGCAAAATTACAAAAATACCCTGTGTTAAAAATTACTAAAATGCCACGACTATCAAAATTTACGAGATAACCCCAACTTTAATAAACTTCTCTCACTTTGCAAAAGTATCCACATTTTGTATTTCAAAATAATGCCTCGACTTTGAAATTTACAAAATTACCACGGTTGGTAAAATTACCAAAACGCCTTGGTCGTTAAATTTTGATTTAACTCGACTTTTACTAAATATTCCTATTTTACTATATAAAAAATAATAAATAAATAATTTTTTTGAAATGTTGTGATATTCGATTTGGGAATTTTGAAAATGCCCCTGATTTCCAAAATTACAAAAATAGCCCTGCTTTCTGAAATTTTTGCAACATACTTTGTTGGAAAAACAAAATTTCTAAGATAACCCCTGAGACTTTGTAAATTTTGAAATATCTTTAAATTGGAAAACTATTTTCAAAATTTACCACGAGTTCTGGTAGATATACTCTTTTAGGAAAAATGACGAAATTACCCCGGTAGGGTATGAAACTTGGTTGCTCGAAAGAACTTCTCTCTAAACTTCCTTGCATAAAATTTGCCGTGGTAAACAATGGAACCCAAATTTCTAATGCATAAAATTTCTAATCAGATTAAATTGAAGGCACTAGATATGAGTTCTAGGGGGCGTGGTCGTATTTCTCGTGGACGCGGTAGAGGCAGGATGGCAGCATCGGAACCGATTGGGTCAGAGAGCAATGTGCCGCCGTCACCAGCTGTTGGGGCTGAGCAGCCGAATCAGACCGGAGGAGGTAGCGCAGTATCGCAAGCTATGCTGCGGGTGCTCGAGCAAGTGGCAGGAACCGGTGTGGTCAGTGGTATCGCTATCTTCGTGGAAGAAGCCCCGATAGCTGAGGAGGTCAAAAGAGCTGAGGGGCGGAATAGAGATAGAATAAGGAATCGGGATGGAAGGAGCTCGGGATCGTCGGAATCACTTGAGAGGTCTCAGAAAAGACCGAGGGTCGAGACATCTGCTCGTGTTTCTAAGTTAGTTGTTGGGAACCCAGATCGTCCGTGTGCTCAGTGCGGAAGGTATCACGTGGGCGAGTGCTGGAATCATGTTCGGGCATGTTTCAGATGCCAGTCCAAGTCGCATCTGGTTAAGCATTGTCCCCTGGATCCAAAAAGAACTCAGGCAGTGGGTCAAAGTGTTGTGCAGCCTGGCAGAGGTGGTCAGCGAGCGACGAGAGGTCGTGGTCCGAACCATGGAGGAAATGGTTTCGGTCGAGACCGTGACGCTTTGATTCGTCGGAAGGAGGATAGTGATGTCTTTGGATGTGTCACAGTAAGCTTCTCTTGATTGGAATATTCTTCTTTGTTTTGTTCGCCTTGGTGGTGTTTGTTTAAGTGTTAGTAGAGTATCTAAGAACTTGGGGTATAGACTTAGAAAGCACGCCTAGAGAGTGGGTTAGCTCTTGGAGATCGAGTCTTGCAATGTAGTGTAAGTTTGGAGAGTTAGGGCGTGGACCGTTAGTCTAGCCAAGTAATTTCGAGGACGAAATTATTTTAAGGAGGGTAGAATTGTAACACCTGGTTTAGGGGCTATGCATGTTGGGTATAAGTCCGTTAAAATGCATATCATTATCTATGTGGGTTGTACAGTGGAGGCGGTGATGTTTTGTCTTGACGAGCACCAAGTGTTTTGGTAACACACTGTGACTACGGTCACCGTGAGGTTTGGTACCTCAGAGGTTTGGTACCTCATAGCGACTTGTCCCCGTGGTTTACACCACCGTGGGTTGGCCCCACTTTGAGATATGGGATTGTCGCGGTGATTTGGTATCACACGATGGGTTGGCCCCATCACTTGATTCGTGACTTGGTCACCGTGTTTTAGTAACACAATCGTGTCTTCGGACACCAGTGATTTGGTATCACATTTGTGACTATATGTCACCAGTGGTTTGGCACCACCAGTGGTTTGGTACCACACGGGGTAGAAAAGGTGTATGGACGGTTAGGATTGGGTGCATATGATTTGGATGCATGATGATCATGATTATGTTTGAATGTGATATTTTGCTAATCCGGGAAAAGGGTAGCACTTGAGTCTTGGTGACTCACCTTTTCCTTTAACATTTTCAGTAGTGCATAAAGTTTGGACCGGATCGGAGAGGACAAGGTGGCCCATGCCGAAGATGAAGATTTGTTATATTATGCTTGTTTTTGATATAAGTATTTTATTTGAATTTGTTGGGTTGTAACAAAGGCCATTTTATGTTTTTGGTATTACTTTAACTATGGTTTATTTAAATTAAATTGCTATGGGAAAATGATTTATGGTTTGCAACCTATTTATTCAAGTTGGATATTATAAACTAAAGTTTTAAAATGAATGAGTTTTAAATAGCAAAGTTTTATTCCAAAGATATGTTTTCCAAAATTCAGCAAACTACTGACGTTTTATTTTAAATCAAGAAGAATTTCAACCGTCTTTTCGCAATAACATAACTTGATTTGATCAGTAGTGAATGGGCGGGTTTGGGGATGTTACATGAATTATGCATGAACGCATAACCCCTAATCTAGGATGTTACACAACACTTGCCTTCCTGATAGATCCTCATCCTATCCCTTATCCCTATCAAACACCCATCCAAAAGAGACCTACATCACACCACTTCCTCCCTCCTTTATCAGCTTATATCACATGTATTTTAAACACTAAAACTCCTAAATTTTAGCCTTGTGCCGTCTCCTCCTAGCTTCCTCTTTAGGTGCCGAATTTGGCCTAGAAACATGGGCTCCAAGTGGCCAAAACTTGGGCCTCCTCCTTTGCCATTAACGCCAACTCCCTTTCGTCTTAGTGGTGCTATTTTGCCACTGGCCACAAGCCCATAATGTTAATTAACCTACCAAAACTTTATTTTAAGCCCTTGAGTGCCTAACAGAATATTTCATCAAGGCCTCAACCCATTACTAAGCCTAATCTGGACCCCATTTGTGTCCCCTTTTCTCTTAATCAACTTATGAGGCCTCATGCCTGAGACTAGGGCCCACTAAGTAAGAAAATAAATTTTTCCTATGGTCTCCCCTAACTCTAAGGCTTCAAATAATCCCGATAATACCTTAATATTATTATTCTAAGTGCTACACATACATATTAACTCCCATGCACAGAAATTAAAAGTTTCAGGATTTTTGGGGCGTTACAACCCAGTAGGCCCAAATCTGCCAGGCCCAAATTCAGGATGTTACAGTCAGTAGAGTTTAAATCCAACTCAAACTCTTGCCGTCCAATCCGAAAAATAAACACTACCTTGCTTTCCATGAGATTCGAACCCAGGCTCCCTTGTAGCATAATCCACGTCGCTAACCACTTGGCCACAAGCTCCTCTTGTGACTAAAACCATGCGCAACTAAATATAAATCTATGTTCAAGGTCTAAATCCATTTTGAAAAAAAATACTAAAAAGAAATGCAAGTGCCACGCCTTGAACCTTGGATCTCCTTCCTTCATTTTGGCGTCACCCCCTTGCCTCTTTTCTGGCGCCACTTTGCCAATACACCACACACTCCACTTGTGTCATTTTCTCCACATTTTATTCTTAAAGCCTACCTACTAACTCCTGGGTTTTATTCACCTAAAACCAAAATTTTTCCTAAGGCCTAACTTGAACACAGGACTTCATGAAGCCCCTAACCTTCAAAATCCCTCACCTACTAGATCCAACTTGCATTAAAGCCGTTCTCATGTTCCCAGAAAATTTTAACCGCTACTACGCCCAAGGCCCATTGGGCCCAATTCTACTAGGCCCAAATTCGGGATGATACAAACCATGATGAAATTTTTATCCTTTGAAACCCAACTTTGAGACTTTATGGCCTAATTTTATTTGAACCCTTACAAAGTTAGCCATCACTTCTCTTAATTATCTTAAAAATGTCCCAAACACTAGACTCATCACTATCTAGAGTATTCTTTGAAGATAAGTTTGGGGGAGTTGCAAAGAAGTATGAAATGCTCTAAAAATTGTAGTACATGCAGTAAAATACTCGAAAAAAAGCATATGTACTTGAAGTAAATTGCACTAAAGAGCATGTGAAAAGGAAAGAAAAGTTGATGTATTGAAGGTAATTATTTCGAAAGGTCCGATACAAGCTGAGTCTAGGGTTTTTTTTAACCTAAAATTATCTATCTTTTACCTACCCCTAAGCCCAGCCACGTTACAACCTTGTTAAAGACCTATTGATTCAAAGTTCCAATGTTACCTACATTAGTGGAGAGAAATTGCTCTGTTCAACATATGAAGACATAAGTTAAGCTTAATGATTGCAGGTTAATTTTGAATAAGGGATTAAAATCAAATTGGTAGGGATTAACATGTCTTTATTAAGAAACATTTAGTCTAATTTTGCTATTGTAGTAATTGTTGAGATTAATTTGAAGATATATATATATACTTGAGTAGCATAGTTATCAAATTTCTTGTTTTTGAGCATAAGTATATTGATTTCATGATTTTGGGAAGAATGTTGTTCTGAAGGAGTTTTCAAAAGTGTTTTGAGAAAATTCTTTTCAAATTTTTTCATTACTCGGGATGAGCAATGAAGTAAGTTTGGGGGTGTGGAAACACGAAAATTTACGTGTTTTTACATGCCCTTTTTAACTTAAAATCATTCTATTTTGGTAAAATTATTGTCGAAAAACAATTAAATATTATAAAATAATTTAATTGTGTTAAAAATATGAACATGATGAATTTTAATTAATTTTAGAGTTAATTTTGTTTAATTTTGACTATTTTCGACAGATTCGCACAAAGAGCGAAAATTGGCTCGACAGACACTGCTCGAAGAATAAAACCGAAAAGCAAATTGAAGTATCGAGGCAAATTTATTTCCAGCCTAATATGGTCCAAAAATGTGTGTTAATTCATAATGTAATTAATTTTAATTTATTCCCAATTTGATTTGGGCTAAATAAATTATTATTAATTAATTATGGAAAAAAAGGGTTCAGTTGAACCGCACTAGTTGAACCGAATTTAGAACCGAACCAGTCACCAATTGGGCTGCCCAGAACCGTCCATATGCTGAACCAAATCAGCATTTTAGCTGACCAAATAAGCTTGCAAAGAATCCCTTGAAGAACTTTCAAACTTGCATTCAAACCCCGCCAAAAAATGTGGCTTTATAGATTTGCCCTAGGCTATTTTTAGCAGAGTTGAATCTCTCAACTTGCCATGTGTGTTGCCAGCCAAGGGGGGTCTCTTTGGCTGATGGAATTTGTTATTTTTAGTATCCACAATCAGCTATAAAATCCACCCCTTGCTGATCATTCAACTCATCCCTCACACTCTCATTCTCTCTTCTCCTCTCTCACTTTCTCTCAACTTTTCCTTTTCATTTCCCCTTTTGTTCAAGTGCAGATTTCTTCTCTTGGGAAAGAGGTCCTCATCAGCCATTGTTGAGCAGCAATTAAAGTTTTCATAAGCCACCTTGATAGTCGAGGACAACGGAGAACAAAGAACAGAGCAATCAGTCAATCCACGGAGAAACACCGGATTTGCTTCTTGTTCCCTATCTCTTTAAATTTCGTTGTTGTTTTGAAAAACATGTTTATGAATATTTATGCTATTGAAATGGTTATTTTAATCAATTTATCTTGAATTTAATCCGTTTTGGGTAGATTATATTTTTCCTGCTTGAATTATCGAATTGTGTTTGTGCTATTATAGGCCTCGGTCAGATGCTTGATTAAGTAAAATCATGCCTAAGTTATTCTTGCAATATTAATTTTTAGATAACTAATGAATTAATTATTAAATCGAATTGAAATAATAATTAATTGGCACAATACTTAATCAGTGCATGTTTATTCTTCTAAGGTAGCTGAAGTGTAAAATAACATTTTATTTGGCGATACATATGCCTTGCATAACATGCAAGATTATTGTGATTAAACTGTTTCAAGGTAGAAATACTTTGTTACCTCATTTGATCTTTTATATGCTTGTGAAGATTTATTAATCGCTTGGATTGACATTGAAAAATGTTCAAGAGATTGATTAATTTAATAAGTATGTATGAGCAGTAGTTAGCAAATTATCGAATTGTCGTGAATTTGTTCGTAGCAGTATAAACATAAGTTTAATAATTCTACATTAAATGAATGTAATTAATCCAACACAATTATATCATCTTGATTAAACCTTATTTGAAATCGTGCATTAGAACCTTTTTATTTTTAATTTTTTTTACTTAGTTTTTAAACCTTATTTTTTAATCATCTTTAAACCAAAATATTTTCCATCACCAAAGTGTTTTAAAATCAATTGCATAAAGATTCCTTTTTACAGTCCTTGTGGGTACGATAACTCGACATTTACTTGTCACTTTATTACTTGTTGCGAATGTGTACACTTACACATTTTTGTCGTTCCAGTTATACATAAAGGTTGTTGTTCATCCAGTGCTGTAGCAGGTTGGCATATCGTCTATTCAGCCATCTCGTTTGGTTTGTTGAACGAGAAAATTTCCTCAGTGTATGATATGGTTTCAAATCCTAGATTTGGTCTTTTACCACATCGTATGGCTTCTCTTCGCAGTTGTCGGGCCAATTTCTCAATTTTGGTTCAAACTCTAGAGTTTTCGATTCTGATCTGGTCATCAGGTAAACAAACAAAAAATTAGAATAATATCTCCAATCCCCTGCAATGGCGCCAAAATTTGAAGGGCGTCGAAACCACCAAAAATAATTCCTACAAAAACAACTCTAAATATTAGTAAAGAGTGGTAGTAGGGTCGAGTCCACAAGGATTGAATGTTGAAATCAACTTCCGTGTTTACTTATGAACAGTGTCGTATCAAAGGTCGTGGTAAGAGTCGTGCGCACGACTCCAAACCTACCCTTAGCCTTAGACTCTTTAAATTTTGTGTTAAGAATCGATCCTCAAAAAATTAATCTTCTCCTCCAAACGATAAGCTGGTTATAACAGTTAAGAACATCCTAACCTCCAATTCTTCCTTTCGTAGCTAGTCCCGATACGGCCTGCAAACCAATGCTTTCCTATTATCTAACCGAGATACACTTGTTCCCATTCAAGATTACAGTAGCCTTGCGTTCTGAAGAACCCAACTCGAATCAACGGCCTCAACCGCGTGGGTCGTTTAAACCCGATCACTTCTTCCTTGAGTTGTTCTTGGAGATCCGAATACAGTACTACCGGTTTGTTTCTCCAACTGTCAGCAAACACGACTCCAACCCAATGTGCACTTTGGCTTGAAATCGAGTTTAACTTTAAGGGACGATTGGTCTATCCCGATACAACCGTTTGGATGGATTTTTAGCATGAATTCGTATCTCACGATACCCGACCGGAAAGAACACCGGCCTAAGGCTAAGATGAAATTTAGTGAAGCATGAAAGTGTTCATGCTTTGTAAACTTTGGAAGGTGGCTTGATGATTATGGTGAAGAATGGAAAAGAAAGGACTTGGAAAGAAATTAACCCAATTTTGTAAAGGCAAGGAAAATGCAAAGGAAAGTAACAGAATCTCACGCCAATTTCAAAAACAAAATATAATAATTCTATTCCAAATTGAAGTAGGAATACAAAATTAATTTATGATTTCCAAAGAACACTAAGGCCCTATTTATATACATAAAATTTACTATTTTGGCCTTAACTAATTTAACACTAAATCAAAATAAAATAAATAAAATAATTTTTTTCTATTTTTGGCTTTTTTACAAAGTTAAAAATTTTGATGAGTCCTTGGCTTTCTCTACATTTTTATTTGGCCTTATTTTTATTGATTGTGTTTCAATTTGGTCCTTTTCTACTCATTTTTGTCTCTTAGCATCCCAATTGCATCCCTGACAAGATTAAAACATAAAAGTACTAATTTAGCAGGGATCAAATCAAAATATACCAAATTAAACACAAAATAACATGCAAATTAATATGTTATCAGAATTGAAAAGGAAATAAAAAAATCAAGTAATAAAATGATAAGGAGACCGAATTAAGAATTAGGGTTCTTGAAAGAATCCAAGTCAATTTAACAACTGATTTTCAATGGTGTTGGATATAGTGGTTTCAGGACCACAATTCTAATAAGTGAGTCCGTAAATATTATCATTTAATATTTACAAGTTAAATATAATGTTATTGTGAATTTTTATTTTATACATTTTATTAATTGGTTAGTTAATCAAGGTAAAAGTGGTTTGTACAGAAAGTCAGTGGTGTTAGAAAATAAGGTATCGAGACCTAATTTTCGTAAATCGAGCTTGTAACTATTTTTATTAAATATTTATGAAGTTTTTATATTGGTGATTGAATTTTGGTTAGGTAATTTTGCTAAATTAGTGACTAATTAAGGTACAAGGTATTTATTTTTATTGATTAAAAGACTTAAAAACCATTATTTCAAGGAATTAAGTGGCAATTTGGCCATAATAGATTATAATGGATGACAAAGACATGACTTTGGCTATAATTTTGTTATTGAAATTATCGTTAAAAGAAAAGAAAATAATAAACATTAAAGTAAAAACAAAGGTGGAAAGAGAATTTGTAATACCCAAAAATTTTATAGTAAGATATTATCTTTGATATAGTAAAATAAGGAAAAAAAGTGACAAAAGGGAAATTTTAGAGTTATGACAACATTGGGAAGTATATTATGATATATTAATTCAAGAAAGGACTAAATGGTAAAAGTGAGAAAAGTTTTGTTGCTTAAGAGTAAATACTCAAAGCGTGAGGGGTTAAAGTGTAAATATGAAAAAGTTAAAGGACTAATAGTGCAAATATTTTAAGGGTGGAATGATCTAGAAACTAAGGAAAATGGATGAATTAGGACCAAATTGAATAGGTAAAGAATTATGATGGACTAAATCATAATTTTATCAAATTATGTGATGATTCAAGGATGGAATTTTAAAAGATCACAAAGGGCAAATTTGTTAATTGGAAGAGAGAGAAATCTAGAAAGTAATGATGATGTTGATGATATTTTATAATTATTTAATTAGATAAATATTATTTATTAATATTTTAATGAGATATTTTATTATTATTTATTTAGTATATAAGGAAGGAAAGATGAAGAAATTCTATCATCTTTCCATGCATTTCACGTTAGTAGAGAAGAGAAGAAAGAAAGTTTTGCTTTCTTTGCAATTTGGTCCTTCTACCAAAAATTCACCATTTTCACCTAAAAATCAAAAGAATTTTCATAGCTACCAAGAGAGAAAAATGTTAAGGAGACTATGGGGAGTTAGAATATCAAGTTAGATTCAAGAAATAGAAGCTGGAGAAGAGAGAAAAATCAAGTTAAAGATTGAAATCAATATGACAAGGTAAGAACATCAAGATTTTAAAATATTTTTAGTTTGATATTATTGAAAAGTATGGAAATGATGTTAATGTAAAGTTTTCTTATATATGGTCCTATATTCTTGATATGTTAGTGAAGATAAAATAAGAGAAAGTGATGAGAAATAGTGTAGAGAAAGAAAATAAGGGTGTTATAAACATGGTAATTAATATCTTGCACTAAAACAGTTTTGGACAACAGTAGTAGTCTAAGTTTGAAAAATCACCAAAAATTGTGGAAATCAAATTATAGGATCAATAAAATATGAAATTAAATTTTATTGAGTCTAGTTTTCATAGAAGAAGAAATGTAAGCAATGGAATTGTAAATTATGATTTATGATAAATTTTGTGAGACAAGGTCAGAATAATTTCGGGTTCCCTTGTTATGAGTTAAGAAAATCATCAAAAATTGGAGAAAATTAATTAGGGACTTAAATTTATATTTATAAATCCTTAATAAGTCTATTTTTAATAGAAATAAACGGGAACACATCTAAATCCCGTACTAAGAGATAATTACTTTTTAGTAAAGAAAGGTAGAAGCTGTCAAACAACAGAACAGAGTCAAATTTGAAGATTTTACTGTACTTATTGGCTAAACTATAAATTCTGAAATTTTTATGGTAGAAAATTATTTGAGCCTAGTTTCTAAAAAATCAAGTGGATCTTAAATTGGAATTCTGTAGCTTAAGATATAAATAATTTAGTGACTATGACTCAAATGGACAGCTTTGAATAAATTTATAAGTAAATAGTGAAATCATAAATAATGTTACTTATAAGCATGTTATATAAATTAAGGATGTGGAATGGAGAGGAGGAGGAGGAAAATATTTATGAATATTCAGCTAGCATGGCTAATTTGCATGTTTTGGGCTCAGTAATAAATTGAATAAAAGTAAAACTTTATGAGCAATTTTGTAAAAATTTCAAAAATGACCAAATTGCATGAAATGAATTATTTTATTATTTAAATTACAAAATTGAATGAAATTATTAATTTAGATCAAGATCGGGTAAAAACTTATTTTAGGGATTAAATTGAAAAGTGTAGAAATTATGGAAAATTCTGATATTTAATAGAATTCTTGGGTTGTTATCAATATATATGAGAATAATTAGGTTTGAAACAATGATTAAATTACAAGAATTTTATTTTCTAAGCCTAAGGATGAAATCGTCATTAATTAAAAGCTTAGGGGTAAAATGGTAATTTTGCCTAAAATATTAATTGAATGTATCAGAATATGAAATGTATGAAAATGATGATCAAATTTATTTATAAAGATCCGGATGACTCAAATACGAGACTTGAACGTGGAAAAGAAAAGACATCGTATTAGTGAAATTATAAACACGAACAAGCAACGAGGTAAGTTTATGCAACTTGAATTGAATTCTTGAATGCTTGAATTGTATATTTATGTGACATGAACGTGAATTGAATGTTTAATTTATGATAATAGATGAAATGTTGATAATACTTGATAAAAAGATAAATAAATCCCAGTTGGATGGAATGGAATTCGATGGATCACTGAAAAGGATTTGACGATAAAAAGGATCTAGCCCAGGACGGGTGATCCTGGTATTAGCTCTCCCAAAGAATATGTGTGAAAAGGATCTATCCCGGACGGGTGATCTTGATATAAGCCCTCCCGAAGAATATGTGTGAAAAGGATTTAACCTGGACAGGTGTAACATCCGGAATTAGGGGTTCTATATTTTATGTGTGCTGTGTGTTTGGTTTGTTCTATGTGGTAATTTGGTGTGTTTGAGGGTTCTAGGAAGGCTCGGGGTCAAGCTAGGGCCTTGGTAAAAATTGTTTTTAGGCACTTTAGGGGAGAGCTAGTTGAGGCATGTCTTAAGGGTAATTTCTTGTGTTTGTTGGCACAAGAAGAAGTGGGGTAGAGTGGCAAGAAGTCGCCACTTAAGGTGTAGGGGTGTGGCGTCACAAGGGAGCAGTAGGGAGGGAGTTCGAATCCCATAAGCCTCACTATGAACTTTATTTTTGGCACCAGGATGGAAGGAAGATGGATTCGGCAAGGACTCTTCAAGGGTGAGTGTTGAATGAGGCAAGGCATTTGAATGGGTGGTCATGAGGTGTTGGTGGCATTTGAATTGGTTAAACCAATTCAAATGGGTGTTGGAGAGTGGATGTAGGAGGAAAATAAGGGATATGGTGAAGGGGGAGTTGTTGGCTGATTGTGGGGAGCTTGAAAGGGGGATTCGGTTTTGTGCTAAGAGAGGTGAGTGTGCCAAAAATCCTTTGGGTCTTAGGCTTTTCTCACATTTTTTTTGAGCATATTTGGTCATTAAGGTGGTGTTGAGTGCCGATTTTGTTTGGCAAGTCTTCTTGACCTCTCTTTTATTCTCTCATTGGTTTCCCTACATTCTCTGTGCTGAAATTGTTAGTGTTGCTTTTCATCCCTTTTGCTTCTTTGACATTTAGCTGAAATCAGAGTGACCATTCGGGCATCCCTTTTGTTCATGTTTTCACCTTTGATTCTTTTGTTTTCATTAGCGAACCCTCTCCTGCTTGTTAGCTGAAACTCTCTTCTCCTCTACTTCTTCTTCTCTAGCTGAAACCTTGCCTCTATTCCATTGACACCTTTTTTTTATTTTTCTTTTTAGCCGAATAGTTCCTATAATCCCAAGTGAATCGGTTTCACCTGCTATTGGATTATTGAAGGTAATGTTTCTTTTCTCTCTTATTTCAAGAGCTGAATCTTCTTCTCTTTCCATTTCTTTTCTGTTTCTTTCTCTTTTCTTCTCTAAACTTCTCTGTCTCCATTTTCACTAATCGAATCTCTGTTTCTTCTTTTCATCTCGAATCAAGGCCGTTTGAGTAGCCTAAGGTGTGAAGGGTTACTTTTCTATCGAATCTGCTTTGGCTTTTCATCACCTGATTCAACGCAAGGTAACTTCGGGTAATACCTTTTTCCTTCTTTCAGTCTCTTTTTGGTTAGCTGAATACTCAAGGGCTATCTGTGGGTGCTAGGCCAAACTTTTGTTTCTCTCACAACTCATCTCGAATTCAAGGGCAAATCAGTGGTGGTGCAATTCATCATTTACCAAGGTAAGGGTCACTTCTTTTCAGGGTTATGGCTATTATATCCTTTATCGGTAGTAGTCTATTTTAATCTATTCTCTTATTAGACAAGCGACGTTTCACTCTGAGTACTGATCAAATCTCTTCTTAGTTGTAAGTGTTAGTCAAACCAAGGAAGAGAGTGTGCTCATAATCTCTAATCTGCCATTCAAAATACGTACTATTTCGGCAGTTCGAGACTATCTGCCAGGTTGTGGGAGTGAGCCGACATCTGCCTGGGATAGGAAAATAGCCGTTATCCCTGCTAGTGAGGGCATCGGCGTAGAGAGTTTAGTGTTACGTGTTATCAAGTGTGTAATTCTCACACTCTATTTATTAAATCACGTTGTCTTTGGTTGAAAGTCAAATAAGCATTAGCAATGAGATACCCTCGTGGGTAAGGTTGGTGACAGGGTAAGTACCTATCTGATTCTACTTTTGAATATATGATTGTATGATATATTTTACCATTGTGCTTTGGGAACCTGTTTGGATTCATCTCATTATGTTATACGTGCATGGGCTTGGGATATGATGTGAAAGGGAAGTGTTATTTAGGGACTGTCACAGTGGTTTGGTACCACGGTGGTTTAACACCATATATATATATATATGATTCAATGACTTGTCTCAGTGGTTTGGTACCACAGTGGGTTGGCCTCATGCATATATATTCGGGATTGTCACAGTGGTTTGGTACCACGGTGGGTTGGCCCCACTTACATTTTTAGTGACTCTGTTATAGTGATCTGGTATCACGGTGGTCTAGAATCACAGTGGCTTGGTGCCACGGGTGTTTGGCTGATTCAGGTGATGTGGAGGATGGAAAATTAGGTTGAAATTTGTTGCATTGCATACATGGTTAATCATTGGCCTTTGTGTGGGCTTAAGGCCCAGATTGCATTGTATAGGATTTACACACTGAGTCTTGGTGACTCATCCCTCCGCTTAACCTTGCAGGTAGTCATTAGATCGCGGACTTGGAGCCGAGGCGGACTCAAGGTGGCATGCAGTAATTTCTAGTAATTTCATTTTCTTTATTTATAATCACTATTAACTTTGGGTTTTGGTGTTGTAATAAGGCCACTATAACTTTAATTTGGGATTTGATTAAATAGTGATATTGCAAATTTTATAAACTGTCAAAAATGGAGTTTTCAAAAAATTTAAAACATACATAAACAATTTTAAAGGGTTAACGAAAGATAGATAACAAGCAACAAATTGATTTAGAGATTTTACTTAAAATCTCAACATCGTTTTCAACTGACAAGTTTTATGAAATTCCTTAAATTCAAATTTCGACAAATAAACCTGACTTCAAAATTTAGTTCAATTTAAACAACTGCTTTAAATTTTCTCCAAATAAAACAACGAAATGCCAAGTCTTTCTGAATTACAATATTTAGTTAGTTTTCCCAAAATTTCATTTCCTGTAGCATACCGGATTTGGTTGTAGCGTATTGACCGAGTTTGGGGTGTTACAATTGTGATATCAGAGCCAGTTTTAAAAAATCAGCTGTGGGTATCAGGTTCAAAAATGTTTTCAAAAGTTGTTTTGGGAAATGGTTTATAAAAATGCATGTTTTTTGGAAGCATGGCACCCGAGTCTCCGGCATCAATCTGCACTATAAGTTTTCTGATTATAGCTTGAATTCTTATGAAATATTGTGGTAGATAGTTTAAACTTTAGAAATAGAGACCTTAGAACTATTTCTTGCTAAAACTACTCCCAATACTACTTGTATAAGATTGCTCGGTAATAAACAGTGGAAGGGTGATAAACCGTAAAAGTAACATATTTTAATCCTACATTTAGTATGCTTCTGGATAAATAATCCTTGATTTATGTAAAAAGGTGCTCTTAATCCTTTCTTTTCATGTCTTATACTCAGGAAAGCACCTAAAGATAAAAAGAACATAAAACGGGCTTAAAACAGACTAAATTGGGCCAACCCAAGAATTCGACACTGCCTGGCCCAAAGCCCACACGACCGTGCCTCGCCGATTACCTAGAGCACGACCTCAGCTCTGTGACACATGGCTGATCATCATCCACTTATCACACGCAGACGTGCCTGGTGATCTACATGGCCGTGTCCCAATCGATAGACCTGAAGCACAGCCTGAATACCGACTCACATGGTCCGTGCCACGGCCGTGCCCAAAACGACAGAATCAACGCATGGCCCAACCCCGAATTACACGGGCATGTGCCATGGACGTGCCCTTGCCATGGGAATGAGCAATTTCACTCAGAATTGGATGCTTGAAGCCAAAGAAACATACTCCTAAGTCTACTTAAACACCCTAATAGTAATTCTACTTGAAAGAGGTACTTAGGATCCAAGTAAAGCATCCCAAAAGCCTATATAAACAACCCAAGGCAGACATTGAAGAGGGCGACTGTTTTCGGCAGAGGCTTTTGCCGAAGCTTTCATCTTTTAGGGAATCACTTGAAGATAGCCAGTTGATCCATCTCAAGAAGCCGAAGCTCTATTCAAGACGGAGGATCTTTCCTTCAATTCCTTCAGGGAGTTTTAGGGATTTCTTATGTTTTGTTTTATCTTTTCTCTTGAGATGTTTTCTTATTTAGTTATGAACTAAACCCCTCAGATACTTGAAGGGGATGAAACCTATGATGGATTTTGTTATTTGATTTCTAAATTTTATGAGAAGTACTTAGTTAGTTCTTAATTATGTTGCTTAATTTAATTTGATGTGCTTAGGTGGTGGAAGAATAGACCCTGGCTAAGAGTAGATCTAGCATAATTGAGTGAAGTCTCACGAATCAAGCTAAGTAAAGAAATCATATGGTTTGGGGAATAAATAATAAGTGAAGTCATAGGTGGATTCTTCCTGAGGGTATCATCTTCATCAACTGAGTTTTCCTAAAGTCTTTCTCCAATTCATTCTTTTCTCTTTGCATCTAGTTTAGTTTTTCATTAGTTTCATAAACCAATCACTCTATATTTTACGCTAAATAATAGAAAGAAAGTGAGTAGTAGTACTTTTAGGTTCCTTTGGGTTCGATAAGATATTCTTGCCTAAACTATACTACTATTCGATAGGTTCACTTGCCTCTATCGTTATCACAGTTAGTCTACAGGTTTGATCATTCTTTTTATAAATTTTAAAACTCGACTGTTTGACACGATCAAGTTTTTGGTGCCGTTGCTGGGGAACTCTAAAATATTAAGAAAGCTCTATTTCTATTACTTTAGCCATTATTTTTATTTTAATTTTTCTTATTTTTCTACATATATCTTTGTTTTTCTAAATTTCTTTTTTCTTTTCCCAGCAGGAACCTCTAGTTTATGACTAGAAGGAACCCGAGAGGACCAGTAGAATACGAAAGTGACATTGAAGTTACCGCTCGCAGGAATCACCGAGAAACTAGATGAGCTCTAGACTACCAAAGAGAAGAACAACAATAAAGATCCAATCCTACTGAAGGGATGGACGAAAACAATCCACCGCCAAATGTGCAAGAACAGAATGTTCCACGTACTATGTATGATTATGATAAACCTAATTTGACAGGAGTAGAATCTAGTATTGTCAGGCCTGCTATAGCTGTTAATAATTTTGAATTAAAGCCTAACACAATACAGATGATTCAACAGTTTGTTCAATTTGATGGTTTGCAGGATGAATATCCAAATACTCATATATCTAATTTTTTAGAATTTTGTGATACCTTCAAAATAAATGGAGTTTTTGATAGTGCCATACGTCTTTGATTATTTCCTTTTTCATTAAAGAATAAAGCAAAGCAGTGGTTGAACTCGTTACCACGAGGGTCAATCACCACATGGGATCAAATGACCAAAAAATTTCTTTGAAAATATTTTCCACCAGCCAAAATGGCTAAATTTAGGAATGACATATCTTCTTTTGTGCAAAATGATGCAGAAACATTATATGATGCATGGGAGAGATACAAGGACCTCTTGAGAAGATGTCCACACCATGGATTACCTTTGTGGCTTTAAGTCCAAACTTTTTACAACGGTGTGAATTCTTCAACGCGGTAAATGATTGACTCATCAGCCGGTGGAACTTTGAACAACAAAACTCCTGAAGCAGCTTACGATTTTATTGAAGAGATGTCATTGAACACCTATCAATGGCAAATTACAAGAGCCAAACTGATAAAATCAGCCGGAGTTTTTAACATAGAAGCAGTGACAATGCTGTCAACACAGGTGGAGATGATGAATAAAAAGCTTGATAACTTATGTTCTTCGTAGGTACACCCAGTCATGCAATGCGAAGCGAGTGGAAATGTGGCAAAATCTGAGTACCCACCCTACCAACCGGGTGAGACAACGAGTAGAGAAACTATATAGGTAACAATTTCAGATCTAATAATAATCCTTATAGTAATAATTATAATGCAGGTTGGAGGAACCACCCAAATTTTTCGTGGGGAGGACAAGGAAATCAAGGAATTCAAAGGTAGCAACCTCCTCTAAATTACCAAAATCAGCCCTATCCATTGGAAAAGAAATCAAACCTTGAAGAGATGCTGACAAAATTCATGGTAGCTACAGATTCTCGTCTCCAAAAGACTGAAGCAACACTTGATGAACAACAAAAATCGATCAAGGGGATCAAGAATCAAGTTGGAGAACTTACTAGGTCAGTGGGACATCTCACAAAGCTAATTTCTGAACGTCAACAAGGATGTCTACCAAACAACACAGAAATAAACCTAAAAGAGTAGATCCAAGCCATCACAGTGCAAGAGGGTACAAAGGTAGACGAGCCCTCCACAGTACAAGAAACCAAGGAAGAAAAAGGTAAAATAGAGGTAGCACAAGAAACACCGGTAATCAAAGTGTACCAACCTCGCATACCTTATCCCGAAGCATTGAAAAAAGATGATTCTGAGGAACAATTCGGTAAGTTTCTAAAACTTTTAAAGAAATTACATATTAACTTACCTCTTCTTCAAGCACTTTTTTAGATGCCCGACTCAAGGAGATTTTTAAGACAGCTCTTGACAAACAAACGCAAAATAGATGAAGAGCACCATGTGGAACTCAACGCAACATGCTCAGTAATGCTACAGAATAGACTACCATAGAAACTAAAAGATCCAGGGAGTTTTACGATTCCATGTTTAATTGGTAGTTTAACTATTGATAATGCGTTAGCTGATTTAGGGGCAAGTATAAATGTCATGCCTTATGCACTGTTTAACGACTAGGTAAAGGAAGCCCAAACAAACTAGGATGAGTATTCAGCTAGCTGATAAAACTGTTAGAATTCCTAGTGGCATTATTGAAGATGTTTTAGGAAAAATCGATAAAATTTTTTTCCCAGTCGATTTTGTTGTTTTAGACATGGATGAGGAAAATTCAATCCGTTTAATTTTAGGAAGACCTTTTCTTGCAATTGCCAAGACTAAAATTGATGTTGCCATAGGATAACTCATACTTCATGTAGGAGAAGAATCGGTCAATCTTCAAGCTCTTGACTCAGCCAAAATAATATAAGATGAAGGTAAGAAAGTCATTTCAATAGATAACCAAATTGTTCAACCTTCATCGCAGGAAGCATCACAATGCATCAAAGCTGAGCCAACTCATAGCCCCTAAGTCATCACAGAAGAATCACACCAGAAACAAAACCGTAAGATCGACAATTTAGAAGAGCAAAAGATACACACCAAAGAAAAATCAGATCCACATGAAGTAAAACCAAAGGAACCACCAGAAGAGCTCATAGGGACATCAAATCACTTTAAAATAGGAGACTAGGTGCTGTTAGACAAAACCAATCCTCACATCACTTCAACAAGCCTAAAGAAAAAAGAAGAAATACTCCTTTAGGTACACGCTATTTTCCCACACGAAATAGTCGAGGTAAGCAATCCAATATTCGACAATTTCAAGGTTAATGCTTCTCGACCTAAACTTTGTCACGAAAATAAAGCGTCGACAAGAGGAAAATATTCAAACCTTTAAACCTCCCTAAAATTTTCAAAGTCAAAGATAGTTTAGCTTAATACTATAAACGAGTGCTTCTTGGGAGGCAACCCGAGCACTAACACTATTTGCTTTCAAATTTATTTTCTTTTCTTTCCTTCTCTCTTCTCTCAACATTTAAACTAACACAAAAATGCAGATTTCCAGGCCACACAGCCTTACACACGACCGTGCTCGTGGCCGTGTGGACCACCAGAACTACCACACTAACAGAACAAAGCCGTGCAAGTCAGTCCACCCACCCCCCAATGTCACGGAGCCAACCACCCACACCACAAGCATCGAAAAAATAGCATGGCCGTGCCTCACGACCGTGCTAAGATACTGACTTATTGAGCACGGGCAGACCACGCCCGTGCATTCCATCCATCCTCACATACTGGCCTTTTAGGAATGGGTGTGCCAATTGACAAACGAGCGTGGAAGAACAACACACCCCACAACATGACCGTGCGATGCGACCGTGTGAATTGACACACCCTCGGTACACGGGCGTGGGAACGTGCCAGATTTGAAATCTTATTTAAATCCCCACAGCCCTTCCCCTTTCTCCCATCTTCTTTCTTCCTTCTCTTTCTTTCAAATTTTCTCTCTGTTCATAGAAAAGGTCTAAGACTCTTGAGCAACACAAAAATCATACCGAAGAAACGTAAGAAGGTAAGCATCATCTTCTCAATGGAGACCTCAACATGAGTTCATGCCGGTAGCTTCATCTAATTGACACGCCAAGGGCCTCCGAAACCTTTTCGGTTCTATTTTTCTTTCTCTTCTCCTTTATTTTCCTTATCTATACTTCTATTTTGCTTAATTTAATTTATTTCATATTAGTTTCTTGGTTTGAGGTTCTAAAGGCTACTAGGGAATCACGCCACTTCCACCATCACCAACACTCCGCAGCCTTAAAAATCATACCCACCTCACGAACCATCTGCTAATAAGGACTCCTTAGTCCATTAGTCTTTTCTTTAAATTTTAGTTTTCTTCTTAGTCTCCTCCTTTTTATTTTCTTAATGTATAATTATATTATTAGTATATTATTATTTCTCTAGATCTCTTGGTTATATCTTCGCAGGCTACCCAATTTCTTCATCTAGCAAATTGCTTTTCGGTAGCCACACCACCAGGCCCATAGAAAACACCATTACCGCCACCAAAGACGCCAGGAATCATCCAAAATTCAGGAAGTGTCACTCTACCCCTTCTCTTTTGATTTCTCCCATAATTATCATTATCTATCTTTGTACATTGAGGGCAATGTACATCTTAAGTGTGGGAGGATAAAAGTGCCTAACTTTTTGCATAATTCTCAAATTAATGCCTAATTTTTCATTGTTCTCAAAATCTTGAATTTTAGTCTTAATCTTAAGTATTTTTCTTATATTATTAATTAGGGTGAAATTTCTAATGATTTATGATTTTTATTGATATCTTTGAATAAGTCATAGTTAATTGTGCATTGATGATTAAATTTGAAGAATACTAGAGAATCGAGCATGATAAGTCTACTTTCTAAAAATTAAAAATTAATAGGTTGTTGAACTGAATTTGAGTATTACTTTGAAGTTTGAAATTCTGAGGATTGATGTCAAAACACCCATAATTTTGTGAGATTTTGAGCCTTATAGAGCATATATCCTTTTCATGCTCACTTTATTGATTATGAGTGTGTCAACTTTGAATTGTTATTCTAGATCTTGCCTCATTTATGCATGTCGAGACCACATTAATGATTTGATATACTGAGATGATAAAGGCACCTAGGTTTTAACCCATTCACTCCACTAAAAAGCCTACCTACATAAATAACCCCTAGTGAACCCCGTTGAATCCTAACAACCTTCTTATTGACTCACCCACTAATATTAACCCAAAATCCCTTTGTATTTGTTATCAACATTCTTTTGACTACCCCTCTATCGAGAATTGATTTGATCAGTTACCGAATTAGGTTATTTCAATTATCAAAGTTCCTTCTATTATATTTTTTTTTAGTTTGTTCTTAAAAAAATCCAAGTTTATTCAATATTAGTAGTATATAAAAGAGCTTAGAGCATTTAAACTCCAACTGTTGAAGAAAAAGATCATATTAAAGTATTATCAAATTTCAAGTGAGGGAAATACTCGTTATTATAGAGTAATTATCAATAGTAGGTATTATTGGCTTTCAATTGATGTAAGTACTTATATTAGTTTAGTGTTTCTAGTTAGGTAATTTGTTAAGTCAGTCTCGATTCTAACCCTCTAATTCAGCCTATATCCACACCTTTAACCTTAACCCCGTTACAACCCTGATAAAGACCTTTTGATCTGTGTATCATCTCATATACAGTGGTGGAGATTTGATTTTTAGGCAAGCCTATGGGATTAACTTTTTAGGTTCGACTTATGAGTGCTTATTCTTGAACCTTAAACACTTTGAGTGATTTGAGTGAACCTTCAGTGAGGATGTCAATCCTTGTCGGTTTTGAATTAAAGGTAATTATTCAGCTAAGGGGAGACACCTATGTTTTCGTGCTATAAAGGTATGACTTATCGTAATTGGATCTTTAGGGTTCTTTGAGTTAAATTATCCATGTATGGATTATCTATGAATTATGATGAGACATTGTCGATAGGAATTATGAATTATGGAAAGTTCGTTCTAATTGTAAGTTGAGAATTTTACTTGAGGACAGCAAAAGCTTAAATGTGGGGGTATTTGATAAACCGTAAAAGTAACATATTTTAATCCCACATTTAGTATGCTTTTGGATGAATTATCCTTAATTTATGTAAAAAGGTGCTCTTAATCCTTTCTTTTCAAGTCTTATACTCAGGAAAGCATCTAAGGATAAAAAGAACGTAAAACGGGCTTAAAACGAACTAAATTGGGCCAACCCAAGAATTCGACACGGCCTAGCCCAAAGCCCACATGACCGTGCCTCACCGATTACCTAGAGCACGGCCTCAACTCCATGACACACGGCCATGCATCATCCATTTATCACACACGGACGTGCTTGGTGATCTATATGGTCGTGTCCCAATCGACAGACCTGAAGCACGGCCTGAATCCTGACTCATACGACCATGTCACGACTGTGCCCAAAATGACAAAATCAAGGCACGGCCTAACCCCGAATTACACGGACGTGTGCCATAGGCGTGCCCCTACGCGGAAATGAGTAATTTCACTCAGAATTGGATGCTTGAAGCCAAAGAAACATACTCTAAGTCTACTTAAACACCCTAATAGTAATTCTACTTGAAAGAGGTACTTAGGATCCAAGTAAAGCATCTCAAAAGCCTATATAAACAACCCAAGGCAGACATTGAAGAGGGCGACTATTTTCGGCAGAGGCTTTTGTGAAGTTTTCATCTTTTAGGGAATCACTTGAAGATAGCCAGTTGATCCATCTCAAAAAGTCGAAGCTCTATTCAAGACAGATGATCTTTCCTTCAATTCCTTCAGGGAGTTTTAGGGATTTCTTATGTTTTGTTTTATCTTTTCTCTTGAGATGTTTTCTTATTTAGTTATGAACTAAACCCCTCAGATACCTGAAGGGGATGAAACCTATGATGGATTTTGTTATTTGATTTCTAAATTTTATGAGAAGTACTTAGTTAGTTCTTAATTATGTTGCTTAATTTAATCTGATGTGCTTAGGTGGTGGAAGAATAGACCCTACCTAAGAGTGGATCTAGCATAATTGAGTGGAGTCTCATGGATCAAGCTAAGTAAAGAAATCATATGGTTTGGGGAATAAATAATAAGTGAAGTCATAGGTGGATTCTTCCTGAGGGTATCGTCTTCATCAACTGAGTTTTCCTAAAGTCTTTCTCTAATTCATTCTTTTGTCTTTGCATCTAATTTAGTTTTTCATTAGTTTCATAAACCAATCACCCTATATTTTAGGCTAAATAATAGAAAGAAAGTGAGTAGTAGTACTTTTAGGTTCCTTTGGGTTCGATAAGATATTCTTTTCTAAACTATACTACTGTTCGATAGGTGTACTTGCCTCTATCATTGTCACAGTTAGTCTACAGGTTCGATCATTCTTTCTTGTAAATTTTATAACTCGACTGTTTGACATGATCAAAGAGATACTATTCCATAAAACTTGTAATCAGATTAAGTCGAATCAGTAGTTATGAACACTAGGGGACGTGGACGTGGTATACGCGATCATAATAGAGGCCAGGGTGTTGAAGTTAAACCCTTGAGTCAGGGTATGGTTTGAAAAGTGAAGTGCCAGCGTCACCAATGGCAGAAGCGGATTTCAGGATCAAACTGGAGGAGGCGATGCTATATCTCAGTCTATGTTGCATGTTTGGAGTGGGTTGTTGGTGCGAGCACAGGATCAGGAGCTCAAACATCTGTGTTAGAATGACTTTGAGCTAATGGGGTTGAAATGTTTAGGGGCATTTCTGGCGTGGCTCCTAACGTAGCTGAGTATTGGCTAGAAGCAGTTGAGCGGATCATGGATGATCTTAACTGCACCATGGAAGAGAAATTAAAAGGAGTAGTGTCTCTTCTTCGAGATGAGGCATACCAGTGGTGGCTTACGATAAGGGATGGTACAGCAGCTGACCGCATTACCTGGGATTTGTTTAAGTCAGCGTTCCAGGGAAAGTATATTGGGTCGAGCTATATGGACGCTCAAAAGAAGGTATTTTTGAACTTGGTCCAGGGGAGTAAGTTAGTGGCTGAGTATGATGCAGAATTCTTACGTCTAAGCCGTTATGCTTGGGGTATCATTGCAACAGATCACGAGCGTTGTGTCTGATTTAAAGATGGTCTGAGGGCTGAGTTGCGAGTACAGATAGCTCCGCAATGGGAAAAGGAGTTCGCTATTTTGGTTGAGAAGGCTAAGATAGTTGAAGAGGCGAAGCAATCTGTGAAGCAGAATCAGGATAGGGATAAGGGAAAAAATAAAAGAAATTTTGGGTCGATAGGATTTACTTGGGAATTTTAGAAGAGGCCTAGGTTCGATGGGCCGAGTCGGGTTACGAAGCCTATTATTGGTCGATCTCAACTGTGTGCTCGATGTGAGAAATTTCATGCGAGGAGTGTTGGGTAGGTAGTAGAGGATGCTTCAAGTGTGGATCTATATATCATCGGGTAAAGGACTATCCATAAAAGCCAAACAGAGTGCGGCCAGTGAGGTCAAAATTATATTTAGCCTAGAAGAGGTGGTCAGCAACCACAGAGAGGTCGTGGTCTGGCCAGAGGAGGAAATGGTTTTGGTCGAGGGCGTGGAGCATCGAGCAGAGGTGCTGGGAATATAGATGCAAGATAGCCTGGGTTGGTTTATGCAGCTAGACGCCGAGAGGATGGCGATGCACCGAACGTCATAACCAGTATGTTACTTATTTTTGTTTTGCCCTTTACTGCACTAATTGATATTGGGTCAATGCATTCTTATGTTGCTAGTACTATGTCTGGAATTTTGAACATAGAATTTGAGATTGCCTCTAGAGAGATGACTGTGATTAGCCCTTTAGGACAATTTGTAGTGGTGAACAAACTCTTTAGGATGTGCCTTTAGAAGTTCAAGGGGTAGTTTTTCGGTTGACTTGATGGAACTGCCGTTCGACGAGTTCGTTTTGATTTTAGGCATGAACTGGCTAGTTAAGTATTGAGCAAACTTGGATTGTGCTACTAAGCGCATAGTGTTGAAGACTTCTAAGGATAATGAGGTGTTAGTGATAGGCAAAAGAAGGAACTACTTGTCCAATATAGTGTTTGCTCTTAAGGCTGAAAGGATGGTGAGAAAAGGATGTGAGGCTTTTCTAACTTTTGTCAGTGCATTGGAAGCCAATGAATTGTAGGTAGGAGATGTTAGAATAGTGAAGGAATTATATGATGTTTTTCCAGAAGAGCTTAGGGTTACCTCCGGATCGCGAGGTGGAGTTCAGCATTGATCTTCTTCGAGAATAGCTCCAGTGTCCATTGCTCCGTATAGAATAACACCAAAGGAGCTGGTAGAACTTAAAGTCTAGATTCAGGAACTGTTGGATCGGGCTTTTATCCGACCAAGTGTGTCACCATGGGAGCGTCGGTGTTATTTGTTAAGAAAAAGAACGGGTCGATGCGGATGTGCATTAACTATAGGTAATTGAACAAGTTGACAATTAAGAACAAGTACCTATTGCCAAGGATTGATGACTTGTTTGATCAACTGCGATGTGCTTCGGTCTTTTCAAAGATAGACTTGAGGTCAGGTTATCATTAGCTTAAGGTCAAGGAAGTGGATATTCATAAGATAGCTTTTCGAACTCGTTATGGTCACTACAATTTCTTACTGATGCCATTTAGGTTGACGAATGCACCAGCTGCATTTATGGACATGATGAACCAAGTATTCCAACCATATTTGGATCGGTTTGTCATAGTATTCATAGACGTATCTTGGTTTATTCAAGAATGGAAGAGGAGCATGATTCGCATCTTCGTGTGGTTCTGCAGGTTTTGAGAGAAAAGCAGTTGTATGCCAAGTTTAGCAAGTGTGAATTTTGGTTGAGGGAAGTTACCTTTTGGGACATGTTGTATCTGCTGAGGGGATTAAGGTTGATCCCCGAAAAATTGAAGCCGTGTTGGACTGGAAACCGCCTAAGTCTGTAACGAAAATTCAAAGTTTTCTTGGTTTGGCTGGGTACTATAGAAGGTTTGTTAAGGGGTTCTCGTTAATAGCTGCACCGCTAACCAAGTTATTATGAAAAGGAGTACCGTTTGTTTGGTCAGATAAACAACAGGAAAGTTTTGAAAAGTTGAAGAAGATTTTGACAGAGGCACCGGTGTTGATTCAGCTTGAGGCTGGGAAGGAGTTTGTCATCTACTTTGATGCGTCGCACACAGGGTTAGGATGTGTGTTGATGCAAGAAACGAAGGTAGTAGCATATGCGTCTAGGCAATTGAGACCACATGAAGTGAACTATCCTACACATGACCTAGAGTTAGCTGCGATAGTGTTCGCTCTGAAGATTTGGAGACACTACCTGTATGGGGAGAAGTCGATTATCTACACAGACCACAAGAGCCTGAAATATCTCCTTACCAAGAAGGAGTTGAATTTAAGGCAACGGAGATGGATTGAGTTATTGAAGGACTATGACTGCTCGATCGAGTATCACTCGGGTAAAGCTAACGTAGTTGCAGATACGTTGAGCCGTAAGGTAATAACAGACTTAAGGGTAATGTTTGCTCATCTTAGCTTGTATGATGATGGAAGTTTGCTAGCTGAACTTCAAGTGAAGCCTTCTTAGGTCAGTTGGATTAGAGAGAAGCAGTTTTCAGATGAATCACTAAGTTCTAAATTTCAACTAGTGGCAGGTGGCGAGACAGAAGATTTTGGTGTGAACAGTGATGGGATATTGTGCTTTCGTGCCAATGGATTCCGAGTAAAGGCAGGAGATTATGCGGGAAGCGCATAGTAGTCCATATCCTATGCATCCTAGTGGGAGTAAAATGTATCGAGATCTATGTGAATAGTTTTGGTGGCCGGGTCTGAAGCAAGAGGTGACCGAGTTTATGAGTAAGTGCTTGACGTGTCAGCAGGTGAAGGCGAAACATCAGTTGCCATTTGGGTTGCTACAACTAGTGAAGATTTCGCTTTGGAAGTTCGAGAGGATAACGATGGACTTTGTTAGTGGGCTACCTCTTACACCTACTAAGAAAGATTCAGTATGGGTAATTGTCAATCGGTTGACAAAGTCCACTCACTTCATACCGATTTGTGTTGACTATTCCCTACAGAAGTTAGCCAAGCTGTATGTAGCAGAGATTGTGAGGTTGTATTGGGGTACCGGTGTCCATCATATCAGACAGAGACCCTAGGTTTACATCACGGTTCTGGAAAGCATTACATCAAGCGTTAGGTACGAGACTGGATTTTAGCACAGCGTTCCATCCATTGATGGTCAGTCTGAGAGGGTAATTCAGATCTTGGAAGACATGTTGAGAGGTTGTGTTATCGATTTCAGGGGTAGTTGGAAGGAGTTCTTACTGTTGGAAGAATTCGCATACAAAAATAGTTATCAATCCAGTATCCAGATGGCACCATATGAAGCGTTGTATGGACATAAGTGTCGTACTCCTACTTGCTGGACAGATTTGGGTGAACGATAATTGTTGGGTCTGGAACTAGTTTCAGAGACAGAGAAAAAAGGTTAAGTTAATTCAAGCTCGGTTGAAGGAAGCTTCAGACAGGCAGAAATCTTATGCTGATCTGAAGCGTAAGGATATGGAATTTGCAGTGGGTGATTAGGTTTTCTGAAAGTCTCACCTTGAAAGAAAGTTTTAAGGTTTGGATGGAAAGGCAAGTTGATCCCCAGGTTCATCGGGCCCTATCGAATGTTGAAGCGTGTAGGAACAGTAGCTTATTAGCTAGGGTTACCTCAGGAATTGAGGTAGATACATGATGTATTCCATGTCTCGATGTTAAGGGCTACTGTTTGGATCCATCCCACATAGTGCCGGTGGAAGAAATCGAAGTAAGACCTGATTAATCTTTTGAAGAGGAACCAGTTCAGATCTTAGATCGAGATGTTAAGGTATTGCAGAGGAAAACGATTTTGTTGGTTAATGTTTTGTGGCGTAATCACGGTTCAGAGGAGGCCACGTGGGAACCAAAGGATGCGATGCGACAACAACACCCTCACCTCTTTTGACTAGGTAAATTTTGAGGTCGAAATTTCTTTAAGGGGAAGAACTATAACATCTTGGAATTAGGGGTTTTCATTTTATGTGCTTCTGTGTGTTTGGTTTGTTCTGTGTGGTAATTTGGTATGTTTGGGGGTTTTGGGAAGGCTCGGGGTCAAGCCAGGGCCTTGGTAAAAATTTTGTTTTTAGGCACTTTAGGGGAGAGCTGGTTGAGGCAGGTCTTAAGGGTAATTTCCTGTGTTTGTTGACACAAGAAGAAGTGGGGTAGAGTGGCAAGAAGACGCCAGTTAAGGTGCAGGGGTGTGGCGTCACAAGGGAGCAGTAGGGAGGGAGTTCGAATCCCATAAGTCTTACTATGAACTTTATTTTTGTCATCAGGATGGAGGAAAGATGGATTCGACAAGGGTGAGTGTTGAATGAGTCAAGGCATTTGAATAAGTAGTCATTAGCTGAACCCTCTCCTACTTGTTAGCCAAAACTCTCTTCTCCTCTACTTCTTCTTCTCTAGCCGAAACCTTGCCTCTGTTCCATTGACACCTTATTTTTTATTTTTCTTTTTAGCCGAATAGTTCTGATAATCCCAAGTGAATTGGTTTCACCCTACTGTTGGATTATGGAAGGTAATGTTTCTTTTCTCTCTTGTTTCAAGAGTCGAATCTCCTTCTCTTTCCATTTATTTTTGTTTCTTTCTCTTTTCTTCTCTAAACTTCTCTATCTCCATTATCACTAATCGGATCTCTGTTTCTTCTTTTCATCTCGAATCAAGGCCGCTTGAGTAGCCTAAGGTGTGAAGGGTTACTTTTCTGCCGAATCTGCTTTGGCTTTTCATCACCTGTTTCAACGCAAGGTAACTTCGGGTAATACCTTTTTCTTCTTTAAGTCTCTTTTTGGTTAGCCAAATACTTAAGGGCTA
This sequence comes from Gossypium rotundifolium, assembly GCA_025506655.1. Taxonomy (NCBI): domain Eukaryota; kingdom Viridiplantae; phylum Streptophyta; class Magnoliopsida; order Malvales; family Malvaceae; genus Gossypium; species Gossypium rotundifolium. The sequence continues at coordinate 53,044,809 of CP106734.1, forward strand.
CCTGTGACTGCTAGGCCAAAATTTTATTTCTCTCACAACTCATCTCGAATTCGAGGGCAAATCAGTGGTGGTGCAATTCATCATTTACCAAAGTAAAGGTCACTTCTTTTTAGGGTTATGGCTATATATCCCTTATCGGTAGTAGTCTGTTTTAATCGATTCTCTTATTAGACAAGCGACGTTTCACTCTGAGTACTGATCAAATCTCTTCTTGGATGTAAGTGTAAGTTAAACCAAGGAAGAGAGTGTGCTCGTAATCTCTAATCTGCCATTCAAAAGACGTACTATTTTGGCAGTTCGAGACTATCCGCCAGGTTGTAGAAGTGAGCTGACATTTGCCTGGGATAGGCAAATAGTCATTTTCCCTACTAGTGAGGGCGTTGACGTAGAGAGTTTAGTGTTACATGTTATTAGGTGTGTAATTCTCACACTCTATTTATTAAATCACTTATTAACTGTGTTGGCTGAAAGCCGAAATAACTGTTAGACAGTCGAGATACCCTCGTAGGTAAGGTTGGTGACACCGGGTAAGTACCTATACAGTTCTACTTTTGAATATATGATTGTATGATATATTTAACCATTATGCTTTGGGAGCCTGTTTGCATTCATCTCATTATGTTATACGTGCATGGCTTGGGATATGATGTGAAAGGGGAAGTGTTATTTAGGGACTGTCACAGTGGTTTGGTACCATAGTGGGTTGGCCCCACATATCTTATTCAGTGACTATGTCTCAGTGGTTTGGTACCACGGTGGTTTAACACCACGTATATATATATGATTCAATGACTCGTCTTAGTGGTTTGGTACCACAGTGAGTTGGCCCTACACATATCTATCCGGGATTATCACAGTGGTTTGGTACCACGGTGGGTTGGCCCCACATACATTTTTAGTGACTCTGTCACAGTGATTTGGTATCACGGTGGTCTAAAACCATAGTGGCTCGGTGCCACGGGCATTTGGCTGATTCAGGTGATGTAGAGGATGGAAAATTAGGTTGGGCTGGGCTGCATTGCATACATGGTTAATATGTGGCACTGTGTGGGCTTAAAGCCCAGATTGCATTGTATAGAGATTTACACACTGAGTCTTGGTGACTCATCCCTCCGCTTAACCTTGCAGGTAGTCATTAGATCGCGGACTTGGAGTCGAGGCAGACTCGAGGTGGCCATGCAGTAATTTTGAGTAATTTCGTTTTCTTTATTTAGAATTAATATTAACTTTGGGTTTTGGTGTTGTAATAAGGCCGTTATAACTTTAATTTGGGATTTGATTAAATAGTGATATTGCAAATTTTATAAACTTTCAAAAATGGAGTTTTAGAGAATTTAAAACATACACAAACAGTTTTAAAGGGTTAACGAAAGATAAATAACAAGCAACAAATTGATTTAGAGATTTTACTTAAAATCGCAACATCTTTTTCAACTGACAAGTTTTATGAAATTCCTTAAATTTGACTTTTGACAAATAAACCTGACTTCAAAATTCAGTTCAATTTAAACAACTACTTTAAATTTCTCCAAATAAAACAACGAAATGCCAAGTCTTTTCGAATTATGATATTTAGTTAGTTTTCCAAAAATTTCCTTTCTTGTGGCATACAGATTTGGTCGTAGCGTATTGATCGGGTTTGGGGTGTTACAATGGGTAATCCGAAGTAAATGTGAGTCTGGATTTAGCTTGGAATGGTAATCTAGACAAAGCTCTATACAGTATTTGTCATTGCAGGGGATTACTGGTAATCCCGAAATATCCAGGATTTAGGGGTTATGAATTTTCACTTGAATGTGTGTAGTGGCATGTTGTGTGTTGTATGCATGTGTTTTGGGGATTTCAGGAATTCTAGAATGTAGAAGAATGCCTTAGAAAAATATTATATTTTTAGTCTTAAAGGGAGCTAAACAAGATTGGCCTTAAGAAGAATTTGTATGAGGATTTAATCACAAGGAGAGATGGTAAGTGGCTTCAAGACATGGAAATTTATGAGTAAATAGCTAACATAAAATGAGCTATTGGTAAGAAGGATATGATGCCACATGATGGACTTGAAGGGATGAGGTTCGAATCACTTGGTGTGAAAATTTTATTTATTTTTTTTTTTTTTGCATGCTTTCCTAAAGTGTCGGTCAAAGAGGTATTAATAGATAGGATGGACATTTTTTTTATGGCAAAAAGGCTTAAGGTTATGGTAAGCATGAAATAAGGGATAGAATTGCTAGTTTGTGGGGATAGAATTTCTTTAACTTTGGGAAAGTAGAAGATTACAAGGCATGTATCTATGTGGATGTTTTGGAAATTATTTCATGGTCATTTTGACCATGAACATGGACAGTTTTATGGACTAGGGGTGGCCAAAAGTTTGAAGGCTTTTGATGAGTTAGGAATTAGTTGTGCACATCTTTCTTTTAGTCATTTTGTGTCACAAAGCATTTCTCTCTAATATTCCTCCTCTTAGCCGAATGTATATTGGACAAAAGGTAAACCTTTTTCTTTTCTTTTGGTCATTTGAGTTTTTACCATTTCGGTTTTGAGTTGTCCTTTTTATCCAAATCATATCTTCTTTCTCTCCTCTTTGTGACCGAAGATACCAAAACATCAAAGACCATTTTCTTCTCTTTTTCCCTCATTCCGAATGCACATTGCTTCTAAACTCACCTCTTTTCTTTTGAAAACCAAATCATCATCATCTCCTTCTTTCATTCTTTTATTTTTTCTTTCTCTTCTCATTTACCTTGTCAAGGCGAAATCTTCCTCTCCTTATTTCACCATTGCCGCAACCTCTTCAACCCAAAACACCATCATTCTTGAATCTCCCTAAACTCCATTTCTTTTCTTTCTTATTTGTTAAGGCTAAATATCTCTTTGGATACCAAAACTTAATCGTATCAAATCTCAACCTTTTCTCTTCATAATCTTCATGACTCATTAGAAAAATTGAATCGAAGTGTTAAGGTAAAGGTTTTTATATTACTTGTTATATCATTTTAGATGGTATACTAATCGATTTCATTTTAGGGGACTCTATCGCTCGATTATTATTTTTCCCGTGAACGTAAGATTTTGGGGCAAACAAAATAGGTTCGAAAAGAGCGGTAAGGAGTGTTTGGAAGAGGGGTGGTTCTGCTATATCCTCAAATTTCAAATGAAGGGCTGTATCGGGGATCCAAGACTTTCCATGGGTTATTGACCCTCTGCCAATGAAGATCGATTATTTGAAGTCGTACGTACATCCGAGCCATTGTTTGTTCGTGGTTCTTCATCGGGTTATGAACCATCAATCGGAGAGAAATCGCATATAGTTGTGGTTCGAGATTCCGAGGGTAAGGATTTAGAATACTTATCAATTATATAGTTTTATAAGTATTAGTGTTCTAATCAAGTGTGATAAATATTTAGGTATTGACGAGCGGGAAAGTATAGTTCTCACTATTATAAGGTGTGTAACACTACACTAAATTTCTATTAGATCGATAATATTAATGATTTGTATGTGTTAAGAAAAATATGTAAGATAATGGTTGTAGGTACCATTCAGTGGTACATGGTATTCAGGTATGTTTACCCCTGATACTTCGTTAATAATGCTATAAGCATGAATATGAAATGTGTATGATTCCGTTATGATTTTGGGGGTATATGGCATGATAAAGAAATAATATGTATGTGCATGGGCATATGGGTGATTTTGATAAAGGAGAAGTGTTCTGGTGGTTTTTACCACATAATTCGGTGACTTCGGTCACATATATGAATCCGGTGACTTCAATCACATATTATGAATCTAGAGACTTTGTCACAATTATCCGGTGGCCATGCCACAATTTATAAGGGCGATGTGTAGTTGACTGCAGTGACTACCTTCGATGGTGTGTAGCGGATGGAGGGTCGATTTAGTAATCCCCATGGTGTGATTGGTAGGTACGGGTGGTGTGTAGCGGATGGATATTTAGGTGGGCTCGGGATTGCATTTCATTTTATATGTACATGTGATTTAATCGGTTTTAATATGATTTGCTATTTTATGGGCTTATGGCTAAATGTGATTTAAATAGGCTTTAATGTTATGATCGGTTGGGTTTTTAGTGTTATGTTACACATTGAGTCTGTTACTCACCCTTTATGGGATATATTTTTAGGTGACGCTTAGCGTGATGGATCGGGTCAGCGAGGACTATGTGGTGGCCATTGCTTAACTCTGTATCTCGAATTTTCTTTTAATTAAACCTACTATATTTTCTTTTATTATTTAGGACTTTATTTTGGGTTATGTTTTTGTAATAAGGCCACTATAAACTGTTTTATTTTTACATTTTAGATTTTTATCTGCTACGATCAAATATTTACTAAATAATTAAATGATTTCAAAAAATAAATTAAACTGCTTTTGACACCTAAACACCTATGGTTTTCACAATAATAATAAGTTTTAAATTTAGTTTTCTTTTAATTTATAATCTTTTCATAAATATAACGTTTTAATAAGATACAAACTTATTTAACAACACGATTTTTCAACGCGATCACTAAATAGATCTATTTTATCTGAAACCATCACATTTTCTTATAAAACAAAGCGAGATGTAATTGAAGTTTTACTTGAGGAACATACGAGATCCGGTCGGGGCTTGTGAAATTTGGGTTTGGGGTGTTTTAACTTGGTATCGACCCAGTGTTTTAAACACTTGGCCTTGGGTTTTGAAGCCCACAACGTTTTCAAAATTAGGCCCAAATTTCTTTTTGAAAATTTTTGGTTAAGATGGTTTTATAGAAGCATGTCACCCGAGTTCTCGGCCCAGGTCCACCAGGTAAGTTCTTTTGTTGCCAAATTGATGTGAATGTATGATACTTTAATTGATAAGCCTAAGGAAACTATACTTTAGAGACATGGACCCTAGGTATATGTGTACTTCTACGGAAAAACTACTGAATAAATCTACATTGCATAAAACTTTCATTAAATAAGAAGTGAAAAGACTCTAATACATAAAACTTTTGTAAAAATAGATAAGACATAAAGTAGACATGAGTTCTAGGGGCGTGGTCGTCGTGGGACGCAGAGAGCGAGAATGGTCGTGTCGAACCGATTAGGTCAGTCAAGGTTCGAAAATGAAGCTCGCCACCACTATTGGGGCGAAATTTCAAGAACAAGCTGGAGGAGATGATGCAGATACAGCTATCTTTGTGAGTTCTAGAGCGAGTGGCGGAGCTAGTATGGGTAATGGGACTCGAAAGTCGATGGTGAGAGACTTAGATCAAATGGAGCCGAGGTTTTAGGGAGTATCTGGGTAGCTCGAATGTAGCAATCTTGGTTAGAGGCGATCGAGAGGATCATGGACGATTTGGACTACACTCTTGAGGAAAAGTTGAAAGGTCTTTGTTCGCTACTTGAGATGAGGCCTACTAGTGGTGGCTCACTGTCAAGGAGAGTATCCCTGCGGATCGAGTGGATTGGGGGTATTTCAAGGTTAAGTTTAAAGGGAAATACATTGGAGCTAGCTACATCGACTCTCAGAGAAAGGCGTTTCGAATTTAGTGCAAGGAAATAAGTCGATAATGAGTATGAGCGGAGTTTAATGGCTTAGCCGGTATGCGGAGGATAGTAGCTACGATTATGAGCGGTGTGTCGATTCGAGGATGGTGAGAGATGAGTCATGCGAGTGTTAATTGCTCTGCACCGAGAAAGAGACTTTGCAGTCTTAGTGGATAAAGCACGAATAGCTGAAGAAGTTAAGTAGACTGAGAGACAGAACCGGGACAGAGGTCAGAATAAGAATAAGAGGAACTATGGGTCTTTAGGGTCATCCGAGAATTTTCAAAAGAAACCTAAAGTTGATAGGTAGTGAGGTCGCGAGTTACTCTGGAGAATAATACCGTACTTGTGCACATTGTGGAAAGATGCACCCGGGAGAATGTTGGAAAAAGATAGGGGGATGTTTTAAGTGCGGGTCCAAGAACCATATGATTAAGGATTGTCCGATGGATATAGATAAGAACCGTCCAACAGGTCAGGGTTATAATCAGGCTAGCAGAGGTGACAAAGAACCGATAAAGGGTCGTGGTGCGAATGGAAGAGGTAATGGTTACGGTAGAGGTCACGAGACCCCAGGCAGAGGCAGTGGTAGCACTGAGGCGAGACAGCCAGGTCTGGTGTATGCGATTCGTCGGAGGGAAAATAGTGATGCACCTGATGTTATAAAGGGTACGTTCCTTATTTCTGGGTTGCCCTTTATTGCTTTGATAGATATAGGGTCAACTCATTCATACATCGCTAGTGGAGTATCTGGAACTCTGCATGTGACTTCTGAGACTATACCTAGGAAGATGGCTGTACTTAGTCCTTTAGGACAGACTGTAGTAGTAGATAAGCTCTTTAAAGAAGTACCTTTAGAAGTTCAAGGGACGCAGTTTTTGGTTGACTTAATGGAGTTTCCATTCGGGGAATTTGACCTGATCTTAGGCATAGACTGGCTAGTGAAATGTCGTGCAAATGTGGATTGTGTTGCTAAGCGGATGTCATTAAGAACTATTGATGACAAGGAAGTTATGGTGATGGGCGAGAGACGGAACTATTTATCAAATGTAGTATCTGCCCTTAAGGCAGAAAAGATGGTTAGGAAGGGTTGTTTGGCTTTTTGATGTTGGTTAGTGCCTTGGAGGTTAAGGAAGCTACTGTTGAAGAGGTTAGGACTGTGAGTGAATTTATGGATGTCTTTCCGGAAAAACTTTCAGGATTGCCTCCGAATCGTGAGGTGGAATTTGGGATTGACTTGTTGCCTAGTATGGCGCTAGTATCTATCGCTCCGTACAGAATGGCACCAAAGGAATTGGTTGAGCTTAAGGCTCAAATCCAGGAGTTGTTTGATCGTGGGTTTATCCGACCAGTGTGTCTCCATAGGGAGCACCGATCCTATTCATGAAAAAGAAGGACGGAACGATGCAAATGTGTATAGATTACCGGCAGTTGAATAAGCTGACCATCAAGAACAAGTATCCTTTGCCGAGGATCGACGACTTGTTCGATCAGCTTAAGGGAGCTGCTGTATTCTCAAAGATAGATCTAAGGTCAGGGTATCATCAGCTTAAGGTGAAAGAAGCGGATATCCATAATACAGCTTTTCGAACAAGATACGGGCATTATAAATTTTAGTAATGCCGTTCGGATTGACGAACGCCCCAGCTGCATTCATGGATATGATGAATCAAGTTTTTCAACCCTACTTGGATCAGTTCGTCATTGTGTTTATAGACGACATCTTAGTGTATTCCAAGTCTGAGATAGAGCATAATGAGCATCTTCAAATAGTGTTGCAAGTGTTAAGGGAGAAGAAGCTTTATGCCAAATTCAGCAAGTGTGAATTTTGGCTGAAGGAGGTTGCGTTTTTAGGCCATGTGGTGTCTGCGGAAGGGATAAGGGTGGATCCTCGGAAGATTGAGGCTATGTTAGATTGGAAACCACCTAAGTCTGTAACTGAGGTTCGCAGCTTCTTGGGATTAGTAGGCTACTACAGAAGATTCGTAGAAGGATTTTCATCGATAGCTGCACCTTTAACGAAATTGTTGAGAAAGGAGGTACCTTTCGTATGGGCAGCTAAGTAGCAAGAGAGATTTGAGAAGCTTAAGAGGGTTTTGACTGAAGCTCCGATTTTGATTCAGCCTGAGGCAGGGAAGGATTTTGTGGTGTATTGCGATGCGTCTCACACAGGATTAGGATGTGTTCTGATGTAAGACGGGAAGGTAGTTGCTTATGCGTCTCGACAATTAAGGCCACACGAGGTTAACTATCCGACGCATGACTTAGAGTTGGCAGCGGTAGTCTTTGCTCTTAAGGTATGGAGGCATTATTTATATGGGGAAAAGTCAGTGATATATACGGACCATAAGAGTCTGAAATATCTGCTGACTCAAAAGGAGCTGAATTTGAGACATCGAAGGTGGGTGGAGTTGTTGAAAGACTACGATTGTTCTATAGAGTACCACCCGGGTAAGGCAAATGTGGTGGCAGACACTCTAAGTTAGAAAGTGGTGTCAGATCTAAGGGCAATGTTTGCACATCTTAGTCTTTATGATGACGGAAGCTTGCTGGCAGAATTACAAGTAAAGCTGACGTGGTTGAGTCAAGTGAAAGAAAGATAGTTGGTAGACGATGATCTAAGAGCTAAGCTACGGCAAGTGCAGAGTGGGAAGTTGGAAGATTATGGTGTTAATAGTGACGGAGTGTTGTGTTTCAAAGGTAAGGTCTGTATGCCGAAGGATGCAGAACTTAGGCGGAGAATTCTTTAGGAATCGCATAGTAGCCCTTATGCAATGCATCCCGGAGGTAGTAAGTTATCCGAGATTTCTGAGATTAGTTTTGGTGGCACGGTCTTAAGCGGAGATTCTGAATTCGTAGGGAAGTGCTTAACGTGTCGACAAGTCAAGGCTAAACATCAAGTACCTTGGGATTACTTCAGCCGATAAAGATTCCGCAGTGGAAGTGGGAGCGAATCACCATGGACTTTGTTAGTGGGCTTCCCCTTACGCCTACTAAGAAAGACTCGGTATGGGTGATAGTGGATCGATTGACAAAATCTGCACATTTCATCCCAGTATGGGCTGATTACTCTTTACAAAAATTGGCGAAGTTGTATGTGGCTGAGATTGTGAGGTTGCATGGAGTGCGGTGTCGATTATTTTGGATAGGGATCCGAGGTTTACGTCTCAATTTTGGAAAGCATTGCATCAGGCTTTGGGCACCAGGTTAGACTTCAGTACGGTATTTCATCCACATCGGACGGTCAGTCTGAGCGAGTAATCCAAGTGTTAGAGGATATGTTAAGGGGATGTGTGATAGATTTCAGAGGAAGCTGGGAGGAGTTCTTACCTTTAGCGAAATTTACGTACAATAACAGTTACCAAGCCAGTATTCAGATGGCACCGTATAAAGTACTATATGGACGGAAGTGTCGTACTCCTACGTGTTGGACAGAATTAGGGGAACGTCAAGTTTTGGGTCCAGAGATGGTGGCTGAATTCGAAGAAAAGGTTAAAGTAATTAGGGCTCGGTTAAAGGAAGCATCTGACAGGTAAAAGTCGTACGCATATCTTAAGCGGAAGGAAATAGAGTTTCTTGTGGGGATCAAGTGTTCTAAAGGTTTCACCTTGGAAGAAGGTGATGAGATTTGGTCACAAAGGAAGTTAAGTCCTGTGTTTATAGGACCTTATCGTGTTTTGAAGCGGGTTGGATCGATGGCATATCGGTTAGAATTGCCTTGAGTTGAAGCAAATGCACGATGTGTTCCATGTTTCAATGCTACGTCGTTACGGTCGGATCCATCTCATGTAGTGTCATTGAGGAAGTTGAGCTAAGTCGATTTGTCCTACGAGGAGGGGTGATTCAGATTTTGGAACAGGATGTGAAGATGTTCTGAAGGAAGTCAGTTCCTCTCGTCAAAGTGTTATGGCTTAACCATGGATCAGAAGAAGCTTTGTGGGAGCTGGAGGAAGCGATGCGACAGCAATACACTCACTTATTCTAGTCAGGTAATTTTGAGGTCAAAATTATTTTTAAGGAGGGTAGAACTGTAATATCCAAAATTTAGGGGTTATGAATTTCCAATTGAATGTGTGTAGTGGCATGTTGTGTGTTGTCTGCATGTGTTTTGGGGACTTCAAGAATTCTAGAATGTAGAAGAATGCCTTAGAAAAATATTATATTTTTAGTCTTAAAGGGAGCTAAGCAAGATTGGCCTTAAGAAGAATTTGTATGAGGATTTAATCACAAGGAGAGATGGTAAGTGGCTCCAAGACATATGGAAATTTATGAGTAAATAGCTAACATAAAATGAGCTATTGGTAAGAAGGATATGATGCCACATGATGGACTTGAAGGGATGAGGTTCGAATCACTTGGTGTGCAAATTTTGATTTTGTTTTTTTTTGCATGCTTTCCTAAAGTGTCGGTCAAAGAGGTATTAATAGATAGGATGGACATTTTTTTTATGGCAAAAAGGCTTAAGGTTATGGTAAGCATGAAATAAGGGATAGAATTGCTAGTTTATGGGGATAGAATTTCTTTAACTTTGGGAAAGTAGAGGATTACAAGGCATGTATCTAGGTGGATGTTTTGGAAATTATTTCATGGTCATTTTGACCATGAACATGGACGGTTTTATGGACTAGGGGGGTGGCCAAAAGTTTGAACACTTTTGATGAGTTAGGAATTAGTTGTGCACATCTTTCTTTTAGTCATTTTGTGTCACAAAGCATTTCTCTCTAATATTCCTCCTCTTAGCCGAATGTATATTGGACAAAAGGTAAACCTTTTTCTTTTCTTTTGGTCATTTGAGTTTTTACCATTTTGGTTTTGAGTTGTCCTTTTTTCTCCAAATCATATCTTCTTTCTCTCCTCTTTGTGACCGAAAATACCAAAACATCAAAGACCATTTTCTTCTCTTTTTCCTTCATTGCTAAATGTACATTGCTTCTAAACTCACCTCTTTTCTTTTGAAAACCAAATCATCATCATCTCCTTCTTTCATTCTTTTATTTTCTTCTTTTTCTTCTCATTTACCTTGTCAAGGCCAAAATTTTCCTATCCTTATTTCACCATTGCCGCAACCTCTTCAACCCAAAACACCATCATTACCGAATCTCCTTAAACTCCATTTCTTTTCTTTCTTATTTATTAAGGTCGAATATCTCTTTAGATACCAAAACTTAATCATATCAAATCTCAACCTTTTCTCTTCATAATCTTCATGACTCGTTAGAAAAATTGAATCGTAGTGTTAAGGTAAGGGTTTTTATATTACTTATTATATCATTTTAGATGGTATACTAATCGATTTCATTTTAGGGACTCTATCGCTCGATTATTATTTTTTCCGTGAACGTAAGATTTTGGGGCAAACAAAATAGGTTCGAAAATAGTGATAAGGAGTGTTTGGAAGAGGGGTGATTCTGCTATACGCTCAAATTTCAAACGAAGGGCTGTATCGGGGATCCAAGACTTTCCACCGGATTGTGGACCCTCTGCCAACGAAGATCGATTATTTGAAGTCGTACGTACACCCGAGCCACTATTTGTTCGTGGTTCTTCATCGGGTTATGAACCATCAATCGGAGAGAAATCGCATATAGTTGTGGTTTGAGATTCTGAGGGTAAGGATTTAGAATACTTATCAATTATATAGTTTTATAAGTATTAGTGTTCTAATCAAGTGTGATAAATATTTAGGTATTGACGTGCGGGAAAGTATAGTTCTCACTGTTATAAGGTGTGTAACACTACACTAAATATCTATTAAATCGATAATATTAATGATTTGTATGTGTTAAGAAAAATATGTAAGATAATGGTTGTAGGTACCATTCAGTGGTACATGGTATTCAGGTATGTTTACCCGTAATACTTCGTTAATAATGCTATAAGGTTGAATATGAAATGTGTATGATTCCGTTATGATTTTGGGGGTATATGGCATGATAAAGAAATAATATGTATGTGCATGGGCATGTGGGTGATTTTGATAAAGGGGAAGTGTTCCGGTGGTTTTTACCACATAATCCGGTGACTTCGGTCACATATATGAATCCGGTGACTTGGTCACACATTATGAATCTGGTGACTTTGTCACAATTATCCGATGGCCATGCCACAATTTATAAGGGTGATGTGTAGTTATTGCAATGACTACCTTTGATGGTGTGTAGCGGATGGAGGTCGATTTAGTAATCCCACGGTGTGATTGGTAGGTGCAACGGTGGTGTGTAGCGGATGGATATTTAGGTGGGCTCGGGATTGCATTTCATTTTATATGTACATGTGATTTAATCGGTTTTAATATGATTTGCTATTTTATGGGCTTATGGCTAAATGTGATTTAAATGGGCTTTAATGCTATGATCGGTTGGGTTTTAGTGTTATGTTACACATTGAGTCTTGACTCACCCTTTATGGGATATATTTTCGGTGACGCTTAGCGTGATGGATCGAGTCAGCGAGGACTATGTGGTGGCCATTGCTCAACTCTGTATCTCAAATTTTCTTTTAATTAAACCTACTATATTTTCTTTTATTATTTAGGACTTTATTTTGGGTTATGTTTTTGTAATAAAGCCACTATAGACTATTTTATTTTTACGTTTTAGATTTTTATCTGCTACGATCAAATATTTACTAAATAATTAAATGATTTCAAAAAATAACTTAAATTGTTTTGACACCTAAACACCTATGGTTTTCACAATAATAATAAGTTTTAAATTTAGTTTTCTTTTAATTTATAATCTTTTCATAAAGATAACGTTTAATAAGATACAAACTTATTTAACAACACGATTTTTCAACGCGATCACTAAATAGATCTATTTTATACTGAAACCATCACATTTTCTTATAAAACAAAACGAGATGTAATTGAAGTTTTACTCGAGGAACATACCAGATTCGGTCAGGGCTTGTGGGCCGGGTTTGGGATGTTTCAAATCCCAACAATAATCTTTGAGCATATGTTACAGGGGATTTAGCCTAGACTGGTAATCCCACTATAAGAAATGAGGTTCGCAGGAGTGTGCTCTCTTATAGGGGATTTAGCTTGGACTGGTAATCCCGCTATAAGAAATGAGATTCACAGGAGTGTGCTCTCTGTAAAAGGACTTATGTATATATATGTACGAATTGACGGCTAATGATATTGTACACAATAAGTGTACTACTGGAAATCTATCGAAATTTCGAGAAATTCAACGGGATAAATATAGAAAATGGTAAGTACTTGAAATCATGAAATTAAACTTGAAATACATAGAAATGATAATTATCTGATATATTGAAATATGACATGGAAAATACATGTATGTGAAACTTGCCTGATAATTATGCATATTCAAGATTATTGAATGCTCTTGGAATAAATATACACTAAACTCATGAAAATGATGGTACATGAAATATTGTCATAATGAATTAAATAATTTATATTCATAAAGAAACAACAAGAGAATGATATGTTATTATGACATGTTAATATGAGACTATCATTGATACATTGATACAATGAAAATAAAATTATGTATATTAAGACGAGTAATAAATTCAAGTGAGACATGTCGAGAAAATAAGTTTGTCAATATTAAAGTACGCTAACCAATGTTGTTGCTTGAAGTTTAGGCAAGTGCCAAATTACTGGTTGAATGGTAATATGTTTAATTATAAGGTGCATTGAAATGGTAAGTGCTTAGATGAAAATATAATTGAGCTTATGAAAGAGTGGAAAGTTTTCAGTTCTGCAATTTCTTATGAAATGATTTGTTATATGATACGGCCATATGAATCCTGTACCTAATTCAAAAATAAAAATTAACTACACGGCCTAGGGACACGGGCATGTGAAGCCACATGGCCTAGAGCGAGGTAAGTCACATAGGCGTGTTGGTCACATGGCCTGACCACACAGGTGTGTCCCCGAACCACATAGGCGTGCGATCTCTGTAGTTGAGAAAAATTTTAGGATTTTGTGAAAAATTCCCTATGATCCCGATTTAATCCCGGTTGGTTCCTAATGTATGTTTTGGGCTTCAATGGCCTAATAAAGGGACGTTGTGGTTATTTTCAAATATGAATAATAAATGCCTTAGAATTATTTGAAAATGTTCAGTAAACTCCGGTAACGCCTTGTACCATATTCCGGCAACGGATACGGGTAGGGGGTGTTACAAAATTTTTCATTCTCATCTCCTTCACCGCTCGAACACCATGGATGGAGGAATTGAGAGCTTCAAATTCTTCCAAACAATCAGCTTGCATGTGGTGGATTTGAGGTCCATTTTTGTAAAGTTTATGTTTTTGAGATCGCTGTAACTAGGTCTAGCTAACTCATACCTTCGTTTTTGAAGCTGTTAAAGATCTAAAATGTTACCATTGATGATTTGAAGCTTTTGGTGTTTTTATATTAGCTTTTAAGTTTAGAATTAAAAGGGGAACTAAATTGTAAAGAAATTTGTTAGTTTTGAACTTAGGGACTAAAAGTCAATAATTTCAAATTTAGCATAAAATTTCTACTATTATTGAATTTGGAGGGCTATATAGAGATGAAATTGAACTCGAAATGAAAAAAAAGGCTTAAGTGTGAAAATTATGGCAGTTTTGGTTTTAGAAACTAAATTAAATAAAATGCAAAAGTTTAGGGGCATTCAAAAAATAAAATTAAACTGATATATGCTTATAATAGGATGAATGATAAATTGAATTGAATTGTAACATCCTAGATTAGGGGTTATGCGTCGTATGTAATTCATGAGATAGTGGGATCAGTGGGTGTGTTGGATGTGTTCAAGAGTTTCAAGAACTCTAAAATGTAAGGAAATGTAAGGAAATGTGAGGAAATATAAGGAAAATGTAAGGAAATGAAAGGAAATGAAAGGAAATGTAAGGAAATGTATGGAAATGTATGGAAATGTATGGAAATGTAAGGAAATGCTTTAGAAATGTTAAGTTTTGGAAACTAAACTAAAATAGGAAAGTGACCATTTTGGAAACCGAAGTAAATTAGGAAAGTGAACATTTTGGAAACCAAGCCAAAAGAGGAAACTAAACATTTTGGAAACCAAACCAAAATAGGAAACTAAACATTTTGGAAACTTGGAAAATCTGAGTCAGCATGAAAATTTTTGGAAACTTAAAATGACCCGGAATGTCAATTTTAGAGCCCAAAGGGGAACTTAGGGCCAAGTGACCTAAAGATATAAAGTACATGAAATTTGACCCATTAACGGGCTTGGAAATGTGGCTCAAGATGCCACATAAGGCCTTAGGAAATGGCCCACATGCAAAAGGTTTTGGGCCTGAGTTCGAGTCATCTAGGAAGCAAATAAAAGAAGTTTTATTTTGCTTCCATAAGAAGAAAGTTGGACGGCACCTAACTAAAGCTTTAAGTGATTTTTTAATTTAATTACTTAGAGAGGAAGCAATAGACTATAATAGGGACTCTTAGGAGAAGGGTTTTATTCCCTTTAGAATTTCGCTAAATAGGTGGATAAATGAAGAATTATTCTTTAATTAGGAGAATGAGGGAAGAGTGGTGGCCAAGCAAAGGATTCTTGGCCTAGTAAATTCGGCTATAAAAGGAGGGGACTAGGGCCATTCATTATTCATTCTCCCTCTCTTTTCCTCTGCCGAATATTCTTCTTGAGCTTCCATTCTTTTCTTCTTTTCTTTTAAGCCTCCTAGTTGATTTCCTTCTAAGCCTATTATTCCTCTCTTATTTCATCTTTGAAACCGAATACATAAGGGAATCATAGCGATTGTTCATCAAGTCTCGGTAGAATCTCTCGAAGGTTGAAGTGAAGGTGCAACCGATTCCTTTAAATAAGGGTAAGATCCAAGTTTAGTTTCCATTCTTTTATATTTTAGACTTATCAAAATTTAGGGACTAATTTCGATTATTAATCTTGGCGAATCATGGAAGGAGAAGTTCTTTTCAGAAGGTACACCATAGGCCATGTAACATCCCCAAACCCGCCCACAGTCTTGACCCGATCTGGTTATGTCACTACGGAAAAATGTTGAAAATCTTTGTCTTTAGAATAAAACTTGAAAATTTTGTTTATTTTAGGAAGTAATTCCATTAAAAATTATTAAATAATAAGCTTGGTTTGAATTAAAGCTTTATTATATTTTATTAAAAGATAAATCATTTGTAAAAATATTTCTAAGTACGATATAAATTACATCATCCATAAAAGAGTACTTTAAACAAAAGTGGCCCTTATTACAACCAATATTAAACAAAACACTTAGTATTAAAATTGCTTAAAATAATTAAATTAATCTCCTTCTGCATGGGCCACCTTGCATCCTCTCCAACCCGGTCCGATCATTCTGTTACCTGCGATGTTGGATAAATAATTGGGTGAGTCACACGGACTCAGTGTGTAATTAAACCATTGATATCCACCCACATGTTATCCACAAATTAACCCAATTATCAAATGCAACATATAAATATAATCATTTAAACACTACCACAATCTGGGCTTGGCCCATAATCAAATCATATTCAAGCACTGGGCTAGGCCCTTTTCTTATTAATCCACTGATCACTTCATGGGCTTGGCCCATTTCCACGTATGTTCCCAAAACATACCTATTCATATTCCATATTGGGCTTGGCCCATTTCCATATCAATTTATAACAAAACCATGCAATATGAAACCCAACCCAATCCTAAGGTCCATCCGCTACACACCCCTTATCCAACTACCACACACCGGGGACTATCGAGTCACCCTCTCCTTTTCCTCCAAAAGGCAACTAATGCCATCCACGATGTAGCGTATAGCTAACATCAACCACGATGGAGCACACAGCAATCCATCAAGCCACGATATGGCATAAAGCCAATATCAATCAAGGTAACCACGCCGAACTAAATTGCAAAGATCCACAACGCGACCTCGATCGGCGCCAATCCACGATGTAGCACAAAGTCGACATCAACCACGCATCAAGTACACCTGTCCTTCTTTCATAAACCCACCCATGCACATGTAACATAATATAATGACAATATGATGCATGTGCATGTCATTCACAAACATAGGCATACACTCATATTTAAATAAATGACAACAATATTAACAATGCTATTTACGATCTGCGTCATACCCTTTTAGGGTATCTATTGCACTTTACCACTTTGCACTTATTAGTAAGCATATAACATAAGCAGATATCCCATAAAACCCGGAAATAATGGCTAACTACACACCTTATAACCTGAAGCTCTAAACCCTCGATCCCGACGCTATCGTTTAGCGAGACTATCATTATCGCCTATCATTTTCTCACGCCGCCCACACGTTGGCCAATCTCGTCTGTGAGAAACCGATCTCTTCTTGAACTTCGAGGATGGGAGTTTTCCTTTCCCTCTTGACTGGCACTTGCATCCATCGGCACTTAATCAGAATCACACCATTAATCAACAAGTCATAATTTACTATTATTGAATCTAAGTCACTTACTAACATTCTTACCAACGAATCGAATCCCGGAAGCTTCTGATTACCCTTGTCGAAATCCCTAAATGAAACCACATTGAAATCGGATTAAGCACATTAGTCCATAAAATTGGCCCTTGGCCGAAACTACATAGGCTTACCTTGAGGAATCGAATCCCGAGAGATTTCCCTTAATGCACCACTGCACACGTTGCTTATCACGTATGAACAACTTCCCGAATCACCCTCCTAGGTTCGGCCACAACCAAGAAATAGAGTGATATCTCCAACTTTTGGCTTTGAAGAGAACAAAAGAAGAAAAGAAGTGACAAGGGATTCCAAATAAATATTCGGCTATGGCTCAACAAATGGTGATGGCACGTTCGGCTATGAAAGAACAGGTTTGGAGTTTGAAGAAAAAGAAATAAAAGAATGGAGAAGGCTTAGGAGACTTCGGCTTTTGTCAAAGAGAAAATAAGGTGCAAATTCGGCAAAGTAACTTAAGGAAAGAAAATAAAGAGATGAATGCTTAATTAAAAGGAATTTCGGCACACAAAATGTAAAAAGAAAACAAATTTTCGGCAGCTTCTCCTTATAAGCTTCAAGGCCGAATGGCTCTTCCCCAAGAGTCCAATTTGCCACCATTTATTCCTTAATAAAATTCCTCCTTATCACAATCAAAATAAACCAATAAAAACTAATTTAAACTAAATAAAATAGTCCTACAATTATCCTACCACTATCTAAAATAATTAAAATAACCAACCCTTATCACTCCTTCAACTTAAAATACAAAATAAAAATAAAACTCATCCTTATCTTCCACCGAATTTAAAGAAAATAAAACAGCAGCAGCTCCCTGGTGCCCTCCACCTTCACGCCACCAACCTGCTGCAAAAAGACCAAAACAACATAAAATTCCAACTGCACCACCCCTGGTTCGAACACAGGACACAGGGGTAGCCAAGATCAAGAATACCAGCCATTCGCCACCTTGATTTTTATGACATAAAGCCCCACTATTTTATTTTAAATCCAACCTACTTCAGCCCATCACCAAACAACAAAAATAAAACTCCATAATGCAGCTCCAGGCCCTCGAAACCGCGACCTCCCTCCCCTCCAGCGCCTAAGTAGCGCCTAAGAGCCACTCTGCCAATTGGACTTTCATGTCCATCAACTTGGACATTTATTTATAAGCATACCTGGCCCAGTCCCCTAATTAGCGCAAAGATAAAACAAAATTGCTGCCTTAGCAGCTCGAACCTTTGACCCCTTAGGCGTCACCTTCCCAAGCCCCAAGCAGCGCCTTATGCCACTTTGCCAACTCCTTTCTTGTGTCCTAAATTCCACCAATTTATTTTAAAGCCTACTTGCCCTATTTCCCCTTTTTACACTAAAAATCTAAAATTTTCTAAAGCCTTCCCCTTTCATCCAAACATTTCTAAAATCCCTAAAACTCATCCAAGCACTCCCAAAAACCTACTAACACTCGAATTACACACAACCCAAGATAGCCCCTAAAACCGTGGTGTTACAATTCTACCCTCCTTAAAATAATTTCATCCTCGAAATTACTTTACTAACGAACGTCCGTACAACCTATCTTACCACCTTACGCCTATGTCACAGACTCGATCTTACTAAGACTATCATACCTTCCCAACACAGTTTCTAAGTTCGCATTCAAAAATTCAAAACACCTCTCTTAGCAATACAGAAAAGACTAATTCACAAGCAAGCAAAGCAATCAAAACATATACCAAAGCAAAGGAGCTTACCCGCTATCACATCTTTGGTTGACTCTGACTACAACCATTCCTTCCATGACTTGAACCACGACCCTCGTCGCCGAGGACAATTCTTAACCAGATGTGCCTTAGATCCACAGAAAGCATTCCTTACTATTTCCCCAACACTCTCCTGTGAGGTCTTCCACACCGAGCACAAGGACGATTCCGATTCTCAAAGAATCGCATGTGGACGTCAGTATTTTCAACTTTCGGTCTTTTCCGAGCATCACCAAACGATCTTGACGGTCCAACCCTTCTCTTATTCTCATTCCTATTCTTTTCTCGGCTCTCCGATAGTCTTCCTAACCTCTTGACGATCCGAGCTTTCTCCACTAGCACCGCTGAAGTCTCTCTCCCTCCTGAGCAATCAAGATTCAAGTTCATCTCGCAATCTGTCCTCAAACCGGACGCACCTCTCATAATCGGTGGCCACAATTCCCTTAGCATCTTGGCTTAACCGCACAAATTCCGCTTCAGACTCACTATCGACTTACTTCCTTGCACTAGATTTAGAAACGCTTTCCTTTGCGAGTCCAAATAACTGGCTCCTACGTACTTTCCTTCAAACTTGGCCTTAAAGAAATCCCAATCCAGTCGATCCGCCGGTACACCTTGTTTGACAGTGAGCCACCAACGATAAGCTTCGTCGCGAAGCCACGAAACAGCGCCCTTTAGCTTTTCTTCATTGGTGCAGTCCAAATCATCCATGATTCTTTCAACTGCTTCTAGCCAATACTCCGCTACGTTAGGAGCTACTCCCGACACTCCTCTAAAGATCTCGGCCCCGTTTGATCTAAGTCTTTCCGACACTGACTTCTGAGCTCCGTTTCCCATACCAGCTCTTGCCACTTGCTGTAGCACGCGCAACATAGCTTACGACACCGCTACATCTTCTCCTGTCTAATCTTGCCCCTCTACGTCCACTGCTGGCGGCACTTCACTTCCTGACCCATGGCCAGACCCTATTGGTTCCGATGCTGCCATTCTACCTCTACCGCGTCCCCTAAAACTCATCTCTATCGTCTTGATTTATCTAATTAAGAAGTTTTATGCATTAGTAATTGTTCCAATATTTAACCACGAGCAAATTTTATGAAATGAAAGATATTTAGAAGTAGTTCTTTCGATCACACAAAGTTTGATTCGAGTTTACTACTCTAGTTCAAGAATCACATTCACACACACATCCGTTCATCAACAAGAACACATTCCTTCCTCGGTAAAGGCACATTCAATGGTATCTACCACCCACATTCACTATTCGGACATTTTACTGCTTTACCCTGTGGGTATTTCCGTCATTTTCCTCTGAGGACATTTCAGTAATAAACCGTGGAAATTTTAAAACTTACTAAACCGAACATTTTGAAATTTCCACATCGGAGGGCATTTCGAAAAATTTGTCAAATTAGAATACAAAGAATTTTGGAAACCAGGTATTTTAGTAATTTTGTCAACCAGGGTAATTTTGTAAATTTCAAGAGTCGGGGTATTATTTTGAAATACAAAAAATTTGGATACTTTTGCAAAGTGAGAGAATTTTATTAAAGTTGGGGTTAACTCAGAAATTTTGAAAGTCAAGGGCATTTTAGTAATTTTCAACACTGGGGTACTTTTGTAAATTTTCCCAAATCGGGTATATTGATATTTTGAAAACTAGAGATTTTGGTATTTTGCAAAGTAAAATCATTTTAACAAAAGTTGAGGTAGTGCGATAATTTTACAATCTGAGGGCATTTTTGTAATTTTGCCGCTAGGGCATTTTGGTAATTTTGGTAAATCGAAAAAAAATTTTTTTTTCAAAACCACATTTAGGGTTTACAAACCAAAAGGGTAAATTTAAAATTGTAAAACCAAAGATTTTAAAACAAAGAAGGCTAATCCTTTCGGGTTTTAAGAATTGGTTTAGCTTTATGAACAAGTCCTCTTGGTTAAGGTGAGCAGTAGCTACGCACTGTAGGATTCAAGTGGAGAGGAGGTGAGTCACGTGGACTGCTTAAATACCAAGCTCCCACTGAATACCACTCCTAGACATGCGCACACAGGTTGCCACACCTTAACACGGCGACTTACTTCACAGGTTTGTTTAGTAACCTTAAGTCTTATGCACATGTTTGAGTAGACTAGCCTTAGGGTTCAACTGATCCTAATTCACTAATCTACGAGCCCAACAAAGCCATAACAGTTCATATAACAAATTACTTCACAAGTCTGAAGTACTTTACAGTGGACTTGGTAGGAGAATACAGTGCCATGCGGAAAAACACGAGATAAAAGCCCATATTTTGAAAAGCCCATTTTGAAAATGTTTTTGGGCCCAAAACCCTCAAAGCTGAGTTTTGAATCGGGCTCTGATACCAATCTGTAACATCCCCAAACCCGGCCCACGAGTCTTGACCCGATCTGGTTATGTCACTACGGAAAAATGTTGAAAATCTTTGTCTTTAGAATAAAACTTGAAAATTTTGTTTATTTTCGGGAAGTAATTCCATTAAAATTATTAAATAATAAGCTTGGTTTGAATTAAAGCTTTATTATATTTTGTTAAAAGATAAATCATTTGTAAAAAATATTTCTAAGTACGATATAAATTCTGTCATCCATAAAAAGAGTACTTTAAACAAAAGTGACCCTTATTACAACCAATATTAAACAAAACACTTAGTATTAAAATTGCTTAAAAATAATTAAATTAATCTCCTTCTACATGGGCCACCTTGCATCCTCTCCAACCCGGTCCGATCATTCTGTTACCTGCGATGTTGGATAAATAATTGGGTGAGTCACACGGACTCAGTGTGTAATTAAACCACTGATATCCACCCACATGTTATCCACAAATTAACCCAATTATCAAATGCAATATATAAATATAATCATTTAAACACTACCACAATCTGGGCTTGGCCCATAATCAAATCATATTCAAGCACTGGGCTAGGCCCTTTTCTTATTAATCCACTGATCACTTACTGGGCTTGGCCCATTTCCACGTATGTTCCCAAAACATACCTATTCATATTCCATATTGGGCTTGGCCCATTTCCATATCAATTTATAACAAAACCATGCAATATGAAACCCAACCCAATCCTAAGGTCCATCCGCTACACACCCCTTATCCGACCTACCACACACCGGGGACTATCGAGTCACCTCTCCTTTTCCCTCCAAAAGGCAACCAATGCCATCCACGATGTAGCGTATAGCTAACATCAACCACGATGGAGCACACGACAATCCATCAAGCCACGATATGGCATAAAGCCAATATCAATCAAGGTAACCACGAACTAAATCACAAAGATCCACAACGCGACCTCGATCGGCGCCAATCCACGATGTAGCACAAAGTCGACATCAACCACGCACTCAAGTACACCTGTCCTTCTTTCATAAACCCACCCATGCACATGTAACATAATATAATGACAATATGATGCATGTGCATGTCATTCTAAACATAGGCATACACTCATATTTAAATAAATGACAACAATATTAACAATCGCTATTTACGATCTGCGTCATACCCTTTTAGGGTATCTATTGCACTTTACCATTGCACTTATTAGTAAGCATATAACATAAGCAGATATCCCATAAAACCCGAAAATAATGGCTAACTACACACCTTATAACCTGAAGCTCTAAACCCTCGATCCCGACGCTATCGCTTAGCGAGACTACCACTGTTATCTGCCTATCGTTTTCTGCTGCACGCCCACACCCGGTGGCCAATCTCGTCTGCAGAAACCGATCTCTTCTTGAACCGGGATGGGGTTTTCCTTTCCCTCTTGGTCGGCACTTGCATCCATCGGCACTTAATCAGAATCACACCATTAATCAACAAGTCATAATTTACTATTATTGAATCTAAGTCACTTACTAACATTCTTACCAACGAATCGAATCCCGGAAGCTTCTGATTACCCTTGTCGAAATCCCTAAATGAAACCACATTGAAATCGGCTTAAGCACATTAGTCCATAAAATTGGCCCTTGGCGAAACTACATAGGCTTACCTTGAGGAATCGAATCCAGAGATTACCCTTAATGCACCACTTGCACACGTTGCTTATCACGTATGAACAACTTCCGAATCACCCTCCTAGGTTCGCCACAACCAAGAAATAGAGTGATATCTCCAACTTTTAGCTTTGAAGAGAACAAAAGAAGAAAAGAAGTGACAAGGGATTCCAAATAAATATTCGGCTATGGCTCAACAAATGGTGATGGCACGTTCGGCTATGAAAGAACAGGTTTGGAGTTTGAAGAAAAGAAATAAAAGAATGGAGAAGGCTTAGGAGACTTGACTTTTGTCAAAGAGAAAATAAGGTGCAAATTCGCAAAAGTAACTTAAGGAAAGAAAATAAAGAGATGAATGCTTAATTAAAAGGAATTTGCACACAAAATGTAAAAGAAAACAAATTTTCGCGACTTCTCCTTATAAGCTTCAAGGTAGAATGGCTCTTCCCCAAGAGTCCAATTTGCCACCATTTATTCCTTAATAAAATTCCTCCTTATCACAATCAAAATAAACCAATAAAACTAATTTAAACTAAATAAAATAGTCCTACAATTATCCTACCACTATCTAAAATAATTAAAATAACCAACCCTTATCACTCCTTCAACTTAAAATACAAAATAAAAATAAAACTCATCCTTATCTTCCACGAATTTAAAGAAAATAAAAGCAATGACGGCTCCCGGTGCCCTCCACCTTCACGCCACCAACTCTTTGCAAAAGACCAAAACAACATAAAATTCCAACTGCACCACCCGGTTCGAACACGGGACACAGGGGTAGCCAAGATCAAGCGGCCTTGGCCATTCGCCACCTTGATTTTATGACATAAAGCCCCACTATTTTATTTTAAATCCAACCTACTTCAGCCCATCACCAAACAACAAAATAAAACTCCATAATGCGACTTGAGCCCTCAAACGCATGACCTCCTCCCTCCAGGCGCCTAAGTAGCGCCTAAGAGCCACTCGCTAATTGGACTTTCATGTCCATCAACTTGGACATTTATTTATAAGCATACCGCCGGTCCCTAATTAGCGCAAAGATAAAACAAAATTGCTGCCTTAGCAGCTCGAACCTTTGACCCCTTAGGCGTCACCTTCCCAAGCCCCAAGTAGCACCTTATGCCACTTTGCCAACTCCTTTCTTGTGTCCTAAATTCCACCAATTTATTTTAAAGCCTACTTTCCTATTTCCCTCTTTACACTAAAAATCTAAAATTTTCTAAAGCCTTCCCCTTTCATCCAAACATTTCTAAAATCCCTAAAACTCATCCAAGCACTCCCAAAAACCTACTAACACTCGAATTACACACAACCTGCATAGCCCCTAAAACCAGGGTGTTACAGGCCACGTGTTTCCTAGTTATTCGGTGAATTTTGGGATTTAAAATCCACAAGGTAAGCACCTAAAAGTATTCGGCCAAGGCTTGTATGATTATCTAGATCAGTTCTTTAATTATTAAAAAGCCGAAAACTAACCCATATTGAGATTCAAGGTTGGTAGAATATCAAGTGAAGGAAAACCAAGTTTTCGGGATTTGAATAAACACCAAATTGGCATCAAAGGTAAGTCTTTTTACAAATCCTACTAGGATTTGGATATCATAGCCAAATAAATTTATGCTATGTAATAAATGATGAATCAAATGTAGGGACTAAGGATCTAAACTTTAGATGTAGCTTTTGAATCTCAAGGAATCGCTAAACAAATCGGTGTGTACCCTACACTAAATCTTGATAGATTCTGGCTTTAATTCAATATATGTGTTAATATGAAAGTGTAAGAATATGGCTAAGGTGCAGTGTGTATTCCACACTACTCTTAATAGTTTTATGGTTTAAATATGTTATATATGTTAATGTGAAAGTGAAAGAAAGTGGCTAAAGTGCCATATTATGGTACAAAGTATTGTGCACGTTTTCCTACTTCTACTAGGATTTGAAATAAATGTTATACAAGTGAGCAAGTGATGTGAAAGTGAAATAAAAATATGTTATGCATGATATTTATAATTTGGGGCATTCGAGATTTATGTGAAAGGGAAGAAGGTGTTGACTACGGTCTCACCAACGTTATAAGTGAAAGTGATGACTTGGTCTCACTAAGTGAATGTGATGACTTGGTCTCACTAAGTGAATGTGATGACTTGGTCTCACTAAGTGGTAACCGGTTACATTACGATGGTGGCTATGCCACAATATTATCGATGGGCGATGAGCACGTCGACCGCAATGACGCCTTGATGGAGTGTAGCGGAAGGAGGGTTGACTTAGTAGTCCCCACGTGTACTGAGTTGGTACGGGTGGAGTGTAGCGGATGGCATATAGGTTTGGGTCCGGGTTTGCATCATGATCTTGATTTTTATATGCATATGATTTTTATGGTGTGCCTATCTTTATTATGTTTAGTGTTGGTTACACTTTGAGTCTATCGACTCACCCGTTGTGGGAATATGTTTGGTGATGAGCGGTAATGGACCGGACTGGCAGAACTTGTGGTGGCCATGATCGACTTGAAGTTCGGTTTAATTTGAATATTTATTTTATTTTTAAGTCTTGTACAAATTATTATTTTGGGTTTCATTTTATGTAATAAGGCCACCGTATTTAATTTTTATTTCTACTATAATTACTATGTTATGAATTTAGGGCTTTATAAAGAGTAAGCCCACTCAAGATGAAATAAGTTTAAATATTTTGTCACTTGAAGCAAATGGGTTTTTGTTATAAAAATAAATTTGTTTTCAACTCAAGCCCAACCCACAACGAACTATCTTCCAAAACTCACGATTTTCAAAGTATTGAATGAATTTGAACCAAGGTTACTTGAGGAACATACAGATCCATCCATTCTCGTGGGTCGGGTGTGGGGTGTTTCATGAATAATTGTATAGATCATGAATTAGACCAAATCAAAATTATTCGAGGAGAAAGGCAAATTGCTAATTAGTCCTTAGAGAATTGACTATTATCTATTTTTCCATGTAAGTTCATATGGTATGTTTGTGTTATTTTTTTAAAATTATAATTGCAATTATGTTTAATTGAAATTTTGATTGTTTACGATTTGGTATAAAAAGAAGAGATATGGATTAAATCATAAAGAAATGGCAAATTGGTGATAAATTGAATACAATGAATTGCAATCTGAGATTGATTAGTTGAATTGAATCAAATTGATATGATTATGTTTGATCTTCAAGATAAAGGAGTAAATTGAATAGATTTAGAAATATAATATATTGTTGTAATTGCAAAATTGGCTTTATGATACGATAAGTTATAATGTTATGCATACAAATTGATGATTGGTTGATGAAATCATAGCATTGAACTGAGCAATTGGTTTATAAATGAAATTGAGTAAATTGCCACCTTTATTATTTGTCCAGGTAGAGTCAGATATAGTTGGCATGCCATACGATTGGAAGAGTTAAGGGTTATTTTGACTACGTGTCGATAAGGCACTGGGTACCAAATTATTTCGGTTATACCAAGAAGCGTTGTATGCAAACTATTTAATTCGGCATTGTGGTGTGTTGGTTGGATCCATGTATCCATTCATGTTTGAGGAGTTAATAGGGGTATAAAATGAAAATTTGATAAATAATATTTGAATTGGGTTGATATTATGATTTGATGGTTTGTATACATATTGTGATTAATGGATATCAATGGCATTTGAAAAATCATACGAACCGATTATACGAGCATGGAGGGTCGATATAGAAATGTGATGAATCAACGAGTTTTATTTGATATTAGAATAAGGAAATGAAATAGTAATTGAAATTAAATTGAAATGGGATGTATAGTGGATAAATAGATTGTATGATATGATTAAAATAGTGAATTGATTAAACAATTTTTTTTTTTTTTTGTGAATGATAATGAAATGTTGAATAAGTGAATTGAAGTGTTATGTGATTGAGTTACTATATGGTATGATAAATGCTGAACTCACCTTTTTTATATTTAATTTTCCATGATAAGCAAACTTCACTAAGCTTAGTAGCATGTAGTGTATAATTATACTTGAGGTAAGTTACTTGGTTTAATACTTGTGAACTTACTAAGCATTGTATATGCTTACCTCGTTTGTTTTCCCTTTCCTTTTAGATTGCCAACTTGTGGAACATGTCAAGCAGATCATCTGATGCTCACATTATCTCGGTTTTAGTAGTCTTTCTATCGTTTAAAGTTCAATTTCATGGCATGTGTATAGGTGTTATTATAAGTTTTTACCATAGTTGCATAGTTTTGGTTTGCGCTTGGATAATGTTTGAATTATGGTATATGTTGATATGGAATGGTTTGAAAGTATGAAAGTATAGACTAAGTTTGAATAAGTGATTTTGGTATGTTCTGGTGCCTATTGAGGCTTATTGGTTAGTTGTTTGGAAAATGCCAAATTGTGGAAATGTTGGATTATATTATTTGAAATGGTGATTATAAATGTGTGGGATGTGATTAAAGATGAATTAGGTCCAATGCAAGTTAGTAATTAAATGTGGTATAATGAATGATGTTTGTTATTGAATTAGTTAAGTAAATCATATGCTAGTATTACCATGATTAGGTAAAGGATGATTCATAATAACCAAGGAATGGTCAGATGTGACTGATTTGAATATGTATATTTGTAACAGCTCGTTTTCAATGAAATCAGAATAGTAGTTTTGGGACCACAAATTTGAGGTCAAAAAATTTATTTTATTATTATTTTATTGCCTACAGTATGATAAAAATACCGTATAAAAATTTTGTTAAGAAATTTTACCGTTTACATGTTCAATTTGGTAAAAAGGACTAAATCGCTTAAAGTGTAAAAGTTGAGTTCTAATAGCTAAAGGTGTTAAATAGATATGGAACTTTAAAGTAGAGGTCCTTATATGGTACTTAGCCCATTAGTATGTTAGTGGATGATAATGGGTTGACAATTGTGTAAATTTTAATTATTTTAAAGGTTAATTAAGTAATTAATTAACAAATGACAAATAAAGTTAAAATAAAAGTAATAAATTAAAACCATTATCTTAGGCTCATCTTTCTTAACCAAAAATGGGAGAAAATAAAACCATGGAAGCTAGGTTATTGGCCATATTTAATTCCTTCATTTAGGTATGCAATTTTAACCTGTTTTTGATGATTTCTATGTTTTCGGGATCGTTGTAACTTAATCTAGCTAGCCTGGAGACTAATTTGTAAAACTATTAAACTGTTAGGGATTTACCATTGATGACCATGCTTGAGTTTTAAAGTTTGATGGTAGATAATGAATGGTTGTTGTTAGATAAACAACTTTTGTAAATAAATTTTTAGTAAAATTTTCAAATAGGGATTAAATTGAAAATAGAGAATATTATGTGGTAAAATTGTGAATTTATGAAATATATCGTCCGCTATTAGTACAAAAGTTGGCTAGGCTTGGGTAAGGATTAAATTGCATGAATTTCATTTTTCAAGCCTAGGGACTAAATTGCAAAGGAATTAAAGTATAGGGATAAAATGGTAATTTTGCCAAAATTATATGTTAGACTAAATAGAATGTGAATTATATTGAATTGAGTTAAATTTATCCATATAGATCTAGTCAGACCTCATACGAAGTTAGATCGAGGCAAAGAGAAAATATCGGATTAATTGCCTCTGTATCTACGTACACTCGTCAAGGTAAGTTCGTGTAATCCAATTGTGTAATTATATGCTTTGATTGAATTAGATGTATATTATTTGCATTATCATCATATATAAATATCGATCGCATATCTGACAACATACGATGATTCCCGAGCCCCGTTTGAACCTTAGGAAATCATAGGATACAAATGACATGTCATTATGGTTATTGATTTTAGCTCGTATGAGCTTACCGATACTCAGCTCAGAGGAGCTTACCGTTATTTAGCTCAGAGGAGCTTACTGTTTATAGCTCGTAAGAGCACATTGATTCAGAGCTCGTATAAGCATAAATGTACAGGAATTGATGGATTACAGTTTAGTACATCTCGTGTGTACTACCCGCGTATCCAACGATATTCTAAATGGTTCAATGGGCACAATTATGTTACGAGATTATATGAGTTCGATATGAACTATTACAGGTATGTAAATGAAACACATGAAAGTGATGTTACATGATACATTGATATATGAAATGAATAATACATGTATATGAAATGTGATTACTTGTTGAATTCATCCATGTGTATTGGATTATATATGTGATTTACATGGCTAATATGTTGGTGAGCATGTGTTTAGGCTTTTGGCCTAAATTGTGGTTAAATGGTAAGTTAAATTCTAATTGGTTGGGATATGCTATGTTTACTTACCTAAATTGTGGTTAAATGGTAAGTTAAATTCTATGTTATACGAACTTTCTAAGCTTAAATGCTTACTCTGTGTTATTTTCTGTGTTTTATAGTTATTTAGAAGCTCGTTCGGTTTGGAAGCTTGTTAGAGTTATATCACACTATCCATCGGCTCTCTTGGTACTTTTAGTTGGTTACATTTTGTTTATAATGGCATGTATAGGTTATTTGGGCTAATATTATCCATATGTTTGGTTGATAGAAATGGTCACTTGATGTGGTTCAGTTTTTGGTATCTTAATGATATAATGGCTTATTTTGGTATGTATATAAGTTGCCTTATATGATAGATTAATGTCTTGAGTTGTGATGGAATATGAAAGGTGAATAAGTAGTATAATTGGTACCAAATGGTATGTTTTGGATGGTAAGTGAATTGGCATGAAATGATGCAAAATAGCTCTGTATATTATTAGCTTATTTGATTTAATGGTCTACATGATTATATATGCTTTCATATTGTTATTTGAGGTGCCTAAGGGCATATTGGTTGTATGTAAATATACTATGTGTTTAAGACTTGATTTTACTTGTTTTGGATGCTTGATTATAGCTTGTGTATGTGTGCATTTTTGGGTGTAGGTGAATGCAAATTTGGGTGAGAAAAATGGCTTGTAAAATGGTCTATTTTTTGTCCACACGGGTAGAGACATGGGCGTGTGACTCAGCCATGTATAACACACGGCCAGGTGACACGGCAATGTGTCCCCTGTAGCTTTCTAAGGGTTGCAAGTCAGGCTGTTACATGGCCTAGCACATGGGCCTGTGAGGTTACTTCGAAGGCTACACGGCCTGGTACACGGGCGTGTGGCTTGATCGTGTGACCCAAGTCAGTGAGTTACACGGGCATAGCATGGGTGGGACATGGCCGTGTGTCCCTATTTCAAATGTCCACACGGCCTAAGACATGGGCGTGTCTCTTGGCCGTGTGAGTCACACAGACTGGCCACACAGCCGTGTGACCCTTGCAACTTTGAAAATTTTAAATGTTTCTAAATTATTTTTTGAGTTTTCGATTTGGTTTTGATTTGTTTCTAATGCGTATTTTGGGTCTTGATGGCTTGTATAAGGGACAATATGTATGAATTTGATTGTTTTTGACATGAATACTATATGATATGAAATGTTCATATTTTCTGTCTGTTTGATTTGTAAACTCTGACAATTCTCCGTAATCCTATTCCAGTGATGGATTTGGGTTATAAGTGTTACAACATTGGTAGGTGTTTTTGATGAGTGGAAGAGGTATGCATGTTAATAGCTTAAATGATGATTAAATTAACATGCTATAAGTATGAATTTGTAGATAAACTAGTTGTGATATAATGGTTGAAATGTTTGTGTCAACTTGAATGTTTTTGTAAGCTTAGTGCCTAATTTATAGGATTGATTGTTGGGGTGCCATTTTAGGCACATTGGTTTATTAAATGAATGTGTTATGAAAATGTCATATTGGCATGCTTGATGTGAAAATTATGCAATTTTTGAATAGAAATTAATGTGTAATTGAGCTTAGATTGTGCATGAATTTGGTTAGGCTTGAAATAGTTCCTAAAATGACATTTTGTGCCACACGGTTTGGCCACATGACCGTGTGTCACACATTGGCAAGTGACACGGCCGTGTGCTCTGTATGTTCAGGGTGATTTTGGTTAAACATGGTCACTGTCTTTACATTGCCGTGTTAATGTTTGTAAGATTTTACATTTAGGCCCACACGACCTCAGTTTGTTACACAACCTGATGACATGGCCGTGTGATTCTATTTTGCACAGCTTCAGTCTGTGACACAGTTTAGATACATGGCTTCAGTCTATGACACAGTTTAGATACTGGCCCTGTGATTCAGCACGAGATGGCTTAAGCCTATCACACAGTCGTGTGACCCTGTTTTATGATTTTTTTCCCTAGCTATTTAGAAGTTTTTAATTTAATCCTAATTTGTATTGGGGTAATTTTAAAATCTTTCATATTCTCAATTAAAATAGGAAATTGTTTGTAATTCATATTAAACATGAATTTTTACTCGTATTTATTGATTTTCTGAATGTTATTGCGTTAAATGTATGTGTTAAATATGTTAACTATTGTAGCATCTTGTAACTCGGGTCCAACGACTGGACTAGGTAAGGAGTGTTACACGGTTGATTTGTCGTAATTTGATATGTCAAATTAGGCTTCATCGTTATACTTAAAGAGCTTGTTTTTGGAAAATTAGTGACTTTTCTGTATTTTAGTGTAGATTTTAGATTTCCAATTCAATATGTGTAAATACCTATTTTTACTAATTTTTGAGATCCAAATTGACCAATTGTACCATTGGGGGTCGTAATGTCTGATTAAGTGTTGTAGGTGCATAATGGTGGCCTGCAATTGTGCAAAAAATCATCGAGCAATACAACATCAAAGCATGGGAATCTTGATACCTCTAACAGGCTCAAGATGAAGAACACCATAGTGGTATTGCAATATCCTCTTTGGTATTACGATACCCACCTGCCAAGGAGCACCCCCGTTTCATGAAAATGATGTCACAATATCCACATCATGAAGGGGATAAAAAATGACACCAGGAGTAATCTTTGTCCAACCGAAGCACTAATCAGATAAGGCCCATTCAACGACATTTTAGCCAACAAAATGAGGTTAGAAATTATTGCTAAAATAGACAATTTTGGCTAAGGAGAGAGGAATACACACATTAGGGTTAGTTTAACTTAGTTTCTCTTTAGTTCTCTTAGTTTTCCTTTTCATTTTTAGGGTTTCTTGTTGTTCATCTTCCTTAGTTGCAAATTTTTTTTCTGTAAATTTCCTTCTTGTTCTTTAATTTAGTTAAGTTAGTTATCACTGTAGCTATGGTTTATTTACACTTTTGTCCATTAGCTTTTCTTGTAATGACATTTCAACCTTTATTTTAATGTTATTTCAATTTATTTTAGTTAATTTGTTAAATAATTCAACTTTTATGTTCCTTGTGCTTTTTTTATTGTTGAATGCCTGTAACACCCTCTACTCGACCCGATCACTAGGTTTATGTAACACCCCAAACTAGGTCTATGCGTTAAGACGAGATTTGGTTTGTCACACATAATGAACATCCATTTAATTATCTAATGATTTAGGTAAAACAGTTCTACAAAACCTTTTGACTTAGCCTCTTCGGCTATCTTGTCTTTCTTCACAAGCGTGGCAAAATTACTTGTTGTGGGGCTATCAGTACCCGCAACTCATCATTCAGCCCATCCTCGAAGCGTACACAGCGCTCATGATCCGTTGGTACTATAGTTCGAGCATAATGACTCAAGCATAAAAATTCTGCCTCATAAGCTGCCACCGTCTTATTTCCTTGAACCAGATTCAAGAATTCCTTCCTCCGAGCATCCACATAACTTGTCCCTATATATTTACCTTGAAAGGCGACTTTAAAGAATTCCCAATGTAAATGCGACTTGGTGCCTTCTCGAACGATAAGCCACCATTGATATGCCTCGTCCCTTAACAAGGACACCGCTCCTCTTAGTTTACGCTCTCTGATTGCACTCTAGATCATCCATAATTCGCTCTATAGCCTCAAGCCAATATTCAGCAACATTGAGCTACACCTGAAACACCTCTAAAAGCTTCAGCACCTCTTGATTTCAGTCGCTCTGATATCAACCCACGAGATATTGGGTGACTCTAGTTCAATGACCCTTTCAAGAACTCGCAACATTGCTCGTGTCAAAGCATTATCTTCTTTTCTATGGTCCTGTGATTCATTTTTGATGCAGGTGATGCCGGTGCATCCATTTCCGGGATATGTCCCGATTCCTTAGACATAGTTCTAGCACCTCGGCCTCTACCACAGCCACGTCTACCACATCCGCATCCTCTAACACTCATACTGACTAACTCGTTTTAATCTGATTACGAATTTTATGAATTAGAAAACTATTTCAGTGTTTATTAACGATATTTTATGAGATTCATGAGATAAAGTTATTTTTTTTTGCAAACACATCCTATAGTCTCGATCTTTACAATTTTTAACACTTAAACCTAGAAGTTCTAGAGTGTTCCTATGATCATATCATCATAATAATCATTCAATAATGAATACTTACTTGACTTGGTGCCGGATGCTTGTGGTGCCATACAACCTTTAAAACATAATTAAAATAATTTCAAACAAAAGTTATTTGCTGAATCCTACCACAGCTGAGTTTTGAAACTGGCTCTGATACCATTAAATGTAACACTCCAAACCAGGTCTATGTGTTAAGACGGGATTTAATTTGTCACACATAACGAACATCCATTTAATTATCTAATGATTTAGGTAAAACAGTTCTACAAAATCTTTTGAAAATAAAGTTTAGTAAAAACCAAGAATTTGATTTAAAATTGATGAATAAAGTAGTACTAGTTTGAAATCTTATTATTATTTAATATTTAATTGTTAAAGACTTTAAAATAATTTTAAAGAGTTCAAAAGAATCAAAACAAGAATATTTAAAGAATCTCATATGTTAAAAAATAAAATATTTAAGGAAACATTATTAAAATAGTATTAGTCCAAATTAAGTGTCTTAAGCATAATTAAATCCATCCACGCATAAAAATCCATAATATAATAATAATAGAGGCCTTATTACATCATACCCAAAATAGTAATTAAATAAATATACTTAATTGAAGTTCATAGTTTATAAAATCCTTTTTGAAATATGGCCTCCACGAAGTCATCCCCATTCAAGCCTCCATCAATTGCCATTACCTGAGAAGGATAATAAAGCAGAGGGAGTTACTCAGAACTCATTGTATAACCCACTTACCATATCCACTGGGCCAAATCATCAAGACATTATAATGGGCTTGAGCCCATTTAAGAATTTAACAATATAATAATAATGCATGTAGAATGAAATTCCCAACCAATCCTAAATTTTCCATCCGCTACACACCACCCGTACCAACCAACACACCTGTGGGGATCAAGTCAACCCACCCCGCCAACACACCAATCGCATGCATAAAGCCATTTAAATAATATTGTGGTGCACCACCAAACTAGATTGTGGCAAAGCCACCCGAACTAGATTTTTAGCAACAGGCCTTTCTTCTCTTCGTCAATTTTCCCAACCTATGCAATCATGTTTATATATAAAACATAACAATACATTCACATGATTAACTTAACAAAAGGCCCATAATACAAGTGGGTCTATATTTCAAATTTTTCATTTTGGCCCATAAGGCAAAATAGCATTTTAGCCCATTTAACAATCTAGCAAATCTTGGCCTATATATCGATCTAGCAGTTTTTGGCCCATATATCGATCTAGTAGTTTTTGGCCCATATACCGATCTAGCAATTTTGGGCCCATATATCGATCTAGTAGTTGTTGGCCCATAAATCACATGAGGCATAAAATTTTACTATTTATCAAATAACCCATTGAGGGCGTGTTCGTAATTTCCATGACTTTAACCGTTTTCATGCATTTACACAAAAGTGTAAATTATTTCGTATTTCTCCGATTTTGCAATCTTTACGATTTTATCCCAATACTTACGGTATAGTATCTAACCCAAGAGATAAGTGCGAAGTTACACACCTGGTTACAGTGAGAACTAGACTTTCCCGCTCGTTGATACCTAAACACGCATCACGATAATTTAGAACACTAACACTATTTATAAATCTATTCTTATAAATAAAGATCTAGACTTTACCCTTGTAATTTCGAACAACTTCTATATGCAGTTTTTCACCGATTGTTGGTTCGTTTCCGATGAATATCCACGAACAAACAAAGGTTCAGGAGTACAAACGACTTCAAATAATAGATTCTCCTCGGATGAGGGTCCACAACCTGGTGGAAAATTTTGGATTCCCGAAACAGCCCTTCGCTTAAATTTCGGGGGAATAGCGGAACCACCCTTCTTTTGAACACTATTCTCAACCTTTTTCGTCCCTATCTTGATTGTCTCCATTGACAAAAGATCGTTAGTCCAACTAAAAAGTATATCGAAAATGTGACTAACAATTTTAAGGGTGAAATCGACTTACCACAAAATATCCCTGTTCCACAAGAAAAAAATCAAGCGATAACGTCCCCTAAAACGAAATCGATTAGTAGTCCGTCTATAACAATATGTCGAGTAGTATATAGCTCCTTGATAAGAACCCTTACATTGAAAAATATGATCCGAACTTAACAACCTCAAGATGATTTTGACGAGATGGTGATTCAGCCCTCCACTATCACACTATAAAAATGAAAGATTGTCTAAGGGAAAAGAACGTTATTATCGGTCATAAGACCCTCTCAAACTTATATATATACTCGGCTAAGAAAAGAAGGTAAAAGAAAAGATTCGAAAAGAGTTCTTATCGATTGCTTAAACGAAGGTTGAAGGAATAATCAACAAAACAATATAGAATAAGAGAAGATTCGACTTTGAAGGAAAATTGAAGGAAATGGTATTAGTACCATTCGGCCATGGGGAGAAAAGGATGGAGAAGGTGTTTGAATGATAAATAAAATGGAGAGGAAAAGAGAATGGGGAGTAGGTGTTTATGATTCGGTTTTCAAAGAGAAGAAAAGAGAAAGAGAAAAGTGATGAGTTTAGGAACAAAATGCATTCGGCAATGGGGAAGGAGAAAGAAAAAGAAATGGCTTTTTGTGTTGATAATTTTGGCACTATGAGAGAATACAAGATGAAGCACTTGAGAGGTTTTTCAAAATAAATGATCCAAATGGTCAAAAAATGACCAAAAGAACAAAACAAAAGTTGCTTCTTGCTAACACAAACACATTCGGCCAAGAGAGGGAAAGATGAAAGGAGAAATGTCTAGCAAAACAAAAGTGACCAAATGATACCCAAAAGCTACCAATCAAACTAAACCTATCACCAAAATTTTCCACCCAAAATTTGGCTCCCCCATTAGTCCACAATGCCGTCCAAATTCATGGACAAAATGTCCATTCAAAAGTTTCCAAGACATCATCCTTGTATCATGCCTTGTGATCCGCCACTTTCCAAAAGATTAAAAATTCTATCCCTAAAATCAAGTTGATTCTATCCCTAAATTCATGCTTGCCATAACCTTTAGCCTCCTTACCATAAAATAATTTGTCCATCTTATCCATGAATGAAGCTTGGCCAACACTTGCTAGGAAAGAGCAGAAATAAATGCTCATAATTTGCATGCTAGGAGATTCGAACCTCTCCCCTCAATACCATACATGTAGTGCATATCCACTTAACCAATAACTCAACTTATGCTATCTTTTACCACTTTAATTAACTTAAACTTCATAGTCACCTGATCCCTCTACAGTAAAGTACTCTTTACTAAAATTTATTCTAACTCCGAATAAACCCGAGCCTTCTCAAGACTATATTAAACAAACAAATAAAATTATTCACAAGCTAAATATGAAAAACATGCAACATATCGATACTCATATTTTTAGGATGTTACAATTCTACCCCTCTTAAAGAAAATTTCATCCTTAAAATTTTACCTGATTAAAAGAGGTGAGGATATTGTTGCCGAATTGTATCCTCAGGCTCCCACGCAGCTTCCTCCACTCCCTGATTACGCCATAAAACCTTGACCAACGGCACGGTCTTCTTTCTTAGCGCCTTAACATCTTGGTCTAAGATTTCAGCTGGTTCTTCCTCAAAAGATAAGTCTGATTTCAACTCCACTTCTTCTACCGGTACTATATGAGACGGATCTGATCTATAGCGCCTCATCATAGAAACATGGAAAACATTATGAATCTGACTCAACTCCGGAGGTAATTCAAGCTGATAGGCCATTGGACCAACACGCTTCATCAAACGACATGGTCCAATGAACCTAGGGCTCAACTTGCCCTTCCTTCTAGATCTGAAAATCTTCTTCCAAGATGAGACTTTCAGAAAGACCTGATCTCCCACCGCAAACTCAATATCCTTATGCTTCAGATCCGCATACGATTTTTGTCGATCCGAAGCTTCCTTTAACCGCGCTCGAATCACCTTTACCTTTTCTTCCGTCTCAGATATCAACTCAGGACCCAACAACTGTCGTTCCCCCAATTCAATCCAACAAGTAGGGGTACAACACCTACGACCGTATAAAGCTTCATAAGGTGCCATTTGGATACTAGATTGGTAACTGTTATTATACGTGAACTCTGCCAACAGTAGGAAATCCTCCCAACTACCTCTGAAGTCGATTATACAACCACATAACATGTTTTCCAAAATTTGAATTACTCTTTCTGACTGACCATCTGACTGAGGATGAAAAGCCGTACTAAAGTTTAACTTTGTTCCCAAAGCCTCATGTAAAGCTTTCCAAAACCGTGATGTAAACCTGGGATCCCTGTCCGATATGATAGACATTGGTACCCCATGCAACCTCACGATCTCAGATACATATAGCTTAGCCAACTTCTATAACGAGTAGTCCGTACGAACTGGAAGAAAATGAGCAGTCTTCGCCAAACGATCAACTACTACCCAAATGAAATTTTTCTTAGTAGGTGTTAAAGGTAACCTACTAACAAAATCCATTGATATCCGCTCCCATTTCCATAGGGGAATCTTTACCGGTTGTAATAAGCCTGATGGCAATTGATGCTCTACCTTCACTTGTTGACAAGTCAAACATTTACCTACAAACTCAAAAATCTTACGCTTCAACCCTGGCCACCAATACCGTTCATGAAGATCTCGATACATCTTATTTCCTCTGAGGTGCATAGCATAAGGGCTACTATACGCCTCCCGCAGAATCATTTGTCTCAAATCTGAGTCCTTGGGCATACAAATTCTTCCACGAAAACACAGCACTCCATCATTATTCATACCAAAATCCCCTATTTCACCACTTTCAACTCGCTGAATTAAGGATCCCAACTTTTCATCGATATACGCTTTTCCGATCCGATCTAACCACGAGGCTTCATCCAAGTTTCGCTAACAGACTACCATCCTCATACAAACTCGATGAGCAAACATTGCTCTTAAATCGATACCACCTTACGACTTAATGCGTGCGCTACCACGTTAGCCTTTTCGAGGATGATACTCGATTGAGAAATCATAATCCTTTAACAACTCCACCCACCTTCTTTGTCTCAAGTTTAACTCCTACGGGTAAGAAGATACTTAAGACTCTTATGATCCGTATAGATGATAGACTTCTCACTGTAGAGGTAGTGCCTCCAAATCATTACAACAAACACTACCGCAGCCAAATCGAAGTCATAAGTAGGGTAGTTTACTTCATGCGGTCTCAACTGACGAGAAGCATAGGCCACCACTTTTCCATTTTGCATCAGTAAACATCCTAAACCCATGTGTGACGCGTCACAGTAGACGATAAATTCTTTTCTAGCCTCAGGTTGAATCAGTACTGGTGCTTCCGTCAAAATCTTCTTCAATTTCTCAAAACTTTCTTGTTGTTTATCATTCTATACATACGGTACTCCCTTTCACAATAGCTTAGTTAGGGGTGCAGCAATCAACGAAAACCCCTCAACAAAACGTCTATAATATCCAGCCAAACCTAAGAAACTCGAATCTTAGCTACTGACTTCGGTGGTTTTCAATCCAATACAACCTCAATCTTTCGAGGATCCACCCTTATTCCTTCAGCTGACACCACATGACCCAAGAAAGTCACTTCCTTTAACCAAAATTCACATTTACTGAATTTGGCATAGAGTTGCTTATCACGAAGTAACTGCAATACTATACGCAAATGTGAGTCATGCTCCTCTTCATTTCTCGAATATTTCAAAATGTCATTTATGAACACTACCACAAACCAGCCTAAATAAGGTTGAAAGACCCAATTCATCATGTCCATAAATGCAGCTGGTGCATTGGTCAACCCAAACGACATCACCAAGAACTCATAATGTCCATAACGAGTTCAAAATGTCGTCTTATGAATATCTGTCTCTTTCACTTTGAGTTGATGATAACCCGATCTCAAATCAATTTTGGAGAAAACTGATGCTCCTTTCAATTGATCAAATAGGTCATCAATTCTCGGTAAGGGATACATATTCTTGATCATCAATTTATTCAACTGCCTGTAATTAATGCACATACGCAACGACCCATCCTTCTTCTAAACGAACAAAATCGGTGCTCCCCACGGAGACACACTCGGTTGAATAAATCCCCGATCCAACAACTCTTGAATTTGAGCTTTAAGCTCCGCTAACTCCTTCGGTGCCATCTTATAAGGTGCAATAGACACTGGAGCCATTCCGGGCAAAAGCTTAATACCAAATTCTACTTCCCGATCTAGAGGTATACCAGAAAGTTCTTCGGGAAAGACATCTAAAAATTCCTTCACCGTTCTCACATCTTCCACTGATAACTCCTTGGCATCCAAAGCACAAATAAAAGCTAGGAATGCTCCATACCCTTTCCGCACCAAGTTTTCTGCCTTTAATGTGGATACCACATTTGCCAAGTAATTCCTTCATTCGCCTATCATTACTACTTCCTTATCATCCGAAGTCCTTATTGACATCCGCTTTATAGCACAATCCAAATGCGCCTGGTGCTTCACCAACCAATCTATGCCCAGAATGAGATCGAATTCGTCGAAAGGCAGTTCCATCAAATCTGCCCAAAATATTTCTCTTTGGATTCCTAAGGGCACGTCTCTAAACAGTTTATTCACAAATATCGACTATCCTAAAGGACTAATTACCATTATCTCACTATCGGTAATCTCAGATTCTATATTGAGGTTTCCAGATATGGCACTAGCAACATACGAGTGGGTAGAACCGATATCTATCAAAGTAGTAATAGACACATCAAAGATGAAAATATACTAGTTATCACATCAGTTGTATTGCCATCCTCACGGCGTCTAACCGCATAGACCAACCCTGTCTGTCTTACCTCTACATTACCTCTAGAACCATTGCCTCGGCCCGGTGCATCTTGTCCGCGTCTAACCCCATTACCACCACGACTTGGTCTACGACATCTCGGTGGCTACTGAGCACCTCTGGCCGACTGAGCATCAGGGTTTCGAGCTTCCTGAGTCGTATCCATCTGTCGAGGGTAATTCTTATATTGATGATCCTTGGAACCACATTTATAATAAGCACCAATTTTCCTCCAGCACTCTCCGGGGTGTCATTTTCCACATTCGGCACAGTCTCAACTCTGGCTAGTAGCCACAAGTGCTCTACCTTGAGCTGGCTCATCATTTCGAGGCCTCTTCTGAAACCTTTTTGAAGAACCCGAATACTTTATATCTCTTTTGCCTCTGACTCTTTCCCGGTTCTGATGTT
The DNA here is from genome assembly GCA_025506655.1 of Gossypium rotundifolium. Classification (NCBI taxonomy): domain Eukaryota; kingdom Viridiplantae; phylum Streptophyta; class Magnoliopsida; order Malvales; family Malvaceae; genus Gossypium; species Gossypium rotundifolium. The sequence continues at coordinate 53,085,307 of CP106734.1, forward strand.
CTGATCTCTTAGCCTCTTCGGCTATCTTGGCTTTCTCCACAAGCGTGGCAAAAATTCTTACTTGTTGTGGGGCTATCAGTACCCGCAACTCATCATTCAGCCCATCCTCAAAGTGTACACATCGCTCATGATCCGTTGGTACTATAGTTCGAGCATAACGACTCAAGCGTAAAAACTCTGCCTCATAAGCTACCACCGTCTTATTTCATTGAGCTAGATTCAAAAATTCCTTCCTCCGAGCATCCACATAACTTGTCCCTACATATTTCCCTTGAAAGGCAGCTTTGAAGAATTCCCAAGTAACGAATGCAGCTTCTGTGCCTTCTCGAATAGTAAGCCACCATTGATATGCCTCGTCCCTTAACAAGGACATCGCTCCTCTTAGTTTTTGCTCTACGGTGCACTCTAGATCATCCATAATTCGCTCTACAGCCTCAAGCTAATATTCAGCAACATTCGGAGCTACACCTGAAACACCTCTAACAACTTCAACACCACTTGATTTCAGTCGCTCCGATATCGACCCACGAGCTATTGGCCCAGCTCTAGTTCCAGTGACCCTTTCAAGAACTCGCAACATTGCTCGTGTCAAAGCATTATCTTCTCTTATATGGTCCTGTGATTCATTTTTCAATGCAGGTGATGCCGGTACATCTATTTTCGGGATATGTCTCGATTCCTCAGACACAGCTCTAGCACCTCGGCCTCTACCACGGCCACGTCTACCACGTCCGCGTCATCTAACACTCATAATGACTAACTCATTTTAATTTGATTATGAATTTTATGAATTAGAAAACTATTTTAGTGTTTATTAACGATATTTTATGAGATTCATGAGATAAAGTTATTTTCTTCGCAAACACATCCTATAGTCTCGATCTCTACAATTTTCAACACTTAAAACTAGAAGTTCTAGAGTGTTCCTATGATCACATCATCATAATAATCATTTAGTAATGAATACTTACTTGACTTGGTGCTGGATGCTTGTCGCGCCATACAACCTTTAAAACATAATTAAAATAATTTCAAAGGAAAGTTATTTGTTGAACCCTACCACAACCGAGTTTTGAAATTGGCTCTGATACCATTAAATGTAACACCCCAAACTAGGTCTATACGTTAAGATGAGATTTGGTTTATCACACATAACGAACATCCATTTAATTATATAATGATTTAGGTAAAGTAGTTCTACAAAACCTTTTGAAAATGAAGTCTAGTAAAACCAAGAATTTGATTTAAAATTGATGAATAAAGTAGTACTAGTTTGAAATCTTACTATTATTTAATATTTAATTGTTAAAGACTTTAAAATAATTTTTAAAGAGTTCAAAAGAATCGAAAACAAGAATATTTAAAGAATCTCATATGTTAAAAAATAAAATATTTAAGGAAACATTATTAAAATAGTATTAGTCCAAATTAAGTGTCTAAAGCATAATTAAATCCATCCACACATAAAAATCCATAAAATAATAATAATAGAGGCCTTATTACATCATACCCAAAATAGTAATTAAATAAATGTACTTAATTGAAGTTCATAGTTTATAAAATCCTTGTTCGAAGTATGGCCTCCACGAAGTCATCCGCAGCCCAAGCCTCCATTAATTGCCATTACCTGAGAAGGATAATAAAGCAGAGTGAGTTACTCAAAACTCATTGTATAACCCACTTACCATATCCACTGGGCCAAATCATCAAGAAATTATAATGGGCTTGAGCCCATTTACGAATTTAACAATATAATAATAATGCATGTACAATGAAATTCCCAACCAATCCTAAATTTTCCATCCGCTACACACCACCCGTACCAACCAACACTCCTGTGGGGATCAAGTCAACCCACCCCGCCAACACACCAATCGCAGGCATAAAGCCATTTAAATAATATTGTGGTGCACCACCAAACTAGATTGTGGCAAAGCCACCCGAACTATATTTTTGGCAACAGGCCTTTCTTCTCTTCGTCAATTTTTCCAACCCATACAATCATGTTTATATATAAAACATAACAATTCATTCACATGATTAATTTAACAAAATGCCCATAATACAAGTGGGACCATATTTCAAAATTTTCATTTTGGTCCGTAAGGCAAAATAGCATTTTAGCCCATTTAACGATCTAGCAAACCTTGGCCCATTTATCGATCTAGCAGTTTTTGGCCCATATATCGATCTAGTAGTTTTTGGCCCATATATCGATCTAGCAGTTGTTGGCCCATATATCACATGAGGCATAAAATTTTACTATTTATCAAATAACCCATTGAGGGCGTGTTCGTAATTTCCATGACTTTAACTGTTTTGATGCATTTACACAAAAGTGTTAATTATTTCGTATTTCTCTGATTTTTCCATCTTTACAATTTTATCCCAATACTTACGGTATAGTATCTAACCCGAGAGATAAGTGTGAAGTTACACACCTGGTTACAGTGAGAACTAGACTTTCCCGCTCGTCGATACCTAAACACGCATCACGATAATTTAGAACACTAATACTGTTTATAAATCTATTCTTATAAATAACGATCTAAACTTTACCCTTAGAATTTCGAACAACTTCTATATGCAGTTTTTCCCCGATTGTTGGTTCGTTTTTCGATGAATATCCACTAACAAACAAAGGTTCAGGAGTACAAACGACTTCAAATAATAGATTCTCCTCAGTTGAGGGTCCACAACTCGGTGGAAAATCTCTTATTCCCGTAACAACCCTTCGCTTAAATTTTGGGGGAATAGCGGAACCACCCCTCTTTCAAACACTATTCACAACATTTTTCGTCCCTATCTTGATTGTCTCCATTGACAAAAGATCGTTAGTCCAACTAAAAAGTATATTGAAAAATGTGACTAACGATTTTAAGGGTGAAATTGGCTTACCACAAAATATCCTTGTTCCACAAGATAAAAATTGAGCGATAATGTCCCCTAAAACGAAATTGATTAGTGATCCGTCTATAACAATATGTCGACTAGTATATAGCTCCTTGATAAGAACCCTTACCTTGAAAAATATGATCCGAACTTAACAACCTCAAGATGACTTTGACGAGATGGTGATTCGGCCCTCCACTATCACGCTATAAAAAATGAAAGATTATCTAAGGGAAAAGAACATTATTATCGGTCATAAGACCCTCCCAAACTTATATATATTCGGCTAAGAAAAGAAGGGAAAAGAAAAGATTCAAAAAGAGTTCTTACCGATTTCTTAAACGAAGGTTGAAGGAATAATCAACAAAACAATATAAATGAAGAAAAGATTCACTTTGAAGGAAAATTGAAGGAAATGGTATTAGTACCATTCGGCCATGGGGAGAAAAGGATGGAGAAGGTGTTTGAATGATAAATTAAATGGAGAGGAAAAGATAATGGGGAGTAGGTGTTTATGATTAGGTTTTCAAAGAGAAGAAAAGAGAAAGAGAAAAGTGATGAGTTTAGAAACAAAATGCATTCGGCAATGGGGAAGGAGAAGGAAAAAGAAATGGCTTTTTGTGTTGATAATTTTGGCACTAGGAGAGAATACAAGATGAAACACTTGAGAGGTTTTTCAAAATAATGACCCAAATGGTCAAAAAAAATGACCAAAAGAACAAAACAAAAGTTGCTTCCTCCTAACACAAACACATTCGGCCAAGAGAGGGAAAGATGAAAGGAGAAATGTCTAGCAAAACAAAAGTGACCAAATGATACGCAAAAGCTACCAATCAAACTAAACCTATCTCCAAAATTTGCCACCCAAAATTTGGCTCCCCCTTTAGTCCACAATGCCGTCCAAATTCATGGACAAAATGTCCATTCAAAAGTTTCCAAGACATCATCCTTGTATCATGCCTTGTGATCCTCCACTTTCCAAAAGATTAAAAATTCTATCCCTAAAATCAAGTTGATTCTATCCCTAAATTCATGCTTGCCATAACCTTTAGCCTCCTTACCATAAAAGAATTTGTCCATCTTATCCATGAATGAAGCTTGGCCGACACATGCTAGGAAAGAGCAAAAATAAATGCTCACAATTTGCATGCTAGGAGATTCGAACCTCACCCCTCAATACCATACATGTAGCGCATATCCACTTAACCAATAACTCAACTTATGCTATCTTTTACCACTTTAATTAACTTAAACTTCATAGTCACCTGGTTCCTCTACAGTAAAGTACTCTTTACTAAAATTTATTCTAACTCCAAATAAACCCGAGCCTTCTTAAGACTATATTAAACACACAAATAAAATCATTCACAAGCTAAACACCAAAAACATGCAACATATCGATACTCACATTTTTAGGATGTTATAGTTTAGGTATCAGATGCTACACTAACCCAAATGACTTAATGCAATTTCTGGTTTAATTACATACTAAATCAACTTGTATTAATCTGGTAATAAAACTTTTGATACTTTGATTCCATTGGTCGTTTATAAATTTTTGGACAAAGAATCGATAATGTATATAGAGAACTTAAACCTTGAAGCGAAACCTCTATGGGGGACCTTCTATACCTATACACATCTAGCACATTTCACTTGGCTCTTAGCAAAGTCTAGCTTGGTCCCTATAGATTTTTGAATCTTTAACTATCCTGCATACAATCAAAAATTTTATAAGTTCAAGAGAACTTAATGAGATCTGCATAAAGACTTTAAGGAAAATGTGAGATTTCCAACTCATAGTTAAACTACCTGATAATTGCACTCATTATTTTGTAGCGGGTGAATCTCGGCGACTGTAAACCCCTCACCTGTATTCAATGCTGGAATAGGGTTACCGAGCATTACCGAACTTACAACACATTTAAACATACTTTTCTCATACATTTAATCAATACAAGCAATCATCATTCAATCTAAATCAATATGTCCCTATTATGAGCCTATGAGGCCCTACACATGCTTTAGGAGTGGTTCGGGACTAAACCGATAACTTAAGAAATTTTCACGAACTTTGAATTTTTTCTCAAAACAGGGGACACACGCCCGTGTGGCCAGGCCATGTGTCTCACACGGCCACCCGAAACACCGTGTCATAGACTGTGTGAACATTCGAAATGGGAGCACATGGCCGTGTCCCAGCCTGTGTCCTACCCGTGTCCAAACAAGGGAGCTTAGTGACTTAGGTCACACGACCAGCCACATGCCCCTGTGTCTAGCCCGAGTACCCTTCGAAGTGGCCACACACGCTCGTGTGCCAGTGCCATATGCTAGGCCATGCCAAACTTGTAGGGTATACTGACTTATACAACACGGCCAAGTCATATGCCCGTGTGCTAGGCCGTGTGCAAATTAAGGGGTATACTGACTTATGCCAGACGACTGATCACACGCCTGTGTGTGAGACCATGTAGAGCATACTGACTTCATTTCAATTTCAACACCAGGGGACACATGTCCGTGTGTCACACACGGCTGAGAAACACGCCCATGTGGACAAAAATAGGCTATTTACCAACCAATTTTCCACCCACAACTCTATGTACCTAAACAACTCAAATAACACTAATTCATAGCATAAATGGACATCTATTTTAGCCATAATCAAAACAAATTAATACCATTTCCAATCCTAACAACCAACATGCTTATAACTTATGTTTTTCTCAACCAAAACATACCAAAACACATATACCAATCAACTAGCTAAACCTTTATCAAACATACATCAATTTGCACCAATTCAATAACACAATTCAATCTAGTATAAACCATTTAACCTTCACTATGTCAATATCCAAAAGTCTCGTAACATAAGCCATTCACATATCCATCCATGAACTCAAAATATCAACCATATATGTACATAACCAAGTCTACCAAAACAAGCCAACACTCATGGCCATATTCACAAACCAAAACATATGCCATTACAAGTCATTACAAATAACCAAAATCACTATCAACATATAATCAAAATGACTCAAAATACCTATACATGCCATATACTTAAAATACCAAAGTTCAAAGGTACCAAGTGATAGGTGGTAGTATGAAACAATCTCCGACTATCCTCGAATCCGAGCTAGCTTCGATATCACTATAAAACACATGAAAAATAAACAAAGTAAGCTATAAAGCTTAGTAAGCTCATATGAAATAACTTAATGCAATCACATAATTATAATTCAATAATTTGAATTCATCAACATGTAGCTTACATTAACTATAAAACTTTTAAATACTCATTCACAAAACTATATAATTTCATCATCATTTCTTCGATTCAATGATAAAATAGTTTATGTACATACCTGTACCATTTCGTACAAATCTCATACACATTCTCAACTTTTATTCACTCGTTGAACCATTTGGAATAGAATTTGGATACTCAAGGGTCTCACAGGATAAGTACCTATACCATGGCCCAAAGCCAAATCAGCCGATATGCATGGCTTGAAGCCAAATCGGTTTATCTCGCACACAAAGTGCTATATCATAGCCTAAAGCCAACTCACTGTATCCCCTAATGACATGTCACTAGTATCCTAAATTATTCCTAAGGTTCAATTGGGATCCTAACTATCGAATCATTGCCGAATCATTTCCAAACTTGTCTATAGTCCCGCAATCACAATTTATGCTATATCAAAGCATATAGAATACATTTGAAATAACATTATAACATACAAACTTAACTTGGTTGCGTTAAAACGATGAAATAAGTCAATTAGTCGATAACTTTAGTTTCCCCCGATCTAGCTCTGAATTCCTCTTTTCTTGATCTAAATATATTCAAAATTAACTTATTTAATCATCTATTTATTCAATTCAATTCAAATATATACATTTGACCTAGTTTCACATTAGACCCTAAACTTTCATATCTTTTACAATTTAGTCCTTATTTCGTAAAATCACAAATTAATGAAATTCCAAATATACCCATGCTAGCCGAATTACCACTATACCCCTAACAACCCATATTTTTCATTTATTACACATTTTAACCACAAAGTTTTAGCATTTCTCAATTTAATCCCTATTTTGCATTTTTACTAAAAATCACTTTACAAAACTTGTATAATGCATAATAAATATTCATAATCTACCATCAAACATAAAAACTCATACTTATTCATCAATGGCAACTTTCAAAATATTAAACAATTTTGCAAAATAGTTCTTAGGCTAGCTAGTACTAGATGCAACGATCACAAAAACATAGAAATCATCAAAAACGAAACAAAAATTGTACCTAATTGAGCATAAATAGTAAGGCTGAATGAAACCCTAAGATGAAAGCTCTTCTTCTCTTCAAAACTTGGCAACAAGATGAAGATGATAACAATAAATTTTTTGTTTTATTATTTAACTTATTAATTCCCTAAATTACCTTATTAACCTTTGTTATAAAACATTTAAATCACTTATTATAGGCCCATAAATGTCCATTACTAATAATAATGGTTTAATTACCATTTAAGGTCATCATATTCAAAAGTTATAATTATTTGACACTTTTAACTAATAGAAAAATAATTTTACACTTTATGCGATTAAGTCCTTTTTACCGAATTAGGCATTCAAATGATAAAATTTCTTCACGAAACTTTCACACATACATGCTATCATGTTGTAAAAAATTAAAATAATATTAAAATAATAATTTTGACTTTGGATTTGTGGTCCCGAAGCCACTGTTCTGATTTGACCAAAAATGGGCTGTTACAACTCTCCCCCTTAGGGATTTTTGTCCCCAAAAATCTTACCAGTGAATAGGTTAGGGTACTGTTTTCTCATAGATTCCTTGGGCTCCCATGTGGCTTCTTCAACACCGTGTCATTTCCACAAGACCTTCACTAAAGCTATTCATTTATTTCTCAACTCTTTAATCTCTCAAGCTAGAATACGTCATATCAGGCTGAATCTCAATCTCTGACGGGGAAATCACATGTGAGGGATCCGATCGATATCGATGCAACCTCGACACATGAAAAACATTGTGGGTTTTTTCTAACTCAGTTGATAAAGCTAACCAGTATGCCACTGGACCTATTCTTTCAATGATCTTATACAATCTGATAAATCTCGGACTCAATTTGCCTTTACGACTGAAACGAAGTATTTTCTTCCACGGAGATACTTTAAAAAAATACTTTATCACTGATCTAAAATTTAATGTCTTTTCATTTCAAATATGCGTACGATTTCTGATGATCTAAAGCTACTTTCAAACAGTCGCGAATTACTTTCACTTTCTCTTCGGTTTCTTTAACCAAATAAATCCCGTGAATCTGTTTCTCACTAAGCTCGATCCAGTATAATAGAGTTCAGCATTTACGACCATACAATGCTTCGTACGGTGCCATCTTTTTGCTTGATTGAAAACTTTTATTATATAAAAATTCAACCAGCAGTAAATATTTCTCCTAGTTGCCTTCAAACTCTAAAACACAACATCGGAGCATATCTTCGAGGATCTGAATTACTCGCTCAGACTGTCCATCAGTTTGTGGATGAAAAGCTATACTAAAATTTAACTTCGTACTCAGAGCTTCTTGTAATTTCTTCCAAAGTCGTGACGTAAACCTTGGATCTCTATCTGAAATAATCGAAATTGGCACCCCCGTGCAATCTAACAATCTCAATAATGTACAATTCAGCTAATCTGTAGTGTGAATAGTCAGTACATACCGAGATAAAATGTGCTGATTTCATTAATCGATCAATGACAACCCAAATAGCATCTTTCATTTTTGGAGTCAAAGGTAATCCCGAAACAAAGTCCATTATAACTCTGACCCATTTCCACTTTGGTATCATCACAGGCTAAAGCAAACCCGATGGCACTTGATGTTCAGCTTTAACTTGCTGACGCACTAAACATTTCACTACAAATTTAGAAATGACTCGTTTCATACCCGACCACCAATACAGTTGTTTCAAATCATTGTACATTTTAGTATTTCCAGGATGAACGAAAAAATAACCACTATGTGCCTCATGTAAAATTTTCTGAATCAACTCCGAATTGTTCAGTACATAGATTATATCTTGGAACATCAAGCAATAATCAAATCTGATTTGGTACTCTGAATCATTAGTCAACTCGTATTGTACTCTTTTAGCTTGCAATTCACTATCACATTTCTGAGCTTCGCATATTTGTTGAAGAAATACTGGTTTAGCTTTTAACTCAGCTACAACCGAACCATCATCAGACAATGTTAACTGTTTATTCATTGCTCTCAAGGCAAACAACGATTTTCTACTAAAAGCATCAGCGACTACATTCGCTTTCCCCGAGTGATGATCAATCACTAACTCGTAATCTTTCAGTTGCTCGAGCCATCTTCGTTGTCGCAAATTCAAATCTTTCTAAGTCATAATATACTTTAAGCTTTTATGATAGGTAAAGATGTGGCATTTTTAATCATATAAAATGATGACGCCAAATTTTCAATGCAAATAATGCAAATATAATAGCGGCCAACTCTAAATCATGCATCAAATAGTTCTTTTCATGCGACTTTAACTGTCTGGAAGCATAAGCTATCACTTTTCCATCTTGCATCAACATGCAACCTAAACCGTTCAGTGACGTGTCGCTGTAAATTACAAATTCTTTACCCGACTCAGGTTGAGCCAACACTGGTGCCTTAGTTAACAATGCTTTCAATTGATCAAAACTTTGTTGACATTTCTCAGACCATTCAAACTTGACATATTCCTGTAGCAGTCTAATCATCGGTGTAGTAATCATAGAGAATCCTTTTACAAAACGTCGATAGTAACCAACCAATCCTAGAAAGCTTCTGACCTTGAATACATTTCTAGGTGGTTTCCAGTCAATAACTGCAGAAATCTTGCTCAGATCAACTCTTATACCTTCCGCAAAAACAATGTGCCCCAAAAATCCAACTTTCTGAAGCCGGAACTCACATTTGCTGAATTTAGTATATAGTTGCTTATCTCTCAAGGTCTGCAACACATTCCTCAAATGCTCGGCATGATCAGACTCATCTCGTGAATAGAATGTCATCAATAAATACAACAACAAATCTGTCTAAATACGATGTAAAGATCCGATTAATCAAATCCATAAAAATGGCTGGAGAATTAATTAGTCCAAAAGGCATAACAAGGAATTCATAATGTAACAGTTTGATTTAGATTTTAGTCGGAATAGTGGTTTTAGAACCACAAATCTGAGTCAAAAAATATTTTAATATTATTTTTGTGTCTGCAGTATATGATTAAGCATGTGTGAAAGTTTCATGAATTAATTTTATCATTTGCGTGTTTAATTTGAGAAAAGGGATTAAATCGAATAAAAGATAAAAGTGACATGCTATTTGTTAATGTGCTATATTGTCATGTATTTATTAATATGAAGCCCTTAAGTGGCTATTTGACCTTTAGTTAATTGGATGGACAATTATGGACTTAAATTATATAGTTTTCTTATTAATTCGTTAAGGATAATATAGTAAATTATGTATTAAAATGTTTTATAATAAAAATAAAGAATGAAAATAGGCATTTGTTCATCCATTCTTGACTGAATATATCAAAGAAAAAGAAAAGAAAAAGAAAGTTAGGTTTCGGCTAAGTCTAAGCTTAATTCAAGATCAAGAACAAAAGAAAACAGACTTAGATCTTAGGAAATCGAAAGTAATTGAGTAGCTGAGTTCGTTTCTGTTTATCTGAATCTGAGGTAAGTCTATATACAAATAAATGTATTTGTATTGATTTAAATATGTACATATGAAATTTCATTGTGATGAATGTGCATGAGACAATGAATACATGAAATTCGTGGATGTATCGATAATGAATCAGTGTCCAAGAAGTCCCTTACGAACCTAGGAATAGATAGGATTACATATGCCAATACATAGATGTCCAATATGTGATATCGTGTAAGACCACGTCTGGGACATTGGCATCGATATGAGACATCATGTAAGACCATGTCTGGGACGTTGGCATCGATTCGAGATTTATGTGTAATGTAACATCCTGAAAATGGGCCTATGCATTTTTATTTAATTATACGAAATGGCATGTCTTATGTGTTATGAATGTATGGTGAACATTTTTGGAAACTTGGAAATGTTAAGTTTAAAAGAGGAAAGTGACCATTTTTGGAAACTTGGAAATGTAAGGAAATGTTTTAGAAATGTTAAGTTTAAAAGAGGAAAGTGACCATTTTTTGGAAACTTGGAAATGTAAGGAAATGTTTTAGAAATGTTAAGTTTAAAAGTTTAAAGGAAACTAAAACAAGGTGGCCTTAAGAAAATTAGTAGAGAATTTAACACAAGAATGGGCTTGGAGTAGTGGCTAGGAGGTAAGACTTAAGGCCCGGTAAATGGCGCCACAAGATATGCAAATGGGCCTAGGTTCGAGTCACGTGGGAAGCAAATAAAGAGTTTTATTTTCTGCAAGGAGCAAGGAGTTGGATGGCACCAAGGCACTTGGGGAAGAGTTTAATTATTTTAAAATTTGGCAAATAGATAGATAATGATGGACTATTATTATTTTTTTTATTAAGAGATAAGAGATAAATATTGGATTAAGTTTTATTAAATTGAATGGGTGATAATTAAAGTGATAAAGTTATCAAAATAGGAGTGATGGCCAAGTAAAGGATTTTAAGTTAGTAATTTCAGCTACTAGAGGAAAAGAGAGCCATTCATCATATCTTCTTTCAACTCTTCTCTCTGTCGAATTTCCTAGAGCATCTCTTCTTCTTCTTTTTGTTAGCCAAAGCCTAAAACTAAAGTAAGCCTAGCCGAATTCTTCATAGCTTTTGTGATCTCCATTAAAATCGAATCCATAAACTCCTCAAGATACCATCATTAGCCGATTTCTTTATACCAATCAAAAGCTGAAATCAAGATCCTTCTAGCCTACATAGCTGAATATTGCTAAAGGTTCAAGCAAGGATTGTCGATCTCTAAAGTAAGGGTAAGATCTCATTCAGTTTCATCTTTTTTCTTTTAAGATTTGCTAAAATCTAGGACTAACCCCATTAATATCTTGTTGCCGAAACTTTGAAGAGATCTTTTGAGATTTACTAAGTGTTGACTACAAGGAAGGAGAAATTCTTTTCCGAAGGTACACCATAGGCGCGTGTTCCTAGTTATTCGATGAGTTTGAGATTTAAAATCCACAAGGTAAGTATCTATAGCATTTGGCCAAGGCCATGTTGAGTAAATAGATGTGTTTCATTAATATTTAAAAGCCAAAACTAATCTATTCAAGTAATCTAGTGATTGCCGATTTCAAGAAAGAAGGATACAAAGTTTTGGCATTTGATTAGACATCAATCGTGACAAGGTAAGGATTTAAGTGTACTAATCCTACTGGGATTTGGTTTCATGGCCGAATGGGTCTTAGTAAATTAACCATGTGTTGGCCGAATATAGATAGTTAAGGATCTAAAGCTTAGATCGGGATTTTAGCGAATTTGTTAAGTGAATCAGGTGTGTACCCCACACTAAATCTCAATAGATTTACGATTTTAATTCATTATATGTGTTAATATGAAAGTGTAAGAATATGGCTAAGGTACCGTGTGTACCCTTCCTTAAGTCTTAATAGATTTATGACAATGATTAAGTTAAATGTGTTGTTAAGAATGTGAAAATATGGCTAACGTACCATGCAATGGTACAGTACCAGTGCACGTTTCCTACTCCTACTAGGATTATGAATATATGTTATTTTAACATGTGAAAAGTGATAAGAATGTGAATTAAGGCATGAAATTGCATAATGTGTATGATATATGGGGGCATATGGGATATTATGAAAAGGGGAAGTGAATGTGGTGACCTAAGACCACGATAAGCGAATGTGGTGACCTAAGACCACGATACACGAATGTGGTGACCTAAGACCACGAAATTTGAATGTGGTGACCTAAGACCACGTATTTTATAAAGGCGATGAGCACATCATTGCAATGACGCCTTCGATGGTGTGTAGCGGATGGAGGGTTGAGTTAGTAGTCCCCACTGTGTGCAGTGTTGGTACGGGGACGTGTAGCGGATGGCTATCTTGGTTTGGGTTCGGGTTGCATCATTTTTTATGATATAAGAATATGTATGCTCAAATGTCTGAATTTGTTATGACTTAGTGTTGTGGTTACACATTGAGTCTGCTTTGACTCACCCCATTGTGGAAACATTTTCGGTGATGATCGATGATGGACCGAGCGCAGATGCTTAGGGTTGGCCATGCTCAGCAAGAAGTTCATTTTTATTTAGGCTATTTTATTTTAAGTATTTTGAATTTAAATTTTGGAAATTATTTGATGTAATAAGGCCATAGTAGAACTACTTTAATTTGCTTTCATTTCTTACGTTTACAAACTTTTATTTATTAAAAGATTAAGTAAATTTATTTTAAAACAAAGCCCAAACGTTTTGTCACCTAAAGTAAAGGATTTTAATAATGAAATAAACTTGTTTTCAATTCAAGCCCAACCCAAATCAATCTTTCTTTCAAAACACACAAGTTTTTCCTAAGTAACAAAAGAATTTGAAACGGTTTACATCAGGGAACATACAAGATCCGGTTAAGGCTCGTGGGCCGAGTTTGGGGTGTTTCATGTAAGACCATGTCTGGGACATTGGCATCGTATTGATTCGTGTAAGACCCTGTCTGGGATAGTGGCATCAATAGCTGGTTACATGTAAGACCACGTCTAGGACGTTGGCATTGTATGACTATTCCAAGCATTCTGAGTATCATATTTGATTCCAAATGGGTCAACGACCAAATCTGAGAAATGAAAGATTACGTGAAATGTATAAACGAGTCAGGTACGTTTGATAGATACACTATATATGTATATAAAAGGTAAGTATGTATATGAACTTACCCAAGGTGAATATATGTATGGACTTGATGAGTTAATATATGATATATGTTTGAATGTGCTATAAGCATAAGTGCCGCTTGGAGATGTGAAATGTTGGCAATCTATGGCTAAACAAATGAGCTAAAGATCATGTTATGAAATTGCAAATGAGAAATATTAATGTCATTGTGTCAATGTGATTATATTCATTTTATGTTAAGTTTATTTGTATATGGCTAACTAAGCTTTTGGAAAGCTTACTTTGTGTGTGTTTGCTCTGTTTTATTGATCATCAAAGCTACTGAGGGCTCGGGAATTGTCGAGGATTTTCACCACACTAATCAAATCACATTTTGGTACCTTATGTGCATGTATATATTAAGTATGGAATGTATAGTCTAGTTAAAATGGATTATGTTTATGATATGTAATAGCCATTTGATATGGCTAGATAAATATTAGTGATATGTATGAGTGATCAAGCCTTATGATGTCTAGTTTGGTATGGTTTGTTAACTAATGAAATGGTCAAGGTAATGGTAAGCTTGATGATGTAAAATTATTATATGTTTGATGAGAAGATGTCTTATAATATGATGGTAAATTGTGAATTAAATTTGCTTAGAAATGTTTGTCATTTAGTTGAGTTAATTGTTACTTAAGATGGTATGCTTGAGATGCCTTTGAATGCTTCAAAAAGTTGGTTATTTAGGCATGAATTGTATTGGTATGTTGCTTGTAGGGATGACCTAATGTGTCGGTGGCAATTTGGCCTTGCAAATGGCCTATATTTGCCTACGATTGAGCACATGGGCGTGTGGCTCGATTGTGTCCTTCAAGGTTACAATGCAAAACAAGTTAGAATCGACCATTGGAAAGACACACAGCGTGTGACTGGCCGTGTGGTGCAAGTCAGTAGCGACCACAGGTGAGGCACATGGGCGTGTCCACGGGTGAGGCACATGGGCGTGTCCACGGCTGTGTGGACAAGTCAGTATGTATGTCGACACGGCTTAGACACACAGGCGTGTCTGAAGCCATAGGAGGCACACGTGTAACACCCCTAACCCGATACCGTCGTCAGAATAGGGTTAAGAGGCATTACCAAAAATTCAGAACATTTCACTACCATTTCATGACACAAAGTCAAACATCAATCAAACATATTCAATCACAAGTATATAGTCCCTTATTGAGGTCTTCGAGACCTTAAACACGTGTTAGAAATGGGTCGAGACTAAACTGAAACATATACAAAGTTCTCAGAAATTTAAAACTTTTCAAAGTTTCAGGGGTTACATGCCCGTGTGGGCAGGCTGTGTGCCTCCCACGGCTGCTAGACACACCCATGTGTCTTTCCCATGGTTGAACTTGACTTATTTCCACGGCCACCTAGCACATTCGTGTACCTTGGCCGTGGTCGATCCTAACTTGGCTCCACAGCTACCAGGCACGTCCATGTGCCAAGGTCGTGTACACTTAATTAGCTACTGACTTAGTCCCACGGTCACTAGGCACGCCCGTGTGCCACAACCGTGTGGCAAAATATGCCATTTGTAATGCCAATTTGCCACCCACATAAGGGTCAATCTCTACAAGTACATACAATCATACTTATCCATACAAATGACAATCAAAAACACATTAAATGAACATCATATCATTCCATTCCATCTCATTTCTAAACATTCCAATTTGTACAACCAATTTCCATGTAAATGTAAGTATAAATCATCCATAACCTCACTAAATCACTAAGGCATCATTTCATCATTGAACTTACCATTCATAAAACTATTTCATTTCCATCAAGCTATATTAAGATATGCACCAAATACCATATTCTTTCATGTACCCTACTAACATTTAACTAGCCAAATCACATGGCTATTTACATCTCAAACATAATTCACATATCTAACCTACACATGCCATATTTTAACTATGTAAATCTTTCCAAAAGTACCAAAAGTGATTACCGATAGTGTGATTGAGATGTTGATGATTCTCAAATGCAAGCTATTTTACGACATTGCAAAACAGAGAAACAATCACACAGTAAGCTTTCAAAAGCTTAGTAAGTTAGAAATACAATACAATTATCTCATCAAATCAAACCAATGTACATATTAAACTATCACATAAATAATTTACATTTGATACACAAATTCAACCATATCAAGTACTCACATAGCATTCCATTCATGTACTTTCAATCTCATCAACCACATAGGTATCATACATACCTTTGCCAACACTTAGTTACTCACCAACCATGCTATTCAACCACTCAACTTTACATTCCGATCCACCTTTGCTAATCTCTTGCTTTTTTCGCACACATAGTGCTAATTTGTAAACAAAACGTAAATGTCATCGCACATTTAGTACCAAATTGTTAAACCGAGCTTATATCGGTATCGCACACATAGTGTCAATTCAATGAGCCAAAGCTTTTATCATCTCGCACACTCAGTGCTAATCATCTCTATCCTGCTTCTAATTTCGCATACTTAGTGCCTCTAATTAAAATTCCGCACATAGCATTTCTAATCTCATAATTATATAGATATTCATTAAATTCACATCACATAGAACATAAGTTAATAACATGTATTATATCCGAACTTACCTCGGACGTCGAACTATCAAAACGGTCTATTAATCGAGCACTTTATCTTTGCCTCGATCTTGATCCGAACCTCTCCTCTCTTGGTCTATACACATTCAAATTCAGTCCATTCAATCACTAAATCATTCATTTTAGTCCAAACACACATATTTAGGGCATTTTACAAAATAGCCCTCACATTTTCACATTTGACACTTTAGTCCTTTATTCATAAAATCATCAAATACACATAATTAGCTTGCACCCATGCCTAACTGAATTCTCACTATACTCATACAAGTCCACAAATTTCATTTATTTCACATTTTAGTCCTTTAAAATGCTATTTTCTCAATTTTAGCCCTAATTAGCTAAATTCATCAAAACTCCAAGGACAAAACATGCTCATTAAGCACATATCTTTCATTTAACACCAACACTCATCACAAAGCTCACCATTTCATCAATGACACATTTAATAACCATCATCAATTCACAAAATTTAAGCATGGGTTTTGTAGAGCACAAAGCAACGATTACAAAAACGTAGAAATTATCTGTAACACCCCTTACCCGTATTTCCTGCCGGAACTGGGCCTGAGGCATTATCGGACTAAAACCACTTGATCGCCACTTAGGCTCAACGTGAGTACTATCCTTTAATCACTACAAAAACCTCATTCCTGACTTACGAGATCTCACTCGTGCTCCGAGGGCTCTCGACACTATTTCAAAAACTCTATGATCTTAAAATTTTCTCCATCTAGACATCTACCAGGCCTTTGCCATTCTCACTTGCATACATTCACACACCATCAAATAACATCAATATAACTCTTGAATTAAAGACATTTAATCCAACAATGAAATCTTCATCCCAAACACAATGGAGAACTATTTCTATTATGATTACAAAATAACTTAAGCCATCATCTAGGGTTATACACAAATAAACTATAAGTTCTCTTAGGCCAACATAATTTGGCTACATCAATTAGAACTTAATCAAATTTTAAAGAATCCCTATACATGCCATGACTCATAAGAGCTTGAAACATCATACCAAGCATCTAATCGGTAGTATGAAAACATCCCTGGCGGCCTCCAACTCGAGCTAGTTAAAATAACCTATAAGAGATGGACAAAGGAAAAGAGTAAGCAATAATGCTTAGTAAGTTCATTTGCGTATAACTGACAAATACTAATATTCATTGAATATACACAACCATAAGGTATTATAAGGAGTTTTACTCTTAAACTCATGGTTACTTACTCAACCATTCTTGAAATTTACTCATTCTATCTCTTACCACATTCTAACCATGCCACAAGCCAATTGCTCGTGTTAATTAGCCTACATTCCTACACTGGTCGCCACATGATCATATAAAATAATACATCAACCATTTTCAATAAGTTGCTCATACTACTAACCTCTCGGTGGTTTCGCAATTAGCCCACCATCGATATCTAATAGGATGGTAACGCAGATTGCTCATCTTAATTATTTATACTTATGGTGGTTTCGCACTTAGCCCACCAAATAATTTTTTTATAAGCGATGGTATCACACACAGCCCATCACTACCATCAATAAGGTGATATCGCATATAGCTCACCATTATTATACATTTATGGATAGTTATCCATATGTATTTCTCTATTTCTAATGTTCACCCGAGAACATTCTCACACACTATTATTCTTACTTAACTTTCTACGATATTCATTCGCATTCACACAATGCATCAATAAATCTACCTCATGCACTATGGTACATTGATTATACATAACCCACTAAGAGTTCATCATCTACTGAAATCATCTCAATTCGATTCTAACACACACTTGTGCTTCTCATGGTACCATCACATACTTTCTCTCTTTGACATGCCCATTGAATCACTCAAATTGTTAAATAACACTTTTGAGTATCATACACCTAATGTCATACTGAAATCATACCCCAATAGGGTCTTACATGTATTAACATATCGATGCCATATCCCCGACATGGTTTTATACAAATTTTTATACCGAATCCATATTCCAATATGGTCTTACACGGGACCTTAATTATCATCATATCATGCCATACGCATTAGCCATTATTCTTAGATTGAATTCTCTTGACATCTCACCAAAAGATATTTCATACATTCATAAAGTGAATATACACTCCATACAACATTGGAATATTAAATTAACTTGTATGTAATTGAAATATATGCACATGAACTTACCTCGATGTCGAGAGGGCCGAAAGGGACTTTTTGCCCACATTTCTCTTTTCACCCATTTTAGGTCCGAAACTCATTTCCTTTGATCTAGAATAATGAAATTAACTGAATTAACCACTTATAAATTATAATACACCATAATCTACACTTTAGGCAAAAATAACTATTTTGCCCCTACACTTTGGCAAAATTACAATTTTGCCTCTAGGCTCGTAAATAAATTTTCATCACACTTTCTTGTTAAGCAAGCCTAGCTGAACATTTAATCCTCTTACAACTATCCACAATTCCAACTATCTCATGCCTTAATGAACAATTTACAACTTTTGCATTTTAGTCCCAATTAGGTGTTTTCATGGCAACACCTTTCACAAAAGTTGTTTCTCACCATCCTATCATTCATTTTCTTCCATAAAACTCATCAAACAACATAAGTTCTATCATGGTAAGTCCCTATACTTTCAATCATATTGCAAACTAGTCCTCTCATTAGCTAGCTTAAGCTTTGAGGACTCCAAAAATACAAAAATCATCAAAAATAACCATCAAGATGACTTACTTGTAGAGAAAATGAGCTGCTGAAATTTCAAGCTTTCAAAGCCCTCCCATGGTTGATATTTTCGGTTGGAGAAGAAGACCAAATAAAAGGATGATAAATTTTGCTTATATCATCTTATTTTATTCATTTTCTCCAACTAATATCACCAACTTTTAATCATAATAAATGCACTTGTCCCCTATGCATCCTATGGCCAGACAACTCACTTAAACAAGGCCAAATTGCACATTTGGGACCTCCAATTAATAATCCATAGATATTTGGAACCTCTAGCAAATAAAACAGAACTTGCGCACTTTATGCGATTTAGTCTTTTTTCACAATTTAGCTAGAAATCGTTAAAATTAAGACTCCAAAATTTTCATGCATCCTTAAAAACATGTTATAACACATAGCATAACATGAAAATAATTTTCTCTAACCTCAAACTAGTGATTCTGATATCACTATTTTGACTAGCCCCTAAATTGGGCTATTACAATTCTCCCCCCTTTAGGGATTTTCATCCCCGAAAATCTTATCAGGAGGAGTTGCTACCAACATTCTTAAAACATTTTCATAAACTCTTCAAAATCAAAAATCTACTTATCCTGAAGTTTCTCTTGCCAACAACTTTAAGCTAACGTAACTCGAGACCTAAGTTATTCTTCCTCTAGGGCATATACCCAGTAATCCACCAATTTGGAACTCTATACATGTCCAAATGATTATTTGAATCTTTACTGGTTGATTCACTACAATTCGAATAATGTCCCCCTCTTAGGAGTTTTGTCAAACCAAATTCAAAATCTATTATACTTTGTCACATTATAACTTTGAAATAGTCACTAACTATAACAAACCTGGCTTGCACTTTTTGAAAAAAAGATTCAACTTTTAGCGGTCAAGTACTTCTGACCATAAACTCAATCATATCGTGAAATGTACTCTATTGTCAAAACATTTATGCACATAACTGCATTTTCTTATTCTTGCATTAGTAGATATGCTATTACTAAATCTCATACCAAAACTTCTGTATAAGTTTTGGATTTATCATCATTCAAATTCTATCTTGAGAAAGCATCAGCAACAGAAAACTTATCCAAATTGTACTTTATCATCTTAAATACCATTTACTATCTCACTTCTAAACCCTTTTGTTCTGAAAGGAAGACTCACTCTAGTCATTAACCTCGCTGAAACTAGGATATTACCAACTAAGATCAACTGAGTAACTAACTCGCATTGCTTAACAAGATTCTTCCATCCCGACATATACACTATGTCCACTATCTGAGAAGTATTACAACAACTACACCCACCATTGTAATAGCTCAAGTCATTTCCACTATTTCATTTTCAAAATCTTTTGTAGCATAAGATACTCTCACTCATTAAAATTTAGAAAATACACATCGATTTTCCCATGGATCATTTCATAACATCTAACTCACAACACAGACTCAAAAGTGATCATCTCTAGATCACCAACCTGTCAACTTTTTCTCAATTCAGACTGAACTCAGTACTAGAAATTTCAATTAATAGTTCCTTCTATAGCTTTCAACTCAATCATCACAGTTTGAATGTTTCGATGAGCATATCCTTGTATCATGCTCCCTACTCACGTATACACAGGATGTTATTCTCTTTATTGATTCATGCATGAATATACACAGAACTTGAATCATATCTCAATATTAATCTACTCTTTTCTCCATACTGAGAACATATTTTAAGCACACTCTCATCTGAGTTTCTCTTGCTATGCTAATCTAACACCTTTACTATCGTCATATCTCACGATAGCAAGGACATCTCGATCGAATTTCATTAACTCTATTCAGCTTACTCGAAAACTCATCACACAACATGAAACTTGTGATTTCACTTCTTATACTAGAATCATCACCAACTTCCTCCTCAAAGTACCCGAATAGGGTTACGAGGAGATAAAAGAATGTCGATTTCAATTAACTAAATCAACAACCATTTTGTCTAGCTTTTACTATCAGCTAACATTCTCACACAATCACGTTTATGAAAAGAACAACTACATCAGCCCTGAAAGGCAACAGATATTTATACATAATACTCAAGGAGATTATTATAATCCATCCATGGCATCAACTAACCATGCAAAAAATACAGGCTTTGAGCCAACTTACTCATACCCGCCATTTATTTATCACATACCGTGCCACACATCATACTTGTTTCTTCTTGACTCATTCTCGAGTGCTTGTATTTACCCATTCTCATGGCTTTAGTACAATTCTCATTTCTACCTCTAGACTCATCTATCTATCCCATTGATCACTAGGGATAATCAAAGAAGCATATTCATCGTCATTCATGTAGATACAAAACCAATGCCACATTCCCGAAGTGGTCTTATATGGAGTCACCCCTATAATCCAATACCATATCCTAGATAAGGTCTTATATGGACTTCCACATCAAATATCAATGCCATATTTCGAATATGGTCTTACACGATTCTCATATTCATTATCGAAGCCATATCCCAGATATGGTCTTATATGGGATCTCAACTCGGAGCCAAGGCCATCTCTCAGACATGGTCTTATACGAGACCTTATCTATTTCATATCTCAATGATAACCTTTTCATTTTAGTCCTCTAGGAATTCAACCTCATGTTCAACAACAATTACTCTATTTAGTAGAGTATTATGTATTAGCGTGATACAAGGCATTCTTAATTATGCTAACATAATTATTGCATTAATCAAATGCAAACTTACTGAACTTAACTCTCATAACATCTCATCATAATTCAATAGTAGTAAGGGGGTGAGGTTGTAAAGTCCCTTAGCCTAACTCTTGTGACTATATACATATGATTTAATATTCATCATGAATGAAATATCATCATAGTCACACAACTCGCTCCAAGTGAATGTTCACGTTTATCATGCTACAATCGTTTCTATTACTCATACTTTTGAACAGTGATTTCACTTACTCAAGTTCCATATTAATGTCTACTCGAGTGCTCAACATTTAACTCTACTTTCTCTTACTATTGCTTATTAATCTAGAGAATGTATAATGGGTTTGAGTACGTCGTTTACTTGATTGCCATAGTCCAACTATGGTCTTATTCGCATCACACATTATAGCCTAGCTCTTTCCTTATATGGAACTCATGTCGATGCTGATGCCATATCCCAGATATGGTCTTATATGGGATCTTATAACTCGATGTCAATGCTAAATCCCAGGTATGGTCTTATACGAGATCGTGTATCGTTTCCAATGCCATTTCCCATACATGGTCTTACATGGAATCACATGTATTGCCATGGTCCTACCAAGGTCTTATTCATCAATTTATTATTGGACGACCGTAGTCATCTCCTGCATTCTACTAAGTCAAACTTCCCAGTTTAACTTCCACACTATAATACGTGTGGCTTCATAACAGAGTCACGAAACAAAACATTATATATTTTATACTTTAATAGTCACACATGAGATTTGACCATGTGGACATATTTATCCAACATCATTCAAACAATTGTACATAAACAAATATCCCGTTCTCTGGATAAATTTACTTACTATATGCACTTAACCCAATAAATTGAGTGTATAACACTATACGCATGTCAAATCAATATAAGTAAGCTAATCACTTCATAACTCTCATTTCATTCCTCAACCTAGAATTATATCATTCCATACCTTAGCATACACATGTCATAAACTTGTATTCATACTTATCTAAATTTCAACAATGCATGAGCACATTTCAATTACCTCATTTCCACATACAACCTTATTGAAAATAGCTCGGTTGGGAATCATCTCTATCTTAACAAAAAAATTCGTTAGAGCCGGGAGATATCACACTATCACGGTCCACATCTGGCATGTATAGCTAGACTCTTACTCACACTAGGTTAGTCCAAGAACCGACTAAACCATAGTTCTGATACCACTAAATGTAACATTCCTTACCCGTATTTTCTACTGGAACTAGGCCCGATGCATTACCGGACTAAAACCACTTGATCGCCACTTAGGCTTAATGTGACTACTCTCCTTTAGTCACTATAAAAACCTCATTCCCAACTTATGAGGCCTCACTCGTACACACGAGGGCTCGAGATTATTTCGAAAACTCTATGATCTTAAAATTATCTCCATCTAGACAGGATTACACGCCCGTGTTAGATGGTACACGCCCATGTGTAGTTACACACGGCCATGTCCACCAACGCGTACAAAACTCAATTATACTACTACAATCCCATGGCTAGAACACACGCCCGCGGCCACCACCCGTGGTGAACACTGACTACTTCACACGGCTTTGAGTCTAGGCACATACCTATGTGGCTAGCCCATAGCCTATAATGCTCAATTCTGTCAAAGAGACATGGCCAATGCACACACCCGTAGGCTGGCCGTGTGTCACACATGGCCTAGACACATGCCTGTGTGCCTATCCACATGGACAAGAACAAGGCAATTTTTCAACCCCTTTACCATTCTCACTTGCATACATTCACACACCATCACATGACATCAATATAATTCTTGAATTAAAGACATTTAATCCAACAATGAAATCTTCATCCCAAACACAAGGGAGAACTATTTCTACTATGATTACAAAATACCTTAAGCCATCATCTAGGCCAACACAATTTGGCTACATCAATTAGAACTTAATCAACTTTTAAAGAATCCCTATACATGCCATGACTCATAAGAGTTTGAAACATCATACCAAGCGCCTAATACATAGTGTGAAAACATCTCTGGCAGCCTCCAACCTAAGCTAGTTAAAATAACCTATAAGATATGGACAAAGGAAAAGAGTAAGCAATAATGCTTAGTAAGTTCATTTACGTATAACTGACAAATATTGATATTCATTGAATATACACAACCATAAGGTATTATAAGGAGTTTTACTCTTAAACTCATGGTTACTTACTCAACCATTCTTGAAATTTACTCACTCTATCTCTTACCACATTCTAACCATGCCACAAGCCAATTACTCGTGTTAATTAGCCTACATTCCTGCACTGGTTGCCACATGATCATACAACACAACACATCAAGCATTTTCAATAAGTCACTCATACTACTATCCTCTCGGTGGTTTCATACTTAGCCCACCATCGATCTCTAATAGGATGGTAACGCAGATAGCCCATCTTAATTATTTATACTTATGGTGGTTTCGCACTTAGCCTACCAAATAATTTTTTTATAAGCGATGGTATCACACATAGCCTATCACTACCATCAATAAGGTGATATCGCACATAGCTCACCATTATTGTACATTCATGGATATTTATCCATATGTATTTCTCTATTTCTAATGTTCACCCAAGAACATTCTCACGCACTATTGTTCTTACTTAACTTTCTACGATATTCGTTTGCATTCACACAATGCATCAATAAATCTACCTTATGCACTAAGGTACATTGATTATACATAACTAACTAGGGGTTCATCATCTACTGAAATCATCTCAATTCGATTCTAACACACACTTGTGCTTCTCATGGTACCATCACATACTTTCTCTCTTTCGACATGCCCATTGAATCACTCAAATCGTTAAATAACACTTTTGAGTATCATACATCGAATGTCATAGTGATATCATACCCCAATAGGGTCTTACACGTTTTAACATATCGATGACATGTTCTCGACATGGTCTTATACAATTTTTTATAACTAAGCCATATTCCAATATGGTCTTAGACGGGACCTTAATTATCATCATATCATGCCATACGCATGAGCCATTATTCTTAGATTGAATTCTCTTGACATCTTACTGAAAGATATTTCATACATTCATAAAGTAAATATACACTCCATACAACATTGGAATATTAAATTAACTTGTATGTAATTACAACATTTTCACATGAACTTACCTCGATGTCGAGAGGGTCGAAAGGGACTTTTTGCCCACATTTCTCTTTTCACCCGTTCTAGGTCCAAAACTCGTTTCCTTTGATCTAGAATAATGGAATTCACTGACTTAACCACTTATAAACATAATACACCATAATCTATACTTTAGGCAAAAATAACTATTTTGCCTCTACACTTTGGTAAAATTACAATTTTGCCTCTAGGCTCATAAATAAATTTTCATCACATTTTCTTGTTAAGCAAGCCTAGATGAACATTTAACCCTCTTACAACTATCCACAATTCCAACTATCTCATGCCTTAATGAACAATTTATAACTTTTGCATTTTAGTCCCAATTAGGTGTTTTCATGGCAACACCTTTCACAAAAGTTGTTTCTCACCATCCTATCATTCATTTTCTTCCATAAAACTCATCAAACAACATAAGTTCTATCATGGTAAGTCCCTAGACTTTCAACCAGATTGCAAACTAGTCCTCTCATTAGCTAGCTTAAGCTTTGAGGACTCCAAAAATACAAAAATCATCAAAAATAGCCATCAAGATGACCTACTTGTAGAGAAAATGAGCTACTAAAATTTCAAGCTTTCAAAGCCCTCCCATGGTTGATATTTCTGGTTGGATAAGAAGAGAAATGTAACATCCTAAATGTGGGCCTGTGCATTTTTATGTTGGTTTACTATGTTAGTTCAAGAATTTAAGGCTTGGGCTGAGGCCTTGATTAAATATTTGTATTAGGGTTTAAATTAATGTTCAGGGTACTTTAAGTAATATTTTGGGCTTTAAAACTTGGGTTAGGTGTTGATAAATGGTGTTAGTTCATAATTTAAGTTAGATAATTAAATTAGTAGCAAGCTGGGCTTGTGGCCCAAAGACTTGAGGTGCTTTAAGTGGGCATTAAGGTGGCGTCACAAAGGGGAAGGTGTTGGGCCTAGTGTGGCCGCTTGGGGCCCAAATGGATGGGTCCAATTTTGACACTGAGAAGCGAAGGGGGGTGGACGATAATTATGCTACATTTTGGGAGTTTATTTCTTTTATTTTAAGTAATAAAAAGCTGATAATTAAGAGGGAGGAGTTGGTTTTAAGGTGGGCTCTCCTAAAGGTAAGATAAGGATTGAGTTATCAGGTGAGATAAAGGTTATCAGAGGAAGGAGGAGTTGGCCAAAAATTCAACTATGAGAGGTGTGTGTTGCCGAAATTAATAGACAAGTGATCATCTTTTCTTCACTTTTTTCTTTTCCTCACCTAGTCGAAATTCTCTTCTCACATTTGCTTCAATTTCTTTTCAAAACTGAAACCCCCTAGTTGTTTTCTCCTCTCTTCAATATTTTTTTAAAAAGTTGAATTCTCCTTTGTTAATACCCTCATCTCCCATAGTCGAATCCACAATGGTGGTTTCGTTTTCCTGAAGGTGCACCATAGCCGATTACACCTTCCTAATTTGGTAAGTTTTTTGTGATTTGTTTCTACAATCTTTCTTCCTTTCTCATATTGTTCTTAAATCGAATTACCCCTCTAACATCTTGATTGATGTTCACTCTCTAATCTTAGAAGCTGAATCCTTTCTTGCTCAGATCTGTAGTGCCAATTTGTGGAAAAGCCAAAGGTAGGTGGTGGTAGGTTCGGCCGAATAGCCACTTTTTATTTCCTTTCCCTTTTGCCGAATTACATATGGTAATCGGTTGGTTGCGATCATCATACGGGTTTAATATTTTGGTGATGGCAGAATATAGGTAGGGAAGTGACGTTTTTAGGAGGACTTTCGAATTTCGATTAACTAGGTAAGGGTTGTTTTAAGTATTATGATTATTTATTTAATTGGATCTCATCGCTTACGTTCAATTTAGTGACCAAGGAATTATTATGGACTCGAATAACAGTTAGGTAGAAAAGGTTGGATTTGTAAAACCAACACCTAAATACAAGAAGTGATCTGTTTTGGTAGTGCGAGATTGGCCATCGGGGTGTGGGCCAATATCGAAGTCAGATTGTGGGCCGATTGTGGTGGCCCCGAGTGATAGTAGTGTAGACATAGCGAAAGCATTAGTACGAGAATCAGTTGTGTAATACTTCCCCACCATCTAGATATGATTATTAATATATGCTCATAAGTTTTATATGTTATGATAAAAGTCAAAATCTCGGTTTTAATGATGGAAACCCAACGAGGGTAAAAGCAGACCACCAGGTTAGTAAATAATCTGATTAAATGTTATAAGTAAATTGTTGTATGTGATTGCATGGGTTGGGTGATGAAAGGAGGAAGTTATATGTATATGTGTAGCGGCTTTTACCATGATATGCTATAGCGGCTAATGCCGTGATCTATTATAAGGGCTTTAGCCATAATATGTTGATGAGTAGCATGACTGCCATCTTGGCGTGTAGCGGTGTGGGTTGATTGTAGAAATCCCCAATGGTGTGAACGGTTGGTACGGGGGCGTGTAGTGGATGGAAACCTAGGCAAATGGGTTGGGCTTTGCATATTATTTGTTAATTATGTAAATGAAATTATTATTATGTTGTATGGGTTAAGGCCCAAATTTAATGGTGCAAGAGGGTTGCACTCTGAGTCTCGCGACTCACCCAATTAAATTAACATTTCAGGTGACACTTAGTGCATCGACCTGGGCCGGAGAGGAGCACAAGGTGGCCATGCAAAAGAATATGTGGATCCGGCAAAAAGTCCTAACTTAATAGTTTTTTTTAAAAATATTTTATGTTATGGGTTTGAACTTCGTTGTAATAAGGCCATGGGCCACTAAGTTACGTTTTGGATTTTAATATGGGTTTTTATTTGTTATTGTTTTTTTTATTCAAGGATTTACTTTAATTAAACTAAGGCCTATACTGAAATTTGGGTTTTTATTCGTATAAGGTATATTTTACATAAAATTTCACTAGGGGTTTTCTGGTAACTTGAATTATTTTATTAAAACTTTTCTAGTGACATGTTAGATACAGTTGTAGTGTTTGGGGGTGTTACAAATTGGTATCAGAGCCCGATTCAAAACTCAGCTTTGGGGTTTTGGGCTCAAAAGATTTTCTAAAAAAAATGGGCTTTTGAAACATGGATTTCTTTTAGTAAAGGTTTGTTAGCTGAGCATGGCACCTACGTCTCTGGCCCAAGTTCGCCAGATAAGTATACTAAACTCCTAATTGTGATATAAATGTGGGATTAATGGGTTTTATGGGACATATACTATTTAGGTTAGAACTTGATGGACTTTAGGCTTAGACAAACAACTCTTAAAATCCATAAGACTTAACCTCATTAAGTAAAACCTGTAAACAAGTCACAAGACTAAAGTGTGGTAACAAGCATATACATGTCTAGGAGTAGATCCGAAGAGCTTGGTATTTAAGCAGTCCAAGTGGCTCACCTCCTCTTCACTGGAATCTTACCTGGTGCATAGTGATTGTTCACTTTAGCCATGACAAGGTGTAGCAATAGACATATGCATGTCTAGGAGTGGATTCAGGGAAAGCTTGGTACTTAAGTAGTCCTAGTGACTCACCTCCTTTTCACTAGAATTCTACCTGGTGCATAGTGACTATTCACCCTAGTTACGAGTACGTGTTGACAGGCCAAAACTACAATTAAAACCTGAAAGGGACCAGCCAACTTGTTTTGTAAAATCCTAAAGTAAACCTTAGTTCTGAAATCACCAAATTACCCTTGATTTGTAAAATTACCCTGGTTTTGCAAAATGACCAAAAATACCTCTTGTCTGAAAAATGACCAAAATACCCCTAATTTGTAAAATGACCAAATTACCCCTAACTTGCAAAATTATCGAAATACCCCGAGTTGAAAAATTACCAAAATACCTTTATTTTGAAAAATTACTTGGAACCATGTTTTGAAAAAAATTTACGAAAATACCCCTGTAGGATAAAATTACGAAAATACCCCTAGGTAGCGAAATGACAAAAATACCCTTAGGTGATGGATGTTACTTGTATGAATGTTGTGTGTGTATAATTCCTAGAATTAGGAAGACTGAAACTGTAGATAGGTTCGAATTTGAAAGAATCACTTTTAAAAACTATGTTTCATAAGATTGTTCGGGGATAATTAGTGGAAACAACTAATGACTCATAAAACTTTTAAATCAGATAAACGCGAACTAGAAGAATGAGTACAAGAGGTCGAGGACGCCTGCCACATGGACGCAATAGAGGTAGGATAACCGTGCGAACTCGTAGGATCAAGTCATGGGTCCGAAAGTGAGATACCGATTCCACCAGTTGTTGAGGCAGAATTTCAAGACCAGACAGGTGGAGATGACGTGGTGTCATAGGCGGTCTTAAGAGTTTTGGAAAGAGTGGCCGAGGCTGGTATGGGTATAGGAGCTCGACAATCTGTGCCAGAGAGGCTGAGGAACAATGGGGCCGAAGTATTTAGGTGAGTCTATGGCGTATCCCCAAGTTCTGCTGAATATTGGTTGGAGGTAGTGGAACGTATAATGGATGACCTAGACTTCACGGTGGAGGAGAAGCTGAAGGGGGTCGTGTCTCTTCTTCGAGACGAGGCCTACCTATGGTGGCTCACGGTGAAAGAGGTGCGAGTGCGGACACGATTGGTAGGATTTCTTTAAGGAGTCATTCTAGGGAAAGTACATTGGGGCCAGTTATATGGATGCTCAAAGGAAAGCATTCCTGAACTTGGTGCAAGGAAGTAAGTCTGTGGCTGAGTACGAGGCTGAGTTCCTGTGCTTGAGTCGTTACGCTCGGGAAATGGTGGCAACGAAGTATGAACGATGCATTCAGTTCGAGGATGGGCTATGGAATGAGCTAAGGATTCTGATTACACCACAACGGGAGAGAATTTTTGCAGTTTTGGTGGATAAGGTCAAAATAGCTGAGGAAGTGAAATGGGTGGAGAGACAAGAGAAGGATAAAGGATCGAGGTAGGAGTAAGAAAAGTTTTGGACCCTCTAGAGCAACTGGAAATTTTAGAAGAGGCCTAGGATTGATGGGTCAGCTCGTGCTCCAACAGGCTAGAATCAAACATGTTCTACATGCGGGAGGACCCATTATGGGGAGTGCAGAATGAAAACCAGTGGATGCTTTAGGTGTGGATCCACAGAACATTTGATGAGGGACTGTCCTCAGATGGATCGGGGGCAGCCAACGGGCCGAGATACGATCAGACTAGGAGAGGTGATCAGCTTGGACCGAGGGGTAGAGGTGTGCAAGAGGAAGAAATGGATTTGGTCGGGGTCGTAGAGCATCTGGCAGAGGTGTAGGTAATGTAGATGCAAGGCAACCGGGTCTAGTTTATGCAGCTCATCGACGGGAGGACAGTGACGCACCGGATGTTATAACTGGGATGTTTCTTGTTATTGATAATCCTTTACTTGCCTTGATTGATATTGGGTCAACCCACTCCTATGTTGCATGTTTAGTATCTGAGACTCTAAGTATAGACTCTAAAATAACCACTAGGAAGATGACTATGGTTAGTCCTTTAGGACAATCTAAGGTAGTGGACAAACTATTTAGGGATGTACCTTTAGAGACTCAAGGGGTAGTATTCCTAGCAGATTTAATGGAATTACCATTTGGGGAGTTTGACTTATTTTAGGAATGAATTGGTTGACTAAGCATCGTGCCAAGTTGGACTGTGGGAATAAGCTTATGGTGTTGAGTACCCCGGAAGGCGGGGAAGTGGTTGTGTTAGGAGAAAGAAGGAATTACTTGTCCAATGTGGTATCATCTTTAAAAGCTATTAAGATGATTCGGAAGGGATGTAGTGCATTTCTAGCTTTTATTAGTGCGTTGGATGCTAAGGAGGTGACTGTTGATGGGGTTCGAACAGTCAAGGATTTTGCAGATGTCTTTCCGAAGGAATTACCAGGATTACCCCCGAATCGCGAGGTGGAATTTGGAATAGACCTACTTTTGGGTACAGCTCCAGTATCTATTGCTCCTTACAGAATGGCACCGAAGGAGTTGGTGGAGCTCAAGGCTCAGATTCAAGGACTATTGGATCGAGGGTTCATTCGACCGAGTGTATCTCCATGGAGAGCGCCGGTCCTATTCGTGAAAAAGAAAGACGGGTCCATGCGTATGTGCGCGGACTATCGTCAACTGAACAAGTTGACGATTAAAAATAAGTATCCATTACCGAGAATCGACAATCTGTTCGATTAGCTCAAAAGAGCTTCGGTCTTTTTTAAGATTGACTTAAGGTCTGGATATCATCAATTAAGGGTTAAAGAAGGAGACATTCATAAGACGGCATTTCGGACTCGATACGGGCATTATGAGTTCTTGGTAATGCCATTCGGGTTGACGAACGCACCAACAGCCTTTATGGATATGATGAATTGGGTGTTTCAACCATATCTTGATCGATTTGTCGTGGTGTTTATCAATGACATCCTAGTTTATTCTAAGTCTGAGGAGGAACATGATGAGCATTTTTGTGTGGTGTTGCAAACTCTGAAGGAGAAGCAGTTGTTTGCAAAGTTCAGTAAATGTGAGTTCTGGCTGAAGGAAGTGACTTTTCTAGGACATGTGGTTTCGGCTGAGGAATGGGTGAACCCTCGAAAGATAGAGGCTGTATTGGATTGGAAACCGCCAAAGTCTGTGGTAGAGGTTTGATGTTTCTTAGGTTTGGCAGGGTATTACTGAAGGTTCGTTGAAGGGTTTTCTCTAATAGCGGCACCTCTAACTAAGTTGTTGAGGAAGGGAGTATCATTTGTATGGACCAACAACCAGTAAGAGAGCTTTAAGAAGTTGAAGAGAATCCTGACGGAAGCACCAGTATTAATTCAGCTGGAGGCAGGAAAGGAATTTACCGTCTACTGTGATGTGTCACACACGGGTTTAGGATGTGTGCTGATGCAAGAAGAAAATGTGGTGGTGTATGCGTCTCGACAGTTGAGACCGCATGAGTTGAACTACCCTACGCATGACTTGGAGTTGGCGGCGGTAGTGTTTGCCTTGAAGATTTTGAGGCACTACTTGTATAGGGAGAAGTCGGTAATTTACACCGACCATAAAAGTCTAAGGTACCTCCTTACCCAGAAGGAGATAAATTTAAGACAACATAGGTAGATCGAGCTCTTGAAGGATTATGATTGTTTAATCGAATACCACCCTGGTAAGGTGAATGTGGTGGCAGATGCGTTAAGCCGTAAGGTAGTATCAAAATTAAGAGCCATGTTCCCTCATCTGAATTTATTAGACGACGAGATATTGCTGGCTGAGTTGCAAGTAAAGCCAACATGGGTAAGTCAGGTTAAGGACAAACAGTTAGGGGATAAAGACCTGAGTGCTCGACTGTTGCGAGTGAGGGACGGTGGAATGGAGGACTATAGTTTGAACAATGATGGAGTTTTGTGTTACCGTGGGAAGATTTGCATGCCTAAAGATGATGAGTTAAGATAGAGGATTCTTGAGAATCGCATAGTAGCCCTTATGCTATGCATCCTGGAGGAGTCAAGATGTACCGTGATTTGAGAGAGCAATTTTAGTGGCCAGGTCTGAAGAAAGAGGTAACGGAAATGGTAGGAAAATGTTTGACGTGTCAGCAAGTCAAAGATGAACACCAAGTGCCTTTGGGATTGTTGCAGCCGGTGAAGATTCCCCAATGGAAATGGGAGAGAATCACGATGGATTTTGTTAGTGGGTTACCCCTTACACCCACTAAGAAGGATTCGATTTGGGTGATTGTAGACCGACTGACGAAGTCTGCTCACTTCATACCGGTTCGAGTGGACTTTTCTCTACAAAAGTTGGCTAAATTGTATGTGGTTGAGGTTGTAAGATTGCATGGTCTGCCGGTGTCGATCATATCAGATAGGGACCCTAGGTTCACGTCATGATTTTGGAAGGCTCTTCATCAAGCAATGGGAACAAGGTTAGACTCTAGTACCACTTTTCACCCACAGACTGATGGTCAGTCTGAGAGGGTAATTCAAATCTTGGAGGATATGCTGATTGGTTGCATTGTAACATCCTGAAAATGGGCCTATGCATTTTTTATTTAATTATACGAAATGGCATGTCTTATGTGTTATGAATGTATTATAAACATTTTTGGAAACTTGGAAATGTTAAGTTAAAATAGGAAAGTGAACATTTTGGAAGCTTGGAAATGTTAAGTTAAAATAGGAAAGTGAACATTTTGGAAACCTAAAAATGCAAGGAAATGATTTAGAAATGTTAAGTAAAAGAGGAAACTAAAACAAGGTGGCCTTAAGAAAATTGATAGAAGAACTTTGACACAAACATAGGCTTGTTTAAGTGGCTTAGAGTCACCACTTAAGGCCAGGTAAGTGACGCCATCTACATATGAAATTGGGCTTGTGTTCGAGCCACAAGGAGAGAAAAAAAAAGAAGTTTTATTTTTGCTACAAGGTAGAAAGAAGTGGACGGCAATAAGGCACTAAAGAGAGGTGTTTTATTTTTGTTAAAATTCGGCAAATAAGATGGATAAATGATGGATTATTCTTAAATAATTTTAAGAGAAGAGATAAAGAGAAAAGCTAGGAAAGGCTAGTGTTTGAGTGCTAGCCGAAAACTCAATCTCTTCTCCTCTTTTTCATTTGTGCCGAAATTTTAAGCAAGAAGTGTCCATCTTTTTACTTTCTTTCTTTTCAACTCTTCTCTCTGCCGAAATTTTCCTAGCAAACTCTCTCCTTTCTCTCTCTTATTTTTGCTATAGCCAAATTTCATCAAACACTTAGGCCTCCCTATCGTCTACTCTTTCCTCTCCAAAACCCTCACTCGTTCTCTTTTGTTTTTCTTTAACCTAACTAGCCGAAACACCTTGTGTTCTAGCCAAAATCTTTTTCCATCTTCATTGCCGAAAGTGAGCAACATATTTTCTTCTTCTCATAATCTTCCAAAAGCCAAAAATAAGTCCCCTCTAGCCTTAGCCGAATCTTTGAAGGACTTAAAGCATAGGTGCTGTCGATTTCTTCAAGTAAAGGCAAGATCAAAAATTTGGTTTCCATTCTTCTACTTTTAGTATTGTCGAAATCAAGGTATTAATCCTATTAGTGATCTTTGAACAAAACTTGAAGGTTCTCTGAGATCTCTGCTATTGTCAACATCTCTATAGTCAAATAGTGCTTTCGGGATTTCAAGGATCTAAGGTGAGTAACACTTTGACATTCGGCCAAAGGCCATTTAATAGTGATTAAGTGTTAAAAATTGATTTAACATATGATTATAGGGATTTCGATAGGCACCTAAGACAAAAGATCATTTCCAGGATTTAAGATTTGGAAGGTAAACACATAGGTATATTCGGCCAATGCCTATTTTGGATATCTAGATCTATCTCTTACTTTGTTTAAAAAGCCGAAACTAACCTATGTAGAGATCCAGTGTTTGGCCGAATACAAGGAGGAGAATAGCAAAGTTTTCAGGATTTGAGTGATAAGCAAATCGGCATTAAGGTAAGTTTTAGTGCACAAATCCTACTAGGATTTGATTTTGTGGCCGAATGGGTTTTCATTAAAAACTTTAATATGGGTCGAATGTAGGGAGATCTAAAGCAGTAGATCGGATTTCGAGATTTCAGTGAAATTGTTAAGCGAATCAGGTGTGTACCCCACACTATCTTTTAATAATATTAATGGCAATATTAAATATATGCATGAATGTGAATATGGCTAAGTACCATGTTAGGGTACAAAGTACTCAGGTACGTTTCCTACTCCTACTAGGATTATGTTAAATATCTATTACGACACACATATGACATTATAAGAATGTGAAATAAGAATTTGGCATGTTAATGCATGATATGTATGATATGGGGCATATGGGCTATATGAAAAGGGAAGTGAATGTGGTGTCCTAAGACCACGATAACTGAATGTGGTGACCTAAGACCACGATATCTGAATGTGGTGACCTAATACCACGATATCTAAATATGGTGACCTAAGACCACGAATTTTATAAGGGCGATGAGCACATCGATTGCAATGACGCCGCCGATGGTGTGTAGCGGATAGAGGTTGACTTAGTAGTCCCCACGGTGTGCGAGGATGGTGCGGGTGATGTGTAGCGGATGGCATATAGGTTTGGGTTCAGGTTGCATCATTATTTCCTATCATTATATGAATATGCATGTAATATGTAAACATATGCCTAAATTGTTAAATTTTAGTGTTGGTTACACATTGAGTCTTTTGACTCACCCTTGTGGGATTATTTTTCAGGTAACGATCAGTAATGGACCGGGTCGGCAGGAGCTTAAAGGTGGCCATGCACATCAAGGAATTTATTTAATTTGGATTTTATTTCATTAAGTACTTTGAATTTTTTTTTTGGGGGGAATTATTTGATGTAATAAGGCCATAGTAGAACTACTTTACTTTGCTTTTATTTATTAAGCTTACAATCTTTTATTTGTTAAAAGATTAAGTAAATTTATTTTAAAACAAAGCCTAAACGTTTTGTCACCTAAAGTAAAGGATTTTAATAATGAAATAAACTTGTTATCAACTCAAGCCCAACCCACAACAATCTTTCTTTCAAAACACACAAGTTTTTCTTTAGTAACAAAAGAATTTGAAACGGTTTACACCGGGGAACATACCAGATCCGATTAACGCTCGTAGACCGGGTTTGGGGTGTTTCAATTTGGTATCGAGCAGGTTCAAAACTCAGCTTTGAGGTTTTGGGCGAAAATAGTTTTCAAAATGGGCTTTTCAAAATATGGACTTTTATTTCGAGTTTATTCGGCATGGCTGTACCTCGACCAAGTCCACCGGTAAGTACCTCGACTATTGAAGTGATTTGAATATGTTATCAGATGGGCTTTTGTGGGAACATAGATTAGTGAACTAGGATCTATTGAACCCTAGGGCTAGTGCACTCAAACACATGCATAAGACTTAAAAGCAATAGAACAAACTCCGTGAAGTAAGTCACGAGTTAGGGTGTGGCAACCATTATACGCATGTCAGGAGTGGATTGTAAGAGCTTGGTATTTAAGCGGTCAGTGACTCACCTCCTCTTTACTCGAATCCTACCAGTGCGCAGAATCAGTTCACCCTAACCAATAGGACTTATTCACTGCTAAACCCAATAATTAAAACTCAAAGAGACTAGTCAGTACTTTTATGGAAACCCTAGTTTTAAAATCCCTAAATTACCCTTTTAATTGTAGCAAAAGATTATTGTGAAAATTTTTCCAAAATATCTCTGATTTATAAAATTACTAAAATGCCCTTGATTTTCTAAAATTACCATACTACCCCCGATTTCAATAACAATTTTGATTTTGCACAAGTATTCAAAAACTTTACAAAATACCAAAGACACCCTGATTTGGCAAATTTACGAAATTCCCCTGATTTGCAAAATTACCGAATTACCCCTAACCTGTGCAAATGGCCAAAATACCCCAGTAAGGAAAATTATCGAAGTACCCTCAAATTAGAAATCTTTAAAAATGCCTTGTTTTGAAAGTCACCATGAACCATACTTTTGGCGAAAAATTATCGAAATGACCCTGGCTTGTAAAATTACAAAAATACTCCTAGTGTATAAATTACCATTTTACCCTTGAAATTTTTCCAACAAGTATTTTAATTTTGTAAAGTATCAACAACCTCTATTTTACAACATTTTCAAATACTCTAATTCAAAAAATTACCAAAATACCCCTGTAGGGCAAAATTACGGAAATACCCCTGGGTAGTGGAAAATAACAAATAATGACAATTACAACATTTCTCTGTAATGAACGCAAGTTCATGTGTGTGACTAAATGAATAATGTGAGACTGCATGTGTATGAATCGAAAGAACTACTTCCTAGAACTATTAA
The DNA here is from genome assembly GCA_025506655.1 of Gossypium rotundifolium. NCBI lineage: Eukaryota > Viridiplantae > Streptophyta > Magnoliopsida > Malvales > Malvaceae > Gossypium > Gossypium rotundifolium. The sequence continues at coordinate 53,122,276 of CP106734.1, forward strand.
ACATAAAACTGTTCGTGGTTAATCAAGTGGAGCATCGTCAGTGTTGGATTGTGCAACCAAACAAATGGAGTTAAGGACCCCAGAGGATGGAGTGATAGTTATGATAGGAGAAAGACGAAACTACTTGTCTAACATAGTTTGACTTTAAAGCCTAATAAGATGGTTCGGAAGGGTGTAAGCGTTCTTGGCTTTCATTAGTACTTGGATACTGAAACAAGGGGAGTTAGTGGAGTTAGAACCGTAAGGAATTTGAGGATGTCTTTCCAGAGGAATTACCCAGAATACCCCCAGACAGGGAGGTGGAATTTGGAATACCCTTCATTGCCTTGTTTGTTATATAGTTAGTTCATTCTTGTAATGCTAGTGAAGTGTATGAAACCTTGGATGTGAATTTTTGTAGGAAATGTGTTAGTTTTGATATCAGAGTGCGCAGCAATAGCGTAGTGTGGTGAGTTAGATTGTACGATTGTTCGTTAGTAAGTAATTTTGAGGACGAAATTATTTTAAGGGGGTAGAACTGTAACATCCTGAAAATGGGCCTATGCATTTTTTATTTAATTATACGAAATGGCATGTCTTATGTGTTATGAATGTATTATGAACATTTTTGGAAACTTGGAAATGTTAAGTTAAAATAGGAAAGTGAACATTTTGGAAACTTGGAAATGTTAAGTTAAAATAGGAAAGTGAACATTTTGAAAACCTAGAAATGTAAGGAAATGATTTAGAAATGTTAAGTAAAAGAGGAAACTAAAACAAGGTGACCTTAAGAAAATTGATAGAAGAAATTTGACACAAACATAGGCTTGTTTAAGTGGGTTGGAGGCACCACTTAAGGCCAGGTAAGTGATGCCACCTACATATGCAATTGGGCTTGTGTTCGAGCCACAAGGAAAGAAAAGAAAAAGAAGTTTTATTTTTGCTACAAGGTAGGAAGAAGTGGACGGCAATAAGGCACTAAAGGGAGGTGTTTTATTTTTGTTAAAATTCGGCAAATAAGATGGATAAATGATGGATTATTATTAAATCATTTTAAGAGAAGAGATAAAGAGAAAAGCTAGGAAAGGCTAGTGTTTGAGTGTTAGCTGAAAACTCAATCTCTTCTCCTCTTTTTCATTTGTGCCAAAATTCTAAGCAAGAAGTGTCCATCTTTTTACTTTCTTTCTTTTCAACTCTTCTCTCTGCCGAAAATTTCCTAGCAAACTCTCTCCTTTCTCTCTCTTATTTTTGCTATAGCCGAATTTCATCAAACACTTAGGCCTCCCTATCGTCTACTCTTTCCTCTCCAAAACCCTCACTCGTTCTCTTTTGTTTTTCTTTAACCTATCTAGCCGAAACACCTTGTGTTCTAGCCAAAATCTTTTCCATCTTCATTCTTAGAAAGTGAGCAACATATTTTCTTCTTCTCATAATCTTCCAAAAGCCAAAAATAAGTCCCCTTTAGCCTTAGCCAAATTTTGAAGGACTTAAAGCATAGGTGCTGTCGATTTCTTCAAGTAAGGGTAACAAAAATTCGGTTTCCATTCTTCTACTTTTAGTATTGTCGAAATCAAGGTATTAATCCTATTAGTGATCTTTGGACAAAACTTGAAGGTTCTTCGGGATCTCTGCTATTGTCGACATCTCCATAGTCAAATAGTGCTTTCGGGATTTCAAGGATCTAAGGTGAGTAACACTTTGACATTCGGCCAAAGGCCATTTACTAGTGATTAAGTGTTAAAAATCGATCTAACATATGATTATAGGGATTTTGACAGGCACCTAAGACAAAAGATCATTTCCGGATGTAAGATTTGGAAGGTAAGCACATAGGTATATTCGGCCAAGGCCTATTTTGGATATCTAGATCTATCTCTTACTTTGTTTAAAAAGCTGAAACTAACCTATGTAGAGATCCAGTGTTTGGCCGAATACAAGGAGGAGAATAGCAAAGTTTTCGGGATTTGAGTAATAAGCAAATTGGCATTAAGGTAAGTTTTAGTGCACAAATCCTACTAGGATTTGATTTTGTGGCCGAATGGGTTTTCATTAAAAACTTTAATATGGGCCGAATGTAGGGAGATCTAACGCAGTAGATCGGATTTCGAGATTTCAGTGAAATTGTTAAGCGAATCAGGTGTGTACCCCACACTATCTTTTAATAATATTTATGGCAATATTAAATATATGCATGAATGTGAATATGGCTAAGTACCATGTTAAGGTATAAAGTACTCAGGTACGTTTCCTACTCTTACTAGGATTATGTTAAATATCATTATGACACACATATGACATTATAAGAATGTGAAATAAGAATTTGGCATGTTAATGCATGATATGTATGATATGAGGCATATGGGTTATATGAAAAGGGGAAGTGAATGTGGTGACCTGAGGCCACGATAACTGAATGTGGTGACCTAAGACCACGATATCTGAATGTGGTGACCTAAGACCACGATATCGAATGTGGTGACCTAAGACCACGAATTTTATAAGGGTGATGAGCACGTCATTGCAATGACGCCTTTGATGGTGTGTAGCGGATGGAGGGTTGACTTAGTAGTCCTCACGGTGTGCAGGATGGTACGGGTGATGTGTAGCAGATGGCATATAGGTTTGGGTTCGGGTTGCATCATTATTTCCTATCTGTTATATGAATATGCATGTAATATGTGAACATATGCCTAAATTGTTAAATTTTAGTGTTGGTTACACATTGAGTCTTTTGACTCACCCCTTGTGGGATTATTTTTCAAGTAACGATCAGTAATGGACTGGGTCAGCAGGAGCTTAAAGGTGGCCATGCACAGCAAGGAATTTATTTAATTTGGATTTTATTTCATTAAGTACTTTGAATTTATTTTTTTTTTTGGGAATTATTTGATGTAATAAGGCCATAGTAGAACTACTTTACTTTGCTTTTATTTATTAAGCTTACAATCTTTTATTTATTAAAAGATTAAGTAAATTTATTTTAAAACAAAGCCTAAGCGTTTTGTCACCTAAAGTAAAAGATTTTAATAATGAAATAAACTTGTTATCAACTCAAGCCCAACCCAAAACAATCTTTCTTTCAAAACACACAAGTTTTTCCTAAGTAACAAAAGAATTTGAAACGGTTTACACCAGGGAACATACCAGATCCGATTAAGGCTCGTAGGCCGGGTTTGGGGTGTTTCATGCATCATTGACTTTAGGGGCAATTGGGAAGAGTATTTACCCTTGGCAAAATTTGCATACAATAATAGTTATCAAGCTAACATTCAGATGGCGCCTTATGAAGCGTTATATGGAAGGAGATGTCGTACTCCAGCTTGTTGGATGGAGTTGGGTGAACATAAGGTGTTAGGTCTAGAATTAGTTTCAGAAACAGAGGGGAAAGTTAAGTTAATACAGGCTCAGCTAAAGGAAACGTCCGATCGACAGAAGTCTTACGCGGATCTAAAGTGGAAAGAGGTGGAATTTGTGGTAGGTGATCAAGTCTTCTTGAAGGTATCCCCGTGGAAGAAGGTAATGAGGTTTGGACGAAAGGGTAAGTTAAGTCCACGGTTTATTGGGCCTTATCGAGTACTAGAATGTGTGGGGCCAGTGGCTTATCATTTAGAGTTGCCTTCAGAGTTGGAGTAGATACATGATGTGTTCCATGTCTCGATGTTGAGACGTTATCGATCTGATCCATCGCACGTAGTGCCAGTAGAAGAGATAGAAGTAAGGTCGGATTTGTCTTTTGAGGAGGAACCAGTGCAAATTTTGGATCGAGATGTAAAAGTGTTAAGAAGGAAGTTTGTTCCTTTGGTCAAAGTCTTGTGGCGAAATCATGGCGCAGAAGAGGCGACGTGGGAGCCAGAGGATGTTATACGCCAACAGTATCCCCATCTTTTCTGATCAGGTAAATTTCGAGGCCGAAATTTATTTTAAGGGGGTAGAACTGTAACATCCTAAATGTGGGTATGTGCATTTATATGTTGGTTTAATATGTTAGTTCAAGAATTTAAGGCTCGGGCTGAGGCCTAGATTAAATATTTGGATTAGGGTTTAAATTAATGTTCTGGGTACTTTAAGTGATATTTTGGGCTTTAAAACTTGGGTTAGGTGGTTGATAAATGGTGTTAGTTCATAATTTAAGTTAGATAATTAAATTAGTAGCAAGCTGGGCTTGTGGCCCAAAGACTTGAAGTGCTTTAAGTGGGCATTAAGGTGGCGTCACAAGGGGGAAGGTGTTGGGCCTAGTGTGGCCGCTTGGGGCCCAAATGCATGGGTCCAATTTTGGCACTGAGAAGGGAAGGGGGTGGACGGAAACTAGGCTACATTTTGGAGTTTATTTCTTTTATTTTAAGTAATAAAAAGCTGATAATTAAAGGGAGGAGTTGGTTTTAAGGTTGGCTCTCCTAAAGGTAAGATAAGGATTGAGTTATCAGGTGAGATAAAGGTTATCAGAGGAAGGAGGAGTTGGCCGAAAATCCAACTCTAAGAGGTGTGTGTTGTCGAAATTAATAGACAAGTGATAATCTTTTCTTCACTTTTCTCTTTTTCTCACCTAGCCGAAATTCTCTTCTCCCATTTGCTTCAATTTCTTTTCAAAATCGAAACCCCCTAGTTGTTTTCTCCTCTCTTCAATATTTTTTCAAAAAGCTGAATTCTCCTTTGTTCATACCCTCATCTCCCATAGCTGAATCTACAAGGGTGGTTTCATTTTCCTGAAGGTGCACCATAATCCTAGTTTGGTAAGTTCTTTGTGATTTGTTTCTACAATCTTTCTTCCTTTCTCATATTGTTCTTAAACCGAATTACCCCTCTAACGTCTCGATTGATGTTCACTCTCTAATCTTAGAAGTCAAATCCTTTCTTGTTGAGATCTATAGTGCCGATTTGTGGAAAAGCCAAAGGTAGGTGGTGGTAGGTTCGGCCGAATGGCCACTTTTTAATTTCTTTCCCTTTTGTCGAATTACATATGGTAATCGGTTGGTTGCGATCATCGTAAGGGTTTAATATTTTGGTGATGGCTGAATATAGGTAGGGAAGTGACGTTTTCAGGAGGACTTTCAGATTTCGATTAACTAGGTAAGGGTTGTTTTAAGTATTATGATTATTTATTTAATTGGATCTCATCGCTTACGTTTAATTTAGTGACCAAGGAATTATTATGGACTCGAATAACAGTCAGGCAGAAAAGGTTGGATCTGTAAAACCAACACCTAAATACAAGAAGTGATCTATTTCGGTAGTGCGAGATTGGCCATCGGGGTGTGGGCCGATATCGAAGTCAGATTGTGGGCCGATTGTGGTGGTCTCGAGTGATAGTAGTGTAGATATAGCAAAAGAATTAGTACGAGAATCAGGTGTGTAATACTTCCCCACCATCTAGATATGATTATTAATATATGCTCATAAGTTTTATATGTTATGATAAAAGCCAAAATCTCGGTTTTAATGATGGAAACCCAACGAGGGTAAAAGCAGACCACCAGGTTAGTAAATAATCTGATTAAATGTTATAAGTAAATTGTTGTATGTGATTGCATGGGTTGGGTGATGAAAGGAGGAAGTTATATGTATATGTGTAGTGGTTTTTACCGTGATATGCTGTAGCGGCTAATGCCGTGATCTGTTATAAGGGCTTCGACCATAATATGTTGATGAGCAGCATGACTTCCATCTTGGCGTGTAGCGGTGTGGGTTGATTGTAGAAATCCCCAATGGTGTGAACGGTTGGTACGGGGGCATGTAGCGGATGGAAACCTAGGCAAATGGGTTGGGCTTTGCATATTATTTGTTAATTATGTAAATGAAATTGTTATTATGTTGTATGGGTTAAGGCCCAAATCTAATGGTGCAAGGGGGTTGCACATTGAGTCTCGCGACTCACCTAATTAAATTAACATTTCAGGTGACACTTAGTGCATTGACTGGGCCGGAGAGGAGCACAAGGTGGCCATGCAAAAGAATATGTGGACCCGGCAAAAAGTCCCAACTTAATAGTTTTTTTTAAAATATTTTATGTTGTGGGTTTGAACTTCATTGTAATAAGGCCATGGGCCACTAAGTTACGTTTTGGATTTTAATATGGGTTTTTATTTGTTATTGTTTTTTTTTTCAAGGATTTACTTTAATTAAACTAAGGCCTGTACTGAAATTTGGGTTTTTATTCGTAAAGGTATATTTTATATAAAATTTCACTAGGGGTTTTTTGGTAACCTAAATTATTTTATTAAAACTTTTCTAGTGACATGTCAGATCCGGTTGTAATGTTTGGGCTGGGTTTGAGGTGTTACAAGAAAATAAAAATATGATAACTTTTACTTATATCATCTTATTTTATTCATTTTCTCCAACTAATATCACCAACTTTTAATCATAATAATTGCACTTGTCCTCTATGCATCCTATGACCTGCCAACTCACTTAAACAAGGCCAAATTTCACATTTGGGACCTCCAATTAATAATCCATAGCTAATTGGCACCTCTAGCAAATAAAATAGAACTTTTTCACTTTATGCGATTTAGTCCTTTTTCACAATTTAGCTAGAAATCGCTAAAATTAAGACACCAAAATTTTCATGCATCCTTAAAACCATGTTATAACACATAACATAACATGAAAATAACTTTCTCTAACCTCGAATTAGTGATTCTGATATCACTGTTCTGACTAGGCCCTAAATCGGGCTGTTACATTATCAAAAACGAATAAAAAACTAACCTTGAATCAATACAAAACCATGGTCGAACCCTTGCTTACTTTTTCTTTATTTCCTTTGATATTTTCGATCAAGGAAATAGATTAACCATGTCTATTTTCATGCCTTGTTTTCATTATAACATATTATTATGCTATTTACTAAATTAACCTTTTGAATTAATAAGTAAAACATATTAACATTAAGGACATACTTGTCCTTTGTCATCCACTAATTCAAATAATGGGCTTATTGCCTTTTAAGGACTCCACATTCAAAAGCCAACAACAATTAAGCACTAAACATTCAACACACATTATTTTGCACCTTATGCAATTAAGTCCTTTCTCACAATTCAACACATAGTCGATAAAATTATCACACAGAATTTTCACATAGGCTAAATCACATACTATTCACACAAAAATAATATTAAATTATCATTCTAACCTCGGATTTGTGGTCTCGAAACCACTATTTTGACTAGGGTCTAAATCGGGCTGTTACAACACGGCCTACCCATACGGGCTTGTGACCTCTATAACTTAGAAAAAATTTCAAATTTCTGAGAATTTCTATATGTGTTCGGTTTAGTCCTGGCCCCTTTCTAAAGCATGTTTAAGGTCTCGAAGACCTATTTAAGGGACACTTTGATGTAATTTGGAAAATTAAGTTATGAAATGCCCGTAAAAAATTTTGATTATTCGATAATGCCTCTTAACCCTAAATCGATAATGGTTACGGGTTAGGGGTGTTACACATAATGTCCGTACCTCATTCTGAATGCAGTTTTCAGTACATCTGAGTCTTTAACTCGCAATTGATAATAACTAGATCTTAAGTCAATATTTGAAAACACTGTTGCACCTTTCAACTGATCAAACAAATTATCTATTCTCAGTAATGAATACTTATTCTTAATTGTAACCTTGTTGAGCTGACGATAATCAATACACATTCTCATGGACTCATCTTTCTTCTTAACAAACAATACTGGCGCATCCCAGTGTGAAAAACTCAGTCATGCAAAACCTATATTTTTTAACTCTTGCAACTAAGCTTTCAACTCTTTCAATTCCATCGGAGCCATTCTATATGGAGCTATAGATATTAGTGAAGTTCCCAGTACTAACTCAATAGCAAACTCAACCTTTCTGACTGGTGGCAACCCAGGCAATTCTTCTGGAAATACATCCGGATATTCATAAACTACATGCATTGATTCAATCTTCTTTTCAGATACTTTGGTATCTAAAACATATGGTAGATACGCATCGAAACCTTTTCTTACATATCTCTGAGTTGACATCGATGAAATCACTATAGGCAACCCACTCAAATCATCAGATTCAATCTGAATAAGTTCATTATTTTGACACTTTAATTCTATAACCTTTCATCTATAGTTAACAATGGCATCATGTAGAGTCAACCAATCCATACCCAGAATCACATCGAATTCATCAAAGGGTAAAAGCATCAAGTCAGCCGAGAAATTGTAACCCCGGGTTGTTAAAGGACAATTCTTGCTTATTTTGTCAACTAATACATACTTGCCTAAGGGGTTCGATACTTTAATTACAAATTCTGGAGACTCAACAAGTAATTTCTTACTATACACTAAATTCTCACAAACATACAAGTGTGTCGATCCGAGAAAATTAAAGCAATCACATCGATTTCATAAAGAGTGAATGTACCGGTAAAAACATTTGGGGATGACGCTTCTTCACGAGCACGAATAGCGTAGGCTCTAGCAGGTGCTTTAGCCTCGGATCTCACACTAAGTCCCTAACCATACCTCTATCACTGGATACATTCCCTAAATTTCTCGATGGTCTCCCTCTCGCATTCATATTACTCGGTCTTGCATTCTAAACTTTTTCTTTCTCGGATAACTCTGGGAAATCTCGAATAAAGTGATCTGGTGAGCCACATTTGAAACAAGCTTTACTACTTTATTCCAGTAGTCTCCAAAATGTTGTCTCCCACACTATTGACACTCGGGTTTGTTATTCCTCATGTTGCCAACACTCGAGATAGAAGTAGCTTGAGCTTTAGAATTCATATGTTGATTTCCATGATCTCTATTCGGTATCCCACTTATGCATTCGATCGACTATATAAATCTTGGATTTCTTTGATGAAAATTGATAAGGTTTATTCATCGGTCTTTTCTTCGAATCTCTAGCTTCTGAATTAGCTTTCATCTTTTCTAGGCTAAAGTCTTCGGCTTTACAAGCCTGGTTAACTAATACAACAAATTCTTACAAATTCATGCAAAAGTTTAATGTCTTCTTGTTTCAACAAAATGCTTGTACATAATCTCTTCAATAGAAAAACTCTTTATGCTTTTAATCCAAAAACGGCCTTGTTTCGATGTATTTCTTTCCAAAACGTTGGTGATGTATTCGGTTCAAAAGAACTTCCAAGTGACTCTCTCTCTCTCTTAGCACCACTGATACTAATGTATTCCACCACTGATACGCAAAGTCTCTCAAAAGTGATATAGTGTATTTTAAACATTCAGCCTGTGTGCAAGAAAGCTCATCAAACACTCAAATTGTATTTTCAAGCCAAAACTCAGCTCTCTCAGGATCATCATCAAGATTAGCTCTGAACTCTTCAGCCCCGTGTTTATGGATCTCATCAAGTGGAGGCTTATTCAATCTTAAAAGCTTGACTCCTTGAGGGGCTACAGGAATCGGTTGTGGATTAGGAGGGATAGAGGTTGTTGAGCAGCCGAGTTCGTTCGAATATATTCTATGACCACTCGTTAATCATTTGGAAGAAGGCTTATTTAGCCTCTCCTCTCTGGCTGCTCGTTACGAGTCTAGAATCAGACGGTACTGTCTCTTGAGTGGGAGTGGACGTATTACTTTCAACTTCATCAGCTACAGCTCGATTGAGATCCATTTACTATATAAAACACATTTTAAAATGTCAGGAGTCATCACACTATCATAGTTTATATATGGCATGTATAGCTAGACTATCACACACGCTACGTTAGTCCTAGAATCAATTAAACCGTAGCTCTAATACCAACAAATGTAACACCCCTCACCCATATTCAATGCTTGAATGGGGTTACGAATAATTATGAACTTACAACACATTTAAAAATACTTTTCTCATACATTTAATCAATACAAACAATCATCATTCAATCTCAATCAATATGTCCCTATTATGACCCTACGAGGCCCTAAACATGCTTTAAGAGTGGTTTGGGACTAAACTGATAACTTAAAAACTTTTGCAAACTTCAAAAAATTTTCTCAAAATAGGGGGCACACATCCGTGTGGTCACACACTCGTGTAATAGGCCGTGTGAACATTCAAAATGGGAGCACATGGTCGTGTCCCAGCCTGTGTCCAAACAAGGGAGCTTACTAACTTGGATCACACGGCCAACCACACGCCCGTGTGTCTAGCCCATGTACCCTTCAAAGTGGCCACACACGTCCGTGTGCTAGGCCGTGCCAGACCTGTAGGGTATACTGACTTATGCAACACGACTAAGTTACACGCCCATGTGCTAGGCCATGTGCAAATTAGGGGGTATACTGACTTATGCCAAACGGCCAGTCACACGCTCATGTGTGAGACCGTGTAGAGCATACTAACTTCATTTCAATTTCAACACCAGGGGACACACGGTCGTGTGTCAGACAAGGCTAAGACACACACCTATGTCTCTGCTTGTGTGGACAAAAATAGGCTATTTACCAAGCCAATTTTCCACCCACAACTCTATGTACCTAAAAAACCCAAATAGCACTAATTCATAGCATAAATGAACATCTATTTTAGCCACAATCAAAACAAATTCATACTATTTCCAATACTAACAACCAACATGCTTATAACTTATGTTTTTCTCAACCAAAACATACCAAAACACATATACCAATCAACTAGCTAAACCTTTACCAAACATACATCATTTTGCACCAATTCATAAACACAATTCAATCTAGTATCAACATTCAACCTTCACTATGTCAATATCCAAAAGTCTCATAACATTAGCCATTCACATATCCATCCATGAACTCAAAATATCAACCATATAAGAACATATATTCACATAACCAAATCTACCAAAATAAGCCAACACTCATGGCCATATTTACAAACCAAAACATATGCCATTACAAGTCATTACAAACAACCAAAATCACTATCAACCCATAGTCAAAATGACTCAAAATACCTATATATGCCATATACTTAAAATACCAAAGTTCAAAGGTACTAAGTGATAAGTGGTAGTGTGAAACAATCTTCGACGATTCGCGAACTCGAGCTAGCTTCGATATCACTATAAAACACAGGAAAAATAAACAAAGTAAGCTATAAAGCTTAGTAAGCTCGTATGAAATAACTTAATGCAATCACATAATTATAATTCAATAATTTGAATTCATCAACATGTAGCTTACATTAACTATCAAACCTTTCAAATACTCATTCACAAAACTATATACTTTCATCATCATTTCTTCGATTCAATGATAAAATAGTTTATCTACATACCTGTACTATTTCGTACAAATCTCATACACATTCTTAACTTTCATTCACCCATTGAACCATTTGGAATAGAATTCGGATACTGAAGGGTCTCACACGATAAGTACCTATACCATGGCCCGAAGCCAAATCAAGGTAGCTTATCCAAAATATTAATATCATTGCCTAAAGCCAAATCAGCCGATATGCACGGCTTGAAGCTAAATTGATTTATCTTGCATACAAAGTGCTATATCATGGCCCGAAGCCAACTCAATGTTTCCCCGAATGACATGTCACTACTATCCTAAACTATTCCTAAGGCTCAACTGGGATTCCAACTGTCGAATCATCATCGAATCATTTCCAAACTTGTCTGTAGTCACATAATCACAATTTATGCTATATCAAAACATATAGAATACATTTGAAATAAAATTATAACATACGAACTTACCTCGGTTGCTAAAACAATGAAATAAGTCGATTAGTCGATAACTTTAGTTTCCCCCGATCTAGATCCGAATTCCTCTTTTCTTGATCTAAATATATTCAAAATTAACTTTTTTTAATCATCTATTTATTCAACTCAATCCAAGTATATACATTTGAGCTATTTTACACATTAGCCCTAAAACTTTCATATCTTGTACAATTTAGTCCTTATTTTATAAAATCACAAATTAATGAAATTCCAAATATACCCATGCTAGCTGAATTACCTATGCCCCTAACAGCCCATATTTTTTATTTATTACACATTTTAACTACAAAGTTTCAACATTTCTCAATTTAATCCATATTTTATATTTTCACTAAAAATCACTTTACAAAACTTGTATAATTCATAATAAATATTCATCATCTACCATCAAACATCAAAACTCATACTTGTTCATCAATGGCAACTTTCAAAATCTTTAACAATTTTGCAAAATAGTCCCTAGGCTAGCTAGTACTAGATGCAACGATAACAAAAACATAGAAATCATGAAAAACGTAACAAAAATCGTACCTAATTGAGCATAAATAGCAAGGCCGAATGAAACCCTAAAATGAAAGCTTTTCTTCTCTTCAAAATTTGGTAACAAGATGAAGATGATAACATTAAATTTGTTTGTTTTATTATTTAACTTATTAATTCACTAAATTACCTTATTAAACTTTGTTATAAAACATTTAAATCACTTATTATAAGCCCATAAATGTCCATTACCAATAATAATGGTTCAATTACCATTTAAGGTCATCATATTCAAAAGCCAAAGCTATTTGACACTCTTATCTAATAGAACAATAATTTTACACTTTATGCGATTAAGTCCTTTTTGCCAAATTAGGCATTCAAATGATAATCTTCACGAAACTTTCACGCATACATGCTATCATACTATAAGCACTTAAAATAATATTAAATAATAATTTTGAATTCGTATTTGTGGTCCCAAAACCACTTTTCTAATTTGACCAAAAATAGGCTGTTGCAGTGACTAACGAAGTAATCGCTACAGCTACGATCTTTACCAAATTTCAATGTCCTCCCTACTTGGGAGTACCAGACAACGCCATAGTACTCGCTTTTTCAATATGTTTTCTAAAAAGGATTTTTTAAACTCGTCATTCCTACCTTCGGTAGATCAACAAGTTATTTACCATTTTTCATGGTCATATCGGACCTTTGCTATTCATTATCCTCTGACAGACTTTGTTGGCCACCTAGCCTTAGGCAAATGTTTCCTCCTAAGGAGACCTTTATCTATTTATTCAATCTTTCGGCTAACTCTTTTTGAATTACCAATATATGTTTGCGTCCTACTGCAGACTAATTCGAGCTTATTTAAACCGTGTGGAATCCACAGCTTTCCTAATGGACTAGCATTTGCGTATACTATGTATACCTCCGTATAAAAGGAGCCATTTTTTCTTTCCACCCTAATTGGGATTGGGACATTTCCTTAGCCCCATTCATTAGCTCCTCTAGTACATTCTCTAACTATCATGGTGGTCTATGTTCCTCAGACCTACCAAGCTTATTCATTCTTAAGTCCCTTGGCATCCTTTCTAGTTGTGGAATTTCCAATTGTGACCCCCATGTTTTACGTCTTGGTGGTCTTCTTGAGTTTATTGTCTCAGCAGACTATCCCATGTTTATTATCTAAGTGAAATATTTTGTGTTTACTGTCCCAATGGACTATCCCATGTTTACTGTTTCAGTGGACTATCTTAGTTGCCATAGTTGAGTTAAGGACTTACGTATTAGGCCTCTTTTGAGGTGCTGCCCCAAAGGACCTTACTACCGTTATGGTGTCACCCCATAGAGCTTGTTGATTGCCATTACAGTGTTGCTTTATAGAACCTAGTAACTTTCGTTATGTGTCACCCTCAAGAACCTGTCTCATATTTAACCTTGATGCTCAAACATTGAATTGTCCCATGTAATAACCCGTTTTTAGTCAAATCAGAACAATGGTTTTGGTACCACAAATATGAGGTCAAAATAATAATTTTATTATTATTTTAATGTCTACAACATGATAGTATTATTGTGTGAAAATTTTGTTAAGAAATTTTATCGTTTGAATGCATAAAAAGGACTAAATCGCATTAAGTGTAAAAGTTGAGTTCTATTAGCTAAAGGTGTCTAATAGCCATAAAACCTTAAAGAGGAGGTCCTTATGTGATAATTAGCCTATTAATTAGATAGTGTATGATAATGGTTTGGGTGTAATTATTAATGTTTTTAAAGGGTATAAAGGTAAATTAGTAAATAATGATAAAATTAACCAAAAATTAAAGTATCATCTTCTTCATTTCAGCTATATTCAATTGAAAATATCCATGGGAGGAGCCTAAGCATTCAGCCAACTATCCTTTATGCATGTGAGTGATTTTTGACACAGTTTTTAATGATTTTTATGTTTTCGGAGTCATTGTAACTTAATCTAGCTAGCGCAGGGACGAATTTACAAAATTGTTAAAGGTTTATAGTTTTACCATTGATGAATATGTGTGTATTTTGATGTTTGATGATAGAAAATGTATGGTTGTTGTTTGATAAATAACATTTGTAAAGTGATTTTTGGTAAAATTTCAAATTAGGGATTTATTGTGAAAAATGAAAATTATGTGGTAAATGTGTGAAATAACAAAAAATATGGGCTGCTATGATAATAAGGGAAATTTAGCTAGCATGGGTAGGGACCTAATTGCATGAATTTGTACTTTTATGAGCTAAGGACTAAATTATAAAGATGTTGAAATATTAGGGCAAAAGTGTAATTTTACCATAATGTGATTTTTGTGCTAAATTGAATAGAATGATAATTGAATAAGTTAAATTTGATATTATATAGATCAAGAAAAATGATGTTCGGATCTAGATTGGGGAAAAACAAAGTATTGGACTAGTCGATTCATTTCATCGTTTTTGTGAATCGAGGTAAGTTCGTATGTTAATAAGTATTATTATAATTGTGTTTTAAATACTTTATTATTGAATTTAATTGTGAATATGACCTTACAGATATATTTGACAAAGAATTTGGCAATGTGAAATCCCGGTTGAACCTTAGGAATAGATTAGGATACGAATGACATGTCATTAGGGGCTATGTGTTTTGGGTGCTGGTCTGTACATCCTACCAATGGCTGAGTTATCCGGCATGTGATATGGATTCTCTTCAGCTTGTGTGACCAGCACTGTGTAGCTACGTCATGATCGTCAACTTGTGTGAGCAGACTCATTGATAGCTCGAGAGTGAGCAGTATATGAGATATGAGATTAAGATAGCTTCGGCTATATATTTGGCACTTAGGGTGCGAGATTCCAGAGTATCCGATATTATTCCAAATGGTTCAAAAGGTATATTGAAGATATAAAATGGTGAGAGATAGATACGTATCAGTATAGGTATGTACGTGAACTATAGAATCATTGAATCGAACAAATTGGTGGAATTCGTGATTAATCTTTGGATTGAATATATGTGTTGTAACACCCCAAACCCGGCCTGGACATTATGGCCAAATCTGGCGATGTCACATTGAAGTGTCTTTCGTAAAATAAGTTATCGTTGAAATCCTCATTTCTATTTAATCACTTTGTGTTATTCAATGATGAGTCTAAAAATGGGTCGTTCATTTTCAAAGCATGAATCATTGAAAAGTTATTCATTTTTAAAAACGTTATTAATTTTTAAAGCGTCATTTATTATGGAAGCTTTTAAACCAATTGAGTATTTAGGAAATTTTAATAAAAAAAATTATCTTTTTGAAAACTCACGGCTTTTCCTACTGCTAGCAGTTATAAACCAAAACAACAATAAAACCCCAAATTAAAGATATAAATCCAAAGGCCTTTATTATAATAAAATACTAAATCGAATTAGATGGGTCGTGTGGCCACTACTGAGTCCTCCGTTGTACCGATCTACCTATGACTGGGGATTACTAGTACAATTAAAATAGATGGGTGAGTTTACAAAAACTTAGTGTGTAATCCCATAATAGCAAATAGATAGAGAACGAACACATACTAGGCCTAAGCCCCTTTTTAGTATTAGTGACAGTTTCAGTTTGGGCTTTAACCCATCTCAGTATAGAACAGTCATGTGCTTGGGCCTTGGCCCATTACAGTAACATTAATCAGTGTAGTAACAGATTAAGCAGTATATATGTCTTACCCATCCAGCCTCTACACTCCATTTCCATCCAACCCTACACTCCATGTGGGGATATAATCAACCCACCCATTCTTACACTCCAAAGAGTACCGAATGCGACACTATACAGTGATATGCAGTTGGGCTGCCAGTCATTTAGACTCGAAGCCTTCTGATCAATTAAAACCCATACCCATGCAATGCATCATGCAATCATGTCATGTCATATCATAGTATCGTGTATGTATTCAGTACAGTCTACATAGCTTGCTAAAATATAGCCTTACATATACATATATATAAATATATCACACAGGAGCATAACAGTCATTCAGTCAATTAGGGTCTAAGTAAGCTTACCGACCCAACAGTAGGTCAATAGTTGACTCGAGCGACCCGTGCAACCTTAGCAGTCAAACAGTGAAAATGGGCCCATGAGCACATATGGGCCCACACACCCGTATGGCCCACACGGCCCATAATGGCCTTGGCCATGTGAAATGCATAACCTAACCCAACAATTTCCACACGCCCATGTGGGGCGCACACAGCCTAGTTCAGCCCGGCTCATGAAGTCGCACATGGTCGGCCTCGTCGATCACACACCCATGTTTAGTCACACGGCTTACCACACGGGTAGCCGCACACCCGTGTGGCGTCGACGTTTCACATTTTTGGCATTTCACCGATATCGTTTATCGATTACTGTTTACACACCTTGTTTGCGAAAAAGTGTACCCAGTCCTTGAGCACTCCAACCTAAATTCAATCATAAACAATTGATTAGTCACAAGTCTAACAAATTTATCACGACCCTATGCGAAATACTTAATCACTTCACTGTTATTCACTTACCACATTTGAACAACTGAGGCCTACCCACTTAATCTATCGAAACCGAATAACCACTAATTCCTGCAATCCAACTGAAACACTTATTAACCAATATTCGTATGACTAGTTTCAATCAAAACGAAACACCACTTACCGAAACACAAAATCGCAGAATAGAATTATCACTTAAATTTGGCAGAGCAAAACAAGAAAGAGTTGACACAGTGAGGGTAAAAGAAGGAGAGAAAACCTAATAATAATGGAGGGGAAGGTTTTCCTTGAGAAGGGTCAAAACCAAATTAAAAAGGAGATCTAGGAATCGAATAGCAATACCAGTACCAACGAGCGCAGGACAGTCGATTGAGGTTCGAGAAAATCGATAGCCCAAGGCCAAAACTGAGAAAAGGTTCGGCTAGAGAATAAAAGCACAACCAACACAAAAATTCGGCAGAAGAGAAGGGTTAGAGAAAGAAGAAGAGGAGGGAAAAAATAGCATGGTGGAGAGGGGAGAATGAAATGAAATTCGGCAGAGAAGAACATAGTTACTAAAAATTTTAGAGAAAAGAAAAAAACCAAGCTAAAGTCGAATTACCAAAAAGAGAATTCGGCTAAGGGGAAAGGGTTTTACCGTCAGAACCTGGGGAATTTGGGAAGAGGGTCCTGAAATTTTGGAAAAACAGAGTTCAAGTTCAGGTCAATCTCATTCCATTCCCTAATCCTCTCCTCAAAATCCTCAACACCAACCGTCCACTTTCCCTACACACTTCAAATTCCTTAATTTCCTCCACTAATCCCACAACCACTTAGTATTTCGACTGCACCAAAACACTCACACGGCACAAGAAGCAAAAACAACTCCTTTGCTAGTGCAAGGACTCAAACTCCAGATCTCCTTACAACATTAACACTCCACTTAACCACTAGACCAGCAAGCCCATTGTGACATGTTTTACCAACATTTATTTATAAGCCTACTGTCCAAAGTTAAGGGTTTATTCAATAAAAACAAAAATTTTGCCCAAGCTAAAGCTTGAACCCAAGATTTCTTAGACACTACTGGGACAGTTAACCACTGAAGCAGACATGTACTTATAACAACAACATACGAAAATAAAAAATAAAAATTAAGGGTTTTTGGGGCGTTACAACTCTACCCCCTTAAAGAAAATTTCAGCCTCGAAATTTTTACCTGATCAAAAGATAAGGATATTACTGTAGCATTGCATTCTCAAGCTCCCACGTGGCCTCCTCAGAAACCTTAACCAGTAGGATGGACTTTCTTCTCAGAATTTTAACATCGGTCTAATACCTGGACTAGCTCCTCCTTAAAGATTAGATCTAGCCTAACCTCGATTTCCTTAATAGGAAAAACATGCATGGGATCAGAGCGATAGCGCCTTAGCATTGAGATGTGGAATACATCATGAATCCACTTCAACTCTGGAGGTAGCTCCAATTGGTGGCGACTTGTCCCACACGTCTTAGTATTCGATAAGGTCCAATGAATCTAGGGTTCAATTTGACCTTACGACCAAAGCTCAGTACCTTCTTCCACGGAGAGACCTTGAGAAAAATGAAGTCCCCCACAGAATACTCAATCTCTCGACACTTCAGATCCATATAGGAATTTTGCCTATCAGATGCCTCTTTTAATTGATCTCGAATCAACCTGACCTTATCCTCAATATCAAAAACCAGTTCAGGACCTAGAATACAACGGTAGCCCAACTCAGTCCAACACAAAGGAGTACGGCACTTACGACCATAGAGCGCCTCGTAAAGTGCCATCTTTATGCTATACTGGTAACTGTTGTTGTAAACGAACTCTAACAATGGCAAAAACTCCTCCCAACTGCCTCAGAAGTCAATTACACAACCCTTTAACATATCCTCTAATACTTGAATCATTTTCTCAGATTGACCATCTATCTGAGGATGGAACGCAGTATTGAAGTCCAACCTTGTACCCAGAGCTTCATGTAGCTTCTTCTAGAACCGAGACGTGAAGCGGGGATCCCTATCAGATATTATCGAAATCGATACCCCATGTAGTCTCACTACCTTAGACACATATAGTTTAGCCAGCTTCTGCAGAGAGTAATCAGTATGAATTGGTATGAAATGGGCAGACTTGGTCAATCGATCCACGATGACCCACGGTGAATCTTTCTTAGTAGGCATTAAGGGAAACCCACTTATGAAATCTGTTGTCACTCTTTCCCAGTTACAAAGCGGTATTTTAACTGACTACAGTAAACCTGAGGGTAGCTGATGCTTAGCCTTAACCTGCTGGCATGTTATACATTTACTCACAAAATCGGTAACATCTCGCTTAAGACCTGGCCACCAGTATAGCTTACGAAGGTCTTGGTACATCTTATTTCTGCCAGGATGCATAGCATAAGGGCTACTATGCGCCTCTCACAGTATAGACTGCCTCAACTCAGCATTATTCGATACACAGACTCTCATGAAAATAGAGAACCCCCTTTCGCTACTCAATCCAAAACATGATGCATTACCACTCTCAATCTGTTAGAATCGAAGACCTAGTGACTCATCCTCCAACTGTTTACCTTAATCTGCTCGATCCACATCGATTTAACTTGGAGTTTATCCAATAGACTAACATCATCAAATAAACTGAGACGAGCAAACATCGCTCTCAAATCAGTCACAACCATTTGGTTCAGTGCGTTGGCCACCACATTGGCCTTACCAAGATGGTATTCAATCGTACATTCATAATCCTTTAGCAGCTCAATCCATCTACGCTGCCTAAGGTTTAGCTCCTTCTGAGTGAGGAGATATTGAGACTCTTGTGATCAGTGTAAATGATACACTTCTCACCATACAAGTAATGCCTCTAGATTTTTAGTGCGAATACCACTGCGGCCAACTCCAAGCCATGCGTTGGATAATTTGCCTCATGAGTCTTAAGCTGTTGAAATGCATATGCAACCACCTTACCCTTTTGCATCAACACACATCCTAAACCGACATGTGATGCATCACTGTACATAGAAAACTTTTTCCAAGGCACTGGCTATATCAGAACAAGGGCTTCAGTTAGTACGGTCTTGAGCTTCTCAAAGCTCTTTTTCTGTGAATCAGTCCAGT
Organism: Gossypium rotundifolium; assembly: GCA_025506655.1. NCBI lineage: Eukaryota > Viridiplantae > Streptophyta > Magnoliopsida > Malvales > Malvaceae > Gossypium > Gossypium rotundifolium. Next base: position 53,142,073 of record CP106734.1, read on the forward strand.
TAAACGGTACACCCTTACGTAGTAGCTTAGTCAAGGGTGCTGCAATTACAGAAAAGCCCTCTACAAATCGTCGATAGTACCCAGCCAGTCCCAAAAAACTGTGAATCTTTAATACAATACTAGGCTACTTCCAACCCAAGACAACCTCAATCTTTCAAGGATCGACCCTAATCCCCTCAGCAGATACCACATGACCCAGAAATGTTATTTCTTTTAACCAAAACTCACACTTACTGAGCTTGGCGTATAGTTGTTTCTCCTTCAAAACTTGCAAAACCACTCAAAGATGTTCAATATGTTCATCATCAATCTTCGAATACACTAGAATGTCGATAATAAAGACCACCACAAATCAATCCAGATAGGGCTGGAACACTCGGTTCATCAAATCCATAAAGGCTGCTGGTGCATTCGTCAATCCAAATGGAATTACTAAGAACTTGTAGTGCCCATAGCCAGTCCTAAACATAGTCTTGTATACATCAGCCTCCTTAACTCTCAACTGATGGTACCTAGATCGGAGGTCAATTTTAGAGAAAATCAAAGCTCCTCAAAAGTAATCGATCAGGTCGTCTATACTGGCAGGGGGTACTTATTCTTGATGGTCAACTTGTTGATTTCGATAATCAATGCACAAATGCATGGATCCATCCTTCTTTTTTACGAATAGAACTGGTGCTCCCTCCGGAGACAAACTAGGGCAGATGAACCCACGATCCAGTAACTCTTGAATTTGAGGTTTAAGCTCCACAAGATCCTTCGATGCCATTCTATAAAGGGCGATGGACACCGGAGCTGTACCAGGAAGGAGCTCAATCCCAAACTCAACTTCACGATTTATAGGTAACCCAGGTAGCTCTTCAAGGAAGACGTCCGGAAAGTCTTTAACCATTCTAATTTCTCTAATAGAAGAATCCTAAGAATCTAAAACACTAATGTAGGCCAGATAAGCCTCACATCCCTTACGAACCAACTTCTCAGCCCTCAATGCAGAAATCACATTCGACAAGTAGTTCTGACATTCCCCAATTACAACTACTTCCTTGTCCTCCTCAGTTCTCAATACTACCTGTTTAGTGGCACAATCCAAGTTCACTCTGTATTTAACTAGCCAATCCATGCCCAGTATCAGATCAAATTCTCCAAAAGGGAGTTCCATTAGATCGTCAGAAAAATAACTCCTTGTAACTCTAAAGGGACGTCAGTCTCTAAATAACTTATTAACCCGGACGGACTGCCTCAATAGACTTAATACCACAATTTCACTCGGAGTACTTAATCGTGTCAAATAGTCGAGTTTTAAAATTTATAAAAAGAATAATCGAACCTGTAGACTAACTATGACAACGATAGAGGCCAGTGCACCTATCGAACAATAGTATAATTTAGGCAAGAATATCTTATCGAACCCAAAGGAACCTAAAAGTACTACTACTCACTTTCTTTCTATTATTTAGCCTGAAATATGGAGTGACTGGTTTATAAATGAAATACTTAAACTAAATGCAAAGACAAAAGAACGAAACTTTGAGAAAAGACTGTGGAAAAACTCAGTTGATTACGACGATACCCTTAGGAAGAATCCACCTATGACTTCTCTTGTTATCTAACCTTTAATTCATATGATTTCTTTACTTAGCTTGATCTGTGAGACTCCACAACCTATATTAAACCCTCTCTCAAAGCGAATAACAACTAACCTTAGGTTAATTAGTGGAACTCTCTTATAATAACCCCTAAGGAAGTAGTAAATCGATCAATGGACTCCATATTAGGTTTCACCCTAATCAGACAAAATCTCGTAACCTATCTCTAGGAGTTTGATCAACTCACCTTAATTATGCTATATCTACTCTTAGGGGGTCTATTCCTCCTCCACCTAAGCACATCAGATTAAATTAAGCAACATAATTAAGAACAAACTAAGTACTTATCATATAATTTAGAAATCAAATAACAAAATCTGTCATAGGTTTCATCCCCTTCAGGTATCTGAGGGGTTTAGTTCATAACAAAATAAGAAAACATCTCAAGAGAAAATATAAAACAAAACATAAGAAATCCTTAAAACCCCCTGAAGGAATTGAAGAGGAGATCCTCTGTCTTGAGTAGAATCCCGTCTCCTTAAGATGGATCAACTGGCTATCTTCTAGTAATTCCCTGAATAAAAGCTCTGGCAGAAAACTCTGCCCCCTGTTTCAGCTTCTGCCGAACTCCCCTTTTTAGTTGCTACCTTGGGTGTTTATATAGGTTTTGAGATGCTTTACTTAGCTCCTAAGTATCCTAATTCAAGTAGAATTCCTCCTAAGTTGTTTAAGTAGACTTAGGAATGTGTTTCTTTGCCTCCAAGCATCCAAATTTGAGTGAAATTGCTCATTCCCGTGGCAGGGGCACGCCTAGGGCACGCCCGTGTAAGTCATCTTCTAGGCTGTGTCTCTATTCTATTGATTAAGGCACGGCCGTGCAAATCGGGGTTCAGGCCGTGCTTTGAGTCTATCAATTTGGGCTTTTTGTAGACGTGGAACGGCCATGTAAATCGAGGACAGGTCGTGTTCTAGATGGATGGCAAGGCACGGCCATGTGACATAAAGCCCAGGCCATGTCATCTTCTCAGGTTGGCCCAATGTAACACCCCTTAACCCATATCCGTCACTGAATTAAGGTTATGAGGCGTTACAGAACTAGACACAATTTTTCACAGTCATTTATGGAATAAACCTAATACGCTCATTTACGTTTTTCCATATCCACAAATAATGAACAAGACTTACTTTACAAACCATGTTCCACAATGCAATACATCATAACTCCTAATCTATACAAGTTTCGAATCAAGTTTCCACCTAACAACCCAAATTTCGTATGTCACACATATATGATACATCCATCTCATTAACTGAATATCAGCATATTATTTTATACATTCTGCAAATATGCATATTAAAAAGGATAGGTCCGTGATACTTAAATAGCTTATCATTCAAGCACTTTAACATTTTTAATCAATAAATGTAGGACATTGTATATGTATATTTCGATATGCAATTGATACAAAATCGAATACTAGTAATATATTAACTCAATTACTTATACTTCACTACCATCAACCTGCAACTCATCAAAACACAAAGTACATATATTACATGAATCGAATGTTTATAATCATGTAAATTCAACATTCATATCCATTACATTATCACACTAAAAATTCTATTAATTCTATATTCATACACTTCGATTATAGGCTCAAATTCACATAACACCATTCTTAACATAATATTTGAACTCAAGTAACATTAATCACAACTTACCTTACTTCTGATGAATTCAAATGGGACTTATGCTTACCTGAGTTTTTAACTCAATATATTCACTATGTTACACCTCGAGCAATTTATGGTTCTCTTCGTTTTAAAGCATCATCGGCATTAAGCCTGCTGAGGCACGAAGCCGAATATATCACCAAGCACTAAGCCGAGAACTATCAGCCTTTGAGCTTGCTAGGCACGAAGCTCGAATATATCACCAGATTGAGCACGCAAGGCACGAAGCTGAATATATCAAGGCATTGAGCTACGCAAGGCACGAAGCCTGAATATATCACCGGCACTAAATCTGCTAGGTACAAAGCCTGAATATGTCACCGGCACTAAGCTTGCTAGGCACGAAGCCCGAATATCAACACATTCAACTTTGCGATACACAGTACTTAGTATTAAACTATTAACCATCTCATATTCTACATTTTTACTTTCACCTATAAATCCAAACATACATATTCACACTATATTAACTAAATTAATTTCACTACAAATTCATACTCCACATTCGTCCCACATGTATCTTTATGCTTTAAATATTCAAACATCATCATATACTATGTTCGTAAATAATTCTTTGGTGTATACTTGCTTAAGGACTTACCTCGACTGTCGACGAACCGCGTAATCCGGCTATTCGATAACCTTTGTCTTTCCCCGATCCAAATCCGTTTTTCTTTGCTCTTGATCTAAACACATTAAATTCAGCTCATTCAAGTACATTTCACTTCAATTTAGTCCCAAAACACATAAATATGCAAATTACCATTTTACCCCTAAAGTTTCACATTTTTACCATTTAGTCCTAATTGTACAAAACACAAAATACACATAATTTGCACTTAATTCTTTAGGGCCGAATCTTCTATACTTCCATACCAAGGCATACATTTCATTTATTTTGCAAATAAGCCCCTCTAAAAATTTATTTTTGCAATTTAGCCTAAATACTCAAATTGCTAAAACTTCTAATACAAAACATACTAATACTTAACATATCTTTAATTTACAAATAACAAACATCAAAAACCACATGAACACATCAATGGCCGAACCTCATACACACATTAATCTCAAAAATTCTAGCATGGGTCGGGTAATATACGAAGCAACGATCTCAAAAACATAAAAATTATCAAAAACTGACATCAAACTAACCTTTAATCACCAATTTCCCCTTGGCTGAATGTTAACCTTGTTCTTTCTTTCTTTATGAAATTCAGCTAAGACAAGGAAGATGATAACATGCATGTTTTATTTTTATTTCTATTAACATATATATTAACATTTTTATTAATTACCTTTTTAACCTTTATCATAAAATAACAAATCAATATAATAAAAGGTTAGTGTTGTCCATGGCCGGCCACTAACTTAAAGAATGGGCTTTTTGCCCTTTTAGTACTCCAATTTAGAAAGCCACAATCAATTTAGTGCATTTTCACTATAGTTTGGGACTTTTACCTTTTACGCGATTAAGTCCTTTTTCTAAATTAAACACACAAACAATAAAATTTTTCTACAAGACTTTCACACACATTAATTCACATATAATAAACACAAAATATAATATTAAAATATTTCTTAGACTTGGATTCGTGGTCTCAAAACCATCGTTTCGATTAGGGTCAAATTCGGTCTGTTACACCCAATTTGGTCCGTTTTAAGCCCATTTCTCATTATTTTTATTCTCGGGTGCTTTCCTAAGTATAAACATGAAAAGAAAGAATTAAGAGCACCTTTTTTACATAAATTAGGGATAAATCATCCAAAAGCATCCTAAATGTGGGATTAAAATATGTTACTTTTACGGTTTATCAAATACCCCCACACTTAAGCTTTTGTTTGTCCTCAAGCAAAATTCTCAACTTACAATTAAAATGGACTTTCCATAATTCATAATTCCTATCGACAATATCTCATCATAATTCATGGATAATTTATACATGGACAATTTAACTCAAAGAACTCTAAAGATTCAATCAAGATAAGTCATACCTTTGTATTACGAAAACATAGATGTCTCCCTTATCTAAATAATTACCTTTAATTCAAAACCCGACAAGGATTGACATCCTCATTAAAGGTTCACTCAAATCACTCAAAGTGTTTAAGGTTCAAGAATAAGTACTCATAAGTCGAACTGAAAAGTTAATCCCATAGGCTTGCTCGAAAATCAAATCTCCACCATTGATATGAGATGATACACGATCAAAAGGTCTTTATCGTGGTTATATGAGGCTAAGGTTAAGGGTGTGGATACGAGTGATTAGAGGTTAGAATCGAGACCGACTTGACAAATTACCTAACTAGCAATAATGAACTAAATATGAATATTTACATCGAATGAAAACTAATAATACCTACTATTGATAATTACTCAATAATAAATAGTATTTTCATCACTTAAAATTTGATAATACTTTAATACGAGCTTTTTCTTCAACAATTGGAGTTTAAATGCTCTAAGCTCTTTTATATACTACTAATATTGAATATACTTGGATTATTTTAAGAACAAACTAAAATATTACATCATAAATGATAAATGTAACTCTTGAACTAATATAATTCAGTAATTTAACCAAATCAAACCTCGATTAAAGGGTAGTCAAAAGAATGGTGATAACAAATTCAAATGGATTTTGGGTTAATATCAGAGGGTGAGTCAATAAAAAGGCTGTTAGGATTCAATGGGGCTCACTAGGGGTTAATTTGTGAAGGTAGGCTTTTTATGGAATAAGTGGGTTAAATCCTAGGTGCCTTTATCATCTCTGTATATCAAATCAAAAGTGTGGTCTCGACATGTATAAACGAGGCAAGTTCTAGAATAACAGTTCAAAGTTGACACACTCATAATTAATAAAGTGAGCACGAAAAAGAATATATGCTCTATAAGGCTCAAAATCTCACAAAAATTATGGGTGTTTTGACATCAATCCTTATAAATTCCAAATTTCAAAGTAATACTCAAATTCAGTTCAACGACCTATTAATTTTTAATTTTTAGAAAGTATACTTATCATGCTCGATTCTCTAGTATCCTTCAAATTTAATCATCAATGCACAACTAACTCGACTTACTCTAAAACATATCAATACAAATCATAAATCAATGAAATTTTATCCTAATTAGTAATATGAGAAAATACTTGAAAACAAGACTAAATTGAGGATTTGAGAATAATGCAAAAGTCGGTACTTTTACCCCCACTTAAGATGTACATTGCCTTCAATGTACAAAGATAGATAAACAAATAATAAAATCAAAAGAGAAGGGGAGAAGTAACACCTCTTGAATTTTTGGATGAAATCTATGAAAAGAAACTGGATAGATTAGAGGTGAACATGGAAAAGCATCTCGAACCATTTGAAATTGAATCCTCGAAGTAGCCGGCTTGGTTTTATTGTATCCTAAGCTAAATCTAAATGCCATTGAGAAAAAGGAGAAAATAATAAAGGAAGTAAAAATAAAAATAAAAATAAAAATATGTATAAAAGTAAATAACTGAATAGAGATAAGGTCCACACTCATGTGTCTAGTCGTGGTGTCCACACGGCCATGGCCACAGCCGTGTGCAAGGCCGTGTGGGTATGGAAACCTATGCCTAAATACGAAAAGAAATAAAACCAAACTAATTAGTATGGTTAGTACTCGGGTTGCCTCCCGAGAAGCGCTCGTTTAAAGTCTTGAGCTAGACTTACCTATTGTACACACAATAATGGTTGTTTGAGGAGGTGGAAATCATTTCTCATGTGATCAACTCGATTATGGATATAAAGTTTAAGTCGAGTAATGTTTACCTCAAAAGTGTTGAATTTAGGATTGCTTACCTCAAATGTGCCGTATAGGAAGACATTAAGTACCTCAAAAGTAATTTCTTCATTTGCCTTGAGTTCTGAATTGGTGATTTGAGGGTCTTCCTTATTCAACAATACTTGATCCTCTATTTTGATGTGATTTGTTGTTCCTATCAGCTCATCTGGGGTTTCCTTCGGTTTCACTTCGTGTGGTTCTGGTTCTTCTTTAAATTGTGTTTTCCACTCTTCTAGTTTGTCGACCCTAAGGCTTTGTTCCTCATATAATTCTTCTTTATTGGCACGAGGTCTATAATCTGGCTTAGGTTTGTATCTTTGTGGTGTTTCCTACAATGAAGGTTGAACAAGTTGGTTATCAACTAAATTTACTTTCTCACCTTTATCACTTGACGTTCTGGCCGAGTCAAGAGCTTGAAGAGTGACTATCTTGTCACCTACACGAAGTATGAGTTCACCTGCATAGATATCAATTTTAGCTCTAGCAGTTGCCAGAAAGGGTCTTCCTAAAATTAAGGGGATCGTGTTGTCCTCATCCATGTCTAAAATGACAAAGTCTACTGGGAATACGAATTTATCAATTTTGATTAGAACATTTTCTAATATGCCCCTAGGAATTCTTATAGTTTTATCAGTTAATTGAATGTTCATCCTAGTTTGTCTGGGTTTCCCTAGACCTAGTTGTTTAAACATTTTGTAAGGCATAACATTGATGCTTGCCCTAAATCGCTTAACGCATTATCAATAGATAAACTACCAATTAAACATGGAATTGTAAAACTCCCTGAATCTTTTAATTTTGGTGGCAGTTTATTTTGTAGAATTGCTAAGCACATTGCGTTTAGCTCCACGTGGTGCTCTTCGTCTAATTTGCGCTTGTTGATCAAGAGCTGTCTTAAAAATTTCCTCGAGTCTGGCATCTAGAAAAGAGCTTCAAGAAGGGGTAAGTTAATATGTAATTTCTTTAAAAGTTTAAGAAACTTATCGAATTGTTCCTCTGAACCATCTCCTTTCAATGCTTCGGGATAAGGTATGCGAGCTTTGTATTCTTTGATCATGGGTTTTGGCTTTTCGTGTGCTACCTCTATTTTACCTTTTTCTTCCTTGGTTTCTTGTGTCGTGGTGGGCTCATCTACCTTTGTACCCTCTTGAGCTGTGATGGCTTGGATATGTTCTTTTGGGTTTATTTCTGTGTTGCTTGGTAGACGTCCTTGTTGACGTTCAGAAATCAGCTTTGTGAGATGTCCCACATACCTAGTAAGTTCTCCAACTTGATTCTCAATCCCTTTGATCGATTTTTGTTGTTCATCAAGTGCTGCTTCAGTCTTTTGGAAACGAGAATCTGTGGTGCCATGAATTTCGTCAGTATCTCTTCGAGTTTCGACTCCTCTTCTTGTTGGTGAGGTGGTTGTTGAAAATCTGGAGGAAGTTCTAATCTTTGGCTATTTTGATCATCCCACGAGAAATTGAGATGGTACTTCCAACTTGTATTATAAGTGTCACTATAAAAATTATTTTGATATCTAGAACAATTACCTGTGTAGTGAGCTTGCTCGTTTTCCATGCCATATCTGTAGGGTGGGTACTAAAGATTCGCCACGCCTCCTAGATTCAAATCATATTGTATTTCTTGATGTACATGCAAAGGACTATACCAATCATCAATCTTTTTTTTCATCCTCTCTAACTGATTAGATAACCTGGTGACCACGTCGAGGTTGAAGACACTGGCTGCTTTAGTAGGAATTGTCCTCATGACTTGCCACTGATAATTATTCAGTGCCATCTTTTCCATAGACTAAAATTTTCTGCCAAAAGCAAAATAGAGGAAAACAATTAGCAAAGTAAAAAAATAAAAAATAAACTAAAAATAAAAAATAATAAATTGTAATAAAAAAATTGGCTAAAGTAATAGAAATAGAGCTTTCTTAATATTTTAGTGTTCCACAACGGCGCCAAAAACTTGATTGTGTCAAATAGTCAAGTTTTAAAAATTATAAAAAGAAAAACCGAACCTGTAGACTAACTATGACAATGATAAAGGCAAGTGCACCTATCGAGCAGTAGTATAGTTTAGGCAAGAATATCTTATCGAACCCAAAGGAACCTAAAAGTACTACTACTCACGTTCTTTCTATTATTTAGCCTGAAATATGGAGTGACTGGTTATAAATGAAATACTTAAACTAAATGCAAAGACAAAAGAATGAAACTTTGGGAAAAGACTGTGGAAAAACTCAGTTGATTACGATGATACCCTCAGGAAGAATCCACCTATGACTTCTCTTGTTATCTAACCTTTAATTCATATGATTTCTTTACTTAGCTTGATCCGTGAGACTCCCTAACCTATATTAAACCCTCTCTCAAAGAGAATAACGTCTAAACTTAGGTTAATTAGTGAAACTCTCGTTCTCTTATAATAACCCCCTAAGGAAGCAGTAAATCAATCAATGGACTCCCATATTAGGTTTCACCCTAATCTGGCAAAATCTCGTAACCCTATCTCTAGGCGTTCGATCAACTCCACTTAATTATGCTAGATCTACTCTTAGGCAAGGTCTATTCCTCCTCCACCTAAGCACATCAGATTAAATTAAGCAACATAATTAAGAGCAAACTAAGTACTTATCATATAATTTAGAAATCAAATAACAAAATCCATCATAGGTTTCATCCCCTTCAGGTATATGAGGGGTTTAGTTCATAACAAAATAAGAAAACATCTCAAGAGAAAATATAAAACAAAACATAAGAAATCCCTAAAACCCCCTGAAGGAATTGAAGAGGAGATCCTCTGTCTTGAGAAGAATCCTGGCTCCTTGAGATGGATCAACTAGCTATCTTCGAGTAATTCCCTGAATAAAAGCTCGCGAAAACTCGCCTGCTTTTGACTTCTACCAAACTCCCCTTTTTAGTTGGTACCTTGGGTGTTTATATAGGCTTTGAGATGCTTTACTTGGCTCCTAAGTATCCTAATTCAAGTAGAATTCCTCCTAGGATGTTTAAGTAGACTTAGGGATGTGAGTCATCATCTAGGTCGTGTCTCTATTCTGTTGATTGAGGCACGGCCGTGCAAACTAAGGTTCAGGCCATGCTTCGAGTCTACCGATTTAGGCTTTTTGTCGATGAGGAACGGCCGTGCAAACCAGGGATAGGTCGTGTTCTAGATGGATGGCAAGGCACGGCCGTGTGACATGAAGCCCAGGCCGTGTCGTCTTTTTAGGTTGTCCCAATTTGGTCCGTTTTGAGCCCGTTTCTCATTCTTTTTATTCTTGGGTGCTTTCCTAAGTATAAGACATGAAAAGGAAGAATTAAGAGCACCTTTTTTACATAAATTAGGGATAAATAATCCAAAAGCATCCTAAATTTGGGATTAAAATATGTTACTTTTACGGTTTATCAGTACTCTCAACCGGAATTCCCAAGTTTACAGTAACAGAGCAGGCAACATAGGAATGAGTGGATCTTATAACTATCAATGCTGTATAAGGTACATTAAAAATTAAGAATGTACCCGTGATGACATCCGGAGCATCTCCCTCCTCTTAGTGACATGTAGTATATACAAGAGCCGGCTACCTCGCCTCAGTCTGATTACCACCTTTGCCCGGTGCTCTCTGCCCACGGCCCAACCCATTACCACCTCGAGCCTAATCGTAGCCTCTCAGTGGCTACCAAACACCCGTCGCGACTGTATAGTACCCAAACTAGGAGCTTGCATCTGATCAGGACTCCGTGGACACTCTCTGAAATGGTGCTCCAATGAACCACACCTCAAACATGCGAGTTCTTTTCCAGCACTCGCCCTGATAGTGTCTCCCACAATCGATACAAGGCTGCTGACCAGTAGCAACCATAGGGACCCCAACTCTAACGGGCCCATCCACTCTAACCTTTTTCTTAGGCCTTTGAATGGAACTCGAGGGCTCCAAATCCCTCTTATTCTTACCTCTCTCTTTCTCAATGTTCTAGCGCTTAGTGTGCTTAACCTCTTAAGCGGTCTTCACCTTATCCACTAGTGGAGCTATCAGAACTTTTAAGCTATCTCTGAGGCCACCCTCGAAGCAAACACATCGCTAGTACTCAGTCACCATGTAACACCCCAAATCCGGTCAATACGCCACGACCGAATCTGGTATGTCACTAAGGAAAATAATTTTTGAAAGAATCGAATTAACAATTAAATTTTGTGAAAAACTCTTTGTAATTCTTTATTTGTCGAAAATAAGTTAAAATTGAAATTTACTTGAAATTACATAAAACTTTAAAACTTAGTTGATAAATCATATGATAGAAAACATTTATATCTTTTAAGAAAATTGAAATATCATTTTGGAAAATCCGTTTGCAATTGAGTATAGAAACTTGAATTTTGGAAATCACTTAATCTGTTGAAAACATTTAACTTGTAATTTTACTATTGAACTATTCATGTTACCCGATGGTAAGATTTTTAAAACCATTGCGAGTTTTTAGTTTAGAAAACTTTGGGCTCAATTATTAAATTAACCAAGTAATTTAAAAGCCATATTTTAAACATATTCAAAACATAAAAATAATCCAAAACATAATTAAACAGGCCTTATTACAAATCCATAAAAATATGAAAACCAAATTAAAATAAAGTACCCAATTGGAAATTCATGTAAAACCAAATTTTATTGCATGGCCTCCTCGAGTTCATCCGGCTCCTCATCCGCAAACTCACGAATCACCTGAAAAGATAAGGGAGAAGGTGAGTCACCAAGACTCAGTGCATATTCCCTCTCCCGGGTAAATACCACATACTTACACAAATTATAACAAAGCAACATATATGTATAATGCACCCAACCTAGCCATCCATAACTCCTTTTCTACCCCGTGTGGTACCAAACCACTGGTGGTGCCAAACCACTAGTGACCGAAGTCACGATATAAATGTGATACCAAATCACTAGTGACCAAAGTCACGAATAATCCATCTGTGGGGCCAACCCGTGTGATACCAAATCATGGCGGCGATCCCATATCTCAAAAGTAGGGCCAACCCACGGTGGTGTTAACCACAGGGACGAGTCGCTATGAGGTGCCAAACCTTTGGTGTCCGAAGACACGAATGTGATACCAAATCACTGGTGGTGCCAAACCACTGGTGGTGCCAAACCACCGGTGACCAAGTCACGAATCATCAAGTTGCGGGGCCAACCACGTGTGATACCAAATCTTTGGCGGCGATCCCATATCTCAAAAGTGGGGCCAACCCACGGTGGTATTAACCACGAGGACGAGTCGCTATGAGGTGCCAAACCTACGGTGTCCAAGACACGAATGTGATACCAAATCCTTTGGTGACCAGAAGTCACGATATCAATCTTCCCTCCTCTCATCATGCAGGTGCAATATGACATAATAATTCGTGTATGTAGTATGTCATGTATGCTAGACATATATCAAATATAAGTATAACATGAATTACCATCATAATCGGATAGACATAAAACAACATAATCATGCTAATCAACCTCTAAGGGTATAACAGTAATTTTACCTACCAAGGGTATTTTGTAATTTACCCACCAAGGGTATTTTAGTAATTTACCCACCAAGGGTATTTTGTAATTTACCAACCAATGGTATTTTCGTAATTTACCCACCAAGGGTATTTTCGTAATCTACCTACCAAGGGTATTTTTGTAATTTACCCACCAAGGGTATTTTCAGTAATTTACCTACCAAGGGTATTTTAGTAATTTACCCACCAAGGGTATTTTCGTAATTTACCCACCAAGGGATTTTCGTAATCTACCCACCAAGGGTATTTTGTAATTTACCCACCAAGGGTATTTTAGTAATTTACCCACTAAGGGTATTTTAGTAATTTACCCACCAAGGGTATTTTCGTAATTTTGTACACGAATGGCCTTTCTAAAGGTGCGATTGTCGCCTCGGCGACTCAACTACCATTTTCGGTCTTTCTGAATTGTTGGGCCTAAAACCCAATTTAGACCCATTCGGGCCCACACTCGTGTGGCCCACCTAACTAAATCTATCCACGTATATAAGTTCCACCTAGTCTAGTTCACTATATACTATATCATCATACAATTTATTCCAATTGGGCTCTGGGCCCATTGGGCCCACCGACCCATCGTAGCCCAAGCACCCCAACCCACAAGAATACTCTGATGGCCTCAACTATCGCGTTGAAGCCCCACCGCGCGCTTGCGCTTTCGTGTAACTCTTGTTGTCGTGGTAACTGCACTTGACATTTTGCATTCTACAACTAGAGTAGAGAGTTACACACGATAGGACTCGGTGCTAAAAGCAGCTGCGACCACTCCTGTGCCCAGCGCCCACCAAGGTATGTTAACCCTTCTCTGGCATGCTCTTTATATAGCTAGCTCTTCACCTTCATTCCTGTATCTTTCCGATGTGGGATCCCTTCGTCGAGAGAGTTTAAATTCAATGAAACTCTTACCAAATCCACTCATAAAATAAATACTCCTTGCTTCTCATGAGATTGAACCCGGGCTCCCTTATAACATAATCCAGCTGCTAGCCACTTTACCAACTAGCTCCTTGTGCCTCAAACTATGCGCAATTAAATATAACCCTATGGCCATGGTCTAAATTCATTTAATAAAACAATCAAAAGGAATGCAAACGCTACAACTAGAACCTTGGACCTCCTTCCTTCCTTGTGGCGTCACTTTGCCACTACACCACACACACCACTTGTGTCATTTTCCTCCATATTTTATTCTTAAGGCTTACAGCCAACCTCCAAGGTTTTTTTCACCTAAAACCAAAATTTTCCCAAAGCTAACATTTGATCCGGGACTTCATAGAAGCCCCCAACCTTCAAAATCACTTATCTAAAAGGTCCAACTTGCACTTAAGCCGATCTCCTATTCTCTAAAAAATTTTAAACGCTACTACGCCTAAGGCCCATTGGGCTCAATCCTACTAGGCCTAATTTCGGGATGTTACAAATCTACCCTCCTTAAAGAAATTTCGTCCTCGAAATTTCCAACTAACTAACAGATCTGCGTCCTAACCTACCACACTACGCTCATGTGCAAGACTCTGATCTAATAACACTAATAAACCAAATCTAAAACTTCTTTCTCATAACTAGATAACTAAACACAAAAGCAAATCGATATTTATACATACAATTTCTATATCCAAACCAGCACACACAAAATAAATACCAAAATACGGTCATAACATTGTCTTAACAAACATAAAATAAAGGAACTTACGGTTTGGATGCCGGAGACTCAAGGTGCCATACTTCCAAACAACATGTATTTTCAAACAAACTTTTTTTGAACCCCATAACCCACAGCCGAGTTTTTGAAACCTAGGCTCGATACCAATTTGTAACACCCCAAATCCGGTCAATACATACGCCAGAATACGGTATGTCACTAAGGAAAATAATTTTGAAAGAATCAAATTAACAATTAAATTTTTGTGAAAAACTCTTTGTAATTCTTTATTTGTCGAAAATAAGTTAAAATTGAAATTTACTTCGAAATTACATAAAACTTTAAAACTTAGTTGATAAATCATATGATAGAAAACATTTATATCTTTTTAAGAAAATTCGAAATATCATTTTGGAAAATCCGTTTGCAATTGAGTATAGAAACTTGAATTTTGGAAATCACTTAATCTGTTGAAAACATTTAACTTGTAATTTTACTATTGAACTATTCATGTTACCCGATGGTAAGATTTTTAAAACCATTGCGAGTTTTTAGTTTAGAAAACTTTGGGCTCAATTATTAAATTAACCAAGTAATTTAAAAGCCATATTTTAAACATATTCAAAACATAAAAATAATCCAAAACATAATTAAACAGGCCTTATTACAAATCCATAAAATATGAAAACCAAATTAAAATAAAGTACCCAATTGGAAATTCATGTAAAACCAAATTTTATTGCATGGCCTCCTCGAGTTCATCCGGCTCCTCATACGCAAACTCACGAATCACACGAAAAGATAAGGAGAAGGTGAGTCACCAAGACTCGGTGCATATTCCCTCTCCAGGGTAAATACCACATACTTACACAAATTATAACAAAGCAACATATATGTATAATGCACCCAACCTAGCCATCCATAACTCCTTTTCTACCCGTGTGGTACCAAACCCTTTGGTGGTGCCAAACCACTAGTGACCGAAGTCACGATATAAATGTGATACCAAATCACTAGTGACCAAAGTCACGAATAATCCATCTGTGGGGCCAACCCGTGTGATACCAAATCATGGCGGCGATCCCATATCTCAAAAGTAGGGCCAACCCGGTGGTGTTAACCACGAGGGACGAGTCGCTATGAGGTGCCAAACCTTTGGTGTCCGAAGACACGAATGTGATACCAAATCTTGGTGGTGCCAAACCACTGGTGGTGCCAAACCACCGGTGACCAAGTCACGAATCATCAAGTTGTGGGGCCAACCCGTGTGATACCAAATCACGGCGGCGATCCCATATCTCAAAAGTGGGGCCAACCCACGGTGGTATTAACCACGGGGACGAGTCGCTATGAGGTGCCAAACCTTTGGTGTCCAAGACACGAATGTGATACCAAATCACTTGGTGGTGCCAAACCACGGTGGTGCCAAACCACGGTGACCGAAGTCACGAATCATCAAGTTGTGGGGCCAACCCGTGTGATACCAAATCACCGGCGGCGATCCCATATCTCAAAAGTGGGGCCAACCCACGGTGGTATTAACCACGAGGGACGAGTCGCTATGAGGTGCCAAACCTCGGTGTCGAAGACACGAATGTGATACCAAATCTTTGGTGGAGAAGTCACGATATCAATCTTCCCCTCCTCTCATCATACAGTGCAATATGACATAATAATTCGTGTATGCGTTATGTCATGTATGCTAGACATATATCAAATATAAGTATAACATGAATTACCATCATAATCGGATAGACATAAAACAACATAATCATGCTAATCAACCTCTAAGGGTATAACCGTAATTTTACCTACCAAGGGTATTTTTGTAATTTACCCACCAAGGGTATTTTCGTAATTTACCCACCAAGGGTATTTTTGTAATTTACCAACCAATGGTATTTTCGTAATTTACCCACCAAGGGTATTTTAAGTAATCTACCTACCAAGGGTATTTTGTAATTTACCCACCAAGGGTATTTTAGTAATTTACCCACCAAGGGTATTTTAGTAATTTACCCACCAAGGGTATTTTAAGTAATTTACCCACCAAGGGTATTTTAGTAATCTACCCACCAAGGGTATTTTGTAATTTACCCACCAAGGGTATTTTCGTAATTTACCCACTAAGGGTATTTTAGTAATTTACCCACCAAGGGTATTTTCGTAATTTTGTACCGGAATGGCCTTTCTAAAGGTGCGATTAATAGTCTCGGCGACTCAACTACCATTTTGGTCTTTCTGCAATTGTTGGGCTAAAACCTAATTTCGACCCATTCGGGCCCACGCGCTCGTGTGGCCCACCTAACACTAAATCTATCCACGTATATAAGTTCCACCTAGTCTAGTTCACTATATACTATATCATCATACAATTTATTCCAATTGGGCCTCACGGGCCCATTGGGCCCACCGACCCATTGTAACACACTGGTTTAGGGGTTATCGTTTGGAGCATAACGAGAGCATTTAATGGCTTAAGGTCTGTTGGAGGAATTTTAGGGGTTTGGAGAACCCTAGAAGGCAAGGATGGCTTAGGAAAATTTTAATTTTGGGGTTAAGAAATGGAGTGGGCTTTAGAGGGCTTAAGAAAATTTTTGGATGATTTTGGTACATGAAAGGCATTAGCAAAGTGGTTATCTTGTTGTTTAAGAAATTTGGAAGAAGGTCCATCGAGGGCTGGGTTCGAGTTGAGGCGGCAACAAAAGTGGCGTTTATTTTTGGGATTATGGCGTTGCGGGTAGAAGGCCTTAAAATAATTTAGGCGTGTACTTGGCACAAGCGACAACAGCCAAGTGGTTATCGTCTTGACACATAGGTGTTGGAGGGAGTGAGAGTCGGGTTCGGCGCTGAGGCGACATTTTGGGCGTGATTTATTTTTGCGGTTATGGGCTGGAGTAGGAAGGGTTAAGAATAAATGTTGGGGCCTTATAGCATAAAATCAATGTGGTAGAGTGGCACAGGCGTTGGAGGAGAAGGGTGCGTGACAAGGTTCCAAGTTGAACCATGTGAGTGGCATTTGGAGTTTTAATTTTTATTCTCTTTTTGCGTGACTTGGTAGGTGATGGGCGGCACTTAGGATGAAGATTAAGATAGCTTTGCATTTAAATTAATTTGGATGAGGAGTAGTCATCGACTTTATCTTTTATTGTTTTGAGATAATAGGGATAATATTGTATATTTTTTATGGATTTTATTTTATTAATCTCAATCAAGTGGCAAGGAGGAAAAATAGGCAATTGAGTGTTTAAATTATTTTGAATAATTTTGAAGTAGTGGCGAACTTGGGTTCTTTAGGTGGGGAGTAGCGAATTCTATAAATAAGGAGGTGCTCATCTTTGTTGTTTTTTTCACCATTTGTGCTCCTAGAAATTTGTTCCCCATTTCTTTGGTTGCGAATCCTAGTCCCTCTTAAGCCTTCATCCATTTGTCTTCCATACTCTACCAACACTAAAATATCCCTTCTCTTCACCTATGCACTTTGGCGAATCTTCAAGGTCACCTAGCCGATTTTCTTACTTGGTTCTCTCTATTTTTTTCTAAGCGAAACCATTTCATATTGTCTCCCATACCTTTCTCTCCTCTTCTTAAAACCTTTTGGTAGAAACTCTTATCTCCTTTCCATTGATTTTCTTTCATTGTTAGTAGAATCTACTCCCCACCTTTGTGCCGAATTTCCTTTCTTCAATTTGGTAGCACCTTGGCGAATATTAGCATAGATCTCTTGGGTTTTCGTTGCAATCGTTGTTGAAGGTACTCTAGGATTTTGAGGTATTCAGTCAAGCCTCAGTTGCTAGCAGTCGACTTGGTAAGTAGTGGTAAGGGTTTATCTTGGTAAGTTATGTATTTGGATATTGACCTTAGGCCATTGTTTATATTCTTGTGTTGACCGAGTGGTGGCTATGATCTTTTAGGGCCGTCGGTGAAGCAAAGGGAGCCTTCGGGATCTCGATATTTGGTAAGGATGTTATTAGGTGATCTAAATTCAATAATAGTATTATGACTCGTTGATTAATGGTGTGATTACGATTAAGTGTCGATGGATGCAAGTACCAATCAAGAGGGAAAGGAAAGCTCCCATTCGAAGTTCAAAAGAGATCGATTTACTGCATGCGAGATTGGCCAGGGGTGTGGGCGTACAAAACGATAAGCAAATAACGGTAGTCTCGTTAAGCGATAGCGTCGGGATCGAGGTTTAGAGCTTGAGGTTATAAGGTGTGTAGTTAGCCATTGTTTAGGGATTTGCGTGATATTTGCTGTTTAATATGTTTGCTAACAAGTGCGATAAATGTGAAATTGATACCCTTGAAGGGGTATGATGATGACGAGTTAGTAGCAAATTGGTTAATATGTGATAATTGATTTTTAATATGTGAGTATGCCTATGATTGTTAATATCATGCACATGCATCATCTCGCATTATATTATGTTACATGTGCATGGGTGGGTTTTTGAAAGAAGATGCGGGTGTACTTGATGCGTGGTTGATGTCGACTTTGTGCTACATCGTGGATTGGCGCCGAGGTCGCGTTGTGGATCTTTGCGATTTAGTTCGCGTGGTTACCTTGATTGATATCGGCTTTATGCCATATCGTGGCTTGATGGATTCTTGTGTGCTCCATCGTGGTTTGATGTTAGCTCGTGCTACATCGTGGATGGCATTGGTTGCCTTTTGGAGGGAAAAGGAGAGGGTGACTCGATAGTCCCCTGGTGTGTGGTAGGCTGGTTAAGGGGGTGTGTAGCGGATGGACCTTAGGATTGGGTTGGGTTTCATATTGCATGGTTTGGTTATAAATTGATATGGAAATGGGCCAAGCCCAATATGGAATATGAATAGGTATGTTTTGAGAACATACGTGGAAATGGGCAAAGCCCAGTAATCAGTGGACTGATAAGAAAAGGGCCTAGCCCAGTGCTTGAATATGATTTGATTATGGGCCAAGCCCAGATCGTGGTAATGTATATATATATGATTATGTTTACATGTTCCATTTGATAATTGGGTTGATTTGTGGCTAACATGTGGGTGGATATCAGTGGTTTAATTACACACTGAGTCTGTATGACTCACCCAATTATTTTCCTAACGTTTCAGGTGACTCTTGAGATTGGACCGGGATTGGAGAGGACACATGGTGGCCCATGCAGAAGGAAGAGTTTAAATATTTTAAAGCTTATTTATATTAAGTTTTGGTTTAAATATTGGTTGTAATAAACGGCCTCTTTATTAATTGTTGGGATCATTTAATTATCTTTTTAATTAGGGTTTATATTATACTTAGATATATTTCCTTCAATTGATTTATAATATAATAAATTATAACAAAGTTTTAATTCACATATTTTATATCAGACTTACGATATTGAATAATTTTAATGGAATTACTTCCGAAAATAAACAAAATTTTCAAGTTTTATTCTAAAGACAAAGATTTTCAACCGTCATTCAGCGGTGACATAACCGAGATCCGGTCAAGGCTCGTGGGTCGGGTTTGGGGATATTACAGATAGCCATCCTTGCCTTCTAGGGTTCTCCAAAACCCTAAAATTCCTCAACGGGACCTTAAGCCTACTAAATGCTCGGGTTATGCTCCAAACGCATAACCCTAAACCAGTGTTACACCCATCGTAGCCAAGGCCCCAACCCACAAGAATACTACGATGGCCTCAACTATCGCGTTGAAGCCCCACGTCGCTTGCTGCGCTCGTGTAGCTCTTGTTGTCGTGGAAGCACTTGGCATTTGCCGCTCTACAACTAGAGTAGAAAGTTACACACGATAGGACTCGGTGCTAAACCAGCTGCGACCACTCCTGTGCCCAACGCCCACCAAGGTATGTTAACCCTTCTCTGGCATGCTCTTTATATAGCTAGCTCTTCACCTTCATTCCTGTATCTTTCGATGTGGGATCCTTCGTCGAGAGAGTTTAAATTCAATGAAACTCTTACCGTCCACTCCGTAAAATAAATACTCCCTTGCTTCTCATGAGATTCGAACCCAGGCTCCCTTATAACATAATCCACGCTGCTAGCCACTTTACCAACTAGCTCCTTGTGCCTCAAACTATGCGCAATTAAATATAACCCTATGGCCATGGTCTAAATTCATTTAAAAAAACAATCAAAAAGGAATGCAAACGCTACAACTAGAACCTTGGACCTCCTTCCTTCCTTGTGGCGTCACTTTGCCACTACACCACACACACCACTTGTGTCATTTTCCTCCACATTTTATTCTTAAGGCTTACCCGCCAACCTCCAAGGTTTTTTTTTCACCTAAAACCAAAATTTTCCCAAAGCTAACATTTGATCTCGGGACTTCATAGAAGCCCCCTAACCTTCCAAAATCACTTATCTAAAAGGTCCAACTTGCACTTAAGCCGATCTCCTATTCTCCAAAAAATTTTAAACGCTATTACGCCTAAGGCCCATTGGGCTCAATCCTACTAGGCCTAATTTCAGGATGTTACACACCACCATACCTATCGCATAGCGGCTCAGTCTTAAGAACTCAGTCTCATATTCAGCCACTGATCTGTGCCCCTGAGTCAGATTTAAAAATTCTCTCATCTGGGCATCCACATAACTAGCACCCACGTATTTTCCCTATAAGGCAGATTTGAGGAATTCTCAGGTCAGTCATTTGGTGAGTGCCCTCCTTTATAGTGAGCCACCACTGATATGCTTCATCTCATAGTAGCGATACAACACCCTTTCATTTTTGTTCGGGGGTGCAGTCCATGTCGTCCATAATTCTTTCCATGGCCTTTATCCAGTACTCAGCGACGTTAGGGGCAACTCCAGCAATACCCCTAAAAATCTTAGGTCCATTGGACCGGAGTCATTCCGTAACTGACCCTCGGCCCCCAGTACCAGTATTGGTCCCAACTACGCTCTCTAGATTTCTTAACATGGCTTGAGACAGTGCGTCATCCCCAGCTATTCGATCATGAGACCCAGTCTCAGTCACAGGTGAAGCCGATGTCTCACTGGTTTCTAAATTAGGTATATGGCCAGATGATGAAGACCCAGCTCAAGCACCTCTACGGCCTCTACGACAGCCTCTTGTACCCTATCCGCGAGTACCTCTAGTGCTCATTGTCTAATCTCATATTATCTGTATTAATAGTTTTATACAGATCAGTTTACAATTTCGTTATTTGTTAATCAAAGTTTTATGCAAAGTAGTATAGTAATTTAGTGTCCGTTTTCTTACATCGGCCTAACGGTTTTGCTACAGTCTCAGTATACACTATCTTAAGTGTTTTTAGTGCAGTCTATCTATAGTAGTCGTAGGATTACTACCTATAGCAGTTTCAGTTTAGAACATATAACAGTTTCAGTCAAAATCATAATGCAGTTTTAGAGAGAACTTACAGGATCGGCGTTGGAGACTCGACATTCCACACATTCAGTAAAATATTTCAAAAACACTTCAAACCATTTGAAAACAGTTCCTTAGAAATTCAAGTTTAAAAACCCAATCCACAGTCGAGTTTTGTAACTTGGCTCTGATACCACTAAATGTCACACTTCAAACCTGGCCTAGACATTATGGCCAAATATGTGATGTCATATTAAAGTGTCTTTCGTAAAATAAGTTGTCGTTGAAATACTCATTTCTATTTAATCACTTTGTGTTATTCAATGATGAGTCTAAAAACGGGTTGTTCATTTTCAAAGCAAGAATCATTGAAAAGTTATTCACTTTTAAAAACATTATTAATTTTCAAAGCGTCATTTATTGCGGAAGCTTTTAAACCGATTGTGTATTTGAGGAAATTTTGATAAAACGTTTATCTTTATGAAAACTCGTGGCTTTTCCTACTGCTAGCATTTATTAAACAAAACAAAAATAAAACCCCAAATTAAAAATATAAATTCAAAGGCCCTTATTACAATAAAATACTAAATCGAATTAGATGGGTCGTGTGGCCACTGCTCTGTCCTCCATTGCATCGATCCGTCTATGACTGGGGATTACCTGTATAGTTAAAAAAGATGGGTGAGTTTACAAAAACTCAGTGTGCAATCCCATAATAACAAATAGATAGAGAACGAACACAGACTGGGCCTAAGCCCCTTTTCATTGTCAGTGACAGTTTCAGTTTGGGCTTTAGCCCATCTCAGTATAGAACAGTCATGTGCTTGGGCCTTGGCCCATTACAGTAACATTAATCAGTGCAGTAAAAGATTAAGCAGCATATATGTCTTACCCATCTAGGCTCTACACTCCATCTCCGTCCAACCCTACAATCCATGTGGGGATATAACCAACCCACCCATCCTACACTCTAAATAGTACCCAATGCAGCACTAACAGTGATATGCAGCTGGGCTGTCAGTAATTTAGGCTCGAAGCCTTTCAGTACACTTCCTTCAATCAATAACAACCCATCCCCATACAATGCATCATGCAATCATGTCATGTCATATCACAGTATCGTGTATGTATTTAGTACAATCTACATAGCATGCTAAAATATAGCCTTACATGTACATATATATAAATATATCACACAAGGGCATAACAGTCATTCAGTCAATTAGGGGTCTAAGTAAGCTTATCGACCTAATAGTAGGTCCACAGTCGACTCGGATGACCCGTGCAACCTTAGTAGTCAAACAGTAAAAATGGGCCCATGAGCCCATGTGGGCCCATACACCCATGTGGCCCACACGACCCATAATGGCCTTGGCCATGTGAAATGCATGACCTGGCCCAACAATTTCTACACGCCCATGTGGTTTGCTCTTGTAGGGCCCATACGGCCCAGTTCAGCCCGGCCCATGAAATCGCACATGGCTGACCTCGTCGATTACACACCTATGTTTAGTCACACGGCTTACCACACTCGTAGCCGCACGCCCGTGTGACGTCGACGTTTCACACTTTTCAGCATTTCACCGATATCGTTTATAAAGTACTGTTACACACCTTGTTTTCAAAAAAGAGTACCCAGTCCTTGAGCACTCCAATCAAAATTCAATCATAAACAATCGATTAGTCACAAGTCCAATGAATTTATCACGACCCTACACTAAATACTTAATCACTTTATCGTCATTCACTTACCACGTCTGAACAACCGAGGCCTACCCAGTTAAATCGTCAAAACTAAATAACCACTAATTTCTGTAATCCAACCGAAACACTTATTAACCAATATTTGCATGACTAGTTTCAATCAAAACGAAACACCACTTACCGAAACACAAAATCGTAGAATAGAATTAGCACCCAAATTTGGCTGAGTAAAATAG
Organism: Gossypium rotundifolium; assembly: GCA_025506655.1. NCBI lineage: Eukaryota > Viridiplantae > Streptophyta > Magnoliopsida > Malvales > Malvaceae > Gossypium > Gossypium rotundifolium. Next base: position 53,165,671 of record CP106734.1, read on the forward strand.
AAAAAAGTGGTTACACAGCGAGGGTAAAAGAAGGAAAGAAAACCTGATAATAATGAATAGGAAGGTTTTCCTTGAGAATGGGTCAAAACCAAATTGAAAAGGAGATCCAGGAATCGAATAGCAATACCAGTACCAACGAGCGCAGGACAGTCGTCTGAGGTTTGAAAAATCGATAGCCCAAAGCTAAAATTGAGAAAAGGTTTGGCTAGAGAACAAAAGCACAACCAAAACACAAATTCGGCACAAGAAAAGGGTTCGAGAAAGAAAAAGATGAGGGAAAGAAAATAGCAAGGTGGAGAGGGGAGAAGAACGAAATGCAATTCGGCAGAGAAGAACATAGTTACCAAAATTTCAAAGAAAAGAAGAAGACAAAACAAGCTAAAGTCAAATTGCCAAAAAGAGATTTCGGCTAAGGGGAAAGGGTTTTGCCATCAGAACCTGGGGAGTTTGGGAAGAGAGTGCCAAAATTTTGGAAAAACAGAGTTCAAGTTCAGTTCAATCTCATTCCATTCCCTAATCGTCCCTCAAAATCCTCAACATCAACCGTCCACTTTCCTAACACACTTAAAATTCTTTAATTTCCTCCACCAATCCCACAACTACTCAACCACTCAGTATTTCGACTGCACCAAAACACTCACATGGTACAAGCAGCAAAGACAACTCTTTTGCTCACGCAAGGACTCGAACTCCAGATCTCCCTGCAACATTAACACTGTACTTAACCACTAGACCAGCAAGCCCATTCTGACATGTTTTACCAACATTTATTTATAAGCCTATTATCTATTGAACCCAAGACTTCTCAGACACTACCAGGACACTTAACCACTGAAGCAAACATGTATTTATAACAACAACATACGAAAATAAAAAATAAAAATTAAGGGCTTTTAGGGCATTACATGTGTTAAGTTTTGGATTAAATTTGAATTGCATTATGTGATGTTTATGTTATTGAGTTGTTGAATGGTAAGTTTTACTTACTTAGCATACAGCTTACTAATCTTTATAGCTTACTCTGTTTACTTTTTCGTGTTTTATAGTGATTATCGAAGCTTGCTCAGATTTGGGAGTCATTGAAGATCTCATCACACTATCAAGCTATCATTTTGGTACTTTTGAATTTATGTATTTGGTTATATGGCATGTATAGGACTTGTATTTAGTATGGTATATATGTTGGTAATGTATTTAGCAAATTGATTTGGCTTATAAATGATGTATGTTTTGGCTAAGTGTATAGCCATGTGATTTGGTTTATTTTGGTATACTTGGTGATGTGTATACATGTACAAATGGCCTTTTTGGTATGTTGTGTATAATGGCTATATGAATGCTTGTTGTGGATTAGTAGTTTGAGTATCAAATGGTTGATATTTGGGATTGGTATGCTTGTGGTTTTTAGGTAAAGTGATGCATAATTAAAAGTGACTATATAAATGATTTGATAGTATGAAATAGGTATGAAATTGAATGACTAATTGAGATGCTTGTGTGTCTTGTAATTGATGATATTGAAATAGCATTAATTGGATTTGGTTTAGATGAGTTTAAATGCCATTTGAAGATATGGTATTATGCAATTTGCATGAGAAAAATGGCTTGGAAAATAGCCTATTTTTGTCCACATAGGCAGAGACACGGGCGTCAGGTGACACGACCATGTGTCCCCTAATGATTATTTAGAAACCAAGTCAGTAGGTGATCGCTGAAATCGGAGCTTTAAAATCTATAAATAGAATGATCAAACCTGGAAACTAACTCTTACAATGACTTAAAGGCAAGTGTACCTATCGAACAGTAGTATAGCTTAGGCAAGACCGGATTATCGAACCCAAAGGAACTAAAAGTACTAATACTAACTTTCTTTTTATTATTTAGCCTAAAATATAGAGTGATTGGTTAATTTAATCTAGTTTAAAGACTACTAAGCTAAAGACGCAAAGAAAAAAAGAACGAATTTGGGAAATAACTTAAAGAAACTCAATTGATTACGATGATACCCTCAAGAAGAATCCACCTAGAGTTCACTTGTTACTTATTACTAAATCATATGATTTCTTTACTTAGCTTGATCTGTAGGACTCCTTAACCTATATTAAACCCTCTCTCGAGGTGAATAACGTCTAACCCTAGTTTAATTAGTGGAACTCTCATTCACTTATAATAACCCCCTAAAATAGTAGTAAATCGATCAATGGATTCCCATATTAGGTTTCACCCTAATATGGCAAAATCTTGTAACCCTATCTCTAGGTGTTCGATCAACTCGCTTAATTATGCTAGATCTACTCTTAAGTAGGGTCTATTCCTCCTCCAACTAAGCACATCAGATTTGGATTAAGCAACATAATTAAGAATAAACTAAGTATTTATCATATAATTCAGAAAATAATAACAAAATTCATCTAGGTTTCATCCCCCTCAAGTATCTGAAGGATTTAGTTCACAATAAATAAAGAAAACATCTCAAGAGAAAAGATAAAACAAAACATAGAAAATCCCTAAAACCCCTTGAGGAATTGAAGGAGAAATCCGCCGTCTTGAGTATAATTTTGGCTTCTTGAGATGGATCCACTGGCTATCTTCGAGTGATGTGATCCTTCTGGCTCGGCTCATTGGCCTAGGTCACCGCCCCCTTTCAGGATACACTTAGGGTGTTTATATAGGCTATTGGAATGCTTTACTTGGCCTCTAAGTGTCCTAATTTAAGTCTGCTTCTTACTCGATATTTGAATAAGCTTTGGAAAGTGTTTCCTTGGCTCTAAGTATCCAAATTGAGTGAAATTGCTCTCTCCTGTAACAAGGGCACGTCCATGGCACATGCCGTGTAAATCGTGGTTGGGCCATGTCTCAATTCTATCAATTGGGGCACGGCCGTGTAAATCATGGCATGGCTGTGTCTTAGTTAATTGTCGAAGCACGACCGTGTGGCTTGAAGTCCAGGCCGTGTCGATTTCCTTGTTAGCCCAAATTGGCCCATTTTAAGCCTTTTCTTGTTTTTTTGTCCTCGAGTGCTTTCCTAAGTATAAATATGAAAAGAAAGGATTAAAAGCACCTTTTTACATAAATCAGGGCTAAATCATCCTAAAAGCATACTAAATATGGGGTTAAAATATGTTACTTTTACGGTTTATCAAATACCCCCACACTTAAGCTTTTACTTGTCCTCAAGCAAAATTCTCAACTTACAATTAAAACGAACTTTTGTAATTCACAATTCCTATTAACAATGCTTCATCATAATTCATAGACAATTTATGCATGGATAATTTAACTCAAAGACTCTTAAAGATTCAAACAATATAAGTCATGAATTTTATAGTACGAAAACATAGGTGTCTCCCCTTATCTAAATGATTACCTTTAATTCGAAACTAACAAGGATTGACATCCTCACTAACAATTCACTCAAAGCACTCGAAGTGTTTAAGTTTCAAGAAAAAGCACTCATAAGTCAAACTTGAAAAGTTAATCCCATAGGCTTGCCTGAAAATCAAATCTCCACCACTGTAATATGAGATGATACACAAATCAAAAGGTCTTTAACAGGGTTGTAACGGAGCTTGGGTTAAAGGTGTGGATAAAGGCTGAATTAGAAGGTTTTAGAATCGAGATTGACTTGACTAATTACCTAACAAACAATAATGAACCTGAAAATAAATGATTACATCAAATGAAACTAATAATAATACTTTTTTAATACGAGCTTTTTCAACAATTTGGAATTTAAATACATAAGCTCCTTTGGGTTAATCTCGGTGTTTCTTGGTAGACGTCCTAGCGGTCGTTCTGACATTAGCTTTGTGAGTTGTTCAACTGCATTCGTGGCTTCCTTGACTAACTTCGTAAGTTCCCCCATTCGATTCTCATTGCTCTTAATTGTTTTCTTAGTTTCTTGGAAGCGCTTTTTTATGTCTGACATAAATTTTGTCAACATCTGTTCGAGGGTTGGCTTCTTCTCTTGCGGATATGGCTGATTTTAGAAATTTAAAGGAGGTTGTTGTCTTTGATTTCCTTTAATTCCTTGGCCTCCCCATGGGTGGTTCCTCCAACCTGGATTGTAAGTGTTACTATAAGGATTGTTAGTAGATCTGAAATTATTACCTATATAGTCTGTCTGTTCGCTCTCTGCGTCTAGTTGGTAGGGTGGATACTCAGGATTATACACAGTTCCACTTGCATTGCATTGCATGACTGGGTGTACCTACGAAGAACATAAACTGTCAAGCTTTTTATTCGTCGTCTCTACCTGATTTGATAGCATGGTTACTGCATCAATGCTGTAGACTCCAGCTAATTTTGTCTGTTTTGTCCTTGTAACCTGCCACTGATAATTATTCAATGACATCTCTTCAATGAATTTGTAGGCTGCTTCAAGAGTTTTATTATTCCAGGTTCCACCGATGGCTGAATCAATTAGTTCTCTCGTTGAGGGATTTACACCATTGTAGAAGGTTTGGACTTGAAGCCATAATGGTAATCCGTGGTGTGGACATCTCCTCAAGAGATCTTTGTATCTTTCCCATGCATTGTATAATGTCTCTAAATCCATCTGCACAAAAGAAGAAACATCATTCCGTAATTTAGCCGTTTTGGCTGGTGGAAAATATTTTAATGAAATTTTTGGTCATTTGTTCTCATGTAGTGATTGACCCTCGTGGTAATGAGTTCAACCATAGCTTGGCTTTATTCCTTAATGAAAAGGAAATAACCGAAGATGAATGGCATCATCAAAACGCCATTTATTTTGAAAGTATCACAGAACTCTAAAAAAATTACTATATAAGTGTTCGGGTCTTCGTCCTGCAAACCATCAAATTGAACAAATTGTTGAATAATTTGTATTGTATTAGGCTTTAATTCAAAATTATTAGCAGCTATAGCAGCCTAACAATACTAGATTCTCGCTCCTATCAAATTGGGTTTAGCATAATCATACATAGTCTTGAGCATCCGCCACATCTCTGGTGGATTATTCTCGTCCATCCCTTGATGAGGATTGGATCGTCTTCTCGCTCTTCTTCTGTGTAATTTAGAACTCGCCTATTTCTTTGTGATTTCTCCGAGCGATAGCTTCAATTTCACTATCGTATACTAGAGGTCCTGTCGGGTTCCGTCTAGTCATAAACTAAAGGTACCTGCTAGGAAAAAGAAAGAAAAATAAAATTTAGAGAAAAAAATAATGGAATAAATTAAATTGAAAAATAAAATAATGGCTAAAGTAATAAAAATAAAGTTTTCTTAATATTTTAGTTCCCCGGCAACAGTGTCAAAAACTTGATCGTTGAAATCAGAGCTTTAAAATTTATAAATAGAATGATCAAACCTGGAAACTAACTCTGACAACAACTTAAAGGCAAGTGTACCTATCGAATAGTAGTATATCTTAGGCAAGACTGGATTATCAAACCCAAAGGAACTAAAAGTACTAATACTAACTTTCTTTTTATTATTTAACCTAAAATATGGAGTGATTGGTTGATTTAATCTACTTTAACGACTACTAAGCTAAAGATGCAAAGACAAAAAGAACGAATTTGGGAAATAACTTGAAGAAACTCAATTAATTATGATGATACCCTAGGAAGAATCCACCTAGACTTCACTTGTTACTTATTACTGAATCATATGATTTCTTTACTTAGCTTGATCTGTAGGACTCCCTAACCTATATTAAACCCTTTCTCGAGGCAAATAATGTCTAACCTTAGGTTAATTAGTGGAACTCTCGTTCGCTTATAATAACCCCCTAGAATAGCAGTAAATCGATCAATGGATTCCCATATTAGGTTTCACCCTAATCCAAAAAATCTCGTAACCCTATCTTTAGGCGTCCGATCAACTCCGCTTAATTATGCTAGATCTACTCTTTAGCAGGGTCTATTCCTCCTCCACCTAAGCACATCAGATTTGGATTAAGCAACATGATTAAGAACAAACTAAGTATTTATCATATAATTCAGAAAATAATAACAAAATTCATCTAGGTTTCATCCCCTTCAGGTATTTGAAGGATTTAGTTCATAACAAATAAAGAAAACATCTCAAGAGAAAAGATAAAACAAAACATAGAAAATCCCTAATACCCTTGGAGGAATTGAAGGAGAAATTCACCGTCTTGAGTAGAATTTCGGCTTTTTGAGATGGATCCACTGGCTATCTTCGAGTGATTCCCACAAATGTGATCCTTCTGGCTCGGCTCGTTGGCCTAGCTCACCGCCCCCTTTCAGGATACACTTAGGGTGTTTATATAGGCTCTTAGAATGCTTTACTTGGCCTCTAAGTGTCCTAATTTAAGTTTGCTTCTTACTCGATATTTTAATAAGCTTTGGAAAGTGTTTCTTTGGCTCTAAGTATCCAAATCCGAGTGAAATTGCTCTCTCCCGTAATAGGGGCACGACCATGGCACATGCCCATGTAAATTGTGGTTGGGCCGTGTCTCGATTCTGTCGATTGGGGCACGACCGTGTAAATCGTGGCATGGTCGTGTCTTAGTTAATTGTCGAATCACGGTAGTGTGGCTTGAAGTCCAGGCCGTGTCGATTTCTTTTTTGGCTGAAATTGGCCCGTTTTAAGCCTGTTTCTTGTTCTTTTCGTCCTCGGGTGCTTTCCTGAGTATAAATATGAAAAGAAAGGATTAAAAGCACCTTTTACATAAATCAGAGCTAAATCATCCTAAAAACATACTAAATATAAGGTTAAAATATGTTACTTTTATGGTTTATCAGTATGCTCTACATGGTCTAACACACGGGCGTGTGACTTGGCCATGTGGCATAAGTCAGTATACCCTACAGTTTTGGCACAGCCTAACACACAGCCTGGCACATGGGCGTGTGTGGCAATTTTGAAGGGCACACAAGCTAGTCACGCGAGCGTGTGTGTTGATCATGTGACCCAAGTCAGAGAGTTACAGAGGTCGGACACAGGCTGTGACACGGCCATGTGATCCCATTTTGAATGTCCACACGGCCTGTGACACGAGTGTCTTTGGCCGTGTGAAACACACAGAAGGGCCACACAGGTGTGTGTCCTTTGTATTTTGAAAAATTTTATAAGTTTTCCAAAAATTTCCTGAGTTATCAGTTTAGTCCCAAACCACTTCTAATCATGATTTGGGTGTCGTAGGCTCGTATTAGGGATAATGTGGTTGATTATAAGTGATTTTCAATTCGAAATGGAAAATGTATGTGAAATGAATAATTGGTTAATTGTTAAGTCCAGTAATGCTTCGTAATTCTATTCCAGCGATAGATACGGGTTAGGGTTGTTATATCCCCTTGTGAGGTTCAGAGCTTCACACATCTCAGTTTGCTCCTAGCAATCGGGATGGTAGTGTAACACCCCAAACCCGGCCCATTCACTACGACCGAATTTGAAATGCCACTGCGAAAGATGTTTGAAAAACTTTTGACTTAAAGTTAAAAACATAAAAATTTGTTGTTCTTTGTAAAACATTGTTTGTTTAATAGTCTAAGTAAAACTTTATTATTACAAACTGTCCGAATTGAAAACTGTAATGCATATTTTTAAGGTATAAATTGCCGAGAATAAAAACATTTTCAAATAATACTTTAATCGTCAATCCACTTTAAACATAATAATAAACCTCAAATCCCTTAAAAGGCCCTTATTACAATAAACCTTACTTAAAAATACTGAAAATATAAAATATGTAAATAATAAAAAAAACATCTTCTGCATGGGCCACCTTGTATCCACTCCAACTCGGTCCAAGCTTTATGCATCACCTGCAATGTTGGTAAAAATTGGGTGAGTCATACAGACTCAGTGTGCAATTAGTCCACTGAATTCCACCCACATGTCAACCCACATACTTACCCACATAAGAAATATTAATGCAACTTGTTCACATGCTTTCACTTATTGGGCTTGGCCCACATTCGCATCAATAAAGTTCACATATTGGCCTTGGCCCCTAACCATATCACATTCTTATAATAGTGTAATTAACCACATGTTTCCACATACTGGGCTTGGCCCATTTCCACATTTATTCACATATCAAATATTGAGTCTATGCAAAATGCTCCCAACCCAGCCTAGGGTCCACCCGTTACGCCTACCTTGGCAAACCTGTTGCCCAAGGCCGTGGCTAATTCACCGATCACATAGTGATCCACATATCTTACATTGGCAGACTTGTCAAGACAAGGCCGTGGTGAGCCACCGATCACATAAGTGATCCCACATATCCTTATCCACGAGGTGACTCGAGGTCATCCTCAGTCTACGGTGATGCACACAGCTATCATCCGCTGAGATGGGCACCTAGCCAACACCTCCCTTGATGAAGCACATAGCTAACATCAAGCGCCAATGTAGCACAAGGCTAACATTAGACGACATACATAAATGTACACCCTGTCCTTCTTTCACATTCAGATCCCATCCCATGCACACGCAACATATGATAATGTCATAACATGGTAAAATAATGCATGCATATGCTATTCGGCATACAATCACATTCTCATTGGCATATTCACATTCTTAATAATTAATACTGACCTGATTTCCGATATACCCCTTAAGAGTATCCATTCATAATTGCCACTGCACATTTTAGCATTTACACAACACATACAACATAACATAAACCCGGAAAATAGTGGGTTAGTCACACACCTTACTATTTAGCGAAATCCCAAACTAGTTGAATCTAACAAAATCTTGACACGTGGTTTTTCCTCCTCCCTTAATGTCAATTTGGTCTCCTACCAAATACCGAATTCACATACTGAGTTCCCCTTGCAATCGGCCACACACACTGGTACCTACAAACGATTAGCCTTCGGCTTTCTAACGAATAAGGAGTAGATCTAAACTTACTAAATACCCTTACCAAAACGATCTTGGATCTCAAGACTCCTCCTTATCCTTGTCGATTTGTCCCTTGCTTATTTATAACCCGAGTACTTGCTTGCTCTTGAAGTTACCAATATCCCTACTTAACAACTTATTAGAATCGGCCAACACAAGAATACTAAGAACATGGCCCTTGGCCGAATAATACATTCTTGCTTACCTTAATCACTTTAATCCCGAAAGACTCCTTTGATGATCCTTAATGCTAGTACTTCACGTTGTTTACCACTAACGCCTACTAGAAGAGGTTGCTAGAAAGAAGTCGACAGCACCACCCTCCTTAACGATTCGGCTTTTGAGCATAACAATGGCAATTTAGCTTTTGAAAAAAACTAAGTGAATGAAAGTGGAGAGGTTAGATTGAGGTTCTGCTAAATACAAGGGTATTGGCTACAAGGGAAAGGTGTAGAATCGGGTTTTGCAAGAGAAGAAGAGAAGGACTAGAGGAATTGACACACACACCTTAATGCATAAAATATTCAAATGACTTACCTATCACCCTCTTGGCGAAACTTGGAGAAAAAGGAGTAAAACAAAACTACTAACTTATGAATTTTCTGCACACTACCCTATCAAAACCCCAAAACTGATTATGCACTCTAAGAGCCCCACATTCGGCCATTAGCTCCATCCTTATCAAATCCCACATTTTCCTCCTTTATCACTTCCTTTAAAATAATAAATATTATCCATCTTAATCCCTTATCAATCTTTTATATTATCTCTTTACTCACTATAAATAAATATAATAAACATCACTTATCCCTTACCTTTACAAAGTCCCATGCCGTCCCCTCTCTTCCCTCTTTTAAAATAAATAAAATACAAACACCTTTATCACATATCCCAGCCAAAATAAAAAAAATAAAACAAGCCTTATCCCATCCACTAAAGTCCATGTGCCGTCCAATCTCATCCATGTGCTGTCCAACCTCTTCTCCCTTCCCTTAACGTCACATGCAAAATAAAATAAAAGCCACCCATTTGTTGCCATGTGGTTCGAACTCGAGACTGTTAGAGCCCTCGACATAAGTCGCAGTAACACCCAAGCCACTTTGCCAATGCGCTTTTTGTGTCATAAACTCCCCATAACTTCTCTTAAAGCCTCCTTAGCCTAGTTTCCCTTCTTGACGTAAAAATAAATGCTCCTTCCCGCTTCCTTCGCAACTCTAACCAAGGCCCTTCCCTCTCGCTCTGGCGTCATTTTCCAAGGCCTTAAGTGGCGCCTTGCACCACTTTACCAAGGTGATTCTTATGTCCAAGAACTCCCAAAATTTCCCTTAAGGCTTCCCGGCCTTGCTCCCTTACTAACTCAAAATCCAAAAATTTTCCAATGCATTCCCTTTTTATCCTAGAGTTTTAAGAACCCCTAAAACACATCCAACCCACTCACTGAGCCTATTAACTCATGAATTATACACCAAATGCATAACCCCTAATCTAGGACATTACAGGTAGAACCTTAATGAAATTCTAATTTCCCTGTTCCTTCTTCCATTCCTCTATTTTTCCATTCCTAACCTTGTTGCTCAAACACCGTAGTGTCCTCTTTGCAAGGCCCGAAGCGTCGCTCATCACGGGTGTTCTCAGCAACACCATATGGTGGTATCTAGGAGAATTACCCATTTTTCCCAATCTTAACTTTGTCTAACCCATCGGTAATTCCCTTCCATGTTTTACTATTATAAACATGTGTTTCATAGATGAAATACTAGTGAATCATAGTTAATTTATGCATAGTTAACTAAAGTGGCGAATACTCATACACCTATACGATCTTAAACATACTTAGTATTTCAAGGTTGGAGTGCAAAAACTCACCTTGCTTTTTTATCGTTTTTAGTTTAGCTTGTCCAAATGGCCATAGCTTCCTTTATCCTGGTAGCTACACATGAGAACCATTAATCGATTAATCTATTAGTGGTCAGTCCTTAGAAGCTCAGAACCTTAAATTATACAGAAGCTTTTAGAGTTTTACGCTACTCCTTTCTTCAATCCCAAGTATAGAAAGATAAGGAAGCTTACTAGTTCATCAATTTCTCCACCACCAGACTTAAATTCACACATTTCTGCACATGCAGAGCTTTTTTCATCTACATCCCCTTCTTCTTTAGAACGACTAAAGAAGATGATGCTATGAAGATGAGAAGATTTATAAACAGAATTAAGAAAATTCTCTCTCCACTCACGCCTATATATATACTCCTTCAACACGATCCTCACCGGCCATTTTCGCCATCCATTTTTAATCATTTTGTCTCCCACTTTGAAACTAGTTGGTTCTAATCTAATTGAACTGGAATCAAAATCCGACTAATCACAATTCAGCCACCAAAACTTTCTACTTTCCCAACGAATTCTAAAAAGTTACTAGCCTTTTCAATTTAATCCTAGCTTTCCCTAATTCTGGGTTGTTAATGGTAATCGGGTGTTACAAAGTTTATGTAATACCCCAAAAATTACTACAGTAAGAAAGTAATATATTATCCTTGATATAATAAAATAAGGAAATAAAGTGATAAAAAGGGAAATTTTGAGTTATGTCAACATTGAGAAGTATATTATGATATATTAATTCAAGAAAGGACTAAATCACAAAAGTGAGAAATTTTTTTATTGCCCAAGAGTAAATATTCAAAATTTGAGGGGTTAAAGTGTAGATATGAAAATTTTGAAGGACCAATAGTGCAAATATTTTAAAGGTGGAATGATCTAGAAACTAAGGAAAATGGATGAATTAGGACCAAATTGAATAGGTGAAGAATTATGAGGACTAAATCATAGTTTTACCAAATTAAGTGATGACTCAATGATAGAATTTTAAAAGATCGTAAAAGGAAAAATGGTCAATTAGAGAGAGAGAAATCCAGAAGGCAATGATGATGTTGGTGATATTTTAGATTAATTAAATAAATAAATATTAGTTTATTAATATTTTGATTTGATTTTTTTATTTTATTATTATTATTATATTTAGTATACAAGCAAAGAAAGATGAATAATTCTCTTCATCTTTCCATGCTACAAAGTGAGAAGAAGAGAAAGAAAAGAAAATTTTCTTTTCTTTACAATTTGGTCCTTTACTATAAAATCCCACTTTTTCTCTCAAATTCTTTGGCAATTTTCATAACCACCCAAAAGAAGAAGTGAAGTAGAGACATTAGAGAGTGAAAATATCATTTTGGAAGAGAGAAATTGGACGTCAAAGCGGAGAAAATGGTAAAAAAGTGAGGAAATTAAAGAGACAAGGTAAGTACTTCAAGAAATTTACTTTATTTAATTTTAATCAAGTATAGAGTATGCTTAATTAGTTGAATTAATTGTGAATTTGCTAATATTATGTATGAAAATTAAAATGGTATATTGAAGTAGAAGAATAAAAGAATAAATTGTAAAGAAAAACAAAATAGGTTATGTGAATTTGAATGTTTAAAGAGAATACAAATGAAGTGTGATGATGTAAAAAGTGAATGTGTGGGAAAATTTCAAGTTACATTAAATTTTTTATAATAAGGACTAAATTGTTAAGTGTACAAAAGTTTAAAGTTTAAATGGAATGTTAAGTGTTAGTGAATTAGTTACAAAGTGAAGTTAAAGTGAAATTATAGTAAATAATGAATTTTCAAGATTTTAGGAATTAAATTGTAAACTTGTGAAATTTATAATTGAAATAAGAGAAGTTATAATAAATTTGATGATAAGTGAGTTTTAAGGATTAAATTGGACAATAATTAAAAGTATAATGATTATGTATGTCTAAATGAAAGTTAATACAAAGAACCATGAAAGAGTAAAATTAGCATTAAAATAGTTTTCGGACAACAATAATAGTTCAAATTTGAAAAATCACCAAAAATTGTGAAAATCAAATTAGAGGTTTAATAAAATATGAAATTAAATTTTATTGAGTCTATTTTTAATAGAAGAAACAGTGTAAGCAATGAATTTTAAATTATGAGATATAATAAATGTTGTGAGACAAGGTTAGAATGATTTGAGTTCTCCTATTCGATTTTGGAAAATCATCAAAATTGTAAAAAATAATTAGGGGTTTAAATTTATATGTTTAAATTTTATTGAGTCTATTTTCAAGAAAAATAAATGAAAATATCATCCAAACCTTGTACAAAGAGATAATTAATTTTTAGTAAAGAAAGGTCGAAGTTTTCAAACAGTAGAACAAGGATAAATTTGAAGATTTTCTTTGTACTTATTGGCTAAATTATAAATTCTTAAATTTTTATGGTAGAAATATATTGAGTCTAGCTTCAAAAACATCAAGAGGTTCTTAATTTAGAATTCTGCAGTTCAATATATAAATAACTTAGTGATTATGACTCAAATGGATGACTTTAAATGAACATATAAGTAAATAGCAAAATTATAGGTAATGTTACATATAAGCATATTATATACATTAAGGATGTGGAATGGAAAGGAGGAGAAATATATATATATATATATATATATATATATATATATATGAATATTTAGCTATCATGAGTTACATTAAAATGGCTAATTTGCATGTTTTAGGCTTAGGGACTACATTGAATAAAAGGAAAATTTTAGGGACAATTTTGTAAAAAATGTCAAAAATGACCAAAATTGTAAGAAATGAATTCTTTTATGGTCTAAATTAATGTATTGAAATAAATTATTAATATTAAGTGGGTTTAGAGCATTAATCTTGTTGTATGGTGATAATATAAAGTGATTTTGTTAAATATTGATGTTAGTATCAAATTGTGAAAATAGTTAAAATATTAGGGTTTGATATTAAATTTTTGTTTTATTAAGGGTTGTATGATGGCCTACAATATTTGGATAAAATGTTAATCGAGAAAAATTAATTGATTTGATAGATTAACTAGTTGAGGATTAAATTGTAAAAGTTTTAAAAGTTGGGGTAATTATGTAAATTAAAAAAATTGAAGGGTATAAATTGTGAAATGAATCAGAATTGAAATATATGCTAATGAATAAGAAGTTTTATAATTTAGAACAAGATTCTAAAGATACTCGTGAAAAAGGAAAAATAGTGGAATAGTCCCTAAACTCCTGCAAATATTTCACTTCAATTCAGGTAAGTTCGCATGGTTAAACTTTAATGTTATTTATTAAATTGATGGATAGTATTATGTATTTATTCATAGTTATTGTTGAAAATAAAATTATTGTTTTATGACATTGAATTGAATGTTTGAAATGAATGGAACGCGAGATTGAGTACAGTCGTTAATTGACGGTAAATTACCCAAGTAAACCAAGGTTTAACATTTGTTGTGAACTTTCCTGTTTACTTTCCATTTAGCTCTCATGAGCTTCAGTTAACTCATATGAGTTTCCGTTTAACCCTAATGAGTTTTCGTTCAGCTCTTTTGAGCTTTAGTTTAACCCTTATGGGTTTCCGTTCAGCTCTTACTAGCTTCTGTTCAACCCTTATGGGTTTTTGTTTAGCACTGATGTGCTTTTGTGTAGCCTTCGGGCTTCTAAATATGAAGTACTCATATCTGTAATTTGTTCCCCGATTCGGTAAGATCTAATAAGTGCCATATGAAATTAATGTTTGAAGACTTAATGTTATTATTGGTGTTGATCTGAAATAAGTGTATTTATCGATTAAAGTTGTGATGAGTAATAAATTCAAGTGTGATATGTTGATAAAATAAGTTTATCAATGTTGAATTTATATGAAACATGTTCAAGTATGCTAACAAGTTTTGTTGCTGATGCTTATACAAGTGTCAAGCTACTGGTTAAATGGTAATATGTTTATTTATATGATGCGTTGAAAAGGTAAGTGCTCAAATGAAAATATACTTGTGCTCATGAAAGAGTGGTAAGTTTCAAGTTATGCAATTTCTTATGAAATGGTTTATCATGTGGTTAATTTTAAAAAAAGGGCTATGTTCAAATGCATTAGTTTGTGGTTATGGTGGTATAGTATGTTAATGACTGGTGAGTTATGCATATGGAATGAGTGAGGAAAGTAAAGAAATGCAAATGAAAATTTAGAAATTCGGAATAGTTAAAGTTGTTGAATAAACTTTATGAATATTGTGGTATCAATATTGGATTATTCTGGATATGTATAAATTTCTTATTTAAAATGAATTGATATGATTAAAGTTTATACGAGCCTATTAAGCATTCATTGCTTACATAATTGTTTTCCTTTACTTTTTAGATTATCAGAAGCTCGATTAGGTTGGAAGCTTGTCAGAGATATATCACACTATCCATCGGTTCTATCGGTAATTTCGAATGTTTTAATTTTGGTCATAATGGCATGTATAGGTATTTTGTTTCATATTGGTCTATATGTAAATTATTGAGATTAGTCAATTATTTTAGCTTATGTTGAATTCCATGTTATAGTTTGTAGATTTGTGAATTGGTGGGGCTAGGTTAGTAACAAATTGGGTGGGAAATATGGCTTCTAAAATGGCCTGTTTTAATCCACACAAGCAAAGACAGGCGTGTGTCTCAACCGTGTGTGACACATGGCCAGGTGACACGGACGTGTGTCCCATGTATCTTGAATTTGCACAATATAGAATGCTAACATGGCTTGGCCGCACGACCGTGTGACCCCTGTAGTGTTGAAAATTTTAAATGTTTTCGAAAAAAATTTTGAGTTTTCGACTTAGTCCCTATTTGTTCTAATGCGTAATTTGGGCCTCGAGGGCTCATTTAAGGGACAATATTGATAATTTTGTTTGCTTTCTAATATGAATGTTAAATGAAATGAAATGTCTGATAATTAATTTTGTAAACTTCGGTAAGGCTCCGTAACCTTGTTCCGGTGACAGGTTTAGGTTAGGGGTGTTACAGCTTATTTCTACTTTTTTTTTTTGTAAGTTTTATAGATTAAAAATCTAAACTTTCATCTTTTTCTCAAGCTTTATGTTAATGGTTGGCATTTCCTTCTCTTGCATGTCTGTCAACTTAGTTTTTAGCATGGATAACTAAACTATAAGGAGGTTGGTTGATGGAGACGTAGGTAAGTTGATTTTTGGATGAGAGATAATGTTGCAAATAAATTGGAGTAAGTTGAATAAACCTAAAAACTTAGGATTGATGCCCCTAAGGGAATATTTAGGCAAGTGAGACTTAGAGGTAATCTTGTTGACCACCAATTTGTTAGTCCCAAGTTAGTCGATGAGATCGAGAGATAAACCAAAGTAATTTGTTTAATTTGGTAAAGTTGAGACTAAGAGGTAAAAATAGAACCACTTTAGGAGTTTAAACAATTTATGTAACAGACCGAATTTGACCCTAATCGGAACGGTGGTTTCGGGACCATGAATTCGAGTCTGAGAAATATTTTAATATTATATTTTGTGTTTATTATATGTGAATTAATGTGTGTGAAAGTCTCGTAGAAAAATTTTATCGTTTGTGTGTTTAATTTAGAAAAAGGACTTAATCGCGTAAAAGGTAAAAGTAGCAAACTATAGTGAAAAGTGCCTATTTGATGATGGTTTTTTAAAGTGGGGTATTAAAAGAGTAAATACTCCAATTTTAGATGTAGTGGGCGGCATATGACTAATCTACCCTTAAGTTATATGTTATGAAATTTTAAGTTATAAGGTTAAATAAGTAATTATTTTAATAACATGTTATATGTTAAAATAACATAAAAAAATAAACCATCATCTTCATACTCTCTCATGGCCGAATGTAGCTAAGAAAAAGGGGTTGAAAAAGCTTTGAATTTTTGGCAACTATTTGGTTCAATTAGGTAAGAATTTTAGCTCGGTTTTTGTTGATTTTACGTTTTTGAGATCGTTGCTTAGAGTATTAGCTGACCCATGTTGAAATTTTTGAATCTAAGCATGTGTGATATTCGGCCATTGATGTATTCATGTAGGTTGTGATGTTTGATGGTTTTTGAATTAAAGATATGTTAAAGATTAATATGTTTTGTCTTTGAATTTTTGGTAAATTTGAGTATTTGAGCTAAATTGCAAAAATAAATTTTCGGAGGGGTCTAATTACGAAATAAATGAAAGAAATGGACTTGTATAGTCCCTATACATATTCGGCCCTTAAGTAGTATTGAGAAATTTTGTGTATTTTGTGTTTTGTGCAATTAGGACTAAATAGTAAAAATGTGAAACCTTAGGGGTAAAATGGTAATTTGCATGTTTATGTGTTTTGGGACTAAATTGAAGTGAAATTTACTTTAATGAGCTGAATGTAATGTGTTTTAGATCAAGAGCAAAGAAAAACGGAATTGGATCGGGGAAAGATGAAAGTTCTCGAATAGCCTGTCTAAGTTGTCCGTCGACAGTCGAGGTAAGTTCTTAAGTTAAAGTATATTAAAGAGATAAATATGAATATTTTCAATGATATTATTTGATTAATTTGAGTAAGGAAATAGGTGATAGCCAAATGTAAATGTTCTATATTGGATTGGATATGCTGAAATGCAATATGAATTAGTACATTTGATATGATATGTGAATGTGGTTTATGTATATGAATTGATAGTGATGTAAGTGTTAAGGAATATAAGTTGATGAATTGATTTGATATATAGATCGGGCTTCGAGCCTAGCAGGCCTCGTGTCGGTGATATATTTCGGGCTTTATGCCTAGCAGGCTTAGTGCCGGTGACATATTCAGGTTTCGTGCCTAGCAGGCTTAGTGCTGGTGACATATTCAGGCTTCGTGCCTAGCAGGCTTAGTGCCAGTGATATATTCGGGCTTCGTGCCTAGCAGGCTTAGTGCCGGTGATATATTCAGGCTTCGTGCCTAGTAGGCTTAATGCCGGTGATACTTTAAAACAAAGAAACCATAAATTACTCGAGGTGTAACATAATGAATCTATTGAGTTAAAAACTCAGGTAAGCATAAGTCCCATTTGAATTTATCAGAAGTAAGGTAAGTTGTGATTAATGTTACTTGAGTTGAAATATTATGTACTTTGTGCTTTGATGAGTTGCAGGTTGATGGTAGTGAAGTATAAGTAATTGAGTAAATACATTACTAGTATTCGGTTTTGTATCAGTTGCATATCGAAATATACATATACAATGTCCTACATTTATTGATTAAATGTTAAAGTGCTTGATTAGTGAATTATCTTTTGCTTAAAACTTACTAAGCTAGTGAGCTTACTTGTGTGTTTCACTATTCGTTTTATAGATTGTGGTCAAGCTACGGGCTCAAAGGATCATTGTTGAAGTCAACCACACTATCATCTCCTTTTTGGTACTTTTCATCTAGTTGATTTGAATTAAAGGCATGTATAGGCTAGCTAAATGTTCAAATGATGTTTTGTATATCTATATATATATATATATATATAGAAAATGACTTGATCATTTTGTGTAAGTTCGATTTATTTGTTTTTGGATATGTTTTGATATATTTGGTTTCAATATTCGGCTATGGTATGTTTCTCATGGACAAGTTTAAGTATTATGCATTTGATATAATTGCTATTTTAGGATGGCACAGGCAAAGATGTCAAGGGATGTATATATTCAGTCATAGCAAGTTATGTATGGAAGATGAATAAATAGTATAGGTGTATGTGTACGGTTTTTGCAAGAATTTGATCTTGATTAGCTATATGATAAGCATAGTGGTTCTTTGTTGTGTTTTGTATTCATGAGATTAATCAATGGGAATTTATATACTACTTGTCTAGCATGCTTTTCGAATGGTAAATAGGTTAAACATGTATGATTGACAATATAGAAAATGTCATATGTGTAATGTAGTTAAAATATTAATGAAAGTCATGTTTAAGTAAACTTTGTTATGTGATATTTATTATTTTATAATGAGACAAGTATATATGTTTCTTGGTTGGTTAGTTACATATTAAGTTAAAAGGTGAGATCGAAGGTTCGGTCAATATGTGAATTTGGTATGCTTGCATATTTATATTATTATGGCATTTTGGATTAAAATAATGTCTTGATAATGTATATTTGGTTATATATATCTATATATTCAAATTGTATATTATTTCATAGTGTATATGTGCGATCGTTTGATATATGGCATGTTTTGAAATTTAACTTAAACCAATATGCAAGTAATTATTAGATTTTATTTGGTGTTTGTGTAATAGTTGAGTAAATGGTGTATTTCATTCATGATATTACTATAGTGAATATGCATATCTATAAATAAAGAAACAAATGTATTATTATATGATTAATAATAATAGTGTACATTTAAATGTATCATTGATATTAGTAATGAGAAATAATGATTTGATCAAAATTAATTGCATGGTATGCTATGTTTTGATAATTATTACAAGATAATGCCTCGTGACCTTAATCCGGCGACGGATACGGGTTAGGGTGTTACATTTAATTGGTATCAGAGCTACGGTTTAGTCGATTCTAGGACTACCGTAGTGCGTAAGAGTCTAGCTATACATGCCTTTGAATTGTAAATATGATAGTGTGGTGACTGCTGACAATTTCAATTGTATTTTATATAGTAAATGGATCCCAATCTGATAGAGCCGTAGGTGATGATGTGGAGCGTTGCTTTGGTCTCGCAAGAGGATCAGTACCATTAGACTCTCGACCAGTTTCGGGTAGCCATGAGGGGGGGCTAAACAAACCTTCTATCAGATGATGAACGAATGGTTTACCCAGTTTATTCAGACTAATCCGGCTATACAACAACCTTCACCCCCGAATAATCCAACTCTGGTACCTTCAACACCCCCGATGATAGATCCAATAAGATCTAGCAGGCCCCTGTTGATAAAATCAGGAAATATAGGGTCGAGGAATTCAAGGCCAATGATGATGATGACGCAGAGCGAGCCGAGATGTGGCTTGATAACACTATTCAGGTACTCGATGAGTTATCTTGTACTCCAGATGAATGCCTAAAGTGTGCTATATCTCTACTTCGGGACACTGCCTATCACTGGTGGAACACACTAGTATCCGTAGTTCCAAAAGAAAAAGTAACTTGGGACTTCTTCCAAATTGAGTTCCGAAAGAAATACATCAGTCAGAGATTCATCGACCAGAAATGGAAAGAATTTCTGGAATTAAAACAGTGTCGCATGACTGTGACGGAATATGAGTGAAAGTTTGTCAGATTGAGCCGTTACGATTGGAAGTGTATATCTACTGAAGCCATTATGTGTAAAAGATTTGAAGACGGCTTGAATGAAGAAATAAAGTTACTTGTTGGCATTCTTGAAATCAAAGAGTTTGTGACATTAGTCGAGCGAGCTTGTAAAGCCGAAGAGCTCGGAAAGGAGAAAAGAAAAGCTGAAGTAGAAGCTAGAGACACTCGAAAAAGATCATCGAGTAAAATTTTCCATTCTGTGCATAAGAAGTTCAGAGATGACCCTAGTCAACATAAAGCCACTTCAGACTTGCCTAGACATGATCGACCTCCAGTGAGATCTTGAGCCACGTCGATAGCTAGTGTCGGTAATGTTCCACAGAACCGGGCCGAGTGTAAACATTATGGGAAATGGCATCCTGGGAGTTGTAGAGTTCGTGATCAGTCCTGCTTTAAATGTGGATCGTCGGATCATTTTATTCGAGAGTGCCCGTTGTTAGCCGAGCAAAATGCAACTCAGAACACTAGACCAAGCAGTGCGCCAACACGGGGTAGACCACTCAGACATTCAGGCAATGTAGGTGGCAGTCAGAGAGGGACGAATGCCACTGCAATACGATCAGAGGCTAGAGCTCTAGCTAGAGCTTATGTTACACGAGCCAGAGAGGATGTTTCCTCCCTCGATGTCATTACCGGTACTTTCACCCTTTATGATACTACTGTGATTGCATTGATTAATCCTGGTTCGACTCATTCATATGTGTGTGAAACTCTAGTATTGGTAAGACTCGCGATTGAGTCTACTAAGTTTGTGATTCGTGTGTCCAACCCTTTGGGTAGATGTGTATTTGTTAATAAAGTGTGTAGAGGTTGCCCGTTGATGATTCGGGATTATTGCTTCCCGGTAGATTTAATGTTGTTGCCCTTGATGAGTTCGACATAATTTTGGGAATGGATTGGTTAACTTCACATGATGCGGTGGTGAATTGCAAAAGAAAGCTTATTGATTTGAGATGTCGAGCGGTGAGATCATCGAATTGGATCCGATGATTTAAGTGAGTTTCCTCTGATAATATCCTCGATGTCACCGATAGTATGTGAGAAAAGGGTGCGAAGCTTATTTGGCCTATGTCTTTGGATAATAAAGTGTCTGAAAAGCATATTGAATCTGTACCGACTGTGTGTGATTACCCAGATGTGTTTCCTGAAGAACTACCGGGTTAACCACCAGTATGAGAGATTGAGTTCGGCATTGAATTAGCACCAAGAATGACTCCAATCTCGATAGATCCGTATCGGATGGCACCTATTGAGTTAAAAGAGTTGAAAGCACAGTTGCAAGAGTTAACAGATAGGGGCTTTGCACGATCGAGTTTCTCTCCTTGGGGTGCACCAGTTCTTTTTGTGAAGAAGAATGATGGAACGATGTGAATGTGTATTGATTATCGGCAACTGAATAAGGTAACTATAAAGAATAAGTACCCATTACCTCGGATTGATGATTTGTTTGATCAGTTGAAAGGGGCTTCGGTATTTTCAAAAATAGATTTGAGATCGGGTTATTATCAGTTACGAGTCAGAGATATAGATGTGCCAAAGACTACATTTCGGATGAGGTACGAACATTTTGAGTTTCTGGTTATGCCTTTTGGACTCACTAATGCACCTGCTATTTTTATAAACCTAATGAATCGGGTCTTTAGACAGTTTTTAGATCGGTTTGTAGTAGTGTTTATTGATGATATACTGATCTACTCCAAAGATGAAACCGAACATGCCGAGCATTTGAGATTAGTGCTACAAACTTTGCGAGATCAACAGTTGTATACAAAGTTTAGTAAATGTGAGTTCTGGATGAATGAAGTCAGTTTCTTGGGTCATGTTGTTTTAGCATCAGGTATTCGGGTGGATCCAAACAAAATAATGGCTATACTCGATTGGAAACCACCAAAGAATGTTTCCGAAATTCGAAGCTTTCTAGGCCTTGCGGGATACTACAAACGGTTTGTAAAAGGTTTTTCTGTGATAGCTACACCTTTGACAAGGCTACTACAGAAAGATGTCAAGTTTGAGTGGTCGGAAAAGTGTCGGAAAAGTTTTGAACAGCTGAAAGCTCTTTTGATCGAAGCTCCGGTGTTAACTCACTGAATCGGTAAAAATTTTTCGTTTTTAGTGATGCTTCTTTGAATGGGTTGGGTTGCATTTTGATGCAGGAAGGCAAAGTTATAGCCTACGCTTCGAGACAATTGAATCCGCACGAAAGAAATTATCCGACTCATGATCTGGAATTAGTAACCATTGTTTTCGCATTGAAAATTTGGCGTCATTACTTATTCGGCGAGAAATGTCACGTTTATTCGGATCATAAAAGTCTAAAGTATTTGATGACTCAGAAAGATCTAAACTTGAGACAACACAGATGGTTAGAATTGTTGAAAGACTATGAGTTGGTGATTGACTACCATCCGGGAAAAGCCAATGTTGTTGCAGATGCGTTAAGTCGAAAATCATTATTTGCTCTCCGTGCGATGAACGCACAGATGGTTATGTCTGGTGATGGTTTGATCATAGATGAGTTACAAGCAAGACCGATGTTTATTCAGCAAATTTGTGATGCACAGAAAGTTGACGAATATTTGATTGCTAGAAGAATTCAGTGTGAAAAAGATACGGAATCAGAATTTCAAATTGATGCAAATGACTATTTGAACTTTAAAAGCCAAATGTGTGTTCCGAAGAACTCAGAGTTGATTCAGATGATTCTAAGTGAGGCTCATAGTAGTCAATTATCAATACGTCCAGGTGGCATGAAAATGTATAATGATTTGAAACAGTTTTATTGGTGGCCTGGCATGAAACGGGATATATCTGAATTTGTGTCAAAGTGCTTAATTTGTCAGCAAGTAAAAGCCAAGCATCATGTGCCTCCTGGGTTGCTTCAGCCGATCATGATACCTGAATGGAAATGGGATAAAATCACTATGGATTTTGTATCTGGTTTGCCTATGACACCAAGCAAGAAAGATGCAGTCTTGGTTATAGTAGATAGACTGACCAAATTAGCTCATTTTGTACCGGTTCGTATGGACTTTTCACTCGATAAACTTGCTGAGTTGTATATATCTCAAATCGTGAGATTACATGGTGTGCCGCGTTTTATTATCTCAGACAAAGACTTGAGATTCACATCGCGATTGTAGAAGAAGTTACAGGATGCTTTAGGTACTAAACTTCATTTTAGCACCGCTTTTCACTCGCAGACAGACGGTCAATCTGAGCGAACCATTCAAACACTTGAGGACATGTTGAGATGTTACATTCTCGAGTTTGAAGGTACGTGGGAAAAGTAGTTACCTTTGATTGAATTTGCTTATAATAACAGCTTTCAATCAAGTATCAAAATGGCACCCTATGAAGCTCTATATGGCCGCAAGTGTCGTACGCCTTTGTACTGGACCGAGCTCAGTGAGAATAAGATACAAGGGGTTGATTTGATTAAAGAGACTAAACAGAAAATGGCTGTAATCAAAGATAGTTTGAAAGCTGCATCAGATCGTCAAAAGTCTTATGCTGATTTTGAAACACCCCAAACCCGGCCCACGAGCCTTGATCGGATCTGGTATGTTCTTCGATGTAAACCGGTTCAAAATTCTTTTGTTACTTAGGAAAAACTTGTGTGAATTTTAAAAAAATATTGTTTGGGTTGGGCTTGTCTGAAAATGAGTTAATCTTATATTAAAATTCCTTTTAATTAAGGTGACAAAACACTTGAGTTTATTTTAAAAATAAATTTACTTGATCCCTTAAATAATAATTTGTAAATAAAAGTAAAAAGAAATAAAGAAATTCAATCTTGGCCTTATGGCCTTATTACATCAAATAATTTCCAAACTTTAAATTCAAAGTACTTAAAATATAAAATCCAAATTAATTAAATTCCTTCTTGTGCATGGCCACCTATGAGCTCCTGCCAACCGGTCCATTCTTGATCGTCACTGAAAAAGGTTCCCACAGCAGGTGAGTCAAGCAGACTCAATGTGTACACAAACACTAAGTCTTAACAATTTCAGGCATACATATGATACACATTCAAATCATAGAACACATTTAATGATGCATTCATGAACCCAAACCTAGTTAGCCATCCGCTACACTCCCCCATACCAACCTACCATACACCAGGGGATTATTAAATCACCCTATTCTTTTTACTCCAAAAGGCAATAAATGCCATCCATGTGCAATAAAGCACAAAAATCCACAACGCGACCTCAGTCAGCGCCAATCCACGATGTATCCATAGCTAACACCAAAACCATGATAGGACACATAGTCACTCATCAACCACGATATAGCACAAAGCTTATATCAACCACGATGCGGCACAGAGCTACTCATCAAGCCACGTGAACTAAATCGCAATTAATCCACAACGTGACCTCAGTCCACGTCAATCCACGATAAAGCTCAAGGCTAACATCAAACCACGTACTCGAAGTACACCCTATCCTTCTTTCATATCATATCCCACCCATGCACATGCAACATAAAATAATGCCATGAGAATGCATGTACATGTTATTTTGCATATTATCACATATTCATATCAATAATCATATTGATTTCGTGGTCTTAGGTCACCACATTCAGATATCGTGGTCTTAGGTCACCACATTCATTCTTATCACTTTTCACATGTTACATATATAACATAATTTCATATTCCTAGTAGGAGTAGGAAAGCGTACCTTAGTCTGTGCACCATAACATGGTACTTAGCCATATTTTCGCATTCATATAACATACATACATACTTAAATATTGCCATAAAACTTATTAAGAATTAGTGTGGGGTACACACCTGATTCGCTTAATGCTTTCAATCCAAATCCTGAAAAGCTTGATCTAATGCCTTAGATCTCAAGTCCTACATTCGGCCATCCTTATTATATTAGCATAAAGCCTATTCGGCTATAAAACTAAATCCTAGTAGGATTTGTATACTTAAAACTTACCTTGTTGCCGATTTCAATACTAATCAAATCCCAAAATCTATGCTATGCTCCTCCTTGTATTTGGCCAAGCAGTAAATCTCATCGGGGTTAGTTTGGCTTTTAAACAAATAAGAATTAGATCTAACTATCAAAATAGTCCTTGGCTGAATGCTATAGACACGTACCTTGTGGATTTTAAATCCCGAAATTCACCGAATAACTAGGGAACACGTAGCCTATGGTGTACCTTCGGGAAAAGAACTTCTAATTCCTTGTAATCTACACTTAGTAAGTCCTAAAAGATCTCCTTATTTGAAGAAATCGATTGCACCTTCACTTCAACCTTCAGAGATTTGGCTATGGCCTTGATCTTAGCAAGCTTTCGGCTTTTGGAATATTGAGAGGAGAAGAATGGAGAAGAAAAGAATAGGGGTTGCAGAGAAAATTCGATAGAGGTTATCAAGGAAGAGTAAATAATGTTGAATGGCCTCTCTATTCCTTTTATAGTCGAATTTACTAGGGTAGAGTCCCTTACTTGGCCACCACTCTTCTTAATTTGATAACTTTATCTCATTAATAATAATAATCCTTCTATTATCTCTTCTTTTATCCATTAAAATAAAAGGAATTAATCCATAATTATCTCTTGAGAATAATCTAAAATAATCCCATTATTTATCCCCTATTTAGTCGAAATTTAAAGAGAATAAAACTCCTCTTTTTTAAAAGCTTGTGCCGTCCACCTCACATCTTCTGGAAGCAAAATAAAATTTCTTTTATTTGCTTCCCATGTGACTCGAACTCAGGCCCAACACCCTTGTATGTGGCGCCATTTCCAAAGGCCCTAAGTGACATCTTCAGGCCACTTTTCCAAGCTCGATTGTGTGTCAAATTTCACATAGTTTTTCTCTTAAGGCCACCTTGCCTTAGTTTCCCCTTTTTAAACTTTAAAACTTAACATTTCTTTACATTTCCAAGTTTCCAAAAATTTTCGTTTGCCTCTTTAATCTTGACATTTCCTTACATTTCCAAGTTTCCAGATATGTTCACTTTCCTCTTTTGAATCATTTCTAAATCATTTCCTTACATTTCCTAGTTTCCAAAAATGTTCACTTTCTGTTTTAAACTTAACATCTCCATACATTTCCAAGACAAGGAATTTCCTTACATTTCCTTACATTTCCATACATTTCCTTACATTTCCTTACATCTTAGGGTTCCTAAAGCTCCTCAGATCACATCCAATACACCCACTGAGCCCACTATTTCATGAATTATGCACGAACGCATAACCCCTAATCTAGGATGTTACAGATTTGAAACGTAAAGATATGGAATTTCAAGTTAGAGATCGGGTATTCTTGAAAGTATCTCCGTGGAAGAAAGTACTTTGTTTTGGTCAGAAAGGAAAACTGAGTCCGAGATTTATCGGATCGTATGAAATCATCGAACGTATTGGACCTATTGCTTATAGGCTGAAGTTACCCTCTGAATTAGAAAAGATACACGATGTATTTCATGTTTCTATGCTCCGTAGATACAAATCAGATCCATCACATGTTATTGCTCCATCTGAGATTGAAATTGACGCGGTATGACGTATGAGGAAGAACCGATTCGTATCTTAGCTCGGGAAATGAAAGAGTTAAGAAACAAAAGGATTCCATTAGTGAAAGTACTATGGAATCGGCATCGAGTTGAAGAGGCTACGTGGGATCTTGAGGACTCAATGAGGCAACAATATCCGACGTTGTTTAATGGCAAGATTTTGGGGACGAAAATCCTTAAGGGGGAGAGTTATAACAGACCGAATTTGACCCTAATCGGAACGGTGGTTTCGGGACCATGAATTCGAGTCTGAGAAATATTTTAATATTATATTTTGTGTTTATTATATGTGAATTAATGTGTGTGAAAGTCTCGTAGAAAAATTTTATCGTTTGTGTGTTTAATTTAGAAAAAGACTTAATCCCGTAAAAGGTAAAAGTAGCAAACTATAGTGAAAAGTGCCTATTTGATGATGGCTTTTAAAGTGGGGTATTAAAAGAGTAAATAGTCCAATTTTAGATGTAGTGGGTGACATATGACTAATCTACCCTTAAGTTATATGTTATGAAATTTTAAGTTATAAGGTTAAATAAGTAATTATTTTAATAACATGTTATATGTTAAAATAACATAAAAAATAAACCATCATCTTCATACTCTCTCATGGCGAATGTAGCTAAGAAAAAGGGGTTGAAGAAGCTTTTAATTTTGGCAACTATTTGGTTCAATTAGGTAAGAATTTTAGCTTGGTTTTGTTGATTTTACGTTTTGAGATTGTTGCTTAGAGTATTAGCTAACCCATGTTGAAATTTTTGAATCTAAGCATGTGTGATATTCAGCCATTGATGTATTCATGTAGGTTGTGATGTTTGATGATTTTGGAATTAAAGATATGTTAAAGATTAATATGTTTTGTCTTTGAATTTTTGGTAAATTTGAGTATTTGGGCTAAATTGCTAAAATAAATTTTTGGAGGGGTCTAATTGCGAAATAAATGAAAGAAATGGACTTGTGTAGCCCCTATACATATTTGGCCCTTAAGTAGTATTGAGAAATTTTGTGTATTTTTTGTTTTGTGCAATTAGGACTAAATAGTAAAAATGTGAAACCTTAGGGGTAAAATGGTAATTTGTATGTTTATGTGTTTTGGGACTAAATTGAAGTGAAATGTACTTTAATGAGCTGAATATAATGTGTTTTAGATCAAGAGCAAAGAAAAACGAAATTGGATCGGGGAAAGATGAAAGTTCTCGAATAGCTTGTCTAAGTTGTCCGTCGACAGTCGAGGTAAGTTCTTAAGTTAAAGTATATTAAAGAGATAAATATGAATATTTTCAATGATATTATTTGATTGATTTGAGTAAGGAAATAGGTGATAGCCAAATGTAAATGTTCTATATTGGATTGGATATGCTGAAATGGAATGTGAATTAGTACATTTGATATGATATGTGAATGTGGTTTATGTATATGAATTGATAGTGATGTAAGTGTTAAGGAATATAAGTTGATGAATTGATTTGATATATAGATCGGGCTTCGAGCCTAGCAGGCCTCATGCCGGTGATATATTTCGGGCTTTATGCCTAGCATGCTTAGTGCTAGTGACATATTCAGGCTTCGTGCCTAGCAGGCTTAGTGTCGGTGACATATTCGAAGCTTCGTGCCTAAGGTGCTTAGTGGTGACATATTCGAGCTTCGTGCCTAGTGCTTAGTCTTGGTGACATATTCAAAGCTTCGTGCCTAGCGAGCTTAGTCCGGTGATATATTTGGGCTTCGTGCCTAGCAGGTGCTTAGTCTTGAGATATATTCAGGCTTCGTGCCTAGCAGGCTTAATGCCAGTGATACTTTAAAACAAAGAAACCATAAATTGCTCGAGGTGTAACATAATGAATCTATTAAGTTAAAAACTCAGGTAAGCATAAGTCCCATTTGAATTTATCAGAAGTAAGGTAATTTGTGATTAATGTTACTTGAGTTGAAATATTATGTACTTTGTGCTTTGATGAGTTGCAGGTTGATGGTAGTGAAGTATAAGTAATTGAGTAAATACATTACTAGTATTTGGTTTTGTATCAGTTGCATATCGAAATATACATATACAATGTCCTACATTTATTGATTAAATGTTAAAGTGCTTGATTAGTGAATTATCTTTTGCTTAAGACTTACTAAGCTAGTGAGCTTACTTGTGTGTTTCACTATTCGTTTTATAGATTGTGGTCAAGCTACGGGCTCGAAGGATCATTGTTGAAGTCAACCACACTATCATCTCCTTTTTGGTGCCTTTCATCTAGTTGATTTGAATTAGAGGCATGTATAGGCTAGCTAAATGTTCAAATGATGTTTTGTATATATATATATATATATTGTAGCCATGCGAAAATGGCTTGATCATTTTGTGTAAGTTCGGTTTATTTGTTGTTGGATATGTTTTGATATATTTGGTTTCAATATTTGGCTATGGTATGTTTCTCATAGACAAGTTTAAGTATTATGCATTTGATATAATTGCTAGTTTAGGATGGCATAGGCAAAGATGTCAAGGGATGTATATATATTCGGTCATAGCAAGTTATGTATGGAAGATGAATAAATAGTATAGGTGTATGTGTACGGTTTTTGCAAGAATTTGATCTTGATTAGCTATATGATAAGCATAGTGGTTGCGGTTGTGTTTTGTATTCATGAGATTAATCAATGGGAATGTAACACCCCAAGCTCGACCCATGAGTCCTGACCGGATCTGGTATGTCACAGAGTAAAATGATTTGAAATATTTTGAGTGATCGGTGAAAACTTGTTAAAGTATGGCTAAGGTATTAAAACAGGGTTTGATAAAACTCAATTGGGATTATTTTTATAAACATGGTTGTGTTGATAAACCCTTTGAAAACGTTTGATCATGTAAAATTTTAAAATCGTCAAGGTTATAGTTGACTTGGTGTATTTTGTTACCCGATGGTAACATCTTTGAAAACTCGTAAAAGTTACTAAATTTGAAAATGTTGCTTTTAATCGATTTACTTAACATTTATAATTTCATTTTGAATATAGTATAAGTAAATTAAAACAACTAATTAAACATCCAAATAATAATTAGCGGCCTTATTACAACCCAAATTAAAAACTTAGAAAAGAAAATAAATAAACTTAACTATAATAAATTTAATTCAAATCCAACGATTAAGCATGGCCGCTCGAGTCCTCTCTGCTCCATCTCGCGATCTACTCATCCGCAAAATAATTTGGGAAGGGGTGAGTCACCAAGACTTAGTGTGTAATTCCCCCATCCAGAAATGCAATTCATACACAAATTATTAACAACATGCAAACATGCAACCCCACTAACCATCCGTACTCCTTTAACTACCCCGTGTGGTTAAAACCACTGGTGGTCAAAACCACTGGTGACTAGTGTCACAAATCAAATGATGGGGCCAACCCATCGTGTGGTCAAAACCACTGATGACCATAGGTCACAAATATCATAATGTGGTCAAAACCACTGGTGGTACCAAACCACTGGGACTTAGTCATAATTTAGCATCGGTGTGGTCAAAACCACTGGTGACCGAAGTTACAATTAATCTGATGGGGCTAACCTATCTTGTGGTCAAAACCAATGGTGACAGTCCATAAAAATCATCCCCTCCTTTCATCAATCCCACCATCATCATGCTTACATAACAAATGCCATAATCACATATATCATGCATTTATGTATAGCATAGCATCCAACAACATATGATGGCATACAAAATCATATATCATAGATCACGTGATAGGGGACTTACCTAGAATCCATGCTTAAGCCCACAAGCAAATCACTATTATAATGATTAAAAGACACAATATAACAATGTTAATTAATAAAGTGTGTAAAGAGTTTTACACACCTGTTACTAACGCGAATCCTAGATCCCGAAGTTTCGATCTACTGTGCTCTATCCCTTGACCCTATATTTGGCCAATCACCAAAGTTAGTACCATAGGCCTATTCGGCCAAATTAGTAATCCCGAAGGACTAATCACACCTATAATCCAAATATGGCCCTAGGCCAAATCTTATCATTACTTACCAAGGCAAAATCGAAATCCCGGAAAACCACTCTTATCTTCTGAAACTGTCGAAATCCCTATATGTCACTTTGTTAAAATCGGCTATAAGCAAATCTATGGAAAGTGGCCTATGGCTGAATACCATATTGGCTTACCTTGCAGAATTGTGACCACGAAAGGCTTCCTCAATGCACCTTGACATTAGCTACACACAAAACATACACTATTATAACCAAAACCATATTCGGCCACTTACCAACGCTTGTTTCCCAAGCTTTTGGCACACAAAAAGGAAGAGAAGAGAGACCGAATGCTTAAGAGAGGCACTTACCAACCTTTTGGAATCAACAGCACCTTACTAGGGGGATTTGGCTTAAGCCCTTTATGGAAGAGATATTCGGCTAGCAACACAAATGGAAGGTGCAATTTTTAGTAAAAGAGAGGGAGTAGGTTCGGCTAAGTAGAAGAAAAGAAGAGAGAATTTTTGGAGAATTTTGGTAAGTGAGGCTAGAAAGAATTCGGCCAGCAACCAAATGAAAAAAAGAAGAGAAACTTGCTAAATGAATTTCGGCACACCCTTGCTAAACACAAAACCGAATATGGATGGCCCTAAGGAGTCCCAAATTGCCATCACCCCTCTCTTTTGTGATAATTTCAGCTTTTAATTATCAAAAATAAAGCAAGATTTATCTTACATTTAATCTCCTAATCACCTCATCAAACAAATTAAATGAAAGTAAACTACTAACACTTACTCTTCCAGCCAAATTTTAGAGCAAAAATTAAGCTTATCCTTATCAAATTAAGAGTCCAAAATCAGGCCATTAGCTCACCCTCTTCACGCCAGGTTTGAAAAAATAAAACCCCAATTGCTGCTCCTTGGTTCGAACATAGGACCTCACCTTTGCAGACCCTTTTATATCGCCCCATGCCATTCTTCCCAATCGACTTTCATGCTCTTAAACCTCACCATTTAATTTTTAAAGCCTTCATACCCTAGCCCTTTCCTTAACGCCAAAAAGCCCAAAAACAAAATGCATCCCCCTTGTAACTCCCAAGACTCGAACCCAAGACCTGCCCAAACGTCACCCCTAAGTCCTTAAGTGGCACATGAAAGCCACTTTGCAATTAATTCTTTGTGTTATGCTTCACCCGAAATTTTACTTAACCCCTATCTCACCTAATTCCTTCTTTTAAGCACTTAAAAAGAAATTTCAGCCCTAAGTCCGACCTAGTTCGGGGTTATTTCTAGACCCTAGAACATGCTTAGCAATCATAGTATTTATTTCTTCAAGCACACACATGAGAAAATAATTAAATTACAAACAACCCCTAATTCAGGATGTTACAGTTCTACCCCTTAAAAAGAATTTGACCTTGAAATTACTCGAATCAAGAGTTGGGGGTATTGCTGCCACATCACATCCTTGGGTTCCCATGTGTCCTCCTCCGTACCATGGTTTCGCCATTGCACTTTTACCAAAGGCACTGACTTCCTACGAAGAACTTTGACATCTCGATCCAAAATTTGTACCGGCTCCTCTTCAAAAGACAAGTCTGAGTTCACTTCAATTTCCTCAACCGGCACAACGTGTGAGGGATCTGATCGATAGTGCCTCAGCATCGAAACATGGAAGACATCATGGATGTGGCTCAATTCTACTGGCAACTCAAGCTGGTAAGCTATCGGTCCCACACGTTTCAACACCGTGTATGGTCCGATAAATCTAGGGCTTAGCTTGCCCTTCCGGCCAAACCTCAGACCTTCTTCCAAGGGGATACCTTCAAGAAAACCTTATCACCCACTGCATACTCAACATCTCTACATTTAAGATCGGTGTAGGATTTCTGCCTGTCCGATGCCTCCTTAAGACGAGCCCGAATTACTCTAACTTTATCCTCCGTCTCTGCCACTAACTCTGGACCTAACATCTGTCGCTCTCCTAGTTCCGTCCAACATGTGGGAGTATGGCATTTTCAACCATACAGTGCCTCATACGGTGCCATCTGAATACTTGCTTGATAACTATTGTTATAAGCGAACTCTGCCAAAGGTAGGTACTCCTCCCAACTACCACGAAAGTCCAAAACATAGCCCCTTAACATATCTTCCAATACATGAATAACCCTCTCAGATTGTCCATGCGGGTGAAAAGCCGTGCTGAAATTCAACTTCGTGCCTAACTCCTGATGTAAAGCCTTCCAGAATATCAACGTAAACCGGGGATCTCGATTTGAGATAATGGACACCGGTACTCCATGCAACCGCACTATTTCTGCGATATACAACTTAGCTAACCGTTGAAGCGAGTAGTCAACCCTTACTGGTATGAAATGAGCCAACTTAGTCAACCGGTCTACTATCACCCAAACAGCATCTTTCTCACTGGGCATAAGGGGAAGCCCACTTACGAAATCCATAGTAATCTCCTCCCACTTCCACTGTGGGATCTTTACCGGCTGTAACAACCCTGATGGCAATTAATGCTCAGCCTTAACTTGCTAGCATGTCAAACACTTTCCCACTAAATGTAACACCCCAAACCCGGCCCATGAGTCCTGACCGGATCTAGTATGTCACGGAGTATAAGCGTTTTGAAAGACATTGGTTTTTCTGGTGAAAACTTGTTAAAATATGGCAAAGTTTTTTTTTTTTTTGAAACGGTGTTTGAAAACTTAGTTGGGCTTATTATAATCATGGTTGTGTTGAAAGCCTTTGAAAACGTTGGATCATTTTAAAAATTTAATAGCGTCAAGTTTATAATTGACTTGGTGAATTTTGTTACCCGATGGTAACATCTTTGAAAAACCCGTAGAAGTTATTAAGTTGGAAAAGTTACTTTTATCCGGTTTACTTAACATTTAAAAATTCATTTTGTAGCATGGCATAAGTAAAATAAAATAACATCGTAAACATCCAAATAAAAATTCAGTGGCCTTATTACAACCCAATTTAAAAACTTAGAAAAGAAAGTAAATAAACTTAAAGATAATAGATTAAATTCAAATCCTTCATATAAGCATGGCCGCCTCGAGTCCTCTCCGGTTCCATCTCCGCGATCTACTTATCTGCAAAATGGTAATAGAAGGGGGTGAGTCACCAAGACTCAGTGTGTAAATCCCCACCCAGAAAATACAACTCATACACATTTTATTAATAAACATGCACATGCAACCCAACCTAACCATCCATACTCCTTAACTACCCCGTGTGGTCAAAACCACTAGTGGTCAAAACCACTGATGACTAGTGTCATAAATAAATGATGGGGTCAACCCATCGTGTGGTCAAAACCACTGATGACTAGTGTCACAAATAAATGATGGGGCCAACCCATCGTGTGGTCAAAACCACTGATGACCATAGGTCACAAATAATCAAGTGTGGTCAAAACCACTGGTGGTACCAAACCATTAGGACTTAGTCGCAATTTATCAATCGATGTGGTCAAAACCACTAATGACCATAGGTCACAAATAATCTGATGGGGCCAACCCATCTTGTGGTCAAAACCACTGGCGACAGTCCATAAATTCATCCCCCTCCTCTCATCAATCCCACCATCATCATGCTTACATATCAATTATCATATAACATGTTTTTAGGCATGGCATTTAACAGAATTTGATGGCATACAAAGTCACAAATCAAAAGATCATGTAATAGGGGACTTACCCGGAATCCATGCTTAAGCCCACATGCATATATCATAGATCACTACAATGATTATTAACAAGGCAACAATAAAGCAAAGTTTACTAATAAAGTGTGTAAAGAGTTTACACACCTGTTTCTACTGAAATTCCTAGATCCCGAAGATTTGATCTACAATGCTAGATCTCTTGACCTTAAACGAATTTGATTTCCAATCAAATCCCAAAATCGTCACTTGATTAAGACTCTACCGAAATTCCTTTAACCATATGTTAGATTTAATTAAAACATAAACATGGCCTTTGGCCAAATATACATATATCTTACCTTAAATCTTTTAAAGCTCGAAACTCTCTTCTTGATTAATGGAGATGCCGAAATACCTTAGATCTGAAATCCAGAAATTCACCCTTTATATTGAAATCGACAGATCCCTCCTGACACCACTTCAGAGATTCGGCTTAGAGACTTGATGAACAATGGGCTATGATCCCCTTATGTATTCGGTTTCAAAGATGAAAGAAGAGAGAAATCATAGGCTTAGAAGGAATCGGCTAGGATGCTAAAAGAGAAGAGGAAAAAGAATGGATGCTCAAGAAGAATTTCGGCAGAGGGAGAGGAGAAAGAATATTTGGCAAAAGAAAAGAGAGGGAGAATGAATAATGAATAGCCTTAGTCTCATCCTTTTATAGCCTAAATTAGGCCAAGAATCCTTTGCTTGGCCACTACTCTTCTTTATGTGATAACTTTAT
This sequence comes from Gossypium rotundifolium, assembly GCA_025506655.1. NCBI lineage: Eukaryota > Viridiplantae > Streptophyta > Magnoliopsida > Malvales > Malvaceae > Gossypium > Gossypium rotundifolium. Next base: position 53,200,641 of record CP106734.1, read on the forward strand.
ATCTTTAATTTTAAAACAAATAAAGTATAATCCTTATTATCTTCTAATTAGTCGAATTTAAAAGAGAGTGAAACTCCTCTTTTGCAAGTCTTGTGCCGTCCACCTCTTGGGCTTCTAGAAGCAAAATTAAAACTTATTTTATTTGCTTCCATGTGACTTGAACTCAGGCCCAACACCCTTGTATGTGGCGCCATTTCCAAAGGCCCTAAGTGGCATCTTCAGGCCACTTTTCCAAGCCCCTTTTTGTGTCAAATTTCACGTACTTTTTCTTTTAAGGCCTCCTTGCCTTAATTACCTCTTTTAAACTTTAAAACTCGTCATTTCTAAGTCATTTCTAGGTTTCCAAAATTTTCGTTCTTCTATAAACTTGACATTTCTTAGGTTTCCTAAAATGTTTACTTTCCTCTTTAGCTTAGTTTCCAAAATGTTCACTTTCCTAATTCAAATTTAGTTTCCAAAATGTTCACTTTCCTCTTTTAGCTTAGTTTCCAAAATGCTTAGTTTCCAAAATGTTCACTTTCCTCTTTTAGCTTAGTTTCCAAATTGTTTATTTTCCTCTTTTTAATGTAACATTTCCATACATTCTCAGGCTTCCAAAAATGTTCAAAATTTATTCAAAACTCATAAAACATGTCATTTCATACATTTAAGCCAGAAATGCATAGGCCCTTTTTTAGGATGTTAAGTTCTACCCCCCTTAAAATAATTTCGTCCTCGAAATTACTTGCTATCGTTCATCCGTACAGTCTAACTCACTACACTACGCTATTGCTGCGCACTCTGATCTCAGAGAACTATCATACTTTCTAGGCACATTCTCTACCACGTCCTTGACGACCGCGTCCTCTAGAACTCATATCTAACGATGCGCTTTAATCTGATTTAAGAAGTTTTTTATGAATTAGTACTTTTGATTCACTTGATTACCCGTGAAGAAATTTTATGAAAAGGAATTTAGGAGTGGTTCTTTCGTATTCATACATGCACACATTTTTCCATTCATTCATTCAAAGAGAAGTTGTAGTTTTCATTGTGATTGCTTTTCCACTACCCAGGGGTATTTTCGTAATTCGTCCTACAGGAGTATTTTCGTAATTTTTCAAAAATAAAAATTCTCGGATGATTTTGTTAAAAAGTATTTTAGAACTCTTAAATTCCCGGGGTATTTGGAAAAATTTTAAAATCCGAGGGTATTTCGATAATTTTGGACCTCAGGGGTATTTCAAAATTTTTCACAAATCGGGGTGAGTTTGTAAAATTTGATGCATCAGGGATATTTCAAAAAGTTGTAAAACTTTGAGGGCTCTTTTTGAGATTTGCATTTTCCAAAATAGTGATGTTGCAAAATTCTAAAAATTAAGGTCATTCTGGTAATTTTGTTGGTTAGGGGCAATTTTGTAATTTCACTACTGGGGGTATTTTAGTAATTTTTTTCATAACAAGATTTCTAAAATTTGGTTCTAGTTGATTTCACAAAAGAAGGATATTCTGAAAATTTTCTAAAATTTTTTTATACGGAGGGTATTTTGGTAATTTTCAAACCAGAGGTATTTTGGTCATTTTTCAAACTGAGGGGTATTTTAGTCATCATTTTTTTAAACAAGGTTTTTATTACTTCAAAAACAAAATGGCTAGTCCCTTTTGGGTTTTAGTTATCGAGTTTAGCCTGTGAGTGTGTCGTCTCAGCTGGGATGAACCGTCACTACGCACCAGGTAGGATTCGAGTGACTAGGAGGTGAGTCACGAGGATTGCTTAAATACCAGGCCCCCACCGAATCCAATCCTAGACATGCGTATAACGATTGCCACATCCCTCGCTCAGTGACAACTCACAGGGTTGGTTTATGGAGTTATTAAATCTTATGCATTGTTTGTTGGGGTATGCTAGCCCTAGAGTTCAATAATTTCTATTCTAGTATTCTACGTCCCCATTTTTCCCTTCTACCCCTAATCAAAAATTCACAAAGAAATGGATAGAAGTACTTACCTAGGCGGATAGGTGCCGGAGACTCGGTGCCATGCTGTTCAAACCATAAAACAGTTTCTAAAACATTCTCATAAGGCCTACTCACATAAACAAAACATTTTGGGCCTTGGGCCCCCCACAGTCGAGTTTTAAACCGGGCTTGATACCAAAAATGTAACACCCCAAACCCGGCCCATGAGTCCTGACCGGATCTGGTATGTCACGGAGTATAAGCGTTTTGAAAGACATTGGTTTTTCTGGTGAAAACTTGTTAAAATATAGCAAAGGTTTTTTTTTTTTGAAACGGTGTTTGAAAACTTAGTTGGGCTTATTATAATCATGGTTGTGTTGAAAGCCTTTGAAAACGTTGGATCATTTTAAAAATTTAATATTGTCAAGGTTATAATTGACTTGGTGAATTTTGTTACCCGATGGTAACATCTTTGAAAAACCCGTAGAAGTTATTAAGTTGGAAAAAGTTACTTTTATCCGGTTTACTTAACATTTAAAAATTCATTTTGTAGCATGGTATAAGTAAAATAAAATAACATCGTAAACATCCAAATAAAAATTCAGCGGCCTTATTACAACCCAATTTAAAAACTTAGAAAAGAAAGTAAATAAACTTAAAGATAATAGATTAAATTCAAATCCTTCATATAAGCATGGCCGCCTCGAGTCCTCTCCGGCTCCATCTCCGCGACCTACTCATCTGCAAAATGGTAATGGAAGGGGGTGAGTCACCAAGACTCAGTGTGCAAATCCCCCACCCGGAAAATACAACTCATACACATTTTATTAATAAACATGCACATGCACATGCAACCCAACCTAACCATCCATACTCCTTATCTACCCCGTGTGGTCAAAACCACTGGTGGTCAAAACCACTGATGACTAGTGTCACAAATAAATGATGGGGCCAACCCATCGTGTGGTCAAAACCATTGATGACTAGTGTCACAAATAAATGATGGGGCCAACCCATCGTATGGTCAAAACCACTGATGACCATAGGTCACAAATAATCAAGTGTGGTCAAAACCACTGGTGGTACCAAACCACTGGGACTTAGTCGCAATTTATCAATCGATGTGGTCAAAACAACTGATGACCATAAGTCACAAATAATCTGATGGGGCCAACCCATCTTGTGGTCAAAACCACTGGCGATAGTCCATAAATTCATCCCCCTCCTCTCATCAATCCCACCATCATCATGCTTACATATCAATTATCATATAACATGTTTTAGGCATGGCATTTAACAAACATGTGATGGCATACAAAGTCACAAATCAAACGATCATGTAATAGGGGACTTACCCAGAATCCATGCTTAAGCCCACATGCATATATCATAGATCACTACAATGATTATTAACAAGGCAACAATAAAGCAAAGTTTACTAATAAAGTGTGTAAAGAGTTTACACACCTGTTTCTATCGAAATTCTTAGATCCCGAAGATTCGATCTACGATGCTAGATCTCTTGACCTTAAACGAATTCGATTTCCAAACAAATCCCAAAATCGTCACTTGATTAAGACTCTGCCAAAATTCCTTTAACCATATGTTAGATTTAATTAAAACATAAACATGGCCTTTGGCCAAATATACATATATCTTACCTTAAATCTTTTAAATCCCGAAACTCTCTTCTTGATTAATGGAGATGCCGAAATACCTTAGATCTGAAATCCAGAAATTCACCCTTTATATTGAAATCGACAGATCCCTCCTGACACCACTTGAGATTCACTTAGAGACTTGATGAACAATGGGCTATGATCCCCTTATGTATTCGGTTTCAAAGATGAAAGAAGAGAGAAATCATAGGCTTAGAAGGAATCACTAGGATGCTAAAAGAGAAGAGGAAAAGAATGGATGCTCAAGAAGAATTTCACAGGAGGAGGAGAGGAGAAGAATATTTGGCAAAAGAAAAGAGAGGGAAATGAATAATGAATAGCCTTAGTCTCATCCTTTTATAGCCTAAATTAGGCCAAGAATCTTTTGCTTGGCCACTACTCTTCTTTATGTGATAACTTTATCTCTTTAATTTTAAAACAAATAAAGTATAATCCTTATTATCTTCTAATTAGTCAATTTAAAGAGAGTGAAACTCCTCTTTTGCAAGTCTTGTGTGAATCCACCTCTTGGGCTTCTAGAAGCAAAATTAAAACTTATTTTATTTGCTTCCATGTGACTTGAACTCAGGCCCAACACCCTTGTATGTGGCGCCATTTCCAAAGGCCCTAAGTGGCATCTTCAGGCCACTTTTCCAAGCCCGTTTTTGGGTCAAATTTCACGTACTTTTTCTTTTAAGGCCTCCTTGCCTTAATTACCTCTTTTAAACTTTAAAACTCGTCATTTCTAAGTCATTTCTAGGTTTCCAAAATTTTCCGTTCGGCTCAGTAAACTGACATTTCTTAAACTTGACATTTCTTAGGTTTCCTAAAATGTTTACTTTCCTCTAGCTTAGTTTAGCTTAGTTTCCAAAATGTTCACTTTCCTCTTTTAGCTTAGTTTCCAAATTATTTATTTTCCTCTTTTTAATGTAACATTTCCATACATTCTCAGGCTTCCAAAAATGTTCACAATTTATTCAAAACTCATAAAACATGTCATTTCATACATTTAAGCCAGAAATGCATAGGCCCTTTTTTAGGATGTTACACTAACTCGGTTACTTCCCGCTTAAGACCCGGCTACCAAAACTGCTCCTTTAAATCCTGAACATCTTGCTGCTTCCCGGGTGCATAGCATACGGACTGCTATGAGCTTCCCTAAGGATTCGCTGCCTCAACTCATCATCCTTAGGCATGCATACTCTCCCCTGAAAGTACAACACTCCATCACTGCCCAAGCTGAAACCTTCGGCCTCACCATTCTGTACTTGTAACCTCCGAGTATTCAAAGCTTCATCGGTCATCTGTCTTTCTTTGACCTCATTAATCCAAGACGGCTTCACTTGCAACTCTGCCAAAAGGCTTCCATCCTCAAAGAGACTTAGATGAGTAAACATTGCTCACAAATCCGCTACCACCTTTCGGCTCAATGCATCAGCTACCACATTAGCCTTCCCGAATGGTATTCGATCGAGCAGTCGTAGTCCTTCAACAACTCAATCCACCTCCACTGCCTCAGTTTTAAATCTTTCTGAGTCAGGAGGTACTTCAGACTTTTGTGATCGTGTACACTACCAACTTCTCCCCATACAGGTAGTGCCTCTAGATTTTCAAGGCAAATACCACAGCAGCCAATTCCAAGTCATGTGTCGGGTAGTTAGCTTCGTGAGGCCTCAACTGCCGTGACGCATAAGTGACCACCTTCCCTTCTTGCATCAACACACACCCTAAACCAGTATGCGATGCATCACAATACACAGTGAATTTCTTTCCGCCTCAGTGATCAAGGCGGTGCTTCATCAAAATCCTCTTGAGCTTATCGAAACTCTCTTGCTGCTTCTCAGACCACACAAATGAAACCCCTTTTCTTAATAGCTTAGTCAACGGTGTTGTGATTAAGGAGAAATTTTTCACGAATCTCCTATAATATCCTGCCAACCCCAGAAAACTCTGAATTTCCATAACAGACTTGGGTGGTTTCCACTCTAATACCGCCTCAATCTTACGGGATCCACTCTAATTCCTCATTGAAACAACATGCCCTAGAAAAGTTACCTCTTTGAGCCAGAACTCACACTTGCTGAATTTGGCGTACAACTGTTTCTCCCTTAGAACTTGCAGAACCACATAAAGATGTACGTCATGCTCCTCCTCCAACTTTGAGTACACCAAAATGTGGTCTATGAAGACCACGACGAACCGATCCAGATAGGGTTGGAAAACCCAGTTCATCATGTCCATAAACGCGATCGGTGCATTCGTTAAACTAAAAGGCATTACCAGAAACTCGTAGTGTCCATACCGAGTACGGAATGCCGTCTTGTGGACATCAGCCTCCTTCACCTTAAGCTGATGGTACCCTGACCTAAGGTCAATCTTAGAAAACACCGATGCTTCTTTGAGTTGATCGAACAGATCGTCAATCTTGGGCAAAGGATACCTGTTCTTTATTGTTAACTTGTTCAGCTGCCGATAGTCTATACACATCCTCATTGTCCCATCCTTCTTCTTGACAAAAAGCACTGGAGCTCCCCAAGGCAATACACTTGGTCTGATGAACCCTCTATCCAACAATTCCTGGATCTGAGCCTTCAACTCCACCAATTCTTTCGGCGCCATTCGATACGGAGCTATAGATACTGGCACGGTTCCAGGTAGCAGATCTATACCAAATTCAACCTCACGGTCCGGAGGTAGACCCGGAAGTTCCTCTGAAAACACATCAACATAGTCCCTTACGGTCCGGACATCTCTCACAGCAACATCCTTAGCTTCCAAGGCACAGACATGCACCACATATGCTTCACAACCCTTCCTCACCATCTTTTCTGCCTTCAATGCAGAAACCAGATTAGATAGGTAATCTTTCCTTTTACCTATCATCACCACCTCATCACCTTCCATGGTCTATATCACCATGCGCTTAGCTGCGCAATCCAGGCTAGCCTGATACTTTACTAGCCAGTCCATCCCAAGGATTAGGTCGAACTCCTAGAACGGTAGTTCCATCAAGTCAACCAAGAACATGACCCCTTGGAGTTCTAGGGGTACGTTCCTATAGAGTTTACTTACTTCTACAGAGTGACCTAGGGGCTTAATACAATCATCTTCCTAGAAGTAAGCTCAGAGTCTAAGTGCAAAGTTTCCATTACGCTACTAGCAATGTATGAGTGGGTTGAGCCAATGTCAATCAAGGTACTATAGGGTACACCAAAGATCAAGAACATATCGGTTATGGCGTCTGGTGCGTCGCCCTCCTCTTGATGCCTCACGGTATAGACCAAACCAGGTTGCCTAGCCTCAGTACCACCGGTACCTCCCCTCGGTGCCCCACGACCTCTGCCAGCACTATTACATCCTCTTCCTGTACCACGACCCCTCACTGGCTGTTGATTATCCCGCCTATTCGGTGCACGATCCTGACCCTCTGATCTCAACCTAGTTGCCTTCTTTGGACAATCTCTAACTCGATGCTCTATGGACCTACATTCGAAGCACCCCTAGTTACCATTCCAACACTCTCCCGTGTGGGATTTTCCACACCGAGCACACCGTGGCGGCCATTGAGAATTGGCAGCAGCAGTAGGCCTAGCAGCTTAATCTGACCCACCAAACCTCATCCTCTTTTGTTGATTACCAGAAAACTTTGAAGATCCGGAGCTTCTCTTATTCCAATTCCTATCCTGATTCCGCCTAACTAATTGCCTTACCCCTTCAGCAACCTTAGACTTCTCTACTAGGACAGCGAACTCCCATTCCTGCTGTAGAGCTATCATCATCCTCAGCTCAGCCCATCCTCGAATCTAACACAGCGTTCATACTCGGTACCCATAATACCAAGAGCATACCTACTCAACCGGAGAAATTTGACCTCATACTCCGCTACTGTCTTATTACCCTAAACCAGGTTCAAGAAAGCCTTTTGCTGCGCATCCATGTAACTGGTTCCGATGTATTTCTTTTGATAGGCGGCCTTAAAGAATTCCCATGTGAGATCCTTCGCCATCGCTCCATCCCTTACAGTGAGCCACCACTGATATGACTCATCTCGAAGCAAAGATATTATGCTCTTCAACTTCTCCTCAGCTGTAAAATCTAGGTCACCCATGATCCTCTCAGTTGATTCCAACCAATACTCTACCGCCGCACTGGGTGCTACTCCAGAAACTCCTCTAAATACTTCTACTCCGTTAGCCCAGAGTGGTTCAACCACGGATTTACGGCTATCATCAGTAATATCTGAATAGGGCCTATGCATTTCGGTTTAATTGTATGAAATGACAAGTTACAAGTACTATGAATAAATTTTGATACTTTTGGAAACCTAGAAATGCATGGAAATGGAAATGAAAATGAAAATGGAAATGGAAATTGACATTTTGGAAACTTAGACATTTTGGAAACTTGGACATTTTGGAAACTTAGACATTTTGGGAAACTGAACATTTTGGAAACTGAACATTTTGGAAACACGAACATTTTGGAAACTTGAACATTTTGGAAACTTGAACATTTTGGAAACCTAAACATTTTGGAAACCGGAAAATCTGAGCATGTGAAAAGTTTAGGAAACTTAAAATTGACCCCGAATGTTGAATTTAAGAGCCAAAGGGGAACTTAGGGCCAAGTGACCCTAAAATATAAAATACATGAAATCGACCCAATAACGGACTTGGAAATGTGGCTCAAGATGCCACCTAAGGTTTTAGGAAATGGCCCAAATACAAGAGGTTTTTGGGCTGAGTTTGAGTCATCCAGAAGCAAATAATGAAGGCTTTATTTTGCTTCCTAGGCTAAGAGGTGGGACAGCACAAGCTTCTTGAATTAGAGGAGTTTTACTTGGTTAAAACTTGTTTAATTAAGTGTTAAGTAAAGGAATTTCTTTTAATAAAATAAATAAGGAGATAAAGGATGGATAAAATACTCTAATTTAATTAAAGTGATAATTAAATGATAATATTATCACTTGTGGGGAGTGGTGGCCAAGTCAAGGACTCTTGGCATAGCAATTTCGATTAAAAGAGGAGAATTAAGGCCATTCTCTCATCTTTCCTAAGTGGTGCAGAAATTTTCATAGCTCTCTTCTTCCCGCTTTTGCGAATTTTCTTTGAACAAAACCACCCTCTTTTCTTCTCTTTTCTCCTCTGTTTCTTCTATCAAAGCCGAATCCTCACGATTCTAAGTAAAGGAGATCAATTACAACATCAAAAGGGTAAGATCTGTGGTCAATCAACTTCTATTCTTTCCTTTTTACAAAAATTCGTGTACTAATCCCTAACTTTGTTCATGGCGAACCTACCATGATTTCTTAGGTTTCTACCATCATCAAATAGAAGGGTCAAGGATCCAAGGTAAGTGAGACACATTCGGCCAAAGGCCAATTACTACTTATTAAAATTAGATCGATCTAACTTCTAAATACTAGGATTTTCGGCGATATTCAAGATAAAGGAAACTTTTGGATTTGGAATCAGAAGGTAAGCCTCTAAAATATTCGACCAATGGTTGTAAGATTATCTAGATCAATTCCTTAATTTGTGAAAAGCCGAAAAACTAACCCATATTGAAATACAAGGTTGGCCGAATATCAGGTAGAGGAAAAACCAAACTTTCGGGATTTGTATAAACACCCAATCGGCAAAGGTGAGTCTTTTTACAAATCCTACTAGGATTTGGTTTTGTTTTAAGACAAAAGGGTTTATTAATGTGTTTTATTTGGTGGGCCAAATATAGGAATTATTAGATCTAAAGATTAGATCGGGATTTTCGAGATCTCAAGGAACTTTTATTTAAGCGAATAAGGTGTGTACCCTTAGTATCCTTGATATTTTATGGCTAAATATTTTAATATATGATATGAATAATAATGTGAATGTGGCTATGTACCACAAATGTGGCAAAAAGTACTGTGCACGTTTCCTACTTGATAGGATTGTGAAAATGTTATTTTATAACATGCGAATATATGTATATGAACATGAAATTATTTATGCACAATATATATATTTTTGGGGCATTCGGGATTTATGTGAAAGGGGAGAATAGGTGTTGACTTGGTCTCCTGCTTGAAGGTGTTGACTTGGTCTCACCAACGAAATATGTTGACTACGGTCACATTGCGAAATTTTGGTAACCCGTTCTGATGAGTGTCTAATGACACAACGTATAAATTTGATTATAGTGTCTAATAACACAACGTATATGGGCGAATGCCTTTGATGGAGAGTAGCGGATGGAGGGTTGACTTAGTAGTCCCACTGGTTACAAAGGTTGGTGCGGGGAGTGTAGTGGATGGCTAATTAGGATTGGGTTTGGGTTGCATCATAATTTCATTATTGTATGGACTTAATGATTTGAACATGAATGCCCGATTTATTGAATGATAGCATTGTGTGCACATTGAGTCTGTTGACTCACCCCATTGTGGGAATTATTTTTCGTGTAATGAGCAAAGTGATTTGACCGGGTAGGTGGACCATGAGGTGGCCATGCTACATGCGAAAATTTCATTTAGTTTGGACTTAATTTTATTTTTTTAGTTACTTTTATTCTATTTTGGGTTCTACTTGATGTAATAAGGCCTTAAGGCCCAAAGTGGATTATTCTTTATGTTTGCTTATCGTTAAGTTTCATGCTAAGAACTATATCGGATGTATTTAATTAAATGGGCTTACAAGATTAAATAAATGGGTTTCCAATCTAAGCCCAACTCAAAATAATAGTTTTCTAAAAATTTACAATTTTCTAAGTACCGAAAATGTTTTGAAATCGGTTTACTTTAGAACATACCAGATCCGGTCCATTCTCGTGGGTAGGGTGTGAAATGTTCGATTTAATATCGAGCCAGCTTTTAAACTCTCGGCACTGTGGGCTAAGGCCCAAAACGTTTTCAAAGCGAGCCAAATGATTTTCTTTTAAGGTGCTTTTGGCATGGCCCTAAGTCTCCAAACCCATGATCCACCGTGTAAGTACCCCTAACTCTATGTGTGATTTTGTGATTTATATAAGGGTAGAAAAGGCATGGAACGTAGAATAGAATGATAGGAACTTGAACCCTAGGATTAGACTACTCAAACACAAATACATAAGACTTAATGTACTAAGCCAACCTATGGCTAAGTCACTGAGCTAGTGGTGTGGTAACCCTTGTACGCATGTCTAGGATTGGATCCGAAAGAGCTTGGTATTTAAGCAGTCCTAGTGACTCACCTCCTCTTGCAGAATCCTACAGTGCGTAGCTTTTGTTCACCATAACTCGAGGGCTCGGTGGTGTGGCAACCTCTGCGCATGTCTAGGAATGGTTTGGTGGGAGCTTGGTATTTAAGCGATCGCATGACTCACCTCCTCTCCACACGAATCCTGCACAGTGCGTAGCTTTGGTTCACCACGACCAAGAGGGCTCGGTCATAGGCTAAACATAATGACTAAAACCCGAAAGGAACTAGCCATGTTTAAAAAAAAAAAAGAGAGAGCAAAACAACAAACCCAAGTTTTTTCAAACTTTTAGAACTTTCCTTTAAATCTTAGAAAATTATTCTTACAACATTTTCTGAAAAACTCTTGATTTACGAAAATTACAAAAATGCCCTTAGCAGTAAAATTACCAAAACGCCCCTGGTTTGTAAAATGTTCAACTACTCAACAACTTTACCAAAATTTCATGATTTCATAAAACAATCAAAAACCCTAATTTGTAAAATATCGAAATACCATGATTTTGGAAAAATTACAAAATTGCCCCTAACTTACAAAATTACCAAAATGACCCTAATTTCCAAATTTTTGCAACATCCCCATTTTTTTTGAAGGAACAATTTTGAAAAGAACCCTCAAAGTTTTACAACTTTTGAAATACCCTAAATCTATAAAATTTTACAAATTTACTCTGATTTGTGAAAATTACCAAAATACCCCTGAGGTCAAAAAATTACCAAAATACCCCCGGATTTCAAAATTTTTCAAATCACCCCTAGACTTCAAAATTTTCAAAAATAACTTTTGACAAAAACCCCAAGAAATGTTTTTCTTCAAAAAAATTATGAAAATACCAGAGGACAAAATTTGAAAATACCCCGGGTAGTGGAAAACAACAACAAACAACAAAAACTACTAGCGTTTCTCGAATGAGCGGAAGTTCATACTTGTTTGATGAATGAATGGAAGAATGGAAAAGGCGTGTGTTTGTATGATCTGAAAGAACCACTCTAAAATCCCTTCTCATAAAACTCCTTCGCTGATAAATAAGTGGAACATTGACTAATCCATAAAATTTCTTAATCAGATCTCGACGTTAGAAAATGAGCTCTAGAGGACGTGGTCATCGTGGTCGAGGAAGAGGAAGGATGACCGTGTCGGAACTCGTTAGGTCGGGTCAAGGGTCCGACAATGAGATGCCACCGCCACCACCACCCCCAGCTGTTAATGTTGAGCAAAGAAGGCTAAGACGGGAAGAGGTCAGGTCGCAGTCGCTCGTGAGTTTTGGAATTGGTGGCCGGCAGGAGGAAATGGAGAAATCGAAAGTCGGTACCGAGCGGCTCCGAGCTAATGGAGCGAAAATGTTTGAGGAGTATCAATGTGGCACCAGTCTGAGTTGAGTCTTGGTTGGAATCAACGAGCGATAATGGATGAGCTTGATTTGACTCAGGAAAAGTTGAAAGGGATGGTGGCTTTGTTACGCGATGAAGCGATCGATGGTGGTTATTGTTCGTGATGGTACCACAGCTGAAAATTTGACCTGGGAGTATGTTAAAGAGGCCTTTCAAAAGAAGTATGTGGGAACCAGGTATATAGATGAACAAAGGAAGGCTTTTCTAGGGTTGGTACAAGGGAGTAAGTCTGTCGCAGAATATGAGGCAGAATTCTTGAGATTGAGCCACTATGCTCGAGGGGTAGTGGCCACTGAGCATGAACGCTGTGTCCGTTTTAAGGACGGACTGAGGAACGATCTGAGACTGTTGATAGCACCGCATCAGGAGCGAGAATTCTCTGCTTTGGTGGATAAGGCTAAAGTGGCCGAGGGAATTAAGGATTCTATCAAGCAGAACACTGATCAAAATAGGTAGGAAAGAGGTTTTGGTTTATGCGGATCATCGGGAATAAGAGGCCTAGAATTGATGGGCCACGAAATCAACAAAATTTGATGCAGTGCGATTCGTCCTTGTGAGTATTGTGGAAAGAGGCATCTAGGGAGTGTTGGAAAAGATAGGAGCATGTCTTAAGTGTGGGTCCAAGGACCATATGTTCAAGGACTATCCAAAATATCGGATGACAAGCGACCAAAGAACTCGGCATGTTAATCAGTGGTAGGGAGGACAAACAACCTCAACGAGGTCGAGGTTCGAATAATGAGGTAATGGTTCCGCCAAGGTCGTGGAGCACCAAGCGGAGGTGTTGAAGGTTCGGAAGAAAGGCACCAAGGTTAGTTTATGCGATCGGTACCGTCGCGAGGATAGTGACACGCAGACGAGACAACGAGTAAGTTTCTAATTTATGGATTATACTTCATTACTCTACTCGCTATAAGATTAGTTCGATCTTATGTTGCTAATGAAGTATATGGAACCTTGATTGTAAACTTAGAGAATTTGCCTAGAAAGTATGATAGTTCTTTAAGATCAGAGTACGCAGCAATAACGTAGTTTGGTGAGTTAGACTGTACGGATGAACAATAGTAAGTAATTTCGGGACAAAATTATTTTTAAGGGGTAGAAGCTGTAACATCCCGAATAGGGCCTATCGTTTCAGTTTAATTGTATGAAATGACAAGTTACAAGTACTATGAATAAATTTTGATACTTTTGGAAACCTAGAAATGCATGGAAATGGAAATGAAAATGAAAATGAAAATGGAAATGGACATTTTGGAAACTTAGACATTTTGGAAACTTAGACATTTTGGGAAACACGAACATTTTGGAAACCGAACATTTTGGAAACTTGAACATTTTGGAAACTTGAACATTTTGGAAACCTAAACATTTTGGAAACTTGGAAAATCTGAGCATGCTTGAAAATTTTAGGAAACTTAAAATTGACCGGAATGTTGAATTTAAGAGCCCAAAGGGAACTTAGGGCCAAGTGACCTAAAAATATAAAATACATGAAATCGACCCAATGACGGACTTGGAAATGTGGCTCAAGATGGCACCTAAGGTTTTAGGAAATGGCCCAAATACAAGAGGTTTTTGGGCTGAGTTTGAGTCATCCAGAAGCAAATAATGAAGGCTTTATTTTGCTTCCTAGGCTAAGAGGTGGGACGGCACAAGCTTCTTGAATTAGAGGAGTTTTACTTGGTTAAAACTTGTTTAATTAAGTGTTAAGTAAAGGAATTTCTTTTAATAAAATAAATAAGGAGATAAAGGATGGATAAAATACTCCTAATTTAATTAAAGTGATAATTAAATGATAATATTATCACTTGTGGGGAGTGGTGGCCAAGTCAAGGACTCTTGGCATAGCAATTTCGAGTTAAAGAGGAGAATTAAGGCCATTCTCTCATCTTTCCTAAGTGGTGCCGAAATTTTCATAGCTCTCTTCTTCCCGCTTTTTTAGAATTTTCTTTGAACAAAAACCATCCTCTTTTCTTCTCTTTTCTCCTCTGTTTCTTCTATCAAAGTCGAATCCTCATCGATTCTAAGCAAAGGAGCGATCAATTACAACATCAAAAGGGTAAGATCGTGGTCAATCAACTTCTATTCTTTCCTTTTACAAAAAATTCAGGTACTAATCCCTAACTTTGTTCATGGCCGAACCTACCATGATTTCTTAGGTTTCTACCATCATCAAATAGAAGGGTCAAGGATCCAAGGTAAGTGAGACACATTCGCCAAAGGCCAATTACTACTTATTAAAATTAGATCGGATCTAACTTCTAAATACTAGGATTTTCGACGGATATTCAAGATAAAGGAAACTTTGGGATTTGGAATCAGTAAGGTAAGCCTCAAAATATTCGCCAATGGTTGTAAGATTATCTAGATCAATTCCTTAATTTGTGAAAAGTCAAAAACTAACCCATATTGAAATACAAGGTTGGCGAATATCGGTAGAGGAAAAACCAAACTTTCGGATTTGTATAAACACCCAATCGGCAAAGGTGAGTCTTTTACAAATCCTACTAGGATTTGGTTTTGTTTTAAGACAAAAGGGTTTATTAATGTGTTTTATTTGGTGGGGTAATATAGGAATTATTAGATCTAAAGATTAGATCGAGATTTTCGATATCTCAAGGAACTTTTATTTAAGCGAATAAGGTGTGTACCCTTACTATCCTTCGATATTTTATGGCTAAATATTTTAATATATGATATGAATAATAATGTGAATGTGGCTATGTACCACAAATGTGGCAAAAAGTACCAGTGCGTTTCCTACTTCGATAGGATTGTGAAAAATGTTATTTTATAACATGCGAATATATGTGTATGAACATGAAATTATTTATGCACAATATATATATTTTGGGGCATTGAGATTTATGTGAAAGGGGGAAAGCAGTGTTGACTTGGTCTCACCAACGAAGGTGTTGACTTGGTCTCACCAATGAAATATGTTGACTACGGTCACATTGCAAAATTTTGGTAACCGGTTACAATAGTGTCTAATGACACGTATAAATTTGATTATAGTGTCTAATGACACAATGTATATGGGCGAATGCCTTTGATGGAGAGTAGCGGATGGAAGGTTGACTTAGTAGTCCCCATGGTGTACAAGGTTGGTGCGGGAGTGTAGTGGATGGCTAATTAGGATTGGGTTTGGGTTGCATCATAATTTCATTATTGTATGGACTTAATGATTTGAACATGAATGCACGATTTATTGAATGATAGCATTGTGTGCACATTGAGTCTGTTGACTCACCCCATTGTGGGAATTATTTTTTCGGGTAATGAGCGGTGACGGACGGTAGGTGGACCATGAGGTGGCCATGCTACATCGAAAATTTCATTTAGTTTGGACTTAATTTTATTTTTTTAGTTACTTTTATTCTATTTTGGGTTCTACTTGATGTAATAAGGCCTTAAGGCCCGGTGGATTATTCTTTATGTTTGCTTCATTGTTAAGTTTCATGCTAAGAACTATATTGGATGTATTTAATTAAATGGGCTTACAAGATTAAATAAATGGGTTTCCAATCTAAGCCCAACTCAAAATAATAGTTTTTCTAAAATTTACAATTTTCTATGTCTGAAAATGTTTTGAAATCGGTTTACTTTAGGAACATACGGATCCAGGTCCATTCTCGTGGTGGGTGTGGGTGTTTCGATTTAGTATCGAGCCCGTTTTAAACTCTCGGCACGTGGGCTAAGGCCCAAAACGTTTTCAAAGCTAGCCAAATGATTTTATTTTAAGGTGCTTTTGGCATGGCCCTAAGTCTCAGACCTGCAGTCCACGGTAAGTACCCCTAACTCTATGTGTGATTTTGTGATTTATATAAGGGTAGAAAAGGCATGGAGCGTAGAATAGAATGATAGGAACTTGAACCCTAGGATTAGACTACTCAAACACAAACATATAAGACTTAATGTACTAAACCAACCTATGGCTAAGTCCTTGAGCTTGTGGTGTGGTAACCCTTATGCATGTCTAGGATTGGATCCGGAAGAGCTTGGTATTTAAGCAGTCCTAGTGACTCACCTCCTCTTCGCAGAATCCTACACAGTGCGTAGCTTCTGGTTCACCATAACTTAGAGGCTCGGTGGTGTGGCAACCTCTGTGCGCATGTCTAGGAATGGTTTGGTGGGAGCTTGGTATTTAAGCGATCCGCGTGACTCACCTCCTCTCCACACGAATCCACGCCTGGTGCGTAGCTTTGTTCACCACGACCAAGAGGGCTCGGTCATAGGCTAAACATAATGACTAAAACCCGAAAGGGAACTAGCCATGTTTTTAAAAAAAAAGAGAGAACAAAACAACAAACCCTAGTTTTTCAAACTTTTAGAACTTTCCTTTAAATCGAGAAAATTATTCTTACAACATTTTCTGAAAAACTCTTGATTTACGAAAATTACAAAAATGCCCTTAGCGATAAAATTACCAAAACGCCCCTAGTTTGTAAAATGTTCAACTACTCAACAACTTTACCAAAATTTCATGATTTCATAAAACAATCAAAAACCCTAATTTGTAAAATATCGAAATACCATGATTTTGGAAAAATTACAAAATTGCCCCTAACTTACAAAATTACCAAAATGACCCTAATTTCCAAATTTTTGCAACATCCCCATTTTTTTTGAAGGAACAATTTTTGAAAAGAACCCTCAAAGTTTTACAACTTTTGAAATACCCTAAATCTATAAAATTTTACAAATTTACTCGATTTGTGAAAATTACCAAAATACCCTAAGGTCAAAAATTACCAAAATACCCCAGTTTTAAAATTTTTCAAATCACCCTAGACTTCAAAATTTTCAAAAATAACTTTTGACAAAACCCCAAGAAATGTTTTCTTACGAAAAAATTACGAAAATACCACATAGGACAAAATTACGAAAATACCCCGGGTAGTGGAAAACAACAACAAACAACAAAAACTACAACGTTTCTCACGAATGAGCGGAAGTTCATACTTGTTTGATGAATGAATGGAAGAATGGAAAAGGCTGTGTGTTTGTATGATCTGAAAGAACCACTCTAAAATCCTTCTCATAAAACTCCTTCACGATAAATAAGTGGAACATTGACTAATCCATAAAATTTCTTAATCGGATCTCGGCGTTAGAAAATGAGCTCTAGAGGGCGTGGTCATCGTGGTCGAGGAAGAGGAAGGATGACCGTGTCGAAACTCGTTAGGTCGGTCAAGGTCCGACAATGAGATGCCACCACCACCACCCCAATTTATTAATGTTAAGCGGCAGGCTCGATGAGGGGAAGAGGCGTGTCGCAGTCGTTTCATGAAGTTTTGGAATTGGTGGCGGTCAGGAGGAAATGGAGGAAATCGAAAGTCGGTACTGAGCGGCTCAGAGCTAATGGAGCGAAAATGTTTCGAGGAGTATCAATGTGGCACCCAAATCTGGTGAAATCTTGGTTGGAAGCAACTGAGCGATATAATGGATGAGCTTGATTTGACTCGAGGAAAAGTTGAAAGGGATGGTGGCTTTGTTCTGCGATGAAGCGTATCGATTGGTGGTTGATTGCTCGTGATGGTACCACGGTGAAAATTTGACACGGGAGTATGTTAAAGAGGCCTTTCAAAAGAAGTATGTGGGAACGGTATCTGGATGAACAAAGGAAGGCTTTTCTAGGGTTGGTACAAGGGAGTAAGTCATCATGAGAATATGAGGCGGAATTTTTGAGATTGAGCCGCTATGCTCGAGGGGTAGTGCCCACTAAGCATGAACGCTGTGTCCATTTTGAGGACGGATGAGGAACGATCTGAGGATCGCTGATAGCACCGCATCAAGAGCGAGAATTCTCTGCTTTGGTGGATAAGGCTAAAGTGGCCGAGGAATTAAGGATTCTATCAAGCGAACACCGATCGAAATAGGTAGGAAGAGGTTTTGGTTTGTCCGGATCATCGGGAATAAGAGGCCTAGAATTGATGGGCCACGGAATCGCTAATTTGATGCAAAGTGCGATTCGTCCTTGTGAGTATTGTGGAAAGAGGCATCTAGGGGAGTGTTGGAAAAAGATAGGAGCATGTCTTAAGTGTGGGTCCAAGGACCATATGTTCAAGGACTATCCAAAAATATCGGATGACAAACAGCCAGCAACTCAGCATGTTAATCAGGCTGGTAGGGGAGGACAGCAACCTCAACGAGGTCGAGGTTCGAATAACAGAGGTAATGGTTCCGGCCAAGGTCGTAGAGCACCAAGCGGAGGTGTTGAAGGTTCAGAAGCAAGGCAGCCAAGGTTAGTTTATGCAGTCGGCCGTCGCGAGGATAGTGACACGCCAGACGAGACAACGAGTAAGTTTCTTATTTATGGATTATACTTCATTACTCTACTCGCTATAAGATTAGTTCGATCTTATGTTGCTAATGAAGTATATGGAACCTTGATTGTAAACTTAGAGAATGTGCCTAGAAAGTATGATAGTTCTTTAAGATCGAGTCTTGTGACAATAGTGTAGTGTGGTGAGTTAGACTGCGGATGAGCGATAGTAAGTAATTTTGGGACGAAATTATTTTTAAGGGGTAGAAGCGTAACATCCCGAATAGGGCCTACGCATTTCAGATTAATTGTATGAAATGACAAGTTACAAGTACTATGAATAAATTTTGATACTTTTGGAAACCTAGAAATGCATGGAAATGGAAATGAAAATGAAAATGGAAATGGAAATGGACATTTTGGAAACTTAGACATTTTGGAAACTTAGACATTTTGGGAAACTGAACATTTTGGAAACACGAACATTTTGGAAACTTGAACATTTTGGAAACTTGAACATTTTGGAAACCTAAACATTTTGGAAACCTGGAAAATACAGAGCCGCGCGAAAATTTTAGGAAACTTAAAATTGACCCCAGAATGTTGAATTTAAGAGCCCAAAGGGGAACTTAGGGTCAAGTGGCCCTAAAAATATAAAATACATGAAATCTGACCCAATAACGGACTTGGAAATGTGGCCTGAAGATGCCACCTAAGGCCTTAGGAAATGGCCCAAATACAAGAGGTTTTTGGGCCTGAGTTTGAGTCATCCAGGAAGCAAATAATGAAGGCTTTATTTTGCTTCCTAGGCTAAGAGGTGGGACGGCACAAGCTTCTTGAATTAGAGGAGTTTTACTTCGGTTAAAACTTGTTTAATTAAGTGTTAAGTAAAGGAATTTCTTTTAATAAAATAAATAAGGAGATAAAGGATGGATAAAATACTCCTAATTTAATTAAAGTGATAATTAAATGATAATATTATCACTTGTGGGGGGAGTGGTGGCCAAGTCAAGGACTCTTGGCATAGCAATTTCGATTAAAGAGGAGAATTAAGGCCATTCTCTCATCTTTCCTAAGTGGTGCCGAAATTTTCATAGCTCTCTTCTTCCCCCTTTTGCCGAATTTTCTTTGAACAAAAACCATCCTCTTTTCTTCTCTTTTCTCCTCTGTTTCTTCTATCAAAGCCGAATCCCTGTCGATTCTAAGTAAAGGAGCAGTCAATTACAACATCAAAAAGGGTAAGATTTGTGGTCAATCAACTTCTATTCTTTCCTTTTTACAAAAAATTCAGGTACTAATCCCTAACTTTGTTCATGGCCGAACCTACCATGATTTCTTAGGTTTCTACCATCATCAAATAGAAGGGGTCAAGGATCCAAGGTAAGTGAGACACATTCGGCCAAAGGCCAATTACTACTTATTAAAATTAGATCGATCTAGCTTCTAAATACTAGGATTTTCGACGGATATTCAAGATAAAGGAAACTTTGGGATTTGGAATCAGAAGGTAAGCCTCTAAAATATTCGGCCAATGGTTGTAAGATTATCTAGATCAATTCCTTAATTTGTGAAAAGCGAAAAACTAACCCATATTGAAATACAAGGTTGGCGAATATCGGTGAGGAAAAACCAAACTTTGGATTTGTATAAACACCCAATCGGCAAGGTGAGTCTTTTACAAATCCTACTAGGATTTGGTTTTGTTTTAAGACAAAAGGGTTTATTAATGTGTTTTATTTGGTGGGCCAAATATAGGAATTATTAGATCTAAAGATTAGATCGGGATTTTGAGATCTCAAGGAACTTTTATTTAAGCGAATAAGGTGTGTACCCTTACTATCCTTGATATTTTATGGCTAAATATTTTAATATATTATATGAATAATAATGTGAATGTGGCTATGTACCACAAATGTGGCAAAAGTACCTGTGTACATTTCCTACTTCGATAGGATTGTGAAAATGTTATTTTATAACATGCGAATATATGTATATGAACATGAAATTATTTATGCACAATATATATATTTTTGGGGCATTCGGATTTATGTGAAAGGGGAGAAGCAGTGTTGACGGTCTCACCAACAAAGGTGTTGACTTGGTCTCACCAACGAAATATATTGACTATGGTCACATTGCGAAATTTTGGTAACCGGTTACAATAGTGTCTAATGACACAACGTATAAATTTGATTATAGTGTCTAATGACACAACGTATATGGGCGAATGCCTTTGATGGAGAGTAGCGGATGGAGGTTGACTTAGTAGTCCCCACGGTGTATGAGGTTGGTGCTGGGGAGTGTAGTGGATGGCTAATTAGGATTGGGTTTGGGTTGCATCATAATTTCATTATTGTATGGACTTAATGATTTGAACATGAATGCTGATTTATTGAATGATAGCATTGTGTGCACATTGAGTCATTGACTCACCCATTGTGGGAATTATTTTTTCGGGTAATGAGCAAAGGTGGACGGGTAGGTGGACCATGAGGTGGCCATGCTACATGCGAAAATTTCATTTAGTTTGGACTTAATTTTATTTTTTTTTAGTTACTTTTATTCTATTTTGGGTTCTACTTGATGTAATAAGGCCTTAAGGCCCAAAGTGGATTATTCTTTATGTTTGCTTCATATACGTTTCATGCTAAGAACTATATTGGATGTATTTAATTAAGCAGGCTTACAAGATTAAATAAATGGGTTTCAATCTAAGCCCAACTCAAAATAATAGTTTTTCTAAAATTTACAATTTTCTCTAAGTCTGAAAATGTTTTGAAATCGGTTTACTTTAGGAACATACCAGATCCAGGTCCATTCTCGTGGTAGGGTGTGGGTGTTTCACTACGCACCAGCCTTTGCCTCAAACAACTCGTTCCAACACTCGTAGTATGACTTGAGATACTACATCGTTACCACCGGCCCGATCTTGAAACTTCGATTGGTTGGATCCAAGCATCTCATTTCCAGACCCATGACCAGACCCTGCTGGCTCCGACAAGGTCATCCTACCTCTACCGCGACCACGCGGCGGACGTCCACGACCTCTCGTACTCATTATTCTCGTTTGCGTTTATCTGTTTAAGAATTTTATGCATTAGTACCTTTGTTTCACTTGATTATCCGCGAAGAAATTTTATGATAGGAGTTTTAGGAGTGGTTCTTTCGTATTCATACACGCACACAGTCTTTCTATTCATTCATTCAAAGAGACGTTGTAGTTTTCATTGTGATTGTTTTTCCACTACCCAGGGGTATTTTCGTAATTTGTCCTACAGGGGTATTTTTGTAATTTTCCAAAAATAAAAGTTCTCGGGTGATTTTGTCAAAAGTATTTTGGAACTCTTAAATTCGTGGGTATTTTGAAAAATTTTGAAATTGAGGTATTTCAGTAATTTTGGACCTCAGGGGTATTTCGGTAATTTTTCACAAATCAGGGTGAATTTGTAAAATTTAATAAATCGGGGATATTTCAAAAGTTGTAAAACTTTGAGGGTTCCTTTTTGAGAATTGCATTTTCCAAAACAGTGATTTTGCAAAAATTTTGAAAATCAGGGTCATTCTGGTAATTTTGTTGGTTAGGGGCAATTTTGTAATTTTACCACTAGGGGTATTTTAGTAAAAAAAAATTTTCATAATCAGAGCATTTTTATAAAAAGATTTCCACAATTTGGTTCTAATTGATTTCACAAAAGAAGGATATTTTGAAAATTTTCTAATTGGAAATTTTCCATACGAGGGGTATTTTGGTCATTTTTCAAACTGAGGGGTATTTTGGTTTTTTTTTTTTAAAAACAAGATTTTAATTACTTAAAAAACAAAATGGCTAGTCCCTTTTGGGTTTTAGTTATCAAGTTTAGCCTGTGAGTGTGTCGTCTCAGCTAGGATGAACCGTCACTACGCACCAGGTAGGATTCGAGTGAGTAGGAGGTGAGTCACTAGGACCGCTTAAATACCGTGCCCCACCGAATCCACTCCTAAACATGCGATAATGATTGCCACATCCCTTGCTCATTGACAACTCATGTGGTTGTTTAGGGAATTATTAAATCTTATGCATTGTTTGTTGGGGTTTGCTAACCCTAGGGTTCAACAATTCCTTATTCTAATAGTCTACGTTCCCAATCTACCCTTCTACCCCTATCAAGTATTCACAAAAATAGATAGAATTACTTACCTAGGCAGATAGGTGCCAGAGACTCGGTGCCATGCTGTTCGAACCATAAACAATTTCCCAAAACATTCTAATAAGGCCTCTTAACAAAAATAAAACATTTTGGGCCTTGGGCCCCTACAGCCGAGTTTTGAACCGGGCTCTAATACCAAAAAAGTAACACCCCAAACCCGGCCCATGAGTCCTGACCGGATCTGGTATGTCACGGAGTAAAATGATTTGAAATATTTTGAGTGATCGGTGAAACTTGTTAAAGTATGGGTAAGGTATTAAAACAGGGTTTGATAAAACTCAGTTGGGATTATTTTTATAAACATGGTTGTGTTGATAAACCCTTGGAAAACGTTTGATCATGTAAAATTTTAAAATCGTCAAGGTTATAGTTGACTTGGTGTATTTTGTTACCCGATGGTAACATCTTTGAAAACTCGTAAAAGTTACTAAATTTGAAAATGTTGCTTTTAATCGATTTACTTAACATTTATAATTTCATTTTGAGTATAGTATAAGTAAATTAAAACAACTAATTAAACATCCAAATAATAATTAGCGGCCTTATTACAACCCAAATTAAAAACTTAGAAAAGAAAATAAATAAACTTAACTATAATAAATTAAATTCAAATCCAACGATTAAGCATGGCCGCCTCGAGTCCTCTCCGGCTCCATCTCCGTGATCTACTCATCTGCAAAATAATTTGGGAAGGGGTGAGTCACCAAGACTCAGTGTGTAATTCCCCCACCCAGAAATGCAATTCATACACAAATTATTAACAACATGCAAACATGCAACCCCACTAACCATCCGTACTCCTTTAACTACCCCGTGTGGTCAAAACCACTGGTGGTTAAAACCACTGGTGACTAGTGTCACAAATCAAATGATGGGGCCAACCCATCTTGTGGTCAAAACCACTGATGACCATAGGTCACAAATATCATAATGTGGTCAAAATCACTGGTGGTACCAAACCACTGGGACTTAGTCACAATTTAGCATCGGTGTGGTCAAAACCACTGGTGACCGAAGTCACAATTAATCTGATGGGGCCAACCTATCTTGTGGTCAAAATCACTGGTGACAGTCCATAAAAATCATCCCCCTCCTCTCATCAATCGCACCATCATCATGCTTACATAACAAATGCCATAATCACATATATCATGCATTTATGTATAGCATAGCATCCAACAGCATATGATGGCATACAAAATCATATATCATAGATCACGTGATAGGGGACTTACCCGGAATCCATGCTTAAGCCCACAAGCAAATCACTATCATAATGATTAAAAGACACAATATAACAATGTTAATTAATAAAGTGTGTAAAGAGTTTTACACACCTGTTACTAACGCGAATCCTAGATCCCGAAGTTTCGATCATCAGTGTTTCATCCCTTGACCCTATATTCGGCCAATCACCAAAGTTAGTACCATAGGCCTATTCGGCCAAATTAGTAATCCCGAAGGACTAATCGCACCTATAATCCAAATATGGCCCTAGGCCGAATCTTATCATTACTTACCAAGGCAAAATCGAAATCTTGGAAAACCACTCTTATCTTCTGAAACTGTCGAAATCCCTATATGTCACTTTGTTAAAATCGGCTATAAGCAAATCTATGGAAAGTGGCCTATGGCCGAATACCATATTGGCTTACCTTGCAGAATTGTGACCACGAAAGGCTTCCTCAATGCACCTTGCCGTTAGCTACACACAAAACATACACTATTATAACCAAAACCATATTCGGCCACTTACCAAGGCTTGTTTCCCAAGCTTTCGGCACACAAAAAGGAAGAGAAGAGAGACCGAATGCTTAAGAGAGGCACTTACCAACCTTTTTACTAGGGGGATTCGGCTTAAGCCCTTTATGGAAGAGATATTCGGCTAGCAACACAAATGGAAGGTGCAATTTTTAGTAAAAGAGAGGGGGTAGGTTCGACTAAGTAGAAGAAAAGAAGAGAGAATTTTTGGAGAATTTTGGCAAGTGAGGCTAGGGAGAATTCGATCAGCAACCAAATGAAAAAAAGAAGAGAAACTTGCTAAATGAATTTCGGCACAACCTTGCTAAACACAAAACCGAATATGGATGGCCCTAAGGAGTCTCAAATTCGGCCATCACCCCTCTCTTTTGTGATAATTCCAGCTTTTAATTATCAAAAATAAAGCAAGATTTATCTTACATTTAATCTCCTAATCACCTCATCAAACAAATTAAATGAAAGTAAACTACTAACACTTACTCTTCCAGCAGAATTTTAGAGCAAAAATTAAGCTTATCCTTATCAAATTAAGAGTCCAAAATCAGGCCATTAGCTCACCCTCTTCATGTCAGTTTGAAAAAAAAAATAAACCCCAATTGCTGCTCCCTTGGTTGGAACATAGGACCTCACTACCGCAGCCCTCTTATATCGCCCCATGCCATTCTTCCCATTCGACTTTCATGCTCTTAAACCTCACCATTTAATTTTTAAAGCCTTCATACCCTAGCCCCTTTCCTTAATGCCCAAAAAGCCCAAAAACAAAACGCATCCCCTTTGTAACTCCTAAGACTCGAAACCAAGACCTGCCCAAACGTCACCCCTAAGCCCTTAAGTGGCACATGAAAGCCACTTTGCCAATTAATTCTTTGTGTTATTCTTCACCCGAAATTTTACTTAACCCTATCTCACCTAATTCCTTCCTTTTAAGCACTTAAAAAGAAATTTCAGCCCTAAGTCCAACCTAGTTCGGGGTTATTTCTAGACCCTAGAACATGCTTAGCAATCATAGTATTTATTTCTTCAAGCACACACATGAGAAAATAATTAAATTACAAACAACCCCTAATTCAGGATGTTATAGGGAATTTATATGCTACTTGTCTAGCATGCTTTTCGAATGGTAAATAGGTTAAAAATGTATGATTCAACAATATAGAAAATGTCATATGTGTAATGTAGTTAAAATATTAATGAAAGTCATGTTTAAGTAAACTTTGTTATGTGATATTTATTATTTTATAATGAGACAAGTATATATGTTTCTTGGTTGGTTAGTTACATATTAAGTTGAAAGGTGAGATTGAAGGTCCGGTCAATATGTGAATTTGGTATGCTTGCATATTTATATTATTATGGTATTTTGGATTAAAATAATGTAATCGATAATGTATATTTGGTTATATATATCTATATATTCAAATTGTATATTATTTCATAGTGTATATGTGCAAATGTTTGATATATGGCATGTTTTGAAATTTGACTTAAACCAATATGCAAGTAATTATTAGATTTTATTTGGTGTTTGTGTGATAGTTGAGTAAATGGTGTTTTTATTCATGATATTACTATAGTGAATATGCATATCTATAAATAAAGAAACAAATGTATTATTATATGATTAATAATAATAGTGTCGGTTTAAATGTATCATTGATATTAGTAATGAGAAATAATGATTTGATCAAAAATTAATTGCATGGTATGCTATGTTTTGATAATTGTTACAGTAATGCCTTGTGACCTTAATCCGGTGATGGATACGGGTTAGGGTGTTACAATTTAGATCCCTAATTTAAAGATTAGTGAACCACATAATAATCAATCAACCAACATTTTTTATTCATTGCTTAATTTTGTCACAGTCGAATTTCCTTTAAACTCGAAAAATTAGGAGCATTAGGGGTTAGATTGAAAAAGATTGTAACTGGCGATCTCTACCGGATGATCAAGAAAAGATAGTAATTGAAATTGGATAGGTTGAGAACAAAGTTTGGTTTGCTTGGATTAGAACCAACTGGTTCCTTAGTGGGGGAAAAATGATTGTGAATGGGTGGATTGTACACGGTCAAAGACCATGGGAGAAAGGCTATAAATAATTGGAGAGTGAGTTCCCAAGGTAGACTTCTTTTTCAATCTCTTTCATTTTCATCTCCTTCTTTGGTTTCTCCAAAGGATGGATAGTCATGGAAGCTTTGCATGGGGCGATGATTATGGGATTTGAGTAGGAAAAATAGAGAATTTAAAATGTTGGTAAGGTTTTGAACCCTTTAGTGCATGTAAGATTTATAACCAAAGTTAAGGGTTTTCAGAAAACCATTTTAATGATTCTGCATGTTCCTGGAAATTGGAGTTTTAAAATGGGATTACTGAGCTTAACCCATGAATTGGTTGTCTTACTTAGCTTCTAAGAGAATGGAAGCTCCGACATCTGAGGAAGCTAAGCAGACAAGGCGAAGAAGCATCAGGTCATTTTCTGAACTCAAACTCTAAACTGCTAAAGTATGTTGCATGATTGCATGAGTTATCTTGTATCCTCCATTCCAGTTGGGTATGCCTGATATGGAGGGGAAATTGTAAAAGGGATTAGAAAAATTTAGGAATGAGAAACCGGGGTGAATCTGTTAGATACTGCCATATATTATTGTTGAGTGCAAACCATGATGAGCAAAGCTCTGGGCCTTGTGCAGGGGACACGGTGGTGTTCGAGCATCAAGGTATAGGATAGTGAAATGGAGCAATGGATGGAATGATATGGGAAGAGTAAAAATTATGGCTAGGCCATGGGCCTGATCAGAGGCTATACACTAAAAATGAGTAAGACCATAGCTGAAAGATGATATTACATCAGGATAAAACGAGTAAGACCATGACTGAAAGACGCTACACATCATGGTAAACAAGACTAAGACCATAGTTGAAAGGCGCTATGACATTCTTGATAGTCTGCTGAGACACAAAACACTGGGTTACACCATGTAAGACCCTAATTGAAAGGCGCTACGACATCATGGATAGTAAGATGGGATGTTAAACATTGGATAGTTCGATGGGACAATAAACACAGGTTAGTCCGTCAAGATAGTAAACACGTGGATCACGAGGTGCAAGACCATAGCTAGGCTATAGAAGCCAATGGATTCTGCCAGGACATTAAACGAGGAACACATTGCATTAGACCATAGTTTGGCTATGGCGATATGAGGAAGAGCATTTGCTGGGAAAGTCAACACGGATGGATAAACTGGGCAGTAATCGAGGGGAAACCCAACATCCTTAGAAAGGATGTTAGAAGAAAATTAAAAGCACAAACAGGCAATGGATAACCAACAAGTTAAAGAAACCCATCGACGAGTGATAAGCATAAAAAGAGTGAGAAAGAAAAGCCAAAGTAGTAATAATGGTATCCAAAAAGGCATGGGGGTGGCAACCTGACAAGAATCAATCTTCTAAACTACCGAGCTAGTAGTGCATAGCGTATAGGTCAGTGTATAAGAAAGTTAAAATCAAGAGTAAATTGGGGATCACAGTAAGCATCAGACATTAAGAACTAGTAAGGGATAATCAGGGACTATGGTAGGCTAGGGATAAGACCCTAATCACCTCAACAAAAGGACTTGGAAAAGAGGGGTGAGCTAGGGGCCTAGGATAGAAGGTTACAAAAAAGGATGACACAAGTGACAGATTTGTCTATCAAGATTATACCTCTTTAAGGGGGAAGAAGTAAAGTAAAGGTATTAGGCAAATAGCTTGTTCAGTAGAGAATGAGATACCGCAAACGAGGTGGGTTATAAGGATGTAAACTAATCTTGATTCAACTTAAGTGGAACTTAGTCTGCCAAAGTGGCGTGACCCCTTATTAGCAGTCCCAACCAAGGAAAAGTTAGCAAGTCATTCAAGACTGTATTATGATAATGAGTTCACCATGGACTAAATAGATTCAAAACGAAACACTACAAGCAAAATACCCAGGGACTTTTAGGAGGGTAGCTTAAGGAATTACCTTATAGGTACACAGGGGAAGGAAGAATTTAATGAAAGGGAAGGATAAAGCCTGCAGAGATGACAACACAATTGCTGATCAAAGGCTGGAAGAATTGTCAAAATGAAATCTATCAATGATCTATTCACTAGTGGATAGGAATGGGATTAGGATCAAGGCAATATGACGATTTAAGAGAAATGATCCTAATGAATAGGGTGTTGATACATTTATTATTATCATTTATTTATTTGAACCCCGATAGGATGGGGTATATTTTG
The DNA here is from genome assembly GCA_025506655.1 of Gossypium rotundifolium. Classification (NCBI taxonomy): domain Eukaryota; kingdom Viridiplantae; phylum Streptophyta; class Magnoliopsida; order Malvales; family Malvaceae; genus Gossypium; species Gossypium rotundifolium. The sequence continues at coordinate 53,229,324 of CP106734.1, forward strand.
TGAAATAAAAAAACTAAGTTCATTCAAACTTACAAACGTTGGAGTTATGATTTCAAGAATGGCGAACTAAGGAACTCAAGAAGGGACCAAGCAAAATCATGATGAATCAAGGGGCATTGTAGGAAAGTGTATGCACATAGGAAAGAGCCCTTTAGGAATTTCGACAAGAGGGAAAATATATTGTAATTATGTAGTTCTTTAAACGATGGAGAAGAGATAGGAAAACTTTATTTAGAAATTTGCTCTCTAAAGAATATTACTTGTAAATAAGTAATACAGTTTGTTTTTAACTTAGTGAGACCTTAGCATGAACATTAACCCGATTCAGTTGTGACGCTTCCACCTAGATCCGGTAAACGAGTCGAGTGGGTTTAGTAACTTTGCATATTTTACAATTTAGTCATTATGTTAATTAGTTGGTAAATTAGTGTAATTATTCTAGATTTTATCGCTTGTCGTACTATAATGTTAAGTGATTAGTTAGTTAGACTCTTTATTTTGCATGTTTGTAGCTATAATTTGCTTAATCATCGACTCTCTTAGGTTCGATCTTCGGAGTACTCTGTACCCCATTGTGCAATTATATTACAACCGACCTGTCACACTTGAAGACACCGCATGATAGTATATTTTCTGATCCTTTACTTGTTTTTATGTTGATTGTAACACCCTATACCTAGCCCTATCGTCAAGCCCGAGTAACAGGATGCTACACCACTGTCTCATCAACAACAAGCATAAAACATTTCATTGTCATATGGCTATCATAAAATTTAATTAAATTATTTATAGAGATTCTAAGTCATGAGTACCCTAAGCGACACTAAATTATCCTAAACATACATCAAGCAAGCTTAGAACAAGATTTAAACATGATTTTAAATCATTTAACAAAAACTTTGAATAAATCACGTAGGTATCGATACTGAATCAATGGTATCAATAATTCTCATAGATGGTATCGATACCACTGTAACACCCTAAACCCGGTCTACACACCACGACCGAATCTGGTATGTCACAGGGAAAAAGGGTCTTGAGAGGTTTAGGTTTAAGTTTAAAAGTTTGAGGAAAACACTTCGCCAAATTGTGTATTTGAAGAAAAACTTGAGTAGGTTTGATTGAAATCTGATGATGTATTTGGAAACCCGAAAATTTTAAAAACTTACTCCGATGGGTAGGTAAAACAGGTTTATCTCGTTAAGAAGTTTGAGTTGTTTATCATTGTTACAAAACATTCATCTTAGTAGAAAATCGTGTTTAAGTTAGAAAACATTTGAGTTCTTCTTTATTCCAAATCTTAGTGTGATACCAGATGGTATAGTTTAAAATGTCTTTTGTAGTTTTGAAATCGTTATCTATCCAAATTTTAGCACATTTTAGCCCAATTAATTTGTTAAGGCATATTAAACATTTACTTTAAGCATAAACAAGCAAACCATAATTTTTAAAAGGCCTTTTACAACCCAAAATAAAACCACATAGAAATAAATAACTAATGTACCAAGTTTTATAAAGTCCGAGCAAATCCTTTATTAAGCATGGCATGAGCATCCGAGTCCATCCGGCTCCATGTCGCGTCTAAGTGTCACTGAAAAGTCAAAGGAGAGAGTGAGTCGCGAGACTCGGTGTATAATTCCTCTCCCGGTATAACATGCCAACACACATATCATAACAGAATAATGCAAGTATCTTTTTGATCCTAACCAACCATATCACCTTTTCTACCCGTGTGGTACCAAACCACCGGTGGTGCTAAACCACCGTGACCCAAAGTCACGATATCCATCTTGTGGTACCAAACCACTTTGGTGACCAAGTCACAAATAATCCAATGATGGGGCCAACCCATCGTGTGATACCAAATCACTAGCGACAATCCAGTATCTCATAAGTGGGGCCAACCCACGGTGGTGTCAAACTACAGGGACGAGTCGCAATGAGGTGCCAAACCTCTGGTGTCCCAAAGACACAATGTGATACCAAATCACTGGTGACCGTAGTCACAAATCCGATGATGGGGCCAACCCATCGTGTGATACCAAATCACTGGCGTCAATCCCGTATAATCAACTGTGGGGCCAACCCACCGTGGTACTAAGCCACTGGGACGAGACGCTGAGGTGCCAAACCTCTGGTGACCCAAAGTCACAAAATACGTGGTACCAAACCACTGGAGGTGCCAAACCTCTGGTGTCCCAAAGACACAGTGTCCCAAAGACACGGATATCATACTCTCCCTCCACTCATATCACCCAATCACATATCATACTAGATGCAAAATCGTGCAATCATGCTATCATGCTCACATGCTCAATATGGCATCTCAATGAATATACACCCATAATCATGATATCGTAGATCATCGCATATTTCATAATGAAACGGACTTACCCGAATCCGTATCCATACCTCAATGGGTATCAAAATAGTCAACCACACTGTTTCATTTACACAAATAGGTTATCACATTACTTAGTTAAGATAGTGTGTTGGTTTACACACCTGAAATAGCGAAGATGTTAATCCCTAGAATCGGTCTACGCCCCTCAATCACCTCGACAACCCTGATCCTACAATCGGCCAATAAGGGATTAACACTTAACTCATTCGGCCAAAACCATTTAATCCAAAGGGGTATATCGATTACCCTTACCTTAACCTTGCTTTGGTTTACTACCCAATTCGGAACCAACAATGGTTCATCCAACAATCGGCCTCACCCTAGAAAGAAAATGGTTAATCCCTTAACAGCTTGACTTAACGAAGATTACATGAATAATCTAAAAGAAAACTACTCTTACCACCACTTACCGTTCGCTTATCAGATAACAATGCTCCTCCCACTTGTTCCCAAAATCCGAATGCCCTATAAAGAAATTGGTCTCCACATTAGATCAATATCCTTCAACCAATAACAAAACCGGCCTTCATTTAAACCACAAAATATAAGAACGAAAGAGGAAAAATGGCCATTCGGCCAAGAACTTACCCCAACACCAACCACTAATCGGCCGACCAACCACTAGGAGAGGAGAAAGATTCGGCCAGATAACACACAATTGAAAGAAAGGAAATTCGGCAACACAAGGGAGGGATTCGGTTTGATTTTTAGACAAACAAAAAATAAAGCACAAGAATTAGAATTTCGAGAAAGAGAAAGTCGGCCAAAGTTTGGAGAAGAAGGAAGAGTGAACAAGAGGTAGGTGCTCTCGGTTTTGAATGAAAGAAATAGAGAAAAGTGTTTGGAGATTACACAAAATGAACAAAAGAAAGAGAAGTGGGAGAGAAGAGAACTTTTGGCTACCAATGACAGAATCGGCAAGGGTATGATTGTTGAAGCTTTCGGTTTGAATGAAGAAGAAATGGATGATGGTGATTTTGGAGGATGGTGTTTCGGTCAAGAAGATGTCGAGAGAGGAAGAGAGTATGAGAGGAATAGTTTCGGCTTCAACACTTGGAAAAGAAAAAGGGAGAGATGCACATTCGGTTACCAAGGTTTCAAGAGAGGAAAAGATGAAAGCAAAAGTGGAGAAGAAAATGTTGTAGTTTGGTAAGTGTAGGTGCTTTGAGGTTTGGTTTACACAAGATGCAAGTGGAAAAAGAAGCAATATTGACCTCACACACTAAGTAAAAAGTTGCAAAGAAATTTTGGCAAAACGGTTGCTTGAACATTCGGTTGAAAGAGAGAAAAGAGAAGAAAGCTTTTGACTAAAAGGAAAATCGGCTTACCAAAAGATTTGTGACCGAATAGGCACATTTGCCAAAAGCAAACATCGGCACACTCCCACTCTCTCACAACACTTACCAACCACCAACCTCCCCAAAATCTCCTTAAAATCGCCAACCTCCCCCAATCACTCCCAAGCCACTAATTCAATTCACCTTGACCAGATCTTCCTCCACCATTTACTCTCCACCCATCATTTGAATGTGTTGACTTAGTCCATGGTAGAGTTTGAACTACCAACAACTCCTCCTCCCCATGCCGTCAAAATGAGAGCCAAAATGGGGGATTTTCGTAGCTTGAACTCAAGACCTCCTCCCTTGCAATTGATGCCATACACATGCTCCAAGTGGCGCAGGCTTGCCACTTTGCTAGCTCTTCATTTGTGCTCAAGAACACCAATTAATATATATAAGACCCAGCTCCCTCAGCTCCTATCACATAAAGCCCAAAAACTAAATTTTTTTCCACCCACTCAGGCTCATCCCTAGCCTACAACTAAGCCTCGAGACCACACAAACAACAACATAACAAGTCATTAACATGCAGACAATGCCAAATAAAATAGCCCCTAACCCGGGATATTACAACCACCCAGAAAATTGGTACCAAATTAACATTCTGTTTCTCACCTAAAATCAAAACCCAAGAAATTATCGATACATTTCAAAGAGTATCAATTTTAATAACCCAAGCATCGATACTCTTGACATGGTATTGATACCAAAATGAGTTATTGACTTCTTACACATTCAAAATATCAAGGAGACATCAATTTTAAAACTTGAATATTGATACCTCTGCTCCGAACAGCAAAAACACAACATATTAAGGCATTTAGTCCATTCTAACTTGTATCAATTCAATATGTCTATATTAATTTATCAAACAATCGTCAAAACAATTATAATGATAGTTCAAAAAATTGTAAATAAGTCCAAACAAGCAACCGATATACTAGATAAAAACCCACAAATCCTAAGACTAAAAAGTCATATAAACATCCAAACATCATGGAAAAGATCAGCTAAAGGTCTACCACATTTCCTTATTCCCACAATTTATAAGATCAACTATAATTCACCTACTCAAACGTTAAACTCAACTTGGACTAGTCCCTTGAAATTTTTTTGCACTACTTACACCACAACACTAATAGTCTACAAGGGTTTAAAAAGGAGTGGGTAAGCTTAAACAAGCTCAGTGAATGATAAGAATATCCACCAAACTAGACATCCATTCACACGTGAACCAAAAATGACCAAAGTTCAAGTACACACACATATTATAAAGATATCATATCAACTTATTCATTTAACATTAATAAACCCATTTAGCTTACTATTACACATGTTCTTGCACACAGCACATATCATATATTTTCCTCTATAAAATCATATTTAACGATAGATTGGCACTTAAGGCTATGAAACATAAAAGTGGGCTCTATCACCACACATCGGATACATAGATCTCTAACACACCAAATAACTCATAGAGTCGATCATATCACAAAAGTGTAGCATATAGCTAAAACTCTCCAACACACCAACATATCTTGGTGAATGGAGCTTAGCTCACATTCCCTAATCTCTCCAAAATTGTCTCGAGCCTTATGCCCCAAAAACACAACACATATAGGTGAGTACTCACAATCCAATGGCATGCCAACTATATCCAACGGTCTCAAAGTTCACAAGGTCAAAATACCAGCAATTAAACACACATTTTACTTACCATTTTCTACATTTTTTCACTACACATTCACATTCTAAGCACAACATGATCACTATCATTCGACACGTATAATATGTCTGCAGTTAACACTTTTGCAGTAGCCATTATAAGCTTATTTCACATATCACAGTAGCACATCTTAATCCCAAAATACACAACACACAATCACATATTAAAACAAGAGTATGAGAAAGGTTACACTTGGAAATTAGAGTAGGGGTTTAGGCTACTCTTAAGTTCCCAATTAATGCAATGAACCGTGTCTACAAGTAGCGATTCTAAACACTCACTGTTTGCACTTTCGCCTAGTCGCCGAAAGCTCAAACTAACTTTTCCTAAACTCGTAGATGATCCTAAAAAATATGAAGCTTCAAAAAGTAGATCACACAACAACACAATCAACATTCCACCAAAACTCTCCTAAACCAATCAAAACACAAGCCTAAGCTAGTTTCTCTTGAAACCGAAACATTTGACATAGCAAACTTGAAATGCAAATATCTCGGTCTCTACTTATTATTTTTACCTAAAACTAATTCTATTCATCTAATTCATCCTCTATAACTAATTTTAACCTTCAAACTACACAAAATTACCCAATTCATGGTATCAAATTTTTTCAACATACTATGGCAATTTTCACGAAAATTCATTAAAACACTTTTAATAACATCAAAACTAATGGAAAAACACTTTGAAACCTCATTTTTATTAAAAATCCCAAAATTCACCTTTAATAATCCAATTTTTTGGGTATTAGTCAAAATACTCTATTTAATATGTAAAAACTCAATTTTAAAAGCTAGATAATGTTAAAAACCAATGGTGTTTTTGATGGTTTCTATGGAATTCTATAGAGGTTTAATGCTATGAGAAAAAATGAAATCAAAGGAATGAAGTTAAGAAAACAAATTGGAAGAAATAGTGCTTAGGAAACTCAAGGGACGAAACAAAACAAAGGAAGAGAGAACTATCGTGAATAGCCTATAAGTGGGGGAAATATTAGGTTGATTTTAATGTTTTGGGCTATTTTCCCTTTTTGTACTCCTAGTTTTAACCCCAAATTCAAAATCATCCTTATTTTAAAATAAAAGATCATTGGAACAATATTTTCAAAAATTGATTTATTTTTCTAATAGCCATAGGCGAAAACATTTCTGATTTACCATGCTACGAAACTCCTAAGCACACTAGAGCTAAAATTCCTATTTTACCCTCGAAACTCTTTGGCCCAATTTGGGGTATTTTTGTCCTTAAAATTTACCTAAGCTAAAAAAATAAGGAGATTTTTGTTTTATCACATCTTTGGCTTTCCAAGTAACCTTTTCTATCTTGTGGTTGCACCACAAAAATTTAACCAAATAGAACCCTCTTATTTTGTAAAACCTTCTCTTCACGAGCTAGAATCTCAATCGGATCTTCCTCATATGTTAAATTAGTTCGAACTTCAATCTCCTCCACTGGCACAATGTGCAACGGATCTGAACGATACTTTCATAATGTAACAGCCCGTTTTTAGTTAAATTAGAATACTGGTCTGGTTTAAGGACCACAAATTAGAGGTTGAAATATTTATTTTATTAATAATTTAATGTTTACAACATGTTAGTACTGTTGTATAAAAATTTTGCTAAGAAATTTAATCATTTTCATGCTCAATTCGATAAAAAGGACTAAATCGTGTAAAGTGCAAAAGTTGTGTTCTAATAGTTGAAGGTGCCTACTAGCTATAGAACTTTAAAGTGAAGGTTCTTAAGTGGAAGTTATACCATTAGTGTGTTAGTGGACATTTATGAGATTGGTTTATTTGAAAATTGTAATATTTTAAAAGGTTATAAAAGTAAATTAATTAATAAAGACTAAATAAATGAAACAAAATCAAATATCATCATCTTCCACTAAATATCCAAGGGAAGGAAGCCATTTTTGTTCAACTAGGGTTCGTTACTTTGAGTCTTAATTAGTGAGTGATTTTTGTCCCGTTTTTAATAATTTTTATGTTTTTGGAATCGTTGTGGCTTAGTCTAGCTAGTTTAGTGACTATTTTGTGAAACTGTTAAAAGTATAGGGTTTTACCATTGATGAATGTGTATGTGTTTTGATGTTTTATGATATAAAATGAATGGTTGTTGTTAGATAAACAACATTTGTTAAGTGATTTTTGATAAAATTGTCAATTAGGGATTAAATTGAGAAATGTGAAATTTATGTGGTTAAATTGTGAAATAATGAAAATTATGGGCTGCTATGGATATATATATAATTTGGCTAGCATGGGTGTCGGTTAAATTGAATGAATTTGCATTTTTGTGAGCTAGGGACTAAATTGTAAAGATGTTAAAATATAAGGGGTGAAAGTGTAAAATTTCCATAATATGAATTTTGGATTAAATTGAATAGAATGTATTTTGAATGAGTTAAATTTGATTACATAGATCAAGAAAAGCAACAAATGGATCTAGATCGAGGGAAAAATAAAGTATTAGATTAGTTTATCCTATTCCGTCGTGTTTGTGATCGAGGTAAGTTCGTATGTTAATAAGCATTAATGTAATTGTGCTTTAAATGCTTTATAATTGTATTATTGGTGAATGCAAATTTATGAAAATGTTTGACAAAGATTTAGCGACATGTGCAATCCGGTTGATCCTTAGGAATAGATAGGATACAAATGACATGTCATTAGGGGTTATTATGTTTTGGATGCTAATCTGTATGTTCTACCAGTGGCTGAGTTTTTCAGCATGTGTTGCAGTTACTCTTCAGCTTATGTAAGCAACACCGTGTAGCTACGTCTTGAACATCAGCTTGTGTGAGCAGACCTAGTCATAGCTCGAGAGTGAGTATTTATATGAGATATGAGATTGAGATGGTTTCGATCATGTATTGGCACTTAGTGTGCAAGATTTTGGAGTATTTGATATTATTCCAAATGGTTCAAGGGTATATTGATGATATGAATGGGTAAGAAATTGATACGTATCAGTGCAGGTATGTACGTAAACCATATAAGTATTGAATCCATAAAATTTGTGAGTTTCATGATTTTCTATGTGAATGAATGTATGTTAACCTTGTGATTAAATAGAGTTGTTGTACATTATGTTTATAATACTTAAATTGTAAATGAATGGTAAGTTATACTTATTAGCCATACGAGCTTACTAAGCTTAATAGCTTATTCTGTTTACTTTTCCGTGTTTTATGGTGATTTCAAAGCTTGCTCGAATTGGGAGTTGTCGAAGATCTCATCACACTATCCAGCTATTGTTTTGGTACTTTTGAACTTGTGTACTTGGCTATATGGCATGTATAGGTGTTGTGGTTATTATGGCCTAAATGTTTGTAGTGTTGATAGTCAATGATTTGACTTGTAAATGATATAAGTTTTTGATTATGTGTTTAGCCATGTGCTTGGCTTATTTTGGTATACTTGGTTATGTATATATGTGTAAATGGCCTTTGATATTTAGTTCATAATTGCTATGTGAATGTCTTGTACAGATTTGGTATTAAAGGTAGCAAATGGTTGAATTTGAGAATGTATTAGCATGCTAAATATTAGGCAAAATAATTCATACATGGAATTGACCATTTAGGGTATTTTTGGATGTGAAATTTGAATGAATTTGAATGGCCAATTGTGATGTTTATGAGTAATGTTGTTGTTGATTTTGGATTTGCATGAATTGGACTTGGTTTTCGTTGTTTTGAACGCCTATTGAGGATATGGTCATATGTTATTTGGTATGCGTAGGTTAAAACTACATTGGGAGAGAAATAAGGCTTGGAAAATGGCCTATTTTTGTCGACACGGGCAGAGACACGGACGTGTGTCTTAGCTGTGTGTGACACACGGTTTGATGACACAACCATGTGTCCCCTATATTTTATTTAGAAATCAAGTTAGTAGCTCCACACGGCCCAGCACACGGGTGTGTGACTTGGCCGTGTGGCATAAGTTAGTATGACCTCCAATTTTCACACGGCCTAGAGCATGGCCTCGCACACGGGCATTGTAACAACCCTATAATATCCCAGACTATGGCTTATGCATAATTGCTTAATTGAATGTGAAAGCATGCCTTTGTATGCATAAATATGTTCTATGAACCTTAGTGTGTAGGTGAACGCCTTAGAAATTATTTAATTCTAAGTCTAAAAGAGGGAGTTAAGCCTGATAGGCCTTAAGAAAATAAATGGGGGAAATAAAACACACAAACGGGCTTGGAAAAGTGGCCCGGAGGCGCCACTTAAGGCCTCTGGGAATGACGCCACAAGCAGGATAGATGGGCCAAGGTTCGAGTCGCATGGGAAGCTAAATGGAAGCTTTAATTTTTGCGGCAAAAGAAGTAGAGATGGACGGCATAGGGAGACTGAGGAGAGAGTTTAAGATGAGGTCAAATTCTTTTGGAATTTCGGCTAAGGTAGGAGAATAAGTGTTGGCCGGCCAAGGGACTCTAGGTTTAGTAATTTCGGCAAGAGGAGGAAAAGTAAGGCTATTATTCTTTTCTCTTTTGAAGTCTCTGCTGAATTCTCTGGCCACTCTTCTCTTTCTCTCATACTTTGTCAAAAGCTGAAAACACAAGTAGTCATAGCTGAATTTCCACTTTACCTCTCTCAAAGTCTTCTTTTTCTTTTATCTGTTCTAGCCAAAACCTCTTCCTCCCTAGTTCATCTTTGCCCAAACCCCTAAAAAGATTCATACCCTTCCTCTTGTATTCTTTAAGATAGCCGAATATCTTATTTCTATTAGGAGACAAAGTTGAATCTCCCTATTATCATCTAGCCGAATCCCTGTGGTGTCAAGCATAAGTGCTGTCGATTTCTGTGGTAAGGGTAAGATCAAATACCAATTCTTTTCTTTTTCTTTAAACCAAAAGTTAAAGACTAATGCCATTATTGTTTTTGGCCGAAAGTTTGAAGGGGTTTTAGGACTCCTTTTATAGCCGATTTCAAGAGGGAATATTTCGGGATTTCTAACCCAAGGTAAGTCATTCGGCCAAAGGTCATCTATTATGTTTAAGGTTGGAATCGGATCTAACATATACCCTATAGGTATTTCGACATCTCCTCAAGACAAGTGACAAGTTTTCAGGATTTCAAATCACAAGGTAAGCACATAGGTATATTCAGCCAAGGTCTATTAGTGATTTAAGATCTAGTTCTTATTTACTTAAAAGCCGAAAACTAACCAAGTCGAATGATCTAGCATTGGCCGATTGAATGAAGGAATAACACAAAGTTTTCTGGATTTGATTAGTGGTGAAATCGGCACCAAGGTAAGAATTTGATTACAATAATCCTATTAGGATTTGGTTTTATAGCCGAATGGCTTTTTACTAATAAGATTGGGGTTGCCCGAATATAGGCAGTAAAGATCTAAAGCAATAGATTGAATTTTCGGGATTTGGAGTGAAATTGCTAAGTAAATCAGGTGTGTACTCCACACTATCTCTTAATAGATGTAAGGCAATATTTAATATATATGTTATAATAATGTGAATGTGGCTAAGTTACCATGCGATGGTACAAAGTACTCAGGTACGTTTTTCCTACTCCTACTAGGAATATAATACGATCTATCATGGCACATAAGTGCAACTATAAGAATGTGAGCAAAGTATGAGACATAACATTTGCATGTTTTGCATGACATGGGGCATATGGGTGATATATAAAGGGGAAGTGAATTGGTGGTTTTATACCCCAATATAAGAATGTGGTGACTTATGCCACAATATCCGAATGTGGTGACTTATGTCACAATATATGAATGTGGTGACTTATGTCACAAAATAATTATCTGGTGGCTATGCCACGAATTTTATAAGGGCGATGAGCACGTCGACTGCAGTGACTGCCTTCGATGGTGTGTAGCGGATGGAGGGTTGACTTAGTAGTCCCCACGGTGTGATGGTTGGTACGGGTGATGTGTAGCGGATGGTTATCTAGGCTTGGGTTCGTGTTTGCATCATGATTTATATGTGTTATTATGATTTGATATGCCTAAAATTAATTGAGACTTGTGATGGTTGTACACATTGAGTCCGTTTGACTCACCCCTTTGTGGGACTATTTTTCAGGTGACACTCAATGATGGGCCTGGTCGGCAGAAGTTCGATGATGGCCATGCGATTCGGGATTCTTTTTCATTTTGGACTTGTTATATTTTAAGTATTTTGGATTTAATTTGGGTTTTGATTTGATGTAATAAGGCCTTGGTTTGAACTGTTATGCATGCATGTTTAATTGTCTAAGTATGACTCGATTTTAATAATACAAGGTTAAAGTCTATTTTTCTTAAGCATAAATCAACACGGGTTTTAAAATTCGAGCCCAACCCAAATCAACTATTTTCAAAAGATCGCAAAATTTTAGCAAGGTTTCAAACAAGATTCGAACGGTTTTTCCTAGGAACATGCCAAATCGGTCAGGGCTTGTGGGCCAAGTTTGGGGTGTTTCAGTTGGTATCAGAGCCTAGTTTTAAACTCTCGGCCTTGGGTTTAAGGCCCAAAACGTTTTCAAAATTAAGCCCAAAAGAATTTTGTGAAAAAATTTGAGAAATAAGTAGGTTTTCTAGGATGGAACTGAGTCTCTGGCCCGAAGTCCACCAGGTAAGTACTCCTAACTCTTTTGTGATTGTATGTGGGATTTATAGGGACGTAGATTAGTATGATAAGTACTTGAACTATAGGACTAGTTTACCCCAACAATTACATAAAACTTTAATGCCCAATTAAACAAACCTATGTCTAAGTCGCCGAGTTAGGGTGTGGCAACCATTGTGGGCATGTCTAGGATTGGCTTCAGTGGGAGCTTGGTATTTAAGCAGTCCTAGTGACTCACCTCCTACCCACTCGAATCCTACCTGGTGCGTAGTAATGGTTCACCCTAACCAAGAGGATTCAGCCACAGGCTAAACCCAATAACTAAAACCGGAAAGGGACTAGCCATATTTCCATAAAAATCCTAGTTTTAAAATCACCAAATTACCCCTCTGATGTATAGGAAAACTATTTTGAAAAATTTTTCTAAAATAATCTCGATTTACTCAAATACCCCTGGTCGAAAAATAACTAAAATGCCCTTGGTTTATAAAATTTCCATACTACCACAGTTTTTATCAAGATTCTCTTACCTTACAAATATCCAAACACCCTACTTTATAATAAGACACCCTAATTTAGAAAATTTACGAAATTACCCCTGATTTGCAAAATGACCAAATTACCCTTAACCTATACAAATAACCAAAATACCCTCAGTAAGGAAAATTACCGAAGTACCCTCAAACTAGAAATCTTTAAAAATACCCTCATTTTGAAAAGTCACCAGGAACCATATTTCGCAAAAAATTATCGAAATGACCTGGCTTGTGAAAATTACAAAAATACCCCTAGTTTGAAATTTTTCTAGCAAGAACTTTATTTTTGTAAAATATCATCAAACTCTATTTTTCAACATTTTCAAATACCCTAATTTGAAAATTACCAAAATACCATTGTAGGACAAAATTACGGAAATACCCCTGGGTAGTGGAAAACAACAAACAATGACAACTACAACATTTCTCTGTAATGGACGCAAGTTCATGTGTGTGACTAAATGAATGATGTGAGACTGTATTTGTATGAATCGAAAGAATTACTTCTTAAAACTATTAAACATAAAACTGTTCGTGTTAAATCAGTAGAACAAAACTAATACATAAAATTCTTTAATCAGATAAACGCTAGGCGAAAGTATGAATTCAAGGGGACGTGGTCATAACGTGCGTGGCCATGGAAGAGGTTGAATGACCGTGTCTGAACCCGTTAGATCGGGTCAAGGATCTGAGAATGAAATGCCACCACCGCCACCACCAACCGCTGATGTAGAATATCGAGGATCGACCGGGATGACGCGATGTCACAAAGCGATCTTTGCGGGTTTTAGAAAGGGTGGCTGGAGTAGGTGGATGCATGGGAGCTCGAAAGTCGGTACCTGAACGACTTCGAGCCAACGGAGCTGAGGTGTTCCGTGGTATATCAGGTGTGGCACCAGTCACCGAGTATTGGTTGGAAGCGGTCGATCGATTATGGATGAGCTCGACTTAAGCGACGAGGAGAAGCTGAAAGGGTTGGTGTCGCTTCTCTGCGATGAGTCATATCAATGGTGGCTCACGGTGCGGGATGGCGCTACAGCTGAGGAACTCACTTGGGAGTATGCTAAGGCGGCATACCAAGAAGAAATATGTTGGTACCCATTACATTGATGCTCAGAGGAGGGCATTTCTAGGGCTGGTTCAAGGGAACAAGTCTGTAACTGAGTACGAAGCTAAATTCCTAAGGCTGAGCCATTATGCTCGAGGGATAGTGGCTACTGAGCATAAACGGTGTGTCCGGTTCAAAGATGGACTAAGGGATGACCTGAGGTTATTGATAGCCCCGCAACAGGAGCGGGAGTTCGCTGTGTTGGTGGAAAAGGCTAAGGTAGCCGAGGATATCAAGGATTTTGTAAGGCAGAACACTAATCGAAATAGGCAGAAAAGAGGTTTTGGATCATCAAGGACATCTAGGAATGAGCAAAAGAGGCCTAGAGTTGATGGGTCGCGAGGTCGACAAGTCAGCCGCTTAGAGGCGATGTCGTGCTTGTGATCAGTGTGGGAAAAAGCACTTGGGTGAGTGTTGGAAAAAGACGGGAGGATGCTTTAAGTGTGGGTCCAAGGACCACATGATTAAGGATTGTCCCGAGAGAATCGAAGGGGGACGACCAGTAGATCAAGGACCTAACTAGGCGGGAAGAGGAGGAAAGCAGCCATCGCGAGGTCGTGGTTCGGCTGGCAGAGGTAATGGTTTTGGTAGAGGACGAGGAACACCGGGTCGAGGTGTTGGTAACACGGAGGCCAGGCAACCAGGTTTGGTTTACGCGGTTCGTCGGAGGAAAGATGGAGACGCACTAGACATCATAACCGGTACGTTCCTTATATCTGGCAAACCTTATGTTGCTTTAATTGATGTGGGCTCGACCCATTCTTATGTTGCATATAGTATAGTTGAAACACTAGACATAGCCTCTGAACTTTCTAGTAGGGAGATGACTGTAGTAAGCCCACTAGGTCAAACTGTAGTGGTGAATAAGATGTTTCGGAGAGTACCTTTGGAACTTCAAGGAGCGGTATTTCTTGCCGACTTAATGGAATTACCCTTCGGGGAATTCGATCTTATACTTGGCATGGATTGGCTAGTGGAGCATCGGGCTGTATTGGATTGTGCAGCCAAACGAATGGAATTAAGGACCCCTAAGGAGGAGAAAGTAGTTATGATAGGAGAAAGAAGAAACTACCTATCGAATGTAGTTTCTGCTTTAAAGGCTGATAAGATGTTTCAGAAAGGATGCAAGGCGTTTTTGGCTTTCATTAGTACTTTGGATTAGAAAGAAGGGGGAGTTAATGGAGTTAGAACTGTAAGGGAGTTTGAGGATGTCTTTCTGAAGGAATTACCCGGAATACCCCCGGACAGGGAGGTGAAGTTTGGAATCGACTTGCTGTCGGGTACAGCTCCTGTGCCCATTGCCCCGTACAGAATGGCACCAAAGGAGTTGGTTGAGCTCAAGGCTCAAATCCAAGAATTGCTAGACCGTGGGTTTATCTGACCTAGTGTGTCTCCATGGGGAGCACCGATCTTGTTTGTGAAAAAGAAGGATGGAACTATGCGCATGTGTATAGATTATCGTTAATTGAATAAGCTGACCATCAAGAACAAGTACCCGTTGCCAAGGATAGACGACTTGTTCGATCAGCTTAAGGGGGTCGCAGTATTCTCAAAGATCAATCTAAGGTCTGGATATCATCAGCTTAAGATGGAGGAGGCAGATATCCATAAGACGGCTTTCCGAACAAGGTACGGGCATTATGAGTTCTTAGTAATGCCGTTCGGATTGACTAATGCCCCAGTCACGTTTATGGACATGATGAATCGGGTTTTCCAACCCTATCTGGACCTGTTCATTATTTTGTTCATAGATGACATATTGGTGTATTCAAAGTCAGAGGAAGAGCATGATGAGCACCTCGAATTATGTTGCAAGTGTTGAGGGAGAAGAAGCTTTACACCAAATTCAGCAAGTGTAAATTTTGGCTTAAGGAGGTGACGTTTTTAGGACATGTGGTATCTGCTGAAGGAATAAAGGTAGATCCACGGAAGATTGAGGCAGTTTTGGATTGGAAACCCCCTAAGTCTGTGGTGGAAGTTTAGAGTTTCTTAGGATTGGCAGGCTATTATAGAAGGTTCGTGGAAGGGTTCTCGTCGATAGTCGCGCCTTTGACAAAGTTGTTAAGGAAGGAAGTGCCTTTCATATGGACTGATAAGCAACAGGAGAGCTTTGAGAAGCTTAAGAAGGTCTTGACCGAGGCTCCAGTTTTGATTCAGCTGGAGGCAGGGAAGGATTTTGTGGTGTATTGTGATGCTTCCCACACAGGATTGGAAGGTGTTCTTATGCAAGATGGAAAAGTCGTCGCTTATGCGTCTCGACAACTAAGTCCACATGAGGTTAACTACCCGACGCACGACTTGGAATTGGCAGTAGTGGTCTTTGCTCTTAAAGTGTGGAGGCAATATCTTTATGGAGAGAAGTCGGTAATCTACACAGACCACAAGAGCCTTAAGTATCTGCTGACTCAGAAAGAGCTGAATCTGAGACAGCGAAGGTGGGTGGAACTATTGAAAGACTATGATTGTTCGATAGAGTATCACCCGGGCAAGGCGAATGTAGTGGCGGATGCCCTAAGTCAGAAGGTTGTGTCGGATCTGAGGGCGATGTTCGCGCATCTAAGCTTGTATGATGATAGAAGTCTACTGGCAGAGCTACAAGTTAAGCCAACGTGGTTGAATGAAGTGAAAGAGGGATAGTTGGTGGATGAGGATCTAAGTGTTAAGTTGCGACAAGCGCAGAATGAAGAGTTGGAAAATTATGGTATTAACGATGAAGGAGTATTGTGTTTCAAGGGTAAGGTCTGTATGCCGAAGGACAAAGAGCTTAGGCAAAGAATTCTTCGGGAAGCGCATAGTAGCCCTTATGCTATGCATCCCGGAGGTAGTAAAATGTATAGAGACCTAAGGGAACAGTTTTGGTGGCGTGGTCTAAAGAAGGAAGTTACTGAATTTGTTGGCAAATGCTTGACGTGTCAACAAGTTAAGGCAGAGCACCAAGTTTCCTCGGGATTGCTTCAGCCAACACAGATTCCCCAGTGGAAGTGGGAGAGAATTACCATAGACTTCGTTAGTGGGCTTCCCCTTACGCCTACTAAGAAGGACTCGGTATGGGTGATAGTGGATCGATTGACCAAGTCTGCGCATTTCATTCCGGTAAGGGTTGATTATTCCTTGCAGAAGTTGGCAAAATTGTACGTGGCGAAATTGTAAGGTTACATGGAGTCTTGGTGTCAATTATCTCGACGAGGATCCAAGGTTTACGTCTCGATTTTGGAAGGCACTACATCAAGCTTTAGGTACCAAATTGGATTTCACTACGACTTTTCATCCATAGTCTGACGGACAGTCTGAACGAGTAATCCAAGTGTTAGAGGATATGTTGAGGGGCTGTGTGATGGACTTTAGAGGAAGTTGGGAAGAATATTTGCCTTTAGCAGAGTTTGCCTACAACAACAGCTATCAGGCCAGTATACGAATGGCACCATATGAAGCATTGTATGGTCGAAAATGTCAAACTCCTACGTGTTGGACTGAATTAGAGGAACGTCGAGTTTTGGGTCTAGAGATTGTGGCTGAATCAGAGGAGAAGGTTAAGATAATTTGGGCACGATTAAAGGAGGCGTCTGATAAGCAGAAGTCTTATGCAGATCTCAAATGGAAGGAAATAGAATTTGATATGGGAGTTCAAGTGTTTCTTAAGGTTTCGCCTTGGAAAAAGGTAATGAGATTTGGTCGAAAAAGGAAGTTAAGTCCAAGGTTTATAAGACTTTATAAGGTTTTGAAGTGAATTGGACCAGTGGCATATCAGTTGGAGTTGCCACCGGAGTTGAAGCAGATGCATGACGTATTCCATGTTTCCATGCTACGTCATTATCGATCAGATCCATCTCATGTAGTGCCGGTTGAAGAGGTGGAGATAAGGCCAGATTTATCTTATGAAGAGGAGTCGATTCAGATCTTGGAGTGAGATGTGAAAGTGTTACGGAGGAAGTCAGTTCCTCTAGTCAAAGTGTTATGGCGTAATCATGGATTGGAAGAAGCTTCGTGGGAGCCGGAAGAAGCAATGTGGCAGCAATACCCCCACTATTTTAGCCAGGTAATTTCGAGGACGAAATTATTTTAAGGGGGTAGAACTATAATATCCCAGACTATGGCTTATGCATAATTGCTTAATTGAATGTGAAAGCATGCCTTTGTATGCATAAATGTGTTCTATGAACCTTAGTGTGTAGGTGAATGCGTTAGAAATTATTTAATTTTAAGTCTAAAAGAGGGAGTTAAGCCTGATAGGCCTTAAGAAAATAAATGGGGGAAATAAAACACATAAACGGGCTTGGAAAAGTGGCCCGGAGGTGCCACTTAAGGCCTCTGGGAATGACGCCACAAGTAGGATAGATGGGCCAAGGTTCGAGTCGCATGGGAAGCTAAATGGAAGCTTTAATTTTTGCGGCAAAAGAAGTAGAGATGGATGGCATAGGGAGACTGAGGAGAGAGTTTAAGATGAGGTCAAATTCTTTTGGAATTTCGGCTAAGGTAGGAGAATAAGTGTTGGCCGGCCAAGGGACTCTAGGTTTAGTAATTTTGGCAAGAGGAGGAAAAGTAAGGCTATTATTCTTTTCTCTTTTGAAGCCTCTGCCGAATTCTCTAGCCACTCTTCTCTTTCTCTCATACTTTGTCAAAAGCCAAAAACACAAGTAGTCATAGCCAAATTTCCACTTTACCTCTCTCAAAGTCTTCTTTTTCTTTTATCTGTTCTAGCCAAAACCTCCTCCTCCCTAGTTCATCTATGCCGAAACCCCTAAAAAGATTCATACCCTTCCTCTTGTATTCCTTAAGATAGCCAAATATCCTATTTCTATTAGGAGACAAAGTCGAATCTCCCTATTATCATCTAGCTGAATCCCTATGGTGTCAGGCATAGGTGCTGTTGATTTCTATGGTAAGGGTAAGATCAAATACCAATTCTTTTCTTTTTCTTTAAACCGAAAGTTAAAGACTAATGCCATTATTGTTTTTGGCTGAAAGTTTGAAGGGGTTTTGGGACTCCTTTTATAGCCGATTTCAAGAGGGAATCTTTCGGGATTTCTAACCCAAGGTAAGTCATTCGGCCAAAGGCCATCTATTATGTTTAAGGTTGGAATCGGATCTAACATATACCCTATAGGTATTTCGACATCTCCTCAAGACAAGTGACAAGTTTTCGGGATTTCAAATCACAAGGTAAGCACATAGGTACATTCGGCCAAGGTCTATTATTTAAGATGAAACACCCTACACCCAGCCCACGAGCCTGGACTGGATCTGGTATGTTTCTCGATGTAAACTGGTTCAAATTTCTTTTGTTACTTTGAAAATTGTGGGTTTTGAAGATAGTTTGTAATGGGTTGGGCTTGAGTTTGAAAACAAGTTTATATCGTTATTGAAAATCCTTTTGATTTAGGTGACAAAATGTTTGGGCTTGTATTAAATTACTTAATCTTTTAATAAATATAAAGATTGAAGGCTTAATAATAATAATAATAAATAAATAAAGTAAACGCTACTACTGGCCTTATTACATCAAATAATTTCCCAAAATTAAAACCAAAATAAACTTTAAAATACTTAAATTAAAATAAAAGTCCAAGTCATAAACTTCTTCTTGTGCATGGCCATCCTAAGCTTCATTAACCCGGTCCATCATTGCTCGTCACGAAACATGATCCCACAACGGGTGAGTCAACAGACTCAATGTGTACACAAGCACCAAAATTAATAATTGGGCATACCGTACATATCATGTTCAAATAATAACTCAAGATAATGATGCAACCCAAACCCAAACCTAGATGCCATTCGCTACACATCCCCATACCAACCTTGCACAAGTGGGGACTACTAAGTCAACCCTCCATCCGCTACACACCAACGAAGGCGATCATTGCGATCGGCGTGCTCATCGCCCATTTAAAGTTTGTGGCATAGCCACTAGATTTAATAATTGTGTCATGTGACACCACATTGAGATAATGTAACCGAGGTTACCACATTCAGATAATGTGACCGAAGTCACCACATTCAGATAATGTGACCGAAGTCACCACATACACTTCCCCTTTCTTAAATAACCCGAATGCCCCAAGTTATTCATATCATGCATATCATACTTAATTTCACATTCATGTTCACTTTTCACATGTTAAATATAACATATTTCGTAATCCTAGTAGGAGTAGGAAACGTACCTGAGTACTTTGTACCATAATCATGGTACTTTAGCCACATTCTTACACTTTCATATTAACACATATATCAATTTTAAGCCATAAATCAATTAAGATTAGTGTGGGGTACACACCTAATTCGCTTAACAACTTCACTGAAAATCAAAATCCGATCTACTGCTTTAAGTTTTAAATGCCTACATTCGACCAACATGGTATATTTAGCAAAGGCCTATTTGGCCAAACTTAGTGTTTTCTTTTAAAGCCTAATCGGCTATAACCCAAATCTCGAAGGATTTATGTAATCAATTTCTTACCTTTGGTGCCGATTTGATGACTATTCAAATACCGAAAACTTCGTTTTTCTTCTTCTTATATTCGGCCAAATCCTAAATCCCTTGAATCAGTTAGTTTTCAATTAAATAGATCTAAATACTTAAGATTGGGCCTTGGCCAAATATGTGAATACCCTTACCTTGGAGTTCTCAAATCCCGAAATTGATCTTTGCTTCCTTAATGTTGTCGAAATTCCTATAACCATATGTTAGATTTGATCTAATATTAAAGTAGGGAATAGACCTTTGGTAGAATGTACATATATGTACTTACCTTGTTTTGAATCTGAATGATCCTTAGTAATAATCGACTATGGCTCTCATAAGTAACACAAAGTTTGACCTTGAGACTTGGAGGAGAATCGGCTATGGTCACTTAGGTATTTGGCTTCAACAATGGTGAAAAGAAAGAAGGATCTAAGGCCTTTAAGGAGGATCGACTAAGAGTTGTTTTTGAGGTTTTGGTTTTGGTGAATTGAAACAAAGAAGAAGAATAGGGATAGGGATTCACAATGGTGAGTGTGAGATAGAGCTTGCGATTTTGGTCAACAAAGAGAATGGAGAAGATGACAAGGAAATTTCAGAGAGACTTTCAAAAGAAACAAAATAAGAAACAAATGGCCTTTACTCCTTTTTAGCTGAAATTACCACACTTAGTTCCCCCTATTCGACCAACTCTCCCTTATTTTGATAAAGTTCATCTTTTATTTATCACTTAATTAATCTCATCAATAATCTACTTAAAATAATCTATCATTAAATCTGTTACTTATCCCCTATTTAGCCGAATTTTTAAAGGGAATAAAACTCTTCTTTTGCAAGCCTTGTGTCGTCCACCTCTTTGTTTCTAAAAGCAAAATAAAACTTCTTTTGTTTGCTTCCTAAGTGACTCGAACTCAGGCCCAACACCCTTGCATGTGGCGCCATTTCCAGAGGCCCTAAGTGGCATCTTCAGGCCACTTTTCCAAGCCTGTTTGTGTGTCAAATTTCACATACTCTTTCTCTTAAGGCCATCATGCCTTAATTTCCTCTTTCAAACTTTAAAACTCGACATTTCTAAGTCATTTCTAAGTTTCCAAAAATTTTCATTTGGCTCTTTAAACTCGACATTTCCTTACATATCCAAGTTTCCAAAATGTTCACTTTCCTATTTTACTTAGGTTTCCAAAATGTTCACTTTCCTATTTTGCTTAGGTTTCCAAAATGTTCACTTTCCTATTTTACTTAGGTTTCCAAAATGTTCACATAACATTTCTATACATTCTCAGGTTTCCAAAAATATTCAAAATTTATTCATAGCACATAAGACATGTCATTATGTACAATTAAACCGAAAATGCATAGGCCCTTTTCAGGATGTTCAGTTCTACCCTCTTAAAATAATTTAGTCCTCAAAATTTTCTAGCTAAAATAATTGAGGGTATTGTTGATGTATTGCCTCCTCTAGTTCCCACGAAGCTTCCTCCGATCCATGATTGTGCCATAACACTTTGACTAGAGGAACTGACTTCCTCCGTAACACTTTTACATCACGTTCCAAAATCTGAATCGACTCTTCCTCGTAGGACAAGTCTAGCCTTAGCTCCACTTCTTCAATCGGTACCACGTGAGATGGATTCGATCGATAGCGACGTAACATGGACACATGGAATACGTCGTGCATCTGCTGCAACTCAAGTGGTAACTCTAGCTGGTATGCCACTGACCCAACTCACTTTAGTACTTGATAGGGCCCTATAAACCTTGGGCTTAACTTCCCTTTCCAACCAAACCCCATCACCTTCTTCCAAGGTGAGACTTTCAGGAACACTTGGTCTCCCACTTCAAACTATATTTCCTTCAGCTTGAGGTCTGCATACGACTTCTACCTATCAGCAGCTTCCTTTAGCCGTGCTCGAATTATCTCAACCTTCTCTTCAGTTTCTGCCACTAACTCTGGTCCCAAAACTGGATGTTCTCCTAACTCAATCAAACAAGTAGGAGTTCGACACTTCCACCCATACAATGCTTCATATGGTGCCATTCGAATGCTAGCCTGATAACTGTTGTTGTAGGTGAACTCTGCTAAAGGCAAGTAATCCTCCCAACTTCCTCAGAAATCCATCACACAGCCTCTCAACATATCCTCCAACACTTTATTACCCGTTTAGGCTGCCCATCTGATTGTGGATGAAAAGCCGTAATAAAGTCCAACTTAATGCCTAAAGCTTGATGAAGTGCCCTCCAAAACCGAGACGTGAACCTTGGGTCTCTATCCAAAATAATTGACACCGACACTCCCTGTAGTCTCACGATTTCTGCCACATATAGCTTGGCTAACTTCTGAAGGGAATGATCCACTCTTACTGGGATGAAGTGTGCGGACTTAGTCAAATGGTCCACTATTACCCATACCGAGTCCTTCTTAATAAGCGTGAGGGGAAGCCCACTAACGAAGTCCATGGTAATTCTTTCCCACTTCCACTGCGGAATCTCGATTGGCTGAAACAATCTCGATGGAACTTAGTGTTCAGCCTTAACTTGCTGACACATCAGACATTTTCCCACAAATTCAGTAACTTCTCGTTTAAGATCAGGCTACCAAAATTATTCTCTTAGATCTCTGTACAACTTAGTACCTCTGGGATGCATAGCATAAGGGCTACTATGCGCTTTCGAAAAATCCTCTGTCTTAACTCCTTGTCCCTCGGCATACAGACCTTTCCTTTGAAGCACAACATTCCCTCATCACTAACTTCATAGTCCTTTAACTTTCCGTTCTGTGCTTGTTGTAACCTAACACTTAAATCCTCATCAATCAACTGTCCCTCTTTCACCTCCTTCAACCATGTTGGCTTGACTTGCAACTCAGGCAACAGGCTTCCATCCTCATACAAACTTAAATGGGCAACATTACCCTAAGATCCGACACCATCTTCTAACTTAGGGCATCAGCTACCACATTTGCCTTGCTCGGGTGGTACTCTATCGAGCAATCATAATCCTTCAATAACTCCACCCACCTTCACTGCCTCAAGTTCAACTCCTTCGAGTCAGCAGATCTTAAGGCTCTTGTGGTGCTGTGTAGATCACCGACCTTTCTCCATAGAGATAGTGCCTCCACACCTTAAGGGCAAAACCACTTGCTGCAATTCCAAGTCATGGGTTGGGTAGTTAACCTCATGTGGCCTCAAGCTGCCGGACGCGTAAGCTAATACCTTTTCGTCTTGCATCAACATGCAACCCAAACCTGTATGAGAAGCGTCACAATACACCGTAAATTCTTTTCCTGCCTCTGGCTGAATCAATACTGGAGCTTCCATTAAAGCCTTCTTAAGCTTCTCAAAGCTCTCTTGCTGCTTATCCGACCACACAAAGGGTACTTCCTTCCTCAACAACTTTGTCAAAGGCGCGGCTATAGACGAGAACCCTTCCACAAACCTTCTATAATAGCCTGCCAAACCTAAGAAACTTCGGATCTCAGCCACGGACCTAGGTGGGTTCCAATTCAACACCGCTTCGATCTTCCTAGGATCCTCTTATTCCTCTGCGGATACCACATGCCCTAATAACGAACTTCCCTAAGCCAAAATTTGCACTTGCTGAATTTGGCATGAGCTTCTTCTCCTTAACACTTACAAAGACAACTTCGGAGATGCTCATCATGCTCCTCTTCGGTCTTAGAGTATACGAGGATGTCGTTGATGAACACTACGACGAATCTATCCAAGTAAGGTTGAAACACCCGATTCATCATATCCATGAATGCGACTAGGGCGTTTGTCAACCCGAACGACATTACCACAAACTCATAATGGCCGTTTCTTGTCCTAAAGGCTGTCTTATGGATATCCGCCTCTTTCACCTTCAGTTGATGATATCCCGACCTTAATTCGATCTTTGAAAACACTGCCGCCCCCTTAAGCTGATTGAACAAGTCATCAATCCTAGGCAAAGGATACTTGTTCTTGATGGTCAGCTTATTTAACTGACGGTAATCTATGCACATACGCATAGTTTCGTCCTTTTTCTTCACAAACAGGACCGGTGCTCCCCACGGAGACACACTGGGTCAGATAAACCCACGGTCAAGCAATTCCTGGATTTGAGCCTTGAGCTCAACCAACTCCTTTGGCGCCATTCGGTATGGAGTGATTGACACAGGTGCTGTTCCCGGTAGCAAATCTATTCCAAATTCCACCTCCCTAACTGGGGGTATTCCTGGTAATTCCTCTGGAAACACATCCTCAAAGTCCCTTACCGTTCTAACTCCATTGACACCTTCCTCCTTTCCATCCAATGCACTTACAAAGGCTAAAAGCGCCTCGCACCCTTTTGAACCATCTTTTCAGCCTTAAGTGTCGAAACTACATTAGACAAGTAGTTTCTTCTCTCTCCTATCATAATGACCACCTCATCCTCAGGGGTCCTTAGTTCCATTCGTTTAGCCGCACAATCCAACACGGCTTGGTGTTCTACCAACCAATCCATACCAAGTATGAGGTCAAATTCTCTGAAGGGTAACTCCATTAAGTCAGCCCGAAAGCTCACTCCCTGAATTTCTAGGGGTACATTCCGAAAGATCTTATCCACCACTACAGTTTGTCCTAACGGGCTTACTACCATCATCTCCCTACCAGAAAATTTAGAGTCTAGGCCTAGTGTTTCAACTACACTACAGGCAACATAAGAATGGGTCAAGCCCACATCAATTAAGGCATAATAAGGCTTGTCATAGATAAAGAATGTACCGATTATAATGTCCGGTGCGTCTCCATCCTCCCTCCAGTGAACTGCATAAACCAAACCCGACTGCCTTGCCTCAGTATTAGCAGCACCTCTGCCTTGAGTTCCACATCCTCTGCCGGCACCATTACCTCTGTTATATGAACCACGACCTCGTTGAGGCTACTGTCCTCCTCTACTAGCCTGATCAACATTCTGAACTGCTGATCGACTTTCATCTAGTTTCTTAGGACAACCTTTGAGCATATGGTCCTTGGACCCACACCAAACATCCTCCGTCTTTTTCAAAGACTTCCCTAAGTGCTTCTTTCCACAATGCTCACAAGGACGATACTGCCCTCCGGTACCAACTTGCTGACCCCTCGGCCCATCAGCTCTGGGCCTTTTTGCACATTTCCTGATGATTCTGATGACCCATAACCCCTCTTGGGTCTATTCCTATCGAGCTCGCTTACCGAAGTCCTTGATTCCCTCGGCTACCTTAGCCTTTTCAACCAACGCAAAAACTCTCGTTCTCGATGTGGAGCTATCAATAACCCGAGGTCATCCCTTAAACCGTCTTCAAAGCGGACACAATGCTCATGCTCGATTGCTACTACCCATCGAGCATATCGGCCAACCTCAAAATTTAGCTTCATATCTTGCTTCTGACTTGTTCCTTGAACCACCCCAAAAAGCTTTCTCTGTTCATCAATATACCGTGTCCGACATACTTTTTACGATATGCCTCCTTAGCATACTCCTGGTCGATCCTCGGTAGTGGCACCATACCAGACAGTTAACCACCATTGGTATGCTTTATCACGTAACAGTGCCACCATTCCTTTCAACTTTTCCTTTAGGGTTAGATCGAGCTCATCCATAATACGCTCGGTTGCTTCCAACCGATCTTCATTTGTCTTGGGTGCCACACCGGATACTCATGAAACACCTCATTTCTATTGGCTCGGAGTCGCTCAGTCTGATTTTTGAGCTCCGCATTTCCACCGCGCCGACCACCATTTTCAAAACTTCGCAAAGACTGACCTGCGATCTGACATCATCCCGTCGTTCGCTTTCGCCGCCGACACCGGTGGGGGGTGGTGGTGGTGGTAACTCATTGTCAGACCCTTGACCCTATCTAACGGGTTCTGACACAGCCATTCTTCCTCTACCACGTCCATGATGACCGCGTCCTCTAGAATTCATATCTAACTGTGCGCTTTAATCTGATTTGAGAAAGTTTTATGAATTAGTTCTTTTGTTTCACTTGATTACCCGCGAAGAAATTTTATGAAAAGAAATTTAGGAGTGGTTCTTTCGTATTCACACATGCACACAGTCTTTTCATTCATTCATACATCCATCAAACAATTATGAACTTTCGTTCATTCAGAGATATGTTGTAGTTTTCATTATTGTTGTTTTTCCACTACCTAGGGGTATTTGCGTAATTTGTCCTACAGGGGTATTTTCGTAATTTGTCAAATGTGGTTCCTTGGAAATTTTGTCAAAAAGTATTTTGGAAGTTTTAAAATCCCGGGGGTATTTCGAAAATTTTGAAATTACAAGGGTATTTCAGTAATAAACCAGGGTAAATTTATAAATCTTAATAAATCAAGGATATTTTGGAATTTACAAAACTTGAAGGTTGTTTCTGAGAATTTGTTTTCCAAATCAGTGTTGTTGTAGAAATTTTTGAAGATTGGGGGTCATTCTGGTAATTTTGTAACTCGGGGTATTTCGGTAATTTTGCAGGGTAGGGGTAATTTCGTAAATAAATTTTTTTTTTGTTTTTTTCCATAATCAAGGTATTTTGATATTTTGTAAATTTAGGGTTCCTTTAAGCAAAGTAATGAAATTTTGATAAGAGTTGTGGGTATTTTATAAATTTTCATAAACCAAGGGCATTTTTGTAATTTTACCACTAGGGGTATTTTTGTAATTTTATAAATTAAAAATTTTTTCGAAAAATTGTGTAGAAAAGATAGTTTCCACACATTAAAGAAAAATGATTTTAAGAGTTTTAAAATTAGAGTTCTTATTAAAAAAAACATGGCTAGTTCCCTTTCGGATTTTAGTTATTGGGTTTAGCCTATGACCTAGCCTTCTTGGTCAAGGTGAACCAAAACTACGCACTGAGCGAGGATTCGAGTGGAGAGGAGGTGAGTCACACTGATTGCTTAAATACCAAGCTCCCACCGAAACCATTCCTAGACATGTGCACATAGGTTGCCACACCCACTAAGTCTTACAGGTTAGGGTGAGCCGAAGCTACGCACTGTAGGATTCCTGTGAAGAGGAGGTGAGTCACTAAGACTGCTTAAATACCAGGCTCTTCTGGATCCAATCCAAGACATGCGTACCATGGTTGCCACACCCTAACTCGATTGACTTAGCCATAGGTTTGTTTAGTGCATTAAGTCTTATATATTTGTGTTTGAGTAGACTAATCCTAGGGTTCAAGTTCCTATCATGCTATTCTACGTTCCATTCCTTTTCTACCCTTCTATAATTCACATAATCACACAGATAGTTAGGGGTACTTACCTGGTGGACTGCGGGTCGGAGACTTAGGTGCCATGCCAACAAAAAACCTGCTTATTTCATAAGATACTTTATAAAGCTTATTTGGGCTCGATTTGAAAATGTTTTGGGCCTTAGCCCATAGGCCGAGAGTTTAAAATTGGGCTCTGATACCAAATTGAAACACCCCACACCCAGCCCACGAGCATGGACCAAATCTGGTATGTTTCTCGATGTAAACCGATTCAAATTTCATTTGTTACTTTGAAAATTGTGGGTTTTGAAGATAGTTTGTAGTGGGTTGGGCTTGAGTTTGAAAACAAGTTTATATCATTATTGAAAATCCTTTTGATTTAGGTGACAAAACGTTTGGGCTTGTATTAAATTACTTAATCTTTTAATAAATATAAAGATTGTAGGCTTAATAATAATAATAATAATAATAATAAAATAAAGCGCTACTACTACCTTATTACATCAAATAATTTCCCAAAATTAAAACCAAAATAAACTTTAAAATACTTAAATTAAAATAAAAGTCCAAGTCATAAACTTCTTCTTGTGCATGGCCATCCCTAAGCTTACTGAAACCAGGTCCATCATTGCTCGTCACCGAAACATGATCCCTAGCGGGTGAGTCAATGAGACTCAATGTGTACACAAGCACTAAAATTAATAATTCAGGCATACCGTACATATCATGTTCAAATAATAACTCAAGATAATGATGCAACCCAAACCCAAACCTAGATGCCATCCGCTACACATCCCCGTACCAACCTGCACATCGTGGGGACTACTAAGTCAACCCTCCATCCGCTACACACCATCGAAGGCGATTCTTTGCGATCGGCGTGCGCCCACATAAAAGTTCGTGGCATAGCCACCAGATTTAATAATTGTGTCATGTGACACCACATTCAGATAATGTAACCGAAGTTACCACATTCAGATAATGTGACCGAAGTCACCACATTCAGATAGTGGGACCGAAGTCACCACATACACTTCCCCTTTCTCAAATAACCCGAATGCCCCAAGTTATTCATATCATGCATATCATACTTAATTTCACATTCATGTTCACTTTTCACATGTTAAATATAACATATTTCGTAATTCTAGTAGGAGTAGGAAACGTACCTGAGTACTTTGTACCATAATCATGGTACTTTAGCCACATTCTTACACTTTCATATTAACACATATATCAATTTTAAGCCATAAATCAATTAAGATTAGTGTGGTACACACCCATTCATTTAACAACTTTCTTTGAAAATTAAAATCGATCTCATTGCTTTAAGTTTTAATGCCTACATTAAGCCAACATGGTATATTTAGCAAAGGCCTATTTGGCCAAACTTAGTGTTTTCTTTTAAAGCCTAATCGGCTATAACCCAAATCCCGAAGGATTCATGTAATCAATTTCTTACCTTTGGTGCCGATTTGATGACTATTCAAATCCTCAAAACTTTGTTTTTCTTCTCCTTGTATTTGGCCAAATCCTAAATCCCTTGAATCAGTTAGTTTTCGATTAAATAGATCTAAATACTTAAGATTGGGCCTTGGCCGAATATGTGAATACCCTTACCTTGGAGTTCTCAAATCCCGAAATTGATCTTTGCTTCCTTAATGCTGTCGAAATTCCTATAACCATATGTTAGATTTGATCTAATATTAAAGTAGGGAATAGACCTTTGGCCGAATGTACATATATGTACTTACCCTATTTTCTAATCTCGAATGATCCTTAGTAATAATCGACTATGGCTCTCATAAGTAACACAAAGTTTCGGCCTTGAGACTTGGAGGAGAATCGACTATGGTCACTTAGGTATTCGGCTTCAACAAGGACTGAAAAGAAAGAAGGATCTAAGGCCTTTAAGGAGGATCAACTAAGAGTTATTTTTGAGGTTTCGGTTTTTGGTGAATTAAAACAAAGAAGAAGAATAGGGATAGGGGATTCGGCAATGGTGAGTGTGAGAGAGAGCTTGCGGTTTTGGTCAACAAAAGAGAATGGAGAGGATGACAAGGGAAATTTTGGCAGAGACTTTCAAAAGAAACAAAATAAGAAACAAATGGCCTTTACTCCTTTTTAGTGAAATTACCACACTTAGTTCCCCTATTCGCCAACTCTCCTTATTTTGATAAAGTTCATCTTTTATTTATCACTTAATTAATCTCATCAATAATCTACTTAAAATAATCTATCATTAAATCATTACTTATCCCTATTTAGCCAAAATTTTAAAGGAATAAAACTCTTCTTTTGCAAGCCTTGTCTTGTCCACCTCTGTGTTTCTAAAAGCAAAATAAAACTTCTTTATTTGCTTCCTAAGTGACTCAAACTCAGGCCCAACACCCTTGCATGTGGCGCCATTTCAGAGGCCCTAAGTGGCATCTTGAGCCACTTTTCCAAGCCTGTTTGTGTGTCAAATTTCACATACTCTTTCTCTTAAGGCCACCTTGCTTTAATTTCCTCTTTCAAACTTTAAAACTCGACATTTCTAAGTCATTTCTAAGTTTCCAAAAATTTTCATTTGGCTCTTTAAACTCGACATTTCCTTACATATCCAAGTTTCCAAAATGTTCACTTTCCTATTTTACTTAGGTTTCCAAAATGTTCACTTTCCTATTTTGCTTAGGTTTCCAAAATGTTCACTTTCCTATTTTACTTAGGTTTCCAAAATGTTCACGTAACATTTCTATACATTCTCAGGTTTCCAAAAATATTCAAAATTTATTCATAACACATAAGACATGTCATTATGTACAATCAAACCAAAAATGCATAGGCCCTTTTTAGGATGTTACATAAGATCTAGTTCTTATTTACTTAAAAGCTGAAAACTAACCAAGTCATATGATCTAGCATTGGCCGATTGAAGGAAGGAATAACACAAAGTTTTCCGAATTTGATTAGTGGTGAAATCGGCACCAAGGTAAGAATTTGATTACAATAATCCTATTAGGATTTGGTTTTATAGCTGAATGGCTTTTTTCTAATAAGATTGGGGTTGGCCGAATATAGGCAGTAAAGATCTAAAGCAGTAGATTGGATTTTCGGGATTTGGAGTGAAATTGCTAAGTAAATCAGGTGTGTACTCCACACTATCTCTTAATAGATATAAGGCAATATTTAATATATATGTTATAATAATGTGAATGTGGCTAAGTTACCATGCGATGGTGCAAAGTACTCAGGTACATTTTTCCTACTTCTACTAGGAATATAATACGATCTATCATGGCACATAAGTGCAACTATAAGAATGTGAGTAAAGTATGAGACATAACATTTGCATGTTTTGCATGACATGGGGCATATGGGTGATATATAAAGGGAAAGTGAATTGGTGGTTTTATACCCCAATATAAGAATGTGGTGACTTATGTCACAATATCCGAATGTGGTGACTTATGTCACAATATATGAATGTGGTGACTTATGTCACAAAATAATTATCTGGTGGCTATGCCACGAATTTTATAAGGGCGATGAGCACGTCGACTGTAGTGACTGCCTTTGATGGTGTGTAGCGGATGGAGGGTTGACTTAGTAGTCCCCACGGTGTGATGGTTGGTACGGGTGATGTGTAGCGAATGGTTATCTAGGCTTGGGTTTGGGTTTGTATCATGATTTATATGTGTTATTATGATTTGATATGCCTGAAATTAATTGAGACTTGTGATGGTTGTACACATTGAGTCCGTTTGACTCACCCTTTGTGGGACTATTTTTGGTGACACTCGATGATGGTAGGGTTGGCGAAGCTTCGATGATGGCCATGTCTTGTTCGGGATTTTATTTCATTTTGGACTTGTTATATTTTAAGTATTTTGGATTTAATTTGGGTTTTGATTTGATGTAATAAGGCCTTGGTTTGAACTGTTATGCATGCATGTTTAATTGTCTAAGTATGACTCGATTTTAATAATACAAGGTTAAAGTCTATTTTTCTTAAGCATAAATATTAAACGTTTTGACACATAATCAACACGGGTTTTAAAATTCGAGCCCAACCCAAATCAACTATTTTCAAAAACTCGCAAAATTTTAGCAAGGTTTCAAACAAGATTCAAACGATTTTTCCTAGGAACATGCCAGATCCGGTCAGGGCTTGTGGGTTGGGTTTGGGGTGTTTCAAACCCGATTTAGAGGCTAGTCAAAATAGTGGTTTTGGAACCACTAATTCGAGGTCAGAGAAAATTATTTTAATATTATTTTATGTGTTATGGCATGATTATATGAGCACATAAAAATTTGGCGAGTTAATTTTAGTGATTGCATGCTTAATTTTGAAAAAGGACTAAATCGCATAAAGTGCAAAAGTTTTGTTATACAAGATAAAGGTGTCAAATAGCTATAGAACCTTGAATTGGAGGTCTTTAATGTGCAATTAGACCCTTAAGATAGAGTGGTTGGCCATAGGGGATAAGAAATTGCTAATTGGTCAAAGTAGTTGAAATTAGGTGGCTTAAATTGATGAAATAAAAATAAAATAGGGAGAAAAAGATATCATCTTTTTCATTTTCTCTTCTCCACCGATTTTTACACTCAAGAAAGGGGCCATGGAAGCTTGAAAATTTTAGCAACCTTTAATCCTTGCAAGTATGTGTTTTTAATAGTCATTGTTGATAATTTTTGTACTTTTGGAACCCTTGTAGCTTAAGCTAGCTAATGAGGGGACTATTTTGCAAAATGGTTAAGAGTTTAGGGTTTTCCATTAGAGCATTCATGTTGATTTCTGAAATTTTATGGAATAAAATGAATCTTGGTTGTTAAATAAACAACTTTTGTGAAATGAGTTTCCATGAAAACACCTAAAAAGGACTTTTTTATAAAGGTTGTAAAATAGGTAGTAAATGTGTGATATAATTGGTTTTGTGAGTTGCTATAAGAGTAATAAATGTTCAGCTAGGCTTGTTAAAGAAGGAAATTTGAGCCTAGGGGTAAAATTGTAATTTTGTGAAAGTTTATGGGCAAAACAATAATTTTGCCAAAATAGAAACTTTGAAATGTTTTAAATAATGTGGTGATTAAATAAGTGAATTTTTCACTATAGATCAAGAAGAACGTGGAATCAAACTTGACCGAAGAAAAGGCAAGGTTTCGGACTAAATTCCAAATTAACACATTTTGTATCGAGTTAAGTTTATATGTAAATGATACATCCTTTTTACTTATGTTTTTACATATAAATGTATTATGTGAAATGTGAATGAATATTATTAATATCTATCAAAATGATAGAAAGTGAAGAAATTCTCAGATGAACCTTCAGATTAGGAAAACGATAAGTTTAAACGTCGTATTTATTAGTATTGGTGGGTTGTGTGCGATATCACTGTAAATTATTTTTTTGGTGGGCTGTGTACGATACCACCGTTTTTGTGATTATTGATGGGTTGTGTGTGATACCACCGTATTTACTAATATTGGTGGGCTGTGTGCGATACCATCGTATTTATGAATATTGGTGGGCTATGTGCGATTCCACCGTGGATATGTGATTATTTAGTCGGTTGTGTGCAAAACCACCGTATATCTGATAATATTCTGAAGTGTTCATCGAGAAACTTTGACTAAAGGAAATTATGTATGACTATGTGGTGACAAGTGCAGGGTATAAGTGCATGTAAATGTGAGCAATGTTTATGATATGTATTTGGGATGTGGTGAGATTTGAAATGAGTAAGTACAATTACAAGATTCAGAATTGTTCTTGAGTTGTATGTAATGTTCTTGTTGAATAAGTATATGGTATGGTGTTCATTGTTTACTTGTAAACTTATTAAGCTTTATGTTTACTTCCTCTCTTTTCCATTTTCTTGTAGTTTTGCCAAACTATCTTTGGGATTTGAAGGAAATCGGAGCTCGTTTCACACTATCAAGCTATTTTTTTGGGTATAGTAAAGTTTGATTATTTTGAGTATGGCATGTATAAGGACTTAGTCTTTGTTAAGTGTCCTCTTATTTTAGCTAGGTGTGTTGGCTTGTCTTGGTAATTGATTCATTTTGTTTAAGGCCATGGATGATGGCTATTGCTATTATTGATATATGAAAATGATGATGTTATACATGAATGTGCAAATTGCATGGTGGAGTATTTGGTATATTATTTCATGAATGAGTACATTATTTGATATGGCTTAGGTTGGTATAAGTAAGGATAACAAAAAGGGTTTGGAAAATAGCCTTTCTCTAGTCCACACGGGTAGACACACGAGTGTGAGTCTAGGCCGTGTGTGACACACGGTCTGCCCCATCGGTGTGTAGTCTAGCCATGTTTCCCCCTGTATCCTAAGTTGGCAAAACAGAATACCCAGTAATAACCACACGGACTGAGACACAGTTGTGTGTCTCGACCGTGTGGAGGACACGGCCATAGGACATGGGCATGTACTCAGGCCATTCGAAGTCTGTACTTAAATTTAGGAATTTAATTCACCACACGGGCTGAAGACACGGGCATGTGTCTTGGCCGTGTGACCATGTGAGGTTGCTAACGTCAGAAGCAGAATGTCAAGGTTTTTACACACGGAGGGAGACACGGGTGTGTCAAAGCCATGTGAGGGACATAGGCGTATGCTAGGCCATGTGAAAACTCCTTTAGGTTCAAATTGGGAAATAAATCCACAGGGGCGTGTTGCCCTTCCACACAGGCGTGTGCCCCTATTTTCAGTGACATTTTCTAAAGTTTTTCTAAAGAACTCGATTTGGTCCCGAACCGTTTCTAAAGTATGTTGTGGGCCTTGAAATCCCATATTAAGGATTTTGAGTTGAAGATTGAAAAGTTTTAAATTTGAACATACTTGTATGATCTAGAAATGAATGCTTATGTGTGTTTTAGTAAGGCAATGCCTCGTACCCTGTACTGGTGTCAGTTACGGGTAAGGGGTGTTACAGGCGTGTGATGCCATTTCGAAGGGTACATGGGCTAGTCACAAGGGCATGTGGTTGGCCGTGTGACCCAAGTCGATGAGTTACACAAGATAGGACACGGGTTAGGACACAGCCATGTGATCCCATTTCGAATGTCTACATGGCCTGTGACATGGGCGTGTCATTGGCTGTGTGAGACACACGGCCTAGCCATACGGGCGTGTGTCCCCTATACTTTGAAAATTTTCTATGTTTTCCCAAAATCTTCCTAAGTTCTCCGTTTAGTCCCGAACCACTTCTAATGCTTGTTTTTGGCCTCGACGGCTCGTATTAGGGACTAGGGTGAGCATTCGATCGAATCGAATCGAATCGAATCAAAAATTTTGAGTTAATCAAGTTTTCGAATCGTATTTTATCATCCTAACTTAATTTTAAATTTTCTCGAATCGAGTCGAGTGAGACGAAATTCGAATCAAATCGAATCGAATCAAATCGTTCGAGTTAAATTTTAAAAAAAATGACTTTAGTGTTGTTTATTTTTTATGTAATTTTTCAAAAAAATAATTTTCTTTAAAATTTTTAAACATGATCATACAACAAAAATTGAAGTAAATAAGTGAATAAAAAAAGCAACACAACATCAACCTAAATAAACAATATGAGTCCAAATAAACAACAAAAATAATACAACAAGATTATAATAAAGAACATAAGTAAAAATCCAAGTAAATAATATGAGTCCAAGTAAACAACAACGACATTATAATAAAAAAAACATAAGTAAAAATTCAAGTAAACAACATGAGTCGATGTAAACAACAACATTATAATAAAAAAAAAGATATAAGTAAAAGTCCAAAATGTAATAGAAACTTACACGGTCTAAACAAACAAAAAAAGAACACAATAAAAATCCAATTAACCAACAACAATAACAAACCAAACCAAACTAATAACAATAACACATCAGTTCAAAAACCATTATAGAATAGTTTAAGTTTCTTCTTGTGCTTCAAACACCGTTGGCATTGATAATCTTGAAACATCTAGTAAAAGTATTGAATGAGTTAGTTAAATGATAAAATGTTAGAAAAAAATTAAATAAACATTTAACTTTATAAACTAATGCTAAGTATATTACCTTCTTGATCTTGTGTATTTTTGACAAGTCTAGCAAATTTAAAAACAAAATGTTAGTTAAATTATGCTTACTAATATAAATAACACAAAAGCTTATTTTATAAATTAAAATTTATATATTACCATCTTCCATGATTTGAAGTTCATCAACATAATCTTCAAGATTGATGGCATCATTAGATTTCTGAGCCAATCTTGTGTGCAAACCAAAGTCTCGACCATGAGAGGAGTTAGAGAACTTCTAAAACTATCGAGAACACGTCCGCCCATGCTAAATGCACTTTTCGAGGCAACTGTTGAAATAGGAGTGGCAAGAATATCTCGAGCCATTTGTGAAAGAATAGGGAATCTAGGACTGTTCATTTTCCACCACAACGATAAATCAAATGAACTTGAATT
This sequence comes from Gossypium rotundifolium, assembly GCA_025506655.1. Taxonomy (NCBI): domain Eukaryota; kingdom Viridiplantae; phylum Streptophyta; class Magnoliopsida; order Malvales; family Malvaceae; genus Gossypium; species Gossypium rotundifolium. The sequence continues at coordinate 53,265,179 of CP106734.1, forward strand.
GTTTACTTCTTCATCCTCACCCAAATATCTATCCAACTCAGTTACTTTCTAATCCAATAGGTTTCTTCTTACGAAGGTATTTTGTTTGGCCAAGCCCGTTTTCATTTCGAGTGATCTATTTCCATTGAACTACAAAGATTTGTCGAAGAACTAGATCTACCTTCAAGCTGTTGAATTCTCCGGCATTAGAGGATTACTTGTTGAACAAGCAATGTAATTCCCTATCAATCATTTTCATAATGTCATTGGCAACATTAGGAAAAAGCAAGTTGACCCCAAAGTCCAAAAAACTCATTTTACATCGTGGATCAAAGATGACCGCCAAGTAAACTAGCATGTTGATCTTGTTTCCTTCACCCCAATATTTATTATATTTATCTATCATTTTGGAAGTCATGGAAACTATGTCTAGATCTCCACAACTTTGCCACCCATCAAAAAGACAATGCACATCCATTAATACTTCAAAAAATGAATGAGAGGTAACATGCAAAGATCCGGACACCTTCAGTGTAAGATGATAAAAAGGCTCTAATACTTTCATAACTCTTCGAACAATTTCCCAATCATCAAATGTAGGAACTCCATTTCCAACAGTAAGGTCAAGAAAAAAATTATGGTCATCACGTACATATGATTCAAATGCACGCTCATATTTTTCGGCCACCTTTAACATCATATATGTTGAGTTCCATCTAGTAGGCACATCTAAACACAATTGAGCTTACTATCTATCATTTCTTCTTTTACCCGTTGGATGAATTTTATCAACCTTGATGGTGATGCTCTTATATACCTCATAGCACCTCTAACTCGATCCACAGACATAGAAACATCCTTAATACCGTATTGCATAATGAGATTAAGAATGTGTGCAACACATCTCATATGAATAAATTTTCCATTTGCAACAGAAGCATTTCGATGATTCAATTTCTTTCTCAAATATTCAATGGTAACACTATTGGCAGATGCATTATCAACAGTAATAGTGAAGACCCTCTCAATCCCCAATCTCGAAGACATTTTCAATAGCTTGACCTATGCTTTCATCTCTATGAGCGGATATTGGGCAAAATTTATAATTCTTTTTGCAACCTCCACTCATCATCCACCCAATGTCTTTGTTAAAACCATGTAAGATATCCTCTGCAATGAAGTCCAAGTGTCTGTCGTCAAACAAACTCTACTTATATCTTTTTCAAAATAATTCTTCATCACACTCTTCATGGAGTTAAATAAATCAAGACAATCCCTTCTAATTGTCCAATGAGATGGAAGACTAAAACGTGGGCATGCTATAGAAAGAAAGTATTTAAAACCCTCTCCCTCTACAATTTTAAAAGGAAGTTCATCCACAATTATCATACGAACCAATGCTTTTCTAATAGCATCTTTATCAAACACCCAAGTTGATAAATCCGTTGTTTCTTGGCTAACATTCACAAATGTTAATTCTGATTGCTTTGGATCAAAAGTATTACCTTGAGGTCTTTTTAGGCATGTTTTCAAATGGTTATTCAAATTTGTTGTAGAACCCAAAATTGTTTCCATGGTGTAAGTAACATCACATGCATTGCACCTTGCTCTCTTCTCCCCCTCTTTAGTCACATACTTGGTGAAATGGTTCCAACAAGCTGCCCTTGGAGTAATCTTTTTTCGAACATTTTCCTTGGTTGTTGTTTGATCATCTCTACTTGGGGAAGAATTTTGTGAACTTTGAGTTGAACCATCTGGCTTTGAATCACTCATCTACAAGTAAACATTTGTTGCAATCACTAATGATGACCAATAATTGATTTAAAATCAAACTTAATAACATTTATGCTTTAATTTATTTTTTGAACCAAAGTTATCATTCAACTAATTCACCAGAAATGGAAAGCAAGTTAACTCCAACTAATAGAGGTAGCTTTAAATGAGTGGTCAAACCCTCAAAAAGTAATAAAGTTTAAAACGTTAAAAGCTGATAAAAACTTGTATTCTATTTAAAAGTAAAACTATTACACAGTTATATGACAAGATGAAGCACATAGTTTTATCGACTTTTAACTTTTAAGGGAGTTTTCAATTTAAAATTTGTATTCAATCTTTTATATCTTTTTTATTTTTTTATTTATAGGGTGGATCCCTACGCTTTCAATTTTCTTTTCATCCTACCGAGCAAAACACTCTTCTTTTGCAAATTTAGAGTAAGTTTGAGATTATCTACAAATATATAAAACTTTTGATTTAAGGAAAGAGAAATTGATTTTGACCCTTTTTTTTAATCTTGATTTTTATTTCTACTCAAATTATTTGAAAGAAAAAAAAAGGAAAAATTGGGTTACTCAAAACCAATTTCAGAGGGGTAGATATCTAGTGACAGCAACGTCAAGAATCTATGCCATATCCAGTAGGAATCTTTGAAATCAATTTGGCCAAAATTTTATGCACTTGTTAACATATTTGGTTGGCATTGATATGCCCACTTTCTAATCTATCTAGACTTTAACGTTTTAGAGATACATGGCACAACCCTCACTTTTAATGTGATTTGTGTTCCTACTCGCATTAAATTTGTAATCCTGATAATTACCCAACCTAGTTTAGTTAAAAACATTTTTCTTGCCAACCTAGTTAACAGCACTACCTTCATTTGATGATAAGAATTCCAATATAAGAAAAAAGTAATCAGAGAATATTGCCTAAAAACAAACTGGAAATACACATCATTTCTCAAGTAAAAGGAACTGACCTTGTTAACACTAGGAACAAGTTCCTGCAATGCCCGGATTCTTTCGACAATCCTCTCCCTGTGCAACTGTACCATTTAAAAATAAACAAATAAGCTTCTCCAATAAAAATAAACAAAAAGCAAGTCAACTCCAACCATTCAACTAATTCAACAGAAATAATTTTCCTCCAAAATCATTAGCTTCAAATTAAGTAATTTATATCACTCAAAGATAATTATGTTATCTTTGTACTATAAGGTGCATGTATAATAGAAAGCGGTACATTGCTAGTGTATCAAAGACTAAAAATATGGTAAATTATTTGCATTTGAAATTTTAATGAAATAAAAGACATATCCATATAATAATTACTAAAGATTAAATTTAAAATTTTAAAAATAAAATGAATAGATTTAAATAAGTTTAAGTTATGCATTTATTATAAATATACTAAAATTTAATGTTTATATTTTAATAACTTGGAATTTAAACAATCAAATATAGTAGTAATGATATGAAAGAAATGTAGAAGGTGAGGTATATATTTATAAAGCAGAGGCAAAAGATGGAACATCTTTTGTTTTGGTTTCTGAAAGTGATGAAGACACTGGATTCCACTTCCAAATTTTATAATTGGATTGGTTGGTTATGGTGAGAATCCCATATAACATGTATACATACTTATACATATCTACATACTTATACATATAACATAATACATAAGCATCATCATCCATATGTTCCATGTATCTTTGAGAAGTATACTCAAAGCTCGTAATCTGTTTCTTTTTTATTTTCTTGGGTTCTATCAAAAACAGAGGATAAGCTTTCTCAAGCTCTCTTTTTTCTTATATACGTACATACATATATGTATACATCACATAATACATAAGCATCATCATCATCCATATGTTCTATGTATGTATGTTTTAGAAGCATACCCAAAGCTTATAATCTGTTTCTTTTTTTCTTTGTTTTTTTTCTTGGGTTCTATCCAAAAAAAATAGTGAATAAGCTCTCTCAAGCTCTCTTTTTTCTTATATACATCCATCATACATAACATACATAAGCATCATCTACATGTTCTATGTATGTATAATCAAACATTTACATTTTTTTAGAAGTACCCAAAGCTTGTACTCTGTTTTTTTTTTCCTTCTTGGGCTCTATTCAAAACAGAAAATAAGTTCTGCTTCTTCCTCTTTTATACATACATACATAAGCATCATCATTCATCCACTTATGTATGTATTTTAGAAATACCAAGCATGTAATTTGTTTTTTTGGGGGTATGAATATATATATACATACACCAAAGTAAGTAGGAACTAGGAAGAAGAGAAATGTAAGAAAAATGGAAATGAAAAGTAGAAAAATATATTAGATAACTTACCAGAGAAAGGTGCATTTGAGAGCACGAAGGCTGAGAGTTAGAACAGAGAAGAAGAAAATTAATTTGGGGTTTGGATTTGTTACCTAAAGGCTAGATAGAGCGATGGAATTTGGGGTTTGGGGTTTCATTTTCATTTTCATTTTGGGGTTTCATTTTCATCGTGCCTTTAGGAAATTTCATTTGGGGGAGGAATTGGGTTGGGTTTGGGAAAATAAATCTTTGGGTTTGGGCTTGAGGAAATTGGGTTAAAGTAAATTAAGTAAAAACTTAAAATTTAAAAAATAAAAAAATATATATATCGGTTTATTCGAATTATTCGAGTTATACGAATTCGAAAATTCAACTCGATTCGAACTCGAAATTCGAAACTCAAAATTTGAGTTGATTCGATTAATTCGATTAACTCGATTAACTCGATTCGAATAATTCGAAATTTGAATTTTTTTTTATTTTTTCAAATCGAATCGAATTTTGCTCACCCCTATTAGGGACTATATGATTGTATTAGAATGATGTTTGTTTGGATATGAGAATTGTATGGTTGTTTAATTGATAAGTTTGATAATGCTCCGAAACCCTATTTCGGCGATAGATACAGCTTAGGGGTGTTACACGTTACATAGACACATGAAAAAACATCATGGATTCGGTCAAGCTCTAGCGGCAACTTGAGCCGATAAGTTATCAAACCAATCTGTTCAACAAGTTCATAAGGTCCAACATATCTTGGACTCAATTTACGCTTCTTTCCAAACCTCAAAACCTTCTTCCATGATGAAACTTTCAAGAACACCTTATCGCCAACTTGAAACTTGATATCTTATGCTCCAAATCAGTATAAGATTTCTACCTATCCGTCGCTGCTTTCAATCAATCACAAATCAACTTCACTTTTTCCTCAGTCTCACAAACCAAATCCGGTCCAACAACTTACTACTCATACAATTTTGTCTAACAAAAAAGAGTTATACACTACCTACCATACAACGCTTCAAACGGTGCCATACAAATACTCGACTGAAAACTTTTGCTGTAAGCAAACTTTTCTAACTTGATCACATAGCTTTGCACCACATCCTCTAAAACATGAATTACCCTTTCTGATTGACCATCAGTTTGAGGATTATAAGTCTTACTGAAACTAAGCTTTGACTTTAAAACCTCTTGCAAACTCTTTCAAAACCTAGAAATAAAACGCAGATCCCTATTCGAAATAATAAAAATTGGAACCCCATGAAGATGTAAAATTTTAGCAATATATAGCTCGACCAACTTCTGCAAAGAATAATTGATAAGCACTACCAAGAAATGCACTCTTTGAAAATCGATCAACTATTACCTACACTAAGTTTTTTTTTGAAGCCAAAGGCAAACTCGAAACAAAGTCCATAGGATCCCACTTTCATTCAAGAATTGCAATCGGTTGCAACAAACCTGAAGGAAACTGATGCTCTACCTTTACCTTCTGACAAACCAAAAATCAAGTCACAAAATTCGTAACATCACGCTTCAACCCAGTCCACCGATAAATATTTCGAAGATCATGGTACATTTTACCACTATCGAGATGCATAGTGTAAGGGCTACTATGCTCCTTAGTAAGGATCACTTGTCTCAAACCCACATATTGTAGCACACATAATCTGCCTCAAAAATTCAATACACCACCACTACCAACATAAAAATCTCCCTTAACGCCTTGCTCAACTTGTTTAATACTCTTAAAAAATCCCTATCCAATGACTTTTTTCCTTTTTCTGTTAGGATAGAGTCAGCTTGACTTGAAGTTCAGCTAACAAATCACCATCACTGGCTAAACTCAAGCGCTCAAACATAGCTCTCAACTCTATCATCGACTTCCTACTCAAAGCTTCAGCAACAACATTCACCTTGCTAGGATGATACCCTATCACACAATCATAATCCTTCAAAAGTTCAATCCAATGCTTTTTCCTTAAATTCAACTCCTTTTGAGTGAGGAGATGCTTAAGGCTCTTATGATCTTATTATAAATGACACACTTCCTCCATACAAGTAATGGCACCAAACCTTAAGCACAAAAACCACCACAGCTAACTCTAAATCATGAGTTGGATAATTATGCTCATGCGTCTTCAACTGTATATAGTCAATGCAACACCGCATAGTACCATCCTTCTTGTTCACAAACAAAACCGGTGCACCTCATAGAGATACACTCGGTCCAATGAACCCTCTATCAAGCAACTCTTGCAACTGAATCTTTAACGCCTTGAGCTCTTTTGGTGCCATGCGATAAGGTGCAATAGACACCGGTGCAGTACCATGATAGAGCTCAATACCAAACTCTACTTCATGATTCGGTGCAAACTAGGAATTCTTCAGGAAACACATCAAGAAAATCCTTAACGGTACTAATATCCTGAACTCTCAACTCCTTAATAATTGAATTCTTTATATAAGCTAAGCAAGCTTAACAACCTTTTCCCATCATCTTCTCGATCTTCATAAATGAAACCACACTAGACATGAATCTCGGTCTTTGATCAACAATAAAAATTTTTGACCCATCACTATTCCTCAAAGTAATTCACTTCATTTCAAAATCTATCTTAGCCTTATGCTTAGTCAACCAATCCATACTAAGAATCACATCATAACAGTAGAAAGACAATTCCATAAGATCAACAGAGAAAGCGTGCCCTTAAATCATAAGAAGGCATCTATAATAAAATTTATTTACTACCACACTATCACCGAAAGAACTAATAACAGTCATACCCAAATCAATAGTCTTTACAGGAATCCCTAACTTACAAGCCAATTCACTAAAGATATACATGTAACACCCCTAACCCGTAACTATCACGGACTAGGGTTAAGAGGCATTACTAATCATTTCCGAACATTTTATATCATTTTCAACATAAAGTCAATCATCATTGAAACATATCAAAATATAAACATATAGTCCTTTCATGAGGTCTACGGGACCTTAAACATGCTTTAGGATAGGGTCGGGACTAAACCGAACACATACAAAAATTTTTGAAAATTAAACATTTTTCTAAGTTATAGAGGTCACACGCCCGTGTGGGTAGGCCGTGTGCTTCACACGGCCTCGGACACGCCAGTGCGTCCAAGCCGTAGAAAAATAGGGCATACATACTAACTTGTTCACACGGCCTGAGGCACGCCCGTGTGCCTCACCTGTGGTCAACACTGACTTACACCACATGGCCGATCCACACGCCTGTGTGCCCGGCCGTGGTCGAGCACTTTTGCACCAAATTACAAACCTGCATGACACGATCGAGCCACACGCCCGTGTGCTCAACCGTGTGGGCAATTATAGGCCATTTTTCAAGGCCAAATTACATTACACACTTTGAATCACATATAACCATCAATCCAATACCAATTCTTGCCTCAAAATGTAAACAAAACATACCAATACATGCACCATTTAATCATCATCTAGATCATTTACTTCCATACTCAATTCATACTCAAATAAATCCATCCAAAGCACCATTATCATAACCCAAATCATCATCTAAGCATCTAATAGTTCATACCACAAACTCATACTTAAACACCATTCTCATCAACCAATTTGAGCATGAAACATATTATATTCATCATTCACTTAATCCACACATATAAGCACAAACATTACTCACTTTCAAGCCATATCACATGGCAAAGTTTATATACTTCAAAACATGCCACATTAACAAGCCTATACATGCCATATACCACATTTATACACATCTTTTTCAAAGTGCCAAAATAGATAGCCGATAGTGTGATTGAGTCGCTGATGATCCTTGGATCCTAGCTTGCTTTAAAGACACTATAAAGTAGAGAAACAATTTACATAGTAAGCTTTAAAGCTTAGTAAGTTCATAATATAATACATGCTACTCAATAATGTAACATCAATACATAATTAAACCATCACATAGATAGATGCACAATTAGACACATTATCATCCTCAACCCTATGCTCAAATATCCATTCATTCAACCTTTAAAACTATCATCAACCACATAGGTTCAAACATACCTTTGCCAACACCTAGTTAACAAACATTCTTGCTATTTGATGCCCGATACATATCTCATTCACTACTCGATATCTTTTCAACTCAATCGCACACTTGTGCCCAAATCATAATCGAAGCTTAATTAACATCGCACACTTAGTGCCTTGATACAAAACTGAACTTAATTTAGTATCGCACACACAGTGCCAATCAGTAAAGCTGAAGCTTCCATTACTTTACACACACAGTGCTATTCAACTCTGTCTCAATTTCAATTATGCACACTTAGTGCCTCATTTCTCAATCATAAATATATAGCATTTCTAATTCGATAACTATCATTCAATTTACATCACATAGATATAAATTGACAACTAGTACTATATCCGAACTTACCTCGGATGTCGAAATACCGAAACTAGCCGATCAATCGAGTACTTTGTCTTTACCTCGATCTCCATCTGAATCTCTCCTTTCTCGATATATACATATTTAAAATTTAACTCATTCAATCACCTATTCATTCAATTTAGTCCAAACATACATATTTAGGGCATTTTACAAAATAGCCCTCACATTTTCATATTTCGACACTTAGTCCCTAATTTACAAAATCACAAAATACACAAAATTTCACTATACCATGCTTAGGCCAAATTCTCCTTATACTCATACAAGTCCAAAAATTTCATTTATTTTACATTTTAGTCCTCCAATTTCTTATTTTCATAATTTATCCCAAATTGCTCAATTTCACCAAAAATTCAAATACAAACTATGTTAACCCAACACCAAGCTTTCATATTCCACCAACTAACAACACAAAACTCACATATTCATCAATGGCATATCACAAAATCACCATTAAATTCTAAAATTAAAGCATGGGCTAGCTAAAACACTAAACAATAATCACAAAAATGTAGAAATTATCAAAAATCGAGTAAAAAACATACCTTAATTAAGCTAAGCCCTAGTCGAATATCACAAAGCTTCAATGGCTATTCTCTTTTCTATTTTCGGTGGAAAAAAGATGAGAAAATGACCATCTAATTTGTTTTGTTTAATTAATATTAACTTATTACATAATTTACCATTTTACCCTTTGTTAAAACATTTTTATTTCATCCATTTAATGGCCATTTATGTCCATCCCCACTACCAAAGGGGTAATTACCACTTAAGGACTTCTTATTTAATAAGCCATACCAAATAGACACTTTAACAAACAGCACACAACTTTTACATTTTATGCGATTAAGTTATTTTTCTTAATTCGACACACAAATGATAAAATTTTCACACCAAATTTTCACACATGCTCAATCACATATTATAAACATCAAAAATAATATTAAAATATTTTTGACCTCATATTTATGGTCTCGAAGTCACTATTCTAACTAGGGTCTTAACCAAGCTGTTACAATACAAATCCATAGAACTAGAACCAACTAAAGGAAATAATGGAGTAGACTACAATGTAAAAGTACCTGCAATAACATCATTCGAATCCTGATCCTCTGACTCCCTAACAGCATAAACTCGAGTTGGACCTCCAAACTTAACCTGTGTAGCAATAGTATGAGCAACAATTCGCTACCCAGCTGGTCTCCTATTACCTCTACCGCGACCATGGCCTCTAGCTGGTGTTGAAGCTGGCGTTGAACTCTGAGTCTGTGAACCCTCCAATATATTTAGGCAATCCCTAAGAAAATTTTCCTTCGAACAATACTTAAAACAACAACCTATTAATTTGCATCACTCACCAAGATGCCTACGCTCACAATCTGTACAAAGCAATCATCTAGAACCACCCGTTGAACTGCCAACACTGACCACCACACTAGTTTGCTGCTTAGACTGACTCAAATGAGACCCATGTCTCGCACTCCTACCAAAACTTTGATTATCACACCCTCTCTTAGGCAGTCGTCCAGATGCAAAAACGAAAGTTCTCTTATCATATTTAATAACCATAGAATGAGGTGGCTCAGCGAAAGTCTTCTCAACTGTTTTGGCTTTTTTAACTAACTCATCAAACATCTCCGCATTCTAAGCTACCAAGTAAACTTGAATATCAAAATTAAACCCAAAACGGAACCTCTTACAATGATCCCTCTTAGAAAGAATCATCTCAGGAGGGTACTGATTAAGTCGCACAAACTCTGTCTCACAATTAGCCACTGACAAATCACCTTGAACCAAGTCCAAAAACTTATGTTTATGAGCTTCCATGTACTGCTCGCCATGAACTTCCTCTTAAAAACCTCATGAAAATAACCCCAAGTCAAACGGTCAGCAGTAGTACCTCTCTTAATAGTATTTCACCAAAGATGAGCTTCACCGTCAAGTAGAGACACAATACAACCCAACTTCTCCTCGTCAGAATAAGACATCTACTCGAGGATTCTTTCAACTCCTTCCAACTAGTACTTAGTTATGGTCGGATCGTCCCTTTCACTTTAGAAAACTCTTTACCACCCAACGCCCACAAATGTTCAAGCAACAACCCTCGATTAATGTGTACAAGATTGGCAAGTGCAGGTGCAGGTATAGCTTCTATCAGAGGGCCAACACCATCATTAAGTATGTTCACTCCAGTGGCGACACAAGAGGTATAGAAGATGTACCATCCTCTTGAATCTAATAATCTAACATACACAAACAAATAAGATGTGTGAGTGATGGAGAAATGCTCCAAGTTACGTTCCTATAAGAAAACTTTAGGATTAAGGTAATGTGTTCTCATTCGTACCCCACATGCAATTCAATCAGAGATATTTCAAACAATTTCAAGGAACAAGAAAGATTTGGAAACATGGGTTTCGTAACCCCACTCCACATAATAATCACCTAGGTTTGAGTATTAGTGAACCTAGGCTTTGATACCACTAAATGTAGCACCCTATACTGGCCTTGTCGCAAAGCCCGAGTAACAAGATGCTACACCACCGTTTCATCAACAACAAGCATAAAACATTTCATTGTCATATGATTATCATAAAATTTTATTAAATTATTTATAGAGATTCTAAGTTATGAGTACCTAAGCAATATTATATTATGCTAAACATATATCAGACGAGCTTATAACATGATTTAAACATGCTTTTAAAAGATTTAACAAAAATTATGAATAAATCACATAGGTATCAATACTGAATCAATGGTATCGATAATTCTCATAGATGTTATCAATACCACCCAAAAAATTGGTACTAAATTAGCATTTTGTTTCTCGCCTAAACTCAAAACCCAAGAAATTGTAGGTAAATTTAAAAAAGTATCGATTTTAATACCCTGAGTATTGACACTTGTGACATGGTATCGATACCAAAATGAGTTACTAACTTCCTACACATTCAAAATATCATGGAGGAATAGATTTTAAAACCCAAAGATCAATACCTCTGCTTCAATCAGAAAAAACCCAACATATTAAGGCATTTAGTCCAATCTAACTTGTATCAATTCAATAAGCATCTATTACAATATCAAATAATCGTCAAAATAACTATAATGAGAATTCAAAACATCATAAATAAGTCTGAACAAGCAACCAATATACTAGGATCAAAATCCATAAATCCTAAGAGCAATAAATGTAACACCTAAATTTGGGCCTAGAAGTATTGAGCCTATTGGGCTTTGGGCTTTGGGTCTTAGAAAATTTTTATGTGAGCAAGAAAATGACAATTGGCATGTGGGCTTTGAGGGTTAATGAATTTGGAATGTCTAGGGGTGTTGGAGAAGTCCTGGGATCAAGTAAGGGTAAAGGAAAAATTTTGGTTTTAGCCTCAAGGGAATTGTGACTTCAGTTAGTAGGCCTCTTAAGATGATTAAAGGGAAAATAGGACACAAGTGGGCCTGTGGTCCAGTGGCAAGGTAGAGTCCCTTGTGGAGCTATAAGGTGGCGTGTTGTCAGCTGAGGAGGTCCAAGGTTCGAGCATTAGGAGTGGTATTTTTGGAGTTTTTTATTCTGCATTAGTGGAAGGCTAGAGTTGTGTGGAATTTGGACTCTTTTGTTGAAGTGTTTGAATTGGTCTTGTGAGCTGACAAAGGAGGGAATTTTGGATGAGATAAGAGAGATATCATGGAGAAAAATTAGGAGATGAGAGGTGGGAAGAGTTGGTGCCGAATTGGACTATGGGGAATGTAGGATTCGGCTATTGGCTACAAAAGGAGGTGCCGAATTCCTTTGAGAGGTTCCTTGGGTTCCATTACATTTCTTTTTCTCCCCCTTAGCCGAATTTTTCCATTTTCCAAAAAAAACCCATCATTCCTTTGCCGAAATTTTGGTTTTCTCTTTAGTTGAATTCTCCAAACCTTCACTACTTAACTTCCTTCTCTTGTTCACCTTTAGTTCTAGCCGATCGCTTCTCTCTTCTTCTCCCTATTGGTGCCGAATTGTCTCTGTCACCATACTAATCTCAAAAGCTGAATTTACACCACAGGATAGAAAGTGGATTTGGTAAGTATTTGATTAACCTCTCTTGTACATTTTGCTAAAAGCGAAAGGCTACCTAACTTTCCTATTGTTAACTCTATGATAACAAAGATAAGGTTCAAAGATCGCAAGTGTGGTAGGTAAGCATAGTTAGCAAAGTGGTAATTGTTCTCGATTCAGTTATGGTGTAGTGGATAGCTGAATGTAATATGGCTTATAGGGGTGACTTATGTGGAATATGAGTCACTTATTTTTGATGATATACGTTTGGGTGCAGATCTAGAGGATAATCGCCAATAATAGCAAAGGAAGGGCTACTAGAACTTGTGGCACATGGTAAGGGTATGGTGAGGTTTCGATTTCTGATAAAGTGTGTATTAAGCCATGATTAATCGTTAAGTGATGTAAATTGTAAGTTCGTGATTAAGGAGTTTACAGCACGCGGGGTTACCAGGTGTGTACAAACACTACACAACATGATATCAACAATAACGGAAAGTCGAAAAGTCGAAAGTGGCTAAATGAGCCCAGTGGGCCCTAAGGCCAAGTTTGATGAAATCGATTGATTTGGTTATATGAATTGAGTTAGTCATGCATGTTACATGATCTGGAATTTTTTTGGGCCTAATAGGCCACAAGAATGAGATTTGGGCCTAATGGGCCATAAGGATGTGATTTGGGCATAAAGGGCTATATGAAAGTGTAATGGGCTTGATGGGCTTTATGGGAACATAGACATGTATGCTAGGGTTTAATGGACTTTAGGTCTAGTTCTGGACAACTCTTAAACCGCATAAGACTTAATCTAATAATTAAACATGTCTGTGGACAAGTCGCTGGGTTAAAGTGTAGCAACGAACATATGCATGTCTAGGATTGGATCTAGGGAGAGCTTGGTACTTAAGCGGTCTTAGTGGCCCACCTCCTCTTCTCTAGAATCCTACCTGGTGCATAGTGTCTGTTCACTTTAGCCGCAAGGACTTGTTAATGGGCCAAAGTTCATAACTAAAACCCGAGAGGGACCAAATACCCCTAATTTAAAAATTATCGAAATATCCTTGATTTGTAAAATTAATAAAGTACCCTTAATTTGTAAAATTACCAAAATACCCTTGATTTGAGAAATTACCAAAATATCCTTAAATTTGCAAAATTACTAAAATACCCCTAATTTGGCATAATACCCTTAATTTACGGAATTACCAAAATATCCCTGATTTACAAAATTTTCAAAATACCACTGTTTTGTAAATTTACCTAAAAACCCTGTAGAGTATATTTACAGAAATACCCTTGGGTAGTGAAAATGACTAAAATACCCTTGGTTTGGAAAATTACAAAAATATCCTCGATTTAAAAATTTATGAAAATACCCTAGTAGGGTAGAATTACAAAAATACCCTTGATTGTGAAATGATTAAAATACCCCTATGTGATGAGTATAAGTTTTTTGGATGTTACTCATGTGCATGCTGCATTCATATGATATTCTGTTTAGGATGCATCTGGGTGGGAATTATGGTACGGAGGAAGAATTTGAGGATCGCATAGTCACTTGACGACCGTGGATCCACCGGTGGCTTTAAGCCCATTATATGATTAGCAGCTTTGCTGCAACGTTGAGTAGTGCCGCTGTGAGTACTACCATTGGAATGTAGCAGAGGGGTGGGTTGAGCTAGAATTCCTACAGGTGTATAAGGTTGGAAGGGAAATGGTGTGTGTAGCGGATGGATTTTTGGGGAGGGTTTTGCATTACCTTGTTTTGCATATGATATGATATGATATGATATGATATGATATGATATGATATGATATGATATGATATGATATGATATGATATGATATGAGATGATATGATATGATATGATATGATATGATATGATATGATATGATATGATATGATATGATATGATATGATATGATATGATATGATATGATATGATATGATATGATATGATATTGTAACATCCTAGATTAGGGGTTATGTGTTTGTGCATAATTCATGAGTAGTAGGTTTTGGCAATGTTTGGAAGTGAATTAAGGGTTTTTAAAATCCTAGGATGGAAGAGAAAGCTTTGGACAATTATTGGTTTTAAGTTAAAAATAAGTGATGTGGAAAAGTAGCAAGGGACGCCACCTAAGGTGCAAGGGTTATGGCATCAAGTGAAGTACTTTGAGGGAAGAGGTTGAATCCCATTGTGTGCATTTTGCTTAATTTTATGAAATAGCATGTTTCTTGTGATATGTGGTGTGTATTTTAGAATATTGGAAATGTAAGGAAATGTATGGAAATGTATGGAAATGTAAGGAAATGTATGGAAATGTAAGGAAATGTATGGAAATGTATGGAAATGTAAGGAAATGTATGGAAATGTAAAGAAATGTTAAGTTCAAAGTGAACATTTTGGAAACTAGGAAATGTAAGGAAATGATTTAGAAATGATTCAAAAGAGGAAAGTAAACATTTTGAGAAACTTGGAAATGTAAGGAAATGTCAAGTTTAAAGAGCCAAACGAAAATTTTGGAAACTTAGAAATAACTTAGAAATGTTGAGTTTTAAAGCTTAAAGAGGAAATTAAGGCAAGGTGGCCTTAAGAGAAAAAGTATGTGAAATTTGACACACAACAGGCTTGGAAAAGTGGCTCAAGATACCACTTAAAGCCCAGTGAGTGGCGCCACTTAGGTGGATAATTTGGGCCTCGATGCCACAAGGAGTCCAATAGAACAAGTTTAAATTCTACTCATCAAGGGAAGGGGTGGATGGCATCTAGCTAAGACTTTAAGTGATTTTTATTTAATTACTTAAAGAGGAAGCAATGGACGGCAATAGGGACTCTTAAGGGAAGAGTTTAATTCTCCTTAAAACTCGGCCAAATAGGTGGATAAATGATGATTTATTTTAGATTATTTTCAAAGAGATAATTGAGGGATTATTCTTTAATTTTTAATTAAAGAGATAAAGCTATCAAAATAGAAGAGTGATGGCCAAGTAAGGGATTCTAAGTTAGTAATTTCAGCTATAAAAGGAAAAGAGGCCATTCATTCATTCACTCTTTCTTTGCCGAATTTCTTAAGCAGATTCTCCTCTCTCTGCCGAATTTCCTACAGTTTTATTCTTCTTTTTGTTAGCCAAAGCCAAAATACCTTGTGCTCTAGCCGAATCCTCCATCTTTATTCTTCCTTTTCTTTTCCTTCTAATCCCTCCAAAAGCCAGAAGTAAGCCTTTTAAGGCCATAGCCGAATATATCAAGTGGCTTCAAGCTTAGGTCTTTGTCGAATTCAATATTAAGGGTAAGAATTTTATGGCCATTAATTTATTCTCTTCTTTAAGTCGCAACATAGGAACTAATATCATTAATATCTTGTTTGCCAAAATTTGGAAAGATCATTCGGGATTTGCTAGTGTTGACTACAAGGAAGGTGAAATTCATTTCCCGAAGGTGCACCATAAGCCACATGTTCCCTAGTTATTCAGTGAGTTTCGGGATTTAAGATCCGCAAGGTAAGCACTATAGCATTCGGCTAAGGCCTTACTTTAGTACATAGATCTATTTTCTTATTATCTTAAAAGCCAAAAACTAACCCATGTAGAGATCTAGTGTTTGGCCGAATACAAGGAGAGGAAAAGTAAAGTTTTCGGGATTTGAGTAATAAGCAAATCGGTATTAAGGTAAGTCTTAGTGTACAAATCCTACTAGGATTTGGTTTTGTGGCCGAATGAGTTTTTCATTAAACCTTTAATAGGGGCCGAATGTAAGGAGTTAAAGATCTAAGGCAGTAGATCAAATTTCGGGATTTCAAGTGAAATTGTTAAGCGAATCAGGTGTATACCCTACTCTAAGTTTTAATATGTTCATGGCTATGTTTTAAATTAAATGTGTTAATATGAAAGTGTAAGAATATGGCTAAGGTACCGTGTGTACCCCACACTAATCTTAATAGATTTATGGCTTAAACTTGATATATGTGTTAATATGAAACTGTAAGAATGTGGCTAAAGTACCATGTTATGGTGCAGAGTACTCAGGTACGTTTTCCTACTCCTACTATGATTACGAAATATGTTATACTTAACATGTGAAAAGTGACATGAATGTGAATTTAAGTATGATATGCATGATATGAATAATATGGGGCATTCGGGTTATTTGAGAAAGGGGAAGTTAATGTGATGACTTCGGTCTCACTATCTGAATGTGGTGACTTCGGTCACATTATCTGAATGTGGTGACTTCAGTCACATTATCTGAATGTGGTAACTTCGGTTACATTATCTGAATGTGGTGTCTCATGACACAATTATCTGGTGCCTATTCCACGAATTTTATATGGGCGATGAGCATGTCGACTGCAGCGACTACCTTCGATGGTGTGTAGCGGATGGAGGGTTGACTTAGTAGTCCCCACGGTGTGCAGGTTGGTACGGGGATGTGTAGCGGATGGCATCTAGGTTTGGGTTTGGGTTGCATCATTATCTTGAATCATTAAATGTGAAATTATGATACGTATGAATATGATTTGTTATGCCTGAATTTGTTAAGACTTAGTGTTTGTGTACACATTGAGTCTGTTTGACTCACTCCGTTGTGGGAACATGTTTCAGGTGACGATCGGTGATGGATCGGGTTGGCAGATGCTTAGTGGAGGCCATGTGAAGTTGATTTCTTTTATTTGGACTATTTTACTTTAAGTATTTATGATTTATTTAAATTTTGGGAATTATTTGATGTAATAAGGCCTTAGTAGGAATATTTTATTCATTTTTATTTGTTAAGCTTACAAACCTCATTTTATTAAAAGATTAAGTAAATCATTTTTTTTAAAAAACAAAGCCCAAATGTTTTGTCACCTAAAGTAAAGGATTTTTAACAATGAATTAAACTTGTTTTCAACTCAAGCCCAACCCAAAACGATCATTCTTCCAAATCACACAAGTTTTTCCTAAGTAACAAAATAATTTGAAGCAGTTTACAGGGAACATACCAGATCCGGTCAAGGCTTGTGGGCGGGTTTGGGGTGTTTCGGTTTAGTATCGAGCCCAGTTTTAAACTCTCGGCCTTGGGTTTAAGGCCCAAAACATTTTCCAAAGTAAGCCCAAAAGGAATTTTCTGAAAAATTTTCAGGTTTTTCTGGCGTGGCCCACTAAGTCTCTGACCCGAAGTCCACCAGGTAAGTACCCCGATCTTTTGTGTGATTTATATTATGATTTGTAGAAGGGTAGAAATGGAACGTAGAATAGAGATTAAGTACTTGAACCCTAGGACTAGTATACCCCAACAAAAACATAGGACTTAAATGCCTAACTAAACAAACCTGTGGTTAAGTCGCCGAGTTAGGGTGTGGCAACCATGGTGCGCATGTCTAGGATTGGTTTCGATGGGAGCTTGGTATTTAAGCAGTCTGTGTGACTCACCTCCTCTTCACTCGAATCCTACCTGGAGCGTAGCCTCGGTTCACCCTAACCGAGAGGACTAAATCACGGGCTAAACCCAATAATTAAAACCCAAAAGGGACTAGCCACATTTTTATGGAAACCCTAGTTTTAAAATTTCTAAATTACCCTCTTGATTTGAAAAGATTATTTTTATAAATTTTCCTGAAATATTTCTGATTTACAAATTACCTAAATACCCTTAGTGGTAAAATTACTAAAATGCCCTTGATTTTTCAAAATTACCATACTACCCCCGATTTCAATAACAATTTCTGATTTTGCACAAGTATTCAAAAACTTTACAAAATACCAAAGACACCTGATTTGGAAACTTTACGAAATTACCCCTGATTTGCAAAATTACCGAATTACCCCTAACCTATACAAATGACCAAAATACCCTTAGTAAGAAAAATTATCGAAGTACCCTCAAATTAGAAATTTTTAACAATACCCTTGCTTTGAAAAGTCACCAGGAACCATATTTTTGAGAAAAATTACCGAAATGACCCTAACTTGTAAAATTACAAAAATACCCCTAGTGTATAAATTACCATTTTACCCTTGAAATTTTTCCGACAAGTATTTTAATTTTGTAAAGTATCAACATCCTCTATTTTACAACATTTTCAAATACTCTAATTCAAAAATTACCAAAATACCCCTGTAGGGCAAAATTATGGAAATAACCCTGGGTAGTGGAAAACAACAAACAATGAAAACTACAACATTTCTTTGAATGAACGAAAGTTCATAATTGATGGATGTATGAATATAAAGATTGTGTGCATGTATGAATACGAAAGAACCACTTCTAAAAATTCTTTCCATAAAACTTCTTCGCGGTTAATCAGTGAAACAAAATTTTTTTAATACATAAAACTTCTTAATCAGATTAAATCACGACATTAGAAATAAGTTCTAAGGGACGTGAACTTAGAGATTGTGCCTGGAAAGTATGATGGTTCTATTAAGATCAGTCTTGACATAAGCATAGAGTGGTGAGAAGATTGTACATTGTTAGTAAGTAATTTTGAGGACAAATTTATTTTTAAAGAGGGTAGAACTATAACATCCTAGATTAGGGGTTATGCCTTTGTGCATAATTCATGAGTAGTAGGTTTTGGCGGTGTTTGGAAGTGAATTAAGGGTTTTAAAATCCTAGGATGGAAGAAAGCTTTGGACAATTATTGGTTTTAAGTTAAAAACAAGAAGTGATGTGGAAAAGTAGCAAGGGACGCCACCTAAGGTGCAAGGGTTATGGCATCAAGTGAAGTACTTTGAGGAAGAGGTTGAATCCCATTGTGTGCATTTTGCTTAATTTTATGAAATAGCATGTTTCTTGTGATATGTGGTGTGCATTTTAGAACCTTGGAAATGTAAGGAAATGTAAGAAAATGTATGGAAATGTAAGGAAATGTATGGAAATCTAAGGAAATGTATGGAAATGTATGGAAATGTATGGAATGTAAGGAAATGTATGGAAATGTAAAGAAATGTTAAGTTCAAAGTGAACATTTTTGGAAACTAGGAAATGTAAGGAAATGATTTAGAAATGATTCAAAGAGGAAAGTAAACATTTAGGAAACTTGGAAATGTAAGGAAATGTCAAGTTTAAAGAGCCAAATGAAAATTTTGGAAACTTAGAAATGACTTACAAATGTCGAGTTTTAAAGCTTAAAGAGGAAATTAAGGCAAGGTGGCCTTAAGAGAAAAAGTATGTGAAATTTGACACACAAACAGGCTTGGAAAAGTGGCACGAAGATACCACTTAAAGCCCAAGTGAGTGGCGCCACTTAGGTGGATAATTTGGGCCTCGTGATGGCCACAAGGAGTCCAATAGAACAAGTTTAAATTCGGCTCATCAAGGGAAGGGGTGGATGGCATCTAGCTAAGACTTTAAGTGATTTGTATTTAATTACTTAAAGAGGAAGCAATGGACTGCAATAGGGACTCTTAAGGGAAGAGTTTAATTCTCCTTAAAACTTCGGCTAAATAGGTGGATAAATGATGATTTATTTTAGATCATTTTCAAAGAGATAATTGAGGATTATTCTTTAATTTTTAATTAAAGAGATAAAGCTATCAAAATAGAAGAGTGATGGCCAAGTAAGGGATTCTAAGTTAGTAATTTGGCTATAAAAGGAAAAGAGGCCATTCATTCATTCACTCTTCCTTTCTTTGAATTTCTTAAGCGATTCTCCTCTCTCTGTCAATTTCCTCTGTTTTATTCTTCTTTTGTTAGCCAAAGCCGAAATACCTTGTGCTCTAGTCGAATCCTCCATCTTTATTCTTCCTTCTCTTTTCCTTCTAATCCCTCCAAAATCCGGAAGTAAGCTTTTTAAGGCCATAGCCGAATATAAGCTTTTTAAGGCCATAGCTGAATATATCAAGTGGCTTCAAGCTTAGGTGCTATCGAATTCAATATTAAGGGTAAGAATTTTATGGCCATTAATTTATTCTCTTCTTTAAGCCGCAACATAGGAACTAATATCATTAATATCTTGTTTGCCGAAATTTGGAAAGATCATTCGGGATTTGCTAGTGTTGACTACAAAGAAGGTGGAATTCGTTTCCCGAAGGTGCACCATAAGCCGCATGTTCCCTAGTTATTCAGTGAGTTTTGAGATTTAGGATCCGCAAGGTAAGCACTATAGCATTCGGCTAAGGCCTTACTTTAGTACATAGATCTATTTTCTTATTATCTTAAAAGCTGAAAACTAACCTATGTAGAGATCTAGTGTTTGGCCTAATACAAGGAGAAGAAAAGCAAAGTTTTTGGGATTTGAGTGATAAGCAAATCGCATTAAGGTAAGTCTTAGTGTACAAATCCTACTAGGATTTGGTTTTGTGGCCGAATGAGTTTTTCATTAAACCTTTAATATGGGTCGAATGTAGGGAGTTAAAGATCTAAGGCAGTAGATCGAATTTCGGGATTTCAAGTGAAATTGTTATGCGAATTAGGTGTGTACCCTACTCTAAGTTTTAATATGTTCATGGCTATGTTTTAAATTAAATGTGTTAATATGAAAGTGTAAGAATATGGCTAAGGTACCGTGTGTACCCCACACTAATCTTAATAGATTTATGGCTTAAACTTGATATATGTGTTAATATGAAAGTGTAAGAATGTGGCTAAAGTACCATGTTATGGTACAAAGTACTC
The DNA here is from genome assembly GCA_025506655.1 of Gossypium rotundifolium. Lineage (NCBI taxonomy): Eukaryota > Viridiplantae > Streptophyta > Magnoliopsida > Malvales > Malvaceae > Gossypium > Gossypium rotundifolium. The sequence goes on from CP106734.1 coordinate 53,286,367, forward strand.
AGGTATGTTTTCCTACTCCTACTTGGATTACGAAATATGTTATACTTAACATGTGAAAAGTGACATGAATGTGAATTTAAGTATGATATGCATGATATGAATAGTATGGGGCATTCGGGTTATTTGAGAAAGGGGAAGTGAATGTGATGACTTCGGTCTCACTATCTGAATGTGGTGACTTCGGTCACATTATCTGAATGTGGTAACTTCGATTACATTATCTGAATGTGGTGTCTCATAACACAATTATCTGGTGGCTATGCCACGAATTTTATATGGGCGATGAGCATGTCGACTGCAGCGACGGCCTTTGATGGTGTGTAGTGGATGGAGGGTTGACTTAGTAGTCCCCACGGTGTGCAAGTTGGTACGGGGATGTGTAGCGGATGGCATCTAGGTTTGGGTTTGGGTTGCATCGTTATCTTGAATCATTAAATGTGAAATTATGATACGTATGAATATGATTTGTTATGCCTAAATTTGTTAAGACTTAGTGTTTGTGTACACATTGAGTTTGTTTGACTCACCCCGTTGTGGGAACATGTTTCAGGTGATGATCAGTGATGGACCGAGTTCGGCAGATGCTTAGTGGAGGCCATGTGAAGTTCAAATTTCTTTTATTTGGACTATTTTACTTTAAGCATTTATGATTTATTTAAATTTTGGGAATTATTTGATGTAATAAGGCCTTAGTAGGAATATTTTATTCTATTTTTATTTGTTAAGCTTACAAACCTCATTTTATTAAAATATTAAGTAAATCATTTTTTTTTAAAAAAAAACAAAGCCCAAATGTTTTGTCACCTAAAGAAAAGGATTTTTAACAATGAATTAAACTTGTTTTCAACTCAAGCCCAACCCAAAACGATCTTTCTTCCAAATCACACATGATTTTCCTAAGTAACAAAAGAATTTGAAATGGTTTACACCGGGGAACATACCAGATCCGGTCAAGGCTCGTGGGCCGGGTTTGGGGTGTTTTAGATATGATATGATATGATATGATATGATATGATATGATATGATATGAGGTCATTGTGTGCTAAGGCCAAGACCACCGATTTTGATAGGGCTTAGGCCCAATGTGAATATTTGTATGTTGATTTGATTGCCAATGGTTGCACACACTGAGTTTTGAAACTCACCCTTTATTTAATGTTTCAGGTGATCCTCAGTAGACGGCTCGACTTGGGAGAGGACTCAGAGTAGGCCACACTACGAGATGTTAAAGTTTTTATTTATTTGTTTCAAAAGACATGGTTTTAATTTCTTTGTTTGAGTTGGATGTAATAAGGCCTTATATCTCTAATTTGACGTTACTTATGGGTTTTATTATTATTTCCACTGCTTAATTTTTATTTTAACTTAAATAAATTTCTAAAGTTTAGCAAGGTTTTCAAAATAACTATTACTTATGGGCTTTTATTTAAAACATGGGCTTTCTTCATAACTTTTCAAGTTACTTAGATTTTGGGCTTCTAAACCTTAAACTTAAGTTTTTGGCTAAACAAAGTTGTTTTGAGATTTACCTTCAATGTGACATCGCCAGATTCAGCCATAATGTTCGGGTCGGGTTTGGGGGTGTTACATTTAATGGTATCAGAGCCTGGTTGCAAAGCTCGGGCTGTGAAATGGGCCTTGGATTTTGGGGTTTTTTTAAATATGTAGATTAAAAAGTTTTGTAGGATCTTGTAATATGGTTCACCGAGCACTTGACGTCGAGCCAAGTAAGTGTTTCTATTATTTTACTTGTTTAAATTATTGAACTGTATTTAGATATTGGGCTACTTTAAAGAATAGGCTTTTAGAGACTAAAGCCTATAGGAAACTTAAGCTTGTAGTGGATTCACGATCGCAAAACAACTTCTAAATTACTACTTGCATAAGACATGTGTTTTAAACAGTGGAACTATGAACTAAATTCATAAAAATTCCTAATTATATAATACAAGGGCGTGGCGCTAGAAGAAGTGCAAAGGGAGAGGTCGTGGAAATGTTAGAAGGGTGATGTCTAACTTCGGCTAGTTAAGGAGGTAATCTTGGAGGAGGTTAAAGAAATTGGTGAAACACTTGGGTTAGGTGCGTGGATCTTGTAAGGAAAAAGAGATCGTAGTTCTCGGGACCGCAGATCTCGTTCTATGAAGTATGTTAAGGTGCGTCCAAACTTTTCAACTTGCGAATATTGCGAATAGCGTCATCTGGGTGAATCTTTGGAGGAAGTCGAGCGTGTTTGAGATGCGGGTCTGAAGAGCATTAGGCTCGGGATTGTTCAATCACCATTAAGTCGGGTATGTTTTTTATGGGTGCAATATTTTGGGTATAGAAACTGTATGCGTGCAATGTTTATCTACTCCAGTGGGTAGGTGTAAAGGGTTCAATTAGAGTTAAAGTGTGTTAGTGTTAATAAAATCAGAGTGCGCAGTGAAAGCATAGTGGCGTGACTTAAGCGGTGCGATTAATAGTTAGTTGTAAATTTCAAGGACAAAATTTCTTTAAGGGGGTAGAATTATAACACCCTGAATTTGGGCCTAGAAGTATTGGGCCTATTGGGTTTTGGGCTTTGGGTCTCAAAAAATTTTTATGTGAGTAGGAAAATGACAATTGGCATGTGGGCTCTCAGGGTTAATGAATTTCGAATGTCTAGGGGTGTTGGAGAAGTCCTGGGATCAAGTAAGGGTAAAGGAAAAATTTTGGTTTTAGCCTCAAAGGAATTGTGACTTCAGTTAGTAGGCCTCTTAAGATGATTAAAGGGAAAATAGGACACAAGTGGGCCTGTGGTCCAGTGGCAAGGCAGAGTCCTTGGGGAGATATAAGGTGGCGTGTTGTCAGCTGAGGAGGCCCAAGGTTCGAGCATTAGGAGTGGTATTTTTGGAGTTTTTTTATTCTACATTAGTGGAAGGCCAGAGTTGTGTGGAATTTGGACTCTTTTGTTGAAGTGTTTGAATTGGTCTTGTGAGCTAACAAAGGAGGGAATTTCGGATGAGATAATGGAGATATCATGGAGAAAAATTAGGAGATGAGAGGTGGGAAGAGTTGGTGCCGAATTGGACTATGGGGAATGTAGGATTCGGCTATTGGCTACAAAAGGAGGTGCCGAATTCCTTTGAGAGGTTCCTTGGGTTCCATTACATTTCTTTTTCTCCCCCTTAGCCGAATTTTTCCATTTGCGAAAAAAACCCATCATTTCTTTGCCAAAATTTTGGTTTTCTCTTTAGCCGAATTCTCCATACCTTCACTACTTAAATTCCTTCTCTTGTTCACCTTTAGTTCTAGCCGATCGCTTCTCCTCTTCTTCTCCCTATTGGTGCCAAATTGTTTCTGCCACCATACTAATCTCAAAAGCTGAATTTATGCCGCAGGATAGAAAGTGGATTTGGTAAGTATTTGATTAACCTCTCTTGTACGTTTTGCTAAAAGCCGAAAGGCTACCTAACTTTCCTATTGTTAACTCTGTGATAACAAAGATAAGGTTCAAAGATCGCAAGTATGGTAGGTAAGCATCATTAGCAAAGTGGTAATTGTTCTCAATTCAGTTATGGTGTAGTGGATAGCCGAATGTAATATGGCTTATAGGGGTGACTTATGTGTAATATGAGTCACTTATTTTTAATGATATACGTTTGGGTGCAGATCTAGAGGATAATCGCCAATAGTTGCAAAGGAAGGGCTACTAGAACTTGTGGCACATGGTAAGGGTACGAAGAGGTTTCGATTTCTAATAAAGTGTGTATTAAGCCATGATTAATCGTTAAGTGATGTAAATTGTAGGTTCGAGATTAAGGAGTTTACAGCACGCGGGGTTATCAGGTGTGTACAAACACTACACAACATGATATCAACAATAACGGAAAGCCAAAAAGCCGAAAGTGGCTAAATGAGCCCAGTGGGCCCTGAGGCTAAGCTTGATGAAATTGATTGATTTGGTTATATGAATTGAGTTAGTCATGCATGTTACATGATCTGGAATTTTTTTGGGCCTAATAGGCCACAAGAATGAGATTTGGGCCTAATGGGCCATAAGGATGTGATTTGGGCATAAAGGGCTATATGAAAGTGTAATGGGCTTGATGGGCTTTATGGGAACATAGACATGTATGCTAGGGTTTAATGGACTTTAGTTCTAGTTCTGGACAACTCTTAAACCGCATAAGACT